>JAJJZI010000006.1:2803648-4205472 GCA_024321975.1 Alternaria sp. 'sect. Undifilum'
ATTCTATAAGATCTTATAAAAAGGTTATAGTAGTTTCTCCTGTAGTTGCTGTAAAATTACTTGCAAGGCATAAGCTGTTGCGCAGTAATTATATTTTAAAAGCTTCTTACTAGTAATCATAACGTTCTGCGCTAAGCAGACTAAGGCTTTAATAGCCTGTTGTCCTAAGTATCTTAATTGTTAATGCTACAAGTTTTTATTACTAGTACGCAACTAAGGTTTCCTTAATTGTGCTACAGCATTTACAAGTAGTAGTTAAGCTAAATAATAAGACAGTTGCTTATATTTAATAAACATAGGATTAAAGTAATACTTAAAGTTAATTAGGACAACGTTTTCTTTAATTATTCTAAATCTTAAAGTATAATTATATCTTGAATACTAAATGCCTGCTTGCTTAAGCTATGCTTCTAATACAATATTAACATAGAAACCTAGTACAACCTTAACATTAATAAGTATAAATTTAGCTATCTTTAGGCTAGCCTTGCTATGTAAAACGTTCTTAAGCAGTCTGTTTCCTATACTAGCAACTAGTATAATTTAAGTGCCTGCCTTAACAATCTTATCCTTAGCGTATTTGCTAAAGGTGCCTAGCACTATATAATTTATAGTATTAACAAAGTCGACTGCTAATATACTATTTATAATTGTGCAGAGGGATAGGGCATAAAAATTAAAAGCTGCACTAAACACATTTAGTTTAATTTCCTTAATTAACGTGGTTCACAAGCGAACGGCTCACCTAAGCAAACGGCTTACGCCCCACTAGCGCGCCGACGTCAACACGTTATTATAGTCTTTTATTACAGTTAATGAACTATTGCAATATACTAAATTAATTATTAGAATCGCTGCTATTACTTGCACTATCTATCTTAACTGCGCAAGTACAAGCGTTGTATTTAGTTTGCTTGCAACGCCTGCACTGCCTTTCTTCTTGCACCCTCTTTAACGCACTCTTACTATTGCCACAACTACTACTTGCCTGTTTAGCTAATACTTTTTGTACACTGCTTATAGTAAAAGTTTTTTCCATCTGTATATATTACTACTTACAGCTTTTATGCTTATTTAATTTGTTTAAAGCTTCTTGAAGAGTAGTTATTTTCTTTATTAAAAGTACTATTTTATATGCTATCTGCTAAGCCCCCTTACTTAGCTGCGCAATCTGCTTAGTAAAAGAATTAGCAGAAAACTTACAGCACTTTTTTATACCTAAATAAATAAAACTAATTTAAGCTTTATATTTGCATGTATTGTGTAGTATCTGCGTTTTTTAGGCAGCTACTTATTATAGTAATTGTTATAGTGTTTGCACTACTATATTAAGCCTTAATAGCACAGCTAGTAGGTTATATAGAACTAGACTAGCGCCTTTAAAGCTAGCTTAGATATTCTCCTTTATAATAAACTGCTTAAAAGCGGCTTTAAAGGCTAGCAGAAAGGTCTCCTTGCTAATATAATTAGTGCAGTTGCGTGCTAAGCCTAAAATAGCGTTGCTATACTTGCGCTTTAACAGTAAAAAGCAGGCAGCATTAAGAGGCTGCAATAAGTAAGACAAGTGCGCAGGCATATAAAGAAGAATATATTTCTTTTCTTGCAAAAATCTTAAAATTTAATAAAGCAGTAGCTTTTATAGCTCATAATAATAACTAGTGTATACTTACTTACAGTATAATTCTTTGTATAAGTATTAAAGTGCTCTAACTATATGAAAGCAAGCTAATTAATTATTTAGCTATTAAAACTACCTTTTAAAACTTATTTAGTAAGTAAATTCTTAAACTTAATATAAATAAGTACCTTGCCTGCAAAGACAATAAAAAGTAGTAAATAGTAACTTAACGTGTTTATGCTTTAGATTATAGTAACCTACTTATAGTTGCTTAGCTGTACTTGCTTTTTTTTACTATATTCTTTTTAAGCCTATAATAACTAACTGTAATAAAAATTTGTTTATTATTAAGCTAGTCTTGTTAAAGTTATAGATTTATTGTTTATAATACCTTACTTCTGCTTTGTTGCCTAGACTAAGTTAAACTAGCGCTAGATAGCTACTAAGTCCTTGCAGGCGGCTTACTGCTGATTATAAGAATAGCTTTAGCGCATACAGAGCTTAGAAGTTTGCTTAACAAAGTTATTAACTTAGTTCTTACTAGTAAAGTTGCTTTTCTGCTTATACAACAGTTTATTAGCTATTACTTAAATATTAGCTTTTATAGGCGCAAATCTTCGCGCAGACTTCTTAAAAATATACTTAATTACAGCGTTTTTTAGCTTATTTAAGCGCTTTATATTTGCTTTGCAGTTGCGTTAGGAGCGTCTTCTAGCGCGTTAGTAATACAAAGTTCTTTAAGGCACATTATAAATAAAAGCAGCACGTCTTTAGCGTTAAACATATTTTAATTAAACATTTAAAAGAGCAAGCTAAAGATTAAATTTAGAATAAGTCAATAGATAGTTGCGTTGTTAAGACATTACGCGTTATAGTGTTGACGTCGGCGCGCTGGTGGGGCGTGAGCCGTTCGCTTAGGTGAGCCGTTCGCTTGTAAACCACGTTAAGTCTCTTAAGTTAATTAATACTAAAACTAATAAGCTAGAGTAAAATCTACTTAGCTTATTAGTAGCTACTCTGCTAGTGCTAGTTTTCTAGCCTTCTTTCTTAATCTAGGTGCGTAAAGTTTTCTATTTATTGCTATTCTATTGCTTGTAAATCTTCTTCTTGTTTTTGACTAATAGCTTAATTAGTATACTGCTAAGAGAGCTTAATCTAGTAACTATAGTTTGAAGTTAATAGCAGTTACGTAGTATCTAAAAGTACTTGCTTATATGCTCTTTACTAGCCTTTCATAGGCAAGGGTGTAATTATCTATTACTTTTATTTAACTTATTAGTGCTTATAAATTGTAAAGCTGTCTTGAATTTAAATCTAGTTTAGAAAACAGCATGTCTTTTTCTTTTTAAGGAAGTAATTACCTAATTCTACAACAAAATACTAGAGATCTTTTTTAATTTATTAAGAATTAACTAAGCTTTACTAAGTGCTATTACTTTCGCTAGCTTATTGCGCTTCTTGTGCGCCTAGTCTAGTACAATCTTAGTGCCTAAAGCGTCTAAAAAATTAGTAACTGCTAATAGTCTAACAACTTTAAGTAGCAAGTAGTTTATTGCTTGTTAATACAGAAGCTGCTACTTAGTAAACTATTACTTAGGGCCTATTTGTCTTCAGCAAACTTTATTAAGGTGTAATCTATACTCTGCCTTAATTAAATACTAAGTTTTCTAATTAGTAAGTCCAAGATTCTTTTTAAGGATCTTTACTAAAGCTTAAAGGCTAGTAAGGTTTTGAGTAATTATACGTATTAAGGCATTTAAAAAAAGTCTAGATAAATGGTCTTGCTAATTTAGTCCTTAACATTGGTAATTTTAGCAATTTTCTTTGTTTATTAAGCAGCTTATACTTTGTACTTATCAACTAGCTTTTTGTATTATCTTTCTGTACTTAGTATTAATAGCTTAAGCCTTATATTTGTGTTAAGCAATCTTATAGTCCTTTTGTATTTAAGCGTTAGCACTTAGTAATAAAGCAAGTAGCTACTTAACATTCTTAGGCAGTTTTAAATACTGTAGCTCCTAGTAATTTATTAAGAGGAGGTCTAAGAGATTAGGATTAACCTATTCCTAAATGCCTTTCTCTAAGCAGTGTAGCTTTAATAAAGCAAACTAGGTTAGCTAGTCTAATTAAGATTTAAGAATTACCTTTACAGCAACAAGCAGTATATTAGTAAGGTCTATCTTAGTAAGATGCTTTATATAGGATCACAACGTAGGTTATTCTTAAAGTAACAACAAATTAATTAGTTAGTTAGTTAGTAAGTAAGTAGCTAACAGCAATAACAGTAGCCTATAGGTTAAATTAGTAGGAGGTTAATTGTATAATTAATAAGAAGTACAGTAGCAGCAGCAATCTACTAACTATGCTGTAAGAAAGTAAAAAGTAAAATACTAATTAAACAGTTAACTTTACAGCTTGCTAATTGCACAGTAGGAATTAAAACTATGATTAAGCAGCGGGGCTTATAACTGTAGAAGCTGAGAAGGTTTAATTAAGTAATGAAGAGGAGTGGAATAAGGGTATTAATTAACTAAGTGCTACAATAAAGTGAGCAATAACTACTAAAGAGGAATAAGACGATCTGGCCCGTATATATAGGCGCTAGCGTTATCGTCATGTGATCAGCCTGCCAGGATCACCTGATCAGCAAGGTGATCCGCATGTTGTGCAGCATGTCAATACTCCAACAACAGCATTAATGTTGCCTTAGATTGACTTTCTAGACAACTTAAGAAGAAGCGCAAAGCTCTACAACTTAAGAAACTGTTAATTTACCCCTCTAAAAGCTCTACAAAGCCCTTTAGAAAGTGTTATAATAGTAGTTAAAAAGACTAGCGCCTAGCTAGGCTTATTAGCTTGTTGAAAGGCGTAGCGCCTACCTAGGCTTATTAGCTTGTTAAAAGGCGTATAAATAGCAGTTAGTACAAGTACTGTAAGGTCTAAATTGTGTACGCCTTTGTAGGATTTATTGTTAAGTTAACTTAAGAGTTTGTTCTATTCAAAGGTTCGTTATTTCTTATACAATTTTGTTCTACAGCATTTACAGACGTTAGTAAAAGTTTTTAAAAGCCTCTCTAACTGTAATATACCTTAGGTTTACTTTGTATTAGGTAGGTTAGTGTTAAAGGTCCTATTTTAAGTTTCTTTCCGCTTGCTTATTGCACTAAAATCATATACAACTTTACTACCCTTGAACTATTTATTTTTTAATTCTACTACAGCAACATTAACACTATTTAAATTAGCTCCTAGCTTTTAGTGTAGTTTTACTGTAATATAGAGGTGTAGTGTAGATACAGAGGTGGTGGAGGACTTAAGTAGGTTAAGTAGCAAATATTATTAAAACACAACAATTTCCACCTAGAATTAGGGAATAGTATATTAATTTTAGACACCTAGAAATTAACGCTGTTGAGACACTACAGGTGGTACTAAGACCTCTACCTAAAATCTTATTTCTACAAAAAATTACCGAATTAGGCAAGTATTAATAAGTATTAATTACTGCAGATGTTTTTTACAGCTTATTTGAGTTATCTAATCTTTTTAGGGTTAGTTAAATAGTATTTAGGGTTAGCCAAAAAAGCTTTCCTTATATATATTATAGCTGCTAAAGTCGTTAGTTATAACAACGTATAGAATTTTGCAGATTTAAGTAGTTTTGTAAGCACAACTTGATAGTTAACTAAGTTAAAGCCTAATAATCTAGTATTAGGATGCTTCTAGAGGCTAAGAGAGTAATAGCTAGAGCACATCTTAACAAAAGCATAACACGCCAATCAGTCTAGATAAAATTAGCGCAACTTATTGTTTTTTCTATATGTTAGTTAATACTGTATTACTTATCCACTAGCAACTATCCTGTTGCAGCTAAGCAGATGCTAGTTGCCCCTATTTTAGCTGCCTTGCTAATCAAACATGCACAGTTCCAATAATAATAGATATTTATACAGGTAATATATGCGTTTATTGCGGCTAGTTATTATTTCCTTACTATATAGTAGAATAACAAGATAAGTGCAGTCTGAATTTGATAAAATTTGCTAGAGATAAGAACCGCGACGCTGCGTAACTCACGCCTGTCTCCTACCTAACAATAATAGTTGTTGCACCCTTAATAAGGTAGCTTACTAGTTTAGGAGCTATTTGTAAGGTACATGTGCAAAGTTTAATTACACTACCTCAAGAACTTCTTGTTAGCAATTCAGAATTATTAGTATTTAAGTCTACTAATCTTACTAGGATAATAAAACCTAAATTTATAAATAATTACACAACGCCTTTCTAACTAAAACTAGTCTTTGCTTTTATTAAAACACGCTGAAATTTAAACATAATTACAGCACTAAGTAAATATAAAAGACCGGCAAAAATCTGCGGATGCAAGTACTAGCATGCTAAGAAAGTTTTTGGCAGCTGCAAGGCGGTAACTTCAGCAACTAAAGGGACGTAAGTAGGTGTGCTTTAGATAGCAAGACAAGCAACTTACAAGTACAGAGAAGGACAATAGCTAGCAAGCTTAACAAGAGGAAAGATAGCACATCTATAGAGTTAACAACCTCTACTGCTACAGAACTAATTAACTGTTTAGATTGTTAGCAAATTTATAATAACAGTGTAACAGTTAGTTTTAATACTTACAATCTAATATACGCCTAGTGTTGCTCTACTTATTAAGGCAAACGCAAGCAGGTATCTGTAAAGCATAGTAGGAAGCTAGAGTACAAAATTTTGTATTTTAGTTGCAAAAGTAAGAACGCCTGCAATGTTGATTCTACTTTAAAAGTTGCTTACTAGTTCAATTATTAAGCCTTTAATAGCAGCGCTTAGATTTAGAATTGCCGCTACAGTTGCTGAGTCTAAGTGCTACTGTTTAATAGATACTTAGCGCATAGTTAGAGAGTGAGGACATAAGAGTAATATAGCCAAACATAGTAACAAAAGATTACAAAAGAAGGAGGTTTACTTAATAATGTTTTATTAAACGTTAGTTAAACATCCTTTCTGCAGGCTTCTCTATTATATAAAATTAATGTATTAGGGTGGCTGCCACTAAGATAATTATAAATACAATGCAGGCTGTTGCCTTTAGTGTCTATGCTAGACTAAGTACCTGCAATATTACTTAAGTAGAGAAGTACATAATATGCCTGCTAACTCTTGAGCCAGCAGTGCAGATTCTGTTATCTAAACTTAGTTTTATAGTAAACTAATTTGCATTGAAGGCGATAGCAGGTATCTACGCAAATTCTACACCTACTTTAACAAGCACACCCTAGGAAAGATATAAGTGCTAGATCTTAGTAGCGAATAAAGCAGCTATTTATTTTTGAAGTGCTAAAAGTAGTAGTTGTTATTGTAGTTAAAATAAGTTCTCTAAAAAAGTAAAAAGCAGCTACTCTTTACTATTTAGTCGCAAAAGTAAAAAAAAGATTGTATATAGTTAAAAAGATATAAATAGTTAGTAAATAAGGTCTATGCGCTAAGCGCTTAAAACAAAGAAGCTTGAACTACTAAGCAAAAATTGAAGTTAAAAAATTTGCTAAAAGTACTAAAAACAACACTAATTAAAACGTGTTTAACAATGATTGGTAGCTTATAGCTAGCAACAAGAATGCGATAAAAGTAGAAGAGAAAGGTAAGAACACGTATAAAACTGCAGCAGGAGCCTGCAATACTTCTTTATAAAAGCTTCCCGCCTGCTGCTTTTTACCTTTAAGATTTCTCACACTATACAGGACTACATATAAACAACTTTTATGTAGTTTATTAACATGATAATAAGACTGTTCTTTTTCTCATTTAACACAAAGACTAATAGCTTATATTAAGTAAAGTTAGACTTTACTAAGTTACTATACTAAAAGCTATAGTAGTAGATTAAAAAGCTAGCGTTTATTATTATCAAGCAGCTACCTTTATAAGTTAAAAAGAAGCTAGCAGCAATAATTTTTGTAGTAGTTAAGTTAGTATTTATTTCTTTTTAAGGTGTTAACGTGGTTCACAAGCGAACAGTTTACCTAAGCGAACAGCTTACGCCCCACCAGCGCGCCGACGTCAACACTATAACGCGTGATGTCTTAACAACGCAACTATCTATTACCTTATTCTAAATTAAATGTTTAGCTTACTCTTTTTAATGTTGAATTGCAACGTGTTTAAAGCTAAAAACGTGCTGCTTTTACTTATAACGTGCCTTAAAGAACTTTATTATACTAACGCGCTAGAAGACGCTCCTAACGCAACTGCAAAGCAAATTTTAAGCGCCTAAATAAGCTTAAAAAAAGACTGTAGTGAAGTAGATTTTTAAAGAGTCTGCATAAGGATTTACGCCTATAAAAGCTAATATTTAAGTAATACCTAATAAACTGTTGTATAAATAAAAAATTAACCTTACTAGCAAAAACTAAGTTAATAACTTTATTAAGTAAACTTTTAAGCTTTGTACGCGCTAGAGCTGTCCTTATAATTAGCAGTAAGCTGCCTGCAAGGACCTAGTAGCTATCTAGCGCTAGTTTAACTTAGTTTAGGCGATAAAGCAGAAGTAGAGTATTATAAACAATAACATTTATAACTTTAACAAGACTAGCTTTATAATAAGCAAGATTTTATTACAGTAAGTTATTATAAGCTTGAAAGAATATAGTAGTAAAAAGCAGGTACAGCTAGGCAACTGTAAGTAGATTACTGTAATTTAAAGTGTAGGTACGTTAAGTTACTATTTACTACTTTTCGTTGTCTTTGCAGGCAAAGTACTTATCAACATCTAATTTTAGAATTTACTTACTAACTAAGTTTTTAAAGTTAGTCTTAATAGCTAAATAAATAATTAGCTTACTTTTGCATAGTTAGAGTACTTTAATACTTATACAAAGAGGTATACTGTAAGTAAGTATTAACTGCTTATTATTAATAGCTACAAGAGCTACTACTTTATTAAATTTTAAGATCTTTGCAAGAAGAAGAATATTATTCTTTCTTATATACCTGCGCACTTATCTTACTTATTACAGCCTTTTAATTTTGCCTGCTTCTTGCTATTAAAGTATAAGTATAGCAACGCTATTTTAGGCTTAGCACGCAACTATACTAACTATATTAGCAAGAAGACCTTTCTGCTAGCTTTTAAAGGTACTTTGAAGCAGTCTATTATAAAAGAGATTTTTTAAGCTAGCTTTAAAGGCGCTAGTGTAGTTTTATATAACTTACAGGCTGTGCTATTAAAGCTTATTGCAGTAGTAAAAACACTACAATAATTACTACAACAAGTAGCTGCTAAAAAGGCGCAGACACTATGCAATACGCGTAAAGTTAAGGCTTAAATTAGTTTAATTTAATAAAGTGTAAAAAAGTGCTGTAAGTTTTCTGCTAATTCTCTTACTAAGCAGATTGCGCAGCTAAGTAAGGGGGCTTAGCAGATAGCACATAAAATAGTGCTTTTAATAAAGAAAATAACTACTTTTTAAAAGGCTTGAAATAAATTAAATAAGCGTAAAGCTGCAAGCAGCAATATATATAAATAAAAAAGACTCTTACTGTAAGCAAGGTATAAGAAGTATTAGCTAAATAAGCAGGTAGTAGTTGTAGTAATAGTAAGAGTGCGTTAAAGAGGGTGCAAGGAGAGAGGCAGTGCAGGCGTTGCAAGTAGACTAGACACAACGCTTATACTTGCGCAGTTAAGATAGATAGTTCAAGTAATAGCAGCAATTGTAATAATTAATTCAGTATATTGCAATAGTTTATTAACTGTAATAAAAAACTATAATAACGTGTTAACGTTGGCGCGCTAGTGGGGCGTAAGCCGTTCGCTTGTGAACCACGTTAAAGGTGGTAGTTGTTGTTATAGTTAATATAAGGTTTCTAAAAATGTAAAAAGCAGCTACCCTCTACTAATTAGTTGCAAAAGTAAAACACAAAGATTGTATATAGTTAACAAGATATAAACAGTAGGTAGATAAGTTCTAAGAAGAAAACTCAGACAACTAAACAATAATTAGGGTTAAAAAACTTGCTAAAGTACTAAATAACAACACTAGTTAAAACGTGTCCCACAGCAATTGCTAGCCTATAGCTAGCAATAGAATGATAGTAGGATTGCAATAATATCGCAACAAAATGCAATAGAGGAAGGAAAGGACATGTATGTACTGCAGCAGGAGCCTGCAATACTTTATAAAGCTACTAATTCTTACCTACTGCTTCTTACTTTGAACAGCACTGCATACAAATAATTCGCATACAATATACTGCAGCGGCGAGCATCTCCTTATTTTAGGCTCTTTTTCAAAAAAAGTAACTTTTGCTACTGTCTACTTAGCACCTAATTTAGTTTAACTTAAACTAGTTATGCAGACACCTAGATTTATTAAGTATTTTAAAACTTAACTATCTAGCTAGAGTTCTAAGTTTATAAAAATTTGAAAAAAGTCCTTTATGTACAATATTTTAATAAACAAAAAGATTATTAAGCTTGAATTTAGCTAATTGTGCAAGGAAAACACAATTTCTATAGTATTTACTAATACTAGCACAGTACTTAGGATTTATTACTTTGGCATTTTTCTATTCCTGTTTGTTGTATAAAAGCTAAGTACAGAGACTAGAATATAGGTTAAATAGCTATTGCAAGACGTTAAATTAGCAATAGAAAAGAAAAAGGCAGAAAAAGAAGAGTAGGCTTTCTATTGTCGCGTTTATAAGTTAGCAAGCAAGGCAATAATAGTGTTGCTACTTTACTTTATCTAAAAGCGCCTAGCAGTAAAGCAATATAAATAGGCAAAATAAGGCGTGTTAAATTAAAAGGCAATTTGTATTTTTATCTTGCTTTTCTTTGTTTTTGTTTAAACAAGCAACACACTAATTGCGTGATAGCAATACTAAACAAGGGAGCATAAGCCCTGTACCTATTGTTAGCAATAAATCTTTCTTCTTACTAAAAAGGTGTCTACAAAATATTTAGTTACATTAAAAGGTTGTCTTAAAAGGCTGAAGCTAGTTAAGTTAGTATAAAGGTTAAAATATAACTTTGTTTATGGCTTCAACCTTTTAAGACAACCTTTTCATGTAACTAAATATTTTATAGACACTTTTTTAGTAAAAAAAAATTTATTGCTAACAACAAGTATTAGAGCTTATGCCCCTTTGTTTAACATTGCTAGCACGCAATTAGTGTGTCGCATGTTTAGACAGAAACAAAGAAAAGCAAAATAAAGACGCAAATTACCTTTTAACTTAACGCCCTCTATTCTGCCTATGCTGCCTACTTATTTTAAGGCTTTACTTCTAGGTACTCTTAGACAAAATAAAGAAGCAGCATTATTATTGCCTTGCTTTCTAACTTATACATGCAACAATAGAACGCCTACTCTTTTTTTCCAGCCTTTTTCTTTTCTATTGCTATTTTAACGTTATGCAACAGCTAGCCTAACTAGTTGATATTTTTTTTACTTAGCTTATGTATAATTCACAAAAAGAAAAAATGCTAAAGCAAAGTATTTTAAGTACTTTACTAGTATTAGCAAACACTTTACTAGTATTAGCAAACACTTTACTAGTATTAGCAAACACTTTACTAGTATTAGCAAACACTTTACTAGTATTAGCAAACACTTTACTAGTATTAGCAAACACTTTATAGATCTTGTATTTTTTCTACAACTAGCTAAGTTTAAGGCTTAACTTTTTTTCTGTATATTAAAATATTGCAGATTCTTGAGTTATCTATAAAAAATATAATTATAAAGTTCTAAAGAGGCTGAGTTTGTAAATGCTTAATAAACTTAGGTGTTTATATAATTAGCTTAAACTAGACTAGTTTAGAGGCTAGGTGTATAACAGGAAAGCTTTCTATCTTTAAATAAAAGTTAAGGTTAAAAAAATACTTTTTGCAGGGATTGTATACTATGTTATAGTTTAGTATATTATATGCAAATTGTTTGTATGCAGTACTGTTTCAAAAGTAAGAAGCAGTAAGTAAGAAGTAGCAGCTTTAGCTTTATAAAGTATTGCAGGCCTCTGCTGCAGTACGTACGTGTTCTTTCTCTCCTCTATTACATTATGTTGTAATCTTATTGCAATCCTACTGTAATTCTGTTGTTAGCTATAGGCTGGCAATCGCTGTTAGACACGTTTTAACTAGTGTCGTTTTTTAGTACTTTAGCAAATTTTTTAACCCTAATTATTGCTCAATGGTTTAAGCTTTCCTCCTAGAACTTATCTATCTGCTATTCGAATCTCGTTAACTACACACAATGTTTTTTTTTAACTTTTGTAGTTAATTAGTAGAGGGTAGCTGCTTTTCACTTTTTTAGAACCCTATTTTGATTACAACAACAGCCACTACCTACAACACCTTAAAAAATAAATAACTATGTTGAAGAAATCTTTAATGCGTTTTGTATCATAGATATTAAAGTTATAATAAAGACTGTAAAAAGATAGTTTAGCTAGTACACTATATACACTGCGCATGTTAATAATCTAGGTGCAGTAAAAGTATATTACTTTAGCAATCTTCTTCTACACAAATATAACTTTAGCAAAGAGACTTAAAAGTAGCTTAGCAAAAAGTAAAGGTGTTTTAAGACAGCTATTAAGCAGCTAGAACAAACTAACTGTAAGGGGTAGCTTTAGGCAATAGTACTTGCTTTACATTACAGAAGATAGTAAGAGATAGCTTAGAATAATAATATATAAATGTTTTAAGCAATAATACATGCAGTAATCTTCTACAGTTTAAGGCAGCTTATAAGCAGAATTACGGTGTCGTATTTTAGTACCTTAGCAAATTTTTTTAACCCTGATTATCGCTCGGTGGTCTGAGCTCTCCTCCCAGAACTTATCCACTCACCGTTCGAATCTCGTTGACTACACACAATCTTTTTTTTTTTGACTTTTGCGACTGATTAGTAGAGGGTAGCTGCTTTTCACTTTTTTGGAAACCCCATTTTGACTACAACAACCACCACCACCTTTGACACCTTGAAAATAAATAAGCAGAATTACAAGTATACACGTTAACAATAAGCAAAACTTAGCAGATCTAGTTAATACACAACTATCTATAACAGGGCCTCCCCCTTCAGGCTAGCGTCCTAACAACCTTTAATTCAAACTCTATGCTGTATATGTAGGGTAGAATAGTAGGGAGCACGTCCTACACGCAGCTTAAATACGCCTAAGGCGCGCGTTACCTGTGCATTAGATATGTTGTAAGTAGTAGTGTATCTAAAATTTAAATTCCTGTAGTATTATTAAAGTAACTTTTAAAATTGTTGTTTGTTTGTTAAAAACTTTCATAGTAAAGGTAAGAGCGCGTAATTGTTGCAGGTAGTTTATGCAAGGTAATGTTTACTGTAGCAACAAGGATGTGCCTCCTGTTAGGCCCACCTAGAGCGCAGGTGGCGCTTATATTAGCAATGCAGGAGATTTAGGTAATAGTAAGAAAAAAAGTAGAAAAGAGTTTAGTAATAATAAGTAGTAGTTAGTAAATTTATACTTAAATTATTTCTTCTAAATACTAGGTCTTGCACTTTTTGTATACTATAACAATATTTAATATCCTTTCTTTATATGCTTATAACGTAATAAGCTTTGCTTGTGTTGGAATTCCTTAATTAATTCTTCTATATTCTTAAACAGTGATACTAGGGTCTAGGTGTTCTATAACCTTTCATAGCTCTTCTATTGTAACTAATATTCTAACTGGTTATATTTAATCTGCCTTCCTAATATTTTTTAAACTTCTTAAATTTCTTTACTTTTCAGGCTAATCTCTAGTGCTTAGGTATTATTATCTTAGCTATTGCACAATTTCGATTCCTCTAGTAAAAACACATAAAAAACATTGTAAATATAATAATGTAGTAGTAATTGTAGTTAGTAAGCTTACGCTCTAACTGCTTCTTGCACCTAAGACAGTCTGATAAACTTGCTAAAAAGCTTCTTGCTAAGTTAGTAAGCTAGGTTAATAGTCTATGTACTAAAGTACACTAAGTCTTTTTAGCAGAAGATCTTTAATTTATATCTTTTATTATAGTAGCAGCGTTGATATTCTTGTGCTGGTAATAAGGGCTCTTTTGCTGTTACACGCGTACTGTGCATGCGCTGCACTCTTTTCACAGCGTCTAGCACCTCCCCTTCTAGCCTACTGTTCTCAGAAGGCAAAGTAAGCAATAAGTACTTACTGTATACTGCTTAAAAAAGTGTTGCTTTTGTTAACTTCTAAATTAAGTTGTTTTATACACATTAAGCTATTAGTAAAAGTAAAACTTAATTATTTTGTTATTTTAACACAAAAGTTCTAAGATGATATTTTATGATGTAGTTTTAGTGTTTAGTTTGCCTGTCTGTCTACAAATAAAAAGCTGTGCTTAACTTGCGCTTTACCTATAGTTAGTAGCATATTTCTATCTAAAATACTAAATCAAAAACTGTTCTGCAATTAGATACAAAAACTTTCTAAATTCTATATTTTAAGATAATATGCTTAAAGTAGGATTCTGCAAACTGCTTTTCATCCTACATTTGAAATACTAGTATCTAAATTGCTATTTTTAAAAAGCAGTTAATAATTACAAAGATTATATTAAACACTTAACTTTCACAGTTTTTTGCTAGTAGTGGTCTAGTAATAAAATTGAAGCTTACTTTCTTAAAAATCTTATTAGAGACTAGTAGTAGTAATAACTTACTGTATTTACTATGCTTAGAAGCTTTACTTCTTTAGCATACTGTGCAGGTCCATATATCATTCTAAACATTATAGCTTAGCTCTAGCTAGTAATATAGCCTGCTAATAAGCTTATGCGTTCTACGTGCGCTAAAATAAACTGCTATACGCATATTATAATTCTGTAATAGAATTTCTTGCCTAATAGAATATTTTATTAAAACTTCAAATCTGTTTTTATATTTTAAGACTTCTTTATTATAAATATGCTATACTTATGCACTGCTGCTGTTTTGAGTGTATATTACTTGCTTAAATTTTACAATTTGCTGCTAGGCAAAAGCATTCTTTTGCTGTAGCTAGCACAGTTTATTTATTCAAGCTTCTAACTTTACTGTTGCAGGTTTGCTACTAACTAATACTTTAGCTAGTAAGCGTAGTACGCATAGTGTGCACTTTATAGCACTAGCAGTATAAATACCCTCTGTTTTATAAACGCTAGCTATATGCGTCTTATATGTGCTTTTCTAGCTATAATAAGTTATAAATTCTTCTATTTTACTACGCTCTACTCTTGCTAGAAGTTTGTTCTGCAAGGTAAGCAATAGTTAAGTTAGTAATAAGTTTTTTTATTTATAATCTGCTTTTCTTAATAGTCTGTCTGTAAGTTTTATATGCTCTAAGCAGTACTTAATTTTAAAGTTAAAAGCTCCTTAATATAAAGCTTAGCGGGCTTAGCACTAGTTTAGTTTCTATACTGCGCGTATAAAGTGCAAGTTGTTGTAATTAGTTAGCACCTAAATAGTGTATTAAGCACTTTCTACGTAGTATTACTATTTCTTAAAACTTTGTATAATAGCTTAAAGTTTGAAGTTGTATACTTTATAGTTTAATTCAGCGTTTTGCTATTTCTATAAATTAAATACAATAGAACACTATCATTTGTCTTTAAATAATCAAAATAATATACTTAAAATTAAAAAAGTAAAGGTATCTGTCTTAATGCAAATTACACGTGTATTGTTAAAGTAGCGCAGGATAGGCGCATATATAAAGTGTTGCTTAAGCCTTAAAAAAGTAGTGTTAGGATCTGGCGACCTTCTAGGCCAGGTCGGATCAGTGCGGAATGGCTGAGGTCAGACTCGACTATGTTAGGCCCGAATAGGTCATATGAGCCTAGAATACCCTAGTATAAGTAGGGATACGATATCGTAGTCAAGACGGTATTAATTCGTCTCTCCTCTACAGGCAATATACTATTATCCTCCTATCTCTAGTATCCTGTATCTATACTTAATATTAAGCTTTACATTTAAATTAATCTTTTTTAGATACGCTTATGCTATACAATAAGTGCTTAATCTACCTGTATAGACAGCCGCGCCTGTACCCTCGCTAACAACAGGGAAGGATTATCTAACCTAAGAACCTAAGGGACAAGATTATTAGAACTAGCACCTATCCTTAAAGAGGAACAAGAATAGGCACCTATTAACTAAGAAATAGACAAAGATAAAGAAAGTAATATATCTTAATCCTTAATTGCGCCACAATGCCTATACACCCCTAGCAAAGGCTAAGATAGCCTAGAAGAGGCTACCTTAGACTAAGAGCTGGCATAATTATGCGTATAGAAAGAAGAATAACTAAAATAACATAAGTTAGCTAAGCTTAAAAGAAATATATAATAAAGTAGCTTTAAGAGACCTAAGCGCACTTAATAAAGATCTAATAACTGCAGCCTTAAGTAAATAAACTAACTTAACATTATTATTTAAGCTTCTACGTCTAGAGCTACTATATGTGTTCTTAAAGACTAACTGTACGTAATATAATTAATAAGAAAAAGATTATAAGTTATACTTTCTCTGCGTACTATAAAGTTTTACCTTAGAGACTTAGAAAATTAACTTTAAAATAATTTACATTTTAGAGTTATTAAAAACGCTATAGCACGCACATTAAACTATAGAAAAAGAATAGTTACCCTCTTAGACACTAAATTAGGCAGACTTAAAGGAAGTAATATCAAACTCCCTAGGATTACCCTAAGAACGCAAGTAATAAGCTTATAACTACTTAAAATAAGCTTATTAACTCCTAAATTAGAATCCTATAGACTTATTAGACTACATAAGACTATTCTAGGAAGAATTAGGCTTAGCTTATATACCTAATATCTAAGTCCTAGAATACACTGCAGCATTACGTAAGAATATTAAAAAAAGTCTTTTCTTACTCTTAGTAGACTAATAGGCAATACTGCTGCAAGTAGATAAACACGTAAACTTTATTTACTAGTAAAAGACTTAAAGAGTAGAGCTGAAACTACAATACTTAAAAAAAGAAGGAGTAAGAGTACTGCAAGACTAAAAAAAGTTAAAGAATAAAAAAAAGACTTTAAAAAATACAAAGTGTGTAAAAATAGGCTATAATAGCTTAAAGTAGGGTAAACTAGGCAAGAAAAGCGCTAAAGGACGTACCCTATAGTGCTATAAGTGCAGGGAACTTAGATATTATAAGTCTAACTACTATAAGCTAAGTAAGCTAGAGAAGATAATAGACAGCGCTACTACACCTAAGTTAGGAAAAGACTAGAGGCAGAGGAACTTAAGTCCTACCTTGCTGCCTACATCGCTCTCTATTAGGAGAACAAGGACTTAGGCACGCTACGTAAGGCAATCTTACTTAAGCTAGTACACCTTTTAACTGTAAAGTGTATAGTTAAGGCATTAAAGCTTATAAAAGCTATAGTAGACAGAGGCTTATAACTAAATCTTATGTCTGCTATATTAGTAAAAGAGCAAGACTTACCTATTAATTCTTTACTTAGCCTATTAGTAGAAGGAGTAAATAGAGGCAAGCTTACTATCTATAGCACAACTAAGGTAAATGTGACTATTATAGATTTACAAGGATGTATTAGGACGTAGTATATTCTATTTATAGTATTAGACTTAAAGAGGTATCTAATTTACTTTAAGTTACTATAAATTAACTTTTACAACCTAAAAATAAGCTATACAATAAAACGTATGGTTTTTTAAGGTAAGAAGTCCTAAAATTTAGGTAGCTTTTAGAAGGTAGGCGTAGAAGACGCTAAAACCTTTAAAAGGAGCATGCGTAACCTAATAGCGGACGTATATACGTGTATTATAGGTTCTATAGGCTAGAATAGCTAAGAATTAGCTAAAATAGGCTAACTTCCCCTATAATATACTAAATACGCAGATATGTGTTTAGAGAAGGACTCTACAGTCCTAGCAGAGCATAGACTGCAGGATCTAGCAATTAACTTGCTACTTAGTATAAATCTACTATATATGCTATTATACAACCTATTAAAGACAGAGTTAGAGCTGTTAAGGAAGTATCTTACAAAGTATATAGCAAGGGAACAAATAAGAAGATCTAAGTCCTTAGCAGGCGCACTAATACTCTTTATAAAAAAGAAAGACAATATAATAAGGCTATATATAGATTAATATAGTCTAAATAAGATTATAGTAAAACACAGGCACCCTCTTCTACTTATTATAGAGTTGTTAGATAGACTAGCGCAAGCTAAGTACTATACTAAGCTTAATATAAGAGAAGCGTACTATAGAGTGCGTATCTAGGAAGGAGATAAGTAGAAAACAGCCTTCTGCATAAGATATAGCTACTTTAAGTATACTATTATGCCTTTTAGTCTAACAAACGCTCCTGCGCAGTTTTAAGCTTATATAAACTAAATACTAGTTAGCTTAGTTAATGTATCTTGTATTGTCTACTTAGACAATATCCTAATATTCTCTAAAATAAGAGAAGAACATAAAACTTATATTAAGGAAGTACTCTAAAGATTACGCGAAGCTAAGCTATATGTAAAGCTTAGTAAGTGTAAATAGTATATTTAGCGCATAGAATACCTTAAATACATAGTTACAATAAATAGTGTTAAAATTAACAAGGATAGGATTAGGACAATCTAGGATTAGCCTGTCCTACGCACAGTGCAGGATATTAGAATATTTATTAGCTTTATAAACTACTATAGGAGATTTATTGCTAGATTCTCTAAGTTAGCTTTACTCTTGACTATATTAACCTAGAAAAGCCTAGGCTCGGCTAGAAAAGGCTACGCTATAAGAAGGGAAGAAAGTTAAACTCTAGATATCAGGGAAGAGGTAAAAAAAGCATTCTAACAACTTAAAAACTGTTTTCTAAATATACCTATACTAACGCATTTTAAGAAGGATAGAAAAACAAAAGTAGAAGTAGATGCCTCTAGTAGTGCAATATTAGGTATCCTAAGCTAATATGTCCTAGAATCGCCTACTACAAGGCAATAAAGGCTAGTTAACTTCTATTTACGCAAGCTTATTACAGCTAAATACAACTATAATGTTTATAACTAAGAACTCTTTGTAATAGTTAAGAGTCTAAAACACTAGCGCTACTACTTTAAGGGTATCTATTTTAAGATCCTAACAGACTATTAGAACTTTAAATAGTTTATAGAAACTAAAATCCTTAACTACCGCTAAGTACAGTTATATCTAGTGCTAACACGCTATAATTTTGTCCTAAACTACTACCCTAGAAGCACTAATCTAGTAAACGGCCTATCCTGCTGTTCTAACTACATAGCTAAGTTACAAAAACTAGCACAAAAGTACAACAAGGCTTTTATACGGCTAATAAAAGATATCTTAAGTAATAAAAGTACACAAAGCTTACTTATTACAGCAACCTTGACTTAGTTAAGTAAATAGACAAAGCAGCAATCTACTCTAAAAAAAAAGCACTAAAGGAGTTTAAGTAAGTAGAAAGGACTACGCTTAAGGATCTAGAACCTCTAGAAAACTGCAACATTACTAACAAGGATACAGAAGCTATGTTAGACAAATTAGACGCAGATATAGACTAGAATAACCTATCTTAGCCTAAAATAGGCTTATTGCGTCTAAGAGAGCTTACTAACACTTAAAGCAAGGCATAAGTACTAAGAGAATACTATAATAACTTACTTGCAGGTTACTTTAGCACTAGAAAGACACTAGAAAAACTGTAATAGCAATATATCTAAAAAGGCATAAAGAAAGACGTAATAGAATATTATTATAACTGCTTTACCTACAGAAAGTTAACTCCTGCTTATTACAGGCCCTATAGCCCCCTTAAACCTCTACCCCCGCTAGACAGGCTGTAGGAGGACGTGACAATAGATTTTATTACAGAATTGCCTCTTAGCAGGATACAAAGTTAAGTATACAACTTAATACTTATTATAGTGTGCTAGTTAACTAAAATAGCCTATTATATCCTAGCAAGGGCTAATTAGGACGGCACTTACCTAGCTTAGGCTTAGATACGTAAAGTAATTAGACTACATAGTGTACTAAGACAGGTAATCTTAGATAGAGGCCTGCTAATAAATGCAAAGTATTAGGACACCTTCTAATATTATATAAACTCTAGAAGGGTCCTTACGTCTGCTTTTTATCTACAAATAGATAGATAGACAGAAAGGCAGAACTAAACGCTTAAATAATACTTTTAGTACTACTACACCTTAGAACAAGGTAATTAGGCCTTATAAATCTCTATTAGCAAATTTGCGTACAACAACAGTATACATGCAACTACTAGAACTACTCCTTTTTAAGTATACTATAAGATAGACCTAATTAGCTTAGAATAGCCTAGTATAGCCTTAGGCAATAGAGAAAGCCCTATAAGACTATAAACTGCCTCTAGAGTACTAAGCCTATAAAGCAAATATAAATAGAAGATTATTATAGCTAATGCCTACTAGAAGGTACATGCAGATAAGAAGAGGTTACCTATTATATTTAAAGTAGGAGACTAGGTCTTAGTATTAAATTATTACATATAATTAACAAGGCTAAAGAAGAAAATAGACTAGAAGTTTATAAGACCTAAACGTATTATAGCCTAGATTAGCTTATCTAGGTTTAAAGTAAACATGCTAGAGCTAAAGACTGTCTACTTAGTCTTCTACGCCCTACTATTAGAACTATATAACTTAATAGGGAAAATACTACACTCTAAAAAGTAAAACATAGACACTTTAAGAGAACTAGGTAATAATATGTACAAAGTAGATCGTATACTAGAAAGAAAGAAGAACAAGGCTAATTAGTAAGAATACTTAGTCTCTTAGAAAGGTTATCCTAAGGAGGAGAACTCTTAAGAACCTAGTCCTAACCTAAGCGCAGAAGCGCTTAAGAAATTCTAGAATAATAACTACATACTTCTTTGTCGCCAAACTAAGAAGGTAAAACTAAAGAGAAGTTAAGAATAACTTTCTAAAAAAAAGGAAGATAACTCTAAGTAAATTAAGAGAGAATAACTAAAGTATATCTTTACCTGTTTTTTTCTTTTATAAAAGGTTTTTTAGTTAGGTGTTTAACAGTACTTTAGCCTAAGACTACAAGGACTACCTTTACGTACCTAACTCTTACCTATATTAGCCTATAATAGCCTAGTATAGCACACTGCAGTACACTAAGGCTAATAGGACAATAAGACTAAGAAACAACTAGGGCTAAAAGGCCTAATTTATAAGAGAAAAGTTACACTAGTAAGAAATTACTCAGTCTAAAAAGAACTATGTTATTATTTAACTTATACGGATTGGGGTATCTACTAAAACGCCTTAGACTAGGCTATTATAGCCTAGTCTAACCTATAATGCCTTATTAGGAGCAAGCACCTTCTATATGCATCCTATATATATATATTAAAGGTCTTAGGCACCTATTGTAGCCTAAAATAGCCTATTATAGCCTATATTAACTTATTTAAAGTCTATCTATCCTGTCCTTAGCCTCCTAGATCTAGGTCTTAACCCTCTTAATAGACCTAGTTAAGCTACCCTTAGTGTTGCCCTTAGCGCTTACATGTTAGGACTCTAGAGCTAATAACTCTATATTTATACAATATACCTCTTGCTTAAGTAGAGAACGGCTACTCTTAGTAATCTTGCGCTATACTAGGTTAGAACAGCCTAATATAGCTAACAATAGGGTATACATACCTTCTTAGAGGTACTAGAGATTAGTTCTTTTATCCCTTACTGCTCTAAGAACTTATTAGCCTTAGCCTTAGCCTTAATAGTACAGTTGTTACAGAAATAGAGGTTAAGACGCAGATTGCTCTTAAAATCTTAATTAAAGTAAATAGCGCTATTATAAAGGAAAAGCTTCTCTACCTAAGGCTTGTATTAGCTAAAGGAGGTTAGCAAAGGCAATAATAAAGTATAATAGGCTACTATAGCCTACAAAAGCCTACTTACTTTATAATTTTCTTATTTAAGGCCTAAGCCTGCGTAATTAGCTTAGCCTTAACTAGCTTAAGGTTAGTTGCAGTAAAAGAGACCTTCTAGCAAAGGTAGTAAGGCTCTCGCGCCTCTCTCTCCTGTAGTTAGGCGTCTAGGTTATATTGAGGATTCTTAACGTTCTCCTTGCGCTTACTAGTATTAATTTACCTGACTAGGATACTAATCTTACGGGAGAGCTGCATCTAAGCAGTAGAAGGCTACATTATGTTAGCATAGGCTAAAATACTCTATAATAACTAATAGTAGCCTATTAATATACCGCATAACACTCTTAACTTAGGTACTAGTAATAAAGATACTTTATATACTAGATCTTCTTACTAAAGTTATCCTTATGCGTCTAGGTCTTGAAAAGCTCTATAGTGTTGTTATTAACTATAGGAAATATACAACTAACCTTATTAAACATGTAGACGTCTCTGCTAGTAAGAAAGTTAACATAGTAACTATAATAATGCATAGAGGTGTAACTCTTACTAATATAGAGGTTGCTAACTGTAGTAGCGTCTATCTTAGAAGCGGCAACTATTGTATAGGTAAGTATAGGCTATTCTGTCCTATAGTACTCTATAGTAAGCTGTAGTAGGGCTAAAATAGGCAGAAACGGCAGAATTTGTTAAAGAAGAGCTAATTTAATAGTTTACAAAGAGCTGCTAAGCTAAAGTTAGCCTTGCTAACCCTATCCTAGCCTATTATAGCCTATAATAGTATATAATAGCCTTTTACTAGGACTAACGAGGTTTTTAAGATTTAAGGTAACTTACTAGTTATTATTAAGTAGAGTGTAGGAGGAAGGATAGGAAAACCTAGAAGAAGCCTATACAACCCTACTAAGACGCTAGCAAGCCTCCTAAAAGCTTCTAGCGCACAGACACTTAAGGTAAAGGTAAAATACTATATAAGGTCCTTAGAAATCGTACAATTACACTCTAGGAGGAATTTCCCTCTTACTTAACAACAAAGCACTATCTACAGTATTATAGCTTAGCCTAGGCTATTCTACCCTAATCTTACTAACCTAGGAGGATTAGTCCTAAGAAGGGGGATAATGTTAGGATCTGGCGACCTTCTAGGCCAGGTCAGATCAGTGCGGAATAGCTAAGGTTAGACTTAACTATGTTAGGCCTGAATAGGTTATATAACCCTAGAATACCCTAGTATAAGTAGGGATACGATATCGTAGTCAAGACGGTATCGATTCGTCTCTCCTCTACAGGCAATATACTATTATCTTCCTATCTCTAGCATCCCGTATCCATACTTGGTTTTGAGCTTTACAGTAGTCCTGCAAGCAGCTGCTCTAAAGGCTTGTTTAGTAGCTTTTTTAGAGATTTTTTCTTCTTACTAATGAAGCTATAACTCTTACTTGTTATTTTAGTTCCTTTTTCTCTTCTTTGCCTGTCTTGTCTTCTTATAATGCTTCTTTATTTTAGCTTTTTAGTATTATACTCACTGCTTCTTGCGCTCCTAAAGCTGCTAGCAATTATATACCTCTTTTACCTTTCTTACAGTCTAGGCTATAGCTTCAATTTGTTACTTTTTCAGCTTTCAAAGTAAAAGAAGCTTATTGTATTTTTTATATAATTTTCTATTAATTAAAGTATTGCGTAAGCCCTAAACTTAATACTTATAAAATGTCTTTCAATTTGAAATTTAGTAATATACATACATACCTTAGCTTTGAACCTTATTGATTACTTTAGCTTTGAACTACATTGCGTAATAAGTATCGAATTTTCTTCTAGATTAAAGCACTCAAGCCTAAAACCGACTTCTATTACTTAAAAGGCTTCTAATCTAGATTGTCTAAGTTTAAGTAGAGATACGAGATAGTAGTTAAGGTAGTATTAATTTAACTTTTGTCAGGACCCGGTGGCCCTCTAGGCTAGGCCGGGTCAGCTCGGAAATAGCTGAGGTTAAACTTGGCTATACTAGGTCTGAGTAGACCATGTGACCCTAGATTACCCTAGTATAAGTAGAGGTACGATATTACAGTTAAGAGGACATCGATTCGTCTCTCTTCTACAGGCAATATACTATTATCCCTCTATCTCTAGTATCCTGTTACGACCCAAGGCCTAGAGTGGGGCACCACCACCTCAAGTACTAACAACCGATGGCACGGACCTAGGGATCAGGTAATAAGAAGATCACTTGGCTAGTCCTAGAGTCCTAGAATCCTAGAAGGTCCTAACTAGGCTTTAAGATCCTTAGGACTGTAGACATCCTAGAATCTTAGAAAGTCCTAGATAGACTTTAGGATTATTAGGACTATAGTATACTATAGTATCTCTAGAACTCCTTATGTATATAGTAGTAGGCAATATGCCTCTATAGCATATTGTATTTAACTTAGAGTTTTACTTTAGTAATTAATCTAAAGATTAAGACTTATTTCTTAACCCTTATATTATTACATTAATCTTCTAATTATACTAACACACCCCGTACTACTATATTAATCTTCTAATTATGCTAGTACACCCTGTGTCCTTAGTACTTGTTTATTCCTTAAGAACTAACCTAGATTATCTTTAGATAATCTTTACACTTTAAACACTCTTAAAATAAGTAATACTACTATAGACACACCTGCTAATTCCCTTACTAGGAGGACTACAAGCCGCGCTAATAAGCTTAAGACTTATTATAGTAATTGTAGTAAGCTTAACGCTTAGCTCCTCTAGGTTAATAGATACTTCCACATTAAAGGAGACAGGATTAACAATAATAATAAGGTAGTCTTAGCCTCTACGTATCTTTAAGGAGATGCGGAAAAGTAGGCTAACTTAATCATTTAACGCTATATAGACAGTGCTATTATAGACGCTAATAACACAGCCCTAGTTAAGAACTAGGATGCCTTTAAAGCTAAGATAAAAGAAGTTTTCTTACCTCTTAAAGAACCTGTAGTCACAAAATAAGAAATTTAAAGACTATAATAAACTAAGTCTGCTGCTAACTACATAACTAAATTCTAACAGTATAAGATAGTTATTAAATAGAATAACAACGCTTTATTATAGATGTACTAACAAGATCTTAAACCTACTGTATAATAAGAACTTATATAAAGCAGAGCTGGCCTTAATATACTTAACAAACTTATAGCTAAAGCTATTAAAGTTAACAACAAACTTTATAAGCTTATATTAAAAAAATAGTTATCTGCGCTAAAGAATTGCGTACTGAGGAACACAGACGTTTAAACACGTTAACGCCTATACTCTAACTAAGGACGTTAGTAAAACTATGTACCTAGGACTCTAAGGCATTACACTACTAATAGCTATAAGCTAATACACTTTAACAACCTTAATAAGGGACTAGGAAGAAAGAAGTCTACGTATAATAAAGGTAATAAAAAGGTTACTTATTATAGATGTAGCAAGAAAGGTTACATAAAATAGGACTACTAAAGCTAAGGCAAAGTAACTTAATAACTTAATGTTATTTACTGTGTAGAACCTAATAACAATCTAGACAACAAATAGAACGTTATTACACAACCTACTATTATAGTTTAAAAACAGGACTAGGTAAGTATTAATAGTCTAGATAACATAGTTATAATTACGCTAGAGGAAACCTTAGATAATAATATTTCTAAAATAGTGCTAGACAAAAATATAGAAGCAACCCTAGTAAAAAAAACTAAACATAGCAAGATAGCTAAGTTTTAAGAAAGCTATTAACTAGCTACACTAATTACATAGGAAGAGCTAGTAGTACATAACAAAGAGACAGTTCCTACGTATATATAGAAACTTTTTACCTATACTATAGAAGACAAACATAATGTTAGCATATAGGTACTACTACTTATAGAGACTAGATGCCTTACAGATCTAGCAAAGAAGACTAATACCTTACTTAAGTAACTTAGATAACTCAAGGAGATCTTTATAGAACCCTGTAAAAGAACATTCCTAGACTATAGCTAGTATGCTAATTTACTAGAGGAACTGCAGAAAAAGGGACTTACTCTAGTAGTAATTATTAATAAGGCTATACACAACAATTTTGTATAGAAATAGACTAAAGAAACTAAGGCTTCCTAGAATAAGCTAACACGCTAACTCTTAGACAAAGAGACAAAGGAGATTTATAATTAATTGCTTACTTTGTTTGCTATTTGTTGCCCAAGATTTTAACTTATAAGATAATTTACGCCCTGCTATCCTGCTTATACAAGTAGGCGTTCTATTATAATTAGCTAGCGCGTTAAAGTCTATAGGCACAGACTATTAAACTAGTAAATAAGATATTCTACTTATAAGTCTTAATAAATTAGCTCCTTTAAGTAGTCGCACTGCTGTTTAACTATTAATTACCTTACAATTAATTAAATTGTTGCTCCCTAGAGTCTCTAGTTTAAGAGTAAGTTCTAAGGTAGCAAGACTAATAATTTGCTGCTAATTTAAGCAAGTTTCTAATAGCGTACTAGCCTTGTGCTTTATTTGCTTAGCGTCTTCTAATTTACTCTTATTTTTAATAGGCAGGCTGTCCTTACTACTTAAAATAGTAAATAAATTACCTTTAAGGTTTTTAGTAGTTAGCTATATATCCTAATCCGCCCTTCTTTAAACAAGCGAGAGGACTTTTAATTTATCTCTAAGATTAACTAGCTTGCTATTATAAAAAATCTCTACAATCTTAATTACTTAATCTCTTAGCAATTCTTTCTCGCAATCTCCTTTGTAGAACAACTGTTTATTAAAGGTTATATTATAGGTAGTAATTACATAATTAAGTGTTAGTACCTATATATTGTATATGTTAGAGGCTTAATAACTAACTAAATAACTAATATAGCCGCGAGGATTAACCTTAAATTCTTAATAATTGCGCCTAGCAGCATTATCCTTGTTTAAAGGATAGGCTTGGCAGCTATAGGCATATATTCTACTCTAGTCTAGGCGTAGATTAGCAGTCTAGTGTCTAATCTTAAGTAGTTAATAGTATTACAAATATTTCCTAAACTATTTATTAAGCACCTAGTTAGGGGATTAGTA
This sequence comes from Alternaria sp. 'sect. Undifilum', assembly GCA_024321975.1. Classification (NCBI taxonomy): domain Eukaryota; kingdom Fungi; phylum Ascomycota; class Dothideomycetes; order Pleosporales; family Pleosporaceae; genus Alternaria; species Alternaria sp. 'sect. Undifilum'. The sequence goes on from JAJJZI010000006.1 coordinate 2,830,300, forward strand.
GCTATAGATCTTAGTAGGGCTTATTCTATGTAAGTAAGCCGCCGCATCTATAATTACTAGCTAAAGCTTAGCTAGTAGATTAGCGCTTATGCGCATCTTAATAGCCTTTATAATTAGCTCTTAGCTAGCTCTCTCTACTAAGCTACGAGGCTTATAAGTGTATAGTAGTAGCGTCTTTATTATAATCTCTTTCTCTATTACCTATTTCTTATATTTTAATTGCTCTCTCTAAGGTAGTGTAGCAGTATTGTTATTTTGATAAATTTCTACTATCTTGTGCTAATGTTTCCTCTTAATCCTCTTAGTAAAACATTTAATTACTAGCATAATATTATTTAGTGTCTTTAACTAGATATTGTAATTGTACAGCTTGCCTAAGTAGTCTTCCTTAATAATTAGTGCCTATTTCTTCAGCAGCTAACTAGTTAGGAAATTAAATAGATTTTATAAGATTCTATAAAAAGGTTGTAGTAATCTTTCTCTTAGTCGCTGTAAGATTACTTGCAGGGCATAAGCTGTTGCGTAGTAATCACATTCTAATAGCTTCTTGCTAGTAATCTTAATATTCTGCGCTAAGCGGACTAAGGCTTTAATAGCTTGTTGTCCTAAGTAACCTAATTGTTAATGCCACACGTCCTTATCACTAGTGCGCAACTTTAGTATCCTTAATTATGCTATAGCGTTCACGAGCAGTAGTTAAGCAGGGTAACGAGAGACTTGCTTGTATTTAAGAAATAAGAGATTAAAATAATACTTAAAGTTAATTAAGACAACGTTCTTCTTAATTGTACTAAATCGCATAGTGTAACCATATCCTAAATACTAAATGCCTGACTGCTTGAGCCGCGCTTCTGACACGATATTAGTATAGAAACCTAGTATAAGCTTAACGTTAGTAAGCAGTACATTAGCTGCCTTAGGGCCTACCTCACTATGCAGGACGTTTTTGAGCAGCCTGTTTCCTATTCTAGTAACTAGAATAAATTAAGTGCCTGCTGACATAGTTTTGTTCTTAGTGCATTTACTAAAGGTGCCTAGTACTGTTGCGGATTCGATCTCCAGGTATAGTTGCTTGTTCTACTATCAACTCAGAGGTAGAGGTCTCTGCCTTCCACTTGTTTGTAGTAGACTCAGAGGCAGCCTAATCTAGGCTTATAACCTGTTGGAGATTGAGGAGGAGGTGCGCAGGGTGAAGGATAAGGATAAGAAAATAAAATAATAGAGACTAGGGGAAGACAGTATTGTAGAAGATAACAATTGTATTGTCTGATCTCTTTGTCTTGATTGTCTTGTCTTATTGTCTTGCTGTCTTGTCTTAACTATCTGCTAAACTACAGTTTATATATACCTGTAACTTGCATTCTAGAAAGATCTGTATTACGCAATAGCTTGCGTAGTAGATTGCGTAATCTATAGTAGATTGCGTAATCCTAAACGTCATTGATCACAACAATCAATTGATAACAATGATAAGAAATACTAGTAGCGTAATAGCTCCTAGTAATCAATTAATTGTAGGTTAATTGTAGATTCTAGGTTTGATTTGAGCACCTGAATTCTGTAGAGAAACAGCTGAGTAGCTTAATCTGCAACAAGTACTAGGTAATCTATAGTATTAACTAAGTGGACTGCTGCTCCACTATCTAGGATTGTATAAAGAGATAAGGCATAAAGAGTAAAAGCTACACTAAAGATGTTTAGCCTAATTTCCTTAATAAAGTTACTTAGGTTAATTAGTGCTAAAACTAATAAGCTAGAGTAGAATCTACTTAGTTTATTAGTAGCTAATCAGCTAGTGCTAGTCTTCTAGCCTTTTTTCTTATTCTAAGTGCGTAGGGATGCCTAAGTATTACTGTTCTATTACTTAACAATCTTCTTCTTCTTATTTTCTAACAGCTTAATTAGTATATTGCTAGTAGAGTATAATCTAATAACTGTAGTTTAAAGTTAGTAGTAGTTGCGCAGTGTCTAGAAGTGCTTACTAATAAGCTCTTTACTAGCCTTGTAGGGACAAGAGTAGAGTTACTTACTACCCTTATTTAACTTTAAATTATTAGCACTAGTAGATTATTAAGCTAACGCTAATCTAGATCTAGTTTAGAATACTACGTGTCCTTTTCCTTTTAAAGAAGTAATTAACTAATCTTACAACAAAACACTTAAGATCTTTTTTAGATTACTAAAAGCTAATTAAGCTTTGCTAAGCACTATTGCTTATGCTAGCTTATTGCGCTTCTCGCGCAACTAGTCTAGTGTGATTTTAGTGCCTAAGGCGTCTAAAAAATTAGTACTTACTAATAGCCTAACAACTTTAAAGAGCGAGTAGATTGTTACTTGCTAATACAGGAGCTGCTACTTATTAAACTAGTGCTTAGGGCCTATTTATCCCTAGCAAGCCTTATCTAAGTAGAATTAGTACTGCGCCCTAATTTAATACTAAGTATTCTAATTAGTAAGTGTAAAATCCTCTTTTAAGATCTTGACTAAGGCTTAAAGGCTAGTAAGGTTTTAAGTAATTATGCTTATTAAGGCATTTAAGAGCAGGTCTAGATAGATAGTCTTGCTACTCTAGTCCTTAACATTAGTAATCTTAGCAACCTTCCTTGTTTATTAAGCATCCTATACTTTGTACCTATTAACTAGCTTGCTATAATCGTCTTTTTTTTTACTTAGTACTAAGGTCTTAAGCCTTATATTTATGTTAAGTAATTTTATAATTATCTTGTTCTTATGTGCTTACATTAGGTGGTAAAGCAATTAGCTTTTTAATATTCTTAGGCAGTTTAAAATACTATAGCTCCTAGTAGTCTATTAAGAGCATGTCTAGGAGATTAGGATTAACCTAATCCTAGATGCCCTTCTCTAAGCAGTGTAGTCTTAACAGAGTAAACTAGGTTAGCTAGTCTAATTAAGCTTTTAGGATTACCTCTAAGGCAACAAGCAGTGTATTAGAGAGGTCTATATTTAGCAAGATAGACAGAAGGATTAATTAGTTAGTTAGTAGGTAGCTGTATTAATAGTAACAGTAGCCTGTAGGTTGTAGGATAGGTTAGAAAGAAGTTGATTGTATAATTAATAAGTAAGAGAGGTATAGCAGCAGTAGCAATCTGCTAGCTAGTGCTGTAGGAAAAAAAAGAGAAAAGTAAAAATCTGATTAAACACATAATCTTCTAGCTTACTAATTGCGCAGTAGGAATTAATACTATAATTAAGCAGCTAGGCTTACAACTGTAGGAGCTGAGAAAGAGAAATTATATAATTAGTGGAGGGGAATAAGTATATTAATTAACTAAGTGCTACAACAAAGTGTCCAATAACTACTAAAAAGACTTGGAACGATCTGGCTCTTTATATGCGCGCTACTAGCGCCGTCACGTGATATCTCACAAGGATCACCTGATAACCTAGGTAATCTAGATGTCAAAGGGGTGATCCGCATGTCAATACTCCAACAGTTACTATATTAAAAGCTATAGTAGTAAATTACAAAGCCGGCGTTAACTGTTGTTAAGCGGCCACCTTTATTGGTTAAAAAAAGCTAGGGGCAACAGCTTTCGTAGTAGTTGAGTTAGTGCAGAAGTTAAATAGTTACTGTGTTTAAAAAATCTTTAATGCTTTTAGTGTTATAAATATTAAAGTTACAACAAAGGCTGTAAAAGGCTAGTTTAGATAGTACACTATACACACTACGCATGTTAAGAATCTAAGTGCAGTAAAAGTGTATTAGTTTAGTAATCTCTTATTGCGCAAATGCAACTTTAGCAAAAAAACTCAAAAGTAGCTAAGCAAGAAGCAAAGGCATGTTAAAATAGCTATTAAGTAGCCTAAATGAACTAACAAGCTAAAAAGGATTTTAAAAGTTACTTTTAAAGATAGAAAAGCTGTGCATAAATAGTGATGCTGTTGTAATTTATTTACATTTAAGAATAGGCACTAAACGCCGCAACTGCAACACTGCTGAGATAGCAATAGGACAACAGAAATTGCAGTTAGCAGTAAATAGTTATTAGTTAAGAAGGTTAGTTAAAGAGATATTACGCATCTTTAATTCTGTCCAAACATACGACACACTAATTGCGTGCCAGCCAAACAAGGGGGCGTGAGCCCGTATACCTATTGTTAGCAATAAATCTTTTTTTTTACTAAAAAGGTGTCTACAAAATGTGTAGTCACATTAAAAGGTTGTCTTAAAAGGATGAAGCCAATCTAAGCTCTATGGAATTCTTACTATACTTAGATGCATCTCTTTAAGCTCCACAACTTTCTTTATAAACTTTAGTTTTTTTTCTTCATAAAGCGTCTTATACGAATGTAGAAAGATAAAATTAACTATTTAGTTTTCTTCAACCACTACTACTAGCTTTTTATGCTTTATAATTTTAAGCCTAGCGCTTTAAATTATAGTTTAAGTTTTTTTCACGCACTTTAATGTACGCTAGTAATAGTTTAACCCTTCTAATTTTTTTAAACATACTTTGTAACTTTCTAACTAACCATCTATATAAGAATAGTAAGTAACTATTTATAGATTACTAACTTAGTGCGCTTTTTGAGCTACACTAGCTTACGGTGGTTGATGGGTAGGGGTTAGGTAGGGGTTGGTTAGGTTTACGTAATACCACACCCTCTACCCAACCCCTACCCATTTTTTTGGTACTCAAAATGGGTAGGGGTGTAGTAGGTCTAAGGTTAGGTTGCACGGACCACGGGTTAGGGTTAGGTTAGGGTTAGGTTGCTATCTTTTTGCGTTTTTTTCTAGACTTTATTAGTATATTTATAAAGTTTTCCTGTGTTATTCTAGTAGTTTTATAAGTATATATCTTAGCGTTTTCTTGTGTTATTCTAGGTTTTATTGTCTAAGTAGGAGTTTTGTTGCATGTAGACTCTTAAACAGCTTATATTTATATAGTTTATTACAGCATATTATTACAGTGTAAGAGAATATAAGTAGATAATTATGCAATTATTCTGTTTAAAGTATAAAGCAATTATAAGGGTATAATACAGATGTTTAACAAAGAATAAGCTATATATAATAGGAAAACGGCAGTCTACTAAGATTGAGCCTACTATCGTACCTGCAAGCTAGCTTAGAATCCTTTGCCTAAATAGTAACCCTCTTTGCATATATAGCGTTGTAGTTGCAGTCTATATATATTAGCATATAATTCAATAACTATAGCATAGTAAATAATATACCTTTAAAATATCTCACTAACTACGCCTTAGCTGCCTCTTAGATAGCGCATAGAGCTTGTGCCTAAAAGCGCAACTCTCTTCTATACCCTAGTGCAATCTCTTAAACAAGCCTAGAGAAGGGCAGCTTGTAGATAAGAAGGTTAGTTAACTTCTAGTAGCGCTTAATCTCTTGTAGTACAACAGCTGCGCATTGTTAGACTTAAACTGTAATTATATACTATTTAAATATACTGCCTAGCTTAAATTAATAATATTAATAAGGTGCAGCATTAGAGGCGTAATTGCGCGCAGAAGCAGCAGTACAGGTGGCTTTTACTGCTAGGTCTTTGCAGATAGATTTGCTACTAGTTAACTTGCGTACAGTCTGCTTTGTGCGGGCTATGATAGTAGTTAGTAGTAACAGTAGATATAATAAATAAATATAATAATTAAGAGCTTTATATTGTATGGCGTGTAAGTGTAGGTAGTGTAAGTTGTGTAAAAATCTATGTGCAGAGCTAATATTTTAGCAGGCGCTAGTGTGGTGCACGGCCTACTTGCGATTTCAGGCAGCACTACAGCGTATTAAGTATTCTGCAACTTACTAACATTAAGACTAGCAGTATTGCAATTGTAGCCTCTACTTATACTATTGCAATATTAACTATTAAGCAAGAAACTATTAATAAGTCTAAAAGTCTTGTCCCGCGTATTACAATCTAAGTTCCGCTAGAGTTTAATTACAAGAAGTAGGAAAAGCTACCTAAGGTAATTAACATAGCTATTTATAATAGCATATACTAACTTGTGTAAGGTTATAACTACAAAAAAAATAAAGTTAACAACGTTATTGCGAATCGCGGTAATATTAGATTTTAAAAAAGCCGCCCTACAAACCTTAGTATACCTTACACAGGTTAGCTAAGCAACTTCACTTATACTATTATATAGAGAGACTACACTGCACTGCTTAGTACAGAAAAAAAAGTAATTAAGATAGCAAAAAGTGTAGACAGAACTACAAAGTACAAATTTAAGGCTAACATTAAAAAAAGAATAAGTACTAAAATGCTAGTAAAGAGGATTAGGCGGAGATGCTACATAAGGCACAAGAAGAGCTTAATAAAAAGCACTCTTAAACTAAGAAGAGTAGTAAGTTAACACAGCTATTAATTATATACTAGTACTTACAAGTAGTAGCAGAGTGGTTAGAAAATAATCTAGACGCTATCTACAAGAAATAGGCTAATATATACTAAGAAATTAACCTAAGGCAGTACTGCAAATCTATGTTAAGGGCTGCGTAAGTAACAGACAACCTAGATAAGCCTACTTAAAGTTAACTATATATACGCGTTTACAGCTAAGGTAGTGTGCTCTAGAAGATTATGCAACGCACATACAACAAAAAACTATATAAGCTTAATACTAATAGCTCTAAAAGCATAGAAGCTAAAAAGAAGTAGTAGCAATTTCTAGATAAGATATTGCCTAAGGAGTTAGCAATAGTAACTAATAAGCATTAAGAGTAAGTTTATTACAGTACTTTATAATAGTAACATACTAACATGCCTAGACAAGTAGAATCACCGTCTGCGCTTAAGGCCCTAGGTCTTTAGATAACACCTACCTATAAGCTAATAAACTATACATGCAAGCGACAATAACAAGTACAAAAAAAAGGTTAATAAGAATTTAAATATTAACGCATATTATAACTAAGGCGAGAATACATATATAACTAAGGAATAGTAGGTAAAGGAAAAGGCTAAGGCTAAGGCTAAGGAGGAGGAGTATATAGGCTTTAAAGGGTTCCTAGATTTATTACTAGAGTTTAAATGCTTCTAAGACTTAGAAGATAGCTTAGAATAAGTTAGTATTATAAAATAGCTAGGATTGCACTAAGGCATAAGTAAAAAGTAGCAGTTATTACAGTAAATAATAGTAGACTAAAACCTTAACTAGCAACTTAGTAATTCTAGATATAGTCTAAATACTAACTTTAATTCTTAGGCAATAATTATGTCTCTTATTAGCGTTAGCGTTACTGTGTTAGCTGCAGATTAATCCTTTACTAGTGAGCTAATAGGCTTTATATACGCGTAATAGATGTTCTACTAGCTATAGGGAGTTAATACTAGTGCTCTTTATACAGCAGTAAAGACTTTGTTTGAAATTTACACTTGTTATTATAATTTATTACAGCTTTTTATTACAGCTATATATGTATAGCCCTGCGTATGCTATTTGTTAAATAGCGCAACTATTAATTAACATTCTACCTATTCTCTTTTAATTCACATTAATAGCCCCTAAATTATAAGGACAGAAGATTAAAACTTATTGTATTTACTGAAATATTCTCCTACGCACCTTTTACTTGAGAAGACAGGAGACGCGGTGCTGAATATATAGAGAAATTAGTAGGATAGCATTTAGTAGAGAGAAAATCCTATAACCTCTAAGCTAAGATAAAACTTATTAAGCTAGTTAGGTACTATTTAGCAAAACGTTAGAGAGGCAGCTGAAGTTCTTAGTGGTTAACTATATATGTTTTGTTTAAATTATAGTCTAGCACTATAACACCTAGCTAGCGCAAAGCTTATTTGAACTAAATATTCTTATACCTATCTTTAATTAAAAGTATGCTAAAACACTGTTAACGCAGTTTACACTAAACTAGATTAGACCTTAGGCTTATTATTACAAAGTTAAAACAAAGCTATATCTTCTCTAGTTCTAATATATACTACGCTAGCTTTTTAACATAAGCTTGTAAGAGTAGTAATTAACAATAACTAGTTATTCTAGACGCTTAATTAACTGTTATTCAAGCGTTTCTTCTAGTTTCTCTAACTTAATGCTGTGTCTATGAGCCGTTTTAAATTTATAAAGGTTTTTAGAACACAGTCCTAAGAAGCTAAAGCTGTTATTTTTAGCGACCTTGACTTATTAACAAAAATCTTAATTGCTTTAGACGCCTAGTTAGCTGCTAATTATATTAGCTTTCTTGTAATAAAAGCGTACTACATTAGCTTTAAATAGCAACTACAAGAGAAGCTACTTAATTTCTTACTACTATAAGGTTAGCATACAAGAGCTTCTATTTATTTTTTAAGGTGTCAAAGGTGGTGGTTGTTGTTGTAGTCAAAATGGGGTTCCAAAAAAGTGAAAAGCAGCTACCCTCTACTTATCAATCGCAAAAGTCAAAAAAAAAGATTGTGTGTAGTTAATGAGATTCGAACGGTAGGTGGATGAGTTCTAGGAGGAAAGCTTAGACCACTGAGCAATAATTAGGGTCAAAAAAATTTGCTAAGGTACTAAAAAACGACACTAGTTAAAACGTGTCTAACAGCGATTGCCAGCCTTTAGCTGACAACAGGATTATAGTAGGAATGCAATAGGATTGTAACATAATGTAATAGAGGAGGGAAAGAACACGTACGTACTGCAGCGGGAGCCTGCAATACTTTATAAAGCTAAAGCTGCTACTGCTTACCTACTGCTTCTTACCTTTTAAACAGCACTGTATACGAACAATTTGTATACAATACACTGCAATAGCGTGCAACCTTTATAGCGAGCATCTCCTTATTCTAGGCTCTCTTCTAAAAAAATCATCCTTTGCTACTATCTACTCAGCACCTAATTTAGTCTAACTTAAACTGCTTATACAGACACCTAAATTTATTACGTTTCTTAAAACTTAACTACTTAGCTAGACTTCTAAGTTTATAAAATTTTTAAATAAGTCTCCTATCTACAATATCTCTATATACAAAAAGATTATTAAGCTCTAATTTAGCTAGTTGTGTAAGGAATACACAATCTCTAGAGTATTTACTAACACTAGCGCAGTACTTAAGATCTATTACTTTAGTATCTTCTTCTTCTTATTTATTATATAAGGGCTAACTATAAAGACTAGAACTTAGCTTAAATAGCTATTGCAAGACGTTAAATTAGCGATAGAAAAGAAAGAGGCAGGAAAAGAGGAGTAGGCTTTCTATTGTTATGTCTATAAGTTAGCAAGCAAGGTAATAATAGTGTTACTACTTTACTTTATCTAGGAGCGCCTAGCAGTAAAGTAATAAGAATAGGCAAGATAAAGTATATTAAGTTAAGAGGTAATTCGCGTCTTTGTCTTGCTTTTCTTTATTTCTGTCTAAACATGCGACACACTAATTGCGTGCTCGCAATACTAAATAAGGTGGCATAAGCCCTAATACCTATTGTTAGCAATAAATCTTTTTTTTTACTAAAAAGGTGTCTACAAAATGTGTGGTCACATCAAAAGGTTGTCTTAAAAGGCCGAAGCCAACAAGAGCTTCTATAGCGTTAGACGTCTTCTAAGTACTTGCTAAAACACTAACTAAGCATCGCCTTTTAGCTATTACCTGCAACAATGCTAGCAACAACACTACCCTAACAAGAGCCCTTTATATAAGCTAATAAGAGGAGCACATTAGATAGTGCTTATAAGAAAATATAATTCTATGCCTTACACATGTTATTAACCTTGTTGTTTAGGACATTATTCAGAATCTTTAGATTACACCCTCTTTTAACGCGAATATTAAACAGCCCCTAGAGAGACATTATGCTTAGGATATTAGTACCTAGATCTCTGTCCTAAACTCGCTTTGCAAGGTCAGCTAGTATTGTTAGAGTACTAATATGCGGATCACTCCGGATCTCTCCTTTGACATCCGGATCACCTAGGTTATCAGGTAATCCTAGTGGGATATCACGTGATAGCGCTAGTAGCGTACATATAAACGAGCCGGATCGTCTACAGTCTTTCTAGTAGTTATTGGACACTTTGTTGTGGCACTTAGTTAATTAATATACTTACTCCCCTCTACTAATTATTCAACTACTCCATCTTAGCTCCTACAGTTATAAGCCTAGCCGCTTAATTATAGTATTAATTCCTACTGCGCAATTAGCAAGCTAGAAGATTGTTTATTTTATTAGATTTTTACTCTCCTCTTTTCTCCTACAGCACTAGCTAGCAAATCGCTGCTGCTGCTGTACCTCTCACTTATTAATTATACAATTAACCTCTTTCTAACCTATCCTACAACCTACAGGCTACTATTATTATTAACACAGCCACCTACTAACTAACTAATTATTCTTTCCGTCTATCTTGCTAAATATAGACTTTACTAACACATTACTTGTTGCCTTAGAGGTAATCTAAAAGGCCTAATTAGACTAGCTAACCTACTTTACTCTGTTAAGACTGCACTGCTTAGAGAAGGGTATCTAGAATTAGGTTAATCCTAATCTCCTAGACATGCTCTTAATAGACTACTAGGAGCTATAGTATTTTAAACTGCCTAAAGATATTAAAAAGCTAATTGCTCCTCCGCCTAACGCAAGCACGCAAGAATAAGAGGATTATAAAATTACTTAACGCTAATACAAGGCTTAAGTCCTTAATATTAAATATAAAAAGAATAATTACAGCAAGCTAGTTAATAAGTACAAAGTATAAGCTTCCTAATAAACAAAGAAGGTCGCTAAGATTACAAATGTTAAGGACTAGATTAGTAAAACTATCTATCTAGACCTACTGTTAAACGCCATAATAAGCTTAATTACTTAAAATCTTATAAGCTCTTAAGCCTTGGTAAAGATCCTAAAAAAAGATCTTGCACCTACTAATTAGAATACTTAGTATTTAATTAGGGCGTAGTACTAATCCTACCTATATAAGGCTTACTAGGGATGAATAGGTTCTAAGTAATAGTTTACTAAGTAGTAGTACCTATATTAACAAGCAACAATCTACTTACTCTCTTAAGTTATTAGGCTGTTAGCAATTACTAATTTTTTAGACGCCTTAGGCACTAAGATTGCACTAGACTAGTCGCGCGAGAAGCGTAGTAAGCTAGCATAAGTAATAGCGCTTAGAAAAGCCTAATTAACCCTTAATAATCTAGGAAAGATCTTTAGTATTTTGTTGTAGAATTAGTTAATTACTTCTTTTAAAAGAAAAAGACACGTAGTATTCTAAACTAGATCCAGATTAGCGTTAGCTTAACAATCTACTAGTGCTAATAACTTAAAGTTAAATAAAAGTAGTAAGTAACTCTACTCTTGTCCTTGCAAGGCTAGTAAAGAGCTTATAAGTAAGTATTTCTAGACACTGCGCAACTGCTACTAACTTTAAACTGCAGTTACTACATTATCCTTTATTAGCAATATACTAATTAAACTGTTAAATATTAAGAAAAAGAAGATTGTTAAGTAATAGAACAGTAACACTTAGGCATCCCTACGCACTCAAATTAAAAAGAAAGGCTAGAAAGCTAGCACTAGCAGATTAGCTACTAATAAACTAAGTAGATTCTACCCTAGCTTATTAGTTTTAGCACTAATTAACCTAAGTAACTTTATTAAGAAATTAGGCTAAAAGTCTTTAGTGTAGCTTTTACTTTTTATGCCTTATCTTTTTGTACGATCCTAGATAGTAGAGCAGCAGTCTACTTAGTTAATATTATAGATTACTTAATACTAGGCACCTTTAGCAAATACACTAAGAATAAGACTATCTTAGCAGGCACTTAATCTATTCTAGTTACTAGGATAAAAAATAGACTGCTTAAGAACCTCCTGCATAGTAAGGCAGGCCCTAAGACAGCTAATTTACAGCTTACTAACGTTGAGCTTATGCTAGGTTTTTATACTAATATCGTGTCAGAAGAGAGGCTTCACTAGTTAAGCATTTAGTATTTAAGATATAATTACACTATACAATTTAATACGCCTAAAAAGAACGTTGTCTTAATTAACTTTAAGTGTTAATTTAACCTCTTATTTGTTAAATACAAGTAAGTCTCTTATTACTTTACTTAACTAACACCACTCGTAAACGCTGTAGCGCGATTGAGAATACTGAAGTTACGCACTAGTAATAAGGACTTGTAGCATTAATAATTAGGTTATCTAGGACAATAAGCTATTAAAGCCTTAGTCTACTTAGCGCAGAATGTTAAGATTACTAGTAAGAAGCTATTAGAATGTAATTACTGCGTAATCGCTTATGCCTTGCAAGTAATCTTGTAGTAACTAAAAGAAAGATTACTACAACCTTTTTATAAGATCTTATAAATCTATTTAATTTTCTAACAGGTTAACTGCTTAGGAAATAGGTACTAATTATTAAAGAAGATTACTTAGGCAAGCTGTATAATAATAATATCTAGTTAAAGACACTAAATAATATTATGCTAGTAATGAAAGGTTTTGCTAAAAGAATTAAGAGGAAATATTGGTAGAGGATTATAGAAATTTATTCAGATAACAATACTGCTACACTACCTTAGAGAGGGCAATTAAGATATAAGGAATAGGCAATTAAGAAAAAGATTGTAATTAAAACGCTACTGCTATATACTTATAAGCCTTATAGCTCAGCGGAGAGAGCTAGCTAAGAGCTAATTACAAAGGCTATTAAGATACGCATAAGCGCTAATCTACTGGCTAAGCTTTAGCTAGTAATTATAGATGCGGCAGCTTACTTACATAGTATAAGCCCTACTAAGATCTATAGCTACTAATCCCCTAACTAGGTGCTTAATGAATAGTTTAGGAAATATTTCTAATACTATTAACTACTTAAGATTAGACACTAGACTGCTAATCTACGCCTAGACTAGAGTAGAATATATGCCTATAGCTGCTAAGCCTATCTTTTAAATAAAGATAAGGCAGCTAGGCGCAATTATTAAAGATTTAAGGTTAATCCTTGCAGCTATATTAGTTATCTAGTTAGTTATTAAGCCTCTAATATATACTATATATAAGTACTAACACTTAATTAAGTAATTACTACTTATAATAAAACCTTTAATAAATAGTTTTTCTATAAAGAAGATTGCAAGAAAGAGCTGTTCAGAAATTAAGCAATTAAGATTGTAAAAACCCTTTATAATAGTAAGCTAGTTAATCTTAAAGACAACTTAGAGGTCCTCTCGCCTATTTAAGAAAGGGCGGATTAAGATACACAGCTAACTACTAAGAACCTTTGAAGTAATTTATCTACTATCTTAAGTAGTAAGGAAGGCCTACCTACTAAAGATAAGAGTAGATTAGAAGAAGCTAAGTAATTAGAGCACAAGGCTAGTGCGCTATTAGGAATTTGCTTAGATTAGTAGTAGATTACTAGTCTTGCTACTCTAGAACCTACTCCTAAACTAGAGACCTTAAGGAGTGATAATTTAATTAATTGTAAAGTATTTAATAGTTAAATAGTAGTACAACTACTTAAAGAAGCTAATCTGTTAAGACTTATAAGTAGAATACTTTATTTACTAGTCTAATAGTCTATGCCTGTAGGCTCTAACGCGCTAGCTAATTATAATAGAATACATGCTTGTATAAGTAGGATAGCAGGGCGTGAATTATCTCGCAAGTTAAGATCTTAGGCAACAAACAGTAAATAAAGTAAGTAATTATAAGCTAAACCTTTACTTATAAGGCGTAGCGCTTAAATTGCTAGCAAAAGCGTAGATTAGCTTATAAATTAATATCTTCTACTACGTAAGCTAGGTAGCAGGCGTAAGTATAAAGACGTAACTTAAGATCCTAATAATTAACTAAGAGGTAGAAGTATAAGTAGTGTTAACGCATTAATCACAGATTATAAAGATCTATTATAAACTAATTTTTAAAATACCTATCTGCTAGGTTTATAAGTAACCTAGGAAGACTAAGTAAGCTATAAGACTCTTAATTACATAGTTATAGCAGCTTTGCTTACTAAGCATAAGCTAAGTATAGAAATGCTTAACTGTATTGCAATAATCTACTTAAACTGCTAAGTTTATAGAAGCAATTACTCTAGCATTCTATAAGGGCCTTGTTTAAGGATGCCTACAGGAGAGAGATTAATTAGTTAAGTAGGATAAAGACTTAGACTAAGATATTAAGAGAAGAAGCAATTTATAGCCTACTACTTAAAAATTAGGTTTAGACCTATAAGTTTAATTAGGACAGCTTCTTTCTTAAATATAAGGCGTAGATTGTTATAATAAGTAATTTTTAAGAAAAGAACTTAATTAATTTAATTTATACTGCTACCTTGGCAGCTAAGTCCTTCTAAGTAGCAATAGCTATTGCCACTAAGAATAATTTAGAGATTAAGCAATATAATATTGTAGAAATATCCCTTAATGCGTTAATTACAACAAATAACTTAGTAATTTATAAGATCCTAGATAGCTTTAAGAAGCTAGGAAAGTGCGGACAGCTTAACTGCGCACTATACAAATTATAAGACTCGCTACTACTATAGTATAAGGAGTTCTTAGGATTACTAAGAAAAATTAAATTAATTGCCTTACTAGAGGAGCCCTGCCTATTCTTTAATTAAAAAAGGAGGATCCTAGTGTTGTTTTATATAGATAATATTCTACTACTTTTTGCAAAAGATTATAAGTAGAGGGCAATAGATCTTTAGTTAACGATTATAGACAAGTACAAGATAAAGAAACAAGGATTAGTTAAATAGTTTCTTAGTATTTAGATAATTAGAGATTACAAGAAGTAAACAATTACGCTTATACATAATATTTATATTAACAAGATTATAAAGAAGTTTGAGCTAGAGAATAGGAGCTTTCTTAAGACTCTATTACTGTTAGAGGAGCTAATTAAGAACACTAGCGAAGCAACTAAGCAGGAGATTAAGGCCTACTAAAAAAGAGTTAGATTAGTGCTATATACAGCTATTATGCTGTTACTAGATATTATTTACTTAATCTTAAAGCTCTTATACTTCCTTACAAACCCTAGTAATTAGTATATAAAAGCTATTAAATAGGAAATTATGTACCTCTATTAAACAAGACAGGATGTGATCTAATATAGGAACTACAATAGCCTAGACTTAATAATTGCAGGCAACGCTTCCTTTGTAAATAATGAGGTTGCCAGCCATAGGCTGGCAATCGCCGTTGAACACGTTTCAATTGGTGTCGTTTTTTGGTACCTTCAGCAAATTTTTTGACACTGATTTCGCTCGGTGGTCTGAGCTTTTCTGCTCCGAGCGCTTAGCGCGTGGGCCTCATCCACTCACCGTTCGAATTTCGTCGACTATACACAATCTTTTTTTGACTTTTGCGACTGATTAGTAGAGGGCAGCTGCTTTTCACTTTTTTGGAAAACCCATTTTGACTACAACAACAACCACCACCTTTGATACCCTAAAAATAAATAAGTAAATAATGAGGAAACTTGTTAATTATTTCATAGATATATAGCTATTTTATATAGTGATCTAATATTTTAGAAGGCAGCTTAGCAGACTATAGTAACTACATTAACAACTAAGGCTAAGCTACTCGCCTTTAAGTAAACTACTAAGGAGGCTATAGCTCTTAAGCGCTTCTTTTATAAACTGTTACTTAATCTAGAAGATGTCTAGACAGTCTAGTGTAATAATTAACAAATAATTAGGCTTGTAGTTAGGAAGAATAAGTAGATTAGCACTTAATTAAGGTATATAGATATACAAAATATGTAGCTAGAGTAGGAATTTACTAAAGAATTATTTTAGGTGAAATACCTAGAAACGGCAATTATGCTAGCTAATAGACTAACTAAGTCGCTTACCTAACAACAGTTTAAGAAGTGTAAGCAGTTATTAAACTTTTAGCAAGTTAAGCAATTAATTAAAGAAAACAATAATTAATAAGCAAAGAATTTGTATTAAGCAGCAATATTTATATACTAGGCTAAGTCTCTTCTTAATTGCTTACAATAAGCAGGAGAACGTGAGCTAGACTATTAAACTAGGACTAGGAACCTTATTACTAATAAGTATTAGACTTATTATACTCGCTAGACTCTATTATCGCATTACGCTTAGCCTGCTTAGCTTTAGCTAGCTTAAGAGCAATTTAAGCCATCTAAGCCTAATCAGCAAAAGTCTTCAAGGTAAGTAGCGTTTTAGCGCGATTATAACCTATTACTTCTATACATAGAGTTGTTAGATAATCGCCTCTTTATCCTAGCGTAATAATCGCGCTTATATAAATAAGTAGTATAGTAATTAGGGTGATAAGGAAAAGGACAATTGTGTAAACTAGGCAGAGGCAACATTCTGCGGGCAGCCTGCTCTTAAAGCGGCAACTTTTAAGCAGGTTGTTGCTAAAGCTGCTTAGGTTACTAAGGCTATTGCTGCTGATGCTGTAGATAATAAGCCGTCTATTGCGGCTGTTAAGCAGGTTGCTAACTAGGTTAACTAAGTTGTGCCTAGCGAAATTAACCCTCAGCATTATATCTAGGGTCGAAAGCGCTTATAGGAGCAGGAGCAGGAGCGGGGGCAGGAGCAGGCAGCAGAGGCTAAGCAGCAAAACCGCGATACAACATCTCTTGAGCGCAACAATTGTTAGCAGGAGGCTTCTGCGCAGAAAGCTTAGTAGTCGTAACGCCGCTATTAATCTCTTTATAGCAAGCAATAATGTCCTTAAGCAGTTAAGCTTTTAAAGCTTAGTACTGCTTATTGTTATTCTATCCCTAAAACTAGTTAGCAAGCTAAGCAAGAAGCTTAACAAATTAAAGACTTATCTCTTTATTTCTATACATAGCTATAAATTAATTAGCAAGATTAATATTAACTGTGGAGTAAGTATAAGACAAGCAACTGCTACAGCGTAAGCTGCTCTAACTACTAGTCTAAATATTATTAAAGCAGTGTTTAGCGTACAAACTATCTAGTATTTTCTTTATATAGTGCTTACACAAAGAAACGCGAGAGTATAATACATTGGCAGCAATCTTTAAAAAGCTATTAAGCGCCTTCTTCTAAGTAGAGGGGGGCGCGGAGTGCTTAGTAGACAGCTTAATAGGCTTTTTTAGCTTATTACTGTTACTATATTGCTGTTTACGCGTTGCTGCTTAAGCAGTTATCTGCTATAATTTTTACTTTAGCTTTTAAGGAGCCTTAATCTTGCGCTAGCTTAATTGCTTAGTTAGACTCTTATGTAGATTAAAATTTAAATAAGAACTTAACAGCAGACTTAATTTAGTAGGTAAGGTAATTAGCCTTTAAGCAGAGCTACTAGATGTCTTGTTATAAGCTAATAGATTAACAGGCAAAGGCAACTAACTCGTATTATTTTAGAGATTAGCTGCTTGCTAAATCTTATTATTAAACAGGCTTTAGCGCGCACAACGCTTATGCTTAGCACTATTCTTACAATGTTAGCGCAGGCTTTCTAAGCGACGATCACGTTGTTAACAGCGGCTCTCTAAGTTGCGCTCATTATTGCTTAGGGCGGACTACACTAGAAAGATTAGCAGCGGATCAGTGAGGGAACAATATAGCACCACTCACTATATTAGTGATGGTGGTTGAGGTATAGATCAGAAAGACTTAGTAATTAGATTAATTAAGGTTGAGGACAAAAAGCTTTAGAAGGGCAATAGACGCGATTAATTTTGTTATAGCAATTGCGCACTAACTGTTTACGCGATATTCAGGGTCTATCTAATGTTTTGATATCACTTGGAGCTGCTGAATTAATCAAAGCAACAACACGCAGCATTTTACTACAACGACGGAGGATTACGCAGAGGAGCTATAATTACAGAGGCCCTCTTAATTAACTACTTGGAATTATTACGATTATCTAGATTGCTTACAGCTCAGATCAATGGTATCTCACTAACCTAGGGGGTGTGTTAGAGTACTGATATGCGGATCACTCCGGATCTCTCCTTTGACATCCGGATCACCCGGGTTATCAGGTAATCCTAGTGGGATATCACGTGATAGCGCTAGTAGCGCGCATATAAACGAGCTAGATTGTCTGAAGTCTTTTTAGTAGTCATTGGACACTTGAAACGTTTTAAGTAAGGTCTTTTTTTTTATTGTAGTTGAATGTCCTTTCTCAGCCTGAAGGGCTATGTAAGACGTACAGGCCGAGGCCTGCAGGTATCTATGTAGTTTTTTATCTTCTAAGTAATTTACAAGGGGTAGTTTATCTAAATAAAGGTAAGGCTCTTAGCCTATTAGGTAGAGGTATAGAAAGGGGAGGAGAAGGAGGAGAGGGGGAGGAGAGGGGAGGGATGCTTAGAGCTTGATCGCCTAAGTAGACGATTGCATCTAGTTATCGGAGTTTCCTTTGTACCAGGCCTGTATACTAACTCTAGTTTCTTAAATAAAGGCTATCGTAGCCTTAATACCTGCTTCTGTTTAAAAAAGATATTGTAGAGAGATAAGCTCTGTACATAAGTTCTAAAGTATAGCTCTACTATCCTTATATAGTTGGCACCTAAGGATTATATAAGCTGTATCTTAAGTAGCTCTAAAATTGCATAGGCAAGTTTTAGATTCTACTTTACCTCTCTTAAATAGATAGCTTTTTAGGTAGCTATAACCTAGTTTTAATTAAAAGAAAGAGCTAAAACTATCTCTGCTAGTAGAAGGGATAGGTATCTGTTTCCTTATTTTCTATTCCAAAGTTGCTAAGTAGGTGCTTAGGTTCTTAGTAGTAGCTTTTTTCCTATAGTTCTTAAGGAGGCTTAACTAATTAACGTTAGCTAGTTATTTAATTTAAGAGCTAATAACTACTAAGCTTGTTTTATTTGTTAAAGAGTTTATTTCTATAGCCTCTTTTGCAAGGAGGTCTGCTTAATCGTTTCTAAGTATATCTTAGTGTCCTAGGACCTAATGTAGCGCAGGGGTAATGCCTTTTCCTTCTAGTTAAGTTGCTGCTCTAATACACCTAGTTTGCCATTCTTAGCTAGAGTTATTTCAAGTGTTTTTTAATTAAAATAAAGCTGCCTAATTGTCTGCGTAGATATTAACGTTTTAGTATATGTTTAATAGGCTAACTGCTGTCTCTAGCCCTAAGGTAATACCTTTAAGTTTACTGTTATAAACTAGCTAGTTATTTCCTATATTTGCTTATAGTTTCTTAATAAAAGTAGCTTCTTTATAGAAGGTAACGCCTACGCCTATTCCTTTGCTATCCCTTATTGCTAAGGCATCTAAGTATATTAATAGAAGGTTGTTATCTACTAATAGTTTCTTATAGCTTTCTGCTTTGCTCTTTTTTAGCTTATTTAATATGTAGACCTTGTAAGGAGTCCTAGCGTTCTATAGTGTAAAGGCGTAGTGTTGTATTTCTTCTATATTGCCTAAGAGGGCTAAAGTAATAGATAGTTATATTTAATTAAGTTGCTCTCCTCTATTATTATTGATAGCAGTATTTAGAGGGTATTTTAGATCTAATAAAGTAGATCTAAAGGCGTATCTCCTTATACTATTGTCTAGCCTAACTCTAGGTAGAAATAGAGCAGCTTCTACCTTACTAGGCATTGTAGGGGAAGATCTAAAAGTCCCTAGAATCTTTCTACAAGCCTAGTTTTAAAGTTTTTGCCTACTATTAAGAACGTATTGTTAGCCTTTCTAAAATAGCTAGCATTTGTAATTAGCTACGCTAGTAATGCACGCTAGGTATAACTGCCTTATTGCCTTTAGTAAGAGGCCTTTATTAATATTAGCTAGCATGCTTAGGCAGAAAAAGGCCTAGTTTACTTATTATATCCTTATATAGCAGTAGTCTCCAAACTTTAGAGTATTATTAAAGAAGATACCTAGCCACCTAACTAGTCCTTTTAGCTAAAAGGTCTCTTAAGTGGGTAGCGTAAAGACTCTATTTGTATCTTTTCTTAATTTTGTCTAGTTTACTAATTCTGTTTTTAAGCTATTAAACTTAATAGCTATTTTCTTTGCTTAGTTAAAGAGGTTTACTAACTCCTTTTTAAGCAGTTTAATGTTTTTCCTAATAAATATTATTAATATTAAGATTCAAAGGTTGTCTATATAGGATAAGGAGTATATATTGTCGTTTACTGTAATTAATTGAAATAGCGGTTTCGTGTAGATCAGAAATAGGATAGGAGAGGCTAGGCTCCCTTAAGGTGTACTAGTATTAACCTTCTATAGGTTCTCTGTTTGCCTATTAAAGGATAACTCTAAAAGCCTTTCTGTAAGGAACAAGTTTGTCTATAATAGGAGGCATACAGGTAGCTATTAGTTGCTTATATTTTCTAGAAGCTTGTTCTTAGATTAATAGTTAAAAGCGCCTCTAATGTCTAAAAAGGCTGTTAAAGTAACTCTGTTTTTCTTTCTCTGTTGTTGTATATTGTTATAGAAGAGGAGTCCTGCGTTAATAGCTAATTTCTTTATCCTGCCTCTTATTTAGGAAGAGTAGAGTAGGTTAGTTGTTTCTGCTAGGATACCTAATCTTTTAAAGTAGAGCCTTTCTAGTGCCTTCCCTAGGCAGCACAAGAGGAAGATAACTCTATATACTTTTAGGATTAAGTAGTCTAGTTTGTTAGGCTTTCTAAGAATAACTCCTCTTGCTTTTTGCTAGCACCTTAGTTAGTATCCTAGGTTAAACAAGGCTAAGTACACTTTAAAGAAGATACTTAGTTAGTAATTGTATGCTTTTGAGATAACTTCTTAGCTAATTCTATCTAGTCCTAGTGAGGTAGCTTTTATTTTCTAATAGGCAGTGTATAGCTCCTCTATAGATAGGATTAGCCACTCCTATATAAGGTTTCCTTAATAATTGTTGAGCAATTAAGGAGGAGTAGAAGGAGGGGGCGGGAATAGCTCTTCTCTAAAGGTTTGGCACTCCTCTTTAAAGGATTCTTTGCCCCTAATAGCAGGGATTCTTGTTAAGAGGTTGTTTTTTGTATAGGCTATTGCTTTAAATATCTCCTTAGGCGATTTGTTTTAGAGGAATTGCTCCTAATAGTTAAGTTTAGCTTTCTTAATAGCTCTAAGGTACTTGTTTTTAGCTAGCAGGTAATCTCTTTTCTATAGGTATAGCGTGTTGTCTCCTCTCCTTGCTGCTCGCTTGTAATCTCAAGAGGTCCTGCTTAGAATGGCCTTAACGAGATCTAGATCGCTAGTCTACTAAGGCTTCAGTTTTAGTTTTTAGTTTGTAAGGGGGGTAGATCTACTAAGCGCTTGTTGAATTGTTGTTGTAAGATCCTCTGCTATTTTATCTAGCCTCTCCTCTCAAGGATTATTGAGGCCTAGAAGTAATTGTCTTGAGAGGTGGTTTAAGGCGTGTTTAAGTAAGGTCTTGTTTAGCTAGGTAACTCTTAGCACTCTTTGTGCTTCTTCTACTGTTAATCTTTAGTAGATTTAAAACAGCTTTAACTGAGATTAGCAATCTAATTAATTAAAATCTTTAGGCGTAGATATAGCTCTAGCTAGCTTCTTGTTTAGATATAGCTCTAGGAGGCTTCTATGCGTAGATATAGCTCTAGGCAGCTTCTAATTTAACGTAGCAGCGCTACTAAAGAAATTAATTTGATTGTAAGAGTGTGTTAGATTAACAGAAGGTGTAAGGGAAAATAGTAATAAATTAATGAAAGAACTATAAAAGTTGCGCAGTAAGTTTATCTACCTCCCTGTAAAGCCTAAGCTTGGCGCTAGTTAGTACATACAAGTAACTACGCAGCGACTGCTAACGTGGCAAGAGAAAATTACGCAAAGTATAAAAGAAAGGCCGAGCAGGCTAGGAGGGGCAAGTAGAATAGAAGGGCTTAGCAGGGTAGAAAGGCCGAGCAGGGTAGAAGGCCCGAGCGCGCCAAGCCTACAGATTCCGGGTGCGCACGGACACCCGGAATTGGTGAGATCGCAAAACGAGGTATCTTGCCGAGTACCAAAAACGTTAGGGCTTTAGCCATTTACACTAATTTACTAAAACGCGATTAGCACTGTAAGGAGATTTCCTATAAGCAGGTAACTTACAAGTATAGAATAAGGTATATAGATTAGTTACCTTAATAGTAGCTAGTGGTAGGACTTAAAGCTAACTACACCTAAAAGACGTAGCATACTATTCTAATCTAAGACAGTAGGTGCTTAAAGCAAATCTAATTACTAATTACGCAATAATAGCCTCTAAAGCTGTTAAGCCGCATACAATTAAAGACAACGCGCAAAAGCGCTTATATAGCACAAAAGAATAAGTTATCTAGGACTAAGTGCGCTTAAGCACCTCGTATAACAATCAAAGGGGGTAAAAATTACTAGAGTGCTTATAGTAGAATGCAACGCCTGTAGAAGAGCAAAAGCTAAAAGGCTAATCCACCGCACAACGCGCAGAATTAATAAGACCCAAGAAGAACGTATCTTACTTAACTTTTATAATTATAAGGTTAACAGCTTAATTAAAGAAAAAAGCTAGATGCTAATTACAGATGAAGTTACTAGCTTTATATAAGACTACTACTTTAAGGACAACTCAACAGCGCAGATAATTATTAAGTTACTAAGGTTTATTGTAATCCTTATAAAGACCTGATTTAATATTACAGTAAAGGTTATTAAAACTAATAACATAATTGTTACAGTTAAACTAGAAGTAGCTTAGTAGGCAGAGTCCTAAGGCATGCGATTTAAGCTTTCTGCTTCTAATACCTAAGCACAGAACAGTAAAGCAGAACGCTTAGAGGGTGTAATTAAGGATAAAGCATAAGCAATGTAACTTAACGCTAACCTGCCGTGGCTACTATAGTCTAAGATTACTTAATTAGCAGTATATCTCTATAATCAAACACCTTGATACGCAAATTAATAAAGATTACTATATTAAGAGTTCTTTACGCATAACGTATACAAAAACAGAATTATTACCTTACTACGCAAGCTATACTAAGGCCACCTATAAGTATACAAGTGCAAGGCGTTTGTGATAATAAATAATATAAAGCGCGGCAAGCGCAAACTACAGTAGCTTAATCCTAAGGCATAGATTAAATACCTAGTTAGATATTAATTTACCAACATTTACAGTGTATAACTGCTAACTATAGCTAAGGTAATTACTACACGCGATATAGTATTTAATAAAGAATTAATATTTACTAAAAATAAGAAGGATATTATAGATAACCTAATGCATAGCACCCTTAAAGAGATTAAGGCATAAATTAAAACTGTAGAACTTCCCCTAAGAATTACAAATAACTAAAAGGAGACATAATCTTTTCTTAAAGATAAATCCTTTAATAAAGAACCTCTACATGAAGAAACACCTAATTAATATAATCAGCGCAGAAAAAAAGTTTAAGAAGCTTATCCTTTACCCCTGCTAATGCCTTCACCAGTAGCCCTCTTAACTAATCTTATAACAGCAGAGAGCATTAAGCGTGTAGATAATTCTCTTAATATTAAGAGTTAGAACGTTGCCCTTAAATGGCTATTGAACCCTAGGCCTAATTACCCCTTAAGCACTAGCCGCAGCGAGTGTCCTAATCCACGCAGTGCTAATATAGGATTAAGTTCATCGAATACCAACTTTTCGAGGCGAGAAAAAGGTCTGGCTTCGCCTTTTTCTCGTCTCAACTATCTTAAACGCCTTCCCAAAATCAGCTTCTGATACTTGTTTTCTAGGTGCAGGTGTTGTAGCGTACGCGCTGGCTGTTTGTAGAGAAACAGAGTAGTTAACTGTTAAAAACTCTGCAAGTGGTCTGTGCGTAAGCTGATTTTAGAGTTTAATTAAAGGCAATTCGACTCATACTTAACAAAGCAACGGCTTTCTACTTAGGTAGATAGATTTATTGGCGTAGTGAACTAAAAGATTTATCTACCTAGCTATCTATTACTCGAAATCCCCATACCGACTCGATATACTGACCTCCTATACCGACCTACACATTAGAATTAATAGCTAGTGCTCCTAGCTATCTACCTACACTGAAATCCCTCTATACCAACTTGATATACTGACCTAATATACCGACCTACACATTAGAATTGATAGCTAGTGCTCCTAGCTATCTACCTACACCGAAATCGCTCTATACCAACTTGATATACTGACCTTATATATCGACCCTATACTGAACTGCTTAGCGTACTTATATAAGCAATACAAGAGAGCAGCTAGTATAGCCTACAAAAACGTATAAGAAGTAAAAGAGATAACTAGACTAGCATACTAGCTCTACATACTTCCTACACAACAAAGGACTGAGAAAGATACTTGTTAAAACTACCCTAGACTACGAGCCTTACCTTTATTTAGACGAACCCCTCCTTGTAAATAAATTATATATTAGAAAACACCACGTAGATACCTGTAGGTCCTAAGCCTACACGTCTTATATAGCCTTTTAGGCTGACAAAGGACGTTAAACTACAATAAAAAAAATATAGGATTAAGTTCGATTAGTAAGACTCTCTAGAAAAACTAGACAGACCTATAGGCTTTAGCGTTTATAGCAGGTGTAAGAGTAGGAGAAGTTTAACAACTAAACAACAAGAAACTTAATAGCGCAGCAGTTAATTAATGACTTAAAAGTTAAAGTTATAACTAGATGCCTTTTCTAAGCAAGCTCCCGCTAGCGCTAAGTCTAAATTAACTAAAGGAGAATTACATATTTTACTAGTTGTTTAAAAAGGCTAAAGAGGATCACCTCTCAAGCCACAAGCAATTAAAGTTATAGTTAGAAGTCCTAACGCAAGAAGCACGACTAACTAACACCTAGATACTAAAGTCTATGTAGGTATATACTTACAAGATTAACAAAGATTATTAGTTTGTTAAGTACAAAGCGCGCTTAGTTGTACAAGGTAATTAATAGCGCAACGTTACTACTTAAGGGACCTACGCCGCTACGCTAGTAGGTTAATCCTTCTAAATAGCTCTTGCGATTGCTGCCTAATTTAACCTTAAGCTTAAGCAGTATACCATTACTAACGCCTTTGCATACGCACTAATTAATTAAGTTATATATATAAGAATGCCGCGTAGATACGCAAAGAAGGGAATAATCTTAAAACTTAACAAAGCTCTATACAGCCTCTAGATATTGCTACTACTCTAGCAAAAAGACTCTACTACCTATCTTTAAAGATGTAGATTAAATACTGTCCTATATAAGCTATGTTACATAATCTGTTTAAGGATCTTTGTATTCTTCTACGTTAACGATAATATTGCAATGTATAGCAAGAACTATAGATTAGACGCGCAAGCAGCTATTAAGAATATAAAGAAAAAGTACTATATAACTAGAAGAGATAATCTGCATTAGTTTTTAGGCATAGAGTTAATTAAGGATTAATTATAGCGCAGGATCTAGATCTCTAATTAGCATACATTAAGAAGATTAACTAACTAGTAAGCAATTACTTAATTAAGAGTAATACCCTAATAATTAAGGCTAAACTACTGCCCTAAGAAGGCAACGCGACTTCTAAGGAGATTAACCTCTACTAACAAAAGATTAGATTACTCCTATTCGCAGCAGTTAACACAAGACCTGACACAGCCTTTGTAGTATTACGCCTAGCACCATTCCTTACAAACCCTAGCCCTAATTATTAGTTAGTAGCTAATTGCGTACTTTTATACCTTAACTATACACAAACGCTCGCACTATAATTTAGTAGACACAATTACCTATTTGTTGCAACTAACGCCTTTTTTGCTAATAATACACTTAATTGCAAAAGCTTACAAGAATATATAAATAAACTATTTAGCAGACTAATAGCTTAGAGGGCAAACAAGCAAGATATAGTTACAACCTTAATAGCTAAAGCTAACCTACTTACGCTCTTATAAGTTGCGAAGGAAGATATATTTATCTAAATGCTGCTTACTAAGCTCTAAGATTAGATAGATAACTAAACAATTACTATACAGTGCAATAACCTGCAGACAATCTAATTAATCATAAGAGGGATTTTCTAGTTGACTACAAAGCTACAGTATGTTAATATGTATAATTACTAGCTTAGGCAAGAAGTTTAGAATAAGTTAATTAAAGTAATTTACGTAGAATTAAGCAAGATGCTTGCTAACAGACTTACTAAACTATTACTAGCTAATTAGTGGCCAAGGTTCCTGCAACAGATAGGACTAACTGATCTAGGCATACAACTAAGACTAGAGGATGATCTAGTATTAATAACTAATCAGCTTAACGCCTTAGACCTATAATCAACTACCTCACAGAAGAAATAAGCGATAGAGGTGTTTAGCTTAATCTATACGTTTAAGCTAAGGGGGTGTGTTAAATTTAGGGCATCAGCGCGGTTAATTATAAGGTTAGGAAGACTAGTGAGGAGTCCTGCAAGGGTTATTAGGGGGTGGCGCTTAAAGGTCGTTAATCACGCTAGCGTCGCTAAGGCCCACACAGAATCTAGGTTATAAAAAGGACACTCGGAGTCTGCACAATCAATCATTAATACAATCAACTTATTCTCACTTAGATCATCATTATCCTATCAGTATTAATCAACCTATAATATCTGACATGTTGAGTACTAATATGCGGATCACTCCGGATCTCTCCTTTAGCATCCGGATCACCCGGGTTATCCGGTGATCCTAGTGGGATATCACGTGATGGCGCTAGTAGCGCGCATATAAACGAGCCAGATCGTCCGAAGTCTTTTTAGTAGCTATTGGACACTTGGTTGTGGCACTTAGTTGATTAATATACTTATTCCCCTCCACTAATCATTTCATTACTCCTTCTCAGCTCCTACAGTTATAAGCCTAGCCGCTTAATTATAGTATTAATTCCTACTGCGCAATTAGCAAGCTAGAAGATTATTTGTTTAATTAGATTTTTACTCTCCTCTTTTTTCTCCTACAGCACTAGCTAGCAGATTACTGCTACTGCTGTACCTCTTACTTATTAATTACACGATCAACCTCCTACTAACCTATTCTACAACCTACAGGCTACTGTTATCATTAACACAGCTACATACTAACTAACTAATTAATCTATTACAATCTAACAATAACCTACGTTGTAATTCTACAATAGCATCTTATTAATATAGACTTTACTAACACACTGCTTGTTGCCTTAGGGGTGATCCTAAAGGCCTAATTAGACTAGCTAACCTAGTTTGCTCTTTTAAGACTGCACTGCTTAGAGAAAGGCATCTAGGATTAGGTTAATCCTAATCTCCTAGACGTGCTCTTAATTAACTACTAAGAGCCACAGTATCCTAAACTGCCTAAAGATATTAAGAAGCTAATTGCTCCTCCGCCTAACGTAAGCACGCAAGAATAAGAGGATTATAAAATTACTTAACGCAAATACACGGCTTAAGTCCTTATTGCTAAGTAAAAGAAGAATAATTACAGTAAGCTATTTGATATGTACAAAGTATAGGTCTCTTAATAGATAAAGAAGGTCGCTAAGATTACAAACTTTAAGGACTAGATTAGTAAAACTGTCTATATAGACCTGCTCTGAAACGCCTTAATAAGCTTAATTACTTAAAACCTTATAAGCCTTTAAGCCTTAATAAAGATCCTAAAAAAGGATCTTGCACCTACTAATTAGAATACTTAATATTTAATTCGGGCGCAGTACTTATCCTACCTATATAAGGCTCGCTAGGGACGAATAGGTCCTAAGTAATAGTTTACTAAGTAGCAGTACCTATATTAACGAGTAATAATCTACTTGCTCTCTAAAGTTGTTAGGCTATTAGCAATTACTAATTTTTTAGACGCCCTAGGCACTAAAATCGTACTAGACTAGTTGCGCAAGAAGCGCAATAAGCTAATACAAGTAATATTGCTCAAAAAAGCTTAATTAACTTTTAATGATTTAAGAAAGATCTTGAGTGTTTTGTTAAAAAATTAGTTAATTACTTTTTTAAAAGGAAAAGGACACGCAGTGTTCTAAACTAGATCTAGATTAGCATTAGCTTAATAGTCTACTAGCGCTAACAACTTAAAGTTAAACAAAGGTAGTAAGTAACTTTACCTTTGCCTATGCAAGGCTAGTAAAGAGCCTGTAAGCAAGCACTTTTAAACACTACACAACTGCTATTAAATTTAAACTGCAGATACTAGATTAAACTCTTCTAGCAGTATACTAATAAAGCTGTTAGACAAAGACAAGACAAAGATTCTTAATTAATAAAATAACAATAAATAGGCAACTTTCCGTACCTAGATTGAGAAAGAAGGCTAGAAGACTAGCACTAGCAGATTAGCTACTAATAAGTTAAGTAGATCTTACCCTAGCTTATTAGTTTTGGCATTAATTAACCTAAAGGACTTAATTAAGGAGATTAGGCTAAATGTGTTTAGTGCAGCCTTTACCCCTTATGCCTTGTCCCTCTACACGATTATAGATGGTGGATTAGCAGTCTATTTAGTCAATACTATAGATTATATAGTGTGCCGGTGCACAGGGTGATACCCTGCTGCTCACTAGGTTAGTGCTCAACCACCTGACCTAGAGGTATATAGCTCGTTTCGGGGATCGAAACGAGCGAGGGACGATTTATCCTCTACTCCACAACTCAACTCCTGTATTGCTCTTTGATATAAAACCTATAATAAGATTATTATCTTACTACCCTTGTTCTCGCATAACCTAACTACTGGTGATTTCTTGCCCTTGTAGTAGTATGTCTTTATACACTCTGACACCCGTACAAATAGCAAAGCCTATAGAGAAATACTCTACTACTTAGTACACGAAGGAACTAGTGCACAATTATTGCAAGAATAATATAATAATCTTATAAAAGTATAGAATCTTTAAGATTACTACTAGGTATACTCTTAGGATTACTCCTAGAGATAATTTTAGGGGGTTAGCACTATCCCTTATTACAGACCACGTTAAGGACAATGTTACCTAAGTTAGCACTAACAGTAAAAAAGAAAAAGAAAACTTACTAATAAAACAACAAAATATGTTATTAAATGCTAAGTTAAAGTCTATCTAGCGAAAAAGAGGCGGCAAACTATCTAGTAAAATAGAGATAGTCTTACATATGTTCTAAACGCTAATTTAAAGTCTACCTAGTAAAATAGAGGTAGCAACCTATCTAGCGAAATAGAGATAGTAATATATGTGTAAAAAAATGCTAAGCTAAGGTGCTATTTAGCAAAATAGAGATAGCACTAAAAGCTTATATATAAGTACTAGCTTTAAGTATAAATCTAAGCCTACTTAGAAATAAGGGGTACTTAAGAGGCGAAGATTTATATATATATACTTAAACAAACATACACTACAAAGACTTAAAAAGAGATATTATTTCTTCTAAAGACTATACCTTGTTTATTACTTTACTAACGTTTGTTAACTATTGATACAAAGAACTTATATAAGTCTTACTATACCCTAGATATTAAAGAGGAATAAGAAGTTAAGTTAAAGGTAGAAAGGCGCAACGCTTTTTTTCTCTAGACCTGTTACTACTAGTTCTAATTTACTATTAACTCTATTAAGCTTAGTTATTAATACTATAGCTACACCTACGCATAACTTAGTATTATCTCTAATTTACTAAGACACAGTATATTAGTTTTTACTAGGAAGAATGTTATAGAATTTCTAGAGGACTTTAACTAACAAGCTAATAATAAAGGCATTTATAATACTATAAGAGTCTCTATTCTACTAGACTACTTCTCTAACAAGGATTAATCTCTCTCTTATATCCTAAAGTGCTTACCTAGATATGTAGAGAAGGATTAGTCTAAGTTATAGACACGTATAAAGGAATAGTAGAAAGATAAAAATATAGTAATTAAGATAGGTAAACGCTTTTACCTTTAAGCTTATATCTATAAATGCGTATAAAACTAGCCTAGTCTAGTAGAGTACTATATATAATTTACTTCTGTTACTAAAGCATATATTAAGAACAGACAAATCCCTTAAAAAAAAGGAAAATATTTTTTTCTTCTAAGGCTTACTACAAACTAATAAAAAGGTAGTTATATACTACATACTTTCTGCCCTAAATAGAAATAATTACGATATATATAAATTAGAAGGGATCTATCCTTTCCTTAAATCCCACTACAAGAAGATTACTAGCCTAGATAAGATTTATTAGCTAGAATAAAGAGGCACTAATACTAAGATGCGCTAAATTATGCTGTCTAACTAGCGCGTAACCTTTACTCTAAAGGAAGTAAAAGAAGTAGGGGTTAAGATTAGCAAAGCATATAAAAAGACAAGCACGCTAGTAAATATTAATCTAGATGTAGAGGACCTTATTAAGTCTTTAGGCAACTTAAAGCTTAAACTATTAACTATTAATATGCTTATAGCTTATTTAACAACTAAGAGACTCCTAGAAAAACCTACTAACTATGCTTACTTTATTGTACAAGCAACTAATGCAAAATTTCTTAGTAAAAAGAATAGTAGTTTCTTTATTACTAATGCCCTAAAGGGACTATCTAACAGGACAAGTGCAGCATATATAAGTAATGTAGAGATACACTCTCTCTGCTATATGTGTAATATAGTAGAGCACATGCTTAAGGAGTACAAACTTTACTACGCCCTAAAGTAGATAAGATAGGTTAGTTTTAACTAGGATATTTCTAGCAAGAAAGGAACTTACTACTTTAGGCTACTACATAAGCGTCTAGGGGAGATTTTAGGATACTTACTATTAAACTAAGTCTTGTTATAGTTAAAGGCGAACATCTTAGAGTTCTATAACGTTACTAATAACGTGCTTAATTAGCTAGCCTCTAGCGTAGTACCTAAAAAGTTTACTAGAGAAGACTCTTAACTAGGTTTAAAGTTTAAGAGGAAAAACTTTAATTCTATAAATGTAGTAACTAGTTTAACAAGCTAAGACTACTACAATAATGTCCTTTAGTAGTTCTAGCAATATTTAGAAGTAATTATACAATTCTTCTGCAGATAGATGCGTTAAGAAGCTAAATAATATTAATGCTGCTAATATTATACTAAAAGGCGGAGAAAACGCTTTGTATAGCATCTTTAAGTTAAATACAGCTACGCGTTTAAAAGGCAAAAGCTTTACTCTCTACTAGGATATTAATTGTGTCTAAGAAGGAGAGATAAAGAAACAAGGAAGGCTAAGCAAGGATTTAAGCACCTAAGGAAGCAATTAAATAATATAAAGTAACTCTCCTATCCCTATCTTGCAGCCTATAGATATACAGTATCCGCAGGAAGAAATATAGAGTAATATACCTTTTATAAGTTAGCTATGTAATACACTATTTTTTATTATTAGACTACTATAATCTGCTTAGCAAGATAATAACATGTTAGTAGATTTAAAGCACTTACAGCAAAGAAGAAAAAAGAAAGCTATAAAGTTTATAAACGCTTTTTTTAATTTAGAGCTTAGGGAGATAGTACAAGGACAGCTAAACTGTATTACAACTACCTTACTTAGATAGGAAGTATAAGGGATTATAGTATTAAATCTTATAGGGTAAGCTAACATTTAAAAACAGTTACGCAATTTTCTTAATAATGATATTAATATTATAGATAGTTTAGGTGCGCTTATTGTTATAACGTATAGGGAAAACACTAAGCCTACAGATTTTAGGTGCGCTAAATTACACCTAGAATCTGTTCTAGCCTCTAATTAGCTCAACTAGCGCACAGACTCTACTTATAGAACTTTACTAAATATACTACCTACTTAGAACGCGCATTGCAATGTAATAAATATATATTGATTAAATATATAAACTTGCTATAGGGTGCATAGAAGAGGAGACTCCTAAATAAATAAGCTAGACAATATATCTACTAAGGATGTCTGTAGAGTTTAGCAAAAGAATAGGCAAGCTTTTACTTATATAGACCTACTAGAATGCTAGGTTACTATAAACAGCAGCTTTTTAAAGTGCTTAATTAATACTAAAGTATAAATAAATATCTTAAGACTTAGTACTGCGTAAGCATTAAAGATACAGTATAAGATAATAGAACATAGACTAGGGCAGCTATCTCTTAGTATTACTTTAGCTAATAGTATATATAATCTGTTTATTAGAACTACGTTTAATATACCTATACAAATAAGGACAGTTACTATTAGAACTACGTTTAGGATTATTGCTAATATTACAAAATCTGCAATTTTAGGAGGACTTTAGTATATAAGCGCTAGAATATTAATTTAGTACAATGCGTTTAGGTAAATTACGTGCTAAGTCCTATCTATAAATAGTACAAGGAACGCAGTTTTTGTTATGTCTAACTTATCTCTAAATTACTCTACGTAAACAATTTAAAATAAAGGCTCTAACAACAATTTAGTAAGAGAAACAGTAGGTAATATATAGTTACATGTAATTACTAACAGAATAAGCAATAAATTGTAAGCAGCTGCAGTAAAATATATATAGAAAGCTGTATGGTTAGATTTAGCAGCTAGATTTGGCAACTTTAACATGCTATATATAAAAGAGAGCAGAAAGGATTAAATATTTTAAATAAACTAAGTATTTACGCACGAAGTTAGGAAGTCTAAGGACCTTATAACAAACTATAAACTTAGTAAATTCTTAATTATGTGTAAGCTTAATTATTAGTAGATGTAAAAAAGACTGCTTAAGTATACCTAATAATACAGAGGGGTGACAAAAGAAAAAGATGTTAAAAAATTTATAGTTTTTAAAGCTTTATATTTCGACAACTAGAAGTACTATACCCAAAAAGATTAGTGATTTGGAAAGCTAATATCTTCCTTTTTGAGTTGGGTGGCTTAGTAAGCTGCTTAGTCAGCACGGCTGTCCCTGTAATCTTGCTCGAAATGAGATAAAAAAAAGTAAAAATAGATTTTAGTATAACTTTTTTATAATTGTATTTATTTTTTAAGGTATCAAAGGTGGTGGTTGTTGTTGTAGTCAAAATGGGTTTTCTAAAAAAGTGAAAAGCAGCTGCCCTCTACTAATTAGTCGCAAAAGTCAAAAAAAGATTATATGTAGTTAACGAAATTTAAACAGTAAGTAGATAAGGTCTACGCGCTAAGCGCTTAGAGCAGAAAAGCTTAGACTACTAAGCGAAATTAGAGTTAAAAATTTTGCTAAAGGTACTAAAAAACAACACTAATTGAAACGTGTTCAACGGCGATTGCTAGCCTATAGCTAGCAACAAGATTGTGATGGAGGTAGAGGAGGTAGAGGTAGAGGAGGGTAAGGACATGTACGTTACCGCAGCAGGAGCCTACAATACTTTATAAAAGCTCCCTGCCTGCTACTTTTTACTTTTAGGATTTCCTACACTACACAGTACCGCATACAAATAATATAATGCTTAGACTATTTTTCTCCCTGTTTAACACAAAGACTAATAGCTTATATTAAGTAAAGTTAGACCTTACTAGGTTACTATACAAGAAGCTATAGTAGTAGATTATAAAGCCTACGTTTACCTTTGTTAAGCGGCCTCCCTAGTTAGTTAAAGAGGAGCTGTTAGCAGTAGCTCCTATAGTAATTAGGTAGACGTAGAGGTTAAATTCTGTTATTTATTAACACCTTATTAATGCGTCTAGTATTATAAATGTTAAGGTTATAATAGAGGTTGTAAAAGGCTTATTTAGTAGTAAGTTTATTAAATACGTTGCGCATATTAATAGTCTAGGTGTAGTAATAGTATGTTATCTTACTAATCTCCTCCTGCGCAAATATAACCTTAGTAGAGAGACCTTACAGTAGCTTTATAAGGAGCAAGAGCGTGTTAAAACAGCTATTAAGCAGCTAGAACAAACTAACAAGCAGGAGGATTTTATAAGTCGCCTTTAGGAATAGGAGAGCTGTGCTTAGATAGTAACGCTGTTGTCGTATATTTACATCTAAGTATAGGCGCTAGAAACGCCGCAACTGCAACACCGCTAGGATAGCGACAGAGATAATAGAAGTTGCGGTTAGCAGTAAATAGTTATTAGTAGATAGTTATTAGTTAAGAGGGTTAGTTAGAGGGATATTACGCATTTTTGTTTCTGTCTAAACATGCAACATACTAATTGCGTGCCGGTAATGCTGAACAAGGGGGCATAAGCCCGGATACCTGTTGTTAGCAATAAATCTTTTTTACCAAAATGGTGTCTACAAAATGTGTGGTCACATCAAAAGGTTGTCTTAAAAGGCCGAAGCCATTATAATTGTATAAAAACAGGCTAAGAAAGAAATAAGTTTAATAAGCTTACATAAGTATAACGTAAGCGTATTTTGGAGGCTTACATCTTAATTTCTTAGAGTTTAATAAAAGGGTGAAAAAAATAGGGGTTGCTTACGTAAGCGATAATTACGTAATAGCTTAGTAAGCTTTAGTATATTAACTTTTCTTATTTATCTTGACTTGCTTTTTTTATAATACCTCCTCTATGTCTCGCAATCTTTCTCAATTTGAGCAAGAAGTTTATACTTTATATTTACAAAACAAGCCTATTTCTTTAATTAGTAATTTACTAGAAAAGTCCTCTAGAGGTATTACTAATTCTCTTTATCGAATAAAACAAAAAAAAAGGCTCCTTTATCTACTTATAGGCCTTAAAAAGGTCGTCCTACAAAGATCTTAAATAAAGTAAAGAGAATGCTTAATAGAGACCTTACTAAAAGCCCTAAAAAGACAAAATAACCTCTTTTAAAAGTAAATAGTCAAGATCTTTCTATTAGAAGCTTACAACGCTTTTTAAAAAAAAGAGAACTATTCTATTAACATTTCTTGAAAAAAGACGCCTTTAGACGCTAAAAAGGCTTATAATTGTTATATTTACGCCAAGCAATTACTTAAAAACCTCAAAAATATTAACTTTAATAAAGTTATATTTTTAGACGAGTCTACTATTAAGCGAGGGCACAGTGCTAGGACAGAATACTATTAAACGCGGCAAAATAATAGGGTTAGAAGGAAAACAGTTTCTACAACTAACATAAGTAAGTTTTAAAAATCTTTATTTAACTAAAAAAAAACTTTAATATATCTATTATTTTTCTATTATTGTAATCTATTTTTAGCACGCTTACTAATGAAGTTATAGGTTAAGATATTTCTATCTCAGTTTAGGGAGCGATTTGGATAGGTAGTAGATCCAAATTAGTAGTAACTAAAAGCCTTCAATTACTACTCCTTTTAGGAGTTCAGACTATATTAAAAAGATCCTTATTCCTATAGTAAAAGCTGCGATAAAAAAAGGTAAGTTATATATACTCCTTTTTCCTACTTAGAGAGTGTTTACTCTATATTTAAATTATAAAGTAGCAATCTTTTTTTATATAATTAAAGGACTTACTAACCTCTATATAGGCTAGAAGTTTTAACTTAGTTTTCTAGGAATAGGATATTGCTTTTTAAGCATCCGGCTTATAGTCCTAATCTAAATCCTATAGAAAACGTGTGGGCCTCGCTAAAAAACGCTTTAGCTAAAAGGCCTATTACTTCTTTAGGTATAAGAAAGAGTTAAAAAAAGTATAGCAGCCTTTGGGGCTGCTATAAGGGAGGAATGGGATTAATTACCTTAAAAGGCAATTGATAATTGTACTCTATCTTTACTAAGGCGTTATATAGACGTTAAGGAAGCTAAAGGCTGGTACACTAAGTATTAGTAAGCTTTCTTCGTTATTTATTAAAAAAAAACCCTAAAAACAAGCTCTTAAATACTACTTAATAGTTTTTTTTACAATTACCTTTAAACTCACGCACAGATGAGTTTAACTAGTATTATTTAATATATATACTTTATAGCGATTTTTACAACTTCAAAAAAAAGTTATTTTGTTATTTATTCTTGAGTTTTTTTATCTTTATTTTCACTGCTGAAGTCGAGCGCAAAAGTGCTTACTAAGCAGCTTACTAAGTAACCTAATTTAAAGAAGAAGATTTTGGCTTTCCAAATCGCTAACTATTTTGGAAATAGCCCTTCTGGTTGTAGTAATATAAAGCTTTGAAAACTATAACTTTTTTGACATCTTTTTTTTTGTCACCCCTCTGTATAATAATCTGTAAACGATGTACAAGACAGTAGACAAGAGAGTTTAACCTATTAATATCTCTTAGCAAGAAATGCCTATAGAATTTAGATAAGAGAACTAGAAAGAAAGGGCAAAAGAACAATAACTACTTAGAATAAGCATTTGCAATCCTAATAAAAGGCTGTACAATTATCTGTTTAAACTAAGATATGCTGCTTTCCCGCAAGGGACAAGGCTTACTAAAAAATAAGCTAACAAGCTACATACTAGAGACTACCTATACTTATTAGAAAAGAAGATATTTATACATATGCTTCTTAACAGAGAGGGAGCGCTCTCCTAGCATTTAAGGAATTAGGAAAAATTTATCCTAATATATATCTGCTATATAAGATATAAACAATACTATTAAAGGCTTAGCAGGTGCGAGGTTTTACTATCCCGAAAGCCTTAAAGACGCAAGTGGTGGATATAGTTAATGTCCGCCTAAATTAAGGAATATAGAAAAGGTGTAATAGTTAATATTGCAATCTGTAAGGGTGCGTTAGATTAACCAAAGGTGCAAGGGAAAACAGTTATAAATTAATTAATGAACTACAAAGGTTGCGCAGCGAGTTTATCTACCTCCCTGTGAGGCCTAAGCTTGGCGCTAGTTAGTACGTACAAATAACTGCGCAGCGACTGCTAACGTGGTAAGAGAAAATTGCGCAAAGTATAAAAGAAAGGCTAAGTAGGCTAGGAGGGGCGAGCGGGGTAGAAAGGCTAAGCAGGGTAGAAAGGTTAGGCGGTGTAGAGTTAAGCGGTGTAGAAGGCCTAAGCGCGCTAAGCCTACAAATTCTAGGTGTGCACAGACACCTAGAATCTGTAAAGTTACAAAATAAGGCATCTTGCTAAGTACTAAAAACTTTAGGGCTTTAGCCCTTTATAGTACCCCTCCCCTTAATAGAGGTCCTTAAGTCTTTCTAGTCTTGTAATGCCTCTATATCTTCTAGGTTCAAAGCTAGTTCCTAAGTTAGTTCTAGGTATTCTACTTATTTAACTAGGTATTCTTTTCTTCTTTCTGTACTTCTTTCCTCTAATAGGCGCTCTACTAAGTACTTATCTTTGCTGTCTACTTTAATTAGTAAAAGTTTTCTGTCGTCTTGTAGTTAGCTTAGTAAAAGATCTAACGAAGCTAGTTAGAAGTTGTTAATATTAAATACTAGATGTATTCTTTCTAGAGTATCTAGCTTTACAGCGTTTAGTCTAATCATTTTAAGTACTATGTACTTAAGATTCTTCTAATTAAGTTTTTAGCTAAGTCTTTTTGTCTTATAGTAGTCTTTTAGCTTTAACTAAACTCTATTACCTATTTAAAGCTAAAGTAATTATCTTCTTCTCTTGTTTGCTTATTATTTTTATTTCTATTAAGATTTTGCTATTGTAGCTTAAGCTAACTTAATACTTTGCTAGAGTTTGCTAGCTATATTTTTTGCTTTCTAATAGTCTTCTAGTATTCTTCTTTCCTAAAGTTAATTCTAAGGTCTATGTTTTACTACTATTTAAAGAGAATCTACCTCGTATCTATATTTTAGAAAGAAAAGCAACATTTTAGTAGATTGTGCTTGTCTTGCTATAATCGCAATTTTAGCTATCTCTAGGTTGCTTTTCTAGTTTATTTAATCCTAATTCCAGAAAGCTTATAAGAAGGCCTGTACTATAGAGTTTGTTTGTTCTGTAGAGCTATTAGTTTTAGGATAATATCTAGAAGATAAACATTACTTAATTTTTAG
Organism: Alternaria sp. 'sect. Undifilum'; assembly: GCA_024321975.1. Lineage (NCBI taxonomy): Eukaryota > Fungi > Ascomycota > Dothideomycetes > Pleosporales > Pleosporaceae > Alternaria > Alternaria sp. 'sect. Undifilum'. The sequence continues at coordinate 2,868,005 of JAJJZI010000006.1, forward strand.
CAGCTTGTAAAGCTAAGGCTAAAAGTGGCTTACAAACTGTACACTTTCATTAAAAGTAATATAGTCTAGTAGCTAGTAGTAAGCTACTACTAAGTTAATAAACGCTTTAGTAACGCTTTCTGTAGTAATATTTTTAAGGCCTATTAAAATTACATCCTTGCTTGGTCTATTAGTAACAACTATTAAGTTTGTACAACCTTCGCTTTCTAGTAGTCCTATAACAAAGTTAATTAATATCTCCTTCTAGATACGCTTAGGGATTAGTAGAGGTTTTTATAATCTTTGCAGGCTGTCTTTTTATAGTTTTTTTCTTCTATACACTACGCAGTTTCTAATATATTACCTTACTGTTTAGCTTATAGAGGGCTAAAGGCTTCGGCCTTTTGAGACAACCTTTTAATGTGACCACACATGTTATAGACACCTTTTTAGTAAAAAAAAAGATTTATTGCTAACAACAGGTATTAGGACTTATGCCCCCTTATTTAGCATTGCTAGCATGCAATTAGTGTGTCGCTCTAGCATGTTTAGACAGAAATAAAGAAAAGCAAAACAAAGACGCAAATCACCTCCTAACTTAACGCGCTCTATCCTACTTATGCCGCCTACTTATGTTAAGGCTTCACTTCTAGGTATTTTTAGACAAATTAAAAAAGCAGCACTATTATCGCCTTGCTTTCTAACCTATACATATAATAATAGAACGCCTACTTCTCCTTTTCTACCTCTTTCTTCTCTATCGCTATTTTAACGTTATGCAACAGCTAGCCTAACTAGTTTATAGTTTCTTTACTTAGCCTATGCACAATTAACAAGAAGAGAGAGATACTAAAGTAGAGCATTTTAAGTACTTTGCTAGTATTAGCGAATACCTTAAAGATCTTATTTTCTTTCTACAACTAGCTAAGTTAAGGCTTAACATTCTTTTTATATATAGAGATATTGCAGATTCTAGAGTTGTTTATAAAAGATATAATTGTAAAGTCCTAAAGAGGCTAAGTTTATAGATACTTAATAAACTTAGGTGTCCGCATAATTAGCTTAAGCTAGACTAGTTTAGAGGCTAGGTGTACAACAAGAAAGCTTCCTATCTTTAAATAAGAGTTAAGGTTAAGGAGATGCTTGGTGTAGAGGTTATATGCTATGTTGTAGTACAGCGTATTATATGCGAATTGTTTGTATACAGTACTATTTAAAAGGTAAGAAGTAGTAGGTAAGCAGCAGCAGCTTTAGCTTTATAAAGTATTACAGGCTCCCGCTGCGGTACGTACGTATCCTTTCCTTCCTCTATTACATTATGTTGCAATCTTATTGCAATCCTACTATAATCCTGTTGTCAGCTAAAGGCTGGCAATCGCTGTTAGACACGTTTTAACTAGTGTCGTTTTTTAGTACCTTAGTAAATTTTTTAACCCTAATTATCGCTCAGTGGTCTAAGCTTTCCTCCTAGAACTTATCTACCTACTGTTTGAATCTCGTTAACTACACACAATCTTTTTTTTTGACTTTTGCAATTAATTAGTAGAGGGTAGCTGCTTTTCACTTTTTTGGAACCCCATTTTGACTACAACAACAACCACCACCCTTAACACCTTAAAAAATAGATAGAGGGCTAAAAGTATTCTCTAGCAACTGCTTAGTAGGTAAAGTTCCTTCCTAGGTGTCCTGGAGCCTTAGAACAGTAGATCTTATAGATAATTCTAGTGCGTAAGGGTTTGTTATTTAGTACCTACTTTTAATCTTAGTATAGCAGGTTTTTAAAATTATTTAGTTAACGTGGTTTACAAGCGAATGGCTCACCCAAGCGAATAGCTTACGCCCCACCGTCGCGTCAACGTTGACACTACAACGCGTTATGTCTTAACAACGCAACTATCTATTAACTTATTATAAATTAAATCTTTAGCTTGCTCTTTTTAACGTCTAATTGCAACGTGTTTTAAGCTAAAGACGTGCTACTTTTATCTACAACGTGCCTTAAAGAACTTTATCTTACTAACGTGCTAGAAAGCGCTTCTAACGCAATATTAAACTAATCTTAAAGCGCCTTTAAAAACTAGAAGAGGAGGCTGTAGTTTAGCGTGTTCTTAATAAGTCTTTAAGAGGATTTATGCCTACAAAGGCTAACGTTTAAGTAATAGCTAATAAACTATTATAAGAGCAGGAGAGTAACTGTGTTAGCAAGAACTAAGTTAACAACTTTATTAAGTAAACTCTAGAGCTCTATACGCGCTAGAGCTATTCTTATAATAACTAGCAAGCTACCTGCAAGGACCTAGTAATTATTTAGCGCTAGTTTAATCTAGTTAAGGGGATAAAGGAGAAGTAGAGTATTGTAGAAAACAATATTTATAACTTTAATAAGACAGGCTTTATAATAAGCTAGATTTTATTATAGTTAGTTGTTACATTATTAGAAGGCTTTAGCAAAATTAAGTAGGTTTAGCTAGGCAATTATAAGTAGGTTACTATAATCTAAGGCGTAGGCGTGTTAGGTTACTAACTACCCCTCTTTGTTATCTTTGCAGGCAAGGTACTAATTAACGTCTAGTTTAAGGATTTACCTGCTAACTAGGTTCTTAAAGTTAGTTCTTATAGCTAAACTAATAATTAGCTTACTCTTATATAGTTAGAGTACTTTAATACCTATACAAAGAGCTGCACTGTAGGTAAGTATTAACTACTTATTATTAACAGCTATAAGAGCTAGTACTTTATTAACTTTAAAGATCTTTATAAAGAGAAGAATATTATTCTTCTTGATATGCCAGCGCACTTATCTTACCTACTATAGCCTCTTAAAGTAGGCTGTTTTGCGCTATTAAAGCGCAGGTATAGCAACGTTATTTTAGGCTTAGCACGTAACTACACCTACTATGTTAACAAAGAAGCCTTTCTACTAGCTTTTAAGACTGCTTTTAGGTAGTCTATTATAAAAAAGAATATTCTAGTTAGCTTTAAGGGCGCTAGTCTAGTCCTATTTAACCTACAAGCTGTGCTATTAAAGCTTAATATAGTATTACAGACGCTAGTATAATTACTACAACAAGTAGCTACTTAGGAGTTATAAACACTATGTAACACGCGCAAAGTTAAGGCTTAAATTTTTCTTATTTATTAGAGCGTAAGAAAACGCTATAAGTCTTCTACTAATTTACTTACTAATTAAATTACGCAGTTAAGTAAGGAGGCTTAGCAAAAAGCACATAAGATAGTGCTTCTAATAGAGAAAATTACTACTCTTTAAGAGGCTTTAGATAAATTAAGTAAGTGTAAGAGCTACAAGCGGTGATACATACAGATAGAAAAAACTCTTACTATAAGCAAGGTATAAGAAGTATTAGCTAAGCAGGCAGGTAATAGTTATAGTAATAGTAAGAGCGCGTTAAAAAGGGTGTAAAAGAAGAGGCGGTGCGGGCGTTGCAAGCAGACTAGACATAACGCCTGTACCTGTATAGTTAAAATTAATAGTGCTAGTAATAGTAATAGATCTAAGAAGTAAATTAGCTTATTACGATTTTTAATTTATTACAATTAAGAGCTGTAATGATGTTACGAAGTCGCCGCGCTGGTGGGGCGTGAGCTATTCGCTTAGGTGAGCCATTCGCTTGCGAACCACGTTAGCATTTAGAAATTAAAAGCTTAAAGTTAAGCTTTGTTAGGAATTAGCGTTCTCCCTTGTTTACCGCTTTCTAGGCTAGCTAGTAAGTGTTATTCTCTTCCTTAGCTTTGTTCTATAGCTCCTCTAGATCTAATTGTTCTTAAAGTACTGTTGCTAGATAGCTATTGCAGCTAAAGGTCCTAAGAGTCTCTTCTTCTTCCTATTCTTCTGTTTCTAGAGTTGTTGCAGTAGATAGTTTAAAGACTTATAAAAACTTTTTAAAATTTTAATTATCTAAACTGTTTGCAGGCATATCTTGTTGTCTTTAGAATAAGGCATCTACTCTAGAGTTATTAACTCTAGGCCTATAGGCAATTTCTATGTTAGGAAATTTACTAAGAAATTAGGCCTATCTTATTTGTCTCTTACTAAGCTACCTAGGCTTTCTAAAATACTTTAGGTTTTTATAATTTATTATAACTAGAAACTTTTTAAAAAGCGTAGTATAGCATCCTATTTAGATAAACAGCAAATAACTGTAGGTAATTCTTTGTTGTGTATTTTATAGTTGCTTTAAGCGCTAGTTATCTTCTTTAAGTAGTACACTACTAGTTACAATTTTTCTTAGTTGTTGTATTGCAAAAGAACTCCTGCTCCAACGTAACTAGAAGAATTAGTTTCTATAATAGTTTCCTTATTAAAATTCTATTAAGCTAGTATTAGTTTAGTAACAAACAACTCCTTTAGCTTATTAAAAGCTTCCTAATCTACATTTCTTTATTAAAAGAAGACGTTTCTGGTAAGTCTTGTAAGCAGGGCAACTATATTAGAGTAGTTCTTAATAAAGCGTTAATAAAAGTTCGCAAATCTAAGAAAACTGCGTACTCCTTTAATATTTGTTAGTGCCTTCTATTCTTGAATTGCTTTTACTTTCTTAGGGTCTATCTAAAGTCCTTTTCTAGCCTTAATAATAAATTTAAGGTATTTAGTGCTTTGCACATTAAACTTGCATTTCTTAATATTAAAAGGTATCTTAGCCTTACTTATAGCTTCTAGAACCTTATTTGTATTGCGTTAGTGTTCTTTAAGCGTGCTATTTGTGTAAATTAATACGTCGTCTAGGTAAGCTAAGTAGAAATTATTAATATATTCGCGGAGTGTCTAGTTAATATATTATTAAAAGGTACTAGAAGCATTTGCTATGCTAAAAGGAGTAACTAGCTATTTGTATAATCTAAATCTTATTCTAAAGGCAGTCTTCTATTTATCTCCTGCGTTAATTCTAATTTTGTAGAAGGCTGCGGAGACGTTAATCTTAGTAAACTATTTTGCCTTAGTGATATTGTTAAGCGTCTTCTAGATTAACAGCAAGGGGTAACAATCCTTCTTTGTAATAGCGTTAAGAGCTTAATAATTAACGCAGAACTGTAATCCTCCTCTAGGTTTTCTAGCAAATAAGACTAGGGAAGAGGCTGCAGAGCTACTAGCACTAATCTATTCTTTATCTAAGAGGGATATAAGCTCCTTGCGTAGAACTAAAAGCTCTAGTCTACTTATATTATATAGAGGGCCCTAAGGAGGTTCTTTTTCCTTTCTACTTTTATCTTTTTGCAACTAAATTTAGTAGTTAACCTTAAATTCGCGTAGAGGTAGTAGTGTAGAAGCAGTTTTTAACTTAAAAATCTAGGCTTTATGTTAGTACGCCTTAAGAAGTAGTAACAAAACATCTACTTTCTTTTTAAGAGCTAAGGCCTTTTTAATACCCTTAAGAGAAGCAGTAAAAGTCTAAATTAACTTGTCTTTTCTTGCTTGCCTGATATAGGAGTAATAGGCAGTTGCGTTTATTTGCTGTAACTTTTGTTTTATAAAACAAGGCAATCTTTAGTGCTTAGTAGCTTAATTTTTTTCTAAAAGAGTAAATGTATATTATCTTTCTAAAGGGGGCAATAGTAACCTCTCTCTTATTTATCTAGAGCCGTCTAAGTATCAAATCGTATCTAGGGTGTATAGGCACAATATAACTCTAGATAGTATCTTTATATCCTTTAATATTAATCTTTAACCTAGCAACTCTATTAATAGTTCTAGGTTTCTTTATAACTCCTTCTAACTTGCGCAGGGAAATAGAAATGCACTGTAAGTTAGCGATTCCAATAAGCTAAAAGCTAATAAGAGAGTATACAAGGTTTCCTATATTAAAAAGAGTTAAAGCAAAAGTATAACAATTAACTAACGTTTCTACAGTAATTTTATTACTACTTATATTCTTTTTAACACTAGCCTATTCTTTTGTTAAGTTGTCTTAGCTTACATGTGGCTCTTGCTAGTAACTTTAAGCAAGAGCTATTCTTTTTCTAAATTAGAATCTTAGTTGTCTAGAGTATCCTTACTGCTTAATCTTTTCTTGCTTAGCTTTCTTACTTTTGCTTTTAAGAACTTTAATACAGTAGTCCTTTTCTTCTTTTTCTTTTTTAGTATTTTTTCTTCTATATATTCTGCAGCTAAGTGTCCTTTTTACTTGCAGGTAAAACAGCGTTCGTCCTTTATTAGTTTGTTTAATTCTAGATTACTAAGCCTGCGTAGCCTAGCTAATTGTTTAGTAAACTCTATTCCTTCTATCTAGTCTCCTGTAGGAGGAAGAGAAAAAGCGGGTCTTAGCTTGTATCCCTTAAAGTATTGTTCCTTAGGCTTATCTTAGCCTTGAGAGTATTACTCTATCCTGTATAAGTAGTCTACAATTTTAATAGACTTGTTCTGCAAGTTATCTAAGTCTAAAAAGGTAATACCTACAAGCTTATCCTAAAGCTTATAAGTGAGGCTCTTTTAAAAGAGTATTATCTTCGTGTCCTTATCTAAGTTGCTGTTTAATAGCAGCAACTGTTCCTAAAATTTTATAATATAATTATTGTAAAGGGCTGAAGCCTTGATGTTCCCTAGTACTCGACCTGTGGCCTTCGTTGGCTCTTCTTACCTCAGCACTAGCACCTCAGCACTAGCAGCTATTAGCCGTACTATTTTACACTAACTGTTAGCTGACCTAGGCTAACTGTCAGCTGACCCGGCAAACCTCTCATAACCTCAGTTAGTCCTAAACCTTAGTTAGTCCTAACTATCTGAGTTGGATATAAAAACCTACGTAGTCTCTCTATAGTTCCTCATCTAATTCATTTACCTTCACTGTTACCTTGCATCTTTGGTCAATCCAACGCACCCTTATAATTATAGATACTCTTTTTACTTTAAGATATTAACTAGAGTTTGTTTTAAGCTCTTTTAGAGCTGTATGGATCTCTAAACATCTGATTAAAGAAGTTTAATAGGTGTTTAAAGTTCTAGGCGTCTAATAATTCTATCTAATTAAGGTAGAGCAGTGTTAGAGTAGCTGCTAAACCTTTAAGCCTACTAAAGGCGTAGTTGCAAGTCCTTCTCTCTGTACTAAAATCTTCTTAGTTGTTCTCTACTTTAGCAGTAAGCTGCTTTTTAAAGATCTAGTATATCTTTCTTGTTCTATTAAAAGCGTCTAGATTAAGTTGTTTAAAACGCTTAGGTTGTGCTGTTTGCTACGCCGGTTTCAATGCAGCAAGTAATATTAGTAGCTAAGCAGGTAGCTATTTGTGTTCTAGTTTTGCTTTCTTAGAGGCTAAGTTAATAGCCTTACAGATAAGAAAAGCTTCTTGTATTATTATTAAAGTCGCTATCTTGTCTAGTTTATTCGCTTAGCAGAGACTTTTAAGAGTGCTCTCTATCTTAGCCCTACTAAAACTATCTTAGTGTAGTCTTGCTATCTAGATAGCTAAGTTTCTAGATATAATTTTAGCTCCTGCTATTATAGTATAAGCGTACTAAATTAATAGCGATTTTATTGTGTATTCAGCGGGGATCAGTTTCTAGAGCTACTAGAAATATAGTAGGCTTATCCAACAGTTCATATCGCGAAACGTTTCAGGTAGAGTCTCGTTTAGCTAGGTATCCCTTAGCACTTCTTGTGCTTCTTCTACTGTTAATCCTTAATAGATTTAAAACAGCTTTAACTAAGATCAGCAATCTAATTAATTAGAATCTTTAGGCGTAGATATAGCTCTAGCTAGCTTCTCGTCTAGATATAGCTCTAGGAGGCTTCTAATTTAACGTAGCAGCGCTACTAAAGAAATTAATTTAATTATAAGGGTGCGTTAGATTGACCAAAGGTGCAAGGGAAAACAGTAATAAATTAATCAAAGAACTACAAAGGTTGCGCAGCGAGTTTATCTACCTCTCTGTAAAGCCTAAGCTTGGCGCTAGTTAGTACGTACAAGTAACTGCGCAGCAACTGCTAACGTGGCAAGAGAAAATCGCGCAAAGTATAAAAGAAAGGCCGAGCAGGCTAAGAGGGGCGAGCAGGGTAGAAAGGCCGAGTAGGGTAGAAAGGTTAGGCGGTGTAGGGTTAAGCGGTGTAGAAGGCCCGAGCGCGCCAAGCCTACAGATTCCGGGTGCGCACGGACACCCGGAATCTGTGAGATCGCAAAACGAGGCATCTTGCCGAGTACCAAAAACGTCAGGGCTTCAGCCCTTTACACAATCTATAGCACCTAGTACCTCAAAAGGATAAAGGCGTTTAATAGGTTAGCAATGCGCAACAGATAAATACAGTTACTATATAAGATGCAAACCTACTACTAATAGCTAATAAGTTTTCTAAAAGGTTTGCAGGATGTAAAATTATCTTACTTATAGATTTTGTTCTTAGGATATAACTAAATTACGCTGCATCTAAAAAGTAGAGACATAACAGCGTTTTAAACACCTGTAGGGCTTATACGTTTATGCACGATAGTTATAAGCGCTACTAACTCTATAGTAGCGTTTTAATAAGTAATAATAATAATTCTAAGAGACCACTAGCCTAATACTATACTCTTTATTAACGACATCACATGTAAAAGGCTAAAAACTAATTATAGCGGAGAAGAATTAATGCTAGGAGTTTAACGTTATATTCTTAAGCATATCCTGCAACTAGACAGAGTGCTAGCTAATATTAAATAAGCTAAAGGCACTGTGTTAGGAAAGAGGTGTTATTTTCTTATAAAAAGGCTTAAGGTTGTAGGTTATAAAGTTAGCCCTTAAGGCTGTTATCGTAACTAGAAGAAAGTTAAAAAGATTGTAAACTAGCTACTTTGCAAGAATAAAAGAGAGGTATAATTCTTTATAAGTATATACGTCTACTACTGTATATAGAGAAAGGACTTTACTAAGATTGCTAAACCTCTGTTTACACTTCTACAAGACAATGTCCGTTTTAAATAAGAGAATATATAAGACGTAGCAATATATAAGCTAAAACAGGTTATATATAACGCACCTGCACTTGCGAACCTAGATTACACTAACACTAAGGATTACAAGATATTCCTAATAACTAATATATATTAAGATAGTGCGGGAGCATGTATTAAACAACTTAAAAAAGACAATAAACAACACTTAGTGCGGTTTAAAAGCACACTATAGTTAGCATAAAAAAGGCAATAGCACTCTACTAAGTTAGAATGCAAGGCTGTGCTGTAGGCTCTTAAGAAGTTTTATACTTACTTTTAAAGTGTTTACTTTACTATAAAAACTAACGCTGCAACTTTTATTGCTTAACTAAATTGCTTATCTACTAATAATCTAGGATCTGTTATAAATAGGTAGATATTAACAATTCTTTTATTGGACTTTAACATTAAGTATATACTAGGATAGAAGAATGTAGTTGCAGATGCACTATTAAGGTATCTAAAACCTAATAATTAGGAACTACCTCTAGAACCTAAGGAGGATTTAGAGGAGTTTATAAATTATATAATTAAAAACGTAAATAAACTAATACTAGTAGGACAAGTAAGGATACTCTGTTACAAATTCTTAAAAGAATTAGAATAATACGCTTAATTTTTAGTTAACTTTAAGACTCCTAAGGGAATAGAACTACAAGAACTACAAGTATAGAAGAAGCGAGCTCTAAACTTCTTTATACAAGACAAGATACTCTTTAGGAAAATATTTAAGAACATTGTAATTTAGTAGGTTGTAAATAATACTAACTTAAGAACAGCTGCAGTATAGAACGTATACACCTACATTAGATACAAAAAAGTTAACGCGGTGTACTTTATATTTGCTTAGTAATATTAGTAGATAGAAATATATAAGCACGTGCATAAAAGAACAGCAACTTATCTAGACTATTAACTGCAATCCTCTAAAAAGAAAGTTAATATACTTACTAACACCTATAGTTTTGCTATTTAGGAGACTGTTGCGATTAATATAGTATACATGCCTTAGTATTTTAGGAAAAAGTTTTTAGTAATTGCAAAAGACTACCTTAGCGGCTAGCCTAAAGTAAAAGCTTTATTAAACAACTAGTCTAAGAAAATTGCAGAGTTTATATATATATAGATATTACATGTTAATATAGCAGAGCACGCAAACTTATAGTTAATAAAAGGCTTAATTTTGCTAAGGTAGTCTTACATCTATTAAAGATGTATAGAATTAACTAAGTCTAGTTGTTAGGACACTACTTTTAAGCTATAGAAAAAATTAAAAAAGAGTATAAACCTATTAAAAACGCCCTTGCAAAGCTGCTAGAACTTTAGGTTAAGAACTTGCTAATAGTTCTCCTTGCAGACAGGATTTCTATACAGGAACAAACAGGTTACTTACGATATTAGTTAGTTATAGAGTAGAACCTAGTGCTTCCTATTAAACTTGCGCTACCTATATAGCAAACGCTTCTATTTAGGGAAGTAAAAGACTGTGCACAACTGCTTACAATTCAAGTAATGTAGCTAAATCATAGAGATTAGTTTATAAAGGATGCTGTTGCTTGTACTAACTAGATAAGAGCTGCTAAGAAGGAATACTAGAATAATACTAAGGAATTACAACATAAGGATATAAAGCTAGAAGAATTAGTTCTTCTTTAGAACTCTGTTTAGGCAATTAATATATCGCGAGACTGCAAACTAAATACAAGATAGTTAGGCCTATACTATATTTATAAAGCTAGACTAGATAGAGGAACCTATTGTCTTAAGGACCTTAATAGTACACGCTTCCCCTATACAACGCCTAGATAGCGATTGAAGCTGTTTAGACAAAGACTTGTTTAGAATATTATTAAGGAAGATTAGGTAAATATAAAGTTATAGAATCTTAATTATTAAGGACGAACTAGCTCTATAGTGGATGTTCCTATCTTACTAGACTTGCCTAAGCTATATATAGAACCACAAATACCTTTACTTTTCATAATAAATAATAATTTTTGACCTTAAGTTGTTATTACTAAACGTCTTATAAAAGAAGAGCGTTGTGCATATAAACAAGACTTTAAAAGCTTAGACTCTAACTTAGATGCTACTACACTAGACAACTAATAGACTATAGGACAGCTTATATTTTGAGGAAGGGGAGAGGATACTATGCTAGTAGTACCTACCTTTACTTTTAGCTGCTTATTTACTAATTTCCTATATAAAATTTAGGTACAAGCCGCGTATCTTATAGATTCTAAGTGTGCGATAAGTACCTAGAATCTGTAGACGCGTTAAGCCTTACTGCTACACTAATACTATACTTAATTTCTCGCGTTCTTAAAGCAACAGCTAATCATAACAACTATTTTAATTGCGAAACCTACTTATTTTAGCGCGATTTAGACCCTATTTACCTCTACTGCTACCTGCTAGCCGGCAGGATACCGCCACCACGCATAAGATAGAACTATAACCCTGCTAACTATCTAACTCTCCTTCTACACAACTACACTACCTTTTATTTAGGTAGTTACTTTCTAAGACGATAATTATAATAATATCTCCCCCCTCTTAACCTAGCAGCGGCTAAAGACAATATTTAACTTACATTAGCTACTAAAGAAGCACTATAGATACAGCTAACCTATTTAAGCAATGCTTCTAGCATTGTTAGACAAGGCTAAAGGTAAGTAGCTACAGCAGTAACTACTGCAAACACTAGAACTATTAAAAGTTTTTAACAACCTTAAGGTTAGCGCTAAGAAGGAAGACTACGTTATAGACTAAACCTCTAAAGTAGTGTAGCAATAAGACAGGGTACTAGAGCTTATAAAGCTTAGCAACAACATTAGAGTTATTACTATCTAGACTTTAGTAGACAAGATCCTTTTAAACGCTCTAAGACAGCAACGTATTATTATAGATTGTTAGTTTAACAACGCCTCCTACGAATTTAACCTAATCTTTAAGGTTATTTTAGGAGTAGGTAACCTTTATGCTTAGCTCTCTAGACTTATAGACAAATATAGTGGTGTTAAAGGTTTCTAGGAACACTATCATATTATTAGTGTAGCATCCTTAACGCGGGATAAAAGAGCTAAAAAAATTAGGCAAAGCTATTGCAATAGTAAAGAAGCTAGCTCTAGGATTTGTCTAAGAATGCGTTAGCATTTACATGCCTTATACGCTACTTAGTTACTAAAGAGTAACTAACATAGCTTTTGTGTTAAGGTGTATAGATCTTAAGAATGCTGCTTATTTCTTTAACACTGCAGCAGCACACTGTATTAACTCTAAATACTAAAGTAAAGAAAAATATATATTACTAGCTAACTAGGCAATAGTAAAACTACTATAAAAGGACATTTGCGCTTTTATTAATTAGAACAACTTTTACAACTAAGCACCCTACCTAGATATTAATAAGTAAGAGGCAAAAGAGCTTTATAATATCTACGCTAAGCTACAAGTCTAGAGAGAAGATATTATATTTAACCTATAGAAGCTACGTCCTAATGCTAAAGCTAAGGATAAGCAAGATAAGCCTAATTCTCTCTATATATTCTAGCAGAAGGTTTTTCAACTTATAGCTAAATCTAAGGACTCTAAAACTAGCCTAGTCTACTCTACACGAAACATTTTAAGTGATAAGTATAGGCTGCTTAGCGTAAAGACGTATCTAATATATAGTATACTTATTCTAATAACTATAGAGCTAGAAAGGACCTTAAATAAGGCTTAAGCTATTAATTGCTATAGTAATTATATAACATCTAAGACTTGCACTTTAGGGAGTCGTAGTCTATTAGTTATAACTATGAATCTAAAGCAATTTACAGAAATGTTAGCTAGTTAAGAACTAGACTAATACTTAGTAATTAAGTTGCATAAGTTTTAGAACAGAATAACTATTATACAATAAAGGCGTAATGCTGCTAATATTTAGGCAGGTTAAGTTAAAACTAAGGCTAGTAGCTAACAAGTCCCTACACTACTGCCTCTACTAAGCTCTTGTGCTCTAAAAGCAATACTAGCCTACTAACAGGCAGCTATCTAATTAGATACTAAGCTTAACAACGCTTCCTAGGTAAATAAGAAGCTAGATACCCTTAATTAGAAATAAAAGATTCTCGAGGCAGGGTGTTATTATAAGAATTCTACTTTAGCTTTCTTTAAGCTACTTAAGCGAGCCTACGCAAAGAAGCTAATTACTAATTCTAACTGCGTTAAAGCTATTAAGGAATAGTACTATAAGGTTAACAATAAACAACAGCTTAGCTCTAATAACTTATTATATAAGCAAGTATACTCTATTTATAAGCGCACTACTGCAAGTGTTATAGGTTTATTTAAGAAGGCTATACTGTCTAATAAACTTAACAAGTATCTATTCTTACTACACATAAGATAGAGCTGCTAGCAAGAATTCTTATTAGATCTAGTTATTTTAAAGCTTTTTACTAGCAAGTATTGCCTAGCAAAGTAGGATAAGGACCTGCTAAGCTACTAATATTAACTTTCTAAACTTAATCTCTACCCCCTCTTTACTTAGGACGATGTTATTAATATTATAGAGTTTTAACTACAAGTAGAGGAGTTCTAGCGCACTAGAAACATTATTACTAACGCCTATACCTAGCTGTTTAAGGACAGCTAGGTTAAGGATATTATTATTAAAACTTTTAAGATGTATTACTTCTATTTGTAACGCATAAATAAGAAGCTAAACTTTAGATAGCTGCGTAATATATACTGCTTACTTATCTAACAAGCTGTACGCACTAACCTAGGATACTAGTTATAATACGCTATGCTTTATAAGGAATATACTCTAATTTCTTACCTCTACTAGGCTAAGTACGCTAAGAAAGGTAATTAAACTTACTTTAAGCACATTTACCTTAACTTTAAGCAAGTAATAAGTAAAGGCCTTAGTATAGATATAATTTAAGGCAGCGTTTTGTTAAATAATAAGAATAAGAACAACTCCATAGAGATGCTACTAGGATTTTACAACTATGTGCTAGAGGACTTAAGGTAGCGCAAAGACGTAGGCGTTAAATTATTAAATAGTCTTATTAAAAGATAAGAAGACAAGACTAACTAGCTAAAAAATACATAGAAACTAGCTCCTAACACTTGCTAAATAAAGCAAATTTACAAGAAAAGATAAGTATAAATTTTATTACCTTTACTACCTTATAGATCTACTAGGCTAACTACTTGCAATTGCCGCACTATTCTCCCTTAGTTTGCTATAGTCTATAATAAAGTAATAGAGGTGCCTCCTATAAAAACCTATAAGAAGATTTGCAAGGCTTATTATAACCTTACTACTACTCCTTATACTTCCTCTAGCTATCTTAACAAGTTTAGAGGAATTAATTAGCTATTCTCTGCAGATATTTATATTAAGTATAGGTTCTAGGTTTAGAAGGCCCTTATTAGAAAAGCTAAGTAGGATAATCCTCTCGTCTATAAAGAGTATAACGATATGCTATAGAACGCTGACAAGGAGTAGATTAACAACTATATTAAGAAGTATTACAACTATATTTTGTAATAAATTATTAATTTATAGCCTGTAGTGTAAAAGTTAAAGAAAGACGCTTTTTGCGCTAATTTAGTTTAAGAATTTCTAAACTATTTATACATTAATAACTATAGACAGAACCCTTCTTATACAACAAAGAACTAGAATAAGTAAGATGCTAACTTCTCTTAAGCTAATTCTCTACAACGTCTCTAAGAGCAGCTTGGCCTAGAGGCTAATAAATGCTAAGTTTTTTAGGAGAGCAAAGATCCTACTATACTCTCCTCTATGCAACGCCTCCCTAGTGTTTGTTCTTAATTAGGTATAGTTATCTTAAATAACGTCTTAGTACTTATAACTTTAACTAGGCAGCATTGTTATAGTTGCCTTTAATTAATATTAGAATTTTAAGCGCCTACCGCACCCGTCCCTGCTCCTACTACAGCACCTGCGTCTAGGCCACGTGCTTTTACCACTGCTTAAGAACCTCGTTGAAGAAAACGCCTAAAAAAGTAAAAGAAGGTGTCTAGGATAGATATAAGGTGATTAAGTTATATTTTTTTATTTGATTTTCTTTGTTTTGCTGTTTTTCCTTCTGCAAAGTAGGTCGCTTAATAGAGCTAAGCTCGCAGGAAGGGGAGGTATGTGCCGGTGCACAGGGTGATACCCTGCTGCTCACTAGGTTAGTGCTCAACCACCTGACCTAGAGGTATATAGCTCGTTTCGGGGATCGAAACGAGCGAGGGACGATTTATCCTCCACTCTACGACTCAACTCCTGTATTGCTCTTTGATATACAACCTATAATAAGATTATTAACTTACCACCCTCGTTCTCGCATGACCTGACCACTAGTGATCTCTTGCCCTCGTAGTAGTATGTCTTCATACACTCCAACACCCGTACAATAGTACTAGGCACCTTTAGCAAATACGCTGAGGACGAGACTGTTAAGACAGGCACTTAAATTATACTAGTCGCTAGTATAAAAAACAGGCTGCTTAAGAACGTCCTACATAGCGAGGCTAGCCCTAGGACAGCTGATTTTCTGCTTACTAACGTTAAGGTTGTACTAGGTTTCTATATTAATATTGTATTAGAAGCACGGCTTAAGCAGGCAGGCATTTAGTATTTAGAATATAATTATACCTTAAAATTTAGAACAATTAAGAAAAATGTTGTCTTAATTAACCTTAAGCTTTACTTTAATTTCTTGTTTATTAAATACAAGCAACTTTCTTGTTACTCAGCTTAACTACTGCTTGTAATTAATGTAGCGCAATTAAGGAAACTTTAGTTGCGTACTAGTAATAAGGACTTGTAGCATTAATAATTAGGACACCTAGGACAACAGGCTATTAAAGCCTTAGTCTGTTCAGCACAGAACGTAAAGATTACTAGCAAGAAGCTATTAGAATGTAATTATTGCACAATAGCTTATGCCTTGCAATTAATCTTACAGCAACTAAGGGAAAGATTACAACAACCTTTTTATAGGATTTTATAGGATTTGTTTAATTTTCTAATTAGTTAGCTGCTTAAGAAATAGGCGTTAATTATTAAAGAAGATTACTTAGGCAAGCTGTTTAATCACAATATTTAGTTAAGGACATTAAATAATATTATGCCTGTAATTAAAAGCTTTGCTGTAAGGATTAAAAGAAAATATTAGCAGAAGATTGTAGAGATCTATTAGAATAACAATACTACTACACTGCCTTAGAGAAGGCAATTAAGATATAAAGAATAGGCTATAGAGAAAGGGATTGTAATTAAAACACCACTGCTATATACTAATGAGCCAAACGGCTCAGCGGAGAGAGCTAGACAAGAGCTAATTACAAAGGCTATTAAAATACGCATAAGTGCTAATCTACTAGCTAAGCTTTAGCTAGTAATTATAGATGCGGCAGCTTACTTACATAGAATAAGCCCTACTAAGATTTATAGCTACTAATCCCCTTACTAGGTGCTTGAAAAATAGTTTAGGAAATATTTCTAATACTATTAACTACTTGAGATTAGACACTAAACTGCTAATCTACGCCTAGACTAGAGTAGAATCTATGCCTATAGCTGCTAAGCTCATTCTTTAAATAAAGAGAAGGCATCTAGGCATAATTATTAAGAATTTAAAGTTAATCCTTGCGGCTATATTAGTTATTTAGTTAGTTATTAAGCCTCTAACGTATACTACATATATGTACTAACACTTAATTAAGTAATAACTACCTGCAATATAATCTTTAATAAATATTTATTTTACAAAGGAGATTGCGAGAAAGAGCTAAGAAGAAATTAAGTAATTAAGATTGTAGAGATTCTCTATAATAGCAAGCTAGTTAATCTAGAAGAGGACTTAGACCTCTTGCCTATTTAAGGAAAAGCAGATTAGGATACGTAGCTAACTACTAAAAACTTTAAAATAATCTATTATCTATCTTTATTAGTAAGGAAGGCCTGCCTACTAAAGACAATAGTAGATTAGAAGACGCTAAGCAAATAGAGTATAAAGCTAGTACACTATTAAGAACTTGCTTAAATTAGCAGCAAAATACTAGTCTTGCTACTTTAAAACTAACTCTTGAACTAGAGACCCTAGAAAGCGACGACGTAATTAATTGCAGAGTTATTAATAGTGAAACAGCAGTGCGCTTGCTAAAAAGAGCTAATTTGTTAATATATAGTAGTAGGGAGCCTCTTTTAAATAAGCCTAATAACTTATTACTAGTCTAACAGTCTGTGCCTAAAGACTCTAACGCGCTAGCTCGTCGTAATAAAACACCTGCTTAGGTAAGCAGGTTAGCAGAGCGTAAAATATCTTAATTAAGATCTTAGGTATTAAGCAGCGGACAGGGTAGGCAATTACAAGCTAAACTTCTGCTTACAAGGCATAGTGCGCAGATTGCAGGCAAAAGCCTAAATTAGCCTATAAATTGCTATCTTTTACTACGCAAGCTAGGTAGCGGGCGTAAGTATTTATTTTTAAGGTATCAAAGGTGGTGGTTGTTGTTGTAGTCAAAATGGGTTTTCCAAAAAAGTGAAAAGCAGCTGCCCTCTACTAATCAGTCGCAAAAGTCAAAAAAAGATTGTGTGTAGTCGACGAAATTCAAACGGTGAGTGGATGAGGTCCACGCGCTAAGCGCTCGGAGCAGAAAAGCTCAGACCACCGAGCGAAATTAGGGTCAAAAAATTTGCTGAAGGTACCAAAAAACGACACCAATTGAAACGTGTTCAACGGCGATTGCCAGCCTATGGCTGGCAACAAGATTGCGATGGAGGTGGAGGAGGTGGAGGTGGAGGAGGGTAAGGACACGTACGTTACCGCAGCGGGCGTAAGTATAAAGAGACAACCTAAGATTCTAAAAATTAACTAAAAAGTAAAAGCACAAATAGTGTTTATGCATTGATTGCAAATTATAAGAATTAATTATAAAATTATTTTTGTAATACTTACCTGCTAGGTTTGCAAGCAACCTAAGAAGACTAAGTAAGCTACTAGACTCTTAATTACATAGTTATAGCAGCTTTGCTTACTAAGCAGAAGCAGAAGCTAAATGCTTGCTAGCATTGCAACAATCTACTTAAACTGCTAGAATTATAAAAGCAATTACTTTAGCATCTTATAAGGGCCTTGTTTAAAAATGCTTACAGGAAAGAGATTTATTAGTTAAGTAAAAATAAGACTTAGACTAAGATATTAAAAGGAAAAGCAGATAATTGCTTAATACTTATAAAGTAAGTTTAGACCTACAAGTTTAATTAGGGCAGCTTTTTTCTTAAATGCAAGGCGCGGAAAGTTGTAAGAGGTAATTTTTAGGAAAAGAACTTAATTAATTTAATATACGCTGCTACATTAGCAGCTAAGTTCTTCTAAGCAATAATAGCTATTGCCGCTAAGAATAATCTAGAGATTAAGCAATATAATCTTGTAGGAGCATTCCTTAATACATTAATTATAGCAGATAACTTAGTAATCTATAAGATGCTAGTAGCTTTAAGAAGCTTAGAAAGTGCGTACAGCTTAACTGCGCACTTTATAGATTGCAAGACTCGCTACTGTTATAGTATAAGAAGTTCTTAGGATTACTAAAAGAGATTAGACTAATTGCCTTACTAGAGGAGCCCTGCCTATTCTTTAATTAAGATAGAAAGATCTTAGTTTTGTTTTATATAAATAATATCCTATTGCTCTCTGCAAAAAATTATAAGCAGAGAGCAATCAATCTTTAGTTAAAGATTATAGAAAAATACAAGATACAGAAATAAAAATTAGTTAAATAGTTCCTTAGTATTAGAGTAATTAGAGATTGTAAGAAGCAAACTATCACGCTTGTATATAATATATATATAAACAAGATCGCAAAGAAGTTTAAGCTAAAAAATAGCAGCTTTCTAAAAAAATTATTGCTGTTAGAGAAGCTAATTAAGAACATTAGCAAAGCAACTAAGCAAGAGATTAAGGTCTACTAAAAAAAAGTTAAATTAGTGCTATACACAGCCATTATGCTATGTCTAAATATTGCTTATTTAATCTTAAAGCTCCTACACTTCCTTATAAACCCTGGTAGTTAGTATATAAAAGCTGTTAAACAGGTAATTATGTACCTCTATTAGACAAGATAGGACGCGATCTAGTACAGAAACTACAATAGCCTAAGCTTAATAATTGCAGGCAACGCTTTCTTTGCAGATAATTAGGAAACTTGTTAATTGTCCTATAGTTATATAGCTATCCTATATAGCAGTCTAATATTTTAGAAAGCAGCTCGGCAGACTACAGTTACTACATTAACTACTAAGGCTAAGCTGCTCGCCCTTAAGTACACTACAAAAGAGGCTATAGCCTTTAAGTACTTTTTCTGCAAGCTATCTCTTAATCTAGAAGACGTCTAAACAGTCTAGTGTAATAACTAATAAATAATTAGGCTTGTAGTTAGGAGGAATAGGCAGATTAGCACTTGATTAAGGCATGTAGATATACAAAACATGTAGCTGCAGCAAGAATATGCTAAAGAATTATTTTAAGTTAAGTACCTAGAAACAGAAATTATGCTAGCTAATACACTAACTAAATTGCTTACCTAACTACAGTTTGGGAAGTTTAAGTAGTTGCTTAATCTCTAGTAAGTTAAGCACTTTATTAAGGGCAACAACAATTAACAAGCAAAAGGATTTATATTAAGCAGCAACATCTATATACTAAGCTAAGTCTCTGCTTAGTAGTTCATAAAAATAAGCAGGAGAACGTAAGCTAGAAAGAAAACTATAGAACAAAAACTTAGATTACTAGTAAGCATTAAAGTTATTATAATTGCTTAACTCTATTATTAGATCTTACTTAGCTTTTTTAGCTTTAGCAAGCTTAAGAGCATCTTAAGCTAACCTAGTCTGAGCAGCAAGAGTTTAGAGGTAAGTAGCATAGCAGCGCGAATCTAATCTATTACTTCTATAGATAGAATTGTAAAATAATCGCCGGCTTACTCTAGCATAATAATCGCCCTTATATAAGCAGGTTGTATAGCAATTGAAGCAACAAACTTAAGGGTAAATATGTAGAACAGGTAAGGGCAATATTTCTTAAGCATGCTGTTCTTAAAGAGACATTTACTAAAGAGATTGTTGTTGTTAAAGCTGCTGCTGCAGCTGCTGTTGTTAATTATACGCTAATTGTTAAATTAGCAGCTATATAGGTTAACCTAGAATGTACGCAGTATAAAGTTGTGTATTATAAGGCTCTTGTCTATATAGATAACTTCATTTCTAACCTATAGCCTGCTAAGCAGGCTGTATACAGCGCAGTTAATTATTAGCAGTATACCTTAGATTAAAGAAAGGAGTAAGAGCGGAAGCAGGAGCGGGAGTAGAAGCGGGCAGCAAGAACTAAGCAGCAAAACTACAAAATATCTTTTAAGCACAGCAATTATTAGAGGAGAGCTTCTAAGCAGAAGACCTTCTAGTAAATGTAACGCTGTTATTAATCTCTTTGCGTTAAGTATTAATGTCTTTAAGCAATTAAGCCTTTAGGCTTAGTACTTTTTATTATTATTCTATTCCTTAAAAACTAGTTAGCAGACTAAGCAAGGAGCTTAAAGGATTAAAACTTACCTCTTTATCCCTGTACATGGCTATAAATTAATTAGAAAGATTAGTATTAACTGTATAGCAGGTATACAACGAGCAACTGCTGTAGCATAAGCTGCCCTAACTACTAGTCTAAACGCGTTTAAAGCAATGTTCAGCGTCTAGACTATTTAGCATCTTTTTTATGCAGCGCTTACACAGCAGAACGCAGGAATATAATAAATTAGCAGTAAACTTTAAAAAGCTATTAGGCGCCTTCTTCTAAGTAAAGGGGGGCGTGTTGTGCTTAGTAGACAGCTTAATAAGCGTTTATAAGCTATTACTATTGTTCTGTTACTATTTGCAGGACGTTGCTTAAGTAGTAAGCTGCTAAAATTTTATATTAGCTTCTAAAGAGCCTTGCCTTTGCGCTAGCTTGTTTGCTTAGCTAGACTTTAATATATATGAAAGTCTAATTAAGGACTTAACAGCAGACTTAATTTAGCAGGTAAAGCAATTAGCCTTTAAGTAGAGCTACTAGATGTCCTGCAATAAGCGTACAGATTAAAAAGTAGCAGTAACTAAGTTTTATTATTATAGAGTTTAACTGCTTGTTAAATTCTATTGTTAAACAGGCTTTAACGTGCGCAACGCTTATACTTAGCGCTGTTCTTACGTTACTAATAACTGCTATCTAAGCAATTCTTACGCTTATAACAGCAGCTTGCTGATTAACGTGTTACACGGGGGTGTAGGCTATACTTCTCTAGGCTCGGTCCGTACTAAGGCGAGGTAGACTAAAGCGGTAGCCCGTGCGGTTTGTCTGGCGATTTGTAGTGGAAAAGAGTTATCGTGGAATAACCAAGTAATAAAGACAATCTAATTCTATGTAAGATAGAATAACTAAGTATTAATCTGTGTAAGAGAAGAACTTATAAGAGAGTTGACCACAACGAGCGTAATAAGGGAATCCTCCACATTCTTATACCCATTGTGCTTTGTCCTGGCATCCTGCCCAGCCCCTGACATCTCCGATGTCGCTGGCATCTGATGAGGACCTGACATCTCGTGAGGACCTGGCATCTCGAGAGGACCTGGCATCTCGTGAGGGCCTGGCATCTCGTGAAGACCTGGCATCTCCAGGTGGCTGGTCTTGGCGAGACGCCAGTCACGTGATCACAACCCCGCGGTGATCGTTACCTTTTGACGTGGTCGCTGGTTGGCCTCCAACCCCGACTCCTGCGTCAAGGAGAGAACCTTACTTGTTACTTGTAACATAACGCTTGCGCTTGTTGCTGCTAGAGGCAGACTACACTAAATTAGCAGCTAATTAGTAAGAGAACAGTAAGAAAACGCTGCTTACTATAATAGTAGTTAAGACAGTCCTAGGAATCTCAGTAATTAGTATTAAAGTAAGGTTAAGGAAAAAAGGTTTTAAAAGGGCAGTAGACGCGATTAATATTGTTATAAAGCTGCGCACTAACTAATCACGCGATATTTAGAGTCCATCTGATGTTTTGATATTACTAAGGGCTGCTAGATTAATCAGAACGACGACAAGCATTACTACAACAACAAAGGATTAGGCAGAGGAGCTATAATTACAGAGGGATCTCTTAATTAACAACCTTAATTTATTATCATTGCCTGGTTGCTTACAGCTTAGATTAATAGTATTTTACTAACCTAGAGGGTGTGTTAGAGTATTAACATGCTACAGAACATGCAGATTACCTTGTTGATTAGGTGATCCTAGTCAGCTAATTACATAACGATTGCGCTAGCGCCTATATATACGGGCCAGATTGTCTTATTCCTCTTTAGTAGTTATTAAAACTTTGTTGTAGCACTTAGTTAATTAATACACTTATTCCACTCCTCCTGATCAATCAATTGAACCTTCTCAGCTCCCACATTAAAACAATTAGCAACTGCTGTATAAGATAGTAACTAAAAATAAATAATGCTGCTAGCTTGTGTATGCGCTTTTAAAGAGGCATTGCCGCCAGCGCTTATGTACTAAGGCTTAGCTAGACTTTAATCAAGCTAGTTTAATGCCGTAGAAGCCAAGAAATATAGGATTTTCTTCTTAAACTTAACTATAAAATAAAGCAATAATAAGATAGGATTAGCTTAGCTTAAACAGTTATTTAATTGCTATATAAAGCAGAAAGCGCGTTGCAATTACTAACTTCTTATCTTTAATAGCTACAGCAGCTATATTACTACTAATTTTATTAATTTTTGCGACAGCAATTAGATCTTCCTAGCTATATTTCCACTGCATGCTACCTACAGTCTCTAGCCGCTTAATGTAGTAATCTTTAGGCCTCTATCACAATACTATACTTAAGAACTTAATTACTACATCTACTGTACACAGAACTTTACAAGAACTATAAAACGCAATTTCTTTAGCCTCTTTTAGCCTGTGTAGAGGTCTATTATAACGCCTAAGCTTATTTTAAGGAGTTTTTAAGCTATAAGCGTTTAGCTAATAAATGCAAATGCTGTACTAAAACGCTTTATTAACTACTAACAACAATAAGCTAAGGCTTTAAAACTTAAGCAGCTTAGTAATAGCAATAGCTAGAGAAAGCTCTAAAAATATCTAGACTCTTCGCTGCAGTATACCTTAAAAGTTAACTAAAATTAAGTTAAGGCTTTATTCTATTCTTTACAGGTAAAAAACAAGCTTATTAACTACAAAAATAATAGTTTACAGGGCAAGCTTAGCACTAAAAGAAAGTAGAAACTCTAGCATATAACACTAACTATCTAAGACAGCAATAATTATTATAGCAGCGCTATATTTATAAGTTCTAGGAAGCTCTACACAGCACGCGCGCGTAAAGCTATACAATAAAACACTGCTAAATAACTACAACTTTAGAAAACTTACAATAAAGAGCTTAAAGTAGCAGCAACAGCATATAAAAAGCAGCTAGCAAAGGTAGTAAAAGTAGCCTAACAGCATGCTGCTAATAAGCGTTGCAGGGTAAAAAAAGCGCACACTAAGAAGTTTACTACTGCCTAGGCACTTAAAAAGCAGTAACGCGAAGCTGTAACTGCACAAAAATTTTATAATATACTTATAAGACTTAAGCAAAAAGCCTTATATAAAGTAGCAAAAAATTTAACAAAGCGTTATTATATTAATAGTAGTTAAACTAGTGTTAACGCTAGTCTGCCGGCTGCGTCTCCCCTACCTAAAATCAGCGCGCGCGGGCGCTAAATTAAGACACCAGCGAAATTCAAATAGTACAATCAATAGGCAAGCCTCTATATATTAATACACTAACTTTTCTCGCAATAATTACTTTTGTAGGTGGCTCTACAGCCTCATCTTTTTTGCTGCCCAATATTGGTGGGGTGCACAGGCATAGTAGCTCACCTATCCTCTCCTTAGCCTTACTCCCACTGGGGAACGCGCGCGTTCGGAACACGCGACATTTCCATACGACGATGACTGCATTCTCCGTATGTCTGGGTGACGGTCTGTCAAAGACTCTATACTAACACCTGAATGTAGCCGTCGCCGTATGACCAGTTTCTCCTCTTTGGAGCTTCCATCATGGAGCAAGCCAGTACGCAAGAACGCGGTTTTGCTTTGGCGCCAGCTCTACAACAAGGTCAGCCAACAAGAAGTGAGTGGTGGTGTCAGTAATACTTTCATGGATAGCTCTGACTCATCGACAGCTTACATCAGACGTCTCGATGTTGTCAACTGGGGGTTCAGGTTTACCTCAACGTTAAAACTGTATAGACAATGGAGCTGACAACATAACAGCAGTTACAATACTACTTAGGCGCTTAAGATTTTACTAAAGATTATACCTAACCCTGAACAAGCTAGAGTCCGCTTTATAGTACGTCTACAACTAAGAAGTCGCACTGCATTGCTGATAAGCGACTAGGCAATTCTTTTTAGTTCTAACGACGCTTGCTTCCTAGAGACTCAAAACGGACAGCATGTACCACTCAATGAATACAAAAGGAACCTGGTCGACCTCATCACTCACCCAGCTATTAAGGCTCACGAACCTCGATTGCTGCTGGTGACCCCACCGCCAGTTGAAGAGAGACGCTTGGAACATCGTGTCATAAGCCAAGGGTACTCGAAACTGAACCGCTCCAACGTCGTCACAAAGACATATGCCGAAGCCTCCCGGGAGGTTGCAAGTGACATGAATGTTGCCTGCGTTGATCTCTGGACTGCCTTCATGTCTAAGGCGGGCTGGAAACCCGGCGACCCGCTGTACGGTTCTCGGGATGAGCCTGAAAACGACGTAATCAGGGAGCTGATTCACGATGGTGAGTACTGCTTACCCTTCGCTGAAAAACTGGGCTAATTCATAGCGCAGGACTGCACTTCACTCCGGAAGCGTACAGGATATTTTATGATGAGATCATGAAGGTAATCGAACAAACCTGGCCTGATGAAACCCCAGAGAAGCTCCCGTACGTCATGCCCGCTTGGGACGACACGTCAGCGTGGGTGAAGGATGGCATCACAGTGGGAAAGGACAATGTTGTCCGCCACGATTAGCTGCAACAGAACGCATTGGTGTGTGCTAGCTTCTTAACTTTGTGATTGAAATCAAGATTGTATTGGAAGGTTCCACATAAATTCTCAGTATGGAACCATGGGGTTTCTGCTCATCTTGTCTTCAATATCTTGTCTAATCTCGCAGATTTTTGAACAGTACATACTACAGGATCGGTCAGTCTTGTCCACTACGTCACCATTGTCCAAGCTACCACGTTCAAACAGGTCGCCGTTCTTGTGCTATGGAAATAGCATTATGAATGACATCAGCAACCCAACCGTCGAAGTGCTCCAGTCCAATACTTGCTGTGCGTACTTTTACAAATACACATAAGGCATTCTTTGAGGATACCGCTCTAACTTCTCCACAGCAGCTATGATGCGTGGGAAGTGGCTTACTCTTGGGAGTGAATTCGAACGAACAAAATTATGGCTCGATTCGGCCGGCGCTCATTTCGAAAAAGAAGCGCGTTTGGCTGATGTGCAAGAACAGACTAAACGACACGTTGAAGTGATGACAAAAATCGGTTCGATAAGCGTCCCGTGGGGTGGTGGGCCCGTCTACCAAGATCCTATAACAAACCTTGCGCTGCCTCGAAACGACCGATTCCGAGGCCGAGTTCCCGTTTTGACGCATCTCCATGCCGACCTTACACCGAGTTTTCAAGGCGATACGATTTCAGCGAGAGTTCGATGCTCATGTGTAATCCATGCTATTAGAGGTATGGGGAAAACGGAGACAGCTTTGGAGTATTCATATATGTACAGGCATTGCTATAGCCATGTATTCTGGCTTCGAGCTCAGTCTGATATGACTCTGACTGAGTCCTTCTTGGAAATCGCAGTGAAACTCGAGCTTGACGAAAAAGGGACGGGACCAGAGAACAAGGTCCAAGCTGTCCTACAGTGGTTCCAAATAACACGTAGGTCTGTATACTTAGTGTGTCACCAAGATGACTAATGTGTCAATAGTGGATCCATGGCTCTTGGTGTTCGATCACGCTGAGAGTGTAGCCATTACGCGAAAGTTCTGGCCTGCCAGTACCCGAGGTGCCATCATCGTCACATCACAGAATCCTTATCGATCTTTGGCTCTGATAGCTAAGGCTGTGGGGATCGACTCGCCTTTACACCTTCAGACAAAGTTCATTGTAGCAATGACTCTGTTTACTCTAGGATTTGTAGACGAGGCCTTCGAATTGCATAAGGAAGTCTACGAAAAGAGTTTACAGCGACAAGGTATCCGTCATCACCTGACGTTGGGAAGTCAGTATACATTAGCGGTTTGTTACCACAACATGGATGGTTTTGAAGAAGCTAAGTATTGCCCATGTCATGCAAGTCCTTTGTCTAGATGCTTACATTCTTCTAGAAAATTTCTGAAAGGCATCCTTAAAGATGGATGCGTTACGATGCAATGGCGGGAGGAAGATATTGTAAGGACCAAGTTCAGATTTTCAATCATTTTCGGGCTCAAGAAAGACACGAAGAAGCGTCCTCGCTCCTGGAGGAAGTTTCTAACACCCTTACGGAATATAGAGCAGCTTAAAGCTTACCAACGTGTACTGACAAAGATGATATGGCGTTGCTAGACTTTAGGGTATCGATTTACCATGGTCGAACGGCTGGCATCTGGGGAAGCGAGAAGTCATGGTAATTTGTTGCACGCCAACAGGGTTATCCCTACACTCTTTCATTCCTTACATACATATAGCTTCCTTCGTTTAAAGCTATTCCATCAACTCATCGCTTTATTCTTCTTCTATATCATATACATGAGAGTTTTGAGCCTGAATTTGCCTACTGCATTTCTCAACTACTAAAATTTACTCAACCGCTATCTTTGGCCTCTATCTTCTTATTAATGTTAACTATTTCACGTTACTAAAGACCCTAAGATATATACTGTTTTTATACGCTAGGGGTAACGTACCTCACGGGCGAGCTGATCACTCTGCTAAGACCCTACTTAAACATACTGCCTCCTATCGTACGTTCGCGATGAGCTAACAACAAAACGCTCTACTAGCTTTAAAAGAAGCTCAATTACAGCTTGCAATCTCAGCTATCAAACGTGACGCGATATTATCCTAGAGACGCGCTGCAGCTATCTATAACGTCTCTCAAAGTACACTCAGTACTTGGATCAAAGGAATACCTTTTCGACGCGACTGCACGCCTAACTCAATGAATCTCCTTAAGATAGAAGAGTATGTAATTTTTCAGTATATCCTTAACCTTGTCGCGAGATGATCTCCGCCCCAGCTTACTACTGTGAAGGATATAGCTGATTCTTTGCTAGCTGAACGCTACCGCGATCTATATCACTAAATAGTCTAAAGTAGAGTTCCTACCGTGCTTTAAAAGCGCTTTTAATGCTATAATAATAAAGGATAATACATAAGGAGGCTTTCGAGGCGCTGGCTAAGTCCTACTTGATCTAGAGGCAGTGATATCGATGCTTGACGTACGGCTGCGTCGAGGACGGTCTCTGGCAGTCGCAAACTCCAAGCAATACCCTAGAATTTAGGTCATAATCGAAGCTGATTCGAGAGAGGATTCCGAAGTTTATAGATAGCATTCCATAGGCTGGCAATCGCCGTTGGACACGTTTCAACTGGTGTCGTTTTTTGGTACCTTAGCAAATTTTTTCGACCCTGATTATCGCTCGGTGGTTGAGCTTTCCTCCCAGAACTCATCCACCCACCGTTCGAATCTCGTTGACTACACACAATCTTTTTTTTTGACTTTTGCGACTGATTAGTAGAGGGTAGCTGCTTTTCACTTTTTTGGAAACCCCATATTGACTACAACAACAACCACCACCTTTGACACCTTTAAAAATAAATAGATAGCATTCTAAGTTTGATATCTTAAAGGGAGCAGTGATTATCGCGCATAAGCTAGTATTGGAAAAAGAGATCGCAAAGCTTCGAGCAGCAAATGAGGCTGCTACGCGACGTAGATCTCATAAAAGGAAGCGCGTACAGCAGTAAGGGATCTTAACGATTAACGAGGGCGTACGACTGACGATTCTGAAGGAGATTAGGGCGCGTAGTAATAGAAAGAAGGTGTCAAAGAGAGTGCGCGTCGAGGCAGGTGAGCTCAGCCAACGACGCTGTGGACGCTGCGGTGAGGCAGGACATAACGCGCGCGCATGTAGCCAACAAGCAGTGATATATTTGGAGTAGAATAGCCTATTACGATTCTCTACAACAGTCCTAGATAGTGCTATACTATCGTGTACAATCGTAGTTTTGGTAGGGTCTTTGCATAGGTGGCCAGCTCGCCTAGGTACTCGGCGCCTTCCCCACCAGACGCGGGTGTCAACACGAAGCAGACGCGTCGCAACTTCATCACAACGTCATGGTAAGCGTCGACATTCTAGAACCACATGCGTATACTAATCACACCTAGGCGCCTACGCGCCCCAGCCATGCAAAGGCAAAGAAGAAGCGAGGCCGGCCTCCGGGCAGCCGTAATTCTGGTGCCGGCATGAAGTCCATGTCCAAGTCCAAGTCGAAGCCCACACCAAAGCCGGCTGCAGCGAAGAAGAATAGACGCCAGAAGAGACAAGCACAAGAGCAAGTCGAGGATGAGCTCTCACGAGCTGATGCGGCGCCAACACAGCCATTGAAACCTCGCAAGCGCAAGTCCGGTGAAATTGCTGAGCCCGAAGCGAAGTCGCGCAAACAGTACGTGCAATTAGAGACCAAGACGAGGAGAATACCGCAGGAGCAGATGGACACATGGCCACAAGTGCCGCCTCAGGTCTTGGAACAGATCACGACGGTAATACGCAATGCGAAGAAAGATATCGCCGAGACACAGCGAGACGAGCGCAGAATCATGGCCGCACATAATACGCTCAGTCCCCTCGTACGCAAACTAGCGCGCCAACTAGCAGAATCGCGGATACCCCCTCAGGCCAAAGATACTCATTTCAACATCGACAAGCTCACGGAACGCAATGCCCAAGTATCACGAGAGGTCACGACAGCCCGGCACGCAAAGCAGCTGCTCAGCGAGCAGGTCAAAATTGCGCAGCACTTGCTGAAGAAGGACGAAGACAACCTGGACGAGCTGAAGAAGAACGTCAAGAGTTGGAGGACCGAATGGAAACACCAGAAGAAGCATGGGCGGGTGCGTGTCGGTCTATTCTAGTCGAGCTGAGTGCGTTGCTAACCTGCAGTAGCTCCACCCCCTACTTCAAGATGAAGACAATACGACGACCGATAGCGACGGCCCTGACGATATTCGTCTGAAGCGATCAAAACCAGTAGCCCTTTCCCTGCTCGATGCGCCCGATGACGACCTTGGGCCAGTGCTCGGACAGTTGCGGCGCAGCCTGGAGAGTATGCAGGGCAACCATACACAAGTACAAGGTCTCGATATGACGATTAGGGACGCGCAGGCAGCATTAGAGGACGTCTTGTTTAGGTATGCCGGTGCAGCGCAGTATGCTACCCTCTGAAATACCGACATGCAGGTCCCGTGGCGATTCTTGTTCTTTTTCTAGCCACGCATGACTCGGCGTATAGGTTGGGCTCTGGGCAGGTGTGGTGCATGCGGTACTGGTTTCAAGATCAAGGCAGGTGTATGTCGTTGGAGGGCATCGGCGTAGTTCCAATACTCTAGAGAGAGCTCTGTGCGAGCCATGAGCTTGTTGAAGAAGCCCGTACGAGGCTGTCCGAAGCGTGGCGGCTGGCTGGAGTGGGCCGCGAGACCATTCCAAGCCATCTGTCAACTCCCAGTTTTAGAACTGCGATTCCGACAGTAGGTCATCGGAAAACGTGCATTCGCGGCCGAGTCGATTCATGTAGTGTAGCAATACTAGGAAGTGATTCGCTCAACCACCTGGGCGTGGCCTCTCGGCAGAGCGGAGCCACTTCTGCAGCTACAGCCCTCCCATGCGACAACTTGTGCAAACCACGACATGTCAAGCACGCCGCCGTTCGAGTAAACAATCCGAGAACATCGGCGTCCTTGCGGCGGGCAGCTGTCCGAATCTCTGCTACAAGACCTGGCGGTGCACTTCTCCGCTATTGCGTGCCCTGAGATCCTCCGCCGTCTTCCTTGCAAGGTTCGGTTCGGCAAAGCAAAGCACGCGACCGCAGACATTCACCTGTCCCTCGTGCCTCTGGAACCACACATCTCCGCCACTCGTCTACCGCCACCACAAGCTCTGCCGTGCCACCAGAGAGCGTGTTCCTGGCGCATCTCGACCTTCTTTGCTCTTTTCGATGCTTCAGTGCGTGACGAGACCCCTGTCGTAACACGCATGAACCTGCGCGCTCCAAGAAAAGCACCCGGCTCTGACACCGACCCACTATCCACACTTGATGACGGAGGTTGCACGGCGATCCAATGGAGCTTCGCCAGTCAAGATGACGGAACCCAAAGAAGCAGACAAGGACAAAGTTGCTCCGGAAACTAATGTGCCCAAGAGCCATTCCCCCTCCAAGAGCAAGCCCAATGCGACAGATTCTGAGGCGCCCGCAAAGCCGCCAAAAAAGCGTAGAAAAGTAAATCATGGTAAGCCATCGACGCTGTGTACCCGCAAAGGCCTCTGCAAACCTGCTAACCTCTATGCTGTCATGTAGCATGCATCTACTGCAGACGTTCGGTGAGCTACAGCCATATCCCCCAGCATTCGATACATGCTATGTATTTGCATCCAAGACAACCGTTACTGCTTGCTGACAGAAATCAATCAGCATATGACCTGTGATCTCGTAAGTGCACCCAACGTGGTATTTATTTGTTCGCAAGCTGATCGTGCTTTCGCCGAATACTAGGAGCGACCATGCACACGCTGTGTCAAACGAAATATTGGGCACCTATGTCACGATGAGCCACGTGAGGGTGTTAAGAAGCCCAAGTCTGAACCAGAGAATGGTCATGGACAGAGTCAGCCCACTCAGGTCGAGCCAACTGCCTCCGATGCCGCATCGACGGCCGCTCCTCCAGTCCCGGATACAAGGCTTAACCTGGCGGCGCATCCAGTACCTCCTAATCAAGATGCTAGCACAACATCAGGTACCCAACCCGACCCCGTATCCGCGCCACAATTGCCTGCTTTGACGGCTGGTAGTCAGCCTTGTAAGTTACACTCCTTCTCAGCTCCACGTCGTAATCGTCACTGATACTCCTGCAGTCTTGGGATACGATGGTTTGCTCTCCTCCTCTCAGAACAACCTTCAGGACATGCAATTCCATCCTTCATATATGTTCAACACCTCAGAAGTTAGCAATGAGTATAATCTGCTCAACGACTTTCTCAACAACAGCCTCATGGATGACGGTGCGTTTTACGGAAGCAATGATTTTCACAGCCTTTTCTCCGATGCTTCACTCATGAACCCTATGGGTTCTTTGAACGGCAGTCCTGCCTTTACCTCGAATGCGTCAAGACCGCCTCAATTACTTCCACCTCCCGCGCAAAATGCTGCCGGTAATTCAGCATTACGACAAACAGGTGGCGTCACTACCGACAAGGCTAGAGAAAGATACCTTGTCACGGCCGCCGACCCCGCTGGATCAGACAGTCCTGAAGAGCGCATGAACAAACTACTCAAGGCCAAAGTGGACGCAGGGCTTCTGAAACCCTTCAACTACGTCAAGGGATATGCAAGACTTAACCAGTACATGGAACAGAACCTGCAACAGGCATCTCGCATTCGAGTACTGCGTCAGCTGGATCGCTTTCGACCCAAGTTCCGTGAGCGAATGCAGAGTCTGACCGATGTGGACCTAGTACGCATTGAGATGTGGTTTGACAAGAGCTTGATGGAATACGACCGCGTCTTTGCGAGCATGGCCATACCTGCGTGCTGCTGGAGAAGAACAGGCGAGATATATCGAGGCAACAAGGAGATGGCGCGGCTCATCCACGTACCGATGTCAAAATTACGAGACGTAAGCGCCAGGACCGCCGTGGCTTGAATCTAGAGCCAGCTAACAGGACCAAGGGTAGTATCGCTCTGCACGAGATCATCGCTGAGCCATCACTGGTATCATATTGGGAGAAATTCGGCGCCATCGCATTCGATCATACTCAGAAAGCCATCCTAACGAGCTGCTCCCTGAAAACCCCAGACCCGCACTCTAAAGATCCCGAGATACGATGCTGCTTCTCATTCACAGTCAAGCGCGATGCTTGGAACATGTAAGTGGTAATTGGGGTTTGCTTGTAAAACTAGACTGACTGTTATCAGACCGGCACTAATTGTGGGCAACTTCCTTCCCATTACAGAGGCCGCATCGGGGTCGCTACCGGCATCGTAAAGCCCTCGCAGTGATTTCATTTGCCACGGGCGGTTTTGCAACACTTTGTTGTATAATGAGTTGAGGGTATGATAACGTCAGGCTTGGGTGTGTCGATGCATCTGCCGAATAGAATGGGCACGTGCGGAGGAGAGTAATTGGAACTGCGGCAATATCCACAGGCTTACTTCAACATGTATATCCTATTGCTTACCTTTATATCTGAGTGCGTTTGCTTTTCTGTCTTGTATTCGATGCGCTCGTAAGTTGCTCCTTCCTCATACTTGCACGTGCGCGGGGACTCGTCTTCGAGAACGGCAGTCGCGATCCGATTCTTTACACCTCCATCCTTGTAATCTTTCTCTTCACCTTCTGTACCGCCATCTTGAATGCAACATGCCGCCAGCGCAATCGGCAGCAAAAGCCGAGCGCGAGAAGAAGTTGAAGGCCGTTCTGAGTGAGTGCCACATTCTGCACCTGTCCTACCGATGATACTCACCGTTCTCCAGCATTCGCCTCAGTTCTCTCCAAACGCATTGACGCCGGCAGCGATGCGGCACTTGTCGGTGAACTCCAAGCACAGATACGCGGACTACCTCTCCAAGCCTCATCCGCCGTCACCGCAAAACAGGATGAACTCGATAAACTAGGAACAGAGCTTTGGAATCAAGCAACACGCTTGCGACGCAATGACGATTCTGGCGCCGGTAGCCAATCGAAAGATGCGATAGCTTACAGGACTCGCGTGCTACTTTTCCTGAGGGCCTACGCGTTCCTGCTACTCGATTCGGCTGGTGGGCTAGGCCCAAAGGCACGGCAACGCAAGAGCTGTATTCGTCTTACCAAGGTTGCGCTGAAGGCGGCGAGAGTGTGTATTGAGGGTAATGAACTGAGTGTCGCGATGAAGGTTCTTGAGCGCGCTGCTGAGTACGAAGAAGTGTTGAGTAAGAGGAGTGAGGGCGAGCCTGAGAGAGATGAGGAGCTTGCGGATGGGCTACGTGCTCAGTACTTCGCTGTGCGGACGGCTCTGGTCAGTGCACAATCCGATGTGATACTTCCGAGATGGGCCATCGAACTGACACATGTGCAGTCATGGCGTCAGGATCGTATGGACATGGCCGAGCACCTTTTCAAGAAATGCAAGCAGCTTCAAAAAAGCTTCACCTCTACTACAACTGAGCAGCTTTCCGACCTCCTATACGAGATTGGCAAAGCTGCCATGGCGAAACGCGATTACGAAGTTGCTGCTCGGTGGCTAGAGCGCGCATATGACGTCCTTGGAGAGCTGAATCTGGATATGCTTACCCCGGAGATTGGTGAGCTGAGACTTAGCATTATGCAGAGTATTGGTAGGCGTCCTTGGTATACCTGGCCGGAAGATTCGAGCTAACGATGCTATCAGTCAAGGCGTACATGAAGATGAAGACAATAGGCGTCGAAGAGAAGGCATGGCAGATGGTTAAGCTGATGGAGACTGATTTCGGAGACAAGATGATAGTCTCGTTGCTCAAGATCGAGCTGCTGTGCGAGGCTCAAACCATCGACACGACCGAGTTCTACAACGTCCTTCTACGGATGATACGTACCGTCGTGCTGAACGACACGAATTTCAAGACCATAATGCACCATATACACAAGCTAAAGGATCATAGCAATCTCACCGCCTGCGAGGCACTCGACGATCTGATCAATATTCGGCTTTTCCGGGAAGAAAACCAGTCGTGGATAGATAAGGCAGTCATCACACGCATCTGGGTTGGCACCAATGATAAATTCTCCGAAAATGTGCTCGAGCAGCTCCAAGAACTCTTCGATACCGTCTCGCAGAACTCGAAGATTGAACTTTCTGCTCCTGCTACACATGCTGCGCAGACCCTGTTATGGAAAAGGGCAGAGGCCGCATCTAGTCAGGAACAGTACAACGTGGCTGAGGCTTGGTGTCGAATGTGCCTTCATGCTATCTTTGAAAAGGCTGGAGCTCAGAACAAAGCAAAAGTCGCGAGAAAAATCATACAGTGTGCATTATCTCGTCAGGATTACGAGACAGCTCGTGAAGTGCACGCGAAGATGCCCGATAGTGGTAGAGACGAACCAGTGACTCGATACCTAATGTACAAGGCGGGTCTGCGAGGTGGTGATGAAGACTTCGCGGCCGAATGCCTCGATCACGTCTGTCGGAACTCTGCGAAAGACGCCACCCTACTTTATGCTTGTGTTATGGAGGCTCAGAGTGCGGGGAGCAAAAGGCAAGCTATCTCTGCTCTCGAAAAGGTGCTTGAGAAGTACGAACAAAGTGCGCCGGCAGGGATACATCTTCCTGCACTATTGCGGTAGGTCGTTCGCATGGACTGATTTGCACTCCTGACAGGTGACCAGATCTACCGCTCGCATGCTAGTATCTGAGCTTATCAAGGACGGCAAAATTGACACCGGCATCTTGGGACAACTTTGCAATGTCCTCGAAGGAGGTAAGCGACGGTACATTTTCGACCAAAGATTCTTTACTAACGTCCGCTAGCATGCGTTCAGGCCAAAGCATCTCGTACTAGGCCAAGCACACCGGCCAAAGAATTGTTCACAGCTGTGGAATTTGAGTGGTTCTCTAAGAATGCCTACAACATATCACTGAAGTACTGCGCGGAGATGCCACCAGGACTTCTGGTTAGGTTGCTCGCCTACTGTACTGAGGTCAGTAGAACTTGAGAACACGCAAAGCACATTATTAATCACTTGCAGTTTATCAAACTATTGAAGGAGAAGACTCAACCAGATACAGACAGTGATCTTTGTCTTCGGGTGGTGTTCTGCGAGTTCCTTGCCGCTTGTGCTTACACAACGCTGGCGCGCGCAGAGGATAACACCGAGCAGAGCGTGAGTCATGCGCGTGGTCAGCATGATCAATAGCTGACTACTATAGATTCATCACTATCTTGAAGCCCGCAAGCACAGTCAGGAGTTTCGACGCGCCGCGGCGGAAAGTATAGACAAACTAAGTGGATCTTCCCAAGCTGACATCATTTCCAAACACTTCCAGGTTGTCAAACTGGAGCTCGAGGCCGTACTCAAGCTCCAAAGATGGGATGAGCTTGACGATCTTTTCGATCAGTGCTGGAAGTACAAAAGTCCAGACCGTTACGAAACGTTGGCAGATCTCGTGCTGGTCATACATGACTGCATTGTGAAAGCGGAGTTGGACACAAAGTTTCAGAAGAGTAAGATTGTCGACTGAGTGACATAAGAAGTAGACTGACAAGGTTCGCAGAAGTACTATCTGTCCTTCAGAAGATCATCAGTTTGACTTGCCGACAACCAGGCCGCGACATAACGAAGCTGGCTCGTTGGCTCCGGTGTCTGTTCAATCTTTCACTGGATTATGACGAGAAAGTCAGTCTTCAATGCATCGAGCAAGTAACGCACATCGCAGCGACGCAGCAAAGCGTAAGTTCCCAGTCCCCTTTGCTCTCCTAATACATTTCTAAGCCCACTCAGTCCTTCAGTCCTATTGCTGAGATATCTGGACTGAACACACCACCGCCGTCTTCCGACCCTGCGAAGAACGTATATGCTGCATACCCGGCTGACGATTGTATCAAGGAACCCGGGTGTTACCCCAAGGCAGAGCTCGAGTGGCTTGCAAGCACCGCCTTCAATCGTGCTGTGGATTGTTATCTGCAAGAGAACGACGAAGCGACTAAGAAATGGGCAGATCAGGCGTTCATCGTAGCACAATGGATTGACGATGACGGTGCGACAAGAGATTTCTTGATGGCAAGGTTTGCAAACTTGAAGTTCGGCGGGCAGTCGGAAGAGCGAGCGGGTTGACGCCGGGCTGCATCCCGACCCAGATCGTATCCAGCGGGCGGGAAAGCCGTTCACACGTTATCGGCATAGCGTGTCGCTGTATGTGTGCCTTCACACCTGGGCATCCTCTGATATTTGTTAATTAAAATTATACACCCAAGTCTCCAACTCTGCTCCACGGATTACGCCACGGAAGTGGGGAAAGTCATCATACCGAAGATGATTGATACTACCTTCCTGCCCCAGTTCCAGTTGCAGAAGAAAACGATGCAGGAGGCCGACTTTGCGGTGACTCAACACCGAATGGTGTTTTTGTGGGCGTATTGGAACACAATCTTGCTTCGGATTGCATCTCAATGGAAGAATGGCGTCGTTTACATGCCGGGGCCGAACGACTTGATCATGGGGGAAATCCGACTCAAACAGCTATATTCGAGACAAATCTCGGATGCAGCTGGTGTCGGCAAACAAGCGCCTCTTTTCGAACAAATCGAACAGCCATGTCTAGCGTCGCAGCGAGATCGTGCGATTGATCTGCAAGCATCCGACGTTCAGAAATGCTCCGCTCCAGCCGAGCACTTATTCTGGTTAGTCAACGGCAATACAAATGCATTGTCTCAGCCTAACTATGAAACAGGGATAACGTCCAATTCAGCGGCCTCGCCCATGAACTAATCGGAAAGGAAGCCGCCAGTCTAGTACGCAGAAACCAAACTGTTAATACCGAGCACGAGACGCAGGGCTCCAACAACAACGAGAAACCTGGGGAACAAGAGGGACTCAACTTTGACCTGATGTTTCCTCCGGGGTTGTAGCACACTATGCTAAAGACACTGTCTGGAGCTTGGCCAAGGCTTCGTAAGGCTTCAGGGTGCTCAGCGACACGGCACAGATTGCGCCTTGCTTCAAGGACGGCATTTGGATGCAGTGCGCAGTGTGACTGCGTACTTGCCGAGACTGATCCACTGCCATAATCGTGAAAGAGGTGTTGCATTGTTGGAGCCCCTTGCATAGTGGGCACAGGAATGCTGCAAAGTCTCGCGGGTTGATGAGCGTGTCTTGGCTACCGTACCTCCAGGGGTGACGAGAATAAAGAAACCCCTGCGAAGATTAGCTACACCTGACTGGAACAATCATTTTACTGGATCACAGCGACTCAATCGTCAAAGCGCAAAGGATCCAACTCCATATACCGGATAATGCTTTCAAAGAAGCAACTGAATTTTGTGTGGTTGGTCAACGCGGCTCCTCCCTTCCTGTCCGACGGGACAATGAACCGCGCCTTCTTCCAACAAAGCTCATTAGATCAGCTGCTTCGTCATTAATCCCTAAAAATGTTAGCAAGTCGAGTGTTGCCACCGATTGTTCGGACTTCACCTACTTCTCAGACTCCTGTCGCTACCTTTTTCAACGTGCCTCGGCGGTACGTCAAGTCAAACAGGCAGGCCGGCGACGATTCTCCAGAGTCTCGAATGGATGACGCGAAGCCTTCTCGGAGCCTGCGTAAGAGCAATCGGATTCATGATACGCGCTCCGTTCCGACTTCTCGTCCCACTGCTGAGCGCACCAAGAAGGAAGAGCAACCGGCGTCTCCTGCTTCGTCGTCGCCTCGGGCTACAAGGAAAAGACTTGGTTCGCTTATACAGGTCGCTGAGAGAGAAGAATGTGACAGTCCAACTGACGATAGACCTCCTCCAAGTGCTACATCTGCGGCTGCTGGTGGATCTCCAGACTTCTCAGTTCACGTCTGTCTCTGTCAGTCAGAGCCGAAAATACCTCGCCCACGGAATGGTGAGTTTAGAATTTCTCCTTTGTCTTCATGATACGTCTTTGCCCTAATTGGGGGTATGTGATTTGGATTATGGATCAAAACAAAGACAAAAGTCTTTGTCTGCAACCGTTCTCGCTCAGCCCGCTAACCACTCATCTATAGCATTTATCCTTTATCGGCAGCACTACCAACAGGCTATTATTGCTCACAACCCTGGCCTCAGTAATCCGGACATTTCCAAGATTATCGGTGAACAGTGGAAGGCTGAAGGTGAAGAGCAGAAGAAGGTTTGGCAAGATCTTGCGCAGGTTAGTAGCAATTGATATCTCTTTTTCTTTGCTAATATGAGTTTCAAGGAAGAGAAGGTCAGACACCAGGAACAGTATCCCGACTACCGCTACCAACCGCGTCGTGTTGGCAAGCCGGGATCGTCACCTTTGAATCTTACCGGTCAGCATACTACAGTCGACAAGTATCGTTGCAACAAGTGTGGTGGTCGAAGTCTCAGGACGCCTACCAGTCCTTTTCTCGACGCCTCTGGTACACCGACTTTGCCGCCTCCCAATTTCCCCGAAGGTCTCACGCCAACAACCCGATACTTGCCTGTGATGAGTAACCTCAGCATAGAGTCGCCAGTCCATCGCCGAGGTCCCGGCCCATCAGGCCTCGGCAATATCCAAGTAACTTCAGCAATGCGTGGAGATTCGATGATGTACAGCCCTCTAACGCCGAACAAGAAGCGCCGATTCGACTACGGGCCGCCTCCGCCAACGTGTAACGGTCGTAGACCAGAAGGGCCGTACTATGCCCCGACACAGTATGCTCATCGGCGCGAGTCTTTACCACCTATTCACGTGCCACCGAACAATGCGACCATGCCTCCCCCACGAACCCCTCGTGATGTCCGCCAAACTTCGATAGTTGAGCTGGGTCCTTTACAGCACGATGGTAGCCCCAGAAGCGTGGAGGAGGTGCTCAGTGCGTTTCCATATTCTAACAAGATCAAGTTGCTTGGTCGGATAACGCCTCCTTACAAAGAGCCCGGCTTCGCAAGTCCATCGTATCGAGCTAACCGCGGCGCCATTATTGCCATCGAAGGTGATGATCTGGCTGCAGTCAAGGAACTCTCAGAATGGCTCAACGAGTACCTCAACAAGCAAAAAGAGTACAAGCCGCAAATTGCTGAGCCGCCCCAAGCTCCCAACGACGACGACGACGACGACGACAAAGAAGTCACCTTTGAGAACTATCTTAACCTTATCAAAGAGTGGCACGGCAAGAGCAAGGAGATGATCAGTTATATCACCACTCCCAGCTCCTCGACATCCTCTCCCAATGACTCGACCATGTCCGACAAGGACTCCACCGTCGACACATGCTCCCGCAAAGACTCTGCTACGCCGCCCGACTCCCCCTCGCAAGCCCTCATCTCGACGGTCAAACCAGTCATCATTCTTCCTACCTTCCAGCTCCAAGCGTCTGTGGCATACGCATCCCGCATCCCCATCCAAGACGCGTACAGCCCAACAGATCACTGGCAGTGGATGGCGACGCTTTGGCGTGGAACGGTAGGGCCTGATCTTACGCTCTATGTGAAGAGTTTCGATGCGAAGGAGGGGCAGGTTGGACATAAACCTGAGTTGGATGATCAGGTTAGGTGTTTGACGGTGTGGAAGGCCAAGGAGGCGAGGTTTGCTGATGCGGATTTGAGGAGGGTGGGGTTTGAGGTTGAGGAGTGGGTTAAGGGGTAGATGGGGTGGTTGGAGTGGTGGAATTGGTGACGGGCTCTTTTCTTTTCTCTTTTCTTTTCGTGTTTTCTCTCTCGTTTGGGGAGTTGATGAGGTATTTCTTTCTCTTCTCTTCTCTTCTCTTCTCTTCTCTTCTCTTCAGGCATGGTGCATTTTGGTGGGGGAGTAGGCTTGGCATGGTGCTATTACGGTCTTGGCTTGTAGATGCCAACATGGTGTATAATTCTGCCATGCGAGATGATGGGAAATAAAGTGAACGGCTTGATGCTTTGCTTTGGCGCCTCCACTCGCAAAGCCGTGTCCCATGCACGACTTGTCCCTGTCAACACACAGGTTTCTCAACACCAGCATCTCGCCCGTATCGTACAACTGAATCGAGCATCGTTGCAAGGGCTCCACGCGTCGAGTTAAACAAAGACAGCGGGACTTGGCTGTGCGAAGGGTGGTGGGCTGCGGCTCAGGCGGGTGACGTTGCACGCCTCGGGAAGGAACGCATCAAAGCCGAGAAGAGGTCCTAGCGCGGCTTTCACATGGCACGCACGCATCCTCCGCAACCTGTCACATGCCGGACCCTCACCCAACCACAGAGCCTCAATACAGCCAATTGGCCGCCGCTTGTCGACGGCTTGGACGGCTATTGCTTGCAGTCATGGAACAAACTACGGCTGACCATGCGCGTTGCATTACGCCATCCTTCTTCCCTCATTACCCCAGACGGGAGACACCCCGGGTTTACGACTTGGTCTTCTGGCATTCACATGCTCACGCCGACCAACCCTGCGACCGACTTGGAGACCCGATTTGACGCCTTTCATGACGCAAAATACGACTGCGACTATATTACCTGGGTCCTACACAGCTCTTTGTACTAGCAAGGAGCTCCCGCCATGATAGACCATGTACTGGGACGGCCGTCGGTGCAGTTTAGGAAGATACAGGTCTTGGCCGTAGTGTCTTTTTGGTCCTTCTACCTCTACAGGTAGGCCTATACATGGATCCTTGCGACCACACCAACAGGTACTAACAAGACTATAGGGGCGACCGTCATGGTCCACCAATCCTCCGCCGCGTATCCGCCCTTCTCTCCAAGAAACTCACCGTCTGGCAATCCGTCCTCATAACACTCCTCTACCTCTATGTAGCCCGCAACTTCGGCAAGCTCGTCGGCCTCGAATGCCCCGAGCCCCTCGCAAGCCTCTACACGCGCTCCTACTTCCGCGCGACATGGGTCACGACTGCACTGGACGCAGGCTTCTGGTCCGCCATGCGGATAAAGCGGAAAGGTGTGCGGGATCTGCTTTCCATTGTGTTCAGCATATACTACATGATATGTGCGGAGCAAGCGGACGAGAAAGTCAGGAAGATCAGAGCGACGCTTACTGTGGATCATCTGCGCGTGGCCTGGAATAAAGGGACGACAACGTATCTGGGTGCGCTGACTAGCATGATGCGACCGAGGCTGATGGTGTATCCGCCGCGCCAGATTCGCATTCCACGACCGAAGGCTAGTTCGTACAAGGAGCCGGTGACAGGGTGGCTGTACTTCAACGGGCCGCGGAGTGCGCTGAAGGAGCAAGACAAGGTTGTCTTGGACATACCTGGAGGTGGCTTCGTTGCTATGAACCCGAGGACTCATGACGACAAGCTCATGGGCTGGGCTGGCAAGACGGGGCTGCCTGTTCTCAGTCTGGACTACAAGAAGGCGCCTGAGCACCCGTATCCGTATGCGCTGAACGAGTGTTACGACGTCTACCACATGATTATTGCGTCGAGAGGAACTTGCATGGGCCTATCAGGAGAAGTAGAGCCCAAGATAGTTGTCTCGGGCGATTCGGCCGGCGGTAACTTGGCTGTGGCCATGGTACTGATGATACTGCAGAGTGGTTCGACCGAGACGCGAAGGTGGCAGGGTGAAATTGCTTTACCACCTCCGACAGGCGTGGTGCTGGTCTACCCAGCGCTGGATATGAACATCGGCAACTGGATGTCAGACGAGCAGATGGCCCTCATCCGCGATCGACGAGTGAGAAAGACGAATCGACCCATTCTACGGCACAAGAGCGACGACTACCGACACCTTGCGCCAAATACACCTTATGGCTCTGATGATTCTGATAGCGAGGACGAGCGCAATAGAACAAGCATGGTCAATAAATCCATGCCAAAGACTAATGGCGCCCTCACAACTCCCCAGACTATGATCAACCTTTCCGCAGCACATACCGGCCAAGACAGCAACACCACACACCACCTTACTCCCGGTCAAACAACCCCTACAAACACAACTCTCCCGCCCACACCCATCCAAACCGTACCCTCCACCCCCGGCCCTCCCGTCCCCGCACCCCCAACCACAGCCATAAAAACCCGCCTCGCAATGTCCAGCAAGATATCCTACTTCAACGACCGTATCCTCACCCCCGAAATGATGTGCGCAATGATAATACTCTACGTTGGCCCACACCACCGCCCAGATTTTTCAACCGACTACCTCCTCTCCCCGCTCCTCGCGCCAGAATCCCTCTTGGCGAGATTCCCCCGCTGTTGGATGTTGACCGGTGAGCGCGACCCCTTGGTTGACGACACGGTGATTTTTGCGGGAAGGTTACGCCAGGCTAAACGTGCGGAGTGGGTTGCGGCTAAAGACCTCGGACTAGATTGGGCACGCGGTGTGTTCCGAGAAGAAGAATGGGTCAATGTTGATCTTGTTCCCGGGATAAGCCATGGATTCTTACAATTCGTTGGTATCTTCCCCGAGGGCTGGGGGTATGTTTTCAAGTGTGGCAAATGGATTGCTGAGGCTTTTGAAGAGACGAGTGGGAGGAGGGGCGGTGGTGGTGAGATGCCTGCGTATACGCCGTTTGGTGTTGGGCCCGCTGCTGGGACTGCACTCTCTCCGACAAGGACAAGGGAGAAAGGCGGTGATTATTTCGGTACCGTGGGTCTGGCTGATGCTATTGATGGGCTTACTTCTCCTCAACAACAGCGGAGAAGACATCATCGCAGAACTTATACAGCGAGTTCGGCCGAGGAAGACCGACCGTTGGAAATGACGGTGTTGAATAAAGGGAAGAGGAGCCTTCGTGAGCAGAACAATGTGTATGGTGTGAGGGGCAGGGGCAGGGGAAGTAGTGATAGAGGGAGAAGGAAAAGCTTGGTTAGTTTGGCGAGTGAGGATGATTTGCTGGGAAGGAGGATGAAGAGTTTGACTGGGGCGTTGGGAGGAGATGGAGGTATATGAATCTGGTGATGGGTTTAGCGAGCACATATGTGATCTTTTTGCATGTATACGTCTTTTCGGTTATATGCTGTCTTTTTCTTATGTGGGGATTGTCGGTTTTTCGTAAACTTGTTCGTGCTATTTACCGGGGAAGAAGATTGTCTTGTATTAACCCTTACTTTATGCCATCTGGCGAATTGGTCTGCCCTTGAGCTGGAGTAAGATGCAAGCTGCAGAAATCCGCTGGCGCGGGCTATGGCGAGGATATCGCGGTATCAGAGTAGTATGGTGTTGGAGAGTGGGACGTTTTTGAAATTGGGAGAGAGGAAGTGAGGTATGTGATTGAGTGTGGGGAGTGGAGGGGTATGGTGCCGATTCCGGGCTTTTTGAAAGATATGGAGATGAAAAGGGGGGTTTGGTGGAAGGACGAGAGGGATGTTTTCTTTGGACCGCAGGCTATTCCTAAGGTATTCGCTGTGTTTTATCTCGTCAGCACATCAAGCTAACACGGAGCGAATGCCGTGAAGGATCCACCATAGCACTAGGGCATGCTGGGGGAAAAGCGTTTCACTGTGATACTGGCGCAAGTGCAAAGGATCTGTAGTTCTCATGTCTTTATATTGCCTTCACATGACTCTTGTCTTGCGTTGTTCTAGTCTAACCAATGCCTCTATCTCTCCCAACTCTTCAGCGCGTCAAACAGCTTAGTTGCACTTGCCCCACTTGCTCTGGCACCAGTTGGCCTTTCCACAGAAATCCTCTCCAGAGCCACAGAAATTGGAGCCTGAGCAGCAAAGTCCAGCAGCACACTTCTTGTTGACGATAGGACCGCAAGTATCTCCAGCACCGGAGGTACCCTTAGGGGCAGTAGGCTCAGCAGGCGCCTTCACGCTGTCGCACTTTCCGAAACCGGCCTGGCAGCCGTCACCGCAGTAGATAGCCTGGTCCTGGATGTCGTTCTTGGGGCCGCAGTGACCGGCGGAGGAGCAGCAGCGGTAGAAGTAGCCGTTGGCACCGGCACCGGGGCAGGTCACGCCGCCTTGAGCATGACCGCAGACGTCGATCTCGGGAACGACGGCGGGAAAGGTGGTGGCGGGTGAAGTGGCTTGGGTGGGCTTGCATGATGAGGAGGCGCCGGAGAAGGGCTTGAGGCAGGTCTTTGCGTCGCAGTGGTCGACGGTGGTTCCGCACCAGCCGTACTGGGAGCCTAAAGTCCTTTGTTAGTAGGGTTCATATGCAAGACAACGTGGAAGACATACAGCACTCGCTGGCAGCGCACTTTGCGTTTCCATTTTGCGGTCCGCAGTTACCAGCAAAGGCAACCGAGACCAGCGAGAGGACGGCGAAAGCGGAGAAGCGCATTATGACTATAATTAATGCTATTTGAGGAATTGACGAGAAGCGAGTGACTGTCGAAACGAGAGGACGACGACGAAAGTGATGTAGTTGAAGAAACAACAGGCTTTGCGATACTTGAGATGAAGAATTAGTTTCACAGCAGCAGCTCAGCTCTTTAATAACAGCCCTTTCTCGTATTGCCCCGTGGCCCACGCATCCACTAAAACACTCTCGCCTTGTAGCGCTCGTACATGTCCACATCGACTGACGCTGGAGGCCCAGCCGTAGGCCGGCGCTACAC
This sequence comes from Alternaria sp. 'sect. Undifilum', assembly GCA_024321975.1. NCBI lineage: Eukaryota > Fungi > Ascomycota > Dothideomycetes > Pleosporales > Pleosporaceae > Alternaria > Alternaria sp. 'sect. Undifilum'. The sequence continues at coordinate 2,912,481 of JAJJZI010000006.1, forward strand.
GTGCGCGAGCGCTGAGGCGCATGTCAAATACGGCGCTCATGCCTGAACGCACGGACGAGATGTGTTCCTGAAGCCACCACAAGTTTCGGCCAGACTGTTTCGGAAGGTCGGCATTGACACACGAGGCCGAGGGCTGGCTTGGTCGTGATTGCGGGTTTCCGCTGCCGTGCATGTTGATCGATATGCTGTGGTCGACTGGATCTTTGGGACTACAGCGTCATAGGAACACCCTTGTTGAACCGTTGGACGCTCCATGGTTCCTTTTGTTGTGAGCGAGAGCGCGGGTGTGCATGTGCGAAAGAGTGGAAACCCCAGCCTTAGGAAATTAAGCACTCGCTAAACGCTGCCTAGCTGGACGGACACGACGCGACCCCCTGACTCTTTTCCTTTGCCTTGGGACAAAGCTTTGAGGCGTTAGCTTAACAGGCGAGTCGGTAAGAATCTTGCAAGCTGCTGGCTGCGTGTGACGTTGCTGGACGCCTGCTTAACACTGGCCAAGTGTAGCGAGCACCAAAAATAGCTATCGACAGAAGACATACTCCGGCATTGAGGTGCTGTGATGAAAGACTTGGCGTAGAGAAAAAGGTTAGCCACTGAAATCTAGGTTGGGCAATGCAGTGCTTCGTAGACTCCTAAGAATGGACCGTGAGGCAAGTGCATTGTCGGAGATGTTCGGCAGGAGGGTTACCGGACGCAGTGTCAAGACTAAGGTAGATGCACGCAATGAAGTCGTGGTAATAACTGTCGAGGGCGATTTTTCTTGCAAGCCCAAAAACATGTTGCTGCGAGCATACGCGGCATTTCTGCATTTAGAGATTATTAGGTGGCACCGCCACAGCGACGCAAAGATGCCCAGAAATCTACCAACAATCTCAACCTTGGCTCTCAATGTCAAGCCTCAACCAGGCCCAATTAACAGCAAAAAAATGATTATTTCCGACACCGGGAATCTGTTTCATTGTTAGAATGGTGTCTCGAACCTGTACTGTTGCGGTTGAACTTACCGAACCCGGGCCTTGCCGGCACTGTACAGTGAACTTACTCTGCAGATGAGAGCGGCAAATCCTAGCCACTAGACCATATCGGACTTTGATGGAGTGCTAAAGCGATGGGAAAATTATATAGTGAGTGCTGTGATGGGTTGGGGTGTGTTGGTGGGGCGATGAAAGAAATTTTGCAAATCACACCAACCAACACCAAGCTAGCGAACAAACAGCCAAATATGATTGGGACGGAGAAGTGGTCGAGTGGTCGAGTGGTAATAGTGTCTATTTGTCCATACGTGTCACGGACTTTAGTTGGGTTTCGGTAACGAACTGATAGATGCAGGTATACTACTAGAAAGTGGCTCACCGAGAACTTAGAAGAGTCACGTACGACGTGAGATCAATACGCCTATGTTTCAACTGATGTATACGTACTTTCCAAGTCACTGTTGTATGCGCCTTCCATTGTTATGTGCAGCCCGAATTACTTAGCATCTTCGTGCGCATCGCGCTTGTACCATGCAATGCAAGCAATGGCCAATGTGATTATGAGCATTAAGGCTGTCGTCTTTTCGGTCGACACGAATGCGGATGACCGAGAGAGTCAGAGCTCCGATTTGTCCTCACCGAGAGGAGGTATTTGCTGGTTAAGGTATGACTCGAGGTGGTCGATCTCATCAGGGTCGGCAGAATGCGCCAAGTTCCTTATCCGTGTCAGTAACGTGTTCATTCTCCTACGCTTATAACGTACTTGTAAGTCCTAAAGTCGACCTTGAATCCGTGCCTCTCCAGCTCTTCAGCGCTCAGCTTTCCCCACTTATGCGCAACTACTCCATCAAGTTCGCCGTGGCCCATGAAGATGGGGGTGTTCTGGTTAGGGTTCTCTGTCGGAATCAATTCTTTGATCTTCTTCCGCAGCGGGAGATAGCAGCTCAGACCAAAGATTCCTCCAAGCTGGTTCTTGTATGTCACACCGGACAATAGTGACAAGGCTGCACCTTGCGAAAAACCCCCAACGACTATGCGGTTCGCGGGTATGCCCTTTGCAACCTCTGCGTCGATGAGGGAGTGCATATTCTTCTGGGAGTCGATGATGCCCTGCTCGTCTTCTTCCCGGCCGTCAAGAGTACTGAGCGATTTGATATCGAACCATCCTGGCATATGCATGCCCATGTTCTGTAAAGTCGAGTATCAGCGCATGCTGTGTGTTCGCACCATCAGAGCGGTCAAGGGTCAGTAGGAGGTCAACGAACCACCGAGATTGGAATGATTGGAGCGTGGGGAAATATGAACGAGACTTCCTCGAACTTGCTCCGTCTGCGCCAGTTCTCCGCCAGGAATATCCTACGCTGTTCAGTGTCTAGACCTCCATGATATTGCGCACTCCTTACCAGCCAGCCCCGGTGTCGCCCAAACCATGCGCCACGATAACAGTGGCAGTGTGTTGCTTAAGCGCAGGAACGACCAAAGGCGCCTTCGGAAACATGATGGACTAGTCTGAAGGTTGTAGGTTTCGATAGAGGTATAGGTACGTGGGGTAGTTCTGATCAGAGCTGACGCACTCCCGCCAAAGTGGACCTCGGCGCATCCTGCTGATGCGCGCTAAGGCAGGGACAAAGGTCAAAGCTCCAATCACTGGCGTCGACGTCATGATACTTGCCATTACCATTCACTAACTGTCTCCCTTTTTCCTCACCCTTCACTTGTTTGACGTTTGTCGCTCACAAGACACTTCAAAAGACCCTGTTCTATTACCCATCTTTCTGTTCGTTTGCTTGGCGTCATCCCACTATTGCATTCAAACTTCCTCACAAACGCCTGCTGGCATTGCGCCCAAGCCTCTTGACGATTAAATCGAACCGACTCGGTATTTCTGCTATATCAAGCATGGCACGAGCAACAAGGAGCTCAGCCAGGGCCGACACCGTGCAGGCGCCAGCCATTGACCACAAGCCACTACAATTTTCCAGTCCACCCGCTACCCCAGAAGCACGCAACGGGCGAAAGAGGAAAGCTGTAAAGGTCGAAGAGTCGCCAGATGCAACATCAAAGAAAGACATCGTCACACCCAAAAGCACCAAACGCGCCAAGAAGACAGCAGTAAAGCAAGAAGACATCAACGAACTTCCACACAACCTTGGCGCCATCCCAGATCTTCCCATCAAAAATGAGGAAGGCGAGAGCAAAGCTTCAGCAAAGAAGCCCAGAACGTCGGCAAAGGCCACGAAGCCAAAGAAAGAAGGAGTTGACGACCTCGTTGCCAAAGCGACTGCCACCACCGATGCCTCACCAAAGAAGAAGAGTAAAGCCAAAACAGGTGGTTATGGCCTTACCCCCGGCCAGACACTATACCCAAACTACCCTCACCCTACACCCGAAGAATGCGAAGAGGTGACGCGTCTACTTTCAAAGATTCACGGCCAGGTCGAAGCACCCAAGACGATTCCCGCACCATCTCTTGAAGTCTCGGGTTGCGGAGAAGTACCATCGGTCCTTGACGCCCTCATCCGAACACGACTTTCGGCAGCAACATCTGGCACCAACTCATCACGCGCGTTCGCTGGTCTTGTCGCTAAGTTTGGCATTTTGAAGGAAGGTATTGGCAAAGGCAGCGTAGACTGGAACAAAGTGCGACAGGCTGACCAAAAGGAGATATTCGAGGCGATCAAGAGTGGTGGCCTTGCGCAAGTGAAAAGTAAGGATATTAAGAATATCCTACAGATGGTCTGGGAAGAAAACCAAGCACGACGCGACGAGCTTCTGTCTTCGTCACACAAAGCACCAGGTTCTGCTAATGAGGCGGAAGGAGAAAAACAGTCCGAGGTTGAGAAGGCAGAGCAGAACATCGTCTCGTTGGACCATCTTCACTTGCTTTCCAGCGACGACGCTTTCAACGCACTGACAAAGTACCCCGGCATCGGTCCAAAGACGGCATCCTGCGTGCTTCTCTTCTGCCTCCAACGACCCTCCTTCGCCGTCGATACCCACGTTTTCCGCCTTTGCAAGTGGCTAGGTTGGGTGCCACCCCCAGGCGATCCCGCGGGCCTTGCACCCGGTGCAAAAGGCCCTTTTGCTGGCCCAACACGCAACTCGACATACGCGCATTGCGAAGTTCGGGTTCCCGACCATCTCAAGTACCCACTGCATCAGCTGCTCATCAGGCATGGAAAGAGCTGTCCAAGGTGTCGCGCAATAACAGGCGAAAGCAGCGAAAGATGGGATGAGGGTTGCCCTATAGATCACCTCGTTCAGAGAACCGGTGGTCGTAAAGATGCCGGAGCCAGCCCGGTCAAGGGGGGAAGCGCAAAGAAGTCCAAGGGTAATAAGAAGGTCGTGGATGACTATGAGAGTGACGCTCAGAGTAGCGGGTTGAGCGACGCGGAGAGCAATGTGTTGAGTGACGTAGTGAGTGACGCGGAGGTGGAGCTGTCGGAAGAGGAGCAACCAGCGTCCGAGTGAGGGAGACATAGACCTTGAACATTTTACTGGCGTATTTCCTTCTTGATGTAGGACGACATGGCCTGGAGCCTGACCGAAAATTTCCTTCAAATGTACACTATTTCTTCCATCTAGCAAGAGGATTCATTTTCACATATCCTCTATGCCCATCCCTGGTCATCAAACAAGATTATCGGATACAAAACAGTATGGTCAAACAGAATAGGGTAATGTAATGAGGACAGATCACTTACAATTTCACATCGCAGAATTGTGGCTAACTCAAGGGTACATTTCAGTTGTCGTACTTTACAAGTTCCTTTATAAGCTGACGACTAGCAACTATCCAACGCATCAATAGTAGATATTGTTCTGATCATAGAGACCTTTGTGTTTTTATTCATTCGTTCCCAGACAGTCATAGAACTATCTGAGTTTCGGCTAATGAGACCTAATCTGCCTCATGTGGCATTGGAATACCATCTATCATCCATCGTAAAGCTCATATCTGAGCGAAATAGAAGAATTGGTAAGAGATTTAAACGTCAGCAGCGCGTTTAGTTGCCGACCTGGATCGTATAGCCACCATCGACGGTAACGGTTTGGCCGTTGAGGTACTGGCAGCCAACAGCGAACAGGATAGCTGCAGCCATATCCTGATCCTTTCCAGGTCGCTGAGCGGGAAGGCCCTCCTTGTGCTCCTTGGGCATCTCGCTCTTCTGGTTGTCGTCTCTACTCTCCTGGGTAGTCATCTCTGAAGGGAAGACACCAGGGGCGATGGAGTTGACGCGAACCTTGATGCCATTCTTAGCAATCTCAGATGCGAGCATCTTGTTCAAATGTATCGCTGCTCCTTTGCTGGAGTTGTAGGCAAAGTGTCCTTGTGAGATACGGATGTGGCCGGAAATTGAAGTGATGTTGATGATGGTGCCTGAGTAACCTGGGTGCGACTCGGTAGACTTCTAGAGAAGAGGGAGGAAGGCGGTGCTCATGAGGAAGGGGCCGACAACATTGGTCTGGTAGACGTCCAGCCACTCTTGTTCGGTTGTGCCGTCGAAGAGCTTGTCGACCAGTTCATCCGCGCTTCCCTTCACCTCTGTCTTGCCAGACGCGATACCGGCGTTGTTGACTGATCTTATTAGTTGGCGTTCTTCGATATGAAGAGGACTGGAAGAAATTTACCGAGGATGCACACGCACTTCTCCCTTGACTCAATCTCCTTCTTGATCTTGCTGTAGTGCAGTTAGCACTTCATTCTCAGCCAGACAGCATCGTCAACTTACGATACACCGTCCTTGGTGCTAACATCTCCCACAATAGGAATGATCTAATTATAACGCGTTAGTACAGATCCCACTGAGCTTTAGCATGTTGAAGACTTACCTGCCCTGCAATGTTCTGGCCGTGTACCTCGACAACCTTCTCGAGCTTCTCCTCTGTCCGTCCAACGATGTATACCTTAGCTCCATTGACAGCGAGAGTCTGCGTGATCATAAGACCAATCCCTGAGCCACCACCAGTCACCAAGGCTACCTTGTCCTTGACATCAAAGACCTGGCCCATCTGGAGTTCGGGGTTGTTGGTAGGAGCCATATTTGCGTACTTGCGTTGTTGATTATGTGATTGAAGTTGATTTGTAATTTGTTTCGTGCGTTCAATTGATCGCATGCGATTTGGGAGTGCAGAGTGTGATGAGGAGAAAGGTTGTAGTGCACAAGTTGTGATATAGCGGGCAAGTGGTCTGACGTCACGACAGGAGCACTGCGATGCAAAGCGCGTCAATGTGACGTGAGGGACTCTCAGCGACATGGCGAAAACTTCGTGTTTAAAAATTAAGACTGCAAAAGTTTAGTTGGACAAATCAAATAAGAGTGAGATCTGAACTGAGGGGAATGTACTCAAAACTGCCGCTGTTTTCGACGCGTTAAAGAGGGCCTCGAACGATGGAGGTCATGATCGCATCACTGGTACGGGGAGATCGACCCGCACGCGCTGTCACGTTTTGATCATCGCTTCAACGAGACGAATTAACCGAAACTGTGTTGCTCATCAATGAGCGGTATCATGGCTGACAGCCGGTATGTTGAGAAACGTGTCCTGAATATGTTCGCCATCTTCTACTCCGCAGCTCGTGTAGCCATTTGACATCATTTTGCCATGTCGAGATCCAGGTCCACAAGCCACGGCGCATTCCGCGGCTTATACTGTACGTTCATGATGCTGGCATTGACCATCAGTGTCTCTTGACCAAACTCAACCACAGTATCAATGCTGGCTGCCCTCTCTTCCCTGGTCGTCTCATCGTCAACAGGCACGGTACTGGCCACCTCGATATGATCTTCAATCTTGACGTCCAGCTGACCTTTATTGTTCCATCGCACTTTCTGCGCGCCCCAGCCCTCGTGTATATGCCCAAAGCAATGAAGCTTGGGTTTGCAACGTCGAGCTGCTCGAAGTAGGTGTTCGCAGCCGACGTGCGCTCCTGTTGTTGTCGCATCCATGACACCAATAGGCGGTCCGTGGGTCATCATAACATCGATGTTAGGGAAGTCTGGGACGGGGTTCGTGGAGATGGGCTTGGCGTTTGGTGTGCATTGGCGGGAGGGGTTGTAGCGGTCTTCATCGCGGGAGTATGGGAAGGCATAGCCGCAGAATTCTGGTTGGTAGGGGGACGCATAGACCTTGAAGTTATGAGTTTCGAGTGTAGTTTTGGATTGTGGGACAATGCGCCTACCCGTAAAATCGCCCCATTCTGCAACTGAAATGTATGTGTTCCTTCTTCCAAGTATGTCACACCGGCTTCCTTGGCTCGACCGCCCTTCCACATCTCTCTCGCCTTAGCAGGTAGACCTTTGTCATATCTACCTCCTCTGTGCATGTATTCTCCTTTCCTGTCGTAGTACGCTTCATCCAGAGTGATGTCGTGATTGCCAGCTATCACGAGCTTCAGGCCTGCTTCGATACTCTCCAGCATGTCCAAGGTCTTTTCATACTCGTCCAAATGGCCTATCATGGTCAGGTCGCCGCAATGGAGGAGCACATCTGCCTTGGGTAGTGGCGGGCGGAAGGAGGCCTCATCATTGGCGACATTGTCAGAAGGGGCAGTAGAGTGAGTATCCGAGATGATGAGGAATCGAGTCTTGACGTGTGCTGGCGTTGTTGATGTGGGTGACATGGCGGATACTTGGAGCTTCAAGCTTGGGCAGCTGGCGCTCAATGAGGGGTAGCGGGGTTGCGAAGTGGTAACCTCACTAAATCGCGAGTGCTGCGACCAGCAACTTCGCCATGTGTGAAGGCAACAACATTACCTTCACTGGCAAAAGAAAGAGACATGTCGTCGTTTGAGACCATTCCATGTTACTTACTACTTCGACTGCGAGGTTGTGCCACAGCGTGTGACAGCATCCCTTGGAGTGTTCGCGTACAGGAGGACCATGGTTATGCATAATGCAAAGACTCGACTTACCTATAGGGATCCTTGCCTTAGCTCTCTTAAACTTGCCGCTTTGGGTCGTGTCGGACCAGTATCACGCCATTCTCACGAGGAGCCGTACGCCAATTTCAACACCGCCACACGTGCAGCGAAAGGACTTTTCGACTTCTCTTGTTAAGCCCGGACAATTCCTCTGGGGTTCTGGGAATAGCGAGAACCCCCGTTGGCATATCCTGATATCCACATGTGGTACCGTGACAGGCGTTCGGATAGAACCTCAACCGTCTTCGGTTCACGCACCGCAATGCAATGCCAAGGAATCTGTAATCTAGCCTATGCTCTCGAAAGAGTGTTTTACCTCGAAACGTACCCCATGTTCATCAGCAACAAAGAAGGCATCAGCCGGAAATCCTTTGCTGACAGCTACCCGTGGATTCTGGCACCACAATGATGCCTGCTAACAAAGCAACGCAGTGATCGCATTTTGAGAAAAGCTATCCGGAATCAAAGTGGTTTATGCGATCCGTCCCGAGCTTGCCGCGCAAAAGCGAAGTCAAGCAACATCCTTTGTCACTGCCCTATTGACTACAGTCTGGTACCGCAATTTCGGCCTTAGACTAGGATCAATACGGTAACATTAGGTCATACGCACGCAAACAAAGATTGGTGTCCTTGCGATGTAAATTCAGAGTAATACCGGAATCTCGGGCTCGGAGGATACATGGGAAGTGGCATTCGGCGTAGTGGGGCTCATCCCGAGGCTACACGACATGCTGCTCCCAACGGACTGTGCCGATGAGGTGCTTATCGTTCGACGTTTGCAGTTTTCTTAAAGTTTCAATCTGCTGGCTGAGCATCAGGTGTTTCAGTGAAGCTCGCGGAAGCGGAGGGTTTAGTTAGCCGTGCCAATAATGGTTGAGGAGAGTATGGATCCACATCTGACTTGCGGTTTTTGGTTTACCGTACAGCTACTGGAAGCATCTTGACTTGACTGAGCCACTACACCGGAACCTGGCCGACCTTAGTGGTGGATTCTTAGTAAGTCACAAGGACATATTACCTACTCTGTTGGCTATGCAGTTCTCGAATCGTCGATACAATCACGTTCTCGTATCCTTATAATATTAACCCCTTTGTCTTTTCGAGCAACACCGATACATCAGCCCTCATACACAATCGAATACCTCCATCGAAACACAAGTCGACAAAGTCTTGATGAACTTCCCGAGTAATGCGCAGGGAACCAAAGCCGAACATACCGAACATTCTCCACCACAAAACACAATGCCGTACACAAATTACTTCGACAACCCCTACCTTAGCGAGCCAGTCCAGGACTGCTCGTTGAACACCTTTTTCGAATCCGACTCATTCTTTGATCAAGCCCTCACATCCGTCGAGGGTGTATCCGACACGACATCAAAAGCACCAGGTGCCTTCAATTCGACGTTTCCTGCGACCAACGTCTCATCCAGGAGTAATGACCAACCTATGACGCAAACATTCAACTCGACATGCCCTAGTCAACTCGAGCAATATCCGTTTGGCTTCTCGATAAATTCCAGGCCAATGCAAATGAGCGAACCAGACTGCTTCTCCCCCACAAGCACAACGTCACAACACTCGTCGCTCGGTGGAGACGCGCCGCAGCCACTCATATCGCCTTCCCTCTCACCCCACGTGCTAAAACGCGAATCCCCATCGTCGCCAACTTCTGCATCCGAATCATCCACCCCAAAACGCCCCACGGAAAAGCGGGGTCGACCGAAGATGGACCGTAGTAGTACCGACAGCCAAGTCATTACCTCTCCATCAACAAAGCATCAACGCTCGAAACGTTTACCGCATAACCAGGTTGAGCGCAAGTATCGAGAAGGACTCAACTCGGAGTTGGAGAGACTGAGAAGGGCGGTGCCGATGCTGAGGCCGAGCGATGAGGCTGGTTCGATAGGACAACCGAAACCGAGCAAAGCGATGATTCTCTCATCGGCGATTGAATATATTCAAAGCATTGAGAAAGAGAGAGATGCGCTGATTGAGACGTCTGCGGATATGACCTTTAATGTTGATCGTACGCATAGATTGTACATTACGAAGGACCGCCGCAAAACAACTGGGATGGAGCGAACTTTTGAAAGGGTATTTCTGATAATTCTTGAAAACTTTGCATTTCTGTCGGAGAGACCGCGAACAGTCGCACCGCAAGAGACGGATACTATAGAAGGAGTTTGTGTCTGTTTATGGGCATCACGACTGCACGTCTGCGGATATGACCTTTAATGTTGATCGTACGCATAGATTGTACATTACGATACGACCAAACCCCTCTGGACATGACGACGTTATACTAGCTGAAGACAGTTTAATGGATGGCAATGACTTGTGGACATAATGTAATTATAGGTAGTTCGATGGAAATATACTCTTGTCTCAGACCAGATACCTACGGTCGATGTCGGCGTCCTTGCTGACAGACAGCCGAGCTCCGCGTATGCTCAAGGTTCTTGTAGAATTTTTCATAGCGTCCCGTAAAAGGAATACAGTATAAGAATTCAGAACTACATATTATAAGAACGGAGAATGTGTCGTGCAACAATGCCAAGACTGATGTCGTATCTGCGTAAAGAGTACAAGGGTTGCGGTAATAAAAAGGCCCACTGATTCTCTACTATATCAAACAACATCACTAGTAGTCATACCATATCTTTGAGAAGAGTCTATTTGTAACGTCGATCGTGCTGGAGAGGTGTAGTGTTACTCTAGTTTGGTTTGATGCGGGGTTTCCCGTTCCCGGCTCACAACAGAAATTTCTTTCTTCCACCCCCACTTCGCAACACTACTGTACCACACGACGTGGCCTAAGAGGAACAGCAGTCTCTCCAACATTCCGTCCCCTTCCGTATTTCCGTCATTATATTTACGTACATTTGTCAAAAATTTTATCAAATTTGGCTCGCTTCAAATCGCCCGGCTAGCTCAATCGGTAGAGCGTGAGACTCTTAGCTTTCACGTCCTAAAGACTCGATTGGTTATCTCAAGGTTGTGGGTTCGGTTAGTACCTCCCAAACTTACTGTTCGATTCTCGTTTCTAACAATTCTTAGACCCCCACGTCGGGCTTGAGTGACAACATCTTTTTTTGCTGTCCTCTACCGCCGTCTAATGAACGGTTGGTGGGTAGTGGCAGTGAATGATGATCTTTTGTTCCCAAGCGCTAGATGATCTACAGCAACAATTAACATAATAATAACGCGTTAGGCTTATTACCGCTTTTTGTGTTGCCTTCCTGGCATTACTTTTCTTTTTTTCTTTTTCTCCTCTGCCGCTTTGTTCTGACTTCTTGTCTTGAGTACGACGGCGCTTACAATTTTTCTTCTTTTCTTTGCCGCCGGTTCAGAGATACTAGGCTGACATTGAAAAGCTCGTAAAGTCTATTTAGTTTGTTAAATTGTAGCCCTTTGCTTCTAGCTTCTGAACTTCACATGTTATAACATCTTGCTCCCGCAAGGAAGATCGGAAACCCCTATGTTGTGCGTAGCTACGAAAGTAGATACAACAAACACGTTTTGCTAATTCTTCGGCATATATGCGAGGGCTTACAAAGTGGTAACATGGGCTAGTCTTTTGGGAAGTTGATCAATCGGCGAATCGCAATACCTACTTGAGGCTAGACGAGGAAGATCTCACCCACTCTCAGATTTCCAGGGTAATATATGACAAAGACACCAAGTTCAAATGAGCATGATATTGTCATAATGCAAATCTTCTATATAATCCACTGCTTTGTGCTAAGATTGAGATAATATAGCACACATAATGTATACGAGCAGTGCGCTGACAAAGTACAGACTTGCAAGTACCTTCAAGCTACAACAAGCATTTGGGATTCAAGCCAACGGGCGATGTACGTCAGCGTAGGAAATTTTCTCTCTCTATGTTCCGTATACGCTAGATTGTTAACTGTACCCATACCCCGCTTGCATCTGAGTCCAACGGTCTCACAATTTTACTTCGACAAGTGGGTTCTCTGAAGTCACTGCTCACTGCTCACTTGCACGAGATGCTACGCCCGTGGTGCCCAGCACCTTCTTCGACGATATCCAAGCCACATTGACAGCATGCATCATCCATGCGCTCAAATGGTCTTGGACACAAGGACTCCTTTGCCAAACACGTATGCAAGCTACCGTCCTAATCACGACTCCATTTCAACATCCAAGCAAGTCTTTACGAATCTGTAGAGATCAGCAAGTGTAAACCGCTAGCTCCAACATAGGCACTGGTTGTGAGAGCAGCCGGTGGAAGAGAATTTAGTGTCAAACCCACACCAAGCACGGTGAAATGTCTGCTAGCTTCGTAAACTAATCGGTCCGTGTTTTTAAACGACGAGTCTATGGTACCAAATACGCAAGGAAGGTTTGTTACCAAGGTTATTGGGAATGCACAGGGTTGGCAGGTGGGAGAAGAGCTGCGCGAACTTCCGCATGAGAGATGGGCTGAAGACCTCGGCAGTCTTTTCTCTCATTTCGTAGTCGCGTTAGGTGATGCAGAATACATCCTCTTCGCAGATGGCTTCTTGCATCCGCAACATTCGCTGATTACTACCTAAGAAGACTACCGTTCGTCGCATGGCTTTGCAGGCCCCCTGCTACGCCTTCCTAACGCCACCCGTGTTATTACAACAGATGGCGCATGCACGTCCTCGTCCTCGTGGAGATGTGTGAGCAGCACGCAGGTACTCTGCAAACCATGTAGCTCAACAGCAGGCCAAAGTCTCGATCCCATGGCATGCGGAAGTAAGTTTGCGCCATACGCCATACGCCATACGCCATACGCAAAGCTAAGAGTCTGGTGTGCAGGATGCGCACATGTATGTACCGTGAGAACACACGAGCAACAAGTCGAAAAGGTCCGAATGCGCATGATGCGTCTGTAGTGGATCCATCCAGAGGAGCAGTTTTGATTTGCTTGCCTAATGCATGTCGTGTGTGTTATTGTCTCACTTCGTGTGCGATTGGGGCGTAGCTCGGAAATCCTGCTCGGATCGGATAGAAGGATGTAGGAGTGGACTTGGACGATGAACGGCTAATGCTGCAGGTGTGGCCTTGCGGCATGGTGCAGGATAGGCGCATTGCGTGCAAGTCACGCCGCTTTGTTGGTATGCAGTTTAGATTGTTTGATAGTCGTGAGGGTTGGGTCAGCGATGCGAGGGAGAGGCTATTGGTTCAAGAGGATGAATGTAGTGGCTGCATGCTTTCCGACTTGTTATCTATGGTCTCTGGAGTCTTTAGGCATACATGGTAAGGCGGGTTTGCATGCGTTGATGCTTGATGTTCGCAAAGTAGGCCTGGACCATCGAAACGGCGTCACGATCAAGCGGAACGGGAGGTACGGTGCGCACTCAATGACTGACAGGAGGCACGGATAGGCGGAGCTGACAGGGTCTAATTTTGCGGCGTTGGACGCGTGAGTTTTCCATGAGTAACAGTCCAGAGACTCTAACTGTTGGGTATGCCCAAGGTAGACGAGGTGGAAGGTAGTGTTCCCAACATGGCACGCGTGTTCTTTGCTCTGCAGAAGCGCGATTGCGAGACCTCATTGCAACCTTCCGTTGCAGGGGCTAGATGCCGATAACTGTCACACGGCAAAGGCCGATTTTCACGGCGCTAAGCTGGTGGTAGTCGTGGTGGACCGTGATGACAGCATGTTGGTGTGCGTGTGCGGACAGACGGAAAATGATTGAGGAATCAGGGTGGATACAGTACTAGCGACGGAAGACAACCCGCCAGCACGCCAAACCACGACAGGACAAAGCAATCTTGCCCCAGTGTTCTGCACGTGAGGATTGTGCGATTGGATGCCTGGATACGCCTCCCAATCCTGCGAGAAATCCTGAAGTCGTGTCACCGTTATGATGTAACATCGTGCAGCAAGTACGTCGTGGGCGCATAGGGCTGCAGTGACGTGCGCGTACATCTGTGTAACATTGAAACTGTGGACGTATGAGATTTGCAGCTGCTGAGTGATTCGCCGGTCTGGCTGAAACTTGCGAACATGTTGAACACCAGCTCGTGTACGTAACTACGCTTGATACGACTAACGTATTCGCTACGAACTAGCAATTTTTTACGCACGCTTCTCCACGCAGACCCTTGAGACCAGCTGCAGTAGCCGCTGCTGGGAATAAGCAGAAAATGCACCTTTTCGCATCACATCCATGCGTTGAGTCCAGTGCCCACCTCGTCCTCTTTGTCCGATTTAGTTCGCACAGGCACACCTCCACATTTGTAATAAGACCGCCGAGAGGATTAACAACCGAGGCTTTGATAGCCCATGATTCAGCCAGGAGAGATCAGCAAAGAAAATACGATCGGAAAGGACCAAGGGCCATTCCGGAGCAAACGTCGACGGGCCTCCTTCCCGGCTGCGTGGTAACGGGGAAAAAGCCGTGTCCAGAAAAAAAACTGGGTGAATGGCAAAAGCAATTTCCGTTCATTCCGCAGCCATGTCTCAAGGTCCGGAATTGAAGGACGATTACTGGGAGCCCAAGCTCCGGGTGTCGTAGAGAAGCGAGCAGTAAAAGTGGATCAACAGCCACCTTGAATGACCGAGGCTCGGATACTGGAGTTGCATACGACAGTCTCAAGAAGTCTGGACAGGAGGAGGCCTGGACGCCTGCGTAATGTCCGCGGGGTTGGGGCTGAGAAGAGAAAGTTATTCCGGCTCCTGGGATGCCAGCGTCGCTTGCACAAGAGCTCAAAATTTCACGGGAAACTTTGTTGGCTGCTGGTAACTTCTTAAATTATATAGGGCGTTGCCAGGATAGAAGACCGATGTAATAACAACCGGTTTCGTAGCTCGTAGATGCTGGTACGGAGATACGATGATATTTCTGATTGTTATGGCTTCGTGATTGCGTGGACTATATGACTTTTAATGCAATGTCATTCACTAATAACCGGTCCGTAATTTCTATGCGTGATATGATTGATATGTGAGAATGGTCGTCATTGCATTCCTGATTTCGACGTAGAGAGGAAGAAATGTTGGGACGAAGATCACAGAGCATCAGACTTTCCCGATGAGTGGGCGAGTGCAGATATGTCAAGGCGCATGCCAGAGTTCCAACCATGGCTTGGTCCAGGTACGCCTATCTTTGCTCAGCGTTGGGTGTATACCTCATATATTCAACGCCAGAGTAATAGTCTCGAGCATCTAAAGCAGTACTGCCACTGTAGCAAGGAAGAGCATCATTTATTTTTTTGATGAATCTGAACGTACCTTGCAAAGTGCCCAGTGAAAATCTGACAAGAAGGTTTCGCATTAACCACTCCGCGTTCTCCGTGAAACCGTGCGGGTAACGCATCCTTGCGGAGACGCTACACCGTGAAAGACAGGAAACTGGTGTCACAAACGTACCGAGGTGTTCATTTGGTCAAGCAGCGATAAGTTGATATGTGGGTATCAAATTCGGCGCATGTGCTTCAGACGTAATCAGAAGCTACATGCCGCGTTCCTCTATATGTGGTCCAATCGGTGCTGTTTGTACATGTGATAGACGGTGTGAAATGCGGATTGGGAGTGTAAAACAAGACCGCCAAAATAAGTAAAATCAAGGCTTCCCAAGCAGAATTTAAGAAGAAATGAGGAAACCCATCCGTTAGAGGGTTTTATGGAAATAAAAAAACGAGAAGTCGCAATGCCGATAACGCCTAAGATCACGTATAGGCCCATCGGAAAACATGATCTCCAAACCCTGTATCGTAACTCCAGTCGTGTCGCGCCCAATAACTCCAAGAATGATTATTTTCGATGATAACGTTCGTGTCAGAAAAAAAAAGCCGCCAAAGCGGTCAAGAAACCAGTTCACGTGCCGCCATGACGAATATATGAAATTCGTATGTACTGCCTCCTAGGACGGCGCAGAAGATAGGTTCTGTGTTGTAGCTCGCAAACACGTTTGCTGGTCCGATTCGCCTATGCTCCGGAGTAAAATTGTGGTAAGCCCTGATGGTGATATGCCATTGGTTGAGTAACCTCCTCTTGTACCCGATCTAGGTGGTTCGACTCTGCGTACCACTGTACACTCATAGATCTTCCAGAAGAAGGTATTTGTGAACCGTGATTCGGCATGGCATCGTATGATGACCAGGGGGCTGGATAATAAGAGTGATTGGGAGCGACAGGTGCAGATAGGGGCGCCGACGTGGACCCGCCCACTGTGGTCGCGTGAATCGTGGAATGGTTCGTGTCTATGGTCGTCGAGTATGGGTATGGAGAAGTTCTTCGGTAGTTTTCGTGCTGAATGCCAAGACCCTGACCAGAATATTGCTGCGGGAGTCCTTCAATGTGGCCATATGACATCGAGCGCGTTGGTGGCTGAAATGGTGGTTGTTGGCCCCAGTGGGCGTCCTGATGACCATAGGACATGGTCGAGCTCGTACTCATTGCGGCTGGGGTATGGCCACCTGAAACGTTTGACTCACTGCCATATGCCGAATTTGCTGTCGAAGGCGAGTTACGCCATGAGGGGCTCTCGGCGACGGTGGATGAAGGGAGGAAACCGTTTGCTGGTGGCCACTGGGTTTCTATGGGAGGAGGGTATGGATAAGGAGGGTGCTGTACTGGGACTTTGTTCGTCAGCGTTTGCAAAACCTGAGATGGCACAATACCTACGGCCACTAGAGACAGACGCATGGTGAGGATCACTTTCGTGTTCGCCATGATAAAAGCTTGAAGGCTGCCCGTTTGAAGCAGGTCCAGAGAATGGTGTGCGAAACTCACCCATAGCATCGCTGGAAGACGACAACGGATGACAGGGCGAAGTAGCGACTGGTGTAGCTGGTTGTACTGCATTACTCGATTTTGAAGAGATAGTTTGGGGCTGCGGCATATCGGGATTGTGCTCCACTGGGTAGAAGTTGCATTCTTTTTTCAGCCGAATGCAGTTGGAGCAACGGCCTGTAGGATCGTCGGAGGCTAAGAGACATCGTATCTTTCTGCGTCTACAATGTCCTATCCTCACCAGTCAGTGATCAAGAAACACAACCATCATGAGATACCGCTTGGCAACTTACCACATGCAACCAAAGTTCTATGATATCCCAATTTATTCCGTGGCTTGTTACTTGTTGGCGACAGCTCGCCGGGGTTCCCAAGTGCTGGATGGTGCATGTGTGGAGTTGAAGAGGATTTGCGTAGCTCTTCCGATTTACTGCTCTTGGGAGAGCGTCTCTTCTTGTTCGAATGATGGTGAGGTTGAGTAGCAGGCTCTTGACCAATCGAAGAATCATGGACGGACTCGAGTCGATCTGTCGGACTTGGTGTGGAAGCAGCATCGGGGGCGTGGGGATGACCAAACCGAGAGTTATGGTTCGGAGGATCGAAGGACATTGCGTCTTGAACGGGCTGCAAAAGCAACGATTGCTCTAATCTAGATGCCGTCTTCTTCGCGCGGCGTTCTGTACCCACAGCCATGTGAGGCGCACTGTTGTCGCAAAACCCGAATTTCAACACGCGGCAATGCGTAGTGCATTGAGGGACTCGAGGGTATCAGCATTTAATGTTTAAGGTTTCAACAAGGCCCCACAAAGATCCATGACAGACAGGAGGCTAAACAGTGTACATACCTGGGATTTTAAACAGGGCGACTTCTCAAACGCTGGAGCCGGCACTACGAGATCTTGCTCGCGGTATCAGTCGACGGGACACTTGCTGATCTACCGTTCCGTGGGATTCTCGATCTAATCAATGCTTCGAAGGCGCACTGACAGCAGGAGCTAGTCAGTAAGGCAAAGATAATCAAGACCCAGGTAAATAACCAAGTAACAGAAGCGATGGTGAAGCAGTTGCGCACCGACAGTGACAGCGTAATGTCAGCTAGTCGTTACCACGGCCGTTCGTTAGCGGGGGGGCGCATGGCAATCTTCAGAACAACAGGCGCCAAAAGCAAAAAGCCTGCATACATACGAAAGAAGTAGAGACCGAGTATAGAAATTTACGCGATGCTGTTTGGTTGAACGAGTGGATGATTAAAAGTGGCGAAGTATATCCGCGCTACTACGCAACAGGATTGCTGCGTTGGAGCACCTCTTGCACCTAAGGATTTCACAGGGTTCTTCAATCCTCCTTCCTTACAAGCACAAGATCATCTTTTAGAGGCCAAGCGACCAGGTTGCTGTTGGTGGGTCCGTGGTTGGACCAAGTGATGTGCGGGATGGATGGGTGTGCAGGGTGCAGGCCAGCAAGTCCGAGCGTCATGACTTTCTGGCTCGGACCCTTCGCACAGTCGCTGTTTGGGATTCTTTGCCTGTCATGTCTCGACGGTGTGATGCGATGACAGCCAGCGGTAGCCGCCTAGCGTCAGCGGCGGCGCGATCCACTTGCATCGCTCTTTGCTTTGAAGTCTAGTCAAGCCACTGTACCGATAGCGTGCGATTGGTGAAGATGATTGTAATGTATGCCTGATGCAGATTTCTGGTCCGTATGTATCTAAGGGGCCAATACCAAGCAGTACACTACAGGAGTGTGCAAGCTGTGAGGTTAATTTAAGAAGTCCCTGTGTGTACGAACGTCGCCGGGGAAGCGTGGTTAGGCCAGGTGGAGTCAGGTTGAGCCAGGGTGGGATTCGACATTGTTCCGAATCTAAGATGACGAGGACGGCGATGAAGGCCTCGATGGAGAGACAGGGCCGAACAGCCTGAGCAAGAGAGCTGACGTAGACTGTAGACAAGGTAGGGTTTGGTTCGCGCAGATGAGGGCCCAATCCGCAAAGGTTGTGACGTGACACGCCCGGTAGCGAATGCCCGCTGTGATGATCCCCGATGCTCACGGTCGTTGGAGAGGTCTCGAAGTGTGGTGCAGGGATAACGCCGACGTGAACTGCTGGCGCTGTCTTGGTATGCTATCCTGCGACAAATTGGCTGTCAAAGTGCGTCCTTCTCCACACTGTTCATTTCGCTAGCAAGGCCCTGGAATAGGCTCGACCAATCTCCACTCGCGTCATCGTGATTGAGGATAATCAGCGATTCCACAATTGCGTTGCACAAGCGCCGTCAAGCGAGTATGTCACTGGCCAAGAGGGATTGCAGTACGTGATGGCCGCCGGTGGTCGGTTCATGCGCATGAGGCCTGACCCAGCGCTCTGGCTATGGTCGCTGCATGACTTGCACTCCAATAGTGCGGGCGTTGTCCTGGACGGGCGATTGCACATGGAAGACCGATCTGATACAAAAGTGCATCGGGCCTATTCATTCGTCTCGAATTTTCTGTGGTCAGACAGTCTACATAGTACACAGTACAGAGCAGGCTAGCTATTTCCCGACGGCACCTGCGCAGCGTCTTCCCCCACCGGTCCGCGGTGGGGCATGGATGGTGAGGCGTTGAGAGGGTTTCTTTTTCCCAGCGAGCCTGCGTTGTCCCAGAAGCAGGGAAAGCTATCGCACCTTGTCCGATGCTGTGTCTTCCATGTGTCCATTTGCTCGTCGTGCTCATGGTCAGCACTGCGTTCTGCCGGCGCCGACAGCCTGTACCAGCTTGGCACGCCACTCGAGGGTAATGCCGACTTGACGCCTATTGACCAGGCTGTCGGTACCAATGCAATCCGATTTCCAGCCCTGGGGCGTGAGCATGCGTAGCTCAGTAGCTGCCATGGTCGTGCGCCGAGATCAGTCGTGTATTCTGGCTAAAGTGCACACGGGTAGTGTATCTGAAATGTGCCGGACATGGGCCGATCGATATGGCGGAGCGCCGGCTGTGCTGGACTCGTGGAGTCGGGGATAAGATGGTGATCAGGCGTTGGTGTTTGCGGCGCAGGACAGGCGAACGGCGCTCCATCCGTCCATGAACGCTCGTGCGAGGCTTGCATCGTGCCTTCCTTGCGTCGTGCCTTCCCCTCGCTAGTCTTGGCTCGCTTAATCGCAGCTTCCATCCTAGGACGTTGCAGCTGGCGCCTGCCCAGTGTCGGGTCAGAACGTCCTTCACCGCGACCCTCACTGCGCCTGCACATGCACTGATTGGCGGTGGTGCCAAGATGCGCCGCCGGCGCGATACCACCAAGACACACCCTCTTCACTTGCAGCATCGTATAACAGCGCGACCACGCAGTGCCCCTACGCTGGCCTTGTGCTCTGAATGTCGCTTTCACACCCCCACGTGCCTCCGAGCACCGACGACTGTTGTACTACGCTACCCTCGAGACTCTGGGAGAATGTGCATGGCCATGGTTGATATGACGCGATGGGTTTACTAAAGTGGCTGCTCGACCCTCCAGGACAGTTCGTCCATTACTCGATTCGACGCTATACCCACCATCCGTAGGGGGAACTGGCAACACCGCGGCCGTTCATGTGCACGTTGAACTCAATTCCTTTGCATACACCCAATGCCCCCCGTTCTTATGCAACCATATCACTCACCGGCGCGTTGCTTTGAAAGCACAAACGCCATGATTCCCGGCGGCGTGGTTGTCGCATACGCAACCCAAGAGCTAGTTACGGGCAGATATTCGGGGATATGCTAGTCATACAACCACACCTACAACTGCTGAGCATCGAGAACAGAAGCGTCGCCTAGAGTACGGGCATCTTGATCAGACCCTGGATAGGCTACGGAAGCTTAGGGTGTACATGACAACGAGCGTAGGTGCCCGAGGTGCCGCAGACGTGGTTCCGCCTGAGCGTCCACCACCACCAAACGCACCCCTTTGGATCGAACCAACGCGCCACCGAGATGGGCCTTGTTTGCTGTTTCGATATTGCTGAGGCCCTCACTCCACACCCAGCACCAAGCCCATGTTAGGGTTGGCAGTTACCATGTTTTCTAGCGCATCTGAGGAAGGTCCAGTCTTGTTGCCACACTGCCTGCCCGACATGGCGGAGCCCTATACCAGAGCGCTGGGGATCAGCACCACGTTGACTAGTGCCCGCTTTGGTAAACTCCGTCGAAGATTTTCAGGAGAGCAAGGGCGACACGTTGACAGCCGCGCAATTCTTCGCCTGAGAATCAAGAGGGACGCCGATCGTGCACTTGTTTACATGTGCTTCGACGTTGGCACAAGTCCTTTTTAGCGTCCGCTATCAACAAACGAACCATCCAACCTCCAAGTGTCCATCAACCAGAGTGCTGCGGACGAAACTCCGCACAGCTGTCATGGCCGATCACGCCTTGGCCGAGTCTCCATCGAATCGCTTATGGTTAAAGTTTGACCCCATCGGGGACGCCTTTCTTGATCCAGATAGAAAGCCGATATACTTAGTCGTTGCTTTCGCACAACTACCAGCTACAGTGCTACACTTGAATCTTGTTTACAAGTGAGGCTGCTTGCCCGCCAAGTTCGATTCTTCACCCAACTAATCATCCAACCAACTACGTCATGAGATGCGATGGCGGTTGAGACGGAGATATCCGAGTAACGGTACATCAAAAACTAGATTTTAACCCTGCCGCCATAAACGACACCATTCTATCTAGCTTATACATAGTATGGTTCTCTATGCAGAACTTGTAGACGTCGAAATTGCTCGTATCGGCCCTTCGTCATGACAGCTGGCTTTACACAACTATACACCAAATGCAGTTAATGGCACTACATGTACGAAAAGGCAAGCCCCGTTGACTAGCTATGCACCGTGCTTGACTCGGCAGAATCACTACCGACCCTGAATCTTTGATCGCTTGCACCTTGGAGTAACGTCTACCATACTATGAGAGAGCCATCCCAATGCTGAGCCTGTACAAAATGATTCGAGGAAACTAGAAGAACCAATTTCCTACCGGCTCCGGTCGGAAGATTTGTCCGTGCTACAGTAACCTGGTGCAAGTTCCGATCCGATGCGCGGCAGTTGCGGACGGGCGAGCATCCGAGAGCCCATGATTCGCCCAAATTACCGCATTCAGCTTCGTACAGCTCCAGTAGCGAAACCCCCCGACATGTGCGCCTGATAGGCCCCACAAGCGACTACTTCTTTCGCTTGTGCATGTCTTTGTCTTGTTTCCAATCGCCATGCAAACCTAGTAATGCTCGCAAGTCTATCATCATGCCACCAATCTCACTCACTTCTCACGGCAATCTCCACCCCCCACCCTCGAGATCTTACAGGCGGGATATTTCCCGAACGATCGTTGATACCGAATCGCTACCAACGATCTTCACGCATGGGACCCAAATGCGGGGTCCCACTAGTAAGCGCACCCCCTTGAAAGTGCTGGACAGATCGC
Source organism: Alternaria sp. 'sect. Undifilum' (assembly GCA_024321975.1). Lineage (NCBI taxonomy): Eukaryota > Fungi > Ascomycota > Dothideomycetes > Pleosporales > Pleosporaceae > Alternaria > Alternaria sp. 'sect. Undifilum'. The sequence continues at coordinate 2,934,553 of JAJJZI010000006.1, forward strand.
CACAACCACACCTCGTCGGGTCTTTAGATCCGCATTAGGGTCTCCGATTGCTGCCAAGCGAACACGTCCGCGGGAGAGGCTATTCACCCTGTGTACGTGTGTGTGTGTGTATGTGAGGGAAAAAAGTAAAAGCAAACATTGGGCAGCCGAGAAAGTCCACAAGGAGGTGTCATAGCTCAGAATCATCTAGTTATATTAGGCTTATAGTGTAAACATGAATATAACTAGGGTTACATGATTACGCTGACAGACTTTGATAGATTTCTAATCTGTTAGTAAACAATCTCTTACGACTACAAAAATCTTAGCACAAAACTAGGTTTATGGGCTTCCCCACCCCCTGAACAAAGTACCGCGCTTGCCCCACGAGCACCACATGGATCGTGCCCGGTCCGATGCAAGTTGGGCTAGGTACCCTGCTCATGCGCCGAACTTCTCTTCTCATAAAATAGCATCGGCCTTATATCCTTTATAGGTCTTATGTCCGTTACCAACACGTGAGAAACTAGATGAATTGAAACACTCCCCTTCGTTTGTGCAACTTCACCACTTTGGTCCGGACGGAGTGTGTACGCAAACCTAAATCACAAATTATCCACACCTTCATTTTTTTTCTTGTTCCCAGCTCACGCTGCCCAAAGCACTCATCTAACTACGCAGTAACTATGCTGACAGAGCAATGGTCGTAGATGATCTGTTTGTCATCCCTTCAAGCCTCTTCTCTGGGCGCCGCTACCTAACGGCAACCCAAACAGCCGATGAAGGTAGCCCACAACATGGAAGAACACACGCGACACCCTTCACGACTCTAGCATGCGCCATCAGATACATTGTACTCATCTAGATTGCCATCCAAGTCCAGCTTGGATAAGCGCACCCTGCCTCTCTCCACCTCTCTTCAATGGAACTTTGCGCTAACCCCTCCATACCTGACCCCATCGACCTTGAGCTCGAACAGCAATCCCGCACTCTCACACCGCATGTCCAGCGTGAAATCCAAATTATCAAACTCGACCCCTTTCGTCGTCGTCAACCGCGTAAACAGACTCTTCGGCACCGTGTTCAAATCCGTAGTGAGTGTGCAAACGTTGATGAGCCCCTTCTTGTAGGAATCAGGAGCCGTGTCGGAGTCGCAAGCTATAAGGTCGTCTTCTACGATGAGGGATTGGCCTGGGCGGAAGTTGCGCGTGTAGTGGAAGGATATAGGTCGGTTTTCTGAGACTTGTGCGCCCTACGTGTGGTGTTAGCATGTTGTGTGATGGTAACGATGGTAGACGGAAGGTGCGCATACCTTTGCGATGTGCCATTGCATGCGATCGGAGACCATCCATCGCTCCCAGAGTGGACTCCAATAACGGTCGGAGGCTGGATGCTTGGTCTCATCAAAAACTGTCGCGTAGCTGGTTCCATAGTGCCATCGACTTCTTCTGCTGATGACCATATTGCCTTCTAGCCCACGCAACACTGCGCCTCTTACTACCGCTGTCCATGCATGTATGGGTTGGTATATCTCGACTGCTTGAGAGGCGTTTAATGCAACAGCGTGCGTGGGCCTTTCTGTGTAGGGAGGTGGAGGTGCGCTGTTGAAGTGAGACTTCATCCGGCCGTAGAGGTAATTGCTCTGTCCGAAGCCTCCTACCACGACGATTCCGCAAACCAGGCCTCCTTTTGCTCTTATGCTGTGAACCTGACCCTCTACCAGATCTATGACCTCTTGAACCACTGGATCAAATAATTCTTTGACTTGCTCAGCGCTCATGACGAGGAAACCCGAGTCTAACCCTGCCTCTTCATCGTCTGGCAAACCTGGAAACGGTTTGTTGACCTCGTTGTGTTCCTCTTCATTGAAGTTGCGCTTCACAAACTCCTCAAAGTACTTCAACCCCATGTTCCAGGTCTTCACTTTCTTCTCGCGCATCCAATTGTAGCGTTCGGCGCCAATGCGCTGCTTGACGTGGTCTTCGAAGCGGTAGTTGATAAAAGTCGAGCCACAGAGACCGCCAGTACCAACTGCTGATTCTTCGACACGGAGAGGGTGCAGCTGAGTGATCTCGTAGGCTATCAGATCAACAGTGCCACCACCAGCATCGCAGACAATGAAGTTGTCGTCTGTCTTCAAGTGGTTTGGTTGTATCGCCTTGAGGGTATATACCGCTGCAGCCTCAGGCTCCGATATCAGCTTCAGCTCGTGCCTGTTGCCCATGCCAGCCTTTTCCGCAGCCTTCAGCGTCGCATCCTTTGCCGAGTCAGACCACACGGCAGGTACCGTCAAGACGAATTCAACCTTGGTCAAGCTGATAAATGTCTCTCCATATCTCCGTGTTAATGTCTCCATTGTATGCTTGTATATCTGCGAGAGGTAGTCTGAGACTGCTTCCATAACCGTCTTTTCAAACTTTCGCAATTGCGCCGCGGTTTCGAGCGGTGATACGAAATGTGGTAGCTTCTGGTTCCTGTCGAGGAACAGCTTTATACATCGGAGACGCGTCTCCTCTGGCTTGAATTGGAATCCCCATTTTACATTTTGCGCAGGTTTCGCGGACGCGTCGAGCGAGGAAGTCGAGCCATTGCGGGAGGGTGGTTCGCTGTAGCCAATTTCGGTGGGTACTTTGTCGGACGTGATACCTGCGCGCACAAGTCAGTCTGGAGGCGCGTGATATTGGTATATCTTGAGCAACACGTACCGTTCCCTCCTGGCCATGTCTTAATGATGTCAATGTCGTCAGGGGTTGCACTGTATACAGCAGCCACACCTATCGAGCTTCAGCGTCCAATGTTTTCGGTCGCATATCCTGGAATAGTTGCTACCAACCGCTGTAGGTGGTTCCAAAATCAACACCAACAACCAATCTATCCTTCGTAGTACTATCCAGTTCGGGTACGCTGCTTACGCCAATGGTCGCATTGCTCCCTGGATTGAAAGCGTAAGGGATACTACTCCCTCGATTTGGAAACGTGTGGTTCATCGTCCGTCTTCGTGATGATGACTTTGGTGTTATGTGCTGGCTTCGAGATGGCGTAGTTGTCGCGTGGGTCGGAGCGCGAGGCTGAATGGCTGAATCCTACCAAATGCACAGGAGTATCATGGGCGTGAACGTTGGGGCGTGGAAGACGTCGAGGTCATGAATGTATTTGCCTAAAAGGCATTGAATGATTCAGGCACTGGCGAAAAGCACAGTGCGATGATGATGAAGCCTGGAATGGCGCGCTACCTACTGCTGGAGAAGATGCCCAGCTGCAGGCCCTGGTTGGCGAACCTCAGCTCGCGCAAGGCTGCAGGATCCTGCCCTGCCAAACATACTCGTGTTGTCCTACATGAAGCCATCCGACGGTGGTAATCCTTAAAAGGGGTGTTGAAGTTCGGTCTCGGTGACGTTCGTTCCGATGCGACCCTAAAGTCGGAACGCGCCCAGTCCCAACTATGACCGAACGAAAGAGTTCTGGTAAGCTTCAGCACTTCAAACTCACGGTTTTAGCATGTATTTACATTTGCAGAATCCACCCACCGCCTCAGCGTGAAGCGCGGCATGAGATTAGTTTCGAGATCGACGAAGACTTCCGCGAATACCGTCGTTACTCCACCGAAAGCCGCCGCAGCTGCTCCCAATGTGGGGAAAGACGAAGTCCACCGACGCAGATACCCCTTCAATGATATGCTGAAGCGCAAAAGTGGAGGTGTGGTAGATCTTTCGAGGGATACTGCACCTTCAGGACCTAGCAATGAGCTTTTCAACACATCAGAGATGTTGTCCACGGGCGACAATGCTCTAGACACGTGGGTGTCACAAAGGGTCGTGGACCTCGAAAGAGCTCTGACGATTGCAAAAGAGGAGCATGAGCTAGACAGGGAAGAGTCGGCGAAAGTGAGGCAATGCCGGCAAGCGGATCAGGACGCGATTGAGGAACTGAGGCAGCAACTTGCTGAGGCAGGCTCGTACGACCACCGAAAAGAAAATGAGGTGCGTGAAGGCGTACAGATGGAAGAGGAAGACATTCTGCGTCAGAATTCAGAATTGCGTTATCGACTGGCACACCTTGAAGAGCAGCTGGAATCGCGCGATGAATCGCATCCACACAGCCGCAAAGGACCGCAGGCAATCGGGGAAGCGGACGACCTGCGATTGCGCCTCCATGCCGCCGAGAAAGAATCACAAGAGAGGCTTCAACAGCTTCTTGCACTGAAGTCAAGCATATCTTCACTCACGCGTATGGAATCGCAGGTCACGGACAGTGAGCTCGCAGAGTCTTTCTCACAGCTTGCAAACCGTGTACGTGAATGGAGTGTGTCGAAATTCAGGCGATCGAGATTGAATCTTCATAACCTTCCTAAGGAGACTGAAGAGATACTCAACGTGTTGAATCCACAATTCAGGGCTTGCATCCGGAGTTCGGATAAGCTTGCGCTGTATCAAGCCATCGTTTCAAACTCGCTCATGCATATCTTCGATAGTTTGATTGTGTTTGGGCTGCCTAACACAGGTCCGGCTGCAGCGCTGCAGGCGTTCGCCGGGTGCACACAGCACCTTGGTACCACATATCGAGAATGGGTGCGCGCTACCGTACAACTCCTTGAGCGCAGCGAATCAAATGGAGAGATCAAAAAAGAAAACGAAGCTTCGCTACACCAAATCGCTGGGGAGATCAGCCACGTACTCTTCACCCTGACTTCTGTAAGCCTTGCGCCAAACGCACAGTCTACGCTGGCCGGAATATTGAAGGACGCCGTGGGTCTGCAACGAACTCTCACTTTACAAAAGGCACGCTACCAGCTGCTCTTCTTTCGCTGCCAAGGTGCCAGCATGCAGTTCGACGACGAAACAATGGAAGCTGTCAATAACGTTGATCCCGCCATGGAAGATGCTACCGACATGGACGTTGATCGCAAGTTTCTATTCTGCGCATTTCCAGGTCTGATCAAGTATGGTGATGAGTGGGGAGAGCATTCTGAAATGAGCAATTTGTTACTGAAAGCGAGGGTATGCTTTAGTGTGGGCTGAATTAAGACTAGAGCTCGTGGAGTTCTATTATACCAAGACCTAACGACGCAAGACCTCGATATTTTGACGCTCCTATCTGTCTTTTCCAGCACCGCAGCTAAGCAAGACAGTTCCGATGTTCTGGAAGATCACACTCTTGAAAATGCATACCATACCCGTCGTCAGATTCCTCTATGCTGCTCAACCCTTCTCTCCATTTCCGCCTCGGATTGCCTGAAATACGGCCCAAGCAGGTTTCCGGATATAAGCATGACGCCCGAAAAAGAGTTATCGACATCAAAGATGAGAGAGTATGCTTGCCTGATACTATCGGTTCTCAGCTCAGACAAATAGAAGTGCATGCGCTTAGCCTGGCATGTGATTCGATTCGAGACCGGCTTCGGTATCGGTATTTCTGCAAGTGATGGGTCCACGAGCGGGATAGGAAAACTAAACTTCTCTTCAGAGGCGATTAGTGTAACGTAAAAATATTTTTCGTGTGTATCAGAAGTGCCGGGTGAAGATACAACTCGACTCCATCCGCTAGGTGGGATGCATTCGCCATCTTGCTCGAGGTACTTGTATTTGTAGTACGCGCTTCTGATCGCGACCGGAGTGCCTATAGTTCTAACATAGTACTATTGATTGATTGGAAAGATCTCTATTGTGGAGATCTTGTCTTCTACTATCTTTATATGGAACAAGTGCCAGATGTCGTGTATTATATTTCTGTGCCAGGTTATCTAGGACTAACTTGGTGGTTGGTTGCTCTCATTGTCTATCGCATGCAACTCCCTTATTGATGAAAACTGATGAAGATTCTACAAAAGCGCGACGTCGAAGAGCAGTATAGGAAGACCATATAAGATACCACCAGCGAACGATCTCGCAAGTAGGGTTCAGCCCATGCAAATGCTGAAACAACATCTGATTCGCTGATCAAAGTTCTATCGGCGTAGCTGTAGAACATGTTCTTGCATTGTTTAAGGTTCGGCCAAGTCGTCTGGTTGCTTCAGGCCAAGGAATCGGCCTGGAAATATATCAACGCGTCTGTCCAGTTCTGTTGTTACTGCACCACGCAAATATGACCACCGACAGTGTTGACATTCCCACTCCACAGTGACGGGAAGAAATTTGAGGGTCCCTTTGTAATTTGGGACGTAGCCCAAGAAGAGCATAACACGCCACGCGAATGCATTCTCTTGGGAAGTCTTAAGACGAGAGTACATTTACCGTCAATACGTGTTTTTTTATATCGGATACTGCGACGTACCGCCCTCGGCTACTCCACGTGCTTACAACATCAATTGCTACCTTTGCGAGAGGTTTAAGTGTGTCTGCCATCCTAATCTTGACGCAGTTTAGGTTTGTCATTTGAGCGATATCGTCTACAAGGCCACTGTCTGCCGTATCACTCGTGACAGCCACAAGATTTAAATACGAATTCGCATATATCTCTGCCATGTGCTCAATCTGAGCCTGCTTGTGTTCGTAGCCATCTTGCAGAATCGACAGTTGATCTATCCATATATATCGTTCTCCAAGCAATCGTGTAGTATACAGGGCCTGTCGTATTGTCTTGGGCAGAATAAATTCGTCTGCAGTGAGACTTCCAGGCTGCCTGAGTCGCTCGATATTGGCAGTAGTTGTATGCAATGTTTGCAGCCCACCCCACACGTAGCTTAATGTGTGATAACGGTTGGCAATGTTGCCCTCAACTACACATCAATCCACCGCGTCGATAGCCCACATCGGCTATATGCTTGTTTCTTCTTTGGGTATGATACAAGGTTCCCCGTGGTGCTCGTCGCATGCTTTGGCCCAGCTCTTCATGATATCAAGCCGCGTCTCCGTCCTGTGCATTAGTCTCGATGTGCCATCTTCGTTGTCAGCCGGATTCTGGATATTATCGGGCATACCACCTCGTAGTGAAAAACTGCACCGTTCGGTGTATACGCTCGAGGCGGACGAAATGATTAAAGGGATCGCGTGTCTTAAGCAAGAAGGTTGAGTCTTGTTTCCTTGGTTGGACCACCACTTCGCGTATCCCGCGCTCCTCCAATAATCTCGATAGCATTTTTCCATGTAGTCAAGCGTTACGCTACTTAGTGCGCTTCATAATGAGTTCTGACCTCGCGTGCTGTTCGTTTGCACAGGCTGGCAAAGTACGTTGTCATCTGTGACCATTCGTCTTTCCGAAGCGGTAACCTCATTTGCAGGCTTTCTGTATAATGCGGCGAGGCGGGCTTGCTTCTAACAAAAGGCTCTGGCAGCAGCCGGTTGCAAGCCTGAGAGATTCACGCAGCGTGACGAGATACCAGAGCCAATTGTGCATACATGCCAACTGACCATGGCTATGCCAAGAGTTGGCATGGTCTAACCACATTAAGGTAATATTTAGGTTGGCACAAAGATCTGCATGCTAGCTAAGGCTACTAGTCCGTTTTAAACCCTCATAGCGTACTTAGGAAGAAAAAAATCTTTTTTAACTTATTTAAAATAAAAATAAAAATAATTCTGCACTTTACTTTAATAGCTATAAAGTTTAAAATCTCTACTTTTTATATTAACGTTACACTTTCTAACTTTATTCTTTCTAATAAAAATATTCTTAAAAATAATATAAGTCGTATATTAAACTTTAAGCAGCAAGAAAATAATAAAAGCCTAATAAAATCATTATACGAAATTTATGTGCGTAAATTAATTATAAACTAATTTAAAAAAATTACAGTACAGCTTACTAGTAGTAATAGTAGCTTGCTGTCTATAAAGGCTAATATTATTAAATATACTACTAAGCTTGGCTTTAGCTTTTTAAGACAACCTTTTAATGTAACTACACATTTTGTAGACACCTTTTTAGTAAAAAAATATTTATTGCTTACAATAGGTATCTAGGCTTATGCCCTTTTATTTAGTATTGCTAGCCCCCAATTAGTGTGTCGCATGTTTAGACAGAAACAAAGAAAAGCAAAACAAAAATATAAATTGCCTCTTAACCTAACGTGCTTTATCCTGCTTTTCTCCTGCTTATGCTGCTTATGCTACCTACTTATATTAGGGCTTTACTCTTAGGTACTCTTAGACGAATTAAAGAAGTAGTACTATTATTACCTTGCTTTTTAACTTATACATGCAATAATAGAATGCCTACTTTTTTTTATACTTTTTTCTTTTTTTATTGCTATTTTAACGTTATGCAACAGCTAGCCTAACTAGTTAAAAGTATTTTTACTTAGCTTAGTTATGCATAATTAAAAAGAAGAAAACAATGCTAAAGTTAAGTATTTTAAGTACTTTGCTAGTATTAGTAAACACCTTATAAATTTTATATTCTTTTATAACTAGCTAAGTTAATGCTTAATATATTTTTTGTATACAAAAATATTGTAGATTCTAGAGTTGTTTAAAGAAATATAATTATTAAGTTTTAAAGAGGCTAAGTTTACAAATGCTTACAAAACTTCAATGTCTACATAATTAGCTTAAGCTAGACTAGTTTAAAGGCTAAGTATATATTAAGAAAGTTTCTTGTTTTTAAATAAAAGTTAAGGTTAAGAAGATACTTATTATAAAGGTTACATGTTATTATAGTATATTATATGCCAATTATTTGTATACAGTACTATTTAAAAATTAAAAAGCAGTAAGTAAAAAGCAGCACCTTTATAAAGTATTACAGGCTCCCGCTGTAGTACGTACGTGTTCTTTTTTTTCTTTATTATATTATGTTGCAATTCTATTGCAATCCTACTATAATTTTGTTGTTAGATATAGGCTGGCAATTGCTGTTAGACACGTTTTAACTAGTGTTGTTTTTTAGTACTTTAGCAAATTTTTTTAACCCTAATTATTGCTTAGTAGTCTAAGCTTTCCTCCTAGAACTTATCTACTTACTGTTCAAATTTTGTTAACTACACACAATTTTTTTTGACTTTTGCAATTAACTAGTTGAGGGTAGCTGCTTTTTACTTTTTTGGAACCCTATTTTGACTACAACAACAACAACCACCACCTTTGACACCTTAAGAAACTAATACTACTAAGCTACCCTAATACCTTAGATTAGACGTAGGTAGATATGTCTATATTATTTAAGTAGCAAAGGTTAATAAGTAATATTCTACTAAAGACAAGATTTTAAGTGATATAAGAAATATACATTTTTCTTAAACTATTTGGCAATTAATTCTAAACTAATTGGCATTTAATTCTAAACTAATTTTAACTAGAACTAGCACTAGTACTCTACGTCTACTAAAGTTAAAAAAAAACTTATTTTCTATTTTTTACTAAATGTAAACGCCTTAAAATAAGTTCTTAAGTATACTACATGGTATTTATTTTTTAAGGTGTCAAAGGTGGTAGCTGTTGTTGTAGTCAAAATAGGGTTCTAAAAAAGTGAAAAGTAGCTACCCTCTACTAATTAATCGCAAAAGTCAAAAAAAATTATGTGTAGTTAACAAGATTTAAAAGGTAGGTAGATAAGTTCTAGAAGGAAAGCTTAGACTATTAAGTAATAATTAAAGTTAAAAAATTTGCTAAGGTACTAAAAAACAACACTAGTTAAAACGTGTCTAACAGCAATTGCCAGCTTATAGCTAACAACAGAATTATAGTAGGATTATAATAAGATTGCAACATAATATAATAGAAGAGAGAAAGAACACGTACGTACTGCAGCAGGAGTCTGTAATACTTTATAAAGCTGCTACTTTTTAAACAGCACTGTATACAAATAATTTGTATATAATATACTATAATAGTGTGCAACTTTTACAATAAGCATCTTCTTAACCTTAACTTTTACCTAAAAACAGAAAGCTTTTTTGTTGTACACTTAGCCTTTAAACTAGTCTAGCTTAAGCTAATTATACAGACACCTAAGTTTATTAAGCATTTACAAACTTAGCTTCTTTAGAACTTTATAATTATATCTTTTATAAATAACTTTAAAATCTGCAATATCTTTATATATATAAAAAATTTTAAGCCTTAACTTAGCTAGGTGTAAAAAGAATATAAGATTAACAAGGTGTGTACTAATACTAGTAAAGTACTTAAAATTCTTTGCTTTAGTATTTCTCTTTTCTTGTTAATTATGCATAAGGTAAGTAAAAAAATTATTAACTAATTAAGCTAGCTATTATATAACGTTAAGATAGCAATAAAGAAATAAAAAGTAAGAAAAAAAGAGTAAGCGTTTTATTATTACATGTATAGGTTAGAAAGCAAGGTAATAATAATGCTGCTTCTTTAATTTGTCTAAGAGTACCTAGAAGTAAAGCCTTAACATAGGTAGGCAGCATGAGCAGTATAAGCAGCATAGTTAGAATAAGGCGCGTTAAGTTAGGAGGCAATTTATGTCTTTGTCTTGCTTTTCTTTGTTTCTGTCTAAACATGCGATATACTAATTGCGTGCTAGCAATGCTAAATAAGGGGGCGTAAGCCTAGATACCTGTTTTTAGCAATAAATCTTTTTTTTTACTAAAAACGTGTCTACAAAATGTGTACTTACATTAAAAGGTTGTCTTTAAAGGCCGAAGCCAATACTACATAGTATAAATTATTATAAATATTTTTTAAATTAATTACAGTATTTTACTTATACTATAGTTTACAAAAGGTTATATAGTAAGCTTTGCTAAAGTTAAAGCTCATAATCTTAGATAAAGAATAATAAAGGTAAGCAAAAAGCAAAAAGCTACTTTAATAGAATATAATGCTAATTTTAAGCTAGCAACTGCAATTTAAAATAGAAGTTATATAAGCCTAAGTTATACTATAGTAATATAATAGTAAGATTATCGTAAACTAAATCTAAGTTAATTCTAAAAGCATTGTCGCCTTTTATAGAACCTACTGGCTTCGGCCTTTTGAGACAACCTTTTGATGTGACCACACATTTTGTAGACACCTTTTTGGTAAAAAAAAAGATTTATTGCTAACAACAGGTATCGGGGCATGGCAATCTTGTTGCCAGCCTATGGCTGGCAATCGCCGTTGAACACGTTTCAATTGGTGTCGTTTTTTGGTACCTTCAGCAAATTTTTTGACCCTGATTTCGCTCGGTGGTCTGAGCTTTTCTGCTCCGAGCGCTTAGCGCGTGGACCTCATCCACTCACCGTTTGAATTTCGTCGACTACACACAATCTTTTTTTGACTTTTGCGACTGATTAGTAGAGGGCAGCTGCTTTTCACTTTTTTGGAAAACCCATTTTGACTACAACAACAACCACCACCTTTGATACCTTAAAAATAAATATATGTAGGAATTGTCTCCTTATTATATGCTACTAGCTCTTCCTATATAATTAGTATAGCTAGTTAATAGCTTTCTTAAAACTTAGCTATCTTGCTATATTTAGTTTCTTCTACTAGGGTTGCTTCTATATCTTCGTCTAGCACTATCTTAGAAATATCGTTATCTAAGGCTTCCTCTAGAGTAATTATAATTAGGTTATCTAGTCTGTTAATACTTACTTAGTTCTATCCTTAAATCATAATAGTAGGTTGTATAACAATGTTATATCTATTATCTAGATTATTATTAGGTTCTGCATAGTAAATAATATTAAGTTATTAAGTTACTTTGCCTTAGCTTTAGTAGTCCTGTTTTATATAACCTTCTTTGTGTTGCGGATTCGATCTCCATGTATAGTAGCTTGTTCTACTATCAACTCAGAGGTAGAGGTCTCTGCCTTCTACTTGTTTGTAGTAGACTCAGAGGCAGCCTAATCTAGGCTTATAACCTGTTGGAGATTGAGGAGGAGGTGCGCAGGGTGAAGGATAAGGATAAGAGAATAAAATAATAGAGACTAGAGGAAGACAGTATTGTAGAAGATAACAATTGTATTGTCTTATCTCTTTGTCTTGCTGTCTTGATTCCTAACTATCTGCTAAACTACAGTCTATATATACCTGTAACTTGCATTCTAGAAAGATCTGTATTACGCAATAGCTTGCGTAGTAGATTGCGTAATCTATAGTAGATTGCGTATTCCTGAACGTCATTGATCATAACAATCAATTGATAACAATGATAAGAAATACTAGTAGCGTAATAGCTCCTAGTAATCAATTGATTGTAGGTTAATTATATATTCCAGGTATGATTTGAGCACCTGGATTCTGTAGAGAAACAGCTGAGTAGCTTAATCTGCAACACTTTGCTACATCTATAATAAGTAACCTTCTTATTACTTTTATTATACGTAAACTTCTTTCTTTCTAGTCCCTTATTAATATTGTTAAGGTGTATTAGCTTATAGCTATTAATAGTGTAATGCTTTAGGGTCTTAAGTACATAGTTTTGCTAACGTCTTTGGTTAGAGTACAGGCGTTAAAATATTTAATGTGCTTAAGCGTCTGTATTCTTAGGTGCGTAATTCCCTAGCTTAAATAACTATTCTTTTCATATAAGCTTATAAAGTTTGTTGTTAACTCTAATAGCTTTAGCTATAAGTTTATTAAGCATGTTAAGGTTAGCTCTACTTCTTATAAGTTTCTATTATATAGTAGGTTTAAGACCTTGTTAGTACATCTATATCAAAGTATTGTTATCTTATTTAATAACTATCTTATACTGTTAGAATTTAGTCGTGTAGTTAGTAGTAAACTTAGTTTATTATAGTTTCTAAATCTTCTACTCCGCAACTACAAATTCTTTAAAAGATAAGAAAACTTTTTTTATCTTAGCTTTAAAGGCGTCTTAGTCTTTAACTAAGGCTATATTATTAGTATTTATAATAGCACCGTCTATATAGCGTTAAAGAATTAAGTTAGCCAACTTTTCTGCATCTTCTTAAAAATACGTAGAGGCTAAAACTACTTTGTTATTATTGTTAATCCTGTCTTCTTTAATATAGAAGTATCTATTAACTTAGAGGAGCTAAGCGTTAAGCTTGCTATAATTACTATAATAAGTCTTAGGCTTATTAGCGCGGCTTGTAGACCTTCTAGTAAGGGAATTAGCAGGTGTGTCTATAGCAGTATTGCTTATCTTAAAGGTATTTAAAGTGTAAAGGTCGTCTTTAGATAACCTAGTGTTAGTTCTTAGGAATAAGCAATTGCAATAGATAAGGGGGTTATACTAGCATAATTAGTAGATTAATGTAATAGTACAGGGTGTGTTAGCATAATTAGTAGATTAATATAATAATACAAGAGTTAAGAAAGTAATAACTAATCCTTAAATTATTACTTAAAGTTAAACATACTAAACTATAAGAGTTTAATACCTAAGACTATATACTAGTAAGTAGACATCTTATAATCTCTGTGCTCTACCTGCTCTATAACGTTAATAAGATTAGTAAGAGCGCTACTGCTCTCTTGCTCTACCTACTCTATAAGATTAATAAGATTAGTAAGAGTGCCAAGACTTCTCCTGCTCTGCGGGTCTTCTCGCTTAGTGAGAGCACCCCTGGTCTAGGTCATGGCTATAGTGGGGCTAGGCAGCGATGGTCGTAACAACCAAATAAAACTTTTTATTAGCTAGTACGCTAGCGTTATTAGCCGCTGCCTAGCAGAAAATATAATGATTCAGGCAGTTAAAATATTTAGTAATAACTTTATGTTTGTAATTAACATTATGCTAGAATTGTAGAATTCGTTAAGGATAAGTTTTAAATTTATTTACTTATAATGCTTTTATCTATTTAAAAAACTGACTAGGGGGGTTAGCTTACGCTAGCCTCTTCTTCTTTTTTATTTTATTTTTCTTCTTCTTCTTAGGCTAGGCCTAGAGGGGGGGCAGGAGCGGCAGAAGCAGGCAGGGGAGTAGGTAAGACAGTAGACAAAGCAGCAAGTATATAGTAAGTATTTATTATTGAACTATACTAAACTAATAGGATCAGTTTAAAATATATTTATCATTAACTATAAACATTACTTATGTTATTTTAAACTAACTATGATAGTAAATACTACTTTTATATATAAAGAAAGAAACTTATTTATATCTATAATTACGCTTTAAGTAGTTAATTAAGTTTTCTTTACTAGTATATTAGTGCTAAATTTATTAAAATGTATTAAGAATTAGTTGAAGATTAAATAGTACTTTATATAGGTGTCTGCTGCTTAAATTCTTATAGCAGTAAACTTAACTAATATAAATTTTAGCATTTTTATTTAAATTGAGATACTAAGTACTAACTCTTTACAAGAAGGTATAGAGCAGGCAGTAGGCTTTATAATATAGCTAAAAATCATTTAAAATTGGTTTATAATCATTTAGAAAAACTTATATTACTGTTAAAGACTGTGCTAGCTTAATGCGCTATAGTTTATTATATAGGAAAGTTTGTGTAGTTAGTGTTAAAAAAGTTAATATAATTGTGTAGTTAAATTAATTAAGAACCAATTTAAAATTGATTTGTGCGTGCTAAGAGACACTAAGATAGCGTGTGCATGGACGTCTTGGCACGGCTATGGTCAGTTGGCCTGCATCCTGGAGCTAATTGTGACTAGGAACAATGACGTTATGAAGGAACAGTGTTTCCTCGCCTTAGAGTACTCATCTTCAATTACATAAGTTCTTCTCTCTAAGCAACTGTTATGCGCCTGCACAAAGCACTTTTTTTGAGCTGTTCTTGCGTTTATAGTGGTGGGTTAGCTGGTGTTTGAAACACGGCGGTTGAACAGACCCGCCTTATAATTGTTTTATTATTAGGAAAGCTCCCCATCGCTTTGCTTGACCAGACCGCCCACAGGTTACTGACAGGTTGCCTCCAGGCCTTACTAGAACGGCGTCGACGGCGTCTGACACTGCTGAGTTGACGTGTGAATATTTCAAGAACTATGAAGGGGCCACGTAGCTGCCACTATTAATTCTCTTGACCTATGCTCGATAGACACACTCTTCACGCGATTTCGGCGGCTATGCTTTGTCCGTTATTGCGTACGTAGTTTTAGCGCAGAGGCTTACAAACTCAAGCATTTTACCCCGGATTAAACTCCCTTTTAGCCAGGACGGTTCGGCTCTAGACCGGTACATCATCTGAGCACGCGGCCGCGACGCCATCCATCTATCCATCGCGCGATGTGCCGAAAGTCCCATACGTTGCAGCCCTCTATTTGCTCGCTTGGTCGCTTCTCTCGAAGACACTAGGATCAATATGTACCCCAGACGGCCGAGGCTTGGGTCTGCATTAAATAGTCGTGGGCTACGGCAATAATCCCTGTCCGATCTGCATCGCAGGACTGCTCAGATAAATTGCGACGACGGATGAAAGGACCATCTGTGCACCAGGACAAAGCAAAGCACTGATTTTTACCCCACTGATAGAATACGATGTACTGTCGAAGCGACTGATTCTGCCTAAAGGACAGCGACGATGGCCAGGTGAAACTTTCTTTATAAAAACACCTACCCGCTGCCCAGACTTCATCACTAGGCTTTTTTGATATCCCAACTCAATCCGAAGCACAGTATCCACTTCCTCAAACGTCAATATGAAGTTCTCCGCAGCAGCAGCGCTCTTTGCTGGTCTTGCCGCCGCCAGTCCTGTTGAGCTCGCCGAGCGCCAGAGCTGCCCCAAGGTCTACATCTTTGGAGCTCGTGAGACCACTGTACCTCAGAGCAATGGCTACGGTACCGCTGCCGGGCTTGTAAATTCAGTCAAGTCCGCCTTCCCAGGTGCGGGCTCCGAGGCTATCGTATACCCAGCCTGCGGTGGAGGCTCGTCCTGCGGAGGCATATCCTACGACAACTCCGCTTCCCAAGGAACCGCAGCTGTTGTTCAGGCTGTCACTGCGTACAATCAGAAGTGCCCTAGCACCCAGATCGTTCTCATCGGATACTCTCAGGTACAAACAATGCCGTAAGGTCCAAGAACGCAGCATACTAACTGCCAACAGGGTGGCCAAATCATGGACAACGCCCTTTGCGGCGGTGCCGGTGCCACTTTGACCGGCAACGCACTCGCGGCCGTCAAGGCAGCAATCTTCATGGGAGACCCACACAATCGCAACGGTCTTCCCTACAATGTCGGTACCTGCAAGGCTCAAGGCGTAAGCTCACCGTACTCTCATCCAACCGTTCTCTTACTAACGGATAATCTAGTTCGCTGCTCGCCCTGCTGGATTCACATGCGCACCCGCAAGCACAAGCATCATCCAGAGTTACTGCGACTCCCAGGACCCATACTGCTGCAATGGAAACGATACCAACCATCACCA
Source organism: Alternaria sp. 'sect. Undifilum' (assembly GCA_024321975.1). Classification (NCBI taxonomy): domain Eukaryota; kingdom Fungi; phylum Ascomycota; class Dothideomycetes; order Pleosporales; family Pleosporaceae; genus Alternaria; species Alternaria sp. 'sect. Undifilum'. The sequence continues at coordinate 2,950,716 of JAJJZI010000006.1, forward strand.
GCAGTACGTCAGCATCTACGGCAACCAGGCTCTGACCTTTATCAAGAGCAAGATTACTGCTTAGGTGTATCTTGAAAATTAAGAGGAAGAAACAAAGATAAGCTAGCGCACGTTGCAGGCACCAAACTTCGATGTAAATATGAATTCAACGAACATGTACATGTCATACAACACTTGATCACTTGCTTGACTTCACTGCACCGCTGTTCTATTTCTGCTCTTTACCTGTGCTTTCTGACGCCCACCAACTCATGTCAGGTATATATGGTTCGAACTTGCTTGCGATCCTACTCATGAATTAGGACAATTTAGCAAAGGGTTTTCTGGCAGATGCAAAATGTTATCCTAGAATTTATACGATTTGTCCTTCTAGTAGTCCTATACCGTCTGTCTTTTGCCTTCGACATCTTCCTCACATCCTAGTATGTCCGCTTCAAACCCCATACCCAATCGCTACACCAACGTTTCAGCCCACTGCCAACCCTTCGATCCTCCCGCCACTGAAGCCAAAAAGATTGAAGTACTCACCGGAGGCGTATTGCTTGCGCTAGAGAACTTGAAGCATGCCTAATTAGACCGAACTCCGCCTTGGGGCAAATACAAGTCCAGGACGCTTGATAAGGAGCAGATGTGCCACTTTGAGAGTTGCATGAAAGAGATTGCAGACTACTCAGAGTATATGGAAGAGTGGGTAAACAAGATTGAAAGGGCACTGAGAGAAAAGGCTGTGAATAAAAAGGATGAAATTAGCTCGACAAGGAAGAAGTATCGTTCGTAACATCAACTATGTAAAAGTGATGTAAACGCCAACCCAGACGCCTTGCAAATATGCAACCACCACCCATTAACCTCATCAATCCTCCAAAACACATCCTACAACTTGGCCTTTGGCCACTGATCCAGCAAATCCGACATTTCGAACCTAGGCCAGTCAGGGTTGAGGCTAGGCGCCGGCCTCTCGCGATCCCAAGCCCACTTCTCTTTGAGCTCTGGCTCTAGCTCGTCTTCCAGCATTTTCACAACGTACTTGCCCAAGACAGGGAAGAATTTGTAGCCGTGGAAGGAGCCGCATGTTGCGACGTAGAGGCCCTCGGCGCCGGCATGGGGCGAGATGATGAAGTCAGAAGAAGTTGTGAACGCGTCCCTGGCTAATGTTAGTACTCACTAGATAGTAACATGTGAAGTTGAAGCTTACCAGCAAATGCGGTGCTTGTCCATCTTCCAATTCGCGCCCTTTTTGCCATAGAATACGTCATTAGCGTGAGATATATCTAGCTTCAACGGGCCAGGAACATCCCATTGGTTGTAGTCCTTTCCAGATGGTGGTGCAGAAACGAAGCGACCGGGTAGTACTTCATGGGTGTTCTTGAAGATCTTCTCTCCCCACCACTTGAGCTCGCGGTCTTTGGTAGGCGGCAAGCTGCCGATGAAAGGTCCGTATGCGGCGGTGTAGCCCTGAACACCAACGGGCATATCCTTGAACTTTTCGTAAGACTTCTCGTCGAGAGTCGTCATACCGGTTGTGATACCACCAGCGACAATTCTCGATCCAGAACGGAGGTTGTTGTTCCCACTTTTCTTAGCAGCCTGCTCGAGGAGTTTTGCAGTATAAGCGCCAGTTGACAGGATGACATGTGAGGCTTTGATAGTGTTGCCTTGCTCGGTGTTGACACCTGTGCAGCGGCCAGTGTTGTCAAAGTCCAGGCTGTCGACTTTCTCTGTAACATACTTGACGCCCTTTGCGATCGACCACTTGGTAACTGCTCTTAGCGCATCGCCTGCCTGTGCCCAGCCACTCGTCTTGTTGACAAGCACACTCTTCGCGCCGTCGTAGTTCGCATCTTCGAAAAGTCCGCCGAACAACTTCTTCGCTTCCTCAACAGTAACTGACTGCAAATCTGCCTCACGTCCAAGCTTCTTGTAGTTGTCGATGACGTCTTGCGCGTAATCGGAACGGCAGACCCAGAAGATGCCAGTCTCATGGAAGTATGGCTGCCATAATGGGTCTTCTTTAAATACATCTTGAGCCTCTACAGCGAGTCTGCAGTAGATGACATCGTCGTAGTCGGCGCGTACCACTTTGTTCCAGTCCCACGAAGCTGCTACGCGGTTATCGGCGTCCCAAGCATCTTGATCGACGACTGTTACTTGTCGGTCTGGGTACTTCTTGATAAGGTGGTAAGCAGTTGAGATTCCGAAGACGCCGGCGCCAACGACGAGATATGAGGGCTTGTTCGATGCCATGTGTTTCAGGACAATGGGTTTATCGTCGTAGAGCATAAAATGAGAGAGATTTGATGCAGCGATAACCGGTCATGACCATTACATTGCGCATTTATATCATCACTTACTGCACCTATCACTCGCATCGCAAACGGCCCATGGAAATAGTGGGCCGTTCTCGGCCACATCGTTGTGGTTGCTGTAGACTAGGCGCGGGGCATTCGTGGAGGTTGTTTCCTTATCGAGCAAGACTTTGCGACGGGCAAGCTCCATCGCCTTCCCGATATCCTCTCCGCCGGCTGCCATGGCTTCAATTGGACATGACATGTAATTAATCGGATGCCTATCTGCTGATATCGACGTCTGAACCGTTGCGCAGTCGTCACCGACGATTCCCATTCTCATGGCCCGTTCGACATATCGCCGCTTCTGAGCGAACTAGTGGCTGTGGTGCTAACCCGGTTTAGCCATGTAGCGCGATGAGTGAATCGGAAGAGTGGACTGACACCACATCCTGGCATGAATCAACTTGGGGATGTGGATGTGTAAGAGTGCAATTAATTTAATACATAGCCTACAGTGACAATTTAGAGGTCATGCATGTAGTAGCTCTACGAGATCACATCAAGTGTAGAGAACCATCACGAGCTTGTGCTTACTACAAAAGCTTCAGCACCAGGATCATGGTTTTTTGCAAAGTTTTTGGAGAAGTCTCTGCATATTGCACGAACTTGAAATGCTAAAGACGGGTTACGGTAGCAGTAAATGTTTTTACGGTACGAACGGTATGATCGGTACCACCGCTCCTATGCGAACTGCGCGACAGCTTAGCCTTCCTGCAAGGTACACCTCCCGTTGTCATACGTATGTGTGCCCATTGATGTAAAAGATAGGTCCAGAAACCTCAAGAAGACTGTAAGTATCCTGGCCGGTGACAAGGGAGCTCCAGCGTATCGGAAGCCTACAAACCATCCACAAGGATAACAGGAGCCCTTCAGTACATCCACTAGAGTATCGAGGAGAAGCCTGTCGACACACTAGGCGCATACGCGAATGCAGAGTCGATGCAGTGCTAGCAGACTAGAGCTAATCGCGTAGCCTAATAGCCCCGCGAGAAGTTGCGTCAAGCCTTCATCCTAATCAACTCTGTTAAGAAATTCGACTATTTAACCGTCAAAGAATCTTGTGCGAGTGTTTGAAGAATACCTTGCAAGCTATACATACGTCGTCATCGTACTGCTGGCTCCCAAGGTCAGTAGCGATAAGTAATGCCTCTTTTCGGCCGTGGAGTTATAATCGCCAGTACGCTACGCGCAAAGGGATCATCATGAAAGTTGTGTGCATTTTGATCGTTCTCGGGTTCTGGGCTTGAAAGAACGATGTATACCGAGGGAGTCACCCCACTAGCCGTCGTGTTGGTCCGTGTTTTCTTCGGACTACCGCGGTCTTTGGCTCCAGACTGCACCCTTTTGGGACGTGATTTCTCCATGCTGACTTTCGGCTCCAGGATGTATATGTCATGGGTTGGTTTATCGCGAGTGCGGTAATAGTCATGACTTCTGGGAAAACTAGGTCCAGCTACTTGTGCTCAAATTTAGCGCCAGGAATTTGCAAAAGATTAGTTTAGAAGATACTATATTAATCATACAAATGTGGGATAATTTCGGCTTCCTGTTTTATCTTTGTGTGATTGCGCTCGTTATCGAGATCATCTAATTACTATTAATCTAAATTGGAATTTGAGTGGATTCATCGTTTCATGACGCTAGTTTGCTGACGGCCTCTGAAGTGGTTATGTCTCTAGCTGTTGTTTCATGATTTTCAACTAAGATAACATGGGCAACCTCAAACTACAGTAACCGTCCCATTACCCATCAAATTCTTAGAACTCGAACCAACATGCACAATGAAGTCCCCCTTCTCAACCACATACTGCATCTTCTTATCCCACAAGCCCCACTTGGCGACATCCAAGTCTACACTAACATGCACCGTCTCACCAGCCTTGACCAAGACCTTCTTGAATCCCTTGAGCTCCTTGTTGGGCACCACAATACTGGCGAAGACGTCTTGCACGTAAACCTGCACTACTTCCTTGCCGTCCACGGGTGATGTGTTTGTCACGCTTACAGTAACGGTAATGGTGTCGCTCGCGCTGACTTCTGTTTTCGAAAGGGTGACGTTGGAGTAGGTGAAGTTTGCGTAAGAGAGACCGTATCCGAACTCGTACAGTGGTTGAGGGCTGTTGAGGACATACTGGTGGCCAAATTGTAGGGTACCGTTTGGTAGGATTGCTCCGGCGTCGGTAGCCCGGCCGGAGTTCAAGTAGTCGTAGTAGACTGGTAATGTACCGACGTCGTAGGGAAAGGATACAGAGAGCTTACCGGAGGGTGTGACATCGCCGAAGAGAACATCAGCCAATCCGTTGCCACCCTGCTCACCGGGGTAAAACTGCTGAAGGAGCGCGGCTGCGTTGTCGGAGATCCAGGGCTCTGTGACGGGCTTTCCAGAGGAATACACGACGATGGTAGGTTTTCCAGTCTCTATGATAGCTTGGACGAGCTCGCCCATAGCTCCAACGAGGTTGAGTGATGCGACGTCTACGTGTTCACCAGTAGTGGCGTTTAGACCTTGCCAGAGCTCCTGCTGATCACGCGACCAGGTACCGACAACAACTACTGCGACGTCAGCAGCCTCAGCCGCAGCGACAGCATCGGGGAAGCCGGACTGGTCGTTCGACCAGCGCTCGCACCCTTGGGCGAAAGTTACTGTGCCGCTGGATGCATTCGTGATACCTTGCAATGGAGTAACGTTGGTAGGGTTGTACTGGGAGCGGTAGACCACGTAATCTCCTAGGTTGGTAATGTTCGCCATGGGGCCAATGACGGCGATATTAGCAGACTTGGAAAGAGGTAACGTGCTGTTCTTGTTCTCGAGCAAGACGATGGAATCAGCCTCGAGCGTCCTGGCAAGCTGAACATGTTCTTTGGGGTGGATAATGGACTCGGTCGCATTCGTGGAGAGACCTTGGTATGGGTTTTCGAATAGACCCATTTCGAATTTAGCTCGGAGTTGACGACTTACGGCTCTGTCAACAATCTCGATGTCTAACTTGCCTTCTTCGACCAAGCGGGGGATGTTCGCATAGTTGTATGAGCCTCCACCCATTTCCACATCGTTACCGTTTGGTAGGGCCATGAGTGTGATCGCTTCGCTATCGATCGGTGTGTCTTTTGTTTTGCATTGACACAGTTTAAAGTTGCAGCAGAGCCTGTCTGTGGCTCCCGCATCCGAAGTCAACCAGTACTTGTAGCCCCATTCTTCGCGTAGAATTGTCTCTTGCATATGGCCATCAGCGATCGAAGGTATTCCGTCGTATGAGTGATAAGCACCCATGATGTTCCAGGCACCGCCGTCAATGATAGCACGATGGAAAGGCGGCAGCCATGTGGTTCGTAGCTCCCGTTCACCTCCATGAACTGGTCCGGTGTTTAGGCCTTGCTCTGGCGCACTGAAGCCGGCGAAGTGCTTGACTGTAGCGCTAACATTCAGACTTTGTACTCCTTTGACGTACTCGTATGCCATCTCGCCGGCCAGGAAACCATCTTCGCCGTACGTCTCTTCTACTCTTCCAAAACGCAGCTCACGCGCTAGATCTGCGAGTGGCGCGAAAATTTGGTTGATACCAAGAGATAGTGACTCGTCCGCAATCGCGACAGCCATGTCGTGTATTAGCTTCGGATCCCACGAGCATGCCTGCCCGATCGGGCTGTTGTAGATGGTTGCATTACCCACGAGTAAGCCGTGGATAGCTTCGGTCTGAACCATTGCTGGGATTCCCAAAGTCGTATTATGCAAAAGGTAGTCCTGGCCGATTTTGACGCCATTGCTGATCCACTCTGCAGGTATCGGATAGCCGACGTAGAACTGACCCGCGCGGACGCGGAAATTCCACTCAAGACCGGTCTCGTTGACAATATTAGTGGTGGTGTTGATCCAATTTGCGATATCACCCTGGATCAGCTGAGCAGTCTTTTCCTCGATGGTCATACGGGAAAGAAGGTCTGCTACTCTGTCCTCGACTGGGGCGGAAGCATCCTTGTAGGTTGCATTGGCTGCTTGTTGTCTGCGAACCAAATCGAGTGCGCTACTAGGAAGGAGTAGAGCGCACCCAAAAAGTAAGGAGGCTGAGCCGAAGAAGGACTGCCGCATGTTGATATGAACTGTAAGTGCAGTCTCACCCAGATACTGGGTTCTAGACAATGTACCGTGAGTCTTATAGGTTCTCCCCAGGGTCTACGGGCCGTTGAAAGGGGCGCATGCAGATTCCAGGATGTACTGCGGACAATTGTCCCCCCGAGACGCTCATATTATATTGAGGTACCGTTTCAAAGGACGACGATCGATGTATGTTTCTCGAGCGAGATGACGCCGAGGGTGTGGGGCTGCGTACAGAGCGGACCGAATCTTCGAACACATCCCCAGTGCAGATCGAAAGGCATGCTATAATGGTATTCTCCTTTATAACGCGTGATATCTCGACTTGAAGCCTTGAATCAAAGTGAAGAAGGCCATGGAAAGTGTGTGGAGTCTGAGATTTGATTGACGGAAGAAATGGTGGCTTGAGCTAGCCAGGACGCTTCTCCCCCGCTTCTGATCTTCAACGAACAACACTCTCCGCACATCAACCCCGGATCATCTTAGTCACTGAACTTTTCTGACATAGTTTGATGTGCTGTTCGTGATCCTCCGGGAACTAGGGATCAGATCCGCAAGCTTTGCCGCGTCGTCGCAGTAAACCGTAGATTCAATGACGTTGTGGATTCTGACACCCAAAGCTATTACAATCGGGATGTCCCGCCCACCAAGGTACAACTTCGACGATAAGCGTAAAGGAGATCTCAGGCAGCAGTCTGAGCTGAGGGCGCCTACTCTTCTTCGTCGAGTTTGGCAGTCGAAAGAAGCTCAAAAGACATGCAGGAGGAGCATAGTGATAAGGTAAGTACGCAAGAGTTACTAAACGTCTAGTGTACACTATATTATTTGACATCCGACTGAATCTCGAAGCCAACCGTGGTCGAGCACCATGCCAACAAAATCACTCTAGTTTCTTGATCTCCATCATTCGTAAGGTGATTGCACCATCCCAACAAGACCTCAAGCATTCCTTGAACCAAGATTACGTTGATAAACCCCATCTCTTCTGTAAACGCCATAATATTCGTACACCTGGTATATCCTCCTCTTCATAACATCAAACAGTAATTAATTATACAAACATTGAAGTAATACTTCCGTAAGAATAAACATAAGAATCGCGAAGTCTTTTCTCGTAACACGTCTCACTCATGGAAAACCAGCAAACAGATGAGGCTATGCCATTAGCAGAAGAGGAACGAAGAAGGCAACCCACCATACCCGTTCTTTGTTCTTTTCACTCAAGACACTGGAGGCTCCTGCCGCGCTGGGCGCAGGTGGTATACCTGTGTACTGCGAGCTGACTGTAGTGGTTGTGCTGAGCGTCGAGCCGGCGGCGATCGCGCTTGAGGCTTCCGGTGTAGGTCTTGAGATAGGCGAGGCGGAGCCACGGGAGGCGGAGGGGTTGTATGAGAATGGCGGAGCAGTATGGAATTCGGTGTTAGATAGAGATGATGGTGTTGAGGATGTGACTATGGCTGTTGAGAGGATGGTGGATGCTGAGTCTGCTGCGGATGATAGTGCCGAAGATGTAACTGTGACTGTTGAGAGGACGGTAGACCCTGAGTCTGCTGCGGATGATGACAACACAACCGATTCACTTGTTGATGTCGAAGTTGGAGAGGCTACTGATATAGATGTGGACGCAGTTGGAAGTGTCACTACTGTGGTTGTTATTATTGTCGATGCACTTGAATCGATGTCCGAAGAAGACGGAAGTGGGAGAGTGGGTAGAGTTAGAATTACGGTGGTTGTGACGGTCGTGGTCGTAGTCGCAATGGATTGCTGAGTGATACCCGGGAGTAGTATGGATGACAGAAGCCCGAGATCTATGGTAGAACCGGCCACTTGATCAGCTATGCCAAGTGCAGCCACGGGTAGGCCAGGATGGACGCTGGTAACAAGAGCAGAGGAGGGCATAACGCTGGGAGAGCTCTGAATTGCGGATACTGGAAGAGTAGTAGAGCGATCCGATGTCGACGCCGTAGGAAGCGTCGCATTTGAAGCAAGAGACGAGCTTGGTTGCACCGTGTAAAACACTGTTTCGGCGACGACTACGACTACCACGGAAGGATACTCTGAAGTCGGAACTGAGGAAGGCGAGGTGGCGGTTGCTGAGCTTGAAAGCGGCGAGTAGACGAGCGAATTCGATACTGGCAGTGTCACTGGTGATACTTCTGGCGAGCTGGACACTGCATCTGCAGTCGACAAAGATGGAGAGGCGACGGCAACGGATATGTTTGATGACGATGAACTCGAGTAGGGGACGACGATCACAGCGCTGGGCTCTGGTCTCGATTTTGACGAGCCGGATGGCGGTACTGGTAGTCCTGTAGCATGTACGTGGGGTTGTGGTGCTCCGGCAATGGTAGCTATTAAAGTCAGCATATCGCAATCACACCAGTTACCACTCCATCCACTTACTACTATTCATTTCGTAGGGTTTTTGCATTACACCACCGAGCACACTCGTCGACAGTGCACTCAGCACAATTGTGGTTAGACTTCTCCTCATGTTGAACGAATATGGACTGTGATCGCGCAAGGAACGACGTGCTGTTATTGGCCAGACACAGATCTCTAGAAGATGTGATAGGAACAAAAAGACTGCAGATAGACAAATACAAAACGATGAAAGAACTATTCCGAACCAGCCCTATGTTCATATGTATTAATACTGGGGGGCTGATATCGACCCTTCCCAGAAACCAGGGTGGCCGGTTGCCAGCCACCGGCGGCCAATCCTACAAAAAGCATGTTTGTCGTACAACAACGTTCGGTGTAGCGCAGCGCAGGCACAACGTATGCATCGTGCCAACGGCAGTGATCTGAAACTTTCCGGTTTGTCGATTTACAGCATGCGATGGCGGTCGAGATGCTGCGATGTTGCGGTGAGTGGTGCGATGAAGAAGTTGGGCAAGAAAGGCGGGCCTCGCACGGACCTTCACCACGTCAAAACTCGGTAGCCAGCGCGACAAGGCATGGTGATAACGGCCCGACGCGTTGTACCTCCAGCAGAGCCTGCAAATCGCCATGGTACTGACCAGCATAGATGTTGAGCTGAGTCATGGATGTTGCACCGCCAGCGCAACGAGCGGAAAACGACAGATTGTGGACAGCCCTGCCTTGGCTTGAAGTGCCATGAAAGCCTACATGTCAGATTAATTGTCATCTCGACGATGCTGTAGGACGGAGTCACGGGCGAAAGAATATGTGCAGAGGTATGATTTGTATTGCTTAAAGTCTAATGTGAAGCGCTTGGTGCTGCGCGGATTCACCGCCCAGGATCTATAACCTCTTTTGTTAGCGAAGCTCTCAAGAGAAGGCAGTGGTAGAACGGATAATTCCAGTGCAAATCAGACAGCAGTTGGTACAATTTTTGGTCGACAGTGAATTCCGATCAGGTCTGTGATAAAAAGGTGCTCTCATCATTGCATTCGAGAGTGGGAAGAGAACGTGTAGACTTACCGTTGACGACTTCATTCAACCTGCGACGCTTGAAGAAAGTCTCGATGCTTTTCTGTGATGCATCGTGGCGAGAGCTTCCGATACCACAGCCGGTACGTTTGAGACCGCACAGATGGTCTTTACCATTCACGGTAAGGATTGTGGTGGACCACTCTGCAGCGATGCGCGGTGTTGTAGCCAGTGAGGCTACTGCAGCTGTCTGGGCGGATGCCTCTAGATCCGACCCGTATGCACGACCATGCTCAGTTGCGGATGGTGGTGCTTTGCCCTTACCCTGATCCCGCTCTGCAACCGGCGTTTCTGGGGCAGGCACCTTTGCAATTGGGCTTGGATCACCAGGCGCTCCTCTCACCATGTGCAACTCTAGGTAGCCAGTATTGGACCAGCCACCCAGATGCTCCAGCGATGGCCGTGCCATTGCTTGGAGCTCTGGAGACAGCGCAACGCTCTTGTGCGGAAGGCGCAAAAGCAGGCGCTTCCAAAGGATGGAGAGAAAGATGCCATGCGACACTATCGCAACCACGGCATCAGCATCATCTGACGCGTCACCAAGGAGCGGCAAGAGATACTCATCAAGAAACAAGTCAGCTCGGTGCGCCATGACGTCTTTCGACTCTGCACCCATAAAGCCCGTTGTATCCTTGTTCCCTAGCCTATGGTGGTGCTTGCCAGACACCCTTGGCTCGGGAGGCTGATTGTTGAATCTTTTCCCTTCCATCGACCCAAAGTCTCGCTCCATCAGCACCGGTAGCTGCATGAAATCGAGTGCCACTTTCGCAGTGTTGCCATCACTTGTCGGCGTCAACTGAGCTTCTCGGATTTTGCCGGCCGTTTTCACAGCCCGCTGTAGGTGCGATGAGAAGAGGTGGCTGAACGTCAACCCAAGGGACTTGAAATGCAGACCCAGGCGGGTGGCCTGTTCATAGCCGTGATTGGTGAGCGCTGAGTCTCTGGTACCGGCACTGGAATTGTTAGCAAGGGGACGGCGTCGACTGCTGGTGAGATGCTAACTAGAGCTGTGCGACGTTGTCGACTGTTTCCCCATGGCGAATCAGAAACAGTCTCATCGATCGGACCATGGTGCCCACAATGGGCGGTTTGACGCGCCGTTGAAATTCATGGTTGAACAGACAATACAGTGAAAGATGGAGGTCGAAGAAGGACGCGGGTTATTTTCGCTAGTAGGGTCCGTGTTAGCGTGGCGATGACTAAGCATACACTCCTCAACCATGATATCTCGGTGTTTCGCCAATGCCTTGCTACTTTCTGGCAACTATAAACCGATTTCAAACGCGTATTTGAATCTCTATGAGAATCCTAACAACCTAAGAGCGAGCTGACCTCCATCTTCACGCACTCGGGCCACATTTAATTGAACACGAGCGTTCACTGGATGAACCTAGCAATCTACTGTGCATGGCAAAGGCCGAGAAAACAACAACCTTCGCTCATCAAATAGGCTACGCTAGGATAAGGATGATCATGAAGTCAAAAGTTCAAAGATCGACTACAGATACCGGATTAACATTGCGGACACAGAAGTTACGTTATTGCCTTCGTCCATCCTGAACCTTGTCACCATGATGAGCCTCTTTGACTTCTATATGGTACACATGGACCGCATGAGCGCAACAGACAGCAACCCGCATGTTTTACAACACAGCAAGAGCTTTTAAGAGACTGGAGCCCGGCGAGCCGCCAACTCTTTAAAGAACCATGCTATTCTTTTCATCATTGATTCTGTTATCCCTGTTGTCGGAGGCAAAATACCGATCGATCGATGAATCGCACTCCGGCTAGAGGATACATATACACTGCGACACCTGTTGTTTGAGCTGCGTTGGGGAAACATCTCATTCCATCTACCTTCCCTACTCTCATGCCAGTTTTCGCTGTGAGGAAATCGTCTATTTTCTTCCTCGTGTCTCTGTTGAACAGTTACTCTTTTACCCATTAAACAGTTTCCCACTTCACGAGACCATTTGTCTGCCTCCATAAAGATTCACGAGCTTGTTTTGTTTCATACACCACTGTTTAACGATGTTCGCTAGCTTTTGCAAAGAGCGGAAGATATTGCTATTTCTCTAGCGCCACACTCACCTTTAGTGTGGGACACACTGATGACCTTGATTTAATCCCGTTCAACAGTCGGATTCGCCTCTGAACCGTGCCATTTCGGTGTGCGCTTTAGATCGCGAACTTTACTTAAGCACCCTTTGATGAGACCCTCACTAACCCCACTCTCTCACCTCTCTGCTTTCGAACACTAGCTCCCTTCCGGATTGACTGTCTTCGGCAGCATCTTAACAACACTCAACTTAGTTTTGAAAATTCACAGCGTCGTGGTGCCTATACTTCAATGCCCAGTGTGTCCACCTACAGTCTTCAATTCCATGGCTACGCAGCAAGATGATGATATGCCACCTCAGCCGGATCTCGATTTTGACTTCAATCTTCCGCACGGAATCGAAGACGAAGACGACAGAGACCAGATAGAGCGTCCCAGAAGCTCTCTGGATAACGATGACTCCCTGCAAAATCACGACTCACCTGAAGACACTCATCAGACAACGGAACGCAACTTTTATTCGGATGTGCAAAATAAAAACTTGGTTCATCAAGACATGAACTATGATATGCTCGAAAAGGGCTTCTCCGATGACGATGACGCTCCCGAAGCATTTAATCGCTCCTGGTCCGCTCAACAAGCCCGGAAATCTCCGCCCAAAAAGAAGAAGTCACCAAGATCTGAAGACTACAACGATGAAGCTAGCCCTAGAAGCAAGAAGCAGCGCATGTCTCTTTTCGGGGGGCCATCAGAAGAGATTGAAGAAGACCAATTTGACGATCTCTTCGCAGAACAGCCTGAGGATCGCCTACTAGAACAGGTTGACGACTTACCCCAAACTAAGTTTCCGAAACAAAGCATCGGCAACCGCATGCATAGTCTTAATATCGAGCAGCAAGAGAGGGAAGAAGGTCCACGTGAGAAGCCACTCAATCTTGGCTTCGGACTTGGAGATTCTGATAGAGAGAGCATCTCACCCAGAGCATCTCCAGCGCTATCAGACGAAAAAACCGTCATTCCTGCCGATACTCAGGTAACTGTGATCAATCATTAACTGTTATACCAGTCGCGTACTTACTTTACCAGCCGGCGTATGAGTTGCGTCAAGGTATCGACCGAAAGACCACATACACCTATGTCGATCAGGATGAGTCTGGCAACTTCGATCCCACGAATGAGACAAGAAACAGCGCACTGAAATCAAGACAAGCAAAGGCTGCCAAAGTTGCCAAAGCTGCACAGCAGCTTAAGAAAGGCAAGCGGCGCGCATCTAAAGAGACAGTCTTGAAGTGCATCGTTAAACTTCGCATCGAAAGATTCGGCAATGTAAGAAACATCACCAACGATAAGGACAACTGGCCAGAAGACTGGTCCGATATTGATTCTGAAGCTGAGCGCGAACTGCAAGAGTATCGTGGATTCTTCCGCCGCAACACACCCGATCGCAACCTGCAGCTCCCAATTCAAGACCCCCGGTCCGAGGTTGACGATCTGACTGGCCATCCAGCAGCACGAGGCTGCATTTCCTGTCGCATACACGGAACAGATTGCTCTTTAGTAACAGGTGGTACATACCCTTGTCAGCATTGCTGCAATCAAGACCAAGAATGCGAGCCTATCATTCCACCTACCGAGAAAGGTCGCTGCAAGCAATGTGTTGATGCCGGCAACGATTACTGCTCTTTCGAAGGCGAGCCCGGTCAAGCTATATGCGACCATTGCGAGGAGAATGAGCACATATGCGAAGCGCTTCCTCCAGTTGGCTACCGTGCCAAAAGAATTATCATCGATGAAGTGATCTATACTGAAGATCGACCACACATCCAATGCACGAACTGTCGTCAAGACAAGAAGCGCTGCAGCTTGAAGAAGAAGACCGACAAGCCCCCCTGCAAATACTGCAGAAAGCACAACATTGGCTGCACCTTCTACAATATCCCAAAAGTCGTCAAAGAGAAGAAGGTCAAAGCGAAGGGGCCGACTGAAGGGGAGGCACCCGAAGTCGCTGTGCCGGATCATAACTACTTCACCAAGGAAGACCTGGAAGACATATACATGGAAGACGTGCGGGTGGAGTCACGTTCCCCTACCCCCGAGCTTGAGATGGAAGACAACGCTGGTCACAAGGGTAAGCTGACAAAGATCAAGACCAGCTTCGCGCATCCTGTTCAGTTTGGTGCGCTCGAAAACGTTTCCGACTGCGACTTTTGCGAGCAACCCGCGTTCGCATTCGTCGGATTGTTTGAGAAGGAGGTTCATGTGATCCGTTGGTACAGCGGACATGGCTACACAGAAGTAGGCGGCGGTCATGCGGAGAATATCAAAGGGGGGACGACCATGTGCGAGAACTGCACGTTTAGTAAGTTCCATTTATCATTATTTTCCTAAAGACCGGAAAACTTCAGGGATCAGTTTCGCTGACAGTTCTATCAGGTAGGGCGCAGATCGTGTTTTGCGAGGAACATGACATGCAGCACATCTTCCCCAACACCAAGGCCTCAAGTTTCGAGGAGACATTCGCAGATCTACTAGAGTCTGCTGAAGGATCCTCCATAGAGATCCAGCAGCAACTCCAGCGCTGGTGTTCCATGTGCTTTTCCCCCGCCACTTTCACCTGCTGCACGCGACAGGTGTCGCTGTCCCCGTCCGAGGATGCCGACCAGGAGATTGGCGGATGTGGCTTGAGACTCTGCACTACTTGCGAGGTTAAGTTGTGGGAGGACTTTGATGGGGATAGCAGCCTTATGGCTGAGACGCTGGACCGTGAGGGCAAGGCTAAGGCAGGAGACGAAGATCCCGAGAGGTCGGTGGTCAGGGCAGATGTTGGATTCCTTTCCAGTGAAGGACTACTGATGAAAAGTCTGGCGTGTGCGGCAGATGAGGCAGACATCTAGATTGGCCTACAGACCATGATATTGAAAGGTGGGCTTTAGTGCGTGAGAGCTACGGGCGCGTGTTACACCGTCGGTTCTTTGCTGAAACAGCATTTTTCAAAATATCCACATCTGAGACGGATGCCATCTCTTCATTCAAATTAGGCCGTTTAGCCACTTCCTTCAAATCTTTCTTCTAGAAGCTGGCGAATATTTTAGTCGTGTCCGTGTTCGCGAGCTTCTCTTCGCAAGAACTAGGTATGACGTACTGGTACCGGTATTTTATCCGCACATAGCTCATTTCCTTCCCCGACCTCGCCATAGTTCACGTCGTTACGGCATCACTGCAAAAAGCCCAACACCACCGGCAGGATGTCTTTCATCCCGTTGATTGCGTCCTGACTAAAGGCGACCTGACCATGGTTCCTGTTCTCACCAAGGAACGACGCATGTGCCTCCAGGGGCACATCAGCTGTCGCAAGGGCGCCATAAGATGGGCCAAACTCTTGTCGTCAACAAGAACTTTGAATGTTATCGCATGCTAACTCTACTAGTACTCAAAGCCAGCAGCCTTCCGCCCCTCGAGTTCGGTCTCGTAGGGAGCCTCGGCTTGCGGCGTTATCCTCGCCAAATGCCTGCGCGCGCCATCATCCCAGTCAAGCAGCGCGCTGTGCGCTGTAACGCGGTTGTCCCAAACTACTACTGTACCTGGCGCCCACTTGACGCGTGCCTGGAAGTCTTGACCCTTTGCGATGTGATCGTATAGGAAGTTGAGTAGGAAATCCGACTCCTCCTTGAAGCCCACAATGCGCCGGCTAAATTGAGGGTTCACGAATATCGCTTTTTCGCCCGTCGCAGGATGTGTTCGCACAAGCGGATGGATTGAGGTCACCGGATCGCGACGGACGATGCCACCTCTGTTCTTGCTGTTGTCGGCTTGCTCTACAGCTGAGATGACGTTAGCACCTTTTCGCAGCGCGTTGATCACAGTTGAAGCTTACCTGAGTGAACGACTTTCAAGCCGTGTAATCGCTTTCTGAACTCTGGCGAGAGCCTGTTGTACGCTGCCGCCTGATTCGCGAACAATGTATCACCTCCTGCAGCTGGCCCATCGAGAAGATACAGGAAAGTTGTTCCAGGTGGCTGCTTCTCATACGTCACATCTGAATGCCAGGTAATCGAGTTTGTCCGCTCTTCGAAGAAGTCTCGCGCAGTGGTGTCGTCGGTACCTCGATGGACGAGGTGAACCTCAGGATAGCCTTCAGGAGCGCCGGACGTAGGATGAATGTGGTGCCGACCGAAGTATCCACCGAATGCGAGTGCGTCTTTGATCGGAATGTCTGCGAAGTCCTGATCGCGGAACGCTACGACTTTCTTCTGGGCGACAAAGAGTGCGAGTTCATCCTTTCCGGCATCGGTCAGCTTGCTTAGCTGGACACCATGGACTTCAACGCCAATGTTTGCCGTAATGTCCGCGACGGTTGCATTCTTCAGGAGGTTAGGGAAAGAGGGATCGGCATCCTTTCCGTGCTCAATGTGCTCAAATGGCTCCCATGGTGGGTACCTGATTCTCTCATTAGTTTTCTGTATTTCTGAAAACATGGTAAAGCTCACTTTTGTCCCTTCTCATTATCCCAAGTCGGGAGATAGTGTGGGTATTTGGCAGGCGCGTGTTTGTCAGTGCCACGCAGCTCGAGCTCCTTCTGGAATACTTTCGGGCCACCAAAGGCGGCTTCTTTGTACTGGCCAACTCCAGATTTATAGCCGACAGTAGTCTGTTCGGTGACTTCTTCGATGAGTGCTGGGGCCATGTTGCTGTCAGATCAAATTGCTTGAGTCGATGTTTGTATGGGTGTCAGTCCGGAAGGATGTTGCATTACCCATTATGCAGCCTTATATGTCCGACATCGCATTACACCTACAACCGCGAGTAGTAGTTCTTCGACGTCAGGCCCAGACATCGGATTTGCGCAACCCCGCTCTCATGCACTTGGTGGCGGGTTGCCACAATCGTCGGTTATCGCAGTCAAGCAATACATCTTGGCTAGCCAGGGACACGACTGCCGCATTATGCCCGGATCAATCAGCGTGCGACTAGATTGCATCAAGCATGCAGTTTATTGCTTCATACGTGCTTCTCGCCTCACGCTATCCGCGAACAGGAAAGACCGTCGACCTGCCCAAGGCTTCATACCACCGAAGCATCTCACTCAATGTCGAATATACGACTGTTCTGGCGTCAGAATAATCTCCGCACAGGTCCGTGGGGGAGTGGTGGATATGGTGTTCCTTATCCATGTCGCCAACACCCCAGCCAATCACGCAATCTCTAATCGAGGAAAACGACAGCGAATCAACCTCAGATATACTGGAGACGACAATTGTGTCCCGCTGCGACATGTCATCCACAGTTTGCGTGCTCGGTGGATGCGGGACGGTCCTAGTCGCTTTTACTTCCGCGGACAGCATACAAATCCGAGCGCGGTTGGGGAGCGCGGTGATGGTGAAGAATGAATGACAGTAGGTGGATACGCTGTCATCGTGCGTTACAACACTAGCAAAATTGCTAAACTTCTCCTCCGAAAAGGTGCGAATTCAGAAGCTATGTGCATGGGTTGGCTACGGCTCGAGTCGACGGGCTCGGAAACGCTCACTGATATAATGGAAGAGAATCCTCCAAGTCACTTACAGGATGTCCAATTGCACAAACTTGTAGCGGCTGCAGCAGAACAACTTCATTTCCAGTATGGCTATTGGTAACAATGCTGACGACTACCCTGCCAATGGAAAAGTGCTGTTCGATACCACTGAAAGCGACAACAACAGCGACACTGCAGTCGACAGATCCGGTATCAAATCAAAGGATGGCACGACTTTCGTTTCGGCAGGCCTTGGGAACAGCCACTTTGGACCGGTAGAGTCCTACGAAGGTATCCATCGATACGATCCGGACTTCGAGTGGGAGAAACCAGAGGAGAAGCGTCTCGTGCGCAAGGTGCGTAACGTCATGTCTAGAAAGACTGCGAAACTCGTGCTGACCTATCACAGATCGATAAACGAATTTGTACCTGGGCTTGCTTGATGTTCTTTGCGCTGCAACTCGATCGAGGCAACATCTCCCAAGCTCTAAGTGACAACATGCTTGACGACCTCAACATGGACACCAACGACTACAACTACGGTCAGACCATCTTCTATCTCTGCTTCTTATGTGCGGAACTTCCATCTCAGCTCATCAGCAAGAAACTTGGGCCCGACAACTGGATCCCAGTTCAGATGGTTAGTTGGAGTCTCGTGGCTAGCATGCAGGCCTTCCTGAATGGTCGTAGCTCGTTCTTCGCGTGTCGCGCACTACTAGGCTTGATCGAGGGTGGCTTCATTCCTGACAACATCCTTTACCTCAGCTACTTCTACACTGGATGGGAACTACCTGGATGGTTGAGTTGGTTCTGGGTGAGCTACCAATCTACGCAGATTGTCTCTGCCTTTTTAGCCTTTGGCATATTGCGTATGCGTGGGTACAACGGCATGGAGGGATGGCGCTGGCTGTTCGCTCTAGAGGGGATGTTCACAGGCTGCATCGGTCTTGCGTCTTGGTTCTACCTGCCGCCGAGCCCAACGCAGACTGCAAGCAAGTCCTGGAACCCTTTCCGTGGAAAGGATGGATGGTTCAATGAAAGAGAAGAAAAGATTATGGTCAATCGTATCCTGAGGGACGACCCTAGCAAGGGCGACATGCACAACAGACAAGGTCTGAGCCTCCGCATGCTATGGGAGTGCCTCAAGGACTATCACATGTGGCCAATCTACTTGATTGGTTTGTCTTGGACCATTCCATCTACACCGTCGACTGCGTATCTTACGCTTCAACTCAAGTCGCTTGGCTTCAGTACCTTCGAGACAAATCTACTCACCGTAAGTACTACGAAGGGAATATGCCTAGATGAGGCTAACGTTCACAGATCCCGGCATACGTGATATTCATTCTCCAGCTCTTACTGTGGACCTACATATCCGAGCGCTTCAACCAACGCTTCCTCGTCGGTCTCATTTCCCAAATCTGGGCGCTCCCACTCGTTATCTCCCTCGAATTTCTCTCCGCAAACGTGTCTCCATGGTCACGCTGGGTAGTCTCAACCCTTCTTGTCGGACATCCATATGTTCACGCTATTCTTGTAGCCATTACCTCGCGCAACGCCGGCGCAGTCCGAACCCGTACGGTGGCCAGTGCGCTGTACAACATGACCGTGCAGGCGAGCAGCATCATCAGTCAGAACATATACCGAGACGACGACAAACCGCTTTACCGCAGAGGAAACAAGGTCTTGATAGCGATTTGCGCGTACAACTTTCTGCTCTTCATTGGAGCGAAGGTGTACTACGTATCCGTCAACAAGAAGAGGGATAGGATCTGGGAAAGCATGACCAAGGAGGAGAAGGAAACGTATCTGGATACCACAAAGGAAGAAGGAAATAGGCGATTGGACTTCCGTTTTGCGCACTAGATGGACTGCTGGGGGATGAGCGTTGATCATGCTTAGTTTCATAGACTTCTGGTGTCATTGATAGATCAGTACCACACAAAATAAAATTTAACTAGAATCAACCAAACACCCCCTTTCTACCAAGAAATTTTCCTCCCCAGTTAAAAGAAAAGAACATACCCCGTACTCCTCAACACATCCCAAAACTTACTAGCCACTTCCTTTAGCTCCACACTCAGCACTTCTTCTTCCTTATGCGCGGTCAACAGAGTTACTTTATCCATAAGATAGTTTTCAACAAAATACCAAGGTTCCCTGGGGGACAGTAAAGCACTAAGCGTTTCTTCGGGGAGGCTAAACAACTACGAAATGCCTAATATAGCTAGCTTGTGCGTTAATCGAAGGGATGTCAACCTGCTGTTGCGACTTGCGTGCGATAGCCACGGCTCACAATTATTCGCAAACGGGAGAATGTGCAAACCAAGTAAAGAAACTCATTGATTATCCATCTACTACTAAACGCTGGCATCAAACGAAAAAAAAAGAACTTCGAAAGAAATACCCCCACCAACCATCCATCCTCCTCTACCTGGTACGAGCAGTCCCGCGTCAAGGAAAAAAACATGGGCCTGCACTCCCATTCTTTCCGATCCTTTCGACCAACTCATACCAGGCCATCGTCATTTCGTAGACTCATTAACCTGCTGAAATCTCTCCAATTTTGTATACTCGTACAGAGAAGTGAAAATCGAGTATCACTCTCATCTACCTAATGCTCCTCCTTCGCCTCCCCTCCTAAGGGTATATCCCATACACACCTCCCTGCGCCTGCAATGCAAAGAGATCGTAATATGTAATTCGAAATGTGCTATCGTGAGTTGGGTCGTCGTCGAGCGAAGTATTTAGGCGAAGCCGAAGTACTCGCCACCAGCTGTCATGGCGGTGTAAAGGGCCTTGCGAAGATCCTCGTACGTTTCATACTCGGGGAGGTCAAGTTCTGGGAAATGATTAGTCTTGAGTAAAACAAGATCGGGAGAATTAACTTACGATTGAAGCAAGTATGGCTAGACGGCAAGCGATCCTTGCTACCATAATCACGATGGATGTTGAATTTGGAGAAGCCGTTCATGCCCTCAAGCTCCTTGAAACCATTGAGCGGCACCTTACTGGTACCAGTAACGAATTGTAGCAGCTTGGCTTGCTCTTCCTTCTCGAACGTTCGGACAGCACGCCAGAACCACTGGATTTGTGGCGAAGCAGCTGTGTAGTTGTGGTACTCAGTGTTATTCTTCCAATCATCCACATTGATATCAGGCAGACCGGAAATGAGAAGTTCGAGCTCTTGTTCGCTGAAAATGGAGACAAGCTCTGCCGGAACGATGTCGTGGAAGCCCTTGAGGAAGTTCTCGAGCTGCTCCTGAACGGCGCCTACAAGGCGGTGCTCCGTAATAAGGCGCACGTACTCGTGCTTATTGTCTTCGGTGACCGGGATGTTGCGGCCATTCTCGATAAGGTCAACAGTCTGCATCTCACCAAAGGCTTCGACCTCCACTGAGAAGGTCTCAGTGATGATATCCGTAATCTCGTTGTGAATCATCCACTCCAATGACTTGTAATACTCTAGGTCAAGCGTCTCCATGTCCTTGAGGCTAACCTGTTTACCCATGATCTGCTTGTAGACCGCTCGGCTGAAATGGCAGTCCAGAACGCGGCCCTCGTATAGTGCTTTACCGATGATGCGACCAATGAATTTGAAGAACATCAAATGCTCAGGGTTAATAGAACTGAGGCGATTGGGGTGGAACGTCGTGCGATCGGAAGCAACAGGTACGAAGAGAGCGTAGTCAGCATTGAACATCTGGCGTGAGATGGACTGGAACCATTCGCGAGTAACACCACCAGCGTCAACACCTTCTTCACCATGGAAGCGGATGCTGAGCTTGCCAAACTTCATCTCATCAGCCGACTTGAAGTACAGCGACTTGAAAGAGTCTAGGAAGACCTGGTCTCGGCGAACAGAAAGCTGTAGTGGTGGATGTGCTTGTCGGTCGCCTCCTCGGGAATGGAGCTTTCGATTGAAGTAGTTGCGCTTGTTGTCGAACTCCAGTACCTTGGAATTCTTTACCAAGAGAGAGAATGTGCCGCTCATCAACTTGGGGTTTTGGCGAACAAGATCGTTGAGAATCTTACGGTGCTCTTCTGTAAAGTTGAAGAACAGATTCTCCATCCTGCTCTCAGGTGGTGGGCTGGATAAGGCAAACTCTCTGGGAAGCATCTTGGACAAGGGCATCTCCTTAAGTGTAGTGTTCTTGCAAACAACCATGAGACTCTCGATAAGCGGAAGCAGCGTGGTAGCGATGTTGAGCATGTTACCGCGCTTACGGATGACGGTGAGGCACTCGCTGAGCTTCTCCCAAAGGGGCGCAAAAGCAGTGTCCTCGTATAGAGTCAGAAGGATGTCTTCCTTCTGAGCGGGCTCAAGTGCCTCAGCAGCTGCTTCAGGCTTGTCCTTGCTGTCGCGCGACGGGTCAAAAAGATAGTCAAGTGCCGTCAAGGCCCTCAGTAGCTTAGTTTGGTCGGAGCTTGCTGGGGAGAATTTGGCAAGTGCAATGCCTTGGACGTCAGTAGGCGAGCTTGCTTTCGAGACTTGTACTGTCAAGCTGGCAAGGTCCTGAAGTGTTGAGCTGGCCAGATCCTTGGCAATACCAAGCAATTCTTGACCGAAGATTTCCTTAGCACCTGGGATTGGCGAGAGGTTGCTAATAACCGACAGAGTTTCCTGGAAGACCTTGCTATTGCATTCCCGAGCTGCCAGGATTTTGGCAACAAGCCGAAGATTGGCTTCAGGCACATCGGGTGGTGTGAGTGAGCGTTGCTTCTTCGCCTTTTCGTCTTCAACTTTTGACTCGTCAGGCTTGGAGGTGCTGCCCTCTCCCTCAGTTGTAGCGGTTTCAGGCTGAACAGCATTTTCGATAGCAGTTGTCATTTCCGTATCTTGGCCTTCAGGACGAGCCTCCGTAGTTGCAAGATCAGCAGGTTGACTATCAGCTGTGTGACCCTCTGCAGAGGACTCAGCTTCCTTCTTCGCCTCTTCGGCGGCCTTCTCCTTCTCCTTCTTGAGAACTTGCAAAGGAGCCGTGATAACCTTCAGCAGTGTTGTCAATTGCTCCATGATGGTAGAGCTCTCAACGATGAGCTTACGGTCGAGCAAGGTAAGTAGAGCGTTGACTGGATACCTATTCGCCTTCGTCTCCTTTGCCTTGCCTTTTCGGTTGGCACGGTTCTTGAAACCAACGCCAGTCTCGTGTTCAGTCAGGAAGAATTGCCAGACAGCTGGGTTCTTCTCAGTCAGCTGGGTAAGCGTGTTGAGACATTGCTGTACGACCATAAGCGGAGAGACATCCGAATTGATTGATAGTGCACCGTTCTTGCGGGAGATCTTTGGAGTCTTGTCCGCTGGTTGCTGAGGTTGCTTTGCTCGAATCGATAACTGGGCAAAGCTCTTCTCAACAGCGTTGACGTCAGCGCTGCCATCTTGGAGGATGGAAAGCAGAATGCTGATAACCTCCGCGCGGTTTTGACGGTTTTCACACACGTAGCGTAGAATGGAGCTCAGGCTACCCTTGGCGCTTCCCTGCTGTGGGATGAACATGAGTCTAAGGAGCGTCGCAACACCGGCCTTGTCGAGCATTTGTACGCAAGGACGGGTCTTCTTCTTCTGTGAAGGGTCATCTGGCTGGGCGCGGCGATCACCACGTCTATAGCCGAAGTCGTTGAATTGGTGTAACCGGCGGTCACCTCCCATTGCTCGTGCTTCCGCGGACAGCTCGGGTGGAAGCTGGCGCAAGATGTCTTCGTCTGTATCCATGAGCACAGCAGCTCGTAGATTGGGATCTAGCGACGCGAAGAAGCTGGCAGGATCCATGTCTTCTGCTTGTGGAGGAACAGCACCAGCGCTAGCTTGGTTGCGGCGACGGTTCTCTTCGCGCTCTCGGCGTCGGCGTTCTTGTGCTTCTTGCGCCAACAGCTCATCCCGAATCTCTGCAGGGAGCGCTGCTAAGAAATCCGCGTTGATATCTGTAGGTAGTTCACCTGCTGGCCCTGCCTCCTCGGGCGCAGCTGGAGCTTGTCCTTGCGTTGGGGCTTGCGGCTGCTGCTGCTGTTGTTCTTGTCGTCGTGCTTGAGCGCGTTGTTCTGCTCTACGCTCAGCCACCTGTTGCATCAAGACCTCTTCACGTAAATCCTCAGGAAGAGCGTCCAGATACTCAGTGTCGATACCCAAGTCCGTGATGTCGTACTCATGACCTCTAATCATTGTCGTGATACGCGGTGGAGGTGGCCCAGCAGGTTCCACAGGCGCTGGCTCAGCAGCGGCGGGTTCCGCTGAGGACTGCCCGACCTCAACGCCCTCCATTGCTTGTGCTTCAGGTGCAGTTTCAGGTTCCGTCTTTGGTTCGCCTTCTGCAGGTTGCTCTTGAGCCCGGCTCGCAGCTTCAGCAGCTTCACGTTCCTGTCGCTCACGATCCTCCTTCTCTTGCGCCTCACGCTTTTCGCGCTCTTCACGCTCCTTCTGCTCCTTCTGTTCTTGCTCTTCCTTGAGCTTGCGGGCGACTTCGGCCTGGCGCTCTTCCAGGCGCTTCTTCGCTGCTTCCATGGCAGGCGGAACCATGACTTTTAGGATGGAGTTGATGACCCGGTTGCTCTTCTCGATTGCAGCAGGACCGTACAAGATTCGAGCTTCTTCCTGCCAGCGCTGGCTAGTGTATGCCTTGACGAATGATACCGCAGAGTGCGGATCTTCGCGAGCCGTGCGCGATGTGTACGTCTCTCGCATACGGGCAATATCGCGGCGCATTCCGCTATCGAACGGCGGCATGCCCATGGAATTACTGAAAGAAAGATGCAGCGCGCCTCCATGCTGCTGTAGTGTCGGGCCGGCGCCGGAGCTCATCGCGTTCAACAGGTTGCTGATGAATGAGACTGGGCTGTCAGTTTGGTTAAAGACACGGGGACCACGGCCTTCAATAGCATGAACCCAGTCGCTGTTGCCTTCGTTGCGCGGTAGACCATCTCGTCCGGCAGACCGTCCGCCTCGCTGAAGCAGAGGGTTGATACCATCGTCAGTGACACGGGGACCTGCACCTGGGCGATGTGAGCGGTAAGCTGGTACAAGAATGCGATCACCTGGACCTGCGGGGAACATCCATGGGCTGAGGCGGTGGGTATGTCGAACGGTAGGCGGTTGGGGATCTTCCCAGCGACCGCCCCATCCCATCTCTGGTAGGCCTTCATCGTCGTCCTCCATTCCAGGATCGTAGTGAATGTCTTCATCATACTCCTCTTCTTCCTCATCCATATCTAGTTGGGTTAGCGATTGCTCCAAGCGTTCTTCTATCCTATGAAGAAACGGACCTTCTTCCGCCATTTCGTCATCTAAGAAATCTTCGAGATCTCCACCTTGTTGACGCATCTGCTCAAGAAGTTGAGGAGGATCGAGGACGAAGCCGAGCGCGCCAGGAGGCATGTTAGCCTCACCGTTGGGGCCGCCAGGGAAGTCGTCCTGGTCATCGCTCCAGTCATCTTCTTGGTCCTCGGCGAGGCTCCCATTCTCATCATCGCCCGTTATTTCCTCCATGGCGTCCATGGCCTCTTCCATGTCGTCCATACCGTCGTCCTCTCCGTCATCCATATCATCCATATCATCATCGTCCTCATCTTCATCGTCTTCATCATCGTCTTCTGAATCATCATCAGAGCCCATGGCATTGGCATCATCGTCGAGTTCAATCTCAACATCGACATCACCGGGAAGACCTTCGATTGGACCCATGCCGTCAATATCCATCTCCAAGATTTCTTCATCATCATCGGAGACGACATCATCGTCGCCAATATCACCTTCGTCGTACTCCATGTCATCCGCGTAAGGATCATCGTACATCATCTCTTCACCCTCTTCGTCTTCAGAGTCTTCGTCAGATTCTGACTCATGAGCCTCGAACATGCCCAGTGTAGAGTTGCGAAACAGATCAGGCGTCTCTTCGCGCTCGTCGCCAATGAGCTCATCATCGGATGCAGTCGAGATCTCGTACTCGTCGGCTGAATCTGGGGCGGAAGAAGTGTCGTAGTGCATACTCAGATCCATGGCCACATAACAGAGCCACTTCAGAGGCTTTAGGATATATTTGACCACGCGTTTGGCATTCGGGAAGTTGAGATCGATGTCTGAGATCGCCGTTGTCAGAATAGTGATAAAGTTCTTCTCATACATGATCTTGGCCATTTGCTTCAGGTTGGGTGTCAGGTCGGCGTTCTGAGTAAGCATTTCGCCGTTTGGACGCTGTGAAACCATTCTAGAGAAGATATCTGCGATGCTCAACAGACGAGAATACTTCATGTCGAGTGGTTCATCCGAAGCATTTGCATCTTTGAATGCCTTCAGGGCATGCTCAAGGACGAATTTGCGTACGAAAAGCAAGTCTGGCTCATTCTCAACATATGGCGACGATGGCACGTCAGTCTTGGGCAGAGTGAACTCTCCCGTCTTGTTGCACAATGAGACGATGACGTCGATTGCACAATTAGATGTCGCCAGCTTCTTCTTGAACGCAAGATCACCTTCATGATTCAAGCTGCCAATAGGAACAACGTTGTTGAGAAGATAGTTCAGGACGCCTGAGCGAGGCTTTGATGGTGTCACGGTGTAAGGATCGGCTTTCCTGGAGAAGTTGATGAACTCAATCTTTGTGCGGTTATAGCTTTGCAGGAGCTCAGCAAGACACTTCAAGATGAAGCAGCGGTAGATGTAAATTGGGTGCGCTTCAGCCTTGAACACGGGCTTCTCAGGTTCCGTGGGTTCTGTAGGCGCGGCATCTGAGATCGACTCTTTACTTGTTTGCCCTTCAGGCGCACTCTCAGTAGGCTTAGCGGGCTCAGGTCTGTCCTCGGCTTCCTTGTAAGCTAGAAGTTCGCAGAGAAGATAGTGAATGACGCCGTCAGGGTTCTCAACCACGGGAACCTTGAGATCTGAAGTCTTTGTTCGCTCGAGGAATGGCTGCTTAGGCACCTCACTAGATTCCTTTGGCTTGTCGGCTTCAGCAGTGATCTCTGAGGATTCCACAACACTTATTGACTCCATCAGAGATGGTTCGGTCTTTTTGAGAATTAAAGTTTGCGGTCGCTGATGAGGGTCGAAGCTTTTCAACTGGAGCTTCTCATTTGTGACTTCAACGAAAACCTCAGGAGCACGAATGGCTAGCGCGTACATTTGACGAGTGTAGCCAGTCGTGTCCGTCTGCCGTCGATCGCGCGACTCAAACATCTGTTGGATCTCGGTACGCATGATCTGTCGAATCATTTCGTCGTCTTCAATCATATGACGGAGAACAATCATAAAGGCGCTACGTAAGCCCTCGTTGGTGATGCCGGCAAGCTGCTTCACCATGAGGAACAGTCGCTGGATGTTGCGCTTCTCGGCGAGACGTGTGGCGATTTTGCGCGTGCGAGTAAGCATGGCTAGTACTCGCGTCACAGATAGAGCCAATGATTCATCTTTTCCGATGCGAGGCAACATTTCGATGATTGCATTGAACAGCAGATCTTTCTCCTCGACACTGATGATAGGTTGTGGTAGCTCATCGACTATAGTCTCTTCCTGAGATTCTTCTGTTGGCGGAGTCCACTGGATTTGATGCGGAAGTTGATCCTCAGCCAGTAGTCTTTCGACGATAAGTAAGACCTGGCCGATCCAAGGTGACGAGTCCTCGGCAGTTTGATCTGGGAAGATCTTGATGAAGCCCAACAGCGTAGTGAAGTGTTCCTTCAGCTGTTCAACAATGACGTCGTAGAAGTCCTTTTCTTGTAGGATCAACGCCAAAAGATGTGCTGAAGCAGCAATCTTCTTACTCTGATTTCGGAAGTCTTCTTCGCTCTGCAGCGACATGAGAGACTGTACGAGCATCATTCCAATTTCAGCACGCATGTCGGTTGGATCGGATGCTTTTGAAACTGCGGCCGATATAAGATCAGCGAGCTCAAAAGTGACGTCCTCGTGCGAGTTGAGTACTTCGAGAGATCGATCAACGAGATTCTCACGGAGCTTGGATCGCTGCTCATCCAGCTGGTCTATAGCAACGAGCTGTGTTGAATTGCCATTAGCCATTCGCTTCTGATAGGCAAGAGCATCCTGCGGCGCAACGGGTATTTGACTTTGCTGATCACCTGGTACAGGTGTGGTGGCCGTAGGCGCTTCCGACTCCACAGTTGAAGTATCAGCATCTTCCATCTGAACAGACTGCGTCTCCGGCTGCTCAGACCCGTCTTCGTCGCGCGTGACTTCGCTCGATGTCATGCTAGCGTCATCCGGATGCTCGGGGACCACTACTTCAGCTCGACTTGGTGAGGTGGACGGCGGGCCTCGCGCTTGGATCTCGTACTGTGGTATAGGGTTTCTTGAAGCACCCGGACGGGCTTGGTTCTTACAGTACTCGTTCGCCATGTTGAAGTTGTCGCAGCAGCGATACAAGGCTTCTTCAGCAAGGCTCTCTTCATGTCCGTTTTCCTTCAGACGTGGCAAATGGTCTCCATTTCGGGGACACCAAGGCTTGATAATAGGCTTGTTACGCTTTGGAATCTTGTCGATGCTCTTGTAAGCTCCGTGCTCACCTTCGCACTCTAGAACGGATTTTAGTATGTTGACAGACGTCTTTACGATCGAGGTGGTGGCTTTGTCGATAAGATTCGAGTTCCAAATCTTCTCCACGGGCACGATGACGGCATGGCGGAGCTCGACAAGGAACTGTGCAGTCAAGAAGTAGTCGGACCGCTCTCGGTCGCGATCTGGACGGGTTTGCATCGATGACGTCTGCGGCGACTCTGAGATGACCTTGAAGTTACTGATCTGAGAGAAAAAGGCCAAGATGATCTTGATGCCTCCAAGAGACAAATTGAGCAGTCGCTTCGATTCCTCGCTGGTGTCCTCCGCCTGCTTCTGGGTGATCGCAAGCGCCGACTCATAAAACTGGTTGAGAATGTTCGCTAAAACATCAAATCCACCTAGGTTGCGGAATGATACGAGCAATAGCGTCAATGCTTGTGATCGATCCAAGTTTGGCTCAACGATAAGCTGCGATAAGGACGTGAGGATAACAATCCAGTACGCATAGCGGTCTTCAATGATCTCAGAGTCCTTTGGACCCTCGTATTCAAGCTGATCGATGACTGCCTGAGCAAGTTGGTCTGACACGACTGTAGCACATTGCCTCTGATAAGCCTCCAGGCTGCGGCGGAATAAGAGAAGTTTGCCAAGCGACTGGAAGAACGGCGCAACTTCGGTAGGTATCCTGCTTAGCAAATTACGGAGAGTTTGCGTGTTCTTGAACTGTGCACTGTTTTGGCTCGAAACAGTATTCTCAGGGGTTGAGCCTGAAGCAGCAGCAGCGTCTCCATGGCCTGGTGATTCGGTGGCACTATTTCCAATGCGGAACACGTTATCAGCCTCATCATTTCCAAAACCCGAGCTAGTGACACGAGTCTCCTTTTCCCATTCTGTAGGCATGTTACGCTGTAGCAATAATTCTTCCCAAACGCAGCTTCGGTGCAACTTTCCGAGACTGTCCACGAGACGTGCGTACATATCGGCAAGGTTGACTTGGCTGGACACGTTGTGAGCCGAACGAGTGGTGTACATCTGGCTCTGGAACGTCAAGGTCATGGCCCCTGCAAGAGTATCGGCAGAAACTAAGGCTTTGACGTATTGTGTACCTCGCTGCAAGTGCTCGGTGTTCTGGGAAGTGCCAGAGCTTGTGAAGGGCGCGAAGAACGCTTGCTTGCCGGTGTGGTCAAGGAGGGGCTGCAAGCGCTCCAAAGCCACTTGTGTACGCCTGATCAGAGATGGCACCGCAATGTGCGGCTTCTGCTCGACGAGTACTTGGACAACGTGGCCAAATTGTTCGCACATGCTGCGGTATTCGCTTGCCTTCGGATCTAAGCAGGCAAGACTAGAGATGTCAAGAATGGAGTCTACACCATCAAGCTCGACGTAAGCAGCGCACATGGCGTGGTTTGAGAAGAATCCAGAGAGAAATCGGCAGAGTACTCGGATGTATTGACCAGTAGTAGGACCCTTGGTGCTGTCCTCAGTCTCGGTGACTTGGTCATACGCGACTGATTCGTTAGCAGTCCCATCGGCATCCTTCATCTCCACATCAGTACCTGTAGTCTCCGATGTTTGAGTTGTACCCTGCTGCGAACGTAATCCGGAAAGCGCTCGGCGACCGCCAGCCACGGTAAGCTTTCCAGCAGCGCCCTCGATCCAAAGTTTGGCTCCTACACCCTCCTTCTCGGCCTTCTCGGCGCAAAGTTGAACCACGCGCGCGATCAGCTCGCTGAGACATGAAAGGACACGTGCCTTCAGAGGTGGATGGTGGCGCACTAGTTCGTCGAACGAGTTTCCAATCAAGGTAGGCATTTCCGTGTCAGCGTCAAGTGCTTTGATGTGAGCAGGACTCTCGAAGATCTCGAAGAATCGCTGGAGGGCGGTGGATGACTGGAACAGCTTCATACCAGCTTCGGCCAGGCAGATACCATCGAAAGCCGGTGGCAGGGTGGAAATGGCTTCAGCCACAGGCAGGATACCCTCGGCAAGTGGCTTTCCACCTTCTCGAGGAGGGTACGTCGCTGGTGTTGATGTACACTGGTCGGCATTGGCTGCAGCGGTCGATTCTGAAGCGGGCTCTCCAGCCACTGTCTCCAGGAACGCATCGCTAAGACCCGCCTCGGCGATAACCTGGTAGCTAGTGGGCTCATTGTTGATGAAGCTGGTAAGGATCGTGACAGCCATACTCCAGACAGTTGAACCGAACGTCTTGGCATTCGATAACACAGTGCGCAAGCTGCTAAGCAGTTGTTGTGAGTCAAGCAAGTTTCGCATCAGGCGATCGAAGTTTCCGCCTGTATGCGACATCATGTGGTTGAGGAATTTGAAAAGCCAGCGTAGACTCTGCTGATGGTAGAACGGAATTTGATAATCAGTAAGCTGCGTCTTGTACTCCTTGGGCATGCCCTTGTCCTCCTCTGCGAGCATCTTGGAGGTGTCGACCTCGTATTGCATCAGATCAGCGATGATTTCGAGTCCCTTCGCGGCCACAAGGGCTGAGAAAGCGTCGCGCAGATTATACACGAAGGTGTCTAGGAAGTTGAGAATCTTGGGGTGATTGCGTTCTGCCTTTGCGGTACGCAGCTTAAGGACGTCGACAAGAATTTCGAGGAGACCAGCGGCCACCATCTGTTCACCAGTGCGCGTTTGAGAAGTAGGTAGAGTGTTCAAGAGGGAGAACAAAGCATCGCGCCATTCGTCTTCTTCGATATCGTCAGGGTTGCCAGTCTCCTCACCAAGTCCAGCAACGAGCTTGCGCACAACGTAAAACAGTACACCGTGGTTAACGTTGACACTGAGGGCGGTGCAGACATCAGGAGCCTTTGACTTGTGCTTCGCAAGAGCCTCGAGGGCGCTCATGGTATAGGTTTGCAGTTCCATCGAAATGCCAGTTTCGCCATTGCCTGGCGGATGAACCAGCTCAGAGAGTTGGTAGGCAAGTTGTAACCGGCGTGGCTCGTCTGCATCTTGCTGACCCAGCTTGGCCATGAACTCCTTCTCAGCGTGTACGTAACCGATGTTCGCGATGGAAAGCAGGCGGATGGAAACTGCGTTGTCGCGCCCCATGCGTCCCTCGTTGAACATCTTTGCGATCCGGAGCTTGTGGAGGAATTCGTAGTGAACGGTTTCCGGCAGACTCGCGAGTCCTTCCTTGATGAGGTCGTGTACGTCAGTCTTGGACACCTTATCGGCAGACAGCTCGAAAGTCTTGGGCCCATTCGTTCTACTACTGGGCTGTCCGGGTGTGAGGACTGGAGTGCTCGGCGGATCGGCGACGGGCGCAGGCTGAGGTTGCCTCGGTGTTCGATTGGGTCCCATGCTCGACGTCCTTCGTACTGGAGTTGGTGTTGTGGGCGCGGGCGCCTCTGTAGATGCGGGTTTGCTGCTCTCTGCTTCCGACGTAGGAGTGGGCTCATAGTACGAAATGAGAACGCCTCCGAACTCCTGCTTCATCGATGCTTCGGACAGGGAGTACATTGCAACAAGGTCAGACGGACTGACCCTATCAGTGCTGCCAGCGCGATCCTTGCCCTTGCCTGCTGGTGTGCCGAACACAGGTGCTACCGTAGCAGGGCCTTTTGCGAATGGGCTCGCCAGCTTCTGAACCTTGTCGAGGTTGATGTTGTAGTGGCTGGAGAGAAGAGACGGGTGCAGGGTGGCTGGGGCCAGGCGCATGCGTGCGGCAGCATAGCGCTGAGCGAGGCGATGACCTAGGCGAAGCGTAGCCTTGAGGAGGGATGTCGAAGTCGTGTTCAGCAGCTTGTCCAGGCGCTCGCTGCTAGAGTACAGACTGCGGTTGCCGCAGTTCTCCAAGAGCATGCGCGTGAAGTTGAGAATCTGCTCAATCAGCTCGCGATCGCCATCCCGTGATACGTGCAGGGTATCCAGGACGGCATCGGTCGTGGTTTGCTCCGAGCTGGTGCTTCCTTCCTCGGCATCGCCCTTGAGTAGGAGTCGGCGCTGGAAGGGCTGTGTCTGCGGTCCGTCTACCAGGCCATATTCCTTGTTGAACAGCTCGAGGACGTGGTCGAAGCGGTTGAGGGCGGGGATCCAGTGATATGCGTCACCGCGGGGAAAGGGCCAGTGCCGGGGGAAGGAGGCGAGATGTGCGGGCAGCTGGAACAGTGGTATTGACTCGGTCGCCTTCACAAAGTCTGCTATCATCGACGACTGCAGTGTTGTGGTCAGCAGTGGCGAAGGGCAGAAGCGGAATGCTAACTTACCAGAGTTGACTCATGTCGCGATGTAGCTTGTTTCTTGATCTTCATGTTTGCGCCGGGCGCTCGGAAGACGGACTTTGCTCACATGCAAGCTCTCTGAAGCTGGTCTGTAGTGAGCAGTGGTTGTGTGCAGGCGGTCGGATAGCACGGCGAGGGATCCGTGGAGTGGGAGGCTGTCTGGAGGCAGCCTGCGATTGCCTTTACCGGAAGCGCAGAAAGCCAAAGTGGCTACGTCTTTAGTGGAGCAAAAAGCGGGGTCTTGGCGATGTATGCTGTCGGAGAGTCCACACACAAAAGCCGTCGTAGCGAAATGTGTGTAATGCGTAGGAGCGGGCGGGTTGGCGGAGAAGAGGCGTGGATGGGTAGGTTGCTAATAGATACCACGGTGCAGGCGCGGATCTTGGACAGCTAGTCGGAGTTAGTTTGCCGGGGTGGAGGTGCCAAAGTTGAATTAAGGGAAGCCTCTATGTCGGTGGTGGAGCGGGTGAGTGAGGTGAAGTTGTTGTTGGAGCTGTACCTACGATTTCCGCAATCATGGAGACGTGGTCCGTGCCCGCTAATCCGAGCTTAGAGCGTCACGAAAGCGACGCGGTGTCGTCAGTGTCTTTCCAGACGACATGACACTTTTATGTGCGCTGGAGCAAGTCACGGCACTCCAGGTGCGACAAATCGCTCATGACATGTCGTAGGCAAAAGGCTACTCGGGAAAGCCGAAGTTGTCAGGCGAAACACCAAAGAGCACTACCATCATTTGAGGCGGGATGTTGATAACAAAATTATGTATTATATGATAGCAGATCATCATTCCTTTATTTTAATACAAATAAAAATACAGCCTCTCCATTCTCTCTTGCGCAATTTCTATACCCGGGTATCATCGTCTTCATCATCATTATCCGCCACTCTCCAAGCCTACCACCCACCCGTTCCACTCGCCGACTCCCCCCTCCTCCTCTCCCCTTTGCCATCCCCTCCCCTCTCCCGTCCATCCACCAACCTCACAGTTTCCTCCAACACCAAAAGATCCCTCTCAATCATCTCCGTCCAATTCTGAATATCCCCCACCTCATTCAACTTCTTCGTGCCTCCTTGCAGCAACTTATCCCACTCCGCAGTTTGTTTTGCCAGCGCGGCTGTCTGCTTCGCTAGCTCTTTCTCTTGCTTTGCTATCGCAGCGGAGTTGGCGTGGAGGTCCGCTGTTCGCGTGCGCATTTCGTTGTCGACGGAGGCGCCCACGCTGGTGAGGGAAGCGGTGACGGCGGCGCGGGCTTCGGTTTGGCGGCGGAGGGCTTCTTCTGGAGAGGAGGGTGGGGAAGGCATGGTGATGGTGGTGTTGTTGTTGACTGATGGATGGGAGCAACACGAAGTTTTGTTGGCGAGTGGTAAGTTGTTATAGGTGATCTTGGTGTACTAGAGGTAGGAGAGTTGCATACGCTCTCCTAGTCAGAACAGCTACTTCCCGAGCGAATGATAGTCCACGAGCTACTGCGTAACTCCACCGTAGTCAGACATGCCTAGCCTCCATGCTGCGAAACGTAGTGTAACGTTGGTGATTGGCGGCTTGGGTCGTCTGCCGACACCCACAGATGCCGCCACCAGTTCACTGCGTGATGGTGTAACGGAGCTTGATGTGAATGGTAGGAGAAAGTGCTCAATTAGTGGTTCCGTTTCTCACCAGGGCATTTCCCTACTCTGCTGCATTTGTCTGCATCGCGGACACGTGTGCAAGGCTAGTAGGCACATCGTACGGCCTGACCAACGGAATTCTACGACTGGACGCAACCTGGAGCTGTGAGCTTCTTGTGTGAAATCTTCATAGAGCACGGAGAGCGACGGTAAGGAAGCGTTGCTAGAAGAAGAGCTGTAAAATTTCCAAAAGATAGTTATGCCTCTTTCGTTCCTTGTGTAACGCAACACGACTGGGGAAAAGACTGAAGCGTGAAACTGTTGTGGCGATACATCGAAAGCGGGGCACCGGGGGCAGGTGGTGAGGGGGCCGCCGGGGCTCTCGGGGCAGTCAATGATACCACAATCAACATCACATCGGAAGTTGCCTATTTGGGAAACAACCCGTCACCACAAGCTGGTCCGGATCTTCTTCTCATCAACCAATCTCTTCATAGTTTCTGCATCTTGTCGTCTTGTCATGTTTACCGTTCAGAGACAAGCATCACAGATTGCGAAATGCAAAATGCGCAAAAAGGCGAATTGGGCCCAATTCCATAAATTCGTAAGATGTTGAAAACAAAACATCATCAAAAAGTGGTCAAAGAGAGTGACGAAAAAAAGTCGCGAGAATCCCACGCGACCAGACGAAACAAAAGGATCCAGCCAAGAAAGTATCCAGATAATGCGCCCACTTCTCATCAGTCCAGACTGAGAGACA
The DNA here is from genome assembly GCA_024321975.1 of Alternaria sp. 'sect. Undifilum'. Taxonomy (NCBI): domain Eukaryota; kingdom Fungi; phylum Ascomycota; class Dothideomycetes; order Pleosporales; family Pleosporaceae; genus Alternaria; species Alternaria sp. 'sect. Undifilum'. The sequence continues at coordinate 2,985,291 of JAJJZI010000006.1, forward strand.
CAAGCTATGCCACAATCTGCTTGGCAACGCGCTTAACAACGTCTGCCACAGAAGCAGCCTCCTTCTCAGCCTCACGCTTCGCATTCCTAGCCTTGATCTTCGCCTGTGCACCCTTGATCTGCTGGACCAGGAACTCAACACCTTCGTTCGCCCTGGAACCATAGGTCAAGTGAGCAGGCAAGACGGTCAGAGTACCCCGGCACACGGCATCACCAGGCTGGCAGATGATCTTAACCTTCTCCTTGGGGAAGTTGGGGATCTGGTCTCCGTCCTGCAGCTTCTGGGTATCACCGTAGGTTACAACACCGGCGATCCGGTCCTGGACGCTAGCGTCAAGCTCTTCGATGGCGCGGTGGTTGACGGCTGCTCCTTGACTGTAGCCCGAGGATACGATGACGGAGTCTGGGCACTCTTGAGCCATGCTGGTGAGTGTGTCTTTGAGGAGGTTTTTGGATCGCGCGTCGGTGCCGCCGGGAACGGCGTTGGTGCCGATTGAGGCGGCGTAGGGGATGCCCTCGGTAGCGACTGCGTCCTCTCCAAACTCTTCCTTGAGGCCATTGGAGGTGGGAGGTCCAACTACGGTTCCCATGTTACCGATCTCGGTAGAGCCACGGGCGAAGGCGAAGAGGATGTCTCTGCATCCGCCTTGACTGAACTCGCTTGAGCTGGAGCCGCCGCCACCGAAGAGCTGACGACTTTCGATTGGGCTGGCGGCGACGGAGCCAGCAAGGGCAGCAATAAGGATCGATTGGGCGTGCATGGTGATGGTGGTTGAATGAATGTCTTGCTGAAAGTGTGGTAAAAGCCAAGTCTGAATATTGATAAAAAGCGAAGAAGAAGCGAAGAAAATAGTAGCGAATGTAAGCACCGGGCCTGTAGTGTCGGTGACAGTGTTGACTGATGATGTCCAACTGGTGCTGGCGTCCTACCTTCTTAAAATGCTACGTTGTTCGGCCAGACTCAGCATCAAGCCCAATTTACCCTTAACGATGGTCAGGTACGCATAGCCCAAGACGCAGCCAAGGTATCAATAGACTCATCAATGGGGGGGAAACAACCGTCAATCGAGATGGCAGCCGAGGAAGCTATTCGTCAACTAGACACAGGATTGGTTAATTTTGCATCGATATGATGCAAGGAGGAGGGGCCCCGGTCATGCAATTACTACCGAGTTAAGCCAAGTAGGTGGTGTTCTCTCGAGGGCCATGCCGGAGATGGGTTTCGGAGGAATTCTAGCCCCACATTGAGCCTCTGTGCCTCAAACAACCATGCTGTGAACTGCTTGGGACCTTGAGGTGCTCCGACTACCGAAAAAATATTCTCACTTTTCACGCACTTGGACGCTTCTTCTGAGTCGCCCCTGTTGAACTTGCAACAGGGCAGCAACTCACGCGAGGATGTTCCTGGTGCGTTCGCGACGTGCCTGCCGTGCCTCGGTATGTTGTAGACAATACAGTGTCATTGGCCATAGTAACGTCCGTGCCCGAGCTGTCAGTGTAAGAAGTTGAGGTGACATGAGAACGGCGGTCTCGAAGTGGCGAAATGACTTGATCGCAAGAAATGCGAGAGTCGGGCCTGAAGATCATGCGATTCGTGGTCTGAGAAAGGGGGCCGGCTTGAACAGGACCGCGTTGATGTGTATGCCCAAAGTCAACGCCTGTCGTTAAGAACGCTTCCGAGCGGAAATAAGCTTTCGCATGTTCGGCAACCGTCGTATAGGGCTGATCGACGTCACGGGAGCGTCCCGGGATGGACCACGGGCTATTTTGGGTTGGGCTACGGATGCCTGACGCTTTTAGCTGTTTCAGCATCAAACATGACACAAAAAGCAAGCGCACCAGGGATGGCCAAACACTGGCAACACCAACTTCGCCAGTTCACCGTTGCAGGCGGAATACGCCGAGCTTGGGAACCATGCCGTGTTGTATTTGACTGTTACGTCTGGCCACCAGAGGAATCCGCTCGCGAAGGTACTCCAGTACAAGAACGTGTTTGTGGATGCGATGCTGTCAGTTCGAGCAAATACGGCGAATCTCATCTACGCTGGTGGCAGTCTGTCATCAGCACAAATCCGTACGTATGAGATGTTGTCGATGTAGTCGGTCTGTAACGTGCGAATCGTGAGGTGTACAAACCTACACCTTGGCCTGCGCACTCAGATGACTGAGAAGCCTTGGAAGCAAAAGGAATAGGTACAGCTTCAGTCATCGCAGGGCGTTGATGTTGAGATCATCGGGATTGACCCATGGTCGCTTTGTAACCTCATTCAGCCATATCACCCCCTACCGCGGGATGACTCGGATGAGGAGGCGCGATCGTTTCGAACTGTACCTGGTATCTGCCGACGAGTCGTTCCGTTCCTGAGGCTTCGACAAAATGAATCCAATGAGAATGGTTATTGACTGTGATGAACATCGCGATGCTCTTGTTCGCTTTTCCAGGCCGATATCTGCCTAAATGCTAAGCGCATGTTGTTGTTCCTTGGATCAGATCTTCAGATGCGAAATCCATGTCAGCAAGAGGTTATGTGTACATTTTTGGTTGAAGCTGATTTTTCGTGTGTGAACAGGAGAGAGTTGCGATGTTGGAAGAAAGTAGGGAGCCTCAGGGCCATGACATCAACCCGGTGGTCAAAGCGCACCCTCCGGCAAACTCTACGAGATGCGCGTCAACGACAAGACACATACTGTGTACAACTTCACGGTTTTGTGTGTGGCTAGTGAAAAGATAGATAAGAGATATCGGCTTCGGGATAATGCGAAACAGCCAACCTTAGGTAACAGGGATGATTTCCGTCGGGAAGCAGAGCCTCCTAAGCCCTGCGATAACGGTAGCACGTGATTGGGCCTAATAGAACGACAACCATGCGACAAAATAGTCTCAAAGACAGCATTATCCAGAGTTAAGAAAAAGGGTTTACGAAGCCCATACCGAAGACCTAGAAAGAAAAGGGTTGGATCAAAGCAAAGATGCACAATCCCATCGCCGACGCAAAAGCCCAAGAAGCAACCCACCAATACACCTTCCGACCCGCAATCCCCGCCGACATACCCTCCCTTCAACAAATGATCGGTTCCTCTCTCCGCAGCCTAGGAAAAGAATACTACACGCAAGCCGAGCTCGACGGCTCAATAGGTTACCTCTTCGGCCCCGATTCCGTCTTAATCCACGACCAGTACGTACCACCAAGGCGTCCGTCATCAATCCATATGAATCCACATGCGGAAAACACCTACCCCACTACCAAGAAATTTTCATTCCAGAAGGCGCCGTAAGTTAACTAGGTGAATGCAGAACATACTTTATCCTCCACCCCACTGCCTCGCCAACCACAATATGTGCCTGCGGCGGCTGGTCATTCCGCAAAACGCTCTACGGCGGTGACTCGGCCCCTTCACCTCTGCGTATGCCAGAGAAGCGCGATCCAACCGTTGACCGTGCGAGTATCCGTGCGATTTTCACGTCTCCAGAATATGCGCGCCGTGGTCTAGGTACCATGATGATGCGGTACTGTGAGGCGCGGGCAAGGGACGGCAAGCAAGGTCAAGTAGGGGGGTTCAAGCGATTGGAAATGGGGGCTACGTTGAGTGGGGTGGCGTTGTATGAGAGATGTGGGTATGTGAGGAGTGGGAGGCAGGACGTGGTCAGGTGTCCTAATGGGGAGGGGATTAGGATTTTGCACATGACCAAGGATTTGGAGGAGGAGGAGGAGTATGAGGAGAGAGGGGCATGAAGCCGAGACTGGATTAGGCTGGAGAGTTGTATCAGGCATAGGGGTATTCTTAGGAGAGGGGGGAAGGGGAAGAATTGGTGTACGGTGTGATGCTGACTCCTTGGTTACTCGATTGTGCTAGATTGTAAGATGCGGTGATGTGTTGGCAAGGGAGCGTGATCGCCGCCGGGTTGGGGTTAGTGGATGATGGTCGCCTCGCAGTAAGGCACCCGATCAGGCGAATATACTGGTTGTGGCGCTATGGTGCATTTCTTGGTTGAGGAGACGAAGCCACGAGAGGAGAGAAACTTGTATCGTGTGCATGGTGAGCGGCGGTATATGAACTATGCAAGATCATCTGTTGTCAACTACACGATATCTCTTTTCTCCCGCAAACTCTTTTACCCCTTCTCATGATCTCACCCTAAAGTCGGTACTGTCAGCACTACCCCACGATCGAAGTTACACAACAGCAGCATGTCCGACCCCAAAGCGGCCGCGTTGTCCACCGCTGTTGTCATCATCACTGTACCATCGGGTACATAATCTTATTATCAATTTTCGTTCGATTAAGCCAGTTAGCCTCACCTATCGAGTCGATGGCCAATGGCACATCTTGGGACCGACAGCGTGGTGCTTGGCGTGGTATTCTCTGCTGCCTGACAGCGATGCAAACAGCGAATGGGATACTTGGCTACGTGGACCAGGAGCATTTGAACGGAAACCTGAAGCGATGCGGATGTGCTTGGGAGATTGAGCAGCAATGACAAGAGCAATTGTGGAATATAGTAGGGAGCCGGACATTCTCATATGTGCATGCTAATCGCGGTACCACATACTGGAGAGATGGCAGGGAGGGATCTTAAAGAACTTTTGTTTTTGGAGGAGAGTAACTAGGAAATGAGATCCCAAGAAAGCACCAAGACTATGAAACCGAACGCATCCAGCTCCAGAAAAGAAACCAATTCATTCAGCTCTCAGTGACACTCCATTTTCTGATGATCCGAGAAGAAAAGTTTGTTCAACGCAAGCAGTGCACATAAGCTCAGGGTACGTATGCAGTAGTTCCCCTTCCAGTTTGACCTGAAGCCAGCAGAACGCCAAAAAGCAGTATGGAAAATCACAATAGCCAGGGTATCGAAAAGTAGTGAGAAGGCTGTGTGGATGTGATCATTTGCAAGGCCGTATGCATGAGTCGTGTCGTATAGTCTAAATGTCGTAACGCAAACCAAAAAGAGCGAATAACTCCAGGGCAAGACTAAAGTCCAAAACATAAAGGTAACAGCCGGTATTTCACCGGAATGAAGATCGACTTGGCCACAGATAGGTCGGTGACAGTTGTAGTAGCTAATAGTCACATTGGAAGCTGGGCGTGAGCCAAATCGATGCGTAACCGGATGTTTTCCAAAGGCAGAAGCTAACCTGTAGACCGTGACGTTGAAGCGGGAATATTATAGTCAGAGGGTGAGCGCGTGGAAGGAGCCTGTTATGACTCCAGAAGAGCGTCCATTTCCTTCTCCAATTCCTTGCTCCAGAGATACTCGTGATCTGGCTCAATGTCGTAGTCAACAGGGAGGTAGACGTCTTCCATGGTAGGGATCTTGCAGACTTGGTCCATAGGGTACTGCTCGATGACAGGGAGCTGGTTCCACATAAGACCTGGAGGACCCTCCTCACGGGGAAGAGGGAGGAAGCGACCAACGCCAGTCTTAGCTCGGTCATCTCCCTCCCACTTCATCTCAGCCATAGAAGGCCAGGGGGCGATCTCGTCCTTGCCGTTCTCCCAATCGTTGCACCATATGGTTTGCTCACCAAGAACATGACCAAAATTTCCGTTTTCTTCAAAGTTGCCTTCGAGACCGCACCTGGCAAGGAAATTTTGGCTGTCTGCAGGAATCGGAGAAGATATAGCTCGGGCGTCTTCCTTGTTCTTGACCTTGTTTGCAAGCTTGTTGACCTGGGATGCTAACATCGCCTCCTTGTGAGCAACGTAGTCGCTAAGCTTCCACTTGGCGATGTCTGAGTTCTTGAATAGACGGCGCATCGAATTACGAACCATGAGAAACTCCTGCTGCACCTGCGCATCCGGAGACATCCAAGTGCGGGAGTTGCGGAAGCCTCCAACCCCACCTCCACCGCGACCGTTGTAAGGAGCTACTAGTCGATGATTGCCGCGGAAGTCACGACCAGGAGGACCATAAGTGCTGGGCTCGTTGTGTTGCTTCTGTCCGCGCTGGTAAGGGTTGTTGTAGTGGTCTACGCTGGCCTTGCGAAGATCAACACCACCGTCAGCGATGGCCAGGCTGTTGAAGTGGAGGCTCTCTGGGCTGATGGGGCTGTTGGGAGTCGGGAGACCGTCACCACTTGATCGAACGTCAGAGCTCTCGTCACCATGAAGGGTGTCACCACTGGTGTCTGTCTTCGGGGATGTGGCTTCAATGTGCGCTGTGACAGGTGCATGGACTTTCCTAGGGGTCGCGACCGAGGTGCTAGTCATGGCTTTGATAGGATCGACCATCGGAGGTAACATTGAGCGATGTCTGATGTGGGTATTGCGGAAGAGAAGATGCAAGCGGAGACTGTGCAATACGTGTACGCTCTAGAAGGCAAGGGCCAATGTTGCTCGATTTTGCGTAAGTCTGTTGCGTATAGGCAATTGTTGGATGTGGTGGAGAAGAGTAATGTGTTGAGACTGTGATATCCAGGTCTGAAATACCCAAGGGTCAATAGTGGTAAGAGTCCAGGCGGTAGTGAGGGACTAGACTAATCTAGGTATTCCGACTATGCACTCAAGTCAATTAGAAATGATTCACTACCAGTGTGCCGGGACGGGTCATGGAATCGCGCCACCGCCAGCACCATTGCGATCGATGCGAATTTGCTGCCTGGACATTTTGGTTCGCGGAGTGAGATAGATATAACGGGTGTTGCCGCCATCATCAAGAGAACCAATGGAAGACGCTCCCATTCAACACAGCCTCCGAGGAGAACGCTGATTGGAAGTGTGATGTGTTTTTGTCACGTACCTGAGAATCTGGGCCTCGCCAGTGCGGGGTTTACAGGATGCCCGAGAAGATGGTGAGGCGTCAGGATGACTGAAGTCAAGCGCTTCGAGTCTGGGATTCAAAGTGAGCGATGGCGATAGACTTGACTGCTTGTGTGAACAAGCTTACGAGGATAATAGTCGTTGACGCGGGTGGCGTATCTGGTGAAGTTTTGACTAGAAGAGATTTTGCGACACGAATTTGTCTTAAGGTAGAGCTGAGATCTGACTAATGTATGTCTTAGTTGCCATGGGGTCTGCCTAGCGATGATAGAAGGGTGAGAAGAAGAGCCTACGTTCTATGCGATTGAAGCTATTGTACTCTCAGTAGCAGCCTGCGATATCGGTCACAGGGACTCAAGTACGTGTCCACCTGCTCGATGGGCGGTGTATTGAGCGGTGCGTGGACAAGGGTGCGGTACGTTGTCGCGAGAGCGGTAAGTATTGAAGCTACATGCGGTCTCTTCGACTGCGCGCTCTCCAAACTTGAAGCTGGAAGGGGACGATTTCGAGCAAGAGATGAATGACAAGCCGCGGTCGGCTTGAGTACGGGAAGATCTGACCTGTACTGCGAGACGTTAATAAAGTTATGTTACGTCCGAGAGTGCAGAGTTCAAGCAATTGAGAGGTTCCGAAACGAGGTTGGCGCGAAGATGGTAAACGAGTGGGCAAGCGGGGTGGGTAAATCAGAGATAACTGTCCGTTGGTGGGGTAAAATGAGGATATCGTCACAGAGCACGGCCTGCACGGGCGAGCTGCAGAGGCGACGCCCAAGCTCATTGTGGACAGACCAGAATTTGTGCTGGAAGCTCACGTTCACCTCACCACCCCTCGCACCAAAGAAAAGATCCGGACACAGAGAATGAATGACGGGAACGAATGACGGGTAGCGACCAGCGCGGAGGAGGATACTGCAAGCGCATAGAAACCATAGACAAGACACGTAAGGGGATGAATAGAGAGTCGGTGGTTTGGAGAGGAGAGAATACGGGAGTAAAAGGATGCACTGAAGAGGCTTGGGTGTATTTTGATTGGCAGGAGATTGAAGGAAAGTGCGTTCGAAATGCGACAAGTGCATCTAATGTGGGGAAGTAACTGTCGATGAGGTTTGTAGACTACAGCCTTCTTACCAAGACTCATGCGTCGCTGTCAGGTTGAAAGGGTGTCGCACTTGGGAACAGAAGTTCTGGGGATATCAAATTTCGAAAGGCATTAAATGTGAACAGTTCAGCAGTGCTTAGACACGTGGCAAGATGATGCACCTTGAGGAGCAAGTTCTGCAGCTGGGGATTTGATCTTGCCAGGCAGCTCCAACACAGTAGCAGGCTACCGGACGCCAGGAGATAGCACGGAGGAGAAGACAAGATGTAGCAATGGCAAGCTGTATCGGCGAAGTCGTAGCGTTTGTGAGAGTCTGTCGTACTGGGCCCCGAGTATGCCGAAGGAGGCAAATATCTGTGGGCTGGAGGAAACGTGTACACATGTACAGCATGGCCACCTAGGGACATGCCGGGGCGAGAGCTACGGTCGTTGGCGCTGATGCCGGACGGAAGAATGTTTCGAAACAGAGTCGACATGGAGTTCGGACGACAGCGGCACGTGTTTGAGCCTCAAAAGGAAAAGAGAGCTGATTGGACGGGAGCGGCCGGCGCACGGGCCGCGTGCCCCACAGGAGCGCTACGCCGCAGCCACGCAAGGCTTGGCGCGTGGAGGCCTGTGTCTGGTCCAGCATCTTCGCGGTCAAGCATGGCGGCGCCTGGCTTGAACGGTCGTGCTGGTTTGGCTCCCCTCGCATGCGCAGTGTCTGGCGGTGCTCGAGGTGGATTTTCCGGGTGTGGAGTTGCGTCTTGGGACAGCTGCAGAGGACTGAACGAGGTGTGACGTAGGTGTTCGCCAGCTGCAGAAAACAGGGCACAGGGCATGAGCAACGCCACACAGGCTGTGCAAGAGGTTGTTGCTACATAACGACGGCGCCGCGCATCTCTCCACGTGGTGAGCACCTCCTCTGCCACCGACCGACGTTTCGAGGTCGTGTTCCCTTGCGCTCGACAACCTTCCCACCCTGCGACGACCCCCAGATGTCACGGGGTAGTGCATCTGCCTGCCGCGCTCGTCTGCGGGCAAATCGCTTGCCAATGAGCGCAAGCCGTGGAACAAAGCACACCCGGCTCAACCTGCGACAACCACTCGAGGACAAAGCGGCCCAGAACAACAGGCGCTGTCGATTCGCTCTGTTGTAGCGTCTTGTTTTGGCCCTTCTACAGCTGACCAGGCTGACTGGTCGCGAGCGGCCTGCTCCACTTCTGCGGGCGCCTATTCGGGCCACCACCTTCCCAAGAAACGCCTGTTCTAACTTGAGCCTCACGATCTTGTGTCCTCTGCTGAAACTACCTGGTCGTGCAGGCCTCTCCTAGAGGTATCATTGGTACCTTGTGGGGAGGCCTGCAACTGGTCCTCGCTTCCTCGCGGTACGTGAAATCCGTTCATCTTATCCTTGTCGCTGTTGAAGTAGATATTCACAGCGACTTACCCCACTCAAGTCTCCTTCACCTTGCCTGCTTCACTACCGCCTTTTCTTATTGCATTGTACGGAGCGTTGGGTTTTCCTTCTATTGTCTATTGTCTTCACATTGCAATACTTCCACATAATACTTGTCCTACGTTGCGACCTATCTCTAGTACATGTCCATGATCTAGCAGGCCTACTTCTACGACTGCACTTGTTTACAGCTCCACCATCGACTTGCGACTTACAGCTCGGCTGCATGAGCCTCAGACTCTAATACACCGACCAGACCACGTTTCGCGGCCATACAACTTCGCCATGGCTTCCTCCGCGAACCAACAGCAACTCTTCCCACCTGTGCCTCCATCGATGTCCGCTGGCGATAGTCATGAGATGCGAGACTACTACCTACCGCAAGATGCACCACGACCTACAATAAACCAAACACCAAATTTCAAACCATACCTCGGCCTTCGAGCTAGGCTCTCACAGATATGGATCAATCGCTGGACGATTCTGCTGCTCCTAGTCCTTGTACGACTCCTCATTGCCATCGCAAGCACTGACTCAAGCCTCGTTTCCGCCCGTCGGGAAGCCCTCAGTGCTTGCACCCAAGTCGAGAACATCGGCAGCTCTATGGCATCCATGCCCCATTACATGTCCAAGGGCGTCAACGAAATGACTGCTTCGGGGGTCGAGAAGGCAATCAGTGGTCTCATGACGATGCTCGAAATGAGCGTCACTGGTGTCGAAGAGATCATCCTCTTCGTCATTCACATGATGACAAGTACCTACCTCTGCCTGATCACCCTCGCTGTCAGCGGCAGCCTTCACGCCGCCGTAGAAGTCGGCGAAGCTATCAACAAACAGTTGAACGAGACCATCGACTCCGTCACCGAAGACATGGGCGACGCCGTCAAGTCCGTTTCCGACGGCATCAACTCCATCATGGACAAGATCAACTTCAACATCCCGGGCTTCAACAAGCCAACAATCAATTTGGACGATCAAATTAAGAAGCTTAAAGCACTCGAGATCCCTTCCGACATTTCAGAGAGCCTCCAGAAGCTCAATTCGTCCATCCCGACTTTTCAGGAGGTGCAAAACTTTACGGACAACACCATCCGCCTCCCTTTTGAACAAGTCAAGAAGTTGATCCGCGGCATGGACACATTCGAGTTCGACCGCTCAATTCTTCCCGTGCCACAGAAGGAAGCACTTACATTTTGCTCAGACGGCAACTCCATCAACTCATTCTTCGATGATCTGATCGAGTTGGCCTACAACGCACGGAAGATCGCTCTCGGAGTGCTCATTGTCGCCGCCATCCTTGTTTGCGTCCCGATGGCGTGGATGGAGATGCGCCGGTACCGGAAGATGCAAGAATGTGCTGCTCTCTTCGCAGAGGGCCACGAGGCAATGGATGTCGTCTATCTCGCGTCCCGCCCCACATCTTCTGGCATCGGCCTGTGGTTCGGTAGGCGCTTCGGCTCAGCTCGTAGACAAGCTGTCATGCGCTGGGCCTGGGCCTACGCCACCTCCATCCCTATGATGTTCTTGATATCTCTGGGCATCGCTGGTCTTTTCGCATGCTTTTGTCAATATCTTTTGCTCAAGGCCATCGAAGACAAGACCCCAGAGCTCACGGATCAAGTCGCTGACTTTGCCGGAAAAGTCGTTACATCACTCAATAACGCGTCCATGTCATGGTCTAACGGCGTCAACAGCGCCGTTGGTGACTTGGACAGCAAGATTAACGACGATATCTTCGGCTGGGTTAACACCAGTACGACGGCAGTCAATGACACGCTCAATGTGTTTGTGGATCAGATGAGCACCACGCTCAACGACACGTTTGGTGGCACTGTGCTTTACGACCCGATCAAGGAAGTTCTCAACTGCCTGATCGGCCTGAAGATCGCTAGCTTTCAAAGTGGCCTCACTTGGGTCCAAGAGCACGCGCACGTCCAGTTTCCTGGCGTCGCAAACGACACATTCTCTCTTGGTGTCCTTGCTGAGAAAGGCGACTCAGACACTGCCAGCCAACTGCTCGCTGACCCGAACGGCAAAGCAAAGGACGAGATTACCGAAGCGGTCGAACGCGTCATTGACAAGCTTATGAGTGGTATTGAAACCGAAGCGCTCATCTCCACCGCCTTGATTCTCATTTGGCTCTTCATGGCTATCGGTGGCCTCGTCTACGCTTCGACCCATCTCTTCCGCCGTGATGACCCAGAACTCGGACGCAATCCCTATGTCGTCAACCCCACTCTCGACCATGAGCCCAAGCCCAGCGCCGATTACCCTGCCACCGCGCCGCCACGATACGTGCCCAACGACTACAACGTTAACAATGCAGCGCCTTACACGCTCACACCCCGGCCTTTCTCGACATTCGAACATGGCGATGAAATCACGCCAGTAACAGAGAAGATTGGCCAAGTTGGCGCACGCGCGGTAACCAATTCCGCACGACCAGGGCACTTGCGCACAAGCAGCCATGGACAGCTCGCTGATCCCTCACCGGTCGATAACCCTGCTGGCCCGTTCTTGGATCCAAATCAATACACTCAGTCGCCCTATCCGCAGGAAATACAGCAGCAGAATCCGTTCATCTAAGATCCATATTTGTCGAATACACTTGTAAGCCAGTCGTCAACCACCTGACCTTCTGGCTTGCCTTCTGCGTCAACCGGTCAACGATTGGTCTTGCTACTAGACAATTTACCGACCTGACCGACCTGCGATGAGCCGTAATTGCTCAGACCGAACTTTGTGTTTGAAGTTTTCTTTTCCTTTCCTTCATGATGATGCGATAACACGCTCTCTGGGGAAGGGAGTTTAGGCACATGTTCTCCGCGTTGATGAAGCTTGCTTCTCCGCATTCATGTGTCGGTGTTTTGATTATTACATTTTGGCCCTTTTTTTTTCCAAATATACCCAACCACGATGTAATTTTCTTTGTGTTTATTCGTCTTGTGTCATTGCTCTCTCCTGCGGGCTGCGTGTTGGATTGATATCCCCTCATCGCGAAAGTTTGACAGTGAAGCTCTGCAGATGAATTTTCCTCATCAACTTTCCATCATGTCTCCTTGTTACTTGAGATGTCATGCGTGTTTGTCTGCAGATGTCTTTCCATCAAATGATGAGGTTTGTGTATATCTCCTTGAGTATGTCTGTTCCCGAGGTCCCTTACGCCCGATCCTCTGTCCCGCCCTCCTACCCTTCGTTTCCCTTGCTCTTCACTCCACCCCTGGACGCTGTATCGCCGTCGCACTCCGCCTCGCCGTGGCTTGCCCGCTTGGCGCGCTGTATAGGTGACCTCTTGGTGTGCATAGTGTTGTAGCTCAAGGCCGCAATGGGGGTAGTGTTGTGCGCTGGACATGAACCGGCAATATGTGGATATGACTCGCTCATTCGCCACGCCTCTCCCACTCCTATCAACCCACCGGCCCACTTCTGGCTTTGTATGCTTTGCACCCGTTGCTTGTGGCTGTTGTCGGGGGGAGAAGAGGAGAGGTCGTTGTGCTGATTGGTAACAAGCGTTGTGCTTTCCTCCTGTTTTCCTTCCTTCCAACAATTTTCGAGAGGACCGCGTTGGGAGGGGACGGAAGATACGTTGATGTTGAAAGCCGACATTTTTGTGTTTGTTTGTACGGGTGGAAGCATCCTCGTCCCTCTGGATGAAGGGTTGGTTTCTGCAGTGTTCTTCTTTTAGAACCGCCGCTTGAGTTGATCCTGTGAGGCGCCTGCGCCCGGGACCTGTTACTACATTCGTTTTCTGGGACAATGGTGGTTGGTGCTGGGTGGCCCCAAAAGAGCCCACTCGAGTGGGGTGTCAGCGGGTGTGCAAAAGGAGGGAGAGACGGTCCTGCCGGAATGTTACGCATGATGGGCCAACGGTAGAAACTGCAAAGATGCTCCCTTTATCCTGTTACTGCACAGTCATGTTTGAAGTTTACTTCCCACTCGCTCATCCAGCTACACTCACTCTCATTCTGTTACTCGCTCGAACTGCCTATTAATCGGGCGAGCACCTTAGGTAGATTAGATAGATTATCAATGCACAGCATCTGATCTCGAAAAGGTTCTTGCCAGTGTGAACCATCCGTGTTTCTGGTATTTGAGACCTGCAAGTGCTTTGGCTGCGTGTGGCTGGACCCTGGCCAAAGCTCCGCGGCAATGACGATGCTTCGCCGAGCTTCAGGTGTACCTATCTCAGCACCCATGGAACTCTCTTTGCGCACAGCAGCCGTCGCATAGCGACTTGATCATGCCCAAATGAAACCCGAGTTGACACAATAGCCACTATGCTCTCTGCGTTCCCCGCCCGGCCAATCGTCGAGCTGAAGCAGCGCGACAAGTCCAAAATCGAGTCCATCCTCGCATACGGTACAACGCCCGACTGTAGAGTCCCTCAAGCTTACTAACAACACCAGGCGACCGCGTACTCGTAGGCTTGAACACCGGCTCCCTGCGCATCTACCGCGTAAACGACCAAATCGAGGATGTAGAACCCGGCCGCAAGCGGAATGGCGACCACAACGGTGAAAGCGAACCCGTGGCTCCAAAGGCCAGACCGGCCGACCTCCTACGCGAAGAGGAGAAGTTCTCACGACGGCCAATACAACAGCTCGCGATTATCAAGGAAGCGAATATCCTCATCTCGCTGTCGGACAACTATGTCTCGATCCACGACATACAAACATACCAATTGCAAGAGAAGCTCGAGAAGACACGGGGTGCTACTACCTTTGCTGCGGCAAGCAATATCGTCAAGGACCCTTCGACCGGCATACCGTCTATTGTAAGCCACCTGGCCGTGGCGGTGAAGCGGAAGATCATACTGTGGACATGGCAGGATATGGAATTGACGGGCGACGCGGTGGAGATTTCGCTTATTGCTTCCGTCAAGAGTCTGACATGGGCAACGGGGACGAAGATTGTCGCTGGCATGGACCCCGGTTTCGTCATGGTCAATATCGAGACGCAAGAGGTCCAAGATATAATCAAGCCAGGCGCGTTGGCAGAAAATGGGAGTCAGGGTGGAGCGCGCTTTGGCGCTGTCTCATCCTCAGGCATGGGTTACATGGGCATGGGCAGTTGGGTTCCGAAGCCCCTCGCGACACGACTAGGAGAGGGCGAGATGCTGCTAGCCAAGGACGTGAACAGCCTTTTCATCCATACAGACGGAAACGCAATCGAGAAACGACAAGTACCCTGGCAATCTGCCCCCGAAACTATCGCCTACTCGTACCCGTACATGCTCACGCTGTTGCCACCTTCCAAGGGTAGTCTGGAAGTCAGGAATCCTGATACCCTGAGCTTGTTGCAGATGATCGCACTACCAAACGTCAGCTTCCTCCACGTGCCGCAGCCGAACATCAGTCTAGCTCACGCCGGGAAGGGCTTCCTAGTCGCGAGCGATCGATCAATATGGCGGATGGGGGCACAAAGCTACGAGACACAGATCGATGAGCTGGTTGCCAATGGGCGTTACGACGAGGCGCTGAGTCTCCTCAACATGCTCGAAGACACTCTTCTCCTTGACAAAGAAAAGAGGGTGCGGGAGATACAAATCCTAAAGGCTCAAGCCTTGTTCGACCAGAAGAAGTACCGTGAGGCCATGGAACTGTTCGTCGATGCAAAGGCTCCGCCTGAGCGCGTCATCGCGATGTACCCCAAATCTATCGCTGGCAACCTTGCGCCAGAAGAGAGCCTGAAGGGCGACGGAAGCGTAGCGGACGAGGAAGAAACGAACGGAGAGAAGCCAGCGAAGGAACAAGAAGAAAGCATACCTACGCCTGTAGCCACTATTGGTCGGTCAATGATGGGTCGTTTTGGGGTTGGAGGACACAAGAAGGTCGATTCGGACGCAACCTCCATCCGTACCAATTCTGCCAAAGACGAGACAGTGGAGACAGTGAACATTAGAAAGAGACCGACCGACCTATCGCAGCTAGACAAGACAGCCTCGGAAAAAGAGTTTAAAGACTCTGTCCGTGCCTTGCAGTCTTTCCTTACCCAGTGTCGCGTCCAGATCAAGCGCTACATCGACACCGACGGCAACCTAAAGGAACCCCTTCCCACACCCAGCGGCAGTCAACTCGAGGGCGAAAAACCCCCCTTCCACATCTTCATCGAAGAAGCCTCCCTCCAAAGCCCTATAGACTGGAAGGCAAAGCTTCTCGAAGTCGCCCAGCTAGTCGACACAACCCTCTTCCGCGCATACATGATCGCAAATCCCAGTGTCGCAGGCTCATTATTCCGTCTCCCCAACTTCTGCGAACCAGACGTTGTGCAGGAGAAACTGTATGAGACGGGTCGGTATGCTGATCTCATTGACTTCTTACACGGCAAGAAACTGCATCGCCAGGCTCTGGAGTTGCTGGAGAAGTTTGGAAAGAATGAGGCAGATGAAGAGGTTCCGCCTGCGTTGCAGGGTCCACAGCGTACGGTGGGGTATTTACAAGCTCTTCCCCCCGAACTCATCGATCTCATTCTCGAGTATGCCGAGTGGCCACTACGTACGGATCCGGCGCTTGGCATGGAAATCTTCCTCGCTGATACCGAGAATGCGGAGACGCTGCCTCGGGACCGTGTCCTAGAGTTTCTACAAAACATCGATATCAAGTTGGCAGTAAGGTACTTGGAACACATCATCGAGGAACTCAATGATCTGAATGTGGATTTCCACCAAAGGCTTGTTGATCTACTTTTAGAGAGACTCAAGAGTGGAGACTTGAAGGATGACGAGGAGAAAGCGAACTGGAAGGAACGACTAGAAGTCTTCTTGAAGAAGGGGAATGCGCAGTATAACAGATATCGTGTATTTCAGCAGCTTCCTGGGAATGGTATGTATATGATTGATGAAAGAAGGGCCAGGTCGGAGATGTCGTACTAACGTGTATTGTCAGATCCGGATTACTACGAGGCAAGGGCTATTGTGCTGAGTAAGATGGGGTCGCATAAGCAAGCTTTGGCTATCTATGTTTTCCAGTTGAAGGACTACCAAAAGGCTGAGGAGTATGTTTTTCCATTCTATTGCTCCGCTCGAGGAACAAACACTAACAACATCACCACAGATACTGCAACCAAGTCTACACCGCACCATCCACGACACCCTCGTCACCCAACCAATCCCCCTCAGCAACACGAGGTTCAATAGAAGACACGGAACTCTCCATCTACCACGTCCTCCTATCTCTCTACCTTACACCCCCTCCGCCCCACCAACCAAACTGGCCCCCCGCCCTCGACCTACTATCCAAACACGGCGCCCGACTCCCCGCCGCCACAACGCTCGATCTCATCCCGCCTACACTCCCCGTCAAAGACCTAGAGTGCTACTTCTTCGGCCGCATCCGCAACGCCAACTCCCTCTTGAACGAAGAGCGAATCGTTGCGCATCTGTGGGGCGTGGAGAAGGTGGCTGTTGAGGAGGCCGTGTTGCTGGGCAGTGGGAGAGAAGGAAAAGTGGATGCATATGGCAGGAAGGTGCCGGGCGGGTTGAATCGCAGGGTGGTTATTGATGAAGAGAGGCATTGTGCGGTTTGCCACAAGAGGTTTGGCGGGAGTGCGATTCGCATTTATCCGGATAATAGCGTGGTGCATAGTGGGTGTATGCGGGGGAGTTTGGGCGTGGGTGCGGGTGTTGGTGTCGGTGGCGGGAGGAAAGCGAGTGGGATGGGTGGGTGGCGGTAGGCAGTCCACCGCCGTTGGAAGTGTACGTTTGTGCATGAATGCAATCGTTTCGAAGCTTGTAGCCAGCCATGCATGCTCAGTCTTGGTCGACTACTTCTTCTCCGTAGGTCTCTTCGTCTTTTGCGGTGTCGCTGGCTTTGTCGTCGGCCATCTTCTGCGTTAGGAATTCATTGATGGCGTTTTGCATGCTTTTTAGGGATGAGGTGAGTGAGGCGAGGTATGCGATGCGGTCGGGTGGGGAGGGCGGTGATGCTAGTGCGGGGAGTGGGGAGGCGAAGGTTTGTGGTTGGGAGGCTGGGCATGTGTATGTTGCTGTTAGAGCGGGCATGTTGGGTGGTGTTGTGTTGGTCGGGTCTGCTGGTGTGGAATTGGTGCTATGTTGTTGCTCAATGCCGGGGTGGAGACGGCACGGCCACCATACATACCTACACCATACGTCGATCAATCGACGATGGTGCATGGAACGATGGCGGCCGGATCGACGTCAGGTCTCTCTGCGACTTCACCCGATGCTGTATCTGCTACTCTCTTCATGCAGGCCACCATGAGGGAATACGACTAGGGATTATCGTTTCTCCCTCCTTCCTCGTGCATTCACTCTCTCCACCGCCACCTTCTCTTCAGCCACCCTTCGGCGTCTCTACAGCCACACTGTCACAAAAGCAACGGACGCGGTGTTACGAAGTCGCCTGCAGTGCGACGGCCCAAGATGGCTCCCTCTTCACCCCCCTCGCTCACCCCCTCGGTTCGACGCCCATCGCTCGACAACTCCGACTCGGACGACTCACAGGCGACGCTGCAGCAACAACGCTCTCCCCTGCCTGCCTCATTACTCTCGCCCTCCTTCGCAAAGTCGCCGACATCAGCAGACTCCCGCGCTGCTTCTGCGCAGAACTATTCGCGTCCAGGCATTGTGCGCGATGCAACACAAAGCCAGGGCCACATTGGCGCGCATCTCGGACACCGCCCACGTCAGCGCTCCCAGGGTTACTTCGAGCCCAGTTTGAGTTCTATGAAGGAGGGCTCTATACGGGAGCGAGACAATATCATGGCCTCGCAAAGTCACCTCACCGCCTCGCAGATTGCAGCCCAGGCCGCGTATGCCCCCAATCCCCAGCACAACCGCAAGCGCTCTACCACGATACCCGCTCCGACCGAAGCTGCGCCTACCGGACGAGGCCAGCCTACGAGCCCGCCTTCGGTGCCGGCTCAGGTGACATTTAGGACCAACGGGATGACGTATTCGAATGGGGTTGTGGGAGGCAGGATGGCTGCGACATCAGCTGCAAACGCCACTTTTCCACGGAGTCCGCTGAACTCTCCTGGCCTTGAAGGACAGCAACAGCAACAGCAACAGCAACAGCAACAACAACAACAACAACAACAACAACCACAACCACAACCACAACCACAACCACAATCACAACCACAACCACAATCACAACCACAACCACAATCACAACCACAACCACAGCCACAACCACAACTACAATCGCAGCCATCACCCAAGCCAGCGTCGTCGACGCCCGAGCTGCCGCAACTGCAGAAGCCAAAGGAGGGGAAGAGCAGGATAGGTGGGAAGCTGTTCTCGTCCAAGCCGAAGAACATCAAGGTGGTCAACCGGCTGGGTGGCAAAGATCAGGCGTTGCCGTCGCCGGGGAAGATTGGTATCGGCATTCATAGTTCGCAGGCGCTGAATCGCATGATGATGGCGGGGTCGACAACGAGCTTGGTGGATTCTGGGACCAACAGCAGCACTGCTTCGTTGTACTCTTCGGCCAACGCGTCGACATCCACGCTAGTACCCCCACGGAACGACTCTTTACCGGAGAGGAAGGAGGAGAAGCACAAGCATCACTTCTTATCACGGCAGAAGCACAAGTTGAAGGATCAGGATGGCTTCGCTCTTCCGTTATCATCGGCCAGCAGTAATTCTAAACCGACAAATCCCAACGCTCCGGAGCCGCTCTATTCCTTTGCAGCGCCTTCGTCACCAGGGCATTCGAGTTCGTTTGCAAATTCTGTGACTGGCTTGGATCTCAGACATGGAGGGCGGCATCTAAGACGGGCAAAGAAGGAGGAGAAGGCCGCTGCGTTTCTAGACGCTCATTTAGAACCTCCATATCGAGAACGGAATCAGTCCTTCAGCACTGAAAGATCAGAATGGCCCTCGCTAGCCAGCAGTATAACGGCAACACCAAATATGGCAACACCCGGTCAAACAATATCCCACACAACAGAGATGCTGCATCTAGGAAGCTCATTCGGCATCAACGGCCTATCACCCGACGACGCATGGCCGTTGCTGAAAGCGAGGGTACTATTGATCTTCGAAGGCGAAGATCCCCGGCCCCCAGTCGAAGACTTCAACGCCCTAGTCACCGTCCACATCAAACGCTGCATCCACAAGCGCTCCCCTATAATCCTTATCGAAGACCTAAACGAGCTCCTCCAAACGGGGTTCGGCTCCTTGGATCAAACGCTCCTTCACGTGCCCGACGACCGCCTTATCCCGCACTTGGTAGAAATGTGGCTCGTCGTTTTTACCACAATCTTGCCTTTTCTGCAAGCCGTTTTCCTACCCCTGGATTTGGAGTTCAGAGGAAACGGTATCATGACGAGTGCGCAGGCTGCAGAGTTCTGGGGCGTTATGCTACCGGATGAGATGAATACGAAGAGTCCTGAACATCACAACATACCCATACTAGGGGAATTGGAAGTACGGAGGATGACTTTGTTGATGTTTAGAGATATCGTTATACTGCCGCGGTACGAAGCACTCATGGCGATATTCTCCCGCTTGAGCTTGGAGAACCTGAACGCTGGCCTAGAATCTCTGAGCCTCCTCCCCGATGGCGTAATGCAACAGCAGCAGCAAAGACCAGGCACAGCCGGTAGCGGCGGCGGCGACATGGCCATAGGCAGTTTAAACTCGACGTCTCAGAGTTCGGCCGGTTACCTCGAGTCTACAACGAGTATCACGAGTTCTACTTTTGCAAACAGCACAAGGTCGAGAGCTACGTCGAATACTTCTGCTGGCTCTTTTTCTTCAACTCCTTCTTCTCATCCCCTTCCTCCTTCTTCCCATACTTCAAACCCTCTTCACCCCACTATCTCACACCTGCATCCTCCACCTTCCTCACATAATACTTCCTTCCCTTCCAACTCAAACGTCCCGGCTTCCCTCCGCGCAACACCAATGGACTCCACCAAAGTCACGGAAACTATTGGTCGCATGCTACAATGCGTGTCTGTGTTGGTTAGCTTGCAGAGTGACGATGATGCACAGGAGAAGATTGGCAGGCTGAATAAGGAGTTGAAGTATAATTGGTTGGGGAGAGGGAGGACGGGGAGGCAGAGGCAGGGATTTGTGGGGCCGAGGAGTAGGGGGTTCGGGTCGGATTTAAGGTGTGGGGGTGGGGGGAGTGTGCTGGGGGTAGGTGCGTAGAGTAGCAGATCAATGGGGGATGGGGGAGAAGGAGGTTCGGATAGAGAAGAGAGATGGTGTGTTTGCTACTTTGGTAGAGTTATTATGACTTGTCACTAGGTGTGGTGATGGTTCGTGTGACTTTCATGTCAGCAATCTGCACCAAAACTGATTGATTCTGGGGCCTGCAAGAGTCTCCCGGATTATTTTCATGTCTCACCTGGTGTTGTTGTTGATGTGGTGGTGGGGTGAAGTTTTTAACTATGCTATATCGACTATTGGGGTTGCGCTGTCGGAATCGCTGCACTTTTCTCTACAACATAGATCATCAGGATATACTTCAACATTAGCAAGATCAAAGTTGAGGCTACAGATTGTGAAGCTAAGTAATACACTAACAAGTGTATTGCATGGTTCTACTCTTCAACGCAACTCCATCTGGGTTCTAAAGCTGACCAGCGACGCAGATTCGTGACCAAGGATCTTTGAAATTTCATTGGCAACATCATCCCAGAAGGCGCAATTCTCAGTCGAGCTAAATGAGTCCTCGTACGACATGAAGAAAGGGTGATCGGTACCCATGTACATTCCTATAATCAACGAATTCGTCAGCTCGTTGCCATTATCCACAGCGGGCTCCCACACAAGCTTGTTGCGATGCGAAAGGTTGGGATCGCCACTCATGGCATGATCAGCAAAGTAAGCCTGATATTTTGGGCCAAACGCAGGCCAGATATGATTCACAAAGGTGAGAACATGGTCGGGGATCTTGGGTACCGCGGACTTGATCAAATCGCCCACAGCGACGTATCTGTGCCAGATGATGGCGAACATGTCGAAGCCGTGCTCCGCGGGGGGCATATTGAAGCGCGCAGTGTAGACGCGGGAGTCATTGTGGAAAGCGTTGTAGATCTGGCGCTTGTTGCAGACAAAAGTCGAGTCGCGTAAAACACTCTTCATGCGCATCTTCTGCTGGAAGTCGAAGAACTTGGCGGGGTATTGCTGTTCGATCCTTTGTCGTATGTCGGCTAGCTTGGTGCCGGGGAAGGCATGAGCTAGGAACTGGGTAAAGTCCTCCTTCGTGTCGACCCATTCTGCAAGGAACATGCTCGCTTCGTCGTAGTCGTGGGATACGATTATCGAGCTGCACTTGTTGTGTTGTCCTATTCGAGATTAGCAATTATGTTTGTCAATCAATGTCTTCGAGCTGTTTACCTTTGCTCAACAGGGCGGCTGGAAGCTCTGGCACGAGATCTCCGTCTACGGCCGGGCCAAATGGAAACATGCCCAAATCGATAGCTGCGCTGACTACTTCTTGGTTGGCTTTGCGCAAGTCTTCTGCGCTGGCCTTCCTGAGACAGTCTAGACCTTCCAAAGTACCACACTTGGCCTTGATTGTGAAGTTCTGGAACGTCTCCTCCAAAGCTCCATTTCGATCGTAGCCCCCATTGGAACGCGGGACTCCACATAGTTGCCCTCTTGAACAAAGATTCTTCTGGTTTACGACCGCCATACGCTGTCAGGTGGTGAAGGATAGATCCTGCGCCCGCGGAGAGGCCCCACACGTTCACGCTATCCTTCTTTCCGCCTACTAGCCCAATGTATCGCTGCACCCAGTCTAGAAGAAGGCGTTGGTCGTGCAAACCCGCGTTGGGTTGAGCTTCTTGTTCCATGGTTGAGCCAGCCAAGAAGCCAAACGCTCCCATCCTGTAGTTCCCCGTCACCCAGATGACGTTTTGTTCCGTTGCGTCACGGATGCCCTGGCCGTCATAAGCGTGGAACAGGCCATCTTTCATCTCGAATTTGAGGTCCTTTGACCCGAAGACATACGCTCCTCCGTAGATTCATACTATGACGGGAAGCTGCTCCTGGTCTGGATTTTCTTCTTTAGAAAGCACCCACGTCGGAACATAAACATCGAGGAAGAGACAGTCCTCGGCCTGAGTGTTGTTCCCGATAGGCTCGAAGGTAACGTTGGCTTTGGGAACCGCCTCGATGCAACTCGGCCCGTAGCTGCTGTCCTGAACTTGGCTGGCGTCTTTGATCGCTTCGGGGTATTTTGGAGCTGCAAAGCGCAAGTCATCCACGGGAGCTTGACCGAAGCGAACGTTCTTGAAAAACGGTCGTCTGGAACGTTCAAAGAAGACATGTTAGTCCGAATCATTCACTTAATTCCATAGTATCATGGCGGGTACTTGGCTTACCTCTTCATCTTCACCATAGGGTTGTCCTTCCCATGTTCCCCATGGAAGGGTCAGTTTGGGAGCTAGGTCCTCTGCGAGTCGTTGTGCTCGACGGGCATCAATTGGCAAAGCCAATGAGGCAGCCAGAAGTAGGACCACGGAGCTGAGCATCTTTCCGATTTCGAGTAGAAGAAATGCCTGGTCGAACTGCAGATGAGGCATTCATGACCGGTCAAGAGGCTGCTCTTTATACATGCTTCAGCAATCACCGTCACAAA
The DNA here is from genome assembly GCA_024321975.1 of Alternaria sp. 'sect. Undifilum'. Taxonomy (NCBI): domain Eukaryota; kingdom Fungi; phylum Ascomycota; class Dothideomycetes; order Pleosporales; family Pleosporaceae; genus Alternaria; species Alternaria sp. 'sect. Undifilum'. The sequence goes on from JAJJZI010000006.1 coordinate 3,008,144, forward strand.
AGCCTAGTCATTAGTTTGTACACACATCTCTTCGTTTTTCTGCAACATCACGTATGTGTGCATGCAAGTACAGTCGCTAATGATATGGTGGCTTCAATATTTCATGGAAACGTTCAGAAGGCTAGACCAAAAGCATGTGTGGAGCTGCTCGGGAGAGCGGACACCCGTTTGACCTAGTGTAGCAGTCCGCTGTCGATGCAGATCAAGATGCCAAGAAAACACTAGCTAACGCACTACATCGAATGGCGGAGGAAGCAAACATGATGTTGGGAACTTGTAACACTGCGACCCCGAATCTTCTCATTGCGACTAAAATGATATCTGTACGTGACACAACTCTCAATGACGAGCGCAGTCGAGGTAGCAGTTTGGAACCAAGGGTGAGAGAAACTCGTGGCTAGATGCAATATGAAAACGAACTGAAGTTGATTTTCACCTAGGTGATACAAAGACGACTAACGCAGACCTCGCAGCAGCGCGATGAACCACTTCGGTGAACACAATCGAAAAAACATTCTCGTGCATACTGTGAGAGGTCAATAAAGCCCAAAGTCCGTATTCGTGTATCCACACGCTCACCATCTCTTCCGTGAAAACCACTGAGGCTTATCTTTTCCCCGCATCCACATTTCGACCACGCAGATACGATGCAACACACTCACCGTCTGTTCCTCTTGCCCACTGCAGTAGCTTTTCAGTAACCAGTACGTATGTGCCACGATTTATCTCGCCTCGAGAATCTCACCATAGGCACCATATCCCCACCCCCTTCTGCTATCCCGAAGCTATCAAACGAATGCGGGGTCCCTTATCAAACCCGATGATGTAGACGATGCGATAACAGAGTGCTTTTTCCACCCTCACCCAGACTTCTAGATGTATGAAGGAAACATATCGACAGGGTGATCCGCGGACGTGCTACATGTGGGACTTGCGAGACTGGGCGGGAGAAAAAGGTAAAACGCGCTAAGTACAGGCCGTTGGGAACAGCAAAGACGTCTGTTGGAGGGAACATACCGTTAACACAGGTTTAGTGTGACGTAGAATTGGGGTTGAGACATGATCTAAGGGTATTGCGTTTTATCTGTAAGTTTCGTTTGTGGATTAAAAGAATGCAAGGGACCACCGAGTCAGAAATTCAAACGCAGTGAGTCGTTTATTTCTAAATTCGTAAGAAATGCCGAGGTTATAAATAGCGCTTTGGACGTTTTACTACTCCTTGGGTGGAAGGCGAATGGGAGAAATTGTTCTGAGGAAATGAGGTCTAGACTAACCAGATGGTGACAGATCTTCCTATTCGTATTCGTCGTTGAGACAAGAAAATTGCAATACTTTGACATATTGCAATTGTGTACTAAGAGGGCGAAGGTGTTCTTTTTGGTGTGCCGGCTAAAGTACACGCTGCCAGTTTGACAAACATATACATCTACCAAAACAAGGAACATAATAAGGCAAGGGAGGATTTTACAAAGATGTCGCAATCACCTTAGGCTAAGAATTACTTTCGAGAACCGTTAGACATTTTCCACATACCACTCCACCCAACGCACCACCTATCTATTCCCCTACAATCCCCGAAAAATCCCTTGATATTACCATCCCAAATCCTCAAGAATCAAAGATACCTCTCACTTTTCATACACCCCTTCCTCTCATTACACTGCTCCCTAATCCTCTCCACAGACCCCTCCAACTGTGCATCCGCTATCATCTCAACCGGTGTTAAAGATTGCCGAATCGTTGGAGGTGACGACGACGACGAAGACGCTACCAGTGAATCATTATATCGTTGAACCCGAAGATGGTGCTGTGGGTGAATGGGAGGTAATGGTGGTGTTTGTGTCCTACCAGCATCGGACGGGGAAGCCGAGACAGTGGCGTGACTTTGTGATTCCCGACTACTATCGCAATACCTCTCCATGAAACCCCGATAGCGTTGAACATCAGATCCTCCATCATCCGCATTCTCAGTATCCGAAGTCGTATCCGCACTCCCGGGCCACTCTCGATGTCCGGGCACCACGCCCACACTTTCATCCGTGTATATGACCCTGTTGCTAACCGTGGTGTGTACATCTCCATGAACGGTACGACGCGATGGCCGAACGCGAGGACTTGATGGAGGAGGTGGATGAGGAAAAGAAGCCAAACTCTCCGCGCGGCTTAATATCGAAGATGGGTGCTCTACTCCAGGATCCGATCGTGCTCGCGGTCGGAATGTAAAGTTTTTTCGAGGTGACCCGATAATCTGGTCTGCTTGATTGGTTATATCTACGTGTCCTTGCGTAGACGTGTACCGCTGTTGGGGTGAGGGACCTTGAGGCGGGGTGAGTGTAGTCAGGTCTTTCACCGCGGGGTCGCTTGGTGTGTGAATCTTTCTGAGGTCTGGGGGTGTGGTATTTATGTCGCGCCTGGATGTAATAGAGGAGGTATATGGGGTATTGGTTAGGAGTGTGGTAGCTGAGTCTGGGGAACCTAGCCTTTCCGTCTCATACTTGGGAGAGGAACGGACGGCGTAGTTTCTTTTACGGGTGGATGGGATTCTCTCGAGAAGTCTACCGCGACATGTGGGTTTGTTTGGGGTTTGAAGGGTTGTTTCTAGATGGCTCACGAATGGTTAGCGAGCTGTTGGAAATGTTTGTTTTATGATGAAGGCGGAGGAAGTAGAATGTTGGTGTTCCAAGGGATAAATAAAAGTGCTTTACTAACCTTTTTGGCCGTCAACCTATGACTTTGTTCGACCCGTTGATCGCGGCTCCTCTGCTAGAGCTTCCATGTATGCTGGACTAGCCCAGAAAGTAAGAACCGGCTTCTTCTTTCGGTTCAGCCTATTTCCAACCCAATCTTTGCACTTTTTGGTAGCAGCGGAAGCTTCCCGATGTATGCCTTTCACGGCCGAAACCACGTCGTTTCCGACATACGCTATACCACGGCCGAGTCGATCCCTTCTAAGGAACTAGGGTGTGTTTTAGCAACGTGTTTTTGAGCAGACTGAAGCATTATTGCTACCATGAATGGAGGCATCTTGGTAGTCGAAGTACTGGTAAAAGCGAGAGTTTTGAGGTACTGATGCGCTGGTGTGCCATGCGTGGTCTGATAGAGCCGAGGATGCAACGTCGATCTTGGAAGCGATGGTTGTGTATTCTTGGGCGATAATGTGAGTGACGATTATGTAAGATAAACTGTAACGATGCATGGCAACTATGTGTTGTCTGGCGATGCGAACGTGATGAACGTTGGAATTTTGACCCTGAGCCGCGAGAGCTCTTGTTTGGCAACATGATTGTTGAGTAAGCAGGACCTGTCCAACAAGTTCGAACCTGAGGAAAGCGCATGACGGACCCCGTGGAGTGCCTGAGCATTTTGAATGCGCAGTTACGATGCCGTTGTTTGCAGCACGAGGTAGCCGCATTTGATACGCTGTCCAATTGAGTTGCATCAAAATTGTGCTATAGAACCGATAAGCTATGTACAATGGCACTTCTATCTATAAAGGCTCTATGAAGAAGCCTCTCGCGGTCAAAGCTTCTTGTTATACCCTAGACTTTTCTTATCTTGCTAACTCCACAGGGACAAAGTTTTAAGGCAAGATAGTAGATATAATTTTACCTAAGTTCTTTTTCGATCTTAAGGTTGCAAGAGCACAGCGGACTCTGTAACAATAGAAACAATTATAGCTAAAGCGATTAACCTATCTTTCTAATGCTCGCTTATACATTTGTTCTGCCTTTTTTAATTTGCCTTGATCTTTGAAGATGCTGCATAGCTTGTTAACCGTCTCAAGCGTTAACGTGTAATTAGACCTAAGTGCTTTCTCTTTCCCTTTGAAATGCCTAATTTAACTCTCCTCGGCCTTGTCTAACATGTCTTGCTCTGCATAGAGATAGCCATGGTTTTTAATCGTGCTAATACAACTAGTGATCGGAACCAAGTGTCTTTGACAACATCCTTATCGTCTTCTGGACCATTTGGTTTTCTGCTACTGCATCACTGGGCGCTGGACTACTTCTATCTGATGTACTACTCTGATACGGAAAATTCAATGCGGGGAGCTTGTAGTCGCATGATCATTGGTAGATTAGCATTGCGACCTCCTTCGGCATTGCTCAGATGGCCTAGTTTATTGCAGGTACTATCCTCAGTAGCAAACAGAGCTACCCGGTCAACCCTCGGTATGGGTGGCTAGACCTGTATTCTCTTTGCGCTCTTCAGCTTCCACCCAGCACGAATGATAAGAGCTCCTTCTTCATGTGTCTCTCTGCAGGTATTGATTATAGCTTCATGCAGTCCTTGCGCTGACAATAATAGCTACTGCCGACTAAACAGCAAAGAAAGCTCCTAGATCCCGAATAAGCTTCAGGTGCTCGAGCAATATAGCTCTATGCCGCACGACACGAACTTGATTAGCTTGCTATTGGACGAGTTTAGCTGTGTGTGTCTTATGAGGATGTGGAAGGAATAGACAACTTACGGTCTGCTTATGCGCTTTCTCAGCAGCGTGTCCGCCCTTGACCTTGCTACCAGCAGCAGTTTCACCCTGAACAGAGTAATGGGCGTTGGAATCTCCCAGGCTCTGGTGAGTCATGTTACTGCTCATGATTAGAAAGGGCGATTCTGGAGAAAGATTTCTTACGTGACAACGAGTTTGTCGATCTGCTTTATGTTGTTATTATTAAATAGGCTGCCGCTTTTAAAGCGTTCCTTAACCTTAGAAAGGGCTGCGTTCTTAACATCCTAAATAATTGCGCTAGTAAGCCATTTAAAACTTTCACTATTCTTAGAGATAATAACGTCAATGCTCTTAGAAGTAACCTTATTAAAAACTTTTCTAATAGAAGACATCTTAGGTTTAGCTTAAGAAGAGGGTTGCGAGTAAGTTAAGAAGAGTAGATAGAGAAGTGATTGAGGAGATGTTTTGACTGTGTAAGGACATACCCTCTATCTACTCACTACTATATGCTTCAGAGTTAGTCTATATACTTCAAAGTATATAGCTAGAGATCGAGGCTTGCCCTACTACTTGGCAAGCACTAGTACTAGCTAGGCGTAGCGCCAGGCTTAGCGCCCACCGAGCTAGCATTAGCTTCTCTTCCTTTACTATATAGTTGCCCGCACGCTCTGCCTCTTTCAGGCTATGCGTCTGCTATTCTCTACTCCGAATACAAGTTATCTTTCAACCAGCTGCCCTTCTGTACGTGAAGTCTGCCTTACAGACTGTTTGCTAGGGAGTGATGGACGCCCTTATGTATTCTATTAATGCTCATACATTCCTAATTTAATTCTAACAAGATTCTACAGAGGGTTTATTTTGTTAGGATGTCTCCTAGCAATACTAATATTGGTAATATCTTATTAGGATTACCTTTATCAAAGGCATAGTGTAGACAGGGGACATAAGCTATAGATATGTTAGGCAACTACATGCAAAATCCTTTGTGTAGTTATGTGTCTAGGTTGGGATAGGCCACTAGGGCATGTGCGTGATAAGAGAGCATACAGTAATGTTCACGGAGGCCGCTATTGGATAGATGATCACTCAATACCCGCAGTGGGTGGCGGCAAGCGTAACGATAAGCATGATATTGACGCATGATGAAGGATTTTTGGAGGTGTAGAAACGAAAATAAGCCTTCTAGCCGAGGATTTGGACAGGTGGGCCTGTGCGAGCCGGCTAGAGCGGGTTGTTATACGCGAGGTTCGATGTTTTGCCTGCTTTGGCAGGTGCAGCTCGTTGGGACAATCAATCGACAACAGTCGTATGGTTGGAAAACTGCCCCCAACTCGCTAAGAGATTGCCCGTAATTGGCCTACTATTTCAGCCACTATTCACGAGAGAGGTCCGGTCATTATTAGGATATCGTAATGAACCTCAACTCTTTCAAGTGCTTGGATGGCGGGAAGCTGGCTTGGAAAGCTTTCCTGGATGGTGGTCTGTGATGGCGATAGCGGAAAAAGCAGAGAAGCACGTATTCGTTCATGATGAGGCACAAAAGAATGAGGAGAGAGTAAGTACGGATTGTCTATCTACACGTGCGAACAAGATGCGACCTTCCAACCTGATCAAACAAGCTATGCACCTACAATCTTCTCATACTCCCGAAACTCATTCGATGCCAGCACATCTGAGGCGGAGGGCCTTTTTTCAGCATTAGTGACCAACATTAGACCAAGGAGGTCCCTCAGCTGCTGCGGCATCTCCACCTTTTGCATCTCCTCCTGAATAGGCAAGATCGCTTGCATGGGTGGATCCTCTTGACTCATACGTCTGGCAGCCTTGACTGCGGCTTGGAGAACAGGGCCATCAACCTCATCAGGAGTCGGGAGTTCCCAATCAGGAAACATTCGCTTGATCTTTGCCATGCACCAGGCCGCATCAACCAAAGGATGAGGACTATCAGCGTTGCCTAAGACATTAGGCTTGATCCAGCAAAGCAGCATCGCGGCTACCGCCCAGACCTGCGATGGCCCAGTGCATGCTTGGCCTAGAAAGACTTCAGGGGCCCGCATGGCGAATGGTTGGGCGTTAATGCGATCGCCGGCTGGAAATACTACATGGTGTTAGTAAGAGCGTGACTGTCTCGTCAACTAGTACTTGCTTACCGAGACCCAAATCTCCCACTTTGGCTGTGATCCGGCTCGTTTCAATACCAGAAAGGAGGATATTGGCAGGTTTGTAGTCTAGATTGATCAGCAGTTGCTGGCTCTCTAAGAATAGGTACTGTACCTGTATTCACATGTCTTTGGCCGTCTAGAACAACGCAACTGGCCAGAGCTGCATTCAAGGATGACTTGATAATAGCGTAGATGCGTATATCAGGCTGGTATTTCACCTCCGCAAGAGTAGTGTCCAGCCATTCACCAGCAACAATACAATCGTCGATTTTATCGTACATTTGTCGGAAGCATGCAGCCGAGGAGACGCCAGGAAGGCGGTAACTTGTACATTCGCGGCATAGCTTCTCCGTGGCAATTGCATTTTCAGGCGAAGCTGTTTTGATCATTGCCCTTGCTGGCAGAGCCAGCCTTAACAGTCCATAGAGGGTTGGCACTACACGACGAACCACTGGGGAGGATCGGGGACGTCAGGGTGTGGAAGGATCTCGGCCATGTAGACGGTAGATTGGTGGGTGTTGTCTCCTTTGATAGTTTTGACGATGCGATACCGTGCCTGTGCGCGGGATGAGCCACGTCGCGGGTTGAGCCACCCAACCATAAAAATTGAGATTATAAAGATGAGGCTGTACGCCTACAGCCAAAAGCTACTATTGCGAGATTTCTTGGTGTATTACTATATAGAGCCTTGCGCGTCTTTTGTACTATTTAAATTTCGCTAGTATCTTAATTTGGCGTCCGCGCGTGCTAATTTTAGGTAGGGGGGGACGCTGCTAAAGGACTAGCGTCAAACTAACCTACTGTACCTATAACACAACAACACTTTACTGTATTATTATTAGCTTTGTATAAGGCTTTTTACTTAGCTATATTGCTTATATTATAAGATTTTTGTGCGTTTACAGTGTTGTGTTTTTACTTTTTAAGCGCCTAAGCTGCAGCTAGTTCCTTAGCCTACGCTTTTTTAGCCTTTGCCTGCTCTTTAGCAGCTTATTATTAAGCTACCTTTGCAGCCTCTACTTGCTTCTTTTTATATAATGTTACTACTGCTTTTAGCTCTCTATTATAAGTTTTTAAAGTTGTTAGCACTTATTTTTGTCTTATTTTGTTATTTAGCGGGCGCAGGCTTCGCAGAGCTTCTTTAGAGACTAGAAAATAGCGCTACTATAAAACTCTTTATGCTGTTAAAGGTTTATAGTATTACTCTTTTTTTTATCTTTTTTTTAGCTTTAAGCGCGCGCGTAAGGCTGTTATTTTTATAGTAAAAGAGCTTGTTTTACACTTATAGAGAGTATAATAAAGCCTTAAGCTGCTAGGCTTTAATTCTAGCCTTATTAGTAACTATAGAGTTAAAAATTTTGCGTAGCTCTCTTTAGCTATTACTATTACTATGTTACTTAAGTCTTAAAGCCTTATCTTGCTCTAAAGTAGTGTTGTAGAAGCGTTTAAGTATAACCTCTACATCTATTAGCTATACGCCTATAGCTTAAAAACTCTTTAATATAAGATCTAGCTTTTTTATAGTGCCCTAAGCAGGCTAAAAGACTTTAAAGAAGTTACATTTTGTAACTCTTGTAAGGCCTTGCAAGTGTTAAAGGTAGTAGTTAAGTTCTTAGGAGTAGTACTTTAAAAAAGGTACAAAGAGCACTATATTAAGTAGCTAGAGGCTATAAGTTGCGTAGGAGGAAAAGATAGAGAGGAGGATTTAATTACTGTTGCAAAAATTTATAAGATTAGTTATTAAATAACTGCTGTAGTTATTAAGGATAAGGAGCCTATAGTTACAGCGCGCTTTTTACTTTATATAGCACTTAAATACTTATTTAAGCTAAGCTAATCCTATATTATTATTACTCTATCTTAAAAGTAAATTTAAGAAGAAAACTTTGTGTTTACTAACCTCTACAGCGTTAACTTAGCCTAATTAAAGCCTAAAGGTGCCCTAGTACACAAGAGCAGGCGGTAGTGCATCCCTAGAAGCGTATACGCAAGCTAGCAGTATTATCTATTCTTTATTACTATCTTAAACTACTACTGTACGCTCTTTTAAAGCTTAAACTACCTTAGTAAAAACGCGTTTTAAGTAGTTTGTAATATTAATAAAGAAGCTCTTCTTATTTATAGGTATTACGCGTGTTAACGTTGTACTCTTACATCTTTAAGTATAATATATTAAAGTACAGCTTGTATCTTTCTTTAGAGTTAGCCTAGTGTTAGTTATAATTAATTCTAGCGCTTTATTTAATAATAAGCTTGTTAGCGTAGCAATGTAGAAATTAAGAAACCTAGTTTTTAAAAACTGTATATTTTGTTACTATCTTTGCAAAATTTTGTATTATCTCTTATATAGGTGGCAAGCCTTGCCTTATGCATCTTTCTATGTATTTTATAAGCTTATCCTCTTGTTGTAGGTTAAGTAAGAGCTAGCGTTTAGCCTAGGCTACATAAGAGCACGTTTTGCCCTTATGCCTTTGCGGCAATGTTGTTTAATTAACTCTAAATTTTTTTGCAACATAGCAGTATAAGAAATTATCTCTAGCTTTACGCAATTTAATATATCTAATTACTTCTTAAATTAGGTTTATAGTTGTAGAGTTATAGCGCGGTAAAGATAGGATAATTAAAATGTTATAATGTTGGGGTGGCTCAACCTGCGACGTGGCTCATCCTGCGCACGGGCACGGTACCGTGTCTGTGCGCGTTTTAGCCATGTTCGAGTTTTGGCCACCCTAATACAACAACCACCTACACAAATCGCGTCATAACTCCACTAATATAGATCTAATTTAGGAAGCAATTAAAGAAATTAAATCGCGCGCACTAGGTGCATCTTTCTCGTATACAAAGTTTGTAGAAAAGTATAGTGTAGGTCGTCGTACGCTCGCTTAAAGACACTAGGGCCTAAACTAGCCACACAAACTCGCCCATTAACTCCTTTACTGTAAGGGTGCGTTGGTTTGACTAAAGATGCAAGGTAACAGTAGAAGGTGAATGAATTAGATACAGAACTATAGAGAGACTACGTGGGTTTTTATATCTAATCTGGATAGTTAGGACTAACCAAGGTTAGGACTAACTAAGGTTATTAGAGGTCGCCAGGTCAGCTAACAGTTAGCGTAACTAGTGCGGCTAATAGTCAGCAGCTAGTGCTGAGGTGCTAATGCTGAGGTAAGAAAAGCCAACGAAGGCCACAGGCCGAGTACTAGAGAACATTAAGGCTTTAGCCCTTTACAATACCCCCTTCCTAAAAAAAAATAGTAGGAGTAGTAATCTTGTTACCTAGAGTTCTACTCTTCTAGGGCTTCCGTATCTTTTAGATTAACAGCTAGTTCCTAGGTTAGATCTAGATATCCTAACTATTTAACTAAGTACTGCTTTTTTCTTCCTTTTCCTCTTTCCTCTAATAGGGTCTCTACTAGGTATTCTTCTCCATCCTCTGTCTCAATTAGTAGAGGTTCATTGTCGTCTATTAGCTGGCTTAGTAGAGGGTCTAAGGACGCTAGTCTAAAGTTATTAACATTAAATACTAGGTAAATCTAGCTAGGAGTATTTAATTTAACTGTGTTTAGTCTAATAACCTTAAGTACTGTGTACTTAAGATTCTTCTAGTCAAGTTTTCTGCTAGGCCTTTTTATTTTATAGTAGTTGCCTAGTTTTAACTATACCTTATCGCCTATTTTAAGCTAAGGTAATTAGTGCCTTCTCTTATTTGCCTGCCTTTCTTGTTCTTGTTAGCTTTTTTCTATTATAGCTTATATAAGCTTAATACTTTGTCGTAGCTTATTAATAATATTTTCTGCCTTTTAATAATCCTTCTGTATTCTCCTTAGAAGTTGTTGTTAAGGACTGTGCTTAGGTGCAATTTGTAGGAGATTTACCTTATAGCCGTGTTGTAGGAAGAAAGAAGACATTTTAGTAGACTAAGCTTGCCTTACTATAACTGCAATCTTAGCTATCCCTAGGTTGCTTTTCTAATTTGTTTAATCCTAATTACAGAAGGCTCGTAAATAAGCCTGTACTATAAAGTTTATTCTCTCTATAGAACTGTTAGTTTTAGGATAGTATCTAGAAAATAAGCGTTGCTTAATTTCTAATAACTCGCAAAGCTTAATCTAAAAATAGTTAACAAACTGTATACCTCTATCTAAAGTAATATAGTTTAGTAACTAATAGTAAGCTATAACAGAGTTAATAAAAGTTTTAGTAACACTTTCTATAGTAATGTCCTTAAAGCCTATTAGGACAACGTCCTTGCTAAGCCTATTTATAACTACTATAAGGTTTGTACAGCCTTTGCTTTCTAGTAACCCTGTAATAAAATCTATAGAAATTTCTTTCTATATTTACTCTAGTATAGGCAAGAGTTTTAGTAAGCCTTGTAGGCTGTCTTTTTAGGGCTTTGTTCTTCTACACACTAAGCAGTTCCTTATGTACCTTCTAATACTTTTATTAATAGAGGGCCAAAAGTATTCTCTTGCAATAGCTTAATAGGTAATATTCCTTCCTAGATAGCCTAAAGCTCTAGAACTGTAGATTTTGTAGATAATTCTAGTTCTTAGAGGTTTATTATTAGGTACCCATTTTTGATCTTAGTATAGGAGGTTTCTAGAATTATCTAGTTAGTATTTAGAAATAGAAAGTTTAAGATCTAAAGCTGTAGGAAATCGTCGTTCACTATCCCTTACAGCTTTCTAGGCTATTTAGTAGGTTTTGTCCTCTTTTTTAGCTTTATCTTATAGATCTTCTAGATCTAATTGCTCCTAAGGTAATTCTAGTACTGCTGCTAGATAGCTGTTGCAGCTAAAGGTTCTAAGCACTTCTTCTTCTTCTAGTTCTTTGTTAGTAGCTGCAGTTGTAGGTTTAAATACTTGTAGAAACCTCCTAGAAATCCTAGTATCCTAGTTGTTTGCTAGCATATCTTGTTGTCTCCTAGATAAGGCATTAGCCTTAGAGTTATTAACTCTAGGCCTGTAGGATATTTCTATGTTAGGAAACTTTCCTAGAAATTAAGCCTATCTTATTTGTCTCTTGCTAAGCTGTCTAGGCCTGCTAAAATATTTAAGGTTTTTATAGTCTGTAATAACTATAAACTTCTTTAAAGATTATAGCATAGCATCCTACTTAGATAAGCAGGAGATAACTACTAGTAATTCCTTATTATGTATCTCGTAATTGCTTTGCGTGCTAGTTATCTTTTTTAAATAATAAGCTACTAGGCATAAGCTTCCTTTATTGTTGTATTATAAGAGGACTCCTGCTACTACATATCTAGAAGAGTCTATTTCTAGGATTGTTTCTCTGTCAGGATCCTATTAAGCTAGTACTAGCTTAGTAATAAATAACTCCTTAAGCTTATTAAAAGCTTTTTACTTAGTTTTTCCCTATTAAAAGGAGATGTTACTAGTAAGCCTTAAAAGAGGAGCTACTATCTCTAAGTAGTTCTTAATAAATTGTTAATAGAAGTTTGCAAAACTAAGAAAACTGCGTACTTCTTTAACGTTTGTAAGCGCCTACTAATCTCTAATTACTTTTACTTTCTTAGGGTCTATTTAAAGTCCTTTTCTAGCCTTAATAATAAATCTAAGGTATTTTGTACTCTATACGTTAAATTTGCATTTCTAGATGTCTAAAGGTAATCTAGCCTTGCCTATAGCTTCTAGGACCTTATTTGTATTGTATTAGTGTTCTTTAAGCATGCTATTAGTGTAAATTAATACGTCGTCTAGGTAGGCTAAGCAAAAATCATCAATATACTTGCGGAGGGTCTAATTAATATAGCGTTAAAAGGTACTAGGAGCGTTTGCTATACTAAATAGAGTAACTAGCTACTTATATAACCTAAATCTAGTACAAAAAGCTGTTTTCTACTTATCTCCTGCATTAATTTTAATCTTGTAGAAAGCTGCAGAAACGTTAATCTTTATAAACTATTTAGCTTTTGCAATATTATTAAGAGTTTCCTAAATTAAAGGTAAAGGATAACGATCTTTCTTTGTAATAGCGTTTAGGGCTCGGTAATTAATGCAGAAACGTAATCCTCCTCTAGGTTTCTTAGCAAAAAGGACAAGGGAGGAGGCAGGAGAGCTACTAGCTCTAATCCATCCTTTATTAAGTAGAGAAATAAGCTCCTTTCGTAATACTAGGAGTTCTAGGCGGATTATACTATATAGAGGTCCCTAGGGAGCCTCTTTTTCTTTGCCTTTATTGTCTTTCTCTAGTTTAATGCAGTAATCTACTTTAGATCTACGTAAAGGAGGTAGTACAGAAGCAGTTTTTAGATTAAAAATCTAAGCTAGGTGTTAATAAGCCTTAAAGAGTAAAGGTAGGACCTCTACTTTTTTCTTAGGAGCTAGGGCTTTTTTAATATCCTTAAGAGAAGCAGCGAAAGTCTAAATAGACTTATCCTTTTTTGCCCGCCTAATATAGGAGTAATAAGCTGTTGCGCTTATTTGTTTTAATCTCTAGTCTCCTTTAATAGGGCAATCCTCAGTGCTAAGTAACTTAATCCTTTAGCTAGAAGAATAGATGTAAATTGTTTTTCTAGAAGGAGCAATAGTAACCTCTCTTCTATTTATCTAGGGCCGTCTAAGTATTAAATTATAACTAGGGTGTGTAGGGGCTACATAACCCTAAATAGTATCCTTATAGCCTTTAATATTAATATCTAACCTAGCAACTTTGTTAATAGTTCTAGGTTTATCTATAACTCCTTCTAATCTCCTAGGAGAAATAGAAATGCACTATAAGTTAGTGTTCTTAATAAGTTAAGGGCTAATAAGCGAGTATGCAAGGTTTCCTGTATTAATTAAAGTAGAGGCGAAAGTGTAACAATTTACTAGCGTCTCTAAAGTAATTCTATTGCTGCTTATATTCTTTTTAAAGTTTGCCTACTCCTTAACTAAGTTATCTTAACTTATTAGAGGCTCCTGCTAGTGACTTTAAACAGGAGCTACTTTTTTTCTAAATCTAAGTCCTTATTTAAGCTTTCCTTACTAAGCTTATTATCTTTCTTAGAGTTAGAAGACTTAACTAAAGTCTTTTTCTCTTTTTTAGAGGATCTCTTATTCTCTGTATAATATACAGACAGATAGCCCTTCTATTTATAGTTAAAACAGCGTCTTTCTTTGTATAACTGTTCTAACTCCTAGTTACTAAACTGTTAAGGTTTAGCAGTTCTTCCTGTGTATTCTATCCCTTCTATCTAGTCTCCTTTTGAAGGAGAAGGAGGAGGAGAAGTTCTCTTAGATTTATACTCCTTAGGCTTGTTGTCTCTGCCTTTAGAGTACTCCTCTATTCTGTAGAGGTAATTAGCAATCTCTATCGCTTTGTTTTGCAGGCTATCTAAATCCTTATAAGTAATACTTACAAGTTTGTCTTAAAGTTTCTAAATAAAGCTTTTTTAGAAAAGCATTATCCTTGTATCCTCGTCTAAACTACTATTAGATAATAGTAGTTGTTCCTAGAATTCTATAATGTATTTGCGTATGCTTTTCTTGCCTTGGCTTATAGACTAGAGCTTGTTCTTAGCTCTCTCTGCACTATAGGGATCTCTAAACATTTAATTAAAGAAGTTTAATAGCTTATTAAAGTTCTATAAATTAGAAATCCCTATTTAGTTAAGGAAAGGCAGGGTAAGGGTTACAGCTAAGCCTTTTAATTAACTAAAGGCGTAGTTACAAGTCCTTTTATCTATGTTAAAATCTTCCTTATTATTCTCTACTTTAGCAGTAAGCTGTTGTTAAAAGATTTAGTACATTTTTCTATTTCTGTTAAAGTTATTAGGATCTAGTTGTTTAAAACGCCTAGGCGTTTAAGCTTGTTGATTTCCTAAGGCAGCTAATAGGGTAGGTAACTAAGGTAGAGGTTGTTGTTCTACTTTAGGCTCCCTTTGTTGTTGCAATGTTGTGCCTATAGCTTCCTAAGCTTAGAAAGCTTCCTTTACTTTTGTAGAGGTAGCTATCTCGTCTAGGCCTCCTGCTCTACAAAGTCCCTCTAAAGTAGTCTCTACTTTAGGTTTGCTTACACTATCTTAGTGTAATTCTGCTATCTTTACAACTAAAAAAGCTGTTAAAGGTTCTGCTATTGTCTTTGTAGGTACTTGCTAGTACTCTATATTGTTTAACAGGAATTGTTATAGGTGCTACTACGCTTAGTAGGCTTATCCTTTGTGTAGGGGCTACTACGCTTAGTAGGCTTATCTAACGAATTTAAACGCCTAAGGGACTTATACAACTAAGTATCTCTTAGCACTTTTAATCTAGTGCTTCTTCTATTAATCCTTTAGTAGATTTAAACAGTTAACTAATTAACTAGCGCTCTAATAAATTAGATTCTCGCGCGTAGATATAGCTCTAGCTAGCTTCTCGTCTAGATATAGCTCTAGAGGGCTCCCAAGTACGACGTAGCTACGCGAGTAGCTAAAGAAGGATCTAATTTAATTGTAAGGGTGCGTTAGGTTGACTAGAAATGCAAGGAAAACGGTGAAAGTAAATAAATTAGATATCCAACTATAGAGAGAGACTACGTAGGTTTATATATCCAACCTGGGTGATTAGGACTTAACCCCGGTTAGGACTAACCGAGGTTATCGGAGGTTGTCAGATCAGCAGATCAGCTAGAAACTAGCGCAAATAGTGCGGCCGATAGTCAGCTAATAGTGCTGAGGTGCTAGTGCTGAGGTAAGAAAAAGCCAACGAAGGCCACAGGCCGAGTACTAGAGAACATCAAGGCTTCAGCCCTTTACATGCTGCAGGACAATTGTCGCAACGTGTATATGTATCCTCTAGCCAGAGCGCGATTTATCGATCGGTCGGTATTTTGTTTCCGACAGTTATGAGCCCGGTGACGGTGAAGCTGTAATAAGCGCTTTTGATGTAGTTACCTAGTGGGGCGGGTGACCACAAGCGAGAAAGCGGCAAAAAGTTAAGCCTAGGGGATACAATACACACAGATAGCCTGCAGTACAAGGCTTCGCTAGCCTTATAGAGTTAGTGCGCCTTTAGAGCGCTAGAGTATAGCTAGTATCCTAGCCTCCTACTTAAAAAAGAGCACTAAGGGCTATAAGCTCTTAGGTAGATTGACTAAGCAGTGGGCACTGCTAGCAATCTAGAGGGTGTGTCGCAACGTGTATTTGTATCCTCTAGCCAGAGTGCGATTTATCGATCGGTCGGTATTTTGTTTCTGACAACAATTAATTTCCTGCGCTACTCTAGTTTCACTAGCAGACTCTATATTAGAAGCTAGACACAGCGCTTTCTTACGCGCTCGCTTTTTAGCCTGTTTTAAATTTTTCTTATTCTGTAACTCCTGCAAAATTACTGCCGCAAGCAATTTATTATTATTATTTACTTCATTTTAATACTTATTGCAAGTACAATTTAGAGACTTTTAAAATATATTTCTATGTGCCTAACTTAGCCGCGTACACTTAGCACACTTCAAACAGAAATTAGGCATAACATAATAAATAACGCCTTCTAAAAAACAATAATTATAAGGAGCTTTAGCAGGATAGTTAGCATAAACAACTTTAGAGCTAAGGCGTGAATAACATTAGTAAGCAGAGGACATAACAAATACTTTACTTATAACGCAGGGCAAGCTTTAGTTATTAATAAACCTACAAAACACAACTATGTAATTTAAGAACAAATCTTTAAAATAGGAAGATAGTATTACAACTTAGACTAGAAGACACTTAAAATAATGTCTTCAAGATTATGCAATGTAAACAAAAAATTACTGTACAGCAACTATGCTGTTGTTATATAACTGCTCTTTTATAATCAGGACTTACACGCTTTTCTATAAGCGTAACTACGTAACTACTTATGAATAAGCGCACGCTTGTACACAAGCGCTCTTTTATAAGTATATGCTTATATATAAGCGCTACACTTGCTAGTATATAGTATAAGCACTAAACTCTTATAGCTTAGTGTGTTAAACTTAGAGTTTTACTTAGTAATTAATCTAAAAAATCAAGACTTAATTATAAACTTTTATGTTATTACATTAATCTTCTAATTGTGCTAACACACCCTCGTGCTATTACATTAATCTTCTAATCGTGCTAGTACACCCCGTGTCCTTATGTTACGATCATGGACTTAGGACTCATCCATTGGATCTCACAGCTCAGGAGCTGTGCCACAGAGCGCCAGTCACCTGAAGGGAGTCAGGTCACGTGACTAATAGTTTCGCTAAGGACTAGCGATAGCCCTACACACAGCTATTAGAATTACTAACAGTTATAATAATAACTATTGCAACTACTACCTTTATTATATAAATCTAGGCAATAAACTATTACAGTTTATTGTATTTAACTTAGAGTTTTACTTTAGTAATTAATCTAAGAATTAAAACTTGTTTTTTAACCTTTGTGTTATTACATTAATTTTCTAATTGTGCTAGTACACCCCTGTGTCCTTAGTACTTACTTATCTTTAAGAACTAACCTAGATTATCTTTAGATAATTTTTATACTTTAAACACTCTTAAAATAAGCAATACTACTATAAACACACCCAACAATTCTCTTACTAAGAGGACTACAAGTCGCGCTAACAAGCCTAAGACTTATTATAGTAATTGTAGCAAGCTTGACGCTAAGCTCTTCTAAGTTAACAGATACTTCTACATTAAAAGAGACAGAATTAACAATAATAATAAAGTAGTCCTTGCCTCTACATATTTTTAAGAAGATGCAGAGAAGTAGGCTAACTTAATCTTATAACGCTACATAATTAGTGCTTTTGTAAACACTAACAACACTGCGTTAGTTAAAGACTAAGACGCTTTTAAAGTAAAAATAAAAGAAGTTTTTTTTACTTTTTAAGGAATTTGTAGTTGTAAAACAAAAAATAAAAAATTACAACAGACTAAGTCTGCTGCTAATTAAACAGCTAAACTCTAACAGTATAAAATAGCTACTAAATAGAACAATAACGCTTTAATGTAGATGTACTAACAAAGTCTTAAGCCTACTGTATAACAGAAACTTATAAGAAGTAGATTTAGCTTTAGTACGCTTAACAAACTTATAGCTAAAGCTATTTAAGTAAATAACAAACTCTATAAGCTTATACTAAAAAAAAAAAATTTACGCAGAGGAATCGCACACCTAAAAATATAAATACTTAATTACTTTAAATATTTCAACGCCTGTACTTTAACTAAGGACGTTAGCGAAACTATATACCTAGGATCCTAGGGCATTATGCTACTAATAGCTACAAGCTAATGCACCTTAGCAATATTAATAAAGAACTAAGAAGAAAGAAGTTTACACACAACGAAGGTAACAAAAAGATTACTTATTATAAATGTAGTAAAAAAAGTTATATAAAATAGGACTACCAAAGCTAAGGCAAGGTAACTTAATAAGTTAATGTTATTTACTATGCAGAACCTAACAACAATCTAGACAACAAATAGAATATTATTACACAACCCACTATTACGGTTTAAGGACAGAACTAGGTAAGTATTAATAGTTTAGATAACTTGGTTATAATTACGCTAAAAGAAACTTTAGATAACAACATTTCTAAGATAGTGCTAAATAAAAATATAAAAGCAACTTTAGTAGATTAAACTAAATACGGCAAGATAGCTAAGTTTTAAGAAAGCTATTAACTAGCTACACTAATTACACGGGAAAGGCTAGTAGCGTACAACAAAAAGATAGTTCCCTTAGCTATATAGCAACTCCTTACCTATACTATAGAAGACAAACACAATGTTAGTATATAGGTAGTACTACCTACAAAGACTAAATGCTTAACAAATTTAGCAAAGAAAATTAATGCTCTACTAAAGTAGCTTAAATAACTTAAAAAGATCTTTAAAGAACCCTGTAGAGAAACATTCTAAAATTATACATAGTATGCTAATTTACTAGAGGAACTGCAGAAGAAAAAGCTTACTCTAGTAGCAATTATTAATAAGGCTATACACAACAATTTGGTATAAAAATAGACTAAAGAAGCTAAGGCTTCCTAGACTAAACTAGCACGCCAGCTCTTAGACAAAGAGACGAAGGAGATTTATAATAAACTTTAAGCAACATAATAACAATAGTATAAGGCTTAAAATAATAGCTGCGCTAGAAATATATACTACCAGACAGACCTGCGCGACCTAGAACATGCAAAGTATTTATAAACTATATATATATAACAACTGTACAATTTATTATTTTAATAAGTATAAATTAGAATAGTTTCTTAAGAAGTTTAAGAGAATGCCTAGATGCAACTAACAATAGTATAATTGCTTAGACAACAAATGCGTAGTATATATATAGAACAAGAGATATAGCTTATACTTTCACAGACACAAAAATTTAGAAAAGAACCTGTAAATGTACATAACACAGCAGAAAGATTACAAGGACAGAACTAGTATATAGAAATAAAACTAACTTTTATAGTATACGTACCTTGATATTAAATGCAACTAATACATTGTTGCAAAGAAGTTCTACAGATTTAGCACATAGTCTTTTTTAAACAGACGCCCTAAACACCTAAGACTATTAAAGAGATTAATGTAATGTATCTTTTAAGCGTCCTTAAGCTTATAATAAAGCTTAACAAACATTAAATGCAGGTAATAGTAAATTTTAGTGTATAGGCTAACTTTGTTTCTGCTTAAGCAGTATTAGTAGCAGGCTTACAACTACTAAAGAAACAAGAACCTTATCTACTATATGTAGCTAACAGTTAGCCTATGCTAGGCGAGACAACAATTACTTATAAAGTTACTAGAGTGACGCTCTGCATCTAGGAACACTAGAAAGAGATAGACTTAGACGTTTTTGGACTAGCTACCTACAATATTATATTAGGACTTCCTTAGTTATAAGAACACAACCTGCAGATGAACTAAAAGTTAAAAAAGTTTTTATTTAAGTACTGTAAATTAGATGCGACTATAAGCTAGCCTATACATCTAACAACTAAAATAGTAAATAAGAAGAAGATTAACAATATTACTAAGAGACAGCAAACTTTAACTAAAAATAATCTTAAGACAAGAAAGTTTAACTTAATAGATACTAGAAGGGCTCCTCTAGATTACAAAGTTGGAGTTTTAAAAATAAGCGTAACTCTAAATATTTTAAAAAAATATAAAGAATTTTAGCATTTCTTTGTAGAAGTAGTAAATAGCGAAGCCTTACTAAGACACTAACTCTAGGACTATAGAATTGTCCTAAAAGAAGAGAAGACTCTACTCTTTAGACTAATTTATTAACTATTAGAGATAGAACTTAAGATACTAAAAGAAAAGCTAGACAAGGATTTAAAGAAAGGCTACATAAATTTTTTAATATTGCTAGTAGGATTTTCTATGCTTTTTGTACTAAAGAAGAAGAGACTACTAAAAATGTACATTAACTATTAGATGTTAAACAATATTACAGTAAAGAATTAATATCTGCTACTAAACATTACAGAGTTTAAGGATTAATTATCATAAGCTAAGGTCTTTACAGCACTAGACCTCTAAAATAAATACTACCTTATTAATATTAAGAAAAGTAAAGAATAGAAGACAGCGTTCTAAATAAGATACAGACACTATAAATACACTATTATGCTGTTTAGGGTAACAAACGCCCTAGCAATATTTTAAGAACTTATTAACAATATGTTAAAAGTTTATTTAGATATTTTTGTTATTGCATACTGAGATAACAATTTTATTTACTCTAAAAACCTAAGGGATTATGTTAAATATGTCCGCATAGTACTAAGGTGCCTAGACTAGTTTAATTTACAACTAAAACCTAAGAAATGTAAGTTTTACGAAGACAAAGTTGCCTTTCTAGAATACATTATAAAGGCACAAGGAGTATAGATAAGTAAGAAAAAATACAAGTAATTAAAAAATAGCTATAACTAACAACAGTTAAGGAGATATAGTTTTTCTTAAAATTTTTAAACTTTAACTAACAGTTTATAAAGATTTACTTTAAAATTGCTATCTTATTAACAAGACTTATAGAGAAGGAAATACCTTTTAAGTAAAGCAAAAAAGCAAAAAATGCCTTCTAAACGCTTAAGACCATAAGCATAGAACTACTATGCTTTTGCATATTCTAAGCAGGACAGCTACTACAATTTAAAACAGACGCTTTAGACCTTGCACTTAAAAAATACGCTAGCTAACTACACAAAGGCAAATAGCACTTAATTGCTTATATTTTTTTGCAAGTTTTAGGACTAAAAAAATAATACAATATTTACAACAAGAAGCTGCTAGCTATTATTAACTACCTAAGACATTAGAGAGTATATACCAAAAGCTGCTTAGAACTTACAATATTTATAGATTACAAGGACTTAGTTAATTTAACAACTACTAAAAAACTTAACTAACACTAAGTTTAATAGTTAAAAGAATTTAAATAACATAAGTTTAGAATTGTGTATACACTAAAAAAAGACCCCAGAAAAGCAGACGCTTTTAGCTATAAACACAACATTACAGGAACTAAAGAAATAACTAACTCTGTAATACTACAGGTTAACAACAACAAATTGTTAAAACTAGCATAGACGCTTAACCTACTTATACATATTATGCATAACATACTAGAAGAATTACAGAAAGCAATTATTAGGCAACACTACAACAACCTAGTACATAATTACCTAGGTATTACAAGAACTATAGAAATTATTAAAAGAAATTACAAGTTTCCAAAAATAAAAAATAAAGTTACTACCTTTATTGCCTAATATACAGACTATTAGAAGAACAAGCACAGCACACATGCACTCTACAGAAAAATGCAAGCAATAGAACTACCTAACGCACTATAGTTAGATATCTCTATAAACTTTGTTATAGAATTACTAGTCTAAAGAGACCTTGTTACAAAAGTATTTTATAACACAATTCTTGTAGTAGTTAATTAATTTACAAAACAAGCTAAGTACATTACTTTAAAGAAAAATTTACAGCAGTACAGCTTGCACAAATTATTAATGTCGGAAACAAAATACCGACCGATCGATAGATCGCGCTCCGGCTAGAGGATACATATACACGTTGCGACAATTAACAATTAAATTATTCGACATTACAGCATACTAAAGTTAATTATTAGTAATAAAAACAAGCTTTTTACTTTAAACTTTTAAACAATATTACTTGCTGTAAGGAGAACTTAAAGAAAGCTATTAACAGCTTTCTATTTGCAAACAGACGGACAAACTAAACAAACAAATTGCACAATAAAAATATACTTATGTATTTACGCTAACAAACAATAGAACAATTAAGTATTATTAATACTTATAGCATAAATAACATATAACAACAAGCTTTTAAAGTTTATAAAACAGACTTTATTTTATATAAATGATAAAAGACACCTAAATCTCTTTATACATACACTTCTAAGTTTAAAAACAAAAGCAGCTATTACAATAGCTAATAAGCTAAAAAAAAAGTACATAAGTTACTTAAAACAACACTTAAGAAGGCTTAACGCTAAAGTATTTTATATATTAACTAGAAACAAAAAACAGCACCTTAGCTAAAGAAGGAGGATAAAGTCTATTTGCTTACAAAGAATCTCTGCACTACACCACCTAGTAGAAGGCTTAACTACATTAAAGTTAGACTGTTTTTAATTCTTAATTAGAAGGGACTAGTTATATATACACTTAACCTTCTACTTAATACAAAGATCTACCTAAAATTCTATATTAATATGTTAGAACTAGCAGACCTAAAAACACTACTTTAGAAAACCTTCTACTACAAAACACAGAAAGACAACGTCTTTAAAGTTAAGAAAATTCTTATATACTAAACTAATAACAATAGTAAAAAGTACCTAGTTAAATAGTTAGGATATTGAGAAAACAACAACACATAGAAACTAGACATAAACCTTACAAACTGCTAACAGTTAGTAAAAAAATACTATAAATTCTAAACTAGAAAAGATAAAACAAACCTTAAAAGCTTAAAGAAGTAAAAATGCTACTTAAGGAAGCTTTTGTATAACTATGCAACGCTACTACTGCGTTAATACTACTAAGAGTAGACTACATTATTAGTGAAAACTCTATGCTAATTAACAAAGCTAGATAATCTAGAACCTTAGCATTTACCTCTTTACTTTCTGCCGCTATCTCTAACGTAAGACATAACGTCTTTTAGTATATATGCTTTTTTACTTGCGTTAATATCTTTTTGTTTTGCAGAAGTGTTTAAATAACTTTTACTAGCAGCTTTTTATCTGCATTTACTTTTGCTTAATACTTTTTATAAGTTTTATTTAAGAACGCCTAAAATAAGTTTACGCAAGGCTTCCCTAAATAAGTACACTTAGCATATTTTAACAGCAAATTTAGTGTAATATAGCAAACGCAATTTTTAATAAAATACTTATTACAAGCTACTTTAGCAATAATGTTAGCTAAAAAAAAATTGTAGTAAAGACAAAGCTAACGTTTACAAAATTTAAATAATATAACAAAGCTTAAGCTTTATAAGAGCTAAAAGGCAACCTTGCTTATAAGCTAACAACACTACTAGTTAAGTAATTTAAATACAAATTTAGGAAGAGAAAAAATAGTGTTACAATTATAGACTTAGAACTTATTTATTAAATTTTATAGGTTAGAAGCTATGCTACAGAGCGCTAGTTACCTAAAAAGAGTTAAGTCACGTAACTAATAGTTTTGCTAAAGACTAGCAATAGCCCTGCATGCGGCTATTAGAACTACTAACAGTCATAATAACAACTATCGCAACTACTACCCTTAGTATATTAATCTAGGCAATAAACTCCTACAGTTTATTGTGTTCAACTTAGAGTTTTACCTTAGTAATTAATTTAAGGATTAGGACTTGTTTTTTCACTCTTATGTTATTACATTAATCTTCTAGTTGTGCTAACACACCTTGTACTATTACATCAATCTTCCAATCGTGCTAGTACACCCCCGTGTCCTTAGTACTCGCTCATCCCCGAGAACCAACCTAGATCATCTTCGGACGATCTTCACACCTTAGTACTCACTCATTCCCCGAGAACTAACCTAGATCATCTTCGGACGATCTTCACAAGAAGCTCTAGAAGCTCCTTTAGCTTCTACTTAGTTTATATAAGCTTTTTACTTATAGGCAGTTATTCTAGAGCTTTGTTTGCGCTTATTGCTAATAGTAAAAGTATACTTTCTACTTTGCGCATACTGCAATATAGCTCTGTAGACTGTACTTACTAGATTTGCCCTTAAGAGCTTTGTATAGATTGCAGTTTTAATGCTAATTGTAAATCTTATATTTTTTAAACAGCAATTTGCTTCCTAAACAGCTTTAATAGAAGTTAGGAGGTTAATAAGAGTAGGAAGAGCAGCTCTAGATAGTACTTAACAAAGGTCTTTGCGCTTAAGATCCTATGTTGTTACGTAGGTATTAATCTTACTGTTAAAAGGCTTATTTTTAGTTATTTTAAAGTTTTAAATAAGTAGTAAGATTAAAACATTTGCTATTGTTAATAAAGTAGTTGCAATTTAAAAGGCAACTTTACTTAAGCAGGTAGAGAGTAGCTACAATATTTTAGTAAATTGTTTCTACACAACTATAAATGAGATATAAAAAATCTTTAGTATTTTAGAATTTTGAAACTTTGTTTTAGAATTTTAAAACTTTGTTTTGTAATTATCAAGTAATAAAAGTGTTATAATAAGTTGTTGTTAGTGTTGCACTTAAGGCTTTAAACATAAAGATCTTAGTAGATTTTAGTGTTAAGCTGTTAGACCCTAATCTTAGCACTCCTGCGGTAGTGCGCACAGACGCTGCAGCGTCCCTTATTGAAAAGCAACATTGTTAAAAGGTGACCTTAAAAAGCACCTAAACAACAAAAGATTTTAATATTAACAGCATGTATTGTCTTATAAAATAATAAGGTAGCGCCTTACATACGCCTTGCGTAAACGTTAGCTTCTAGCAAACACTGCAACCTCTAAGAACTGTTAGAACTAAATTACCTAATTAGGCAAGTATTAATAGGTGTGGGTTACTGTAAATAATTCTCACCGGCTTAGTTTTAGTCGTCTGATCTTTCGTCTTATCTGAACTTTTGGGGTTGGCCGAATAGTATTTGGGGTTGGCCGAAAAAGTTTTCCCTATATATAAGCAGAGCCTTAAACTAGCGGTTAGTAATGCAGCTTGGTGGCTTATAAACGAGCCTTTGGCTGTTGTATCTGCAATGGCCGCAGCCACTAAGAGCTTGGGCTTCGAAATTAGAATGGCTACCACCTATGAGCAAACATATTACCTGGCGCGACGACTCTCCACAATCGGTCACCTTAGCAAAGGACAGTTGGGCTGGAACATAGTGACTGGATACCTGGCGTCAGCGGCACGAAAGCTGGTACTCATTGAACTACCGGAGCACGATGAACGGTGAGTTACCTCATCCCTAAGATTCGTGTTTATGGCCCCGCGAATAGCGATTAATAGATCACTAGCAACGCGGTCGCAGAGGAATAAATTTGGGTCATGTACAAGCTCTTCGAGCCTTCATAGCGCGATGATGCAGTGATCCTAGATAAAGCGCGTAAAATACCTATATAGACGGACCCATCTCGTGTCCGGCCAGCCTTCTCATCAGCGTACGTCTCTCCTTCTCTAAGCTGGAACGAGCTAAGCGGGAAAAGACTTTTCTAATGACGGCGGCGAGTAACGTAAAACGAGGCAGAAGCAGGACACCATGGCAAATCCGGAAAGCCAGACTGTCAAACATTTCGCAATAGCCAATCTGTGACCCGTCAAAAATGTACGTCCGCAAATAAGATACGACTCCCTCCAAGATGGTGAAAACACGGGCATTTCTAGGTACAAGCACTCCTTTCTTCACCTCCGCTAACTCGCTTTTGTAATTAACCCAAGCAAGAATACTACAGTAGTAGCTATACTTTTGCACGACGACGAGAAGTTCAGCAACAAGTTTCTAAATAGATTATCACAGCGCACCGCGACTAACAGCTACAAACTTGATCTTCGTATGCGGGACAAAAAAGTTGAGGGTAGAGACATGGCAGGTATAAAGGGTGATGGTGCTGTGCATAATCATGTCTTTGTAGAGGATATTGCTCCGTGGAGCTACTTCTTCCTATCTTTCGAGCGCACCATCATCCACGCCAAACAGCCCACCAGACTCAGTCTAGAACCCCAAAGCGCCAGAACGTGAAGCGCACTAAGCACTAAGTGTTCTATATGGCATGCAACATGGTGTTGGAGTTGCACATCAAGTCAGACAGACCTAAGACAGTCATAGCGTCTCCACCAGAGCTTAAGACAAAGCACATACACTTCACACATTATTGACCGATGCCATCCAACACCACACAAGCACAGCTCTCCACTGTCTCTCTTTCGCCGTATACAAAAAGAGCAAGGCCTCGTCGTCCTCCCTCATCCGCACTCATCATCCATCTGAGATCAGATCGCAAACTCCAGTCGCTACAACGCCCCAACTGTCACTCATCTCATCCTTTGGTTAAAATTTCTACCACATACCATATTGTCCACCCGTTACACAGCAGACCGACCAACAAACACCGTCCATCTTACCTGCCCTTCCATAACCAACACCCAAACATGGTAACCGAAACCTCCATCGCCTACACCCCCCCGATGGACTTCCCACCCATCATAAGCAGTAACAGCGCCTCCTCCGCCAACAACCTCCCATGCACGCTCACCCTCCTCTTCGTTTTCTTCGTAGCGGCGAGCAGCGCATGGTCTTTTGCCGAGAGAATGGCGAATATGACCTGGGGTAACGGAACGCGATCTAGTACGTTTTCCCCTTCCCCCAATTTCCGAGTCTTTTCACATATTTTTATGGGAAACCAAGGGGAAAGGGAAACTAACGAGTGTTTTTGTGGCAGGTAAGGTCGCAGCGCGGCATCTAGATACCGTCGGAGATGACATGTGCACTGTGGGTGTTTCTGTGCTGTCGCAGAAAGATGGACGTGGACGTGGAGGAGTCGATGCGGCGTAGATCTTGTACTTCCTTTGAGCGGAGGAGGGCACTATGGAATTTGTCGATGAAAAGCTGGATATGTGATACCTGTACTGGCGAGGAGGCAACAAGGGAAGAGGGGTTACAACTGTGGAGGGAAGAGAAGCAATAAAGGAAGAGGCCTTTTTATAGTCAGCTCGTCTCATATGGGGGTTGATAATAGGAGGTTGCAAAATAACGGTATAGGGTAGTATAATATAGCCCTGCATATCTATCATTTTTTTGGTAAAGGTTTGTGTTAAGATGTCATGTCTCCTCATCGGTCATGTTCTAAGCGCACGCCCTCCATATATTTTTCCTAAGTTCTGCAATCTGCCGCTTTGTCTGATAATGAAGGGAGAGAGAGAGACGCCGATGGTATTCAAGTATATTGGATGAGCAGATGTGTGAATAGCAATCTTGGACATGTAATTCATACTTGTGATGTCTAGCTTCTTCATACTCGTACCAGCTACGATGTCGATAGTGGCTAACCAGTGTGTTAAGCAAAACCCGCTGAAAAAAATTGTACGTTCAACGGCACCACACACCTGACCTTTCGACCATGTGGCAAGTCGGGTTTTATCCAAGCAAAAGACAAGCATTTCAAAGGCCAAATGTAGTTTAGCTTTAAATGTCGACGTAAAACACACCACGAACATCAAATGATGGGAGCGACTATTGCAAACCCATTTCCACCAATGAAACGTTATTGTACCAGTGATGGACACGGGAGTAGCGCTCAACTCGGCTGAGAATGGCACATCTCCGTGCGGCAGAAGTTATGCCGTCATTGTAGAAGACCGCGTAAAGATCGACCTTGTGCTGGGTGTGATGCATAACATCTCGTTGACAGGCGGCTAGCGGAGGACGATCGCGACCGCCTCACGCGACCATACACTGGATCCCAACGACTTTTGTCTAGCGGATATATCGAAACGAAAACGCGGATAAAACGGGACCCAAGAATCTCATTGAGGAGGTAGGATCGACGAGGATCGACATGAAGATGACTTCCGCAGAATCGATGACAAAGCGCATGTGTAACATACTCTAAAGCGACCATAGCGGATTTGAGCAAGTTTTGAGAGTTGGTAGCGCTCATATGTAGAGTTGTGTGAGACGATGGAGGTGGGTATAAGGACACCGGCTCTTCGATTCGAGTTGCAAGACAGCGTTTGAATCGGCCTCGAGTCATGCGGCTGAGGGCGTGGCGGCATGTTTGGTCGAACAACATATTCCGGTGTTTGCTGGAGTGATATCGTTCGCCGTGTTTCCCAAATCTTCGGTCGTTCCTCTGGCGTAGTCGAGAGCCCATGCTCTCATCGGCGTACCCTTCCATCTGCCAAACTCTTTCTTTCAAGTATACCAGCTCAATCGCTCCTTCTCCAGCACTGAATCAATACAGCCAGTTTCGATAATTGTTTGATACTGTCTCTTCCCGCGTCTCATTTCCCACTCTTCTGCGCCTCCTCTTTGGCCCTCCTGCGCTCAGCAAATATGCCCATCTTCCTTTCCATCTCGTTCTTCTTACGTACTAATTCAGCGCGCGCGACTTCGAGCTGTGCGATGCGTTCTTCCGGCGTGGCTTCGAGGATTTGTCGCTGTTTCTACAGGAATGGGCGTTAGCATGTGGGGACATGGTAGATGATAGCAGCACGTAGATGCTCAGTGTACGTATTGAGTAGAAATACGAGCAGAGGGCTCGAAGAGACAAGCAGTGGCTGAACATACCTGTTTGACTTCTTGGTCTCCCTTAAGTCCCGCACCGTAGATGGTCCCAGTAATTGTAACAGCGGCGACAGCACCCGTCATGATCCACCGACGAACAGTCTGAAGGGTGGCCATATCGCATGTAAAACCAGAAGAAGAGCAATGCGTTACGAGGAGGTGTCAATGGCAGTGCATGATTCCGTTGCGATGACGAGAATGTTGCGACACTACCTACCCGCCAAGGCCCGTTTCGCCGCGGGAGTCCCACCAACAAAGCCAATGCGACGCGCTTCCCCCACACATGCACTCCAGCTCAACACAACACAAACAAACAACACCGTCTGAACCGTACGACCTCTTCCGATCCCGATCCCGATCCCGAGACACCTCTTTCGCGAAGGAAGAGGCTAGACCACCACGATGTCGAATGTACCGCGCTCCCACACCCCGGCCGGTTCGCGCCTTAGCACCGTCCCCTCGCAGAAGCCACGCCAGCTCTCACACCTACAAGCACAACTCGCGCAGTTGACAGCAAACATGGCGGATCTAGAAAGCCTGATGCGCATGACAGCCGGCCAGGCGCAAGATATGCGTGGTCTGGGTGGCTATTCTGGTGCCATGTGAGTTGCGACTCTCTGCCTGACCAATGTAACACGGAATGAGCTGGAAGAGTTGAGCCTCTGAGACTGGACGTGTACTGATTCAATCTGCATAGGTTTATGGCAGCGAGCAAAGTCTTGGGTGAAGAGACGGTCAAGGGTGGAGGGGGTGATGGGGAGGGGAAAGATACAGAGAAGTGAAGCTGCGCAAAGATTATGCAGCTTATCCTGCCAACACTACCACGAAACGAACCTACGAACAACGCTCCGCGGAACTGCATTGACAGTATCCATCGCGTTTAGATATAGCGGAGGAGATGCGGTTTCCTCGTCAGCAAGCGCTGAATTGGAACAGGTATTGGGACCTGTCTCACGGTTGAAGCATCCCTATTCTTCAAAGATAGGCCTCGCTATAGGACATGTGTTTCGGTCATGGAGACGCGATGCGACACGTTGTGGTGCACGGCTGTGCGCCCATGTAGATAACCAGCAATATCGATACAAATAGCACCATTTTCCCCATACATACTTCCGTCAAACTGTGGGATGGGCACTCTGCGAACAACCACTCGTATCACTCCAAACATTGACCTGGCCGACGGCGAGCAACTGATATCAAAGAAAAGCACAGATATCTCCGGTTCCCAGCAGGACCCCAACCTTCCCCAGACAAGGGGACCACACGACACCTACCAAAACCGTCAAACGTATATGCTTGGCCCCGGTGCTTGCATCAGATAAGCGATTAGATTGCTTTGGCAAGAGATAGTACCATCACTATCTCTACGCAGCTGTTTTCCCAAACGTTTGTCCGCGATAGGAAGGCCAACCTGCCCAAACAGACGCACGTTGCTACGCTTCCTGACATGTCATTGGCTTGCACGAGGTGCGAGACATTGACAGAGTTTGTTTGTGAGGCTCAAAGAGGGGTGGGTGCGTCATGACTACTAAGAGTGGCGCGATCAATCACGCAATGATAACGAGTGATGGTCTCCCGCGTACCCCAGGTCGGAGGCCCCTATCTATGCGATTTTGTCTGAGCGTGTGCCTGGGTTGGTTGTGTATAAGTAGAGGGGGTTGTCGCCACTATTGTTGGACAAGGGTTTATTGTTGAGTTATTTCCTGGATTCTTGGACGACTTTTGGGTCCGCTCCGCTGTTCGACTCTCTCATTTGGAATGCCAAGACTGGATGCCTCGAAGAAGACTTTACCTACCTGGAATGGATGGATGGATGAAAGGATGATGGATGACTGGCAGTGATCATGGGAGGGTGATTAGGGATTAATGGTAGTCTGGGGTTACCTTTGTTCGTTCGTTCCACCTCGTTGCAGTCCAACCTCAAGCATGAGGCTATACACACATTCACGCCGTACGCCGAGGCACGCAACACGCCGCCACCCATGCACGCCCAGCAACCAAGACGGCGAGTACCGCCGTCAGACGTCATTCTACCCTCGCAACATCGGGTCCGAAAACACCTCGACCGCTACAAAACCTTGGAGTGACATCCAGCTGCAGACTAAAGTTGACCGAACCGACCGGGACTAAACATTGAAACGGAACGAGAGCACGCAAGTCTCCGCGTCAGCGAAAACACGGAAGCAAGCACGCGAGCAGGACCCTTTCCCGACCGTTTCCCCAGCCCGCGATCGCCCCGTTTCTTGATGGCCACACTTTGTGTATGCCCAACTGCGGATCGTTTCCTATCCCCAAGGGCGGTGTCGATGGAGAGACACCGTCCAAGGAAATTTCTCCCGAATCTATCGAGTATACCAACGCCTAAGTGAATCACGTACACAGGCCCCCACGGGCATCCCGCGTTTTCGTATCACAGGGCATGCGACGACAAGGAAACAACCTTGCCACCAGCAGCCAATGTTTCAACTCGACCAAAAAAGATGTGCTGTGTTGTTACATTGGTAGCGGGTCGGGCGGTTGGGCAGTTTCGCACTGTTGTGGGGATTGTTTTTTTGGTATTGAGTTACTATCGAACATTGCGTGCTTTGAGCAACAGACATTTCCGCGGTTCCCTGGAGACACACGAAACGCTGGAGCACAGCGACATCGGATGGGGGTCGTCGTCGTCGCTTCGTCGCTTGCTTCTGCCAGGAGAATCAGGAAATAGGTCGGGAACGCAGAAAGCAGAATAGCATGGTAAAATTGCAAGTGTGTTGAACGACATCTGCGGCTGTAGCGTGGCCCAAGTCGGCAATGCGACGACGAGGAGGTTAGAGCGGATGGGGTCGAGTTTAGCAATGGATCTAGGCTTCACATCCCTGTTGATTGCGCTGCCTGCAAGTCAGATGTAGGTGGCTTTGGAGGCTTGCATGAGCAGGGAATAACAGCCAAGGTCGCTTACTCTCTGGGGCAACGAGCGTGGGGTCGTGCTGCTGCTCAATCTCTGGCAAACCTTGTCTGTGCATAGTAGTTCTGTCAATGATGGGTAGATACTGAGACGGGATGTTGTTCGTTCGGAAAGAATGCAAATTCAGTTGTACATGTCCATGCTTTCAGGGACATTCGCATCTTCCTTTGTTTGTGACCTTTTGACATGTGAAACCCCACCACCATGGTCAACATGGATCTAGGCGATAGTTTCCAGGTTAGCGGACGTCCAGCATCAAGCATTGATGTTCGCGGCTGGTACTAGAGGAGTCGCAGGCCGAAGTAATGCCACCGTCTGGTCGCGAGTCGGTAGATCAACATCTCCCTGGACCCTTTATTTTGGTGGGTAGCCCGGTGGGTACAATAATTCGACCTGAAAAGCAGTATGCTGCAAGAAGAGAGTCCACTAATTACCAGCACCCGGTAAGCTGATATTAAGGACAGTTCACGGCTAAACCTGGTTGGGAAATGGAGGAGACCGAGTGCGAGAGAGCGATCCACGGGCACTGCGCAAGATGTCTCGAGATCGTTAGGACTGTTGTTTGCTAGCGAAGCATGTAACGTGGTCATTAGTCAGTCGGATAGCGTGTTCAAGACTTCGTATAGAAGATTGAACCCGTCGAATCTTCCCTGCTCGATGCGACCCTAGAGATGGTTCGAGATGTCGAGTAGCAAGACGTGCATAGTTCTAGAAGAAGGGATGCGCCCGCCGACAGCGGCTACAAGCTGTGCTGTTCACGACTTTACAGTTTGGTTTGTCTCCACTGTCCGCGTCACCGTTGGATCTTGCATCATCCTGGTATCAACCATCCGTACGGATACAACTGCGGAGCCGCAGAACAGTGCTCAATTTCAGGCCTCCAGGCAGAAAGTTAAGTGAAGTTGCAAAGGAACAGAATTTAGTCGATGTACCGATGGCTTGTCTGGGAAGCGCTGCCGCTGGCCCACGGCGCCAGCTGCGCTACTGCTGTTGTTGAATGCGCCACAACCTGGAATTTGTCTTTTGGTACCGACAGGCGTACAGCTGTGGGCCTGGTTAACAAAGACGCTGAGATTGTGAGGCTTTCGGGAAATGTAGGAATGAAAGTGCCGAAATGCACGACGCGTTTGGCACCATTCGGGTGAGATACCCCACAGTCGGGTAAACGATGGAGATGGGTTAGGGAGTGTAGACGCGGTGAAAGCCCTTTTCTTCGGCGCTGGTCACAAGACACGGCACTACTGCTGTAGAAGCACCGTGTAGTCGGCTGACAAGCTTCTACGTTGACAGCGCGGCGAGGCACACTTGCCCTTTGTTGTAGTTACAGCCGCAGCCGCAGCTACTGCCTCAATCGACTACCGAGTAGCGTAGGCGTCTTGCTGTTGGATGCCGTAGACGGCCAGAAGGAGCAGGTAGGCAATGCACATGAGCCAATGGAGACGGTCTGTCTATTTGCGCCAGCTTTTGCCGGCTGGTTGTTTGGTGGGTCGGAGTGGTGCAGTAGAACATGTCAAGAGGGAACACTGGCGAGTGCTGAGCAAAGTGACGTCCCAGGATCAGCACTGTGCAGACGGTCTATGGTACTTGTTCTACTATGGTAGTGCTTCTCGAATCGAACCACCGAGGGTCTCAGAGTTTTTGGTGTTCCAAGGTCGATCCGGAGTACTGTGCTCCTTGCGTCCTGTGGAGGCGCCCATGCAGCCCGATAAATTTCCCGCAAGTACTTTGCCCTCCGAGACTCTGTCCGGGGCTCCCAAGCATTCTGGCAGCACGGTTCAGGCGGTCTCGATAGGCACAAGGGCGTGCATGCTAAGCGGCAAGGCAAGCATTCTCCCCTTCAGCCCACAGGCGGCCCTCGACCTCGTCGTCAACCACATCGCATCTCGGGTAGTGCTGCAAGCGGGTCCCATCAGCAGCAAACGCGTCCGGCAGCGTGTCGTGTGCTTGGGCGTAGGGTGTACATACTATGTACATAGATAGTAGTAGTATTGCTTTTCCGAGCCGCGCATTTGATGACTCTTCGCTTCTTGTGGAGAGGGGGCTGCCGCACTTGGAGGGCAGGGGGCGTCGAGGCATCGCCCGGGGGATGGCCCTCTGGCTGCACGTGTGATTGGTGTTCGAGAGTGAATGGTGGGGGCAGCGTGGGTGCCGAACGGTCCACACACTGCATCTCATTCTTCTTCTCACGACCCACGACCCACCCAGTGCCACCGGCTGCCCGTCGCATGCTGGAAGCCCGCATCGCTGCAATTCCATTATTGCGCCGCTCACTGGTCCCGGGGAGCGCGAACAATTCGAGCCCTGTTCCCCGTGGAGGACATGAGCAGCAGTCCGATATCGACTCAGTGACCAGGCCGCCGTCGCTGTGCGAGGCCGCCAACCCACACGCACGCCGGCACGCCGTCACGCAGCCATAGACTCTCGCACTCACACTGCACCGAGGGCTTCTGGAAGCTGACTACTAGGACTAGCACCCATCGCCGCCTCTTCAGCGCTCAGGGCCTACTTCGGCTGTGGTTGCAGCTGAGGTCCGCAGCTAACGTGGGGTGCGCCCATCCGATTCAGAGCACGCGCCGACGCAGCAACATCATCGCCCTCCCTTGAGCGCTACACTCACAATTACTGCCGCCCACCAAAGAGGGCCCCATCCCGACTGAAAACCCATGGACTTTGCCAGACCAGAGGGCGCCATGGAGGTACAGTCGGCCCAGGACGCTTGTTCCAAGAGGGGCGTGCTCCAGGATGCCGTGTTCCCAGCTTTTGGCAACGATGCGGGCACGCCCAGTGTTGAATCCCCAGAAGAACTGCAGAAGAACGATCCGCTAGGCACGCAAATCTGGAAACTGTATTCGCGGGCAAAGACGCAGCTCCCCAACGCAGAGCGCATGGAGAACCTGACATGGCGAATGATGGCCATGAACATGCGTCGCGCCGAGATGGATCGCAATAAAGGGTACGCATGCCGCCATTTGCTTTTGCGTCGCTACCACCACACTGTCCGCGACCAGCCCAGCTAACTGCAACTTTTCGAGAGTAGGCCCGCTCCGGATGCGCAAAACAATGAAATGATGCCGCCGCCGCCGCCGCCGCCGCCAACAACAACAACAACCTCGAGCGCAAGACCGCCGCCAAGATCCGCTCCGAGCGGCATTGCCCAGCAGTTGAGGAAGTCGCATGACCAGCAGGCGCAGGTACAGCAGAACTCCCCCCGGGACGCTATGAACCTAGACGATTTTATATTTCCCTCATCTGTCGGCAGTCCTGCTGGCCTGTCGCCCCAACTGTCGAATGAGGATGCGGCTCCATTTAATGCAACAGCCCCAGCGATACCAATAAGAAAGCCGCATCTGGCCAGCGACCATAACATCTCTCTCGCCCGCGCATCCGCGCCCTCAGTACCTCCCACTATCCACACAAAGGATGAATTTGCCTACGTCCCGCGGCACGTCCGCAAGACCAGCATCGACGAGCGACGGGTGAGTTCCTTACCTCTCTGCCCAGCACGTCCCAACTGAGCCTCACTAACCTCTTATCAGCCTCCCAAGCGGCGCGCAGAAGCCTCTCCTCTGGTCCCTCCCGTCAACAGCATCATGATACCTACCGACGCCCAGTCCGAGGCCGACCTGCACCAGTACTCGCTCGACAACCACTCGATGCAGCCCCCCACCTTCCCTGCTTCACAGGCACAGGTTCCCTTCCCCATCCATACCTTCTCAATGCACGAGGATCCCGTCATACATTCAGCTGGACCCTACCAGCAGAGCTTTTCGGGCTTTTCTCCCGTCGGCTCACCACTCATGAGCCACAACGCCTTCAACCCCAACATGTTCAATCAACACTCCATGGCATCCTCCCTCAACTCTACCGACTACTACTCTCCACCCAGCTCCGCTTTTCCTTCCACCGCCTCCACTCCACAACCCGTACCCGAGGACAACCAGATGTACTTTGACAGTAGTAGCATGGACATTCGCAACTCACACGGCGGCGCTTCGTATGGACCCCACCGACCCTCCAACCTGTCGACTTCCATGCAGCCGCAGTTCATCTTCAACCCTGGAGCTGGTGGTCCCGACTCCGTCTTCAGTCCTGTGACGAGCGCTAGCTCCTCACTGCCATTCTCCCCGTCGTCGTTCGGTCACTCGAGTCACGTAGATCCGTCTCAAGTACTCCACAACCACCTACCTCTACGACAGCAGCACGAGATGCAGATGGGACGTCAGGAGAACATGTTCACTTTTGGCGCAGATTCAGACGCCGAAGATGACGAAGGAAGCGCGTTTGCAGACCGCACTATGCCATCGCAGGACTATTCGCAAATCGAGGACGGGTCTCTTGATTTCAACGCTGGCTACCAGTGGGAGACGAATCTTTCGAATCAATTCAACCCCATGCAGGCGCGATACCCGGCTGGGCCCCCACGCAAGACCGTCACAATTGGCGGAACCGAAATGGTGCACTCACCACAAGATCACTGGAGCCCTGGGGGCAGTCTTGGACGCACGCATGGCTCGGCTGCCTCTGTAAGCGACATTCGCAATCGAGGGAGCGATCCACGACGCCAGAAAATACCCCGCACTAGCTCAACTCCTAACGCTGCCGGAATGCTGCACCAGGGCATGCATGGCCTAGTTTCGTCGCCGAATTCACCGCCAGAGTCTGGCTTTAATTCTGCTGCCCCGTCACGACCTCAGAGTCCAGGTGGCGCAAAACAAGGCGAAGGCGGCGCCCCCACAACCTGCACCAACTGCTTCACCCAGACGACGCCTTTGTGGCGGCGCAACCCTGAGGGGCACCCACTTTGCAATGCATGCGGCCTATTCTTGAAGCTACACGGCGTTGTTCGGCCTTTGTCACTGAAAACCGATGTCATCAAAAAGCGCAATCGTGGTAGCGGCAATGCACCTGTAGGCACGACATCCACGCGATCATCCAAGAAATCGTCCCGAAAGAACTCAATCGCATACACTCCAGTGACGACACCCACCTCCCACAAAGCGGCCGAGTCCGAATCTCCAAAATCTACCGGCTCTGGTGGAGGAGCCTCCGGTACCATGTCCAACGCTACCACTCCGACATCTTCGAAGCAGAGCGGTGTAGTTCCAATTGCTCCCGGCCCACCCAAGTCCAATAGCTCAATAACCTTGGCTCAGCCTCGCGGTGCTTCTGTTGCGCTGAAGCGTGTTCGTGGCCAAAGCAAAACCGAGTCACAGGAGCTGGAAATGGCGGATGCGGACGATACGAATGGAAGAGCGCCTTTGCGCAGAAAGGATACTACCATCGCGAGCCCCAGTCCTTTTCCAGGTCAGAATCTCGGTGCCCTTCCCATGGGTGCTATGGGCCAAGGCTTGCAGTCATCTGGTCCGGCTGAATGGGTAAGTGTTCTCTTCTTAAGGATGGAAGGTCATAATCTAACAATTGTCTTCTAGGAATGGTTGACTATGAGCTTGTGATCCCAACAAATCCTTGCACGCATTCCTCATCACCATCCACTACCAATCCCAAACATCGGTTTGGGGCCCTTTGGGGCTTATTATAACCTACGTCTATTTTGCTTTCACGATGTACTTGGTGTTTGGAGTTCTCGAGCATGGTCATGCAAGGCCTTTTGCTTGTCATCCAAATGTCTTTCTCCCGCCTTGATACCTCAACCTTCCGCGATGCGATTTACTTGCAACCATAGACGCGGTCTGGCTTCTTTTTGTTTTGTGACATACCCTGTTTGATTGTTTTTCCAACCGGCCAGCAGATGGAGGAGGCAGGCGCTCCATCAAAGCTACAACAACCGCTCTAATATCTGACGAATGCTTCCATTCTTCGTAGTGGTCTGTTTTCGCTGCATGAGCTTATGAGAGATATCCTGTGGGGGTTCCACCCGCGACGCTTAGAAAGAAGGTGGTGTTTACGCATCTTTGCACGATTTTGTGTTTCATGATGCTGAGTTCGACTCTGTTTTGGCGCTCGTTTTTTTCTCTTTTCTAATGAGACGAATCTAGGTGGCGCTCACGACTTTTATACACACAAATAAAGCACATAGCCGAGGCGTGTATATATATGAGACAATGGGTGTGCTTTTCTTTTGGTGATATCCTTGTTGACCGATTTTGCTCCGGCGCAACTTGGAGGAAACAAGCAAATGCTATCTTTTCACGACCTTTTGTCTACAAGTGCTTTCTTGTGTGATGCTGTGACTAGCATTGTTTGCGAATCGAAGGGACGTAGAGAGAGGATCTCAGTTGATGCGCTGAGCTGAAGCGCAAGAGATGTTCGGGATGCGTTTCCGAACCCCACCGGCGTTCTTCCCATCTTAGCATACGTCATACTTAGCTAAAGTGCGGAGCATGTTCAACGTCGTCCCTTTGGTCACCATAATCTTATTGCAACCATTGCAACTTCAAATATACGTACATAGACTTACATCGATTTTAGAATCCTCTCAATACGAAAACTTTTTTTACTTTTATTGTGCAATCAAAGATGCCGAAAGCTCTGTTGTTGGTTGCAGACGGATCTGAGGAGATTGAATTCGTTACTCCTTATGATGGTAAGTAAATGTGCAGTGATCTTCTTATAATTCCACGCAGGCTATCAAAAGGGCAGGAGGTTATTCGCCCGGTGATTTGGATCTGGTTTAGGTCTGAGTTTCGGACCTGACGGAGTTATGGTATAAACTAGCTGTTGCACCGTCGTTGTCACTTGTCACAGCCTTCTGTTGTCGAAAAGAAGAATCCAGAGAGAGAGACAGAGAGAGACACACACACACACACACAGAGAGAGAGAGAGAGAGAGAGAGAGATCAAATACTGACCCACACGGCAGTCCTAACCCGCGCCGGATTCGAAGTAAAATCCGCGGGCGTTTCCCTCAAAAACGAAAACTACGCACAGTAAGTTCTGCCCTAGCCTCCGAAACGCCATATTTTCGCATAGCCTTTGAACTAAACAACTACTTCAGCATGTCACGCAACATACGCATCGTACCCGACTACCAAAACCTCCTATCTGTGCCCTCACAAACAGCACATGACCACTTCGACATCCTGATCCTACCCGGCGGCGCACCGGGAGCAAAAACGTTCTGTGAAAACGACGCCGTCTTGGAGCTTATTCGCAATTTTCGACAAGCGGGGAAATGGGTTGCGGCGATTTGTGCGGCGACGACGGCACTTGTGGCTGCTGGAGGTAAGGGTGCAGATGTGGGAGAGGGGTGGCAGGTGTTGCCTAGAGTCACCAGTCATCCGAGTGTGAAGAGGGAGATTGAGGAGGCGGGGTGGCGGTATAGCGAGGAGAGAGTGGTGGTTGATGGTAATGTTGTTACGAGTCGGGGACCGGGGACTGCGATGCTTTTTGCGCTTACGATCGTGGAGATGCTCTGTGGGAAGGAGAAGAGGGAAGAGGTGGCTGGGCCGATGGTTGTTGCTAAGGCTTTGTGAGGGAGGGCGGGAGGGAGGAAGTTGCCATATCTGATGGTGCGCGCTGACGTGGTTCAAACGAAGTATTTTTAGTGCCGCCTAGGGTAAGTTCACGGGATAAGAAGAGGATTAAGGAGAGAGTTGGTTTTCCGCAAGGCGACCTGTGACCTGTGACCCCTGACAAAGCGATCGCAGAAAGGGGCCTTGATGAGATCTACATACATTTTATCAAAGGCAGCCGTTTATTCGCAATGTTCGCTGAGATAGGATGACTGCTGAGTCGGGTGAGAGGGGGCGATATTTATTTTTAAGGTGTCAACGGTGGTGGTTGTTGTTGTAGTCAATATGGGGTTTCCAAAAAAGTGAAAAGCAGCTACCCTCTACTAATCAATTGCAAAAGTCAAAAAAAAAGATTGTGTGTAGTCAACGAGATTCGAACAGTAGGTGGATAAGTTCTAGGAGGAAAGCTTAGACCACTAAGCAATAATTAAGGTTAAAAAATTTGCTAAGGTACTAAAAAAGAATACTAGTTAAAACGTGTCTAACAGCGATTGCTAGCCTATAGCTAACAACAGGATTACAGTAGCATTGCAATAAGATTGCAATATAATGCAATAAAGAAAGGAAAGAACACATACGTACTGTAGCAGGAGCCTGCAATACTTTATAAAGCTAAAACTACTGCTTCTTACCTACTGCTTTGTTACGATCCAGACCAAGGAACCTTCGGGATAACCCTCCAAGGACCATACAACGCAGGCAGATGACTACAGCCAGGCAACCACGCCGCTGTCACGTGACTGCTTATTGATGAGCACGCTTGTACACAAGCGCAACTACGTAACTGCTTATTAACAAGCACGCTCTTCTACAAGCGCACGCTTGTACACAAGCACTATACTTATTAGTATATAGTGTAGGCACTAAACTCTTATAGCTTAGTGTGTTTAAACTTAGAGTTTTACTTAGTAATTAATTTAAGAATTAAGACTTGATTCTTAACCCTTGTACTATTACATTGATCTTTTAATTATGCTAGTACACCTTGTGTCCTTAGTACTCGTTTATTTTCCTAAGAACTAACCCAGATTATCTTTAGACGATCTTCACACTTTAAACACCTTTAAAGATAAGTAATACTACTATAGACACACCTGCTAATTCCCACACTAGAGGAACTACAAGCCGCGCTAAGAAGCCTAATAAGTATTATAGTAATTGTAGTAAGCTTAAGGCTTAGCTTCTCTAAGTTAACAGATACTTCTACATTAAAGAAGACAGGATTAAAGACAATAATAAGACTATTCTAGCCTCTACGTATTTCTAAGGAGATGCAGATGTTACAAACCTAGAGGAGGAAGGGACACTAACTATGTATAAAGGATAGTGGCAGGAAGAGACCTAGATAACCTAGACAAAGGGCTGGCCTTTGTCTACTAATAGATAACGCTACCCTGCAGCAAGCACGTGATCCTACAGTCTTAGCAGAAAGCCTTTATAAGATAAGTTACGTACATCCTACAATGTATTACAAATACTATAGAGTCCTACGTATAGGATAATATAGGACTTCTAGGATAGTATAAAACTCTTTATATATATAGTACTAGGCACTAAACCCTTATAGCTTAGTGTGTTTAACTTCTAAGAGTTCTACTTAGTAATTATTCTAAGGATTAAGACTTAATTCTTAACTCTATATTATTATATTAATCTTCTAATTGTGTTAACACACTTTTATACTATTATATTAATCTTCTAATTATGCTAGTACACCTTGTGTTCTTAGTACTTATTTATCTTCTTAAGAACTAACTTAGATTATCTCTAGATAATTTTCATACTTTAAATACTTGTAAAGATAAGTAATACTACTATAGACATACTTACTAATTCTCTTACTAAGAGAACTATTGTAAGGGTGCGTTGGGTTAACCAAAGATGCAAGGTAACGGTGAAGGTGAATGAATTAGATATCGAACTATAAAGAGAGGCTACGTAGGTTTTTATATCCAACCTGGATAGTTAGGACTTAACCTAGGTTAGGACTAACCGAGGTTATCAGAGGTTTGTCGGGTCAGCTAACAGTTAGCGTAACTAGTGCGGCTGGTAGTGTAGTTACTAGCAGGAGCTACCAGATCAGCTAGAAGCTAGCGCAAGTAGTGCGGCCGATAGTTAGTAGTGCTGAGGTAAGAAAAGCCAACGAAGGCCATGGTCGAGTACTAGGGACATCAAGGCTTTAGCCCTTTACAACTATAAGCCGCGCTAACAAGCCTAAGATTTATTATAATAATTATAGTAAGCTTAACGCTTAACTCTACTAAGTTAATAGATTCTTTTACATTAGAAGAGACAAGATTAATAATAATAATAAAGTAGTCTTAGCCTCTACGTATCTTTAAGGAGATGCAGAGAAGTAGGCTAACCTAATCTTTTAACACTATATAGATAGTTCTATTATAAACGCTAATAACACTGCTCTAGTCAAAGACTAAGATGCCTTTAAGATAAAGATAAAAGAAGTTTTCTTACCTTTTAAAGAGTCTGTAGTTATAGAGTAGAAGATTTAGAGACTACGATAAACTAAGTCTACTACTAACTATATTACTAAATTCTAACAGTACAAGATAGTTATTAAATAGAACAACAACACTTTAATATAGATGTACTAACAAGGTTTTAAACCTACTATATAACAAGAACTTATAAGAAGTAGATCTAACTTTAAAACGCTTAACAAACTTATAACTAAAGCTATTAGAATTAATAATAAACTTTATAAGCTTATATTAGAAGAAGAATTATTCGCGAAAGAGAATTACATACCTAGGAATATAGACGCTTAAATACATTAAATATTCTAACGCCTGTACTCTAACTAAGGACGTTAGTGAAACTATATACCTAGGACCCTAGAGTATTACGCTACTAATAGCTATAAGCTAATACACTTTAATAATATTAATAAGAGACTAAGAAGAAAGAAGTTTACGTATAATAAAGGTAATAAAAAGGTTACTTATTATAGATGTAGTAAGAAAAGTTATATAAAACAAGACTACTAAAGCTAAAGCAGGATAACTTAATAACTTAATGTTATTTACTATACAGAACCTAACAAAAATCTAGATAATAAATAGAATATTATTATATAACCTACTATTATAGTTTAAAGACAAGACTAGGTAAGTATTAACAGTCTAGATAACCTAGTCATAATTACACTAGAGAAAACCTTAGACGACAACATTTTTAAAATAGTGCTAGATAAAGATATAGAAGCAACCCTAGTAGATTAAACTAAATATAGCAAGATAGCTAAGTTCTAGGAGAACTATTAACTAGCTATACTAATTACATAAGAAGAGCTAGTAGCGTATAATAAGGACATAGTTCTACTAGCTATATAGAAACTTTTTACCTACACTATAGAAGACAGATATAATATTAGTATATAAGTACTATTACTTACAGAGACTAGATGATTAACAGATTTAGTAGAGGAAATTAACGCTCTATTAAAGTAGCTTAGACAACCTAAGGAGATCTTTACAAGACTCTATAGAGGAACATGCTTTTCTGCTACGAGCGCTTAGCGCGTGGACCTCATCCACTCACCGTTCGAATTTCGTCGACTACACACAATCTTTTTTTGACTTTTGCGACTGATTAGTAGAGGGCAGCTGCTTTTCACTTTTTTGGAAAACCCATTTTGACTACAACAACAACCACCACCTTTGATACCTTAAAAATAAATAGAGGAACATTCCTAGACTATAGCTAGTATACTGATTTACTAGAAGAATTGTATAAGAAAGAGCTTACTCTAGTAGTAACTATTAACAAAACTATATATAACAACTTAGTATAGAAATAGACTAAAAAAGCTAAAGCTTCTTAGAATAAACTAGCGCACTAACTCTTAGATAAAGAGATAAAAGAGATTTATAATAAACTCTAAGTAACACGCTAGCAGTGTAAAGCTTAAGTGTTGGAGTATTGACATGCGCAACATGCGGGTCACCCTGTTAAGCAGGTGATCCTGGTAAGCTGAACACGTGACGATCGCGCTAGCGCCTATATATACGGGCTAGATCGTCTTATTCCTCTTAAGTAGTTATTGACCACTTTGTTGTGGCACTTAGTTGTTTAATACACTTATTCCACTCCTCCTAATCAAGCAATTAAACCTTCTTAGCTCCTACAATTATGAGCCCGGCCGCTTAATTATAGTTTTAATTCCTACTGCGCAATTAGCAAGCTGTAAGGTTAACTATTTAATTAGCATTCTACTCTCCTCTATTCTCCTACAGCATAGCTAGCAGATTGCTGCTACTGCTGTACCTCTCTTATTAATTATACAATCAACCTCTTTCTAATATAAGCTACCTAGCTACCTACTAACTAACTAATTAATTTGTTGATACTTTAATAATAACCCACGTCGTAATCCTACACGTAGCATCTTATCTTAAGATAGACCTTACAGATACACCGCTTGTCGCCTTAGGGGTGATCCTTAAGGCTTAATTAGACTAGCTAACCTAGTTTGCTCTATTAAGGCTACACTGCTTAGAGAAAGGCATCTAGGATTAGGTTGATCCTAATCTCCTAGACGTACCCTTAATAGATCACTAAGAGCCACAGTGTTTAGAACTGCCTAAGGATATTAAGCAGCTAGTTGCTCTATTACCTAGCGCTAGCGCTTAAATATAAGAGGACTATAAGATTGCCTAATATAAATATAAGGCTTAATTACTTAATACTAAATACAAAAAGGATAATTATAACAAGCTAGTTAATAGGTATAAAGTATAAGCTGCTTAATAGACAAGAAAAGTTGCTAAGATTACTAATATTAAGGACTAGATTAGCAAGACTATCTATTTAGACCTACTTTTAAACGCCTTAATAAGTATAATTACTTAAAACCTTACTAGCCTTTAAGCCTTAGTAAAGATTCTAAAAGAGGATCTTGCACCTACAGATTAGAATACTTAATATTTAATTAGGGCGCAGTATAGATTACACCTTAA
The DNA here is from genome assembly GCA_024321975.1 of Alternaria sp. 'sect. Undifilum'. Lineage (NCBI taxonomy): Eukaryota > Fungi > Ascomycota > Dothideomycetes > Pleosporales > Pleosporaceae > Alternaria > Alternaria sp. 'sect. Undifilum'. The sequence continues at coordinate 3,051,919 of JAJJZI010000006.1, forward strand.
TAAGGCTTACTAGGGACAAATAGGCCCTGAGCAATAGTTTACTAAGTAGCAGCTACTGTATTAACAAGCAACAATCTACTTGCTTCCTAAAGTTGTTAGGCCGTTAGCAATTACTAATTTTTTAGACGCCTTAGGCACTAAGATTACACTAGACTAGTTACGCAAGAAGTGAAATAAGCTAGCATAAGTAATAGCGCTTAGAGAAGCTTACTTAACCCTTAATAATCTAGGAAAGATCTTTAGTATTTTGTTATAGGATTAGTTAATTACTTCCCTAAAAGGAAAAGGACACGCAGTGTTTTAAACTAGATCTAGACTAGGGGTAGCTTAATAATCTACAAGCGCTAACAAGTTAAATAAAAGTAGTAAGTAATTGCACCTTTACCCCTGCAAGGCTAGTAACGAGCCTATAAGTAAGTACTTCTAGACACTGCGCAACTGCTATTAACTTTAAACTATAGTTACTAAATTAAGCCCTCCTAGCAGTATACTAATTAAACTGTTAGATAAAAAAAAAAGAAGATCCTTAAGCAATAGAACAGTGACAAATAGGCAACTTTACGTACCTAAATTAAGAAAGAAGGCTAGAAGGCTAGTACTAGCGGATTAGCTACTAATAAGTTAAGTAGATCTTACTTTAGCTTATTAGTTTTAGCATTAATTAACCTAAAGGACCTTATTAAGGAAATTAGACTAAATGTGTTTAGCGAAGCTTTTACCCCTTATGCTCTGTCTCTCTACACGATTATGGATAGTAGGTTAGTAGTCTACCTAGTTAATACTATAGATTACATAGTACTAGGCATCTTTAGTAAATGCGCTAGGGACAAGACTGTTAAGGTAGGTACTTAAATTATACTAGTTGCTAGTATAGGAAACAGGCTGCTTAAGAACGTCCTGCACAGTAAGGCTAGCCCTAAGATAGCTAATTTTCTACTTACTAACGTTAAGGTTGTACTAGATTTCTATGTTAATATTATATTAGAAGCACGGCTTAAGCAGGCAGGCATTTAGTATTTAGGATATAATTATACCTTACAATTTAGAATAATTAAGAAGAATGTTGTCTTAATTAACGTTAGGTGTTACTTTAATCTCTTATTTATTAAATATAAGTAACTTACTTATCACCCTACTTAACTACTATTCGTGAACGCTGTAGCGCGATTAAGGAAACCTTAGGTGCGTACTAGTAATAAGGACCTATAGCATTAACAATTAGGACACCTAGGACAACAAGCTATTAAAGCCTTAGTCTACTTAGCATAGAATGTTAAAATTACTAGTAAGAAGCTATTAGAATATAAATACTGCGCAACAGCTTATACCTTGTAAGTAATCTTGCAGCAACTAAGGGAGAGATTACTATAACCTTTTTATAGGATTTTATAGGATCTGTTTAATTTCCTAACTAGTTAGCTACTTAAGAAATAGGCACTAATTATTAAGGAAGACTACTTAGGCAAGCTGTATAATTGCAATATCTAGTTAAAGATACTAAATAATATTATACCTATAATTAAAGGCTTTGCTGCGAGGATTAAGAGGAAATATTAGTAAAAGATTATAGAAATCTATTAAGATAACAATACTGCTACACTACTTTAGAGAGGGCAATTAAGATATAAGGAATAGGCTATAAAAAAAGAGATTATAATTAAGACGCTACTGCTATATACTTATAAGCCTAATAGCTTAGTAGAGAGAGTTAGTTAAGAGCTAATTACAAAGGCTATTAAGATGCGCATAAGCGCTAATCTACTAGCTAAGCTTTAGCTAGTAATTATAAATACAGCAGCTTACCTACATAGAATAAGCCCTACTAAGATCTATAGCTACTAATCCCCTAACTAGGTGCTTAAAGAATAGTTTAGGAAATATTTATAATGTTATTAACTACCTAAGATTAGACACTAGACTGCTAATCTACGCCTAGACTAGAGTAGAATTTATGCCTATAGCTGCCAAGCTTATCCTTTAAACAAGGAGAAGGCAGCTAGGCGTAATTATTAGGGATTTAAGGTTGATTCTTGCAGCTATATTAGTTATTTAGTTAGTTATTAAGCCTCTAACATATACTATATATAGGTACTAACACTTAATTAGGTAATTACTACCTATAGTATAACCTTTAATAAATATTAATTCTACAAAGGAGATTGCGAGGAAGAGCTACTAAGAGATTAAGTAATTAAAATTGTAAAGATCCTTTATAATAGCAAGCTAGTTAATCTAGGAGAGGATTTAGACCTCTCGCCTGTTTAAGGAAGGGCAGATTAGGATACGTAGCTAACTACTAAAGACTTTAGAAGTAATCTATCTACTATCTTAAGTAGTAAGGAAGGCCTACCTACTAAAGACAAGAGTAGATTAGAAGACACTGAGCAAATAAAGCATAAGGCTAGTGCACTATTAAGAACTTACTTAGATTAGTAGCAAAATACTAGTCTTGCTACCCTAGAACTAACTCCTAAACTAGAGACCCTAAGGAGTAACAACGCAATTAATTGCAAGGTTATTAATAGTTAAACAGTATTATATATACTAAAAGGAGCTAATCTATTAATACTTAGAGGTAGGAAGCCTTTTTTAAATAAGCCTAACAACTTATTACTAGTCTAACAGTCTATGCCTAAAGACTCTAACGCGCTAGCTTGTCGTAATAGAACACCTACTTAGGTAAGTAGGATAGCAGGGCGTAAATTATCTTAAAATTTAAAATCTTAGGCCTTAAACAGTAGATAGAGTAAGCTATTATAAGCTTAACCTCTACTTATAAGACGTAGTGCTAGAATTATAGGCAAAATTCTAGATTAGCCTATAAATTGTTATCTTCTACTGCACAAGCTAGGTGGCAGGTGTAAGCATAAGGACGTAACCTAAGATCTTAATAATTAACTAAAGGGTAGAAGTATAGGTAGTGTTTATGTATTAATTGCAGATTATAAAGATCTATTATAAAATAATTTTTGTAATACCTACCTACTAAGTTTATAAGCAACCTAGGAAGACTAAGCAAGCTATAAGACTCTTAATTATATAGTTATAGTAGCTTTGCTTACTAAGTATAAGCTAAGTAGAAATGCTTAACAGCATTGCGACAATCTACCTAAACTGCTAAGATTATAAAAGTAGTTACTTTAGTATCCTATAAGGGCCCTGTTTATGGATACCTGCAGGAAGGAGATTAATTAGTTAAGTAAGAATAGAACTTAGACTAAGATATTAAGAGGAAAAGCAAATAATCACCTAATACCTATAAAGTAGGTTTAGACTTATAAGTTTAATTAGGATAGCTTCTTTTTTAAATACAAGGCGCAGATAGTTGTAAAAAGTAATTTTTAAGAAAAAGAATTAATTAATTTAACTTATACTACTACTTTAGCAGCTAAGTCCTTCTAAGCAGCAATAGCTATTGCTGCTAAGAATAATTTAGAGATTAAGCAATATAATATTGTAGGAGCATTTCTTAATGCATTAATTATAGTAGACAACTTAGTAATTTATAAGATACTAGATAGCTTTAAGAAGCTAAGTAAGTGTGTATAGCTTAACTGCGCACTATACAGATTGCAAGACTCGCTACTATTATAGTATAAGGAGTTCTTAAGGTTACTAAGAGAGATTAGACTAATTGCCTTACTAAAGGAGCCCTGCCTTTTCTTTAATTAAGAAAGGAGGATCTTAGTGTTATTTTATATAGATAATATCCTACTACTTTTTGCAAAAGATTATAAGCAGAAGGCAATAGATCTTTAGTTAAAGATTATAGACAAGTACAAGATACAGGAACAAGGATTAGTTAAATAGTTTCTTAGTATTAGAGTAATTAGAGATTACAAGAAGCAAATAATCACGCTTATATATAATACATATATTAATAAGATTACAAAGAAGTTTAAGCTAAAGGATAGTAGCTTCCTTAAGACCCTATTACTGTTAGAGGAGCTAATTAAGAATACTAGCAAAGTAACTAAGCAAGAGATTAAGGCCTACTAAGAAAGGGTTAGATTAGTGCTATACACAGCTATTATACTATAACTAAATATTGCCTACTTAATTTTAAAGCTCTTACACTTCCTTACAAACCCTAGCAATTAGTATATAAAAGCTGTTAAATAGGTAATTATGTACCTCTATTAAACAAGATAGGATGCGATCTAATATAGGAACTATAATAGCCTAGACTTAATAATTATAGGCAATGCTTCCTTTGCAGATAATTAGGAAGCTTATTAATTATCCTATAAATACATAGCTATCCTATATAGTAGTCTAATATTTTAGAAGGCAGCTTGGTAGACTACAGTAACTACGTTAACTACTAAGGCTAAGCTACTCGCCCTTAAGTACACTACTAAGGAGGCTATAGCCTTTAAGCGCTTCTTTTGCAAGCTATCTCTTAATTTAAAAGACGTCTAGATAGTCTAGTGTAACAATTAACAAACTATTAGGCTTATAGTTAGGAAGAATAAGCAGATAAGTACTTAATTAAGATATATAGATATATAAAATATATAGCTACAGTAGGAATTTGCTAAAAGATTATTTTAAGTTAAATACCTAGAAATAGCAATTATGCTAGCTAATAGACTAACTAAGTTGCTTACCTAACAACAGTTTAAAAGGTTTAAGCAGTTACTTAACCTTTAGTAAGTTAAGCATTTAATTAAAGGAAATAATAATTAACAAGCAAAAGATTTGTATTAAGTAGTAATATCTATATACTAGGCTAAGTCTTCTCTTAATAGCTTATTTTATTAAGCGGGAGAACGTGAGCTAGACTATTAAACTAAAACTAAGAACCTTATTACTAATAAGTATTAAACTTATTATACTTGCTAGACTCTATTATTGCATTACGCTTAGCCTGCTTAGATTTAGCTAGCTTAAGAGTAGTTTAAGCTATCTAAGCCTAAATAGCAAGAGTCTAGAGGTAAGCAGTATTACAGCGCAATTCTAACCTATTACTTCTATATATAGAGTTATTAGATAATTGTCTTCTTACTCTAGCGTAATAATTGCGCTTATATAAATAAGTTGTATAGTAATTAGAATAACAAACAGAAGAACAGTTGTATAGAGTAGTAGGGGGTAATATTCTACAGGTAGCCTACTCTTAAAGTAGTAACCTTTAAGCAGGTTATTACTAAGGCTGCTTATATTACTGCTGTTACTGCTAAGGATAATAAGCTAGCTGTTGTGGCTAGTATGCGGGTTGCTAGGCAGGAGCAGGAGTGAACGCGGGAGCGGGAGTAGGAGTAGGAGGTTAAGTAGTAAAACCGTAATACAACATTTCTTAAGCATAATAATTATTAGCGGGAGGCTTCTTTGTAGAAGGCTTACTAGTAGTTATAACGCTGCTCTTAATCTCTTTGCAGCAAGCAATAATATCCTTAAGTAGTTAAGCTTTTAAAGCTTAGTATATCTTATTATTATTTTATCCCTAAAAACTAGTTAGCAAGCTAAGCAAGAAGGTTAATAGGTTTAAGACTTACTTCTTTATCTCTATATATAGCTATAAATTAATTAGCAAGATTAATATTAACTATATAGTAGGTGTAAGATAAGTAGCTACTACAGCGTAAGCTACTCTAACTGCTAGTCTAAACGCGATTAAAGCAGTGTTTAATATACAAACTATTTAGTATCTTTTTTATATAGCGCTTATAAGGTAGAACGTAAAGGTATAATAGATTAGTAGCAATCTTTAGAGAGCTATTAGGCGCCTTTTTCTAGGTTAAGGGGGGCGCGTTGCGCCTAGTAGACAGCTTAATAGGCGTTTATAGGCTAATATTGTTGTCTTATTGCTAATCGTGAGACGCTGCTTAAATAGTAAGCTACTAAGACTTTTATATTAGTTTCTAAGAAGCCTTGCCCTTATGCTAGCTTAATTGCTTAGTTAGACTTTTATGTAGATTAAAATTAAAATAAGAACTTAACAGTAGGCTTAATTTAGTAGGTAAGGCAATTAGCCTCTAAGTAGAGCTACTAAATGTCTTGCGGTGAGCGAAAGGATTAACAGGTAGAGGCAACTAACTCTTATTATCTTAGAGATTAGCTGCTTACTAAATTTTATTATTAAATAGGCTTTAGCACGCGTAATACTTATGCTTAGCACTATTCTTGCGTTGTTAGCAAAGGCTTTTTAAGCGTTAATTACGTTATTAATAATAGCTCTCTAAGCTGCGCTTATTATTGCTAGGGGCAGACTACACTAGAAAGATTAGCAGCTAATTAGTAAGAGTATAATAGGGCAACACCTACTATATAGGTAATAGTAGTTAAGATAGTCCTAAAAAGCTTAGTAATTAATATTAGAGTAAGGTTGAGGACAAAAGTTTTAGAGAGGTAATAGACATAATTAATATTGTTGTAGAGGCTGCGTACTAACTAATTACGCGATATTTAGGGTCTATTTAATGTTTTAATATTAGGACTGCTAAGATTAATTAAAACATTAATAAGCAGCATTACTATAACAACGGAGGATTAGGCAGGAAAAGCTATAATTACAGAGGGACCTCTTAATTAACGACCTTAATTTATTACGATTACCTAGTTGCTTACAGCTCAGATTAATAGTATCTTACTAACCTAGGGGGTGTGTTGGAGTATTGACATGCGCAACATGCGGGTCACCCTATTGAGTAGGTGATCCTGGTAAGCTGAACACGTGACGATCGCGCTAGCGCCTATATATACGGACTAGATTGTCTTATTCCTCTTTAGTAGTTATTGACCACTTTGTTGTGGCACTTAGTTGTTCAATACACTCATTCCACTCCTCCTGATCAAGCAATTGAACCTTCTCAGCTCCCACATTAAGATAATAGCTACGCTAGAGATATATACTATTAGATAGACCTGCGTAACCTAGAATATATGAAGTATTTATAGACTGTATATACACATAACAGCTATATATTTTACTATTTTAATAAATATAAATTAGGATAATTTCCTAAGAAACTAAAAGAAATACCTAGATAGAAATACTAATAGTATAATTGTCTAAACAACAAATACGCAGTATATATATAAGATAAGAGATATAGCCTATACTTTTATAGATATAATAATCTAGAAGAGAACCTGTAGATATAACTAACATAGTAGAAAGTTTATAAGGATAGAACTAGTATATAAGAGTATAACTAACTCTAATAGCATATATACCTTAATATTAAATATAACTAATATATTATTAGGAAAAAGTTTTATAGATTTAGTACACAGTCTTTTTTAGATAAACACTCTAGATACTTAGAACTGCTAGAAAAATTAACGCAATAAATTCTTTAAGCCTCCTTAAGCTTATAGTAAAGCTTAATAAACACTAGATATAAGTACTAGTAGATTCTAGCGTATAGGCTAACTTTATTTCTGCTTAAGTAATATTAGTAGCAGGCCTATAAGTATTAGAGAAATAAGAACCCTACCTACTATATGTAGCTAATAGTTAGCCTATGCTAGGCGAGACAATAATTACTTATAAGGTTACTAGAGTAACGCTCCGCATCTAGGAATACTAAGAAGAGATAGACCTAGACGTCTTTAGACTAGCTACCTACAATATTATATTAAGAATTCTTTAGTTATAAGAATATAACTTACAAATTAACTAAAAGTTAAAAAAGTTTTTATTTAAGTGCTGTAGATTAGACGTAACTACAAGCTAGCCTATATATTTAAAAACTAAGATAGTAGATAAGATAGTAAATAAGAAGAAGATTAATAATATTACTAAGAGATAGTAAACTTTAACTCAGAACAGCCTTAAGACAAGAAGGTTTAACTTAATAGATCCTAGAAGAGTTCTCTTAGATTACAAAGTTAGAGTTTTAGAGATATATATAACTCTAGATATTTTTAAAAAGTATAAAGGATTTTAATATCTCTTTATAAAAGTAGTAGATAGCAAAGCCTAACTAAGATACTAACTTTAGAATTATAAGATTATCCTAGAAGAAGAGAAGACTTTACTCTTTAAACTAATTTATTAACTATTAGAGATAGAACTTGAGATATTAAGAGAAAAGCTAAATAAGAATTTAGTAAAAAGCTATATAAAACTTTTAATATTGCTAGTAAGATTCTCTATACACTTTATACTAAAGAAGAATAAGCTACTAAAGATGTATGTTAACTATTAGAAGTTAAATAATATTACAGTAAAGAATTAATATCTACTACTAAATATTATGAAACTAAAAGATTAATTATCTTGCGCTAAGGTCTTTATAGTACTAGACTTTTAAGATAGATATCACTTTATTAAGATTAAGAAAAGTAAAGAATAGAAGATAGTATTCTAAATAAAATATAGACACTATAAATATACAATTATACTATTTAGGTTAATAAACGCCTTAGCAATATTTTAAGAACTTATTAATAATATATAAAGAGTATACTTAGATGTCTTTATCATTATATACTTAGATAATATCTTTATCTACTCTAAGAACTTAAGAGATTATATTAAATATGTCTATACAGTACTAAGGTGCCTAGACTAGTTTAACTTATAACTAAATTTTAAGAAATATAAGTTTTATAAAAATAAAGTTGCCTTTCTAAAATATATTATAAAAGCACAAGAAGTATAGATAAGTAAAAAAAAGATATAAGTAATTAAAGAATAGCTATAACTAAAGATAGTTAAGAAGATATAGTTCTTCTTAAGATTTTTAAACTTTAATTTATAGTTTATTAAGAATTACTCTAAGATTGCTATTCTATTAACAAGACTTATAAGAAAAGAAGTACTCTTTAAGTAGAGTAAAAAAGTAGAGAACGCCTTCTAAACGCTTAAGAATATAAGTATAGAGCTACTATACTTTTATATATTCTAAGCAGGACAACTACTACAGTTTAAGATAAATGCATTAAACTTTATACTTAGAGAATACGCTAGCTAACTATATAAAAGTAAATAGCACTTAATTACTTACTACTCTTGTAAGTTGTTAGGACTAGAGAAATAATACAATATTTATAATTAAGAGCTACTAGCTATTATGAATTACTTAAGTTATTAGAGAGTATACGCTAAAAGCTATTCAGAACTTATAATATTTATAGATTATAAGAACTTAGTTAACTTTATAACTACTAAGAAACTTAACTAACGCTAAGTTTAATAGTTAGAGGAACTAGGATAATATAAGATTAAGATCGTGTATCTACTAGAAAAGGATAATAGAAAAGTAAATATTCTTAGCTATAGACACGATATTGTAAGAACTAAAGAAATAACTAACTCTATAATACTAAGAGTTAATAATAATAGATTATTAGAACTAATATAAACGCTTAATTTACTTATACACATTACGCACAACGTACTAGAAAAATTGTAGAAAGCAATTATTAAGCAACACTATAATAACTTACTATATAGTTACCTAGGTATTATAAAAACAATAAAACTTATTAAAAGAAAATACAAGTTTCTAGAGATAAAAAACAAAGTTACTACCTTTATTACCTAATATGTAGACTGTTAGAAGAGTAAGCACAGCACACACGCACTTTATAAAGAAATGTAAGCAATAAAACTACTTAATATATTATGGTTAGACATCTTTATAAACTTTATTATAAGATTACTAGTTTTAAAAGACTCTATTACAAAAGTATTTTACGTTTATTTTTTAAGGTGTCAAAGGTGGTGGTTGTTGTTGTAGTCAAAATGGGGTTCCAAAAAAGTGAAAAGCAGCTACCCTCTACCAATTAATCGCAAAAGTCAAAAAAAAGATTGTGTGTAGTCAACGAGATTCGAACGGTGGGTGGATGAGTTCTAGGAGGAAAGCTCAGACCACCGAGCGATAATCAGGGTCAAAAAATTTGCTAAGGTACTAAAAAACGACACCAGTTGAAACGTGTCTAACGGCGATTGCCAGCCTATAGCTGACAACAGGATTATAGTAGGATTGCAATAGGATTGCAACATAATGTGATGGAGGGGGGAAAGGACACGTACGTACCGCAGCGGGAGCCTGCAATACTTTATAAAGCTGCTGCTTCTCACCTACTGCCTGCTTCTCACCTTTTGAACAGCACTGCATACGAACAATTCGCATACGATACACTGCAATAGCGTGTAACCTCCGCGGCGAGCATCTCCTTATTCTAGGCTCTCTTCTAAAAAAAGCATCCTTTGCTACCGTCTACCTAGCACCTAATTCAGTCTAACTCGAACTGCTTATACGGACACCTGAATTTATTAAGTATCTTAAAACTTAACTACCTAGCTAGACTTCTAAGTTTATAAAAATCTTAAATAAGTCCCTTATCCGCGATATCTCTATATACAAAAAGATTGTTAAGCCCTAATTCAGCTGGTTGTGCAAGGAATACACGATCTCTAGGGTATTTGCTAATACTAGCGCGGTACTTAAGATCTATTGCTTTAGCATCCCTCTCTTCCTGTTTATTGTGCAAGGGCTGAGTACAGAGACTAGAACCTAGCTTAAATAGCTATTGCAAGACGTCAAATTGGTAATAAAGAAGAAAGAGGCAGAAAAGGAGGAGTGGGCTTTCTATCGTCGCGTCTATAGGTCAGCAAGCAAGGCAATAATAGTATTGCTGCTTTACTTTATCTAGGAGCGCCTAGCAGTGAAGTAACAAGAATAGGCGGGATACAGCGCGTTGAGTTGGGAGGCGATTCGCGTCTTTGTCTTGCTTTTCTTTGTTTCTGTCTGAACATGCTGGAGCGACACACTAATTGCGTGCTGGCAATGCCAAACAAGGGGGCATAAGCCCTGATACCTGTTGTTAGTAATAAATCTTTTTTTTTTACTAAAAAGGTGTCTACAAAATGTGTGGTCACATCAAAAGGTTGTCTCAAAAGGCCGAAGCCAAAAATTATTTTACAACGCAATTCTTATAGTAGTTAATTAATTTATAAAATAAGCTAAGTACATAGCCTTTAAGAATTTTTTTTTCAGCAGTACAGCTTATATATATTGTTAACAATTAAGTTATGAAACATTGTAATATACTAAAGTTAATTATTAGTAACAAAGACAAGCTTTTTAATTTAAACTTTAATATAATATTACTTGCTGTAATTAGAACTAAGAAAGAGCTATTGACAGCGTACTACTTGTAGATAGACAGACAGACTAAGCAAATAAATTACATAATAAAAGCATATCTAAGAACATATGCCAACTAACAATAAAATAATTAGGTATTGTTACTACTTATAGCACATATAGTATACAATAATAAGCTTTTAAAGTTTATAAAATAGACTTTATTCTATGTAAACCATAAAAAAACACCTAAATCTTTTTACACAATTACTTTTAAGTTTAAAAACAAAAGTAGCTATTGCTACAGCAAATAAGCTAAATTTAGTATATAAGTTACTTAAAAAGACACTTAAGAAGGTCTAACGCCAAAGCCTTTTATATATTAACTAGAAAAGAAAAATAGCATCTTGGCTGAAGAAGAGGGATAAAGTCTATTTGCTTACAAAGAATCTCCGCACTAAGTAACCTAGCAAAGAGCTTAACAACGTTAAAGTTAAACTGTTTTTAATTTTAGACTAGAAGGGACTAGTTACGTGCACACTTAACCTTCTACCTAATACAAAAATATGCTTAAAATTCTATATTTACATGTTAGAACTAGCAGACGTAAAAACGCTACTCTAGACAACTTTTTATTATAAAATAAATAAAATAAAAAAATTTAAAGTTAAGAGAATCCTTACACACGAGAACCACAACAACAGAACAAAGTACTTAATTCAATAGTTAGGTTACTTAAACAGCAACAATATATAGGAACTAGATACAAACTTTAAAGATTGCTAAAAGCATCTCTAGCAGTACTAAGCTTAGCAACAAAGGCATTAAGCAAACTTATAGTAGCCTACATTATAAGTAAAAAGGCTATGCTAATAAATGCTGCAGGACAGTCAATTTCCTGCGCTACTTTAGTTTTACTAGTAGCCTTTATATTAAAAGCTAAATATAGCGCTTTCTTACGCGCTTGCTTTTTAGCCTGTTTTAAAATTTTCTTATTCTGCAGCAACCGCAAAATCACTATCACAAGTGATTTCTTATTATTATTAACTTTTTTTTTAATACTTATTGCAAGTATAGTTTAGAGACTTTGAAGACATGTTTACACATGCTTAACTTAACTGCGTACACTTAGTACACTTTAAACACAAATTAAGCATAACGTAACAAATAAAGCTTTCTAGAAAACAATAGTTACAAGGAGCTTTAGCAGGATAGTTAGCACAAACAATTTTAGAACTAAAGCGTAAGTAATGTTAGTAGGAGAAGGACATAATGACTACTTTACTTATAACGTGGGGCAAGCCTTAGTTATTAACAACAAAAAACTACAAAAAGACAACTACGTGATTTAAGGACGAATCTTTAGAGGAGGAGGATAGTGTTACAATCTAGACTAAGGAACCTTCGGGATAACCTTCTAAGGACTATACAACGCAGGCAAATAACTACAGCTAGGCAACTACGCTGCTGTTACATAACTGCTTATTGACGAGCACGCTTGTACACAAGTGCGACTACATAACTACTTATTAACAAGCACGCTTGTACACAAGCGCGACTACGTGACTGCTTATTAACAAGCACGCTCTTCTACAAGCGCACGCTTATACACAAGCACTATACTTATTAGTATATAGTGTAGGCACTAAACTCTTATAGCTTAGTGTGTTTAAACTTAGAGTTTTACTTAGTAATTAATTTAAGGATTAAGACTTAATTCTCAACCCTTATACTATTACATTGATCTTCCAATCGTGCTAGTACACCCCGTCTCCTTAGTACTCGTTCATTCTCCTAAGAACTAACCTAGATTATCTTCGGACGATCTTCACATGCTTTTTACTTTTTAAACAGCACTGCATATAAACAATTTACATATAATACACTATAATAGCATGCAACCTCTGCAGTAAGCATCTCTTTATTCTAGGCTTTCTTCCAAAAAAAGCATCCTTTGCTACTATCTACCTAGCACCTAATTTAGTTTAACTTAAACTACTTATATAGACACCTAAATTTATTAAGGATCTCAAAACTCAACTACTTAGCTAAACTTCTAAGTTTATAAAAATTTAAATAAGTCCTTTATTTGTAATATTTTTATATACAAAAAATTATTAAGCTTTAATTTAACTAATTATATAAAAAATACATAATCTCTAAAGTATTTACTAATACTAACGCAGTACTTAAAATTTATTGCTTTAGCATTTATTTTTTCTTATTTATTATGCAAGAGCTAAGTATAATAACTAGAACTTAGCTTAAATAGCTATTGCAAGACGTTAAATTAGTAATAAAGAAAAAAAAAGTAGAAAAAAGAAAGTAGGCTTTCTATTGTTGCATTTATAAATTAGTAAGTAAGGCAATAATAGTATTACTGCTTTACTTTATTTAAAAGTGCCTAGCAGTAAAGCAACAAGAATAGGCAGAATAAAGCGCATTAAGTTAAGAGGCAATTTGCGTCTTTATCTTGCTTTTCTTTGTTTCTGTCTAAACATGCTAGAGCGACACACTAATTACGTGCTGGCAATGCTAAATAAGGGGGCGTAAGCCTAGATACCTGTTGTTAGTAATAAATCTTATTTTTTACTAAAAAGGTGTCTACAAAATGTATGGTCACATCAAAAGGTTGTCTTAAAAGGCCGAAGCCAGAGGGGGCGATATACCAAAAATATGGACATGTTGCTTCGAAAGCTCATCGCCCGCTCAGGTCTGACGTGAACAGGGTCAGCCCATAGTTTGTATGATACGCTTTACCTTAGAGGCTGCAAAACTACATCTACTGTGTATGAAAGCTTGCAGCGTTCCACAACATGAAAGTAATGCCGTTGTTACTAGCATTTCCTCAACATTACTATGTCGACTTATGATTGGAGTTTCGGGCCGATGATGATATAGGAAATGATTGGCAAAGCAAGGGAAGAAACCGAGATTGCTTGATGTTTGCGAGGATGTACAAATCATGCTAGGAGTGTGCGATGATACGGGCGATAGAGGTGCAGAAAACAACACGTCGCACAACTATCAGAACTGTTATTCCGGAGCCATGGCTGCACAAGCATCCCGACTCTAAGGTTGTTGCTTCATTGACCAGTGTGAGAGTCTAGCTTGAGCTATGGGCGCCGGCTCTTCTTCATTTGGATTGATTACTGAATACGCGGAATGCTGCGAGGCCAAAGTCGTACGGGCCAGCATTGTCCTACATAGTACAGTCCTTGTGTGGCATGATACCGGCATCACCACGGCGGTGCACAGATCGTTGTCGTAATATGTGATGAGTGTGACCATGTGCCTGGCTCGACGCGTGGAGACATTCTTCAAACGGCCCATGGTGTTTTATCAGCGGATTCACCGCTGCAAAATTCCATTAGAATACTACCAGCTAGCGGCTCAGGCATCAGCCCTGGGTGCGGATCGTAAGACAGGAAAATTGCTTGTGAAGTAGATGGTAAGTTTGGTTGCGTTCGGAAGTTCTCCAAGGTAAGTCACCCCGCAAAAGAATCTAACCGAGGTGAGCGGAAGGCGTACTACGTAAGCTGTAGGTCAGGGTCTAGCAGCTCCTTTGGTCTAACGACTTCATTACACAAACCGCGACGAAACATCACAATACTGCATACTTTTGCCGAACATGTGTGACATGTCGCTAGAGCAGGATTCCGACATGCTTCCGCCGGTGCTTCTTACCAAGCTCTCCAGCAGGAAGAGCTCCATTTAAGGCGACCACATACGCGTCACTAGAGGTTGCGTTGTTAGTCACTTCGGTCCCAATGCAAGAACGTTAATTGGATGGCTCGCGGCAAGTTTACCTGGAGAGCTGCAGACGCAACAGTAGGTCACTGTAGGTGTACAACTTGGTCTAGTGATCGGCAGCTTGGACACTGACCGTCTAGACCGTAATAGTGTAACACTAAGTACCCGGACGCTTACAGACTAGGGGACTGCTAGCGATAAAGGAGAACGACCACGTTGCGCCGTCGTGCAGGCCTAAAGTCTTTCATCTTCTTGTTCCAGAGGTAAAGCACCAGCAATGTTGGCAGAATTGGATATAATGTTTACTCGACCGCAAACTTGAAAATATCAATACCTCCACTACGCCTTCCACACGCCCACGGTCATGGACAACCAGATGTTCACGCAGTTGACGCACACATTGCAGACTGTGGCTATAGCTGCACTCATCTTCGCAATATGCGCATATATTCCTAAGCTCAAGCGCAAGGCCCAGCTGGGAAGTATTCCGACCCTCAGCGGCCTACAGAGTACAGAGAAGCAGCGGCAAGCATACCTCACGTCTGCGAGGAAGATGTATGAAGATGGGTACACCAAGGTAATCCACCTTGGCCTTGTCGGAACACTTCTGCTCACACCACCGCTAGTTCAAAGACTCTGTATACAGAATGGTAGGAGATAGTGGTATGTCAACCTTTTCCAAGGGCAACTATCGATCATCGCTTACAAAATCTCTAGGCGAAGTTCGTGTCGTCGTACCTTTAAGTCTACTTCCAGAACTACGAATACTCCCCGACGATGTCCTCAGTGTTCCCGAAAATATCAAGAATGCAAGAAGACGTTACGCATTGATGTCATACAATAGCGCTAATTGCCTATAGATCATGGAAGTCAAATACACCAAGTTAACGATTGAGGGTTCTACAGCTTTGCATTCGATCAAATCTGACCTCACACCAGCGCTACGTAAGTTCTAACAGGAACGCCTCTTACAAGCTAATGAAGCTAATACAACGTCAGCTCGGTTAAACCCAATCATCTGCTCAGAAGTCGACGCCGCACTGCGAGAGTACATGCCCCCGTGCGAAGACTGGACCGAGGTCTGCATCAACCAGAAACTCATCCATGTTGTCGCAAAAGTCTCCGGCCGTATCTTCGTCGGGCCAGAACTATGTCAAAACCCAGAGTATCTTAACCTTGGAGTCAACTATACTCTTGATTTGATGAGTGCGGTCAAAGCCTGTAAGGAGCTTCGTCCATGGTTGAAGCCCTTCCTTGCTCCTCGTCTTCCAGAGATTGCCAAGCTCCGCAAATGCGAGCAGCAATTAACCGACTTTCTGCGTCCGATTGTAGAAGATAAGATGACTGCCAAGTCAAAAGACCCTAACTGGCAAGAACCGGACGACATGTTGCAATGGATGATTACACGGTCTGTAGGCAAAGATTCGATCGACCAAATTGCTCGATTCCAACTCGCACTCATCTTCGCCGCCATCCATACCACGACTATGACCACCACCAATACCATGTACATGCTCGCCATCACACCAGAATACATTGACCCTATCCGTGAGGAGGTCCGCAACGCCATGGCCAACAACGGTGGAATCATCACTTTTCGCGCCCTGCAACAAATGGTAAAACTCGATAGCTACATGAAGGAAGTTATGCGCTTCTACCCAGCGGGCCTCAGTAAGTCAAGCCCCGTCGATTTCGCTTCGTACGCGCTATTTTAAAAATGACATGGCAATTAATATCCTTCTAGCAACCTTCGCCCGCTGCGTCCTCAAAGATATAACCCTAAGCAACGGACAACACATCCCCGCAGGCGTCACCATCGGAGCCCCCACCGCAGCCATCTACCTCGACAGCGAACACTACCCTTCCTCCTCTGAATTCGACGGCTTCCGCTCCTACAAGCTGCGCACCAGCGGCAAGGCAGCGGATATCGCGCACAACCAGTACGTCACTATCAACGAGATGAACCTGGGTTTTGGCTACGGACGCCATTCATGCCCTGGCCGCTTCTTCGCCGCCAATGAGATGAAGATGATCTTGGCAAGGTTGATTTTGGAGTACGACATCAAGATGCCGAATGGCGAGACGGAACGACATCCGCAGCTTGAGATAGGGACGCAGAGCGTACCGCATCCGGACAAGACTTTGGCATTTAAGAAGGTGCAGATTTAGGCTTCTCGCATGAGGTTGAGGTTGTAGCATTCACAACTGGTAACCAGCTGAGTGGATCGGAAAGGGTTATTTAGCCAGATTAAACACCATAACATACACGTTTACCATCACAGACGCTAGGTCGCAAAGAACTCGACGTGAGTCTCGGATGATCCACCGATATGTAAAACGTGCTTTCAATTATTCGCATTGGGCGGCTCCGGCGATTGAGGGAGACCAGGCACGCCCATTTTTTCCCCCACTAATCTTCAAAATAAGCTGCTCATCAGCCTCAAACACGATAGCAGTGGGCCAGAGCTGGATATGCAGCCTCACCACCTCCCTAGGCTTCACCTTTTCGTTGCGTTCATGGGAAAGCGTGTTCCACGTCTTCCCCGAGAGTGCCTGCGCAATATGGCGTTTGGAAGCACGCAGCATGCCGTTGGGGCCTTTGGTAACGCCAGACCCTGTTTTGCGTCATTTTCTCGGCGACCGAGACTGGAGTGTCGTTCGGGATGGGCATGTTTTGATGAGATAAGAGGTTTCCGGATCCATCTGCTTTTAGAAAAAAATGTGGGCGTGAATGTCCATGTCATCGTGATCGAGCGCTGTGATGTCGATGACCAGAGTGGAGGGCCCAGTAAGCACAGTCTTGGTCGAGAATGCGTAGGTAAAAGTAACCTCTTCTGACGATTCGGCCTGGTACTCTAGCACCCCACCTTCAAGCTGCTTGTCGTGCGTGAGTTTGCCAGCAGAAGCGAGATGCAGTTTCTGTGTCTGGACACCAGGAAGATGCCACGGAAGATCCACGTATTCCTGGTCCTAAAAAAACTGGCTTGGTAAAATTCAACAACGCTGTTCGCACAGACACAGTCTGAGGTCAGTCGTTGCTAATGCCTTTGAGGTGGAAGTCGAAGAATTGGGCTAGATCTTTGGTACGGCTTCGAGTGTATAAGTCGTATCATTCCTGGGCTGCGTGAACAACGAGCCTAGATGTGCAGAATGCCAATCCTTGCAAAAATAGTAGATGGGGTAGTGCGTACCATTTGTTTTGGTGTGGGATCTCTTCAAAAGCTCGCAGGGAACCAATGGTGTGGAATGTGATTGAATAACTGGCTCCGATGTAAGCAGGTACCTTGGTCTTAGTCATATCTGCACGTTTATCGTTGAGGTAGTGCCTAAGCGAAGCATCCGTGTTCAACATCGTAATATAGTCCTCCGACTTGTTCCTTCCTGGGCAAGGATCCCATAACGGCGTGCGAGCATGGTTTTGCATTGCAGACAGTGAGGACCGGCACTGGGGACACAACTCAATACTCTTAAAATAACACCCACCCCCCACGAGGCTTGCCCAACTCACATTATTACATCAATCCCTTCATCTGTGTTGTATCTTACTCACGTCGCTCATATCTGCAGATCAAAAGATATTACCTTACCATAGCCTCAACATCTCATAAAGCCCTATATGTCGACGAGAACGGCGATATCCAGATTCGGAATGACATCAAACACGAAGAAATCGCAGCCATCGAGCTGACTGTTGAAGTGCGAGACTCTGGCGTCAATCTAGCTAACAGGAAACACGCACACCTCGGTATTCGTTCGATGGTCATCGGTTACGACTTCTCTGGCACTGTCTCTTCGGCACCTACCGGATCACGCTTCAAAAAGGGAAGCGTTGTGGCGGGATATACGCCCTCGGGTATTGGAAGACCTTTGAAGTACGGCTCACATCTAAGCCGCCTCGCGTGCCCGGATGACATGGTATTCGAAGTGCCTAGTAACCTTTGGGAAAGCCACGGGGCAGTCATCACAACAGTGACGATGACGGCTGCGGATGCGATATTCAACCTGTTCCAGCTCCCTTCCCCCACCACTCTAGCTGTCTACACCCGCCCTGTCCTGGTTTTGGGCGCCTCTAGTGTTGGCTTCAGCGCTATTCAGTTTCTGCGTGCCAGTGGCTGCCAGAACATCCTGGTGACCGCTTCGCCAGCCCGTCAGAAGCTGCTGAAGGATATTGGAGCATCACTAGTTTTGGACTACATCTCGTCAACAATTGCATCCGATATCGTCGCTGCGGTGAAGGCTCTTGGTCAGAGACCGATCTCTCATGCACTCTATGCTATCGGCAATCCGTCGACCTAGTCGTGCAAGGCGTGGAGAAATCAGGTGCTATCCTAGCATCCGTGACCAAGTTCGATGGCGGGTTCCGTATGCCGGTAGCATATACACGAAAGAAGGTCGGCGCATCCAACCACCTGGTGTTCCGCATAAAATAGCCCTTCCTGACAGACCGGAAGATCATTGGCGTGCTTGAAAAGCGTTGCAATAGGCGGTGGAGAACTACGGTAGGTCGCTTTGAGCTTCCGAATGTTGAAGAGTTTCAGGGCAAGGCCGAGGACGCGGTGCGGGAAATTATCAAGGTTGGCGGAATGGGAAAAGATTTTGGTAAAGTAGTCGTTCAACGGCCCTTGTACTGAGATATGTTAACAGTAGAGTGGAGGCTGCGATGGTCTGTACAAGATCCCGGCTGTGGTATTGTAAGAGAGAGCAGATGATCGTCAAATATCCCAGTTTGTGTTAGCGCTCGTATCTGCCTCTCTAATACATTACATTTCTCGAATGAATTTACGTGACTCTATTTGGCGTTGTTGTAGTTGAACTCTCTTGTTAATCAACGTAAGTGGCCACAAGGTAAGAATTGTTCGAAGACATGCAGCTAGCGAATAGAAGCACATGTAGCAGCTTCTTACTTATCACAGCGATGACCGAAGCCAAATCTTGGTCATAGGATCCATTTCCCTTCTCGAGAGACCCTTACAGTCAGAGTATCCAACGTGTCGGGTATGCTTTCATAAGGGTAACCCCGCCTCACGCACGATCATGCGCATAGCATCGGGGACTTCACCTCGATAGGCGACGCACGTTCTTCTCCATACTAATGAGCAACGTGTGATGTTGCGTTCGGACGTGTCATGCGCTAATACTAGGCTTTTGAGCCAGCCAATTGAGTGCTGTCAGTTTCATAGGAAACGCCTTGTTTTGATGGAAATCTCTTGGTGCTGAGGGTATTTGGCTAAGGCTTAAGGAACGAGCTAGCTTTAGTGTGTTGGCTACGTGCATGTGTTGGTCAGTGTCGCTGACGGGGCTTAAAATAGACCATGGTAGTCTTTCGATGGATGACGTAGTGGAAGATGTCAGTGTAATAAATGTCTGCGGTGACGAAAGAGGAAGGCGTACAGCCGCTTGTGAGGGTGTATGGCCGTCCTTCACATCTCAGGTCCAAGTTCAATGTCCGTGATTTCGCTGACTCGTCGCTGGTTAGCATCATTCGATAGAGTGAATTTCCTCTATTGGCATTCGAATGCGAGCCAGTCCTCTATGGACAAGTCTTTTTTCTTCACATGTGGTCGAAATGACCTTACTTTTGCGGCACTCTTGTCGCGGTAATAGCGGAGGTAGGTCGCCGAACAGATCTGAGTACCGGGAAGAATTCGCATCGTTCAAGGGATGTGAGCGTTAGTCCGAAACCTTACACCAAGCCACTTTGTCGACGGTAGCTATAATACTACATCAGTTTAGCTTTGCAGTTAACGGATTAGTAGAGTTTGCGGCGTCCAGCAGTGGAATAATACTTTTTGTTCAATCATACAGTAGACCATCCTTCTCCGTGCCGCACCTTCTCGAAGGCGCATCTGCGACCCACCACCAAGGTTCAGCCGTGTGATGGGGCGCTCCTTGATCTCGGAATACGGTTTGGACATTAGATCACCACAACAAGCGCCAAACTGTAGTGCGTTACGGGCCGCAATCCAGCGGTGTGGGTGGAGAGAGAGCGAGAGAGAGAAAGAGCAGCATCGAATGTGGGGACGGCAAAAGAGAGGAATGAAGGTCGTACCCACAAGTATGATTTGCCTTCTTCACTTCCTAGAGCGGCTAGCGCAAACCACTGTCAGCAGCAGCCCCCTTATTTCCCACGCTGCAACAACCATCCCACTCGCGATTATTGCACGCCACATTAGCAAGAAACAAAGCATTGAGGTAAAGGCGTATTGGCAACAAAAGAAGACAACAGTGAACCGCAACGCCGGGGTAGCATTAAGCACACACACACATCTCGCGTACCAACACTCTGGGAGACCGGTCACGCCTGCATCCTTCAGCCGCACGGACATGCACCGTTGCCCTCCCACCTTCGATATATGCCGTCATCGAAGCAAAGCCTTTCTCGTAAAACCGCTGTGTAAAAGAAGGGATATGTAACGCCACGCGGTAAGGGTGGGAAATGCAATATGGGGGTTAGAAAGCGGCTTGTGCAATGTGAAGCTTGCGTTTTAACGTCTTTGCTTTTTTCCCTTCCATCGTCTCGATTCAAACGACATTTCCAAATGATGGTGTCCACGTTGAAATTTCAATGTCAAGGGGTGGGTTAGCCACTTCTTCACCCTGTTCTTCTCCTTCCTTTCCTTCTCTCTTCCGCCTCTCCCCTCGTTGCCGCCCTTTTCCCTGAGTGCGTCTCTCCTATCATCGGCGCACTCTCTTCTTCTTCGCCAAGTGCCTTCTTCGAAGTCGTTCCACTAGCTCAGCCTTGAGGATTGCATCATCGATATCGGGTAGCAATATCCAGGCTTGGGGTTGCTCTCTGGGTGAGACCACAAGGGCTGTAGGTGGATGCAATAAGCAACTGCAAGACCGGATCCGACTGAACTTCATTGGCTGGGATGTTGCCGCAAGACTGTTAAGAGGTGGTGTTGAGACTATTTCACAATTAGAACAGAAGATCATACAACACGAGCTCATCGCAGGTTCGAAGCCCATCACAATATAATCCAGAGCTCCCTATCGACCGAGCCAAGAGCTCCAACACGATCGACTTTAGCAATATATCCATTGCTGCGACTCGCCTCGTCCTACTTTCTTGCGCCAACGACTCTTTCACGCTCGACACGACCGCATCAAACCTATTCTGAACATGTGCTACATCGTTTATACCATACACGTGTGCAACCACTGGATACCCCAACCACAGCCAAACAACGGCCCGATACTGCGCATATGCGAAGAAGCAGAAAAGCTACGACTCGGTCACCCCTGCCCAGAGACACAAAGAGAGCACAAAGTCATGAACCGAAGTCAAGGCATGTGTACCGGCTGCATGTGGAAGAAAGTCAGCAAGTAAAGCAAACAATGGATCGATGAACGTTGGAAACAAAAGCGGAGACTTTTTTGTGGGGGTTGCAAGACAGCCGCGGTTGAAATGGGTTGGCGGAAAGATGTGGGCATGGGATGTTGGAAAAGAACAGGAATCACTAGGTGGAGAAGGGCCGAATCCACTTTTCTTTGTCTGGTTTAGCTCTGCTCTCAGAAGAGAGGGAGACGACGCTTCACTTGAGAGAGAGAGACAGTGTGTGTGTTTGAAGGGGCGACGTATGACAAAGCCCGCCGAAACAAGGCCGGAGTGAACACCCACCTTCTCAACAGGAACCCATTGCGAGGTTGCGAAAGCAAAATACACGTGCTTTGAGCTCCGATGTATGCACGATACGGCCCGGGTCTCGGACCGATCATGTCAGATTTGCCTATTTCTCTGGGGAGCTTTTCTGTCTGCTTCAGCTTACGGGAGTGTCGGAATAGGAATAGAAATATACCCCTAGAGGTTTGTGATTTTTATGTTGGTTTATGGGAGAGGAGTAGTTGAGTGCGATATGTATATATGTCAGTAGTAAGGTATTTCCACTTTTGTAAACTAGGTGGATTATTGTGATATCTCAACCCTGTAAATCCGCCTTGCGCGCAAATCAATTCTCAAAGCGTATCGTCGTTGAAAGGGATACTCGGGGTTGGTCTTCGCTGCAGGTCAATTTCATCCGTCACAGCGATTTGCCGTCCAAGTGAAGCCAAGGGAGGCAGAAGCCTTTTAAGCATTGGCAGTTCGTTACTAATCTCAGAATCTAGATCAGATGACATCGGCTTGGCCACAGACGCCGCGTGTTGCCGGTGCTGTTCGTGTCAGAAAACGGGGGGGATGCGGAAGTAACCGGCAACCTGTTGCGGTCGGAATGTGGAGGATCGATCAATCTTGCGGCTTGGTACAGTCAGCACTACTTAACCTGCTGCTTACTATACGACTGTTGGAAGTTGGAAAAGGGAATAACATGTTTCATAAGCGAGTCGCGCATACAAGCGAGTCGCGCATACAAGCGAGTCGCGCATACAAGCGAGTCGCGCATACCGTGTCCGTGCACGCAATGCGCATGGTCACGTAATGCGCACCCTAACAACAACAACCACCCACACTAATCGCGTCACAACTCTACCAATATAGACCCAATTTCTAAAGCGATTAAGGAAATTAAAAGCCGCGCACCTAGCGCATCTTTCTTGTATACAGAAGTTATAAAAAAGTATAGTGTAGTGCGGTTAACGTTAACGTAGAGGCACTAACACTAAACAAGCCTACGCAACCTCGCTTATCTTTCCCTACTGCTAGAATATAAGATAGAGCTTATACAGTACATTAAATTACTTACTAATAGACGTATACTACCTACCTAAACGATAATACGCTTCTTTGCTTCCTCTATTACTAGAAAAGACGTCTCTAATAGCTAGGTTTCTTAGTTTATACGCAGAAACAAGTCTTATCTTATCTCTTATTAGTAGACTAGAATAGACTAACAACGTTATAACGCTAATTTAGGATATAAGTACGGCTTATACTTTAATCTTTTATACTATAAGATAGAGGAGTATAAGGTAGAGACTAAGTAAGTATATAATATAGATAAGAAGGGCTTTATAATTAGCGTTACTAGACGCTTAAAAAGAGTGTTTAATAAGAGGATATATAAGCAGAAAGGGGTAATAGCAGCTGTTTAAGATAGTAATAAAGAGTAGATAACAGTAATAGCTTGTATTTGTTTAGATAGGAGTGCTTTAGCGCTAAGTATTATATATAAATTAGCTAACAACACTATATAATTAAGCTAGGTATCCTCTATAAGAGAAGAAGAGCACTTAGTCTTTGTTAGCTTATCTCCCTCTAGCTAGACAACCTATAATATAGGGCTAGCTTAGCTTAAGGAGGTCTTTAATTAGGAGACTAGATAGAAGGCCTGCTTAAAGTATTAATTACTTATCCTTAACAGCTATAGATCTTATCTAACTATAGATTTTATTTAATATTGCAACAACAACAAGATCTTATTAGGTGTCTTTCCTTCTTATTTAACCTATACGCTTTAGCTACTAGATATAGTAATGTTTAAGCCTTTATTAGATGCCTATTTATCTAAGCTTTTATCCTATCTTTAAGCTAGCTAAGGGCTCCTCCTAGTAATAAAAGGAGACTTTTTCCTATTGTTTTAGCGTGCCTAGGGCCTCTCTTTTACTAAGGGAAATATTAGAAAAGCCTTTAAAGCTACTAGTATAGTACTACCTAACAAGAATATTATACTTAAAAGATTTACCTAAGAAGCTTTAAGTTTAGATAAAAGCTTAACATTAGTACTTAGTAGCTTAGATTAGCGTAAAATAGAGACTCTTATACGCTAAATTAGTTAAAATAAGAGGATAAAAGAGACTAAGAAGCTCTGCAAAACCCTCTATTATCTTACTATACCAAATAAGCTCTTCTACTATAAGATAGGAGGCCTTAAGGAGGCTCTCCTTATTAAAAAAAGACACAAGAAGAAGAGCTACACACTACAACTTAACAACCTTAAGGAATACTATAGAGGAGCTAGTTTCTAGTCACCTTATAAGTGCTGTCAGGCGGAGGAAGATAAGGTAATATAACAATAAGAAAAACAACAACTATAACTACAGAAAGCTAAGAGGTCTCACCTAAAAGAGCAAGCTTAATTATATAAGGTCTAACAAGCTAAGAAAAGACAGGTTAAAAGAGAGAGACTTAAGGAGGTGCAGGAGAAGGAGAAAGCAGCTAAAGTAGCTAAAAAGGCAGCCTAAAAAGCAGGCTGCGACGCTAAAAAAGCAATATAATTGTCTTAAAAGGGTAAGCGCAAAGCCTTACAAAGCTCTACCTAAAAGTAGAAGCGTTAGAAACATATTGTTGTTGCTCTATCTTATATAGAAGCTAAGGTGGCTGCACCAGCCGTCCCAACTCAAACCACCTGGCGCGGCCGCACCACCAAGGTACCAAGTAAATATAAGTAGCACAAGTTGAGCGCAATGATATATTCAGTACTACTCTAGAAAATCTCGTGATAATAGCTATTAGTGGTGGCTCTACAGCCTCATTTTTCTAAAATCTTCATGTTGTTGGGGTGCGCATTACGTGACCATGCGCATTGCGTGCACGGACACGGTACAAGCGAGTCGCGCACCCCACCAACTTTGCGCACCTCTACAATCGTATATCTTAACAACGTGATAATACAATATATAGATATTTATAGAGTATATTAATTAGTATCTAATGTATCCTTTCTGCACGTATGCAAGTTGTGTCTAGTCTCTCTGCACTTTATGCTGCGCGTAAGAGCCTGGCGGCTACGGCCTAATTACTCTCTTCCTTAACGCTCTTTACAAGCAATTTGCTAATTAGCTTTATATTAAGTAAGTAAATTCTTTTTGGCTTTCTTTGTTAAGACCTTATGCTGCTGTATATGCTCTTTTTTATGCTGTTTACGCGCTAACGCTGCCTTATTAGCCTTTTTAAGGCTAGCAATCTAATTGCATATTAGCTTAGCTAAAAGTATTATTACCTTAGCGCCCTTCTTAAGCTAGTTAATTACTTTAATAATAAAGGTAGGTAATAAACATTTATGCTGCTAAGCGCAATTACATATTGATGTTAATTAAGCTTTAAGCTTATGTATGTTGCTTAGCGTACAAGCTTCCTAGACAGCCTTTAGCAGAGCAGCTAGAGTAGGTGTACACAGCTATATGTTTAGCTTTAATAACATAGTGTTTAGTTAGAGAGGCATAAGGCCTGTGCTTTAAAAAGCTAAGCAGATATTAGCTAAGGTAAATAATTAATTAAATGCTATTTTAAAGGCTAACAGAAACTTAAGCTTGGTAATATAGTTAATATAGTAGTAAATTAGGCTTTTAACTTTACAGCTGTACGCTCGCTTTGATAGCAAGAAGCAGCTAATATTAAGCAGCTAAAATAAGTAAAATAAGTAAAGCAGCATATAAAGCGTGTAGATAATTTTTTTTAACAAAGGTCTTAAAACTTAAGCAAGTAGTAGCTTTTATAACTGTTAAAAATAAGTAGTTAATATGCGCCTATGTTACAAGCTTTTGTATAAGCGTTAAAGTGCTTTAGCTACTTTACTCTTAGCTTATTATTTGTCTAGCTATTGTTGCTAACTGTAATTGCTTAGTCGCGTAGGATCTCTGCTTCCTTGTACTAGGTAGATAAATAATACTAGCTAGCAAAGATAAGGAACAGTAGAACTAACTAGCTAGCAGCGTTAATTACAGCAGTTAACGTTACCTACTCGCAATTGCCTAGCTAGATACTCTTTAGCCTGCCACTCCTCTCTCATCTTGTTACAACAAGCTAAGTGATAATTTTACTTATTGTCGGAGGCAAAATACCGACCGATCGATAAATCGCGCTCCGGCTAGAGGATACATATACACGTTGCGACACTTATTATAAAGCTGGCCTTGTTAAAGTTGTAGATGTTATTATTGTAGATGCTGTACTTAGCCTTTGTCTTTTTTATAAGTTCAAACTAGCTTTTAATCAAGGCTAGATCCTTGCATAAAGCTTACTGCTTATTATATAATTAATTAAAACACGTTGTAAGACTGTCTGTATGCTTAACAAAGTGTTACGATTAGGAAAAGGAACTTAAGAACTTGAGATCCCCAGCTATCGGCGCATTTAAAACGCTCTCCCGATAGCAGTTAACAGTTACGTGACTAATTAGTGCTCAGTGCTCTTAGTACTACTAAGCAAAACTAGTTAGTCTACAGAACTGCTTAGTGCTTAGTATCTTTAGTACAACTAAGCAACATTAAGTAGTAGATATACTTATTAGTATATAGTCTTAGACAATAGACTTTTATAGTTGATTATGTTTAACTTTGTATTTAGTTTATATATTTGTACTTACTTTTTAACTTTTATGTTATTATATTAATCTACTAATTATGCTAACACACCCTGTACTATTACATTAATCTACTAATTGTACTAGTATACTAACCTTGCCTATTGCATTTGCTTGTCCCTAAGAACTAACACTAAGTTATTTAAGAATAATCTTTACACTTTAAACACTTTTAAGATAAGTAATACTGCTATAAACACTTCTGCTAATTCCTACACTAAAGGAACTACAAGCCGCGCTAATAAGCTTAACGTTTACTATAGCAACTGTAGCAAGCTTAAAGCTTAGCTTCTCTAGGTTAACAGATACTTCTGTCTTAAAGGAGACAGGATTAAGGACAATAATAAGGTTGTTCTAGCCACTACGTACCTTTGAGGAGATGCAGAAAAGTAAGCTAATCTAATTTGTCAATGCTACATAAACAATTATATTGTAGACACTAATATTACTGCCTTATTTAAAGACAAGAACGCTTTTAGAGTTAAGAGGCAAGAAATTTTCTTACTTTTTAAAGAATTTGTAGTTACAGAGTAGAAAATTTAGAAACTACAGAGAGGTGACAAATAGATATAGTAAACTTATTCTACTATTAAACTTAAATTCTGTCTATATTTTACAGTTTTACAAGTTTTTGCTTAATATAAATATAATAATTTTAAGCTTTTTTTATATGGTTTAGAGGCAACTTTTTTTAAGAAATTTTGAGTAAATAGATATCTTATTTTAGGAAGTTTAATAACCTTCTAATGGACAAATAGAAACTAGTTTATTTTATTAGTTCTTTATTTAATTTATTTAAATACTTTAGTAAGGTTGTTATTTAGGATTTTATTAACCTTTATTTATTTTTAAGGTGTCAAAGGTGGTAGTTGTTGTTGTAGTCAAAATGGGGTTCCAAAAAAGTGAAAAGCAGCTACCCTCTACCAATTAATCGCAAAAGTCAAAAAAAAGATTGTGTGTAATCAACAAGATTCAAACAGTAGGTAGATGAGTTCTAGGAGGAAAGCTCAGACCACTAAGCGATAATTAGGGTTAAAAAATTTGCTAAGGTACCAAAAAACGACACCAGTTGAAACGTGTCCAACGGCGATTGCCAGCCTATGGCTGACAACAGGATTACAGTAGGATTGCAGTAGGATTGCAACATGATGCGATGGAGGAGGGAAAGGACACGTACGTACTTAACCTTTATAAGGATCTTAGTAGAACAGCCTAGTTGAGGCCTAAAAGTAAATTAAAACCCTATTTTTCTATTAAATTCAATAAAATATATTAATTGATACTTTTAGGAAGCTTTTTTAGAATATTACTGTTTAAGAAATCTGGCTTGTGTTATAAATATAAAGTATTAACATATTATTTAAACTAAGATGAATTACAAGCTATAGAGAAAATACAAGAAAAAAAGTAGGTTAAATAAGTAAAAAGAGGTAACATACAATAAGCTTACTAAGTTATAACGTAATAAGCGCTTATATTAGCAACCTCTATTTTTTTTGCCTTCTAATTAAACACCAAGTAAATAAGATACTACTGTCTAAAATTTGTGTACATACTGCTTATGTAAGCTTATTTAATATAGGATTTTATTGGCGATTTTGATATATTCAAAAAGAAGATATACTAAAATTTATTTTGACTTTTTTTGATTATCTTAATTCAAGCAAGATTGCAGGCGCGATCGTGTTGACTAAGCAGCTTAGTAAGCAGCCTATCCTGAAGAGGAAGTTCTTGGCTTTTCAAATCACCAACCTTTTTTTAGTATAGCTCTTCTAGTTATAGAAATATTTATTTTTTAAGGTGTCAAAGGTGGTGGTTGTTGTTGTAGTCAAAATGGGGTTCCAAAAAAGTGAAAAGCAGCTACCTTCTACTAATTAATTGCAAAAGTCAAAAAAAAAGATTGTGTGTAGTTAACGAGATTTGAACAGTAGGTAGATAAGTTCTAGGAGGAAAGCTTAGACTACTAAGCAATAATTAGGGTTAAAAAATTTGCTAAGGTACTAAAAAACGACACTAGTTAAAACGTGTCTAACAGCGATTACTAGCCTATGGCTGACAACAGGATTACAGTAGGATTGCAATAGGATTGCAACATAATGTGATAGAGGAGGGAAAGGACACGTACGTACTACAGCAGGAGCCTATAATACTTTATAAAGCTACTGCTTCTTACTTACTGCCTCTTACCTTTTGAACAGCACTGTATACAAACAATTTACATATAATATACTACAATAGCGTGTAACCTCTGCAGCAAGCATCTCCTTATTCTAGGCTCTGTTCTAAAAAAAGTAACTTTTGCTACTGTCTACCTAGCACCTAATTTAGTCTAACTTAAACTGCTTATATAGACACCTAAATTTATTAAGTATCTTAAAACTTAACTACTTAGCTAGACTTCTAACTTTATAAAAATCTTAAATAAGTCCCTTATCTGCAATATCTCTATATACAAAAAGATTATTAAGCCCTAATTTAGCTAGTTGTGTAAGGAATATATAATCTCTAGAGTATTTACTAATACTAGCGTAGTACTTAAGATCTATTACTTTAGTATCTTCCTCTTCCTATTTGTTGTGCAAGAGCTAAGTATAGAGACTAGAACTTAGCTTAAACAGCTATTGCAAGACGTTAAATTAGTAATAGAGAAGAAAGAGGTAGGAAAGAAAGAGTAGGCTTTCTATTATCGCGTCTATAGGTTAGTAAACAAGGCAATAATAATGTTACTGCTTTAATTTATCTAAGAGCGCCTAGTAGTAAAGCAACAAGAATAGGCAAGATAAGGCATGTTAAGTTAGGAGGTAATTTGCGTCTTTGTCTTGCTTTTCTTTATTTCTGTCTAAATATGCGACATACTAATTGCGTGCTAGCAATGCTAAACAAGGGGGTATAAGCCCTAATACCTGTTGTTAGCAATAAATATTTCTTTTTACTAAAAAGGTGTCTACAAAATGTATAGTCACATTAAAAGGTTGTCTTAAAAGGCTAAAGCTAGTTATAGAAATATAAAGCTTTAAACTTGATTACATTTTTAACATCTTTTTCTTTTTGTCACCCCTCTGTATAATAAACTCAATCTGCTGCTAACTACACAACTAAATTCTAGCAGTACAAAACAGTTATTGTGGGAGCTGAAAAGGAGCAATTGCTTGATTAGGAGGAGTGGAATGAGTGTATTGATCAACTAAGTGCCACAACAAAGTGACCAATAACTACTAAAGAGGAATAAGACGATCTAGCCCGTATATATAGGTGCTAGCGCGATCGTCACGTGTTCAGCTTACTAGAATCACCTAATTAACAGGGTGATCCGCATGTTGCGCACGTTAATACTCTAACACACCCCCTAAGTTAGTAAAATACTATCAATCTAAGCTGTAAGCAACTAGGCAATTGTTAAATTAAGGTTGTTGACTAAGAGGTCTCTCTGTAATCATAGCTCCTCTGCCTAATCCTCTGTTGTTGTAGTAGTGCTGCTTGTTAATGTTTTAATTAATCCAACAGCCCTAATATTAAAACATTAGATAGACCCTAAATATTACGTAATTAGTTAGTGCGCAGCCTTTACAACAATAGTAATTGTGTCTACTGCCTCTCTAAAACTTTTTGTCCTCAACCTCACTCTAATATTAATTACTAAGCTTTTTAAGACTGTCTTGACCACTATTACTAATATAGTAAGTAGCGTTACCTTATTGTTCTAATTAGCTGCTAATCTTTTGTAGTCCGCCCCTAGTAGTAATAAGCGCGAGCGTTGATTAGCAAGCTGCTGTTATAAGCATAAAAATTGCTTAGATAGCAGTTGTTAGCAACATAAAAATAGTGCTAAGCATAAGCATTGCACGCGCTAAAGCTTGCTTAACAATAAAATTTAACAAGCAGCTCATTTTTTAAATAATGAAAGTTAGTTACTGCAGCTTTTTAATTTATACGCTTATTGTAAGACATCTTGTAGCTTTACTTAAAGGCTAATTACCTGTTACGATCCAGACCAAGGGACGAGGGGGACAACCCCGCAGGGACCATGCAACATGGACAGATGATTACAGCTAGGCAACTACGACGCCGTCACGTGACTGCTCACTGACGAGCGCTTATCCACGAGCGCAACCACGTAACTGCTTACTAACAAGCGCTTATCTATAAGCGCAACTACGTAACTAATTATTAATAAGCGTAATTGTCTACGAGCGCACACTTGTACACAAGCGCTACGCTTATTAGTATATAGCAGTAGGCAATATGCCCTTATAACTTATTATGTTTAACTTAGAGTTTTATCTTAGTAATTAATCTAAAGATTAAGACTTGTTTCTTAACCTTATACTATTATATTAATCTTCTAATTGTGCTAGTACACCCTATGTCTTTAGTACTTATTTATTTCCTAAGAACTAATCTAGATTATCTTTAGACAATCTTAACACTTTAAACACCTTTAAAATAAGCAATACTGCTATAGACACACTTACTAATTCTCTTACTAGGAGAACTACAAGCCGTGCTAATAAGCCTAAGACTTATTATAGTAATTATAGTAAGCTTAACACTTAGCTCCTCTAAGTTAACAAATACTTCTATATTAAAGAAGATAGGATTAACAACAACAATAAAGTAGTCTTAGCCTCTACGTATTTTTAAAGAGATGCAGAGAAGTAGGCTAACTTAATTCTTTAACGCTATATAGACGGTGCTATTATAAATACTAATAATATAGCTTTAGTTAAAGACTAAGATGCCTTTAAAGCTAAGATAAAAAAAGTTTTCTTACTTCTTAAAGAATTTGTAATTGTAGAGTAGAAGATTTAGAGACTATAATAAACTAAGTCTACTACTAAGTATATAACTAAATTCTAGTAGTACAAAATAGTTATTAAATAAGATAACAACACTTTAATATAGATATACTAATAAAGTCTTAAACCTACTATATAATAAGAACTTATAAGAAGTAGAGCTAACTTTAACATGCTTAATAAACTTATAGCTAAAGCTATTAGAGTTAGCAACAAACTTTATAAGCTTATATTAGAAGAATAGTTATTTACACTAAGAAATCGCGCATTTAGGAACACAGACGCTTAACTACATTAAAAATTTTAACGCCTATACTCTAATTAAGGGCGTTAGTAAAACTATATACCTAAGATCTTAAGGCATTATACTATTAATAGCTATAAGCTAATACACCTTAATAATATTAACAAGGGACTAAGAAGAAAGAAGTTTACATATAATAAGAGTAACAAGAAGGTTACTTATTATAAATATAGCAAAGAAGGTTATATAAAATAGGACTACTAAAGCTAAGGGAAAGTAATTTAATAACTAAATATTATTTACTGTGTAAGACCTAATAATAATCTAGAAACCAAATAGAATGTTATTACACAACCTACTATTACAGTTTAAGGACAGGACTAAGTAAGTATTAATAGTCTAGATAATATAGTTATAATTATACTAGAGGAAACCTTAGATAATAATATTTCTAAAAAAAATACTAGACAAAGATATAGAAGTAACCCTAGTAGAAGAAACTAAATATAGCAAAATAGCTAAATTTTAAAAAAGCTATTAACTAGCTATACTAATTATATAGGAAGAGCTAGTAGTACACAACAAGGAGACTGTTCCTACGTATATATAGAAACTCTTTACCTACACTATAGAAGATAGACATAATATTAGTATATAGGTACTACTACTTATAGAGACTAAATGCTTTATAGATCTAGCAAAGAAAATTAACGCTCTACTAAAGTAGCTTAGACAACTTAAGGAGATCTTTATAAAATATTATAAAGAAATGTTTCTAGACTATACCTAGTATACTACAGAGGGGTGACAAAAAAAGATGTCAAAAAAGTTATAGTTTTTAAAGCTGTATATTTCTACAACTAGAAGGACTATACCCAAAAGAATTAGTGATTAGGAAAGCCAATATCTTTCTCTTTGAGTTGGATGGCTTAGTAAGCTGCTTAGTCAGCTCGGTTGTCCCTCTAATCTTGCTTGAAATGAGATGAAAAAAAAGTAGAAATAGATTTCAGTATAACTTTTTTATAAATGTATAAATAAACGCCAAGAAAAAATAAGTTTAATATGCTTACATAAGTATAACGTGAGCGTATTTTGGAGGCTTACATCTTATTTCCTTAGAGTTTAATAAAAGGGTGAAAAAGGGGTTGCTTACGTAAGCGCTAATTACGTAATAGCTTAGTAAGCTTTTAGTATATTAACTCCTCTTGTTTATCCTAACTTGCTTTCTTTGGAATACCTCCTCTATGTCTCGCAATCTTTCTCAATGTGAGCAAGAAGTTTATACTTTATATTTATAAAACAAGCCTATTTTTTTGATCAGTAATATACTGGAAAAGTACTCTAGAAGTATTACTAATACTCTTTATCGAATAAAACAAAAAAAATGCTCCTTTATCTAATTTTAGGCCTTAAAAAGGTCGTCCTACAAAGATTTCAAATAAAGCAAAAAGAGTGCTTAATACAGAGGGGTGACAAAGAAAAACTAATCGAAAAAGCTATAGTTTTCTATTGTCAATAACTATTCAACAAGAGAAGCTAGTCTAAAAAAAGGTAGTAATTTGGAAAGCCAACAACTTCCTCTTGAAGATGGACTACTTAGTAAGCAGCCTAGTCAGCATCTTCCTGGCAGTTTATCGCACTGAAAATGAGAACTCAAAAATTGTTAATTACAATTAATAATAGCAGTTTATTGACATTATCAAAATAGCTATAAGTTTCTAATGTTATTCTTTTACTTTTTATACTTGAGTTCTATTAGTTTCATGATAGTTGAATTGTTCGAAAAAAAGTTATTAAAGCGTTCTTTTTTGTTTTTTAATATTATAAAGCTAATATTAATTACTATTACTTAGTGTACCAGCCTTTAGCTTCTTTAACGTCCTGATAACGCCTAGGTAAAGATAAAATACTGTCATCTATCGCCTGTTGCGGTATTAAATCCCACTCTTCAAATATAGCCTCTATAAACCTCGCTATTCTCTTTTTGTTATTACCTACGGCTAATGATGAAGTAGGCCTTCTAGTTAAAGCGTTCTTTAACAAGGCCTAAACGTTTTCAATAGGATTTAAATCTAGATTATAAGGAGGATGCTTAAAAAGTGCCACCTTATTTCTAGAAAACTAAGATAAAACCTCTGGAATTTTATAGATCTTGGCATTATTCTGCTGAAACTTCTATTCTATACAATAGTTAGTTAGGTCTTTAAGAGTATCAAAAAAGATATAAAATATATTCATTTATTTTTTAAGGTGTCAAAGGTGGTGGTTGTTGTTGTAGTCAAAATAGGGTTCCAAAAAAGTGAAAAGCAGCTACCCTCTACTAATCAATCGCAAAAGTCAAAAAAAAAGATTGTGTGTAGTCAACGAGATTCGAACAGTAGGTAGATGAGTTCTAGGAGGAAAGCTCAGACCACTAAGCGATAATTAGGGTTAAAAAATTTGCTAAGGTACTAAAAAACGACACTAGTTGAAACGTGTCCAACGGCGATTGCTAGCCTATAGCTAACAACAGGATTACAGTAGGATTGCAATAGGATTGCAACATAATGCAATAGAGAAGAGAAAGGACACGTACGTACTGCAGCAGGAGCCTGCAATACTTTATAAAGCTGCTGCTTCTTACTTACTACCTACTTTTTACCTTTTAAACAGCACTACATATAAACAATTTGCATACAATACATTATAATAGCGTGTAACCTCTGCAGCGAGCATCTCCTTATTCTAAGCTCTCTTCTAAAAAAAAGCTTCCTTTGCTACTGTCTACCTAGCACCTAATTTAGTCTAACTTAAACTGCTTATATAGACACCTAAATTTATTAAGTATCTTAAAACTTAACTACCTTGCTAGATTTCTAAGTTTATAAAAATCTTAAATAAGTCTCTTATCTACAATATCTCTATATACAAAAAGATTGTTAAGCCCTAATTTAGCTAGTTATGCAAGGAATATATAATCTCTAGGGTATTTACTAATACTAGCGCAGTACTTAAGATCTATTACTTTAGTATCCTCTTCTTCCTATTTATCGTGTAAGGGCTAAGTACAGAGACTAGAATCTAGCTTAAATAGCTATTGCAAGACGTCAAATTAGTAATAGAGAAGAAAGAGGTAGGAAAGGAGGAGTAGCCTTTCTATTATCGCGTTTATAGGTTAATAAGCAAGGTGATAATAGTGTTACTACTTTACTTTATCTAGGAGCGCCTAGTAGTAAAGTAACAAGAATAGGCAGAATAGGGCGCGTTAAGTTAGAAGGCAATTCGCGTCTTTATCTAGCTTTTCTTCGTTTCTGTCTAAACATGCTAGAGCGACATACTAATTACGTGCCAGCAATGCTAAATAAGGGGGTATAAGCCCTAATACCTGTTGTTAGCAATAAATCTTTTTTTTTACTAAAAAGGTGTCTATAAAATGTGTGGTCACATTAAAAGGTTGTCTCAAAAGGCCGAAGCCAATAAAATATATTTATAAAGTATAAAGTTATAGAACTTATAATAAGAAAAATTAGTGTACTTAACTTACCTTTTTTAATAGTAGGTTTTACTACTTGTATTAGAATCTCACTAACATAGTTTGTATTTCTAAAGGATGTAGTAGTTTTAGGCGTCCTAATAACTACTAATTTTGATCTTCCTCCTATCCAAATTGCTCCCCAAACTTAGATAGAAATATCTCGGCCTATCAATTGATTAGTTAGCTTTCTAAAAATGATTCAAAATACTAGAATTATACTTTATACAGTAAAGTAGTTTTGAAATTAAATAAAATATTTTTAAACTCACTTCTACTGGTTGTAGAGAAACATTCCTTCCCAAGGCGCTTATTTCGACGTTTTCAGTAATATTCTGTTCTAGCACTGTGCCTACGCTTAATAGCTAACTCATCAGAAAATATTACTTTGTTAAATTTTTAATTTTCAATATCAGTAAGCCTCTCCTTAGCGTATATTAGACGATTCTAAGCTTTTTTCTTATTTAAAAGCTGTTTGTTCTTAGAAGTATTAATAGAGTAATTCTCCTCTCTTAGAAAGCGTTGTAGGCTTCTAGTAGAAAGAATAAAATCATTTTCGTCTAATATACGCTTATTTGTTTTTTTAGGACTTCTAGTTAAGTCTCTATTAACAGCTCTTTTTACTCTTTTTGTGATCTTAGTAGGGCGGCCTATAGTAGGCGTAAAGGTAGGTAAAAGATTGTTGTTCTTCTTTTTAATTCGTTTAATAGTATTATAAATACTACTAGAAGGCTTATCTAGTATAGTACTAATAGAAGAGATTAATTGGTTTTGTGTAAGTAATATATAAACGTTTTCTTCAACCTTCGAAAGTCGAGAAGACATTGTAAAGATAATTTTAAAAAAAATTAGGATCAGAATAAGAAAACTATAGAGAAAAGGATTAGTAATCTTTTTTAGACTTATTGCTTATCTACGCAACTTCCTTTTTTTATATTGCTAATTAAACTTTAAGCAAATGAGAACCTATAGGTTAAAATTAGCTCATCTAATGCTTACATTATCTAATTAAACGTAGTCTATTTTTAGAAATTTTGATACGCTCACTAATTAGAAACAATTAGTTCTATTTTTATGCTTTTCAATCTCTGTTTTCAAGTTAATTAGCGTGCGTACTAGTGCTGACTAATCCGCTTACTAAATAGCCTAACTTCAAGAACAAGTTCTTGGCTCTTCAAATAATCAACTTTTTTTAGACTAGCTTATTTCGTTAATTATATATTAGCAATTGAAAACTATAACCTTTATGATTGGTTTTTCTTTTTGTCACCCCTCTGTAGAGACCTTACTAAAAGCCCTAAAAAGACAAATCGACGTCTTTTAAAAGAAAATAGTCTAGATCTTTCTATGAGAAGCTTACAACGCTTTTTAAAAAAGGAGAACTATTCTGTTAACATTTCTCGAAAAAATACGCCTTTAGACGCTGAAAAGGCTTATTATAATCGTTATATTTACGCCAAGCAATTACTTAAAAACCTCAAAATTATTAACTTTAATAAATTTGTATTTTCAGACGAGTCTGCTATTAAGCGAGGGCACGGTGCTAGGATAGAATACTATTGAACACAGCAAAATAATAGGGTTAGAAGGAAAATAGTTTCTACAACTAACACAAGTAAGTTTCAAAAAACTCTATTTAACTAAAAAAATACTAAATATCTATAACTTATCTATTATTTCAATCTATACTTAGCATGCTTACTAATCTAGTTATAGGTCAGGATATTTCTATCTAAGTTTAGGGAGCGATTTAGATAAGTGGTAGATCTCAACTAGTATTTATTAAAAGCCCTTTAACAAGTACTCCTTTTAGAAATTTAGACTATATAAAAAAAAATCCTTTAGCTTCAGCCTTTTAAGACAACCTTTTAATGTGACCACACATTTTAAAGACACCTTTTTAGTAAAAAAAAAGATTTATTGCTAACAACAGGTATTAGGGCTTATACCCCCTTATTTAGCATTGCTGGCACGTAATTAGTATGTCGCTCTAGCATGTTTAGACAGAAACGAAGAAAAGCTAGATAAAGACGCGAATTGCCTTCTAACTTAACGCGCCCTATTCTGCCTATTCTTGTTACTTTACTACTAGGCGCTCCTAGATAAAGTAAAGTAGTAACACTATTATCACCTTGCTTATTAACCTATAAACGCGATAATAGAAAGCCTACTCCTCCTTTCCTACCTCTTTCTTCTCTATTACTAATTTGACGTCTTGCAATAGCTATTTAAGCTAGATTCTAGTCTCTGTACTTAGCCCTTACACGATAAATAGGAAGAAGAGGATACTAAAGTAATAGATCTTAAGTACTGCGCTAGTATTAGTAAATACCCTAGAGATTATATATTCCTTGCATAACTAGCTAAATTAGGGCTTAATGATCTTTTTATATAGTTATAAGAATGTTGTAGATAAGAGACTTATTAAAGATTTTTATAAAGTTAGAAGTCTAGCTAGGTAGTTAATTTGAAAATACTTAATGAATTTAGGTGTCTGTATAAGTAGTTTAAGTTAGACTAAATTAGGTGCTAGGTAGACAGTAGTAAAGGATGCTTTTTTTTAGAAGAGAGCCTAGAATAAGGAGATACTCGCTGCAGAGGTTACACGCTATTATAGTGTATTATATGTAAATTGTTTGTATACAGTGCTGTTTAAAGGGTAAAAAGCAGTAAGTAAGAAGCAGTAGGTAGGAAGTAGTAGGTAAGAAGTAGCTGCTTTATAAAGTATTATAGGCTCCCGCTGCGGTACGTACGTGTCCTTTCTCTCTATTACGTTATGTTGCAATCCTATTGTAATCCTACTATAATCCTATTACTAGCTATAGGCTAGCAATCGCCGTTAGACACGTGTTAACTAATGTCGTTTTTTAGTACCTTGGCAATTTTTTTTAACCCTAATTATTGCTTAGTAGTCTAAGCTTTCCTCCTAGAACTTATCTACCTACCGTTTAATTCTTGTTGACTACACACAATCTTTTTTTTGACTTTTGCGATTGATTAGTAGAGGGTAGCTGCTTTTCAATTTTTTGGAACCCCATTTTGACTACAACAACAACCACCACCTTTAACACCTTAAAAAATAAATTCCTATAGTAAAACCTGCGATAAAAAAGGGAAGTTACATATACTCTTTTTTCCTACTTTGAGACTGTTTACTCTATATTTAAATTATAAAGCAGCAACCTTTTTTTATATAATTGAAGGACTTACTAACCTCTATATAGGCTGGAAGTTTTAGCAGGATAACGCTAAGATTTATAAAACCTTTAGAAGTTTTATCTTAGTTTTCTAGGAATAGGATATCGCTTTTTAAGTATCCTGCTTATAGTCCTAATCTAAATCTTATAGAAAACGTATAGGCCTTGCTAAAAAACGCT
Organism: Alternaria sp. 'sect. Undifilum'; assembly: GCA_024321975.1. Taxonomy (NCBI): domain Eukaryota; kingdom Fungi; phylum Ascomycota; class Dothideomycetes; order Pleosporales; family Pleosporaceae; genus Alternaria; species Alternaria sp. 'sect. Undifilum'. The sequence continues at coordinate 3,090,884 of JAJJZI010000006.1, forward strand.
TTAGCTAAAAGGCCTATTACTTCTTTAGGTATAGGAAAGAGTAAAAAAAGTATAGCCGCCTTTGAGGCTGCTATAAGGGAGGAATGAGATTAATTATCTTAAAAGGCAATTGATAATTGCATTCTATCTTTACTAAGGCATAATTTGGACGTTAAGGAAGCTGAAGGCTGGTACACTAAGTATTTGTAAGCTTTTTTCGTTATTGATTTAGAAAAAACCCTAAAAACAAGCTCTTTATTACTACTTAATGGTGTCGTTTTTTGGTACCTTAGCAAATTTTTTGACCCTGATTATCGCTCGGTGGTCTGAGCTTTCCTCCCAGAACTCATCCACCCACCGTTCAAATCTCGTTGACTACACACAACCTTTTTTTTTGACTTCTGCGATTGATTAGTAGAGGGTAGCTGCTTTTCACTTTTTTGGAAACCCATTTTGACTACAACAACCACCACCCTTGACACCTTAAAAAATAAATTACTACTTAACAGTTTTTTCTACGATTACCTTCAAACTTACACACAAAAGAGTTAAACTAGTATTATTTAATATATATACTCTTTAGCGATTTATACACCTTGAAAAAAAAGTTTTTTTGTTATTTATTCTTGAGTTTTTTTATCTTTATTTTTACTGCGGAAGTTGAGCGCTAAAGTGCTTACTGAGCAGCTTACTAAGTGGTGTACCTTATAGAGGGAGATCTTGGCTTTCCAAATCACCAACCTTTTTGGGTATAGCCCTTCTGGTTGTAGAAATATAAAGCTTTAAAAACTATAACCTTTTTGACCTCTTTTTTATGTCACCCCTCTGTATTAACTTCAACAGCATAATAGTGTATTTGTAGTGTCTGTATCTTGTTTAGAACGCTATCTTCTATTCTTTACCTTTCTTAATCCTAATAAGGTAGTATTTATCTTAGAGGTTTAATGCTGTAAAGACCTTAGCACGAGATAATTAATTCCTAAGTTCTATAATATTTAGTAGCAGATATTAATTCTTTACTGTAATGTCATTTAGTTTACAATAGTTAACCCACATTTTAAGTAGTTTATTTTTCTTTAGTACAAAGAGTATAAGAAATCCTGTTAGTAATATTAAAAGTTTTATGTAGCCTTTTGCTAAATTCTTGTCTAGTTTTTTTCTTAATATCTTAAGTTCTATCTTTAATAATTAATAAATTAGTTTAAAAAGTATAGTTTACCCTTTTTCTAAAACAATTTTGTAGTCTTAGGGTTAGTGTCTTAGTAAGGCTTTGCTATCTACTACTTCTGCAGAAAGGTGCTAAATTTTTTTATACTTTTTTAAGATATCTAAAGTTACGCATTTTTCAAAACTCTAACTTTATAATTAAGGGGAGCTTTTCTAGTATCTATTAAGTTAAAACCTTTTGTCCTAAGGTTGTTCTTAGTAACGGTTTACTATTCTTTAGCAATATTATTTGTTTTCCTCTTATCTACTATTTTAGTTGTTAGATGTATAAGCTAGCTTGAAGTTGCGTCTAGTTTATAGTACTTAAATAAGAACTTCTTTAACTTTTAGTTAATGCGTAGGTTGTATTCTTGTAACTAAAGAAGTCCTAATATAATATTGTAGGTAGCTAGTCTAAAAACGTCTAGGTTTATCTCTTCTTAGTGTTCCTAGATGCAGAGCGTTACTCTAGTAACCTTATAAGTAATTTTTGTCTTGCCTAGCATAAGCTAACTGTTAGCTACGTGTAGTAGATAAGGTTCTGGTTTTTATAGTAGTTGTAGGCCTGCTACTAATACTGCTTAAGTAGAAACACAATTAGCTTATACGCTATAATCTACTAGTGCCTGTATTTAATGTCTGTTAAGCTTTGCTGTAAGCTTGAGAAAGCCTGGAAAGATTTATTTTCTTAATTTTTTTAGCAGTTTTAAGTGTCTAGAGTATTTGTTTAAATAAAAATTGTGTGCTAAATCTGTAAAACTTCTTTATAATAATGTATAGATTGCGCTTAATATTAAAGTATGTGTGCTATAAAAGCTAATTACACCTTTATACACTAGTTCTGTCCTTGTAATTCTTTTACTGCGTTATATACATCTACAAGGTCTTTTCTGGATTATTGTGTCTATAAAAGTATAAGCTATGTTGTTTATTCTATATATATACTAACGTGTTTCACAAGCGAGCGCGCCACCTAAGCGAGCGCGCCACTTTGTACTGGCGCGTCAACTTCGCAACATTATTACAGCTATTTAACACAGTATTTATTTTTAAGGTGTCAAAGGTGGTGGTTGTTGTTGTAGTTAATATGGGGTTTCCAAAAAAGTGAAAAGCTGCTACCCTCTACTAATTAGTCGCAAAAGTCAAAAAAAAAGATTGTGTGTAGTCAACGAGATTCGAACGGTAGGTGGATGAGTTCTGGGAGGAAAGCTCAGACCACCAAGCGATAATCAGGGTCGAAAAAATTTGCTAAGGTACCAAAAAACGACACCAGTTGAAACGTGTCCAACGGCGATTGCCAGCCTATGGCTAGCAATATTTAACACAGTATATCAAAAATTGTTATAAGCTCTTGGCTTCGGCCTTTTAAGACAACCTTTTGATGTGACTACACATTTTGTAGACACCTTTTTAGTAAAGAATTTTTTTTTGCTAACAACAGGTATTAGGGCTTATGCCCCCTTGTTTAGTATTGCTAGCACGCAATTAGTGTGTTGCATGTTTAGACAGAAACAAAGAAAAGATGATAAAGACGCAAATCGCCTCCTAACTTAACACGCTCTATCCTGCTTATACTGCTTACTTATATTAAGGCTTTACTTCTAGGTACTCTTAGACAAATTAAAGAAGCAGCACTATTATTGCCTTGCTTTCTAACCTATATATACAACAATAGAACGCCTACTCCTCTTTTCCTGCCTCTTTCTTCTCTATTGCTATTTCAACGTTACACAACAGCTAGCCTAACTAGTTAATAATTTCTTTACTCAGCTTATGCATAATTAACAAGAAGAGAGGGATACTAAAGTAGAGTATTTTAAGTACTTTGCTAGTATTAGCGAACACCCTATAGATCTTATATTGCTTCTACAACTAGCTAAGTTAAGGCTTAACATTCTTTTTGTATATAGAGATATTATAGATTCTAGAGTTATTTATAAGAGATATAATTATAAAGTCCTAAAGAGGCTAAGTTTGTAGATACTTAATAAACTTAGGTGTCTGCATAATTAGCTTAAGCTAGACTAGTTTAGAGGCTAGGTGTATAACAAGAAAGCTTCCTGTCTTTAGATAAGAGTTAAGGTTAAGGAGATACTTGTTATAGAGGTTACACGCTATTACAGCGTATTATATATAAATTATTTATATACAGTGCTGTTTAAAAGGTAAGAAATAGTAGGTAAGAAGCAGTAGCTTTAGCTTTATAAAGTATTATAGGCTCCTGCTGCAGTACGTACATGTCCTTTCCCTCCTCTATTGCATTATGTTGCAATCCTATTATAATCCTACTATAATCCTATTGTTAGCTATAAGCTAGCAATCGCTGTTGGACAGGTTTTAACTAGTGTTGTTTTTTAGTACCTTAGCAAATTTTTTGACCCTGATTATTACTCAGTGGTCTGAGCTTTCCTCCTAGAACTCATCCACCTACCGTTCGAATCTCGTTAACTATACACAATCTTTTTTTTTGACTTTTGCGATTGATTAGTAGAGGGTAGCTGCTTTTCACTTTTTGGAACCCCATTTTGACTACAACAACAACCACCACCTTTGACACCTTAAAAAATAAAAAAAGTAATAAGCTCATTTACTCTTTAGACCTATTACTATTACTAGCACTATCAATTTCTACTTTGCAGGTGCGCGCGTTGTGCCTAGTCTCCTTGCAACGCCTGCACTGCCTCTCTCCTTGCACCCTCTTTAACGCACTCTTGCTATTACTACAACTACTACCTACCTGTTTAGCTAACAAGTCTTGTACTTTACTAGCAGTAAAAGTTTCTTCTGTTTAAACGCATTGTTGCTTGCAGCTCTTACGCTTATTTAATTTATCTAGAGCCTGTTAAAGAGTACTAATTTCCTCTATTATAAGCGTTATTTTATATACTATTTGCTAAGCTCTTTTACTTAACTGCGCAATCTGCTCTGTAAATAAATTAGTAGAAGACTTACAGCTCTTTCTTATGCTTTTTTAAATAATACTAATTTAAGCTTTAACTTTGCGCGCGTTGTATAGTGTCTGTGCCTCTTAGGCGGTTGCCTGTTGTAGTACTTGTGCTAGTGTCTACACTACTATATTAAGCTTTAATAGCACAGCCTGTAAGTTATGTAGAACTAGACTAGTGCCTTTAAAGCCTGCCTAGATATTCTCTTATGTAATAGACTGCTTAAAAGCAGTCTTAAAAGCTAGTAAAAAGGTCTCCTTGCTTATATAGCTAGTGCAGTTCTATACTAAGCTTAAGATTATATTGCTATACTTACGCTTTAACGGCAAGAAGCAGGCAACGTTAAGGGGCTGCAATAGGTGCAATAAGTGTAAAAGTATACAAAAAAAATACTTCTCTTCTTGCAAAGATTTTAAAATTTAATAAAGCTGTAGCTTTTATAGCTGTTAATAATTAGTAGTTAATACTTACCTACAGTGCAGCTGTTTGTATAGGTATTAAAGTGCTCTAACTACGTAAGAGTAAGCTAGTTATTTATCTAGCTATTAAGACTAACTTTAAGAACTTAGTTAGAAGGCAGGTCCTTAAACTAGATGTTAATAAGCATCTTGCCTGCAAAGATATTAAAAGGAGGTAGCTAGTAACTTAACGCACTTACGCCCTAAATTACAGTAACTTACTTACAGTGACCTAGCTGTATACCCTTTTTTTTGCTAAAACTATCTAAGCCTGTAATAACTAACTGTAATAAAATTTTGCTTATTATAAAGCTAGTTTTATTAAAGTTGTAGATATCTTTGTTTATAATACCTTACTTCTCCTTTGTCCCCTTAACTAGATTAAACTAGCGCTGGATAGCAGCTAGGTCCTTGCAGGCGGCTCGCTAGTGATTATAAAGACGACTCTAGCGCGTCTAGAGCTTGGGAGTTCTCTTAACAAAGTTATTAACCTAGTTTTTGCTAATAGAGGTGCTCCTACGCTTATGTAATAGTTTATTAGCTATTACTTAAACATTAGCTTTTATAGGAGCAAATCCTCGCGCAGACTCTTTAAAAGTACAGTAAACTATTGTCTTTTCTTCTAGCTTATTAAGGCGCTTTAAGTTTAGCTTACAGTTGCGTTAAAGGTGTACGCTAGCATCTTTATGCTAGAGCGTTCTTTGTAGGACGTTGTAGATCGCTGCAGCACGTCTTTAGCTTTAAACACGTTGGGATTTAATGTTAAAAAAAGCAAGTTAAATATCAGCTTTACTATAGATTTGTTACGTTATCTGTTGTTAAGACATTTCGTGTTGTTGTTGCGACGTTAACGCGCCAGTACAAAGTAGCGCGCTCGCTTGTGAAATACGTTACGCATTTATTGTTTAGACAATTATACTATAGGTACTTGCACCTAGGCATTCCTTTTACTTTTTCAAAAAACTATTCTAATCTATACTTATTAGTATAATAAATTATACAGCTGTTGTATATACATACAGTTTATAAATACTTTGTATATTCTAGGTTACGCAGGTCTGTCTAATAGTACATATCTATAGCGCAGCTGCTATCTTAAGCCTTACGCTTCTAGCGTGTTGCCTAGAGTTTATTATAAATCTCCTTCTTTTTCTTATCTAAGAGCTAGTTTACTATTTTTTTCTAGGATGCCTCAGCATCTTTAGTTTATCTTTATACAGAATTGTTGTATATAGCTTTAATAAAAGTTGCTACCAAAGTAATCCATTTTTTCTGCAAATTCTCTAGTAAATTAGTATACTAGTTATATTCTTAGAATATTGCTCTGCAAGGTCCTGTAAAGATTTTCTTAGGTTGTTTAATCTGCCTTAGCAAAGCGTTGATTTTTTCACTAAATTTTTTAAGTATTTAGTCTTTAAGAGTTATAATACTTATATGCTGATATTGTGTCTGTTTAACGCAGTATAAGTAAAGAGCTTTTAAATAGCTAATAAAACTTTCTTTTTATTATAAGCTACTAGTTCTTCCTATATATTTAGTGTAGCGGGTAAATAGTTTTTCTAAAACTTAGCTATTTTGCTGAGCTTAGTTTGTTCTACTAAAGTTGCTTCTATACTTTTGTCTAGCACTTTCTTAGAAATATTGTCATCTAAGGCTTTCTCTAGGGTAATTATAATAAGATTATCTAAACAATTAATACTTTCCTAGTCCTGTCCTTAAAATCTAATAGTAAGTTTTATAATAACAATCTATTTTTTATTTAGATCGTTATTAAGTTCTGCATAGTAAATAACATTGAGTTATTAAGTTACTTTAATTTAGCTTTAGCAGTTTTATTTTATATAACCTCCTTTGCTATATTTATAATAAGTAACCTTTTTGCTACTTTTATTATACGCAAACTTTCTCTTTTTTAGTCCCTTGTTAGTGTTGTTAAAGTATATTAGCTTATAGCTATTAGTTGTATAATTCCTTAGGATTTTAGGTACATAGTTTCGCTAACGTCTTTAGTTAAAGTATAAGCGTTAAAATATTTAACATAGTTAAGCGTCTGTATTTCTAGATACGCAACTTCCCTGTGTAAATAATTGTTTTTTTAATATAAGCTTATAGAGTTTGTTGTCTACTCTAATAGCTTTAGCTATAAGTTTGTTAAGCGTGTTAAGGCTAGATTTACCTTTTATAAGTTCCTAGCGTACAGTTAGTTTAGGGCCTTATTAGTACATCTACATTAAAGCATTGTTATCTTATTTAATAACTGTTTCATACTGTTAGAATTTAGTTATATAGTTAACAGTAGATTTAGTTTATTATAATTTTTCAATTTTCTGTTCTGCAACTATAAACTTCTTAAAAGGTAAAAAAAATTGCATATTTGTTTGAAAAGTATTTTAGTCTTTAACTAAAGTAGTATTGATAGTATTTATAATAGAATTATCAACATAGTATTAAAAAATTAAGTTAGTCTACTTCTCTGCATCTCTTTAAAGATATGTCAAGGCTAAAACTATTTTGTTATTGTTCTTAATCCCGTCTTTTTTAATATAGAAGTATTTATAAACTTAAAAGAGCTAAGCTTTAAGCCTACTACAATTGCTATAATAGTTGTTAAGCTTTTTAGCGCAGCTTGTAGTTTCTTTAGTGTAAGAATTAGCAGGGGTGTTTAAAGCAGTATTACTTATTTTTGTAAGTATTTAAAGTATAAAAATTGTCTAAAAATAACCTAAATTAGTTCTTAAAAGATACGTAAGTGCGATAAACAGTAAGTGTACTAGCACAATTAGAAAATTAATATAATAGTACAAGGTGTATTAGCACAGTTAAAAAATTAATGTAATAATACAAAAGTTAGAGAATTAAGTCTTAATTTTTAAATTAATTACTAAGTAAAACTCTAAGTTAAACATACTGAGCTATGAGAGTTTAGTGCTTACACTATATACTAATAAGTGTAGCGCTTGTGTATAAGCGTGCGCTTATAGAAAAGCATGTATATACTTGTAGAAAAGCGTGTGTACACTTGTAAAAGAGCGTGCTTATTAATAAGCAGTTACGTAGTTACGCTTATGTACAAGCATGTAGATCTTGCTTGAAGATAAGTAGTTACGTGACAACGGCGTAGTTGCCTTGCCGTAGTTCTCTGCCAGCGTCGCATGGTTCTTAAGGCGTTGTTCTAAGTGTTCCTTAGTCTAGGTCGTAACACAATAATAAAGAATTAGGCAGAGAAGCTATAATTACTGAGGGACCTCTTGATTAACGACCTTGATTTATTATAATTGGCTAGTTGCTCACAGCTCAGATTAATAGTATCTTACTAACCTAGGGGGTGTGTTAGAGTATTTATTTTTAAGGTATCAAAGGTGGTGGTTGTTGTTGTAGTCAAAATGGGTTTTCTAAAAAAGTGAAAAGCAGCTGCCCTCTACTAATTAGTCGCAAAAGTTAAAAAAAGATTATATGTAGTTAACAAAATTCAAACAGTAAGTAGATAAGGTCTACGCGCTAAGCGCTTAGAGCAGAAAAGCTTAGACTACTAAGCAAAATTAAGGTTAAAAAATTTGCTGAAGGTACTAAAAAACGACACTAATTAAAACGTGTTTAACAGCAATTGCTAGCCTATAGCTAGCAACAAGATTGCGATGGAGGTAGAGGAGGTAGAGGTAGAGGAGGGTAAGGACACGTACGTTACTGCAGTAGGAGCCTGCAATACTTTATAAAAGCTTCCTGCCTACTACTTCTTACTTTTAGGATTTCCTACACTACACAGTACTGTATACAAATAATACAATACTTAGACTGTTTTTCTCCTTATTTAATACAAAGACTAATAGCTTATATTAAGTAAAGTTAGACCTTACTAGGTTACTATATAAGAAGCTATAGTAGTAGATTACAAAGCCCGCGTTCACCTTTGTTAAGCGGCCTCCCTAGTTAGTTAAAGAGGAGCTGTCAGCAGTAGCTCCTATAGTAATTAGGTAGACGTAAAGGTCAAATTCTATTATTTATTAACACCTTATTAATGCGTCTAGTATTATAGATGTTAAAGTTATAATAGAGGTTGTAAAAGGCTTGTTTAGCGGCAAGTCTATTAAATACGTTGCGCATGTTAATAGTCTAGGTACAGTAACAGTGTGTTATCTTATTAATCTCCTCTTACGTAAATACAACCTTAGTAGAGAGACCTTGCAGTAGCTCTACAAGGAGCAAGAGCGTGTTAAAACAGCTATTAAGTAGCTAGGACAAACTAACAAGTAGGAGGATTTTGTGAGTTGCTTCTAGGGATAGGAGAGCTGTGCTTAGATAGTAACGCTGTTGTCGTATGTTCACATCTAAGTATAGGCGCCAGAAACGCCGCGACTGCAACACCGCTAGAATGGCAACAGAGACGACAGAAGTTGCGGTTAGCGGTAAATAGTCATTAGTAAATGGTCATTAGTTAAGAGGGTTAGTTAGAGGGATATCGCGCATCTTCGTTTCCGTCTGAACATGCTGGAGCGACACACCAATTGCGTGCCGGCAATGCCGAACAAGGGGGCATGAGCCCGGATACCTGTTGTTAGCAATAAATCTTTTTTACCAAAATGGTGTCTACAAAATGTGTGGTCACATCAAAAGGTTGTCTCAAAAGGCCGAAGCCAGTGTTAGAGTATCAACATGCGCAACATGCGGATCACCCTGTTAATCAGGTGATCCTAGTAAAGCTGAACACGTGACGACCGCGCTAGCGCCTATATATACGGGCCAGATCGTCTTATTCCTCTTTAGTAGTTATTGGACACTTTGTTGTGGCACTTAGTTAATCAATATACTCATTCCACCCCTCCTGATCAAGCATTTGCTCCTTCTCAGCTCCTACATTTGTCTATTTACTTAACTAAGTAAAAGTTGCTGCAACAAGTAAGTTTTGTTTACTCTTATTACTTAAGATATCTTTTATTAGTTGTATAAAAGCTTTATTATACTTCTGTGCTAGTTTTTGTAACTTAGCTATTGTCAGATTTGGGAGATTTGCGCAATTGATCAAGAGGTCGGCAAGGTGATCAGTAGGTCGGCAAGACCGAACAAAGGATCTAGGAAGGGTGGTTAGGGGGTGGCGCTACAGGACGCTAAACGCGCTAGCACCGCCAAGAGTCCCTCAGATAAAAAAGGCACCCGTAATCTACTTAATTAAAAAACAAAAAAAAACACACAATCACTTATCAACACAATATAATTATCATTTAATATATTATCATTATCCTACCAGTTTTAACAACCTATTATTTCTAACAATTAAGAGTCTCACTGCCTCACTAAACAAGGATTAATAAACACAAGAAAACTCTGCACGCTATTAATAAGATGTCTGCACTACCTCTATTTATTTTTTAAGGTGTCAAGGGTGGTGGTTGTTGTTGTAGTCAAAATGGGGTTCCAAAAAAGTGAAAAGCAGCTACCCTCTACTAATCAATCGCAAAAGTCAAAAAAAGATTGTGTGTAGTCAACGACACTACCTCTATAAGACTCCTCTGTAATCCTTACTAATCACACGAACTAGATCAAATAGATACGCTAGATTAAGACGCGCACGGACTTACTATGCGTGTAAGAAAAGATAGATCTAAATCTTATGATTAAGCCTCTCACTAAGCTAACAGTGCCTTAAATGCCTTAACTAAGTAACTACCAAGCGTCGTAATAAGCGATTAATACTCACGCAGTATTGTACTAGGCTAATCACAGCGCTAGCGCACTTATACCGCCCTTTATACCTACTTAACTCACTAATCTAGTTACAAACGCGAAAGCGTTGTACAAAGAGAATCTAGAGATCTATAAACTTAAGTTAGATTAATACAAAATAGAAGATCAGAAATACACAAGAGAGCAAGCAGCGTTTATTAAGATTATACAAGAAATCTAGTAAATAGTTAACAACTACTTATACACAAATTACTGTAGAGTAAGACAATTATATTATTAGTAGATTACTAACCTTATAGCTACTGTAGGCATTAACGCTAAAGACAAGATTAAAGAAGCTCGTAAGCAGTATAAAACCACGATAAAGCCGCTAAGGGTAATAGCCTTTTAAAAAATATAGCTTACTCAAGTTAATTACGCTACAACTAAGGGCAAAGCTGTTAGAATACTTAAGTGCTAACTAGACACGTACATTAAAGATAACTTTACTTAAGCGACAGCTAAGCACTTAGAATAATAGATAATATTATTTATATCTTATAGATCAAAGAATCTGTTGATTACAGTAAAAGATATAATCTGCAAATATTAAGATTACATACAGCTATTTTACTTATCTAAAACAAAGTTAACTAAGATATCCTTTAGAGTAGCTGTAGGAGCTAGATTACTAACACTTAACAAAGATAAAATAGATAACTCTAAGTAGAAGCGTAAACTTTGCTAAAATTAAAAGCTTACTAAAGATACTTAATTAACTAATATCTAACACACTGTAAGCAAATGTAAAGTATATAATATAAGACACGCGCTTTGGCTTTGGCCTTTTACGACAACCTTTTGATGTAACTACACATTTTGTAGACACCTTTTTAGTAAAAAAAAAGATTTATTGCTAACAACAGGTATCAGGGCTTATGCCCCCTTGTTTAGTATTACTAGCACGCAATTAGTGTGTTGCTCTAGCATGTTTAGACGGAAACACAGAAAAGTAAGATAAAGACGCAAATTGCCTCCTAACTTAACGCGCCTTATCTTGCCTATACTACTTACTTATGTTAAGGCTTTACTTCTAGGTACTTTTAGACAAATTAAAGAAGCAGCACTATTATTACCTTGCTTTCTAACCTATACATATAATAATAGAACGCCTACTCCTCTTTTCCTGCCTCTTTCTTCTTTATCGCCATTTTAACGTTATACAACAGCTAGCCTAACTAGTTAATAGTTAATAGTTTCTTTACTTAGCTTATGTATAATTAATAAGAAGAGAGGGATACTAAAGTAGAGTATTTTAAGTACTTTGCTAGTATTAGTGAACACTCTATAAATCTTGTATTCCTTCTATAACTAGCTAAGTTAAGGCTTAACATTCTTTTTGTATATAAAGATATTGTAGATTCTAGAGTTTTTTATAAGGGATATAACTATAAAGTCCTAAAGAGGCTAAGTTTATAGATGCTTAATAAACTTAGGTATCTGTATAATTAGCTTAAGCTAGACTAGTTTAGGGGCTAGGTGTATAACAGGAAAGCTTCTTATCTTTAAATAAGAGTTAAGGTTAAGGAGATACTTATTATAGAGGTTGTATGCTATTATAGCGTATTGTATATAAATTATTTGTATGCAGTACTATTTAAAAGGTAAGAAGTAGTAGGTAAGAAGTAGTAGGTAAGAAGTAGTAGCTTTAGCTTTATAAAGTATTGTAGGCTCCTGCTGCGGTACGTACGTGTTCTTTCCCTCCTCTATTATATTATATTGCAATTCTATTGCAATCCTACTATAATCCTGTTATTAGCTATAGGCTGGCAATCGCCTTTAGACACGTTTTAACTAGTGTCGTTTTTTAGTACCTTAGCAAATTTTTTAACCTTGATTATTGCTTAGTGGTCTGAGCTTTCCTCCTGGAACTTATCCACCCACCGTTTAAATCTTGTTAACTACACACAATCTTTTTTTTTTGACTTTTGCAATTGATTAGTAGAGGGTAGCTGCTTTTCACTTTTTTGGAACCCCATTTTGACTACAACAACAACCACCAGCCTTGACACCTTAAAAAATAAATAAGACACGCGCTTAAGGATTACTAGTACGTGCACTTAAGTAGTACACTAGCTTAGTAGCAACCCTAAGACAACAAAATAGATTCAGTCTAATTACGTATTAATAACAGCCTAGCTATATAAGAAATACTTTACAACGCTAAGCAGCAATTATAATCTTAAAGACTAGTAATTAAGAAGTTATATACAGCAACACTTATAATCAAGCACAATAACTAACTATATAGTTAGAATATTAGAGAGATTAACTATACGTTTATTAAGGCCTTGTTTAAAACATGCTAGGTTATATATCTTCTACAACAATTATAGATCCTTAATTCTAGATTAACATGTTACGTCTCTAATAATACAAGCTAATTTATAAAAACATAATTAGTACTTTAAGAAGATTTCTTATAGGTAGGTAACTTACAAGTATAGAGTAAGGTATATAGATTAGTTACTTTAATAGTAGTAAGCAGACAAACTTAAAGCTAACTACACTTAAAAAACGTAGTATACTGTCTTAATCTGCTCTACAATCTTGTCCTCTTTAGAATACTCTGCCTATAAGGCTTATAGTATGATACTAAACATAATTTAACAGTCTTTTAAAGATTGCTTATCAACAGACTAATTACTAACTTTACTAAGCTACATAAACAGTAAGTGCTTAAAGCAAACCTAATTAATAATTACGTAATAATAGCCTCTAGGTTAGTTAAACCGGAATATAATTAAAGACAACACGCACAAGCGCTTACATGGCATAAAAGAATAAGTTACTTAAGACTAAGTGCGCTTAGGCACCTTATATAACAATTTAAAGGAGTAAGAATTACTAAGGTACTTATAATAGAATGTGACGCCTATAAGAGTAAAAGCTAAAAGGCTAATCTACTGCATACTGTGAATAATTAAGAAGGCTCTAGGAGAATGTATCTTACTTAACTTTTATAATTATAAGGTTAATAGCTTAACTAAAGAAAGAAGCTAAATACTAATTGCAAATTAAGCTACTAGATTTATGTAGAACTACTACTTTAAAGACAATTAAACAGCGTAAACAATAATTAAGTTATTAAAATCTTTTCAAGTTTTTATAAAGACATATTTTAATATTACTATAAAAGTAATTAAAACTAATAACAAAATTGTTATAGTTAAACTAGAAGTAGCTTGTTAAGCAAAGCCCTACAGCATGCAACTTAAGCTTTCTATCCTTAATACCTAAGCACAAAACAGTAGAGCAGAACGCTTAAAATGTGTAATTAAGGATAAAGCACAAGTAATATAACTAGACACTTACCTGCTATAGCTACTTTAGCTGAAAATTACTTAATTAGCAGTATATCTCTATAATTAAACACTGCAATACGTAAATTAATAGAAATTACTATATTTAGAGTTCTTTATATACAATATATATAAAAACAGAATTGTTACCTTACTACGCAAGCTACACTAAAGCTACCTACAAGTATATAGGTGCAAGGCGTTTAAAATAATAGATAATACAAAGCGCGGCAAGCGCAAACTACAGCAGCTCAATTTTAAGGTATAAATTAGATACCTAGTTAGATATTAATCTACAAACATTTACTGTGTATAAGTACTAATAATAGCTAAGGTAATTACTGCACGTAATGCAGTATTTAACAAAGAGTTAATTTTTACTAAAAATAAGAAGGATATTATAAATAACCTAATGCATAGCACCCTTAAAAAGATTAAGGCATAGATTAGGACTATAGAACTTCCTCTAGAGATTATAAATAACTAAAAAAAGACAAAAAAAATTCTTAAAGATAAATCCTTTGATAAAAAGCTTATACAAGAAAAAACAGCTAATTAATATAATTAGCGTAGAAGAAAGGTTTAAGTAGATTATCCTGTACCCCTGCTAACGCCTCCACTAGTAGCCCTCTTAACTAATTTTATAACAGCAGAGAGCATTAGGCGTGTAGATAATCTTCTTAATTTTAAGAGTTAGAACGTCGCCCTTGCGCAGCTATTATATTCTAGGCCAAATTACCTTTTAAGTACTAGCCGTAGCGAGTGTCTTAATCTACGCAGTGCTAATATAAGATTAAGTTCTGTTAGTAAGACTTTCTAGAAAAACTAGATAGACTTATAGGCTTTAGTGTTTATAGCAGGTGCGAGAGTAGGAGAAGTTTAACAATTAAACAACAAGAAACTTGATAGCGCTGTGGTTAATTAATTGCTTAAAAGTTAAAATTATAACTAGAGGCCTTGGTTAGGCGAGCTCTTGCTAGCGCTAAGTCTAAATTAACTAAAGGAGAATTATATATTCTACTTGTTGTTTAAAAAGGCTAAAGAGAATTACCTTGTAAGCTATAAGAAAATAAACTTATAGTTAGAAGTCCTAACATAAGATGCATAACTAACTAATACTTAGATACTTAAATTTATGTAGGTATATACCTACAAGATTAACAAAGATTATTAGTTTATTAAGTGTAAAGCTCGCCTAGTTGTACAAGGTAATTAACAGCGCAATGTTACTGCTTAAGAAACCTATACTGCTATATTAGCAGGCTAATTCTTCTAAATAGCGCTTATAATTGCTGCCTAAATTAACTTTAAACTTTAGCAGTATAACGTTACTAATGCTTTTGCACACGCATAGATTAATTAGCTAGTATATATAAAAATGCTATATAGATATGCAAAGAAGGGAACAATCTTAAAGCTTAATAAAGCCTTATACAGCCTTTAGATATTGCTATTACTTTAGTAACTAGATTTTACTACTTACTTTTAAAGCTGTAAATTTACTGTTGTTCTATATAAGCTATGCTACATAATTTGTTAAAGAATTTTTGTATTTTTCTACGTTAACAATATTATTGTAATGTATAGAAAGAAGCAAAGATTAGATACATAAGCAGCTATAAAAGATATAAGAAAGAAGTACTGTATAATAGGAGAAGACAATCTGCATCAGTTCCTAAAGATAGAGTTAATTAGGGATTAATTACAACGCAAGGTTTAGATCTCCTAATTAGCTTATATTAAGAAGATTACCTAATTAGTAAGCAATTACTTAATTAAGAGCAATACCTCAATAATTAAAGCTAAGCTGTTGCCCTAAGAAGAGTACGCGACCCCTAAAGAAACTAACCTCTACTAATAAAAAAATTAGATTACTTCTGTTTACAGCGGTTAATACAAGACTTAACACAGCTTTTGTAGTATTATACTTAGCGCAATTCCTTACAAACTCTAGACCTAATTATTAAGTAACAGCTAATTAAGTACTTTTTTACTTTAACTGTGTAGTGGGCGGGCCTACTAGGCCTTGCATGCAACTACACACGCCGACCACTTAGCCAAAAGGCTGGCACAAGACAATAGAGCGTCTAATTGTCTTGCGTAGTTAATACTTATAGGCCGCCGCCGCGACCTGTAATGTGAGGTGTACTACTGAGGATCCACCCTAGGCCTCAGCCCATCACATTACCCCTCCGCTAGGTAAATAAGTACTGCGCTGCCCCTACGCCAGCACGTGTGAGCCAAAGTCATCGCTGAGCTAGGTTATCCCTGAGACTCGAACCATCAACCTCTCAACCTCTCTAGACTTTAGACCCTAGGGTGCTCTAGTGTAATGTAGTAGACGGGCCTACTAGGCCTTGCATGCAACTACACACGCTAACCACTTAGCTAAAAAGCTAGCACAAGACAATAGAGTGTCTAATTGTCTTGCGTAGTTAATACTTATAGGCCGCCGCCGCGACCTGTAATGTGAGGTGTACTACCGAGGTACAACCGAGGATCCACCCTGGGCCTCAGCCCATCACAAACTGTACACAGACGCTTGCACTATAATTTAGTAAATATAATTACTTAGTTATTGCAAGTAACACTTTATTCGCTAATAATACACTTAGTTGCAAGAGCTCTTAAGGATACGTAATTAAACTATTTAGTAGACTAATAGCTTAGAAAGTAAACAAACAGGATACAGTTACAACCTTAATAACTAAAGCTAAACTACTTGTACTATTACAAGTTGCAAAGAAAGCTATATTTATTTAAATGCTGCTTACAGAGCTACAAGTTAAGATAATTAATTAAATAATTACTATATAGTGCAACAACCTGCAAACGATCTAATTAATTTTAGAAGAGATCTCTTAGTTAATAATAAAGCTATAATATGTTAATATTTACAATTACTAGCTTAGGCAAGAATTTTAAAACAAGTTAATTAAGGTAATTTACGTAGAGTTAAGTAAGATGCTTGCTGACAGACTTACTAAACCCTTACTAGCTAATTAATAGCTAAGATTCCTACAACAGATGGGACTGACTAATCTAGGCACACAACCACAACAAGAGGCTAATCTAGTATTAATAAATAACTAGCTTAACGCCTTAGATCTATAATTAACCATCTCGTAGCAAAGACAAAGATTAAGTCTCTAGCTCAATCTGTACAGTTAAGCTGAGGGGGTGTGTCAGATTTAAGAGATTCGCGCGGTTAATTAGGAGGTCAGCAAGATTGAACAAAGGATCCTAGAAGGGTGATTAAGGGGTGGCGCTAAGGAGCGCTGAAGCTCGCTAGCGCCGCCAAGAGCCTCTCGGATAAAACGGGCACCCGGAATCCGCACAATTGATCAACAGAACAACACACGATCAGTCATCAATACAATATAATTATCATCAACAATATCATCATTATTCTATTAGTTTTAACAACCTATTATATCTGACATTACTTTACTGCTAGGCGCTCCTAGATAAAGTAAAGCAGCAACACTATTATTGCCTTGCTTGCTAACCTATAAAAGCAATAATAGAAAGCATACTCCTCCTTTCCTGCCTTTTTTTTCTTTATTGCCAATTTAATGTCTTGCAATAGCTGTTTAAGCTAAGTTCTAGTCTCTGTACTTAGCCTTTGCACAACAAACAGAAAGAAAAAAATGCTCAAGTACTAAATTTTAAGTACTGCACTAGTATTAGTAAATACCTTAAAAACTGTGTATTCCTTGCACAACTAGCTAAATTAAGGCTTAATAATCTTTTTGTATATAAAGAAATTGCAGATAAGACACTTATTTAAAAAAATTATAAACTTAAAAGTCTAGCTAAGTAGTTAAGTTTTAAGATACTTAATAAATTTAAGTGTCTATATAAGCAGTTTAAGTTAGACTAAATTAAGTGCTTAGTAGACAGTAGCTAAGAATGCTTTTTTTAGAAGAGAGTCTAGAATAAAGAGATGCTTGCTGTAGAGGTTGTACGCTATATTGCAGTGCAGTGTTGTTACGATCCAGGACCAGGACTCGTGGAGAAGTCTTCACGAGGCGTCGGCACATTTAGATGATGATCCGGCGACTGCCTGCAGTCACGTGATTGCTTAGTGCTTAGTGTTCTTAGCACGACTGAGCAACACTAATTATACTACAGGACTGCTTAGTGCTTAGTGCTCTTAGTACTACTAAGCATACTAAGCAAAGCAACACTTATTTAGTATATAGTGTAGGCACTAAACCCTTATAGCTTAGTGTATTCAACTTCTTAGAGTTTTACTTAGTAATTAATCTAAGGATAAAGACTTAATTCTTAACCCTTGTGTTATTATATTAATCTTCTAATTATGCTAACACACCCTTGTACAATTACATTAATCTTCTAATTATGCTAACACACCCTTGTACAATTACATTAATCTTCTAATTATGCTAGTACACCCAGTATTCTTAGTACTCGTTTATTCTCCTAAGAACTAACTTAGATTATCTTTAGACAATCTTTACACTTTAAACACTCTTAAAGATAAGCAATACTGCTATAGACACACCTGCTAATTCCTACACTAGAGGAACTACGAGCGGCGCTAACAAGCCTAAGACGTATTATAGCAATTGTAGCAAGCTTAAGGCTTAGCTTCTCTAAGTTAATAGATACTTCTACATTAAAGGAGACAGGATTAATAATAATAATAAGGTAGTCTTAGCCTCTATGTATTTTTAAAGAGATGTAGAGAAGTAGGTTAACCTAATCTTACAACGCTATATAGATAGTTTTATTATAAACGCTGACAACACTGCCCTAGTTAAAAACTAGAACGCCTTTAAGGCAAAGATAAAAGAAGTTTTCTTACTTTTTAAGAAATTTGTAATTGCAGAACAGAAAATTTAGAAACTACAACAAACTAAGTCTGCTGTTAACTACACAACTAAATTCTAACAGTACAAGATAGTTATTAAATAAGATAATAATGCTTTAATATAGATATACTAACAAGGTTTTGAGCCTACTATACAACAGGAACTTATAAGAAGCAGATCTAGCCTTAACACGCTTAACAAACTTATTGCTAAAGCTATTAAAGTAGACAACAAACTTTATAAGCTTATGTTAGAGGAACAATTATTCGCACAAGGGAATTATATACTTAGAAATATAAATGCTTAACTACGTTAAACATTTTAACGCCTGTACCTTAAATTAGCGAAACTATATACCTAGGATCTTAGGGTATTACGCTACTAATAGCTACAAACTAATATACCTTAACAATATTAACAAGGGACTAAAAAAAAAGAGTTTACGCATAATAAGGGTAATAAGAAAGTTACTTGTTATAAATATAGCAAAGAAGGTTACATAAAACAGGACTGCTAAAGCTAAGGCAATGTAACTTAACAACTTAATGTTATTTACTGTATAGAACCTAACAACAATCTAGACAACAAATAAAACATTATTATACAACCTAGTATTACAGTTTAAGGATAAGATTAAGTAAGTATTAATAGTTTAAACAACCTAGTTATAATTATGCTAAAAGAAACTTTAGATAACAACTTTTCTAAGATAGTGCTAGACAAAGATATAGAAGCAACCCTAGTAGACTAAACTAAACACGGCAAGATAGCTAAGTTTTAAGAAAACTATTAACTGGCCACACTAATTACATAAGAAGAGCTAGTAGCGTACAATAAGGAGATAGTTCTAGTAACTATATAGAAACTCTTTACCTACACTATAAAAGATAGACATAATGTTAGCACATAGGTACTATTACCTACAGAGACTAGATGCTTAATAAATCTAGCAGAGAAAATTAACGCTCTGCTAAGGCAGCTTAAATAACTTAAGGAGATCTTTAAGGAACTCTGCAAAGAAACATTTTTAGATTATAGCTAGTATACTAATTTACTAGAGGAACTACCGAAGAAAGGACTTACTCTAGTAGTAACTATTAACAAGACTATACACGACAACTCAGTATAGAAATAGACTAAAGAAGCTAAGGCTTCCTAGAATAAACTAGCGCACTAGCTCTTAAACAAAAAAAAGAAAGAGATTTACAACAAACTCTAGGCAACATGCTAGCAATATAAGGCTTAAGACAACAGCTGCGCTAGAGATATGTACTATTAGACAGACGTGTGCCACTTAGAATATGTAAAGTATTTATAAACTATATATATACACAACAGCTATACAATTTACTATTCTAATAAGCATAGATTAAAATAGTTCTTTAAGGAACTAAAGAGAATGCCTAAATATAAATACTAATAGTATAATTATCTAAACAACAAATGCGCAGTATATATATAAAATAAAAGACACAGCCTAACTATACTTTTATAAATATAATAATTTAGAAAAGAACTTACAGATGCTTATAACGCAGCAGAAGAATTATAAGAATAGAACCTGTATATGAGAATGCAACTAGCTCTTATAGCACACGTGCTTTAATATTAACTACAACTAACACGTTGTTGCGAAGAAGTTTTATAGATTTAGTATACAGTCTTTTTTAGATAGACGCCCTAGACACTTAGAACTACTAGAAAGATTAACGCAATAAATCTTCTAAGCCTCCTTAAGCTTATAGTAAAGCTTAATAGACATTAGATGCAGGCACTAGTAGATTCTAGCGTATAAGCTAACTTTGTTTCTACTTAAGCAATGTTAGTAGTAGGCTTACAAGCATTAAAGAAACAAGAACTTTACTTACTATACGTAGCTAACAGTTAGCCTATGCTAAGCGAGACAATAATTACTTACAAGGTTACTAGAGTAACGCTCCGTATTTAGAAACACTAAGAAGAGATAGACTTAGACGTTTTTCAACTAGCTACTTACAACATTATATTACGACTTTCTTAGTTACAAGAATGTAACTTGCAGATTAACTAAAAGTTAAAAAAGTTCTTATTTTAGTGCTGTAAATTAGACGCAACTATAAGCTAGTCTATATATTTAACAACTAAAATAGTAAATAAGAGGAAAATTAATAATATTACTAAAAGATAGCAAACCTTAACTAAGAACAACTTTAAGATAAAAGGGCTTAACTTAATAAATACAAAAAGGGCTCCTCTAAATTACAAAGTAAAAGTTTTAAAAAAATGCGTAACTTTAAATATTTTAAAAAAGTATAAAGAATTTTAGCACCTTTTGTAGAAGTAGTAAATAGCCAAGCCTTACTAAGATACTAACCTTAAAATTACAAGATTATTTTTAAAGAAAGAAAGACTTTACTTTTTAGACTAATTTACTAACTATTAAAGATAGAACTTAAGATATTAAGAGAAAAGCTAGATAAAGATTTAGCAAAAGGCTATATAAAACTCTTAACATTACTAGTAGGATTTTCTATACTCTTTATATTTAAAAAAATAGGCTACTAAAGATGTGCATTAACTATTAAAAGTTAAACAACATTATAGTAAAAAATTAATATCTACTACTAAATATTATAGAACTTAAGAATTAATTTTCTTACGCTAAAGTCTTTACTGTATTAGACTTTTAAAATAGATACTACTTTATTAAATTTAAGAAAAGTAAAGAACAGAAGACAGTGCTTTAAATAAGATATAGATACTATAAATATACTATTATGCTATTTAAGTTAACAAACGCCCTAGCAACATTTTAAGAACTTATTAATAATGTATTAAAAGTATACTTAGACATTTTTGTTATTATATACTTAAATAACATTTTTATCTATATTAAGAACTTAAAGGATTATGTTAAACATGTCTACACAGTACTAAGGTGCTTAAATTAGTTCAACGCACAACTAAAACTTTAAAAAATGCAAGTTTTATAAGAGTAAAGTTACTTTTCTAAAATACATTATAAGGGCATAAGGAGTACAGATAAGTAAAGAAAAAGTTTAAGTAATTAAATAATAGCTATAACTAAAGATAGTTAAAAAGATACAATCTTTTTTAAAATTTCTAAACTTTAACTAATAGTTTATTAAAGATTACTCTAAGATTGCTATCTTATTAACAAGACTTACAAGGAAGGAAGTACTCTTTAAGTAAAATAAAGAAGTAAAGAACGCCTTTTAAACACTTAAAAATGTAAGTATAGAACTACTATACTTTTGCATATTTTAAGTAGAACAGCTACTATAATTTAAAATAAACGCATTAGACCTTATACTTTAAGAAAGCGCTAGCTAACTACATAAAGGCAAATAGCACTTAATTGCTTACTATTCTTGCAAGTTTTTAGGACTAGAGGAACAATATAATATTTATAATAAGGAGCTACTAGCTATTATTAATTATCTAAGATATTAGAGAGTATACGCTAAAAGCTACTTAGAACTTACAATATTTACAGATTACAAAAACTTAGTTAATTTTACAACTACTAAAAAACTTAACTAACGCTAAGTTTAATAGTTAAAGAAACTAGGACAACACAAGTTTAAGATTGTATATATACTAAAAAATAAAAATAAAAGAGCAAACGCTTTTAGCTGTAGATACAATATTATAGAAACTAAAGAAATAACTAACTCTGTAATACTATAGGTTAATAACAATAAATTATTAGAACTAGTACAGACGCTTAATCTACTTATACGTATTACACACAACGTACTAGAAGAATTGCAAGAAGTAATTATTAGGCAACACTACAATAACCTAGTACATAGTTACCTAGGCATTATAAAAACAATAAAACTTATTAAAAGAAATTTTAAGTTTCTAGAAATATAAAACAAAGTTACTATCTTTATTACCTAATATACAGACTGCTAAAAGAATAAGTATAGCACACATGCACTTGACAAAGAAATTTAAACAATAGAACTACTAAACGCACTTTAGTTAGACATCTCTATAAACTTTATTATAGGAATACTAGTCTTAAAAGACTCTGTTATAAAAGTATCTTATAATGTAATTCTTGTAGTAGTTAATTAAATTACAAAACAAGCTAAGTACATAGCCTTTAAGAAAGATTTTATAGTAGTACAGCTAGCACACATTATAAATAATTAAGTTATTAGATATTACAGTATACTAAAGTTAATTATTAGTAACAGAAACAAGCTCTTTACTTTAAATTTTTAGACAATATTACTTGCCGCAATTAGAACTAAGAGAAAGCTATTAACAACTTACTACCCGCAGACAGATAGACAGAAAAAATAAACAGATTACATAATAAAAGCATATTTAAAGATATATGCTAACTAGCAATAGAATAATTAAGTATTGTTACTACTTATAGCACAAATAGTATACAACAACAAGCTTTTAGAGTTTACAGAACAGACTTTATTTTACGCAAACTATAGAAGACACCTAAATCTCTTTACACGTATACTTTTAAGTTTAAAAACAGAAGTAGCTATTGCAACAGCTAATAAGCTAAAGATAGTACATAAGTTACTTAAGAAGACACTTAAGAAAGCTTAATACTAAAGCCTTTTATATGTTAACTAGAAACAAAAAACGGCACCTTAGCTAAAAAAGGAGGATAAAGTTTATTTGCTTATAAAGAATCTCTGCACTAAGCGACCTAGCAAAGGGCTTAACAATGTTAAAGTTAGACTGTTTTTAATTCTAGACTAGAAGGGACTAGTTACGTACACACTTAACTTTCTACCTAATGCAAAAATCTACTGAAGATTCTATGTTAACATGTTAGAACTAGCAGACCTAAGAACGCTGCTCTACACAACCTTTTATTATAAAATAAAAGAAGAAAATAAATTTAAAGTTAAGAAAATCTTTGTACACTAGAATAATAGTAACAGCACAGAATACCTAGTTAAGTATTTAGACTACCTAAACAGCGATAATACATAGGAACTAGACACAAACTTTATAAATTGCTGTTTACATTTTGCAAAATACTACTTAGATTAGAAGACTTTTAATAATTAAGTAGTAAACTCTTAAAAGCACTTTAAGTGCTAAGCAAGAGGTTTAAGGCTAAACTCTTCAAAACGCTAAAGAGCTTTATAGTTTCTCTAGACTTTTTACGCTCTAAATCTTAAATTTTGTAGAACTTAACTGCTATTGCATCCTTTGCGCAACAATCTAATAAATTTATTTATAAATAAAGCTGCTTCTTGCAAGCACGCTGTACGCACAACTCTTCTAACGCCTTTTTATGTATTTTTATCATAGTATTCTGTGTATTACAACTTTCTTTTATTTGTACGCGCAACTTTTCTTTTTTTGCAGCTAAGCGCTTAAACTCTAACTTTGTTACCTAGACGTTGTACTACTAGCTACAATGCAGACACTTGCTACACTTTTTTAAATAAACATTCACTTTACACACACGCTTGTTGTGCACACAAGCAAAGTATTTTTAAACTATAGCTTTTTTTAAAAAAAAAAGTTGCAGAGGTAGTAACAACAATTAGTGCTAGTAAGAGGTTTCTGCTTAGGTATAGTAAAATAAGAATTAGGCAGCTAACGCTACTTATAACGCAGAGCAACTAAGTTATAAGCTAAACTTTGCCACTGTTATGTAACTTAAGGACAGCTTACTAGAAGAGAGGGGTTAGTATTACAATCTAGGACTAGGACTTGTAGAGAAGTCTTTATAAGGCGTCAGTACGTTTAGATAATAATCTAGCAACTGCCTGCAGTTACGTAATTGCTTAGTACTTAGTGCTCTTAGCACAACTAAGCAACACTAATTATACTGCAGGACTGCTTAGTGCTTAGTGCTTAGTGCTCTTAGTACTACTAAGCATACTAAGCAGAGCAACACTTATTTAGTATATAGTGTAGGCACTAAACTCTTATAGCTTAGTGTATTCAACTTCTTAGAGTTTTACTTAGTAATTAATTTAAGAATTAAGACTTAATTCTCAACCCTTGTGTTATTACATTGATCTTCTAATCGTGCTAACACACTCTCGTACTATTACATCAATCTTCCAATCGTGCTAGTACACCCTGTGTCCTTAGTACTCGTTCATCCTCCCGAGAACCAACCTAGATCATCTTCGGACGATCTTCACAAGTGTATTGTATGCGAATTATTTATATGCAGTGCTGTTCAAAAAGTAAAAAGCAGTAAGTAAGAAGTAGCAGCTTTAGCTTTATAAAGTATTACAGGCTCCTGCTGCAGTACGTACGTGTTCTTTCCCTCCTCTATTGTATTATGTTGCAATCCTATTGCAATCCTACTGTAATCCTATTGCCAGCTATAGGCTGGCAATCGCCGTTAGACACGTTTCAACTAGTATTGTTTTTTAGTACCTTAGCAAATTTTTTCAACCTTAAATTTTGCTTAGTGGTCTGAGCTTTCTTTCTAGAACTCATCCACCTACTTTTTGAATCTCGTTAACTACACACAATTTTTTTTGACTTTTGCGACTGATTAGTAGAGGGTAGCTGCTTTTCACTTTTTTGGAAACCCTATATTGACTACAACAACAACTACCACCTTTGACACCTTAAAAATAAATAAAAAACAGTATACTTAAAGTAGCTATATCTTGTGCAGAAAGCTGTTTTGTATTTATCTCTTTCCTAAATACGTACTCTATGGTACGCTTCTCTTGTATTAAGCTTAGTATAGTACTTAGCTTACGCTAGTCTATCTAAAAACTCTATAATAAGCAGGAGAGAGTGCTTGTCTTTTAGTATAATCTTATTTAGACTACAATAATCTACACATAGCTTTATTGTACTATTTTTCTTTTCTACAAAGAGTATTAGTGCACCTGCTAAAGACTTAAATCTTCTTATTTATCTCCTTGCTATATACTCTGTAAAATACTTTCTTAACAGCTCTAACTCTGTTATTAACAGGTTGTATAATAGCATGTGCAGTAAACTTATACTAACTAGCAAGTCAATTGCTAGATTCTGCAGTTTGTGCTCTGCTAGGACTGCAGAGTTCTTCTCTAAACACATATTTGCGTATTTAGCATATTATAAAGGAAGTTAGCTTATTTTAGGTAATTCTTAGCTATGTTAGCTTACTAAACTCATAATATATGCATACATGTTTGCTGTTAGATTGCATATGCTCTTTTTAAAAGTTTTAGCATCTTTTACGCTAACTTCTAAAAACTGCTCAAACTTTAAAACTTATTACTTTAAAAAAGCATGCATTTTTTACATAGCTTATTTTTCTAAGTTGTAAGAGTTAATCTACAGTAGCTTAAAGTAAATTGTTGGAGTATTGCCGTGCGCAACATGTGGATCACCCTGTTAATTAGGTGATCCTGGTAAGCTAAACACGTGACGATCACGCTAGCGCCTATATATACGGGCCAGATCGTCTTATTTCTCTTTAGTAGTTATTGGTCACTTTGTTGTAGCACTTAGTTAATTAATACACTTATTCCACTCCTCCTAATTAAGCAATTGCTCCTTTTTAGCTCCTACAGTTATAAGCCCGGCCGCTTAATTGTAGTTTTAATTCCTACTGCGCAATTAGCAAGCTGTAAGATTAACTATTTAATTAGCATTTTACTCTCCTCTATTCTCCTACAGCACAGTAGCAGATTACTGCTGCTACTGTACCTCTCTTATTAATTATACGATTAACCTCTTTTTAATACAAGCTACCTAGCTCCCTACTAACTAACTAATTAATCTGTCGTTACTTTAATAATAACCCACGTCGTAATCCTACACGAAGCATCTTATCTTAAGATAAACCTTACTAATACACCGCTTGTTGCCTTAGGGGTGATCCTTAAGGCTTAATTAGACTAGCTAACCTAGTTTACTCTATTAAGGCTATACTACTTAGAAAAAGGTATCTAGGATTAAGTTAATCTTAATCTCCTAGACGTACCCTTAATAGATTACTAGGAGCCACGGTATCTACAATTGCCTAAGGATATTAAGCAGCTAGTTGCTATATTACTTAGCGCTAGCGCTTAAATACAAGAGGACTATAAGATTACTTAATATAAATATAAGGCTTAATTACTTAATACTAAGTATAAAAAAGATAATTACAATAAGCTAGTTGATAAGTACAAGGTACAAGCTACTTAATAAATAAATAAAGGTACTAAAATTACTAATGTTAAGGACTAGATTAGCAAGACTGTCTATTTAGACCTGCTTTTAAAAGCCTTAATAATCATAATTACTTAGAACCTTACTAGCCTTTAAGCTTTAGTAAAGATCCTAAAAGAGAAACTTACACCTATAGATTAGAATACTTAGTATTTAATTAGGGCGCAGTATAGATTACACCTTAATAAGGCTTACTAGAGATAAATAGGCCCTAAGTAATAGTTTACTAAGTGGCAGTTACTATATTAATAAGTAACAATCTACTTGCTTCCTAAGGTTATTAGGCTATTAGCAATTACTATTTTTTTAGACGCCTTAGGCACTAAAATTCCACTAGACTAGTTGCGCAAGAAGTACAATAAGCTAGTATAAGTAATAGCGCTTAATAGAGCTTATTTAACTTTTAATAATCTAGGAAAGATCTTTAGTGTTTTATTATAGGATTAGTTAATTACTTCCTTAAAAGAAAAAGGACACGTAGTGTTCTAAACTAGATCTAGATTAGGGGCAGCTTAATAATCTACAAGCGCTAACAAGTTAAATAAGAGTAGTAAGTAATTATACTTTTACCCCTACAAGGCTAGTAAAGGGCCTATAAGTAAGTACTTCTAGACACTGCGTAACTACTATTAACTTTAAACTGCAGTTACTAGATTAAGCCCTCCTAGCAGTATACTAATTAAGCTATTAAATAATAACAAAAAGAAGATCCTTAAGTAATAGAATAGCAACAAATAAGCAACCTTACGCACCTAGATTAAGAAGGAAGGCTAGAAGGCTAGTACTAGCGAATTAGCTACTAATAAGTTAAGTAGATCTCACTCTAGCTTATTAGTTTTAGCATTAATTAACCTAAAGGACCTAATTAATTTAATTAGACTAAATATATTTAGCGTAGCCTTTACCTCTTATGCCCTGTCCCTCTATACAATTATAGATAGTAGATTAGCAGTCTACCTAGTTAATACTATAGATTACATAGTACTAGGCACCTTTAGTAAATGCGCTAAGGACAAGACTATTAAGGCAGGTACTTAAATTATACTAGTTACTAGTATAGAAAATAGGCTGATTAAGAATGTCCTGCATAGTAAGGCTAGCCCTAAAATAGTTAATCTTCTGCTTACTAACGTTAAGGTTGTACTAGATTTCTATATTAATATTGTATTAGAAGCACGGCTTAAGCAGGCAGGTATTTAGTATTTAGAATATAATTACACCTTGCAATTTAAAACAATTAAGAAGAATTCTATCTTAATTAACTTTAAGTTTTACTTTAATTTCTTATTTGTTAAATACAAGCAACTTACTTATTACCTTACTTAACTACTACTCGTGAACACTGTAGCGTGATTAAGGAAACCTTAGTTACGTACTAGTAATAAGGACCTATAGCATTAATAATTAAGACACTTAGAATAATAAGCTATTAAAGCCTTAGTCTACTTAGCGCAGAACATTAAGATTACTAGCAAGAAGCTATTAGAATGTAAATACTATATAATAGCTTATGCCTTTTAAGTAATCTTACAGCAACTAAGAGAGAGATTACTACAACCTTTTTATAAGATCTTATAAGATCTATTTAATTTCCTAACTAGTTAGCTACTTAAGAAATAGGCACTAATTATTAAAGAAGACTACTTAGGCAAGCTGTATAACCATAATATCTAGTTAAAAATCCTAAATAATATTATACCTATAATTAAAGGCTTTGCTGTAAGAATTTAAAAAAAAATTAGTAGAAGATTGTAAAGATTTATTAGAATAATAATAATACTGCTACACTGCCTTAGAGAGGGCAATTAAGATATAAGGAATAGGCTATAAAGAAAAGGATTATAATTAAGACGCTACTGCTATATACTTATAAGCCTAATAGCTTAGCAGAGAGAGCTAGTTAAAAGCTAATTACAAAAGCTATTAAGATGCGCACAAGCGCTAATCTACTAGCTAAGCTTTAGCTAGTAATTATAAATGCAGTAGCTTACTTACATAAAATAAGCCCTACTAAGATTTATAGCTACTAATCCCCTAACTAGGTGCTTAAAGAATAGTTTAGGAAATATTTTTAATATTATTAACTACCTAAGATTAGACACTAAACTACTAATCTACGCCTAGACTAAAGTAGAATCTATGCCTATAGCTGCCGAGCTTATCCTTTAAACAAGGAGAAAGTAGCTAGGCGTGATTATTAAGGATTTAAGGTTAATCCTTGCAGCTATACTAGTTATTTAGTTAGTTATTAAGCCTCTAACATATACTATATATAGGTACTAATACTTAATTAGGTAATTACTACCTGTAATGTAACCTTTAATAACGTTAATTCTACAAAAGAGATTACAAGAAAAAGCTACTAAAGAATTAATTAATTAAGATTGTAGAGATCTTTTATAATAGCAAGCTATTTAATCTAGGAGAGGATTTAGACCTCTTGCCTATTTAAGGAAGGGCAGATTAGGATATATAGCTAGCTACTAAAGACCTTAGGAGTAATCTATCTACTATCTTAAGTAGTAAGGAAGGCCTACCTACTAAAGACGAGAGTAAATTAGAAGACGCTAAGCAAATAGAGCACAAGGCTAGTATATTATTAGGAATTTACTTAGATTAGTAGTAAAATACTAGTCTTACTACTCTAGAACTAACTCTTAAACTAGAGAATCTAGGGAGCAACGACGCGATTAATTGCAGGGTTATTAATAGTTAAATAGCAGTATATATACTAAAAGGAGCTAATCTGTTAATACTTAGAGATAGAGAGCCTCTTTTAAATAAGCCTAACAACTTATTACTAGTCTAATAGTCTGTGCCTAAAGACTCTAACGCGCTAGCTTGTCGTGATAGAACACCTGCTTAGGTAAGCAGGATAGCAGGGCGTGAATTGTCTTAAGATTTAAGATCTTAGGCCTTAAACAGCAAATAGAGTAAGTAATTATAAGCTTAACCTCTACTTATAAAATATAGTACTAGGATTATAAGCAAAAGTCTAAATTAGCCTATAAATTATTATTTTCTACTACGTAAGCTAGGTAGCGGGTGTAAGCATAAGGACGTAACCTAAGATCCTAATAATTAACTAGAGAGTAGAAGTACAAGTAGTGTTAATGTATTAATTGCAGATTATAAGGATTTATTATAGAATAATTTTTATAATACTTACCTACTAGGTTTGTAAGTAACCTAGGAAGACTAAGTAAGCTATAAGACTCTTAATTACGTAGTTATAACAGCTTTGCCTACTAAGTATAAGCTAAATAGAAATGCTTAACAACATCGCGATAATCTACCTAAACTGCTAGGATTATAGAAGCAGCTACTTTAGTATCCTATAAAGGCCTTGTTTAAGGATGCTTACAGGAAGGAGATTAATTAGTTAAGTAAGAATAAAACTTAAACTAAGATATTAAGAGAAGAAGTAAATACTTACCTAATACCTATAAAGTAGGTTTAGACCTACAAGTTTAATTAGGACAGCTTTTTTCTTAAATATAAGGCGCAGATTGTTGTAAGAGGTAATCTCTAGGAGAAGAACTTAATTAACTTAACATACGCTGCTACATTAGTAGCTAAGTCCTTCTAAGCAGTAATAGCTATTACTGCTAAAAAATAATTTAGAGATTAAGCAATATAATATTGTAAGAGCATTCTATAATACGTTAATTACAGCAGATAACTTAGTAATTTGTAAGATGCTTAATAGCTTTAAAAAGCTTAGAAAGTGCGTACAGCTTAACTGCGTACTTTATAGATTATAAGACTTGCTACTGTTATAGTATAAGAACTTCTTAAGATTACTAAGAGAGATTAGACTAATCGCCTTACTAGAGGAGCCCTGCCTATTCTTTAATTAAGATAGGAGAATCTTAGTTTTATTTTATATAAATAATATCCTACTGCTCTTTGCAAAAGATTATAAGTAGAGGGCGATAGATCTTTAGTTAAAGATTATAGACAAGTATAAAATACAGGAATAAGGATTGGTTAAATAGTTTCTTAGTATTAGAGTAATTAGAGATTGCGAGAAGCAAATAATTATGCTTATATATAATATATACATTAATAAGTTTATAAAGAAGTTTAAGCTAAAAGATAGTAGCTTTCCTAAGACTCTATTACTGTTAGAAGAGCTATTTAAGAATACTAGCAAAGTAACTAAGCAAGAGATTAAGGCCTACTAAGAAAAACTTAGTTTAGTGCTATACATAGCTATTATACTGTAACTAGATGTTGCTTACTTAATCTTAAAGCTCTTACACTTCCTTATAAACTCTAGTAATTAGTATATAAAAGCTGTTAAACGGGTGATTATATACCTCTATTAGATAAGATAGGACGCGATCTAATATAGGAACTATAATAGCCTAGACTTAATAATTACAGGCGACGCTTTCTTTGTAGATAATTAGGAAACTCACTAATTATCCTATAGTTATATAGCTATCTTATATAGTGGTCTAATATTTTAGAAGGCAGCTCGGCAGACTACAGTTACTACATTAACTACTAAGGCTAAGCTACTCGCCCTTAAGCACACTACTAAGGAGGCTATAGCCCTTAAGCGCTTCTTTTGTAAGGTGTCTCTTAATCTAGGAGACGTCTAGACAGTTTAGTATAATAATTAACAAATAATTAGGCTTATAGTTAGGAAGAATAAGTAGATTAGCACTTAATTAAGGCATATAAGTATACAAAATATGTAGCTGCAGCAGGAATATGCTAAAAAATTATTTTAGGTTAAGTACCTAGAAATAGCAATTATACTAGCTAATAGACTAAGTAAGTTGCTTACCTAACAACAGTATAAGAAGTTTAAGCAGTTGCTTAACTTTTAGCAAGTTAAGCACTTAATTAAGGGTAATAATAATTAATAAATAAAAGAATTTGTATTAAGTAGCAATATCTATATACTAGGCTAAGTCTCCTCTTAATTGCTTAGAATGAGCGGGAGAACGTAAGCTATACAAGTAGGAAAACTAGAAGAACAAAACTAAGATTACTATTAAGCATTAGAATCTTTGTAATTACTTAACCCTATTATTAGATTATGCTTAGCTTTCTTAGCTTTAGCTAGCTTAAGAGCATCTTAAGCTATCCTAGCTTAAGTAGCATAACAGCAAGAATCTAACCTATTACTTCTATACATAGAGTTGTAAGATAATTATTAGCATACTCTTGCGTAATAATCGCGCCTATATATATAGGTTGTATTTATTTTTATAGGTATCAAAGGTGGTGGTTGTTGTTGTAGTCAAAATGGGTTTTCTAAAAAAGTGAAAAGCAGCTGCCCTCTACTAATTAGTCGCAAAAGTCAAAAAAAGATTGTGTATAGTTAACAAAATTTGAATAGTAAGTAGATAAGGTCTACGCGCTAAGCGCTTAGAGCAGAAAAGCTTAGACTACTAAGCAAAATTAGGGTTAAAAAATTTGCTAAAGGTACTAAAAAACGATACTAATTAAAACGTGTTTAACAGCAATTGCTAGCCTATAGCTAGCAATAAGATTGCGATAGAGGTAGAGAAGGTAGAGGTAGAGGAGGGTAAGGACACGTACGTTACTGTAGCAGGAGCCTACAATAATTTATAAAAGCTCCCTGCCTACTACTTTTCACCTTTAGGATTTCCTACACTACATAGTACTATATACAAATAACATAATGCTTAGACTATTCTTCTCCCTATTTAATATAAAGACTAATAGCTTATATTAAGTAAAGTTAGACCTTACTAGGTTACTATATAAGAAGCTATAGTAGTAGATCACAAAGCCTGTGTTTACTTTTATTAAGTAGCCTCTCTAGTTAGTTAAAGAAGAGCTGTTAGCAGTAGCTCCTATAGTAATTAGGTAGACGTAGAGGTTAAATTCTGTTATTTATTAACACCTTATTAATGCGTCTAGTATTATAGATATTAAGGTTACAATAGAGGTTGTAAAAGGCTTATTTAGTAGCAAGTCTATTAAATACGTTACGTATATTAATAGTCTAAGTATAGTAATAATGTGTTATCTTACTAATCTCCTCCTGCGCGAATGCAACCTTAGTAGAGAAACCTTATAGTAGCTCTATAAGGAGCAAGAGCATGTTAAAACAGCTATTAAGTAGCTAGGATAAACTAACAAGTAGGAGGATTTTGTAAGTTACTTTTAGGGATAAGAGAGCTGTGCTTAGATAGTAACGCTGTTGTTGTATATTTACATCTAAGTATAAGCGCTAGAAACGCTGCAACTACAACACCGCTAGGATAATAATAGAGATAACAGAAGTTGCAGTTAGCAGTAAATAGTTATTAGTAAATAGTTATTAGTTAAGAGGGTTAGTTAGAGAGATATTGCGTATCTTTGTTTCTGTCTAAACATGCGACACACTAATTGCGTGCTAGCAATGCTAAACAAGGGGGCATAAGCCTAGATACTTGTTGTTAGTAATAAATCTTTTTTACTAAAATAGTGTCTACAAAATGTGTGGTCACATCAAAAGGTTGTCTTAAAAGGCCGAAGCTAATATAGGTTGTATAGCGATTAGGACGGCGAACTTAAGGGCAATTATACAGAATAGGCAGGGGAAGTATTTTTTAAGTATACTGTTCTTAAAGAGACAATTGCTAGGGAGTTTATTATTATCAAGGCTACTTATATTATTATTCCTATTGTTGCTGCTGCTACTGCAGATAATAAGCTAATTATTGCGGCTATTAATTAGGTTAGCTAAGTTATGTACAACAAAATTAATCCTTGGCATTATACCTTAAATTAAAAATGCTTACAAGAGCAGGAGCAGGAGTAGGCAGCAAAAGTTAAGCGTAACAATTATAGACAGGAGGCTTCTACGCAGAAGGCTTTCTAGTAGACGTAACGCTGCTATTAATCTCTTTATACTAAGCAATAATGTCCTTAAGCAGTTAAGCTTTTACAGCTTAGTATATCTTATTGTTGTTTTATCCCTAAAAACAAGTTAGCAAGTAGAGCAGGAAGCTTAAAAGATTAAAGACTTACTACTTTATCCTTGTACATAGCTATAAATTAATTAGCAAGATTAATATTAACTATATAGTAGGTGTGTGACAAGCAACTTGTAAGGGTGCGTTGGGTTAACCAGAGATGCAAGGTAAACGGTGAATGAATTAGATAAAGAACTACAAAGGCTATCTAGCAAGCTTATCTACTCCTTTGTGAGGTCTGTGCTTAGTACTAAGAAGGAGGCAAGGGTAGCTACGTAGCAGCTGCTAACGTGGCTCAAGAAAATAGCGCAAAGCTAAGAGAAAAGTTTAGTAGACTAGAAAAGTAGAAGGGCTGATACGCCCGGCTTACAGATACCGGGTGAGCACGGACACCCGGGATCTGTAGGATAGCAAAACGAGGCTTTTTGTCGAGTACTAAAGACGTCAGGGCTTCAGCCCTTTACACAACTGCTACAGCGTAAGCTACTCTAACTACTAGTTTAAATGCAATTAAAGTAGTATTTAGTGTATAAACTATTTAGTATCTTTTGTATGCAGCGCTTACAAAGTAAAACGCAAAAGTATAATAGATTAGCAGCAATCTTTCAAGAGCTATTAAGCGCCTTTTTCTAAGTTAAGGGGGGCGCGTTGCGCCTAGTAGATAGCTTAATAGGCGTTTGTAGGCTATCACTATTGTCTTGTTGCTAATTACAGGACGCTGCTTAAATAGTAAGCTACTAAGACTTTTGTATTAGCTCTTAAGGAGCTTTACCTTTGCGCTAGCTTAATTGCTTAGTTAGACTCTTATGTAGATTAAAATTTGAGCGAGGACTTAATAGTAGACTTAATTTAGTAGGTAAGGCAATTAGCTTCTAAGCAGAGCTACTAGATGTCTTGCGATAAGCGTATAGATTAAAAGGCAACAGCAACTAATTCTTATTATTGTAAAGACTAGCTGCTTATTAAATCTTATTATTAAATAGGCTTTAACGCGCACAACACTTATACTTAGCACTATTCTTATATTACTAACAACTACTACCTAAGCAATTCTTACGCTTATAATAGTAGCTTTCTAATTAACGCTTACGCTTATTGTTACTAAAGGCGGACTACACAAGATTAGCAGCTGATGGTTAAAGAGAATAATAAAGTAACGCTGCCTACTATGTTAGTAATAGTAGTTAAGATAGTCCTAAAAAGCTTAGTAATTAAAATTAGAGTAAGGTTAAGGACAAAAGTTTTAGAGTAGTAGATGCAATTAATATTGTTGTAGAGGCTGCGCACTAACTAATTACGCAATATTTAGGGTCTATCTAATGTTTTAATATCAGGACTGTTAGGATTAGTTAAAACATCAACAAGCAGTATCACTACGACAACAGAGGATTAGGCAGAGGAGCTATGTTTACAGAGGGACCTCTTAATCAACAACCTCAATTTATTACAATTGCCTAGTTGCTTACAGCTTAGATTAATAGTATCTTACTAACCTAGGGGGTGTGTTGGAGTATTAACATGCGCAACATGCAGGTCACCCTGTTAAGCAGGTGATCCTAGTAAGCTGAACACGTGACGATCGCGCTAGCGCCTATATATACGGGCTAGATCGTCTTATTCCTCTTAAGTAGTTATTGACCACTTTGTTGTGGCACTTAGTTGATCAATACACTCATTCCACTCCTCCTAATCAAGCAATTGCTCCTTTTCAGCTCCCACAGTTACTAAAATAAGAAACAGGCTGCTTAAGAACGTCCTGCATAGCAAGGCTAGCCCTAAGACAGCTAATCTTCTGCTTACTAACGTTAAGGTTGTACTAAGTTTCTATATTAATATTTGTGGGAGCTGAGAAGGAGTAATTGAATGATCAGTAGAGGGGAATGAGTATATTGATCAACTAAGTGCCACAACAAAGTGTCCAATAACTACTGAAAAGACTTCGGACGATCTGGCTCGTTTATATGCGCGCTACTAGCTCCGTCTCGTGATATCTCACTAGGATCACCTGGTAACCCGGGTGATCCGGATTTCAAAGGAGAGATCCGGAGTGATCCGCATATTAGTCTTCCAACAATATTGTATTAGAAGCACAGCTTAAGCAGGCAGGCATTTAGTATTTAAAATATAATTATACTTTGCAATTAAAACAATTAAAAAGAATATTACTTTAATTAACCTTAAGTGTTACTTTAATCTCTTAATTATTAAATACAAGTAACTTTCCTGTTACTTTACTTAACTACTACTTGTAAATACTGTAGCACAACTAAGGAAACCTTAGGTACGTACTAGTAATAAAGACTTATAGCATTAATAATTAGAACACCTAGGACAACAAGCTAGTAAGGCCTTAGTCTGCTTAGCGTAGAACATTAAAATTACTAGTAAAAAGCTATTAAAATGCAATTACTGCGTAATAGTTTATATATTGCAAGTAATCTTGTAGCAACTAAAGGAAAAATTACTACAACTTTTTTATAAGATCTTATAAAATCTGTTTAATTTCCTAACTAGTTAGCTGCTTAAGAAATAGGCACTAATTATTAGAGAAGACTACTTAGGCAAGCTGTATAATCATAATATCCAGTTAAAGACACTAAATAATATTATGTTAGTAATTAAAGGTTTTTCTATAAAAATTAAGAGGAATTATTAGTAGAAGTTTATAGAAATCTATTTAAATAACAATACTGCTACATTGCCTTAGAGAGGGCAATTAAGATATAAGAAATAGGCAATAAAGAAAAAGATTGTAATTAAAACGCCACCGCTATATACTTATAAGCCTAATAGCTTAGCAGAGAGAGCTAGTTAAAAGCTAATTACAAAGGCTATTAAGATGCGCACAAGCGCTAATCTACTAGCTAAGCTTTAGCTAGTAATTATAAATGCAGTAGCTTACTTACATAAAATAAGCCCTACTAAGATTTATAGCTACTAATCCCCTAACTAGGTGCTTAAAGAATAGTTTAGGAAATATTTCTAATACTATAAACTACCTAAGATTAGACACTAGACTGCTAATCTACGCCTAGACTAGAGTAGAATTTATACTTATAGCTGCCGAGCTTATTCTTTAAACAAGAAAAAGGCAGCTAGGCGTAATTATTAAGAATTTGAAGTTAATCCTTGTAGCTATATTAGTTATTTAGTTAGTTATTAAGCCTCTAACATATACTACATATAAGTACTAACACTTAATTAGGTAATTACTACCTGTAATGTAACTTTTAATAAATATTAATTTTACAGAAAAAATTACAAAGAAAAGCTGTTAAGAGATAAGGTAATCAAGATTGTAGAGATTCTTTATAATAGCGAGCTAGTTAATCCTAAAAACAACGTAAAATTCCTCTTGCCTGTTTAAAAAAGGGCGGATTAGAATACGCAGCTAACTACTAAAGACTTTAACAGTAATTTATTTAATATCTTAAGCAGTAAGGAAGGCCTACCTACTAAAGACAAGAGTAGATTAGAAGACGCTAAGTAAATAGAGCATAAGGCTAGTGCACTGTCAAGAACTTGCTTTAATTAGCAGCAAAATACTAGTCTTGCTACTTTAAAACTAACTTTTAAACTAGAAACCTTAAGGAGCAACAACGCGATTAATTGCACAGTTATTAATAGTTAAACAGTAGTGGGCTTGCTAAAAGAAGCTAATCTTTTAATACTTAAAAGTAAGGAGCTTCTTTTAAATAAGCCTAATAACTTATTACTAGTTTAACAGTCTGTGCCTAAAGACTCTAACGCGCTAGCTTGTTGTAATAGAACACCTGCTTAGGTAAGCAGAATAGCAGGGCGTAAATTATCTTAAAATTCAAAATTTAGGCCTTAAACAGTAGATAAGATAAGCAATTATAAGCTAAACCTCTACTTATAAAACGTAGTGCGTAGATTACAGGCAAAAGTCTAAATTAGCTTAAAAATTGTTATCTTTTACTACGCCAGCTAGGTAGCAGGCGTAAGCATAAAGACGCAACTTAAGATCTTAATAATTAACTAAAAAGTAAAATTACAGGTAGGGTTAATATATTAATTGCAGATTATAAAGATTTATTATAAAATAATTTTTATAATACTTACCTGCTAGGTTTGCAAGCAACTTAAGAAGACTAAGTAAGCTATAAGACTCTTAATTACGTAGTTATAGTAGCTTTGCTTACTAAGCATAAGCTAAGTAGAAATGCTTAATAGCATTGCGACGATCTACCTAAGCTACTAAGATTATAAAAGCAATTGCTTTAGCATCTTATAAAGGCCTTGTTTAAGGATTCCTGCAGGAAAGAGATTCATTAGTTAAGTAAAAATAAGACTTAGACTAAGATATTAAGAGAAGAAGCAAATAATTACCTAATACCTATAAAGTAAGTTTAGACCTACAGGTTTAATTAAGACAGCTTTTTTCTTAAATACAAGGCGTAGATTGTTATAAAAAGTAATCTTTAAGAGAAGGACTTAATTAACTTAATATACGCTGCTATATTAGTAGCTAAGTTCTTCTAAGCAGTAATAGCTATTACTGCTAAAAAATAATTTAGAGATTAAGCAATATAATATTGTAAGAGCATTCTATAATACGTTAATTACAGCAGATAACTTAGTAATTTGTAAGATGCTTAATAGCTTTAAAAAGCTTAGAAAGTGCGTACAGCTTAACTGCGTACTTTATAGATTATAAGACTTGCTACTGTTATAGTATAAGAACTTCTTAAGATTACTAAGAGAGATTAAACTAATTGCCTTACTAGAGGAGCACTGCCTATTTTTTAATCAAGATAAGAGGATCCTAGTTTTATTTTATATAAATAATATTCTACTGCTCTTTGCAAAAAATTATAAGCAGAGAGCAATAAATCTTTAGTTAAAGATTATAGATAAGTACAAGATACAGGAATAAGGATTAGTTAAATAGTTCCTTAGTATTAGAGTAATTAGAAATTGCAAGAAGTAAACAATTACGCTTATATATAATATGTACATTAACAAAATTGCAAAAAAGTTCAAGCTAGAAGATAACAGCTTTCCTAAGACTCTATTACTGTTAGAGGAGCTAATTAAGAACACTAGCAAAGCAACTAAGCAAGAGATTAAAGCTTACTAAAAAAGAGCTAAATTAGTACTGTACACAGCTATTATGCTACAACTAAATATTGCTTACTTAATCTTAAAGCTCTTACACTTCCTTACAAACTCTAGTAATTAGTATATAAAAGCTGTTAAACAAGTAATTATATACCTCTATTAGACAAGATAGGACACGATCTAGTATAGAAACTATAATAGCCTAAACTTAATAATTGCAGGCGACGCTTCCTTTGCAAATAATTAGGAAACTCGCTAATAATTTTATAGTTATATAGCAATTTTATATAGTAGTCTAATATTTTAGAAGGTAGCTTAGCAGACTACAGTTACTACATTAACTACTAAGGCTGAGCTGCTCGCCCTTAAGTACACTACTAAGGAGGCTATAGCCCTTAAGCGCTTCTTTTGTAAGCTGTCTCATAATCTAGAAAACATCTAGACAGTCTAG
Organism: Alternaria sp. 'sect. Undifilum'; assembly: GCA_024321975.1. Lineage (NCBI taxonomy): Eukaryota > Fungi > Ascomycota > Dothideomycetes > Pleosporales > Pleosporaceae > Alternaria > Alternaria sp. 'sect. Undifilum'. The sequence goes on from JAJJZI010000006.1 coordinate 3,129,979, forward strand.
TGTAATAACTAACAAATAATTAGGCTTATAGTTAAGAAGAATAAGCAAATTAGCACTTAATTAAGGCATATAAATATATAAAACATGTAGCTGCAGTAAGAATATGCTAAAAATTATTTTAAGTTAAGTACTTAGAAACAGCAAATATGCGAGCTAATAAACTAACTAAGTTGCTTACCTAATAATAGTTTAAGAAGTTTAAGCAGTTGCTTAACTTTTAGCAAGTTAAGCACTTAATTAAAGGTAACAACAATTAATAAATAAAAGAATTTGTATTAAGTAGCAACATCTATATACTAGGCTAAGTCTTATCTTAGTAGCTTAGAATAAGCAGGAGAACGTTAGCTAGATAAGCAGAAAACTAGAAAACTAAAACTAAAATTACTAGTAAGCATTAGAATTCTTATACTTGCTAGACTTTATTATTAGATTATGCTTAGCTTTAGCAAGTTTTAGCAAGCTTAAGAGCATTTTAAGCTATTCTAGCTTAAGCAGCAAGAGTATAGAGATAAGCAGCATAGCAACGCGAATTTAATCTATTACTTTTATACATAAAGTTATAAGATAATTGCCTGTGTACCCTAGCATAATAATTACGCTTATATAAATAGGTTATATAGCAATTAGGACGGCGTTGCATGCAAGGACAATTAGATAAAGTAAGTAGAAGAAATATTTCTTAAGCATGCTATTCTTAAAAAAACAATTGCTTAGAAAGTTGTTATTATTAAGGCTGCTGCTGCTGTTGCTGTTGTTGTTAATTATATACTAGCTGTTAAGCTAGCTGCTACGCAGGTTAACTTAGAACGTAAGTAGCATAATGCTACGTATTATAAAGCTTTTATTTATATAGACAACCTTAACTTAAGCTTATAGCCTGCTAAGTAGGCTGTGTCTAGCGCAAATAATTTTTAGCATTATACTTTAGATTAAAAATGCTTACAGGAGCAGGAGCAGGAGTAGGAGTTAGCAGCAGGAGTTAAGCGCGACAACTATAGACAGGAGGCTTCTACGCAGAAGGCTTTCTAGTAGACATAATGCTGCTATTTATCTTTTTACAGCAAGCAATAATGTCCTTAAGCAGTTAAGCTTTTAAAGCTTAGTATATCTTATTATTATTTTATCTTTAATAACAAGCTAGCAGTCTAAGCAAAGAGCTTAAAAGATTTAAAACTTGCCTTTTTATTTTTGTACATAGCTATAAATTAATTAGCAAGATTAATATTAACTATATAGCAAGTGTGTAATAAGCAACTGCTACAGCGTAAGCTACTCTAACTGCTAGTCTTAATGCAATTAAAGCAATATTTAGTGTATAAACTATTTAGCATCTTTTTTATGTAGCACTTATAAAGCAGAACGCAAGAATATAACAGATTAGCAGCAATTTTTAAAAAGCTATTAGGCGCCTTCTTCTAGGTTAAGGGGGGCGCGTAACGCTTAGTAAACAGCTTAATAAGCGTTTGTAGGCTATTACTGTTGTCTTGTTGCTAATTGCAGGATGCTGCTTAAGCAGTAAGCTACTGTAATTTTTGTATTAGCTCTTAAGAAGCCTTGCCCTTGCGCTAGCTTAATTGCTTAGTTAAACTCTTATGTAGATTAAAATTTAAGCAAAAACTTAACAGTAGACTTAATTTAGCAGGTAAAGTAATTAGCTTCTAAGTAAAGCTACTAGATGTCTTGCAATAAGCATATAAATTAAAAGGCAGTAGCAACTAACTTTTATTATTTTAAAAATTAGCTGCTTGCTAAATTTTATTGTTAAATAGACTTTAACGCGTGCAACGTTTATGCTTAGCGCTGTTTTTATAATTTTAACAACAGCTTGCTAATTAATACTTATACTTATTGTTGCTAGAGCCAGACTACACTAGAAAGATTAGCAGCTAATTAGTAAGAGAATAATAGGGTAACGCTGCTTACTATTTTAGTAATAGTAGTTAAGACAGTCCAGAAAAACTTAGTAATTAAATTTAAATAAGGCTAAAGAAAAGGTTTTAGAGGGGCAATAGACGTAATTAATATTGTAGTAGAGCTGCGCACTGACTAATTACGCGATATTTAGGGTCTATTCAATGTTTTAATATTAGGGCTGCGAGATTAATTAAAACATTAACAAGCAGTATTACTACGATAACAAAGGATTAGGCAGAGGAGCTATGTTTACAGAGGTTCTTAATTAACGACCTTAATTTATTACAATTGCCTAGTTGCTCACAGCTTAGATTGATAGTATCTTACTAACCTAGGGGGTGTGTTAGAGTATTAACGTGCGCAACATGTGGATCACCCTGTTAATCAAATGATCCTAGTAAGCTGAACACGTGACGATCGCGCTAGCGCCTATATATACCGGCCAGATTGTCTTATTTCTCTTCAGTAGTTATTGGTCACTTTGTTGTGGCACTTAGTTGATCAATACACTCATTCCACTCCTCCTGATCAAGCAATTGCTCCTTTTCAGCTCCTACATAAATTAAGTCCTTTTTTAAGTCTAATACTACAAACTGAATATGCTGTAGTTTTATATATTTTTGTGAATTTGTAATAGTTACATCTGCCTTAGTTATGCTATAAATAGTAAGCTTGCCTTTATTTACCTCTTCTGCTAGTAGGCCAGGTAAAAGATTAATAGGCAAGTCTTGCTCTTTTACTAGTGTAGCAGATATAAGGTTTAGTTGTAAGCTTTTGTCTACTATAGGTTTTATAAGCTTTAATACCTCAACTATACACTTTATAGTTAAAAGATGTACTAGCTTAAGTAAGATTACCTTACGTAGCGTGCCTAAGTCCTTGTTCTCCTAATAGAGAGCGATGTAGGCGGCAAGGTAGGACTAAAGTTTCTCTGCTCTTAGTCTTTTCCTAACTTAAGTACGTTAGCGCCGTCTGCTGTCCTTTCTAGCTTACCTAGCTTATAGTAGTTAGACTTGTAGTATCTAAGTTCCCCGCACTTATAACACTGTAGGTATATTCTTTAGTGCTTTTTTCGCTTATTTTACTTTGCTTTAGGCTATAATAGCCTATTCTTACATGCTTAGCGTTTTTAGAGTCTTTTTTACATTCTTTTACTTTTTCTAGTTTTAAGATACTCTTCCTTATTTCTTTTTAAAGTGTTGCAGTTTAAACTCTGCTTTTGAAGTTTTTACTAGTAAATAAAGTTTGTGTATTCTTTTACTTGCAGCAATGTTGCCTGTTAGTTTACTAGAAGTAAAAGAAGACTTTTTTTAATATCTTTATGCAATGCTGCAGTATATTCTAACATTTTAATATTAAGTGTGTAATTTAAGCCTAGTTCTTTTTATAATAGTTTTTTGTAGTCTAATAAGTCTATAAGATTCAAATTTAGGCGTTGATAAACCTGTTTTAAGCAGTTATAAGCCTATTGCTTGCTCTCCTAAGGTGATTTGAAAAAGTTCATTATTACTTTTACTAAATTTACTTATTTTAGTGTCTAAGAGAGTAACTTTTATTATTCAGCAGTTTAATGCACATGCTATAGCATTTTTAATAACTTTAAAATATATATTGTCTTATAGTTAATTTTTTAATTTTTTGTTTAAAAACTTTGTAGTATGCAACAAAAGTATAACTTGTAAATTCTTTTTTATTATTTGTATTGCGCACAGCTAGTCTTTAAGAACACATGTAGTAGCTTTAGACGTAGAAGACTAGACAATAAAGTTAAGTTAGTTTATCTAATTAAAGTTGTAGTTTTTAGGTTTTTATTAAGCGTACTTAGGTCTCTTATAATTACTTTATTGTACATTTTTTTAAGCTTAGCTAACTTGCGTTGTTTTAGTTGTTCCTCTTTTTATGCGCGCAATTGTGCCAGTTTCTAGTCTAAAGTAGCCTTTTTTAAGCTATTTTAGCCTTCTCTAGGTGTATATAAGCGTTGTAGTGCAATTAAAAATTAAAATGTATTACTTTCTTTATTTTGGTCTATTTTTTAGTTGTTAGATGCACGTTCTTGTTTCTCTTTAAGAATAATTACTAGATCTAACAATCTTGTTCTTTAGGTTTTTAAGTTAGATATTCCTTCTCTGTTGTTAGCAAAGGTACAGGCGCGGCTGTCTATACAGGTAGATTGAGCACTTATTGTGTAGCACAAGCGTATTTAAAAAAGATTGATTTAAATGTAAGACTTAATACTATATAAGCATACAAGATGCTAGAGATAGAGGGGTAATAGTATATGGCCTGTAAAAGGGAGACGAATTGATGCCATCTTAACTACGATATCGTATCTCTACTTATACTAAGGTAATCTAAGGTCACATAGCCTATTCGGACCTAATATAGCTGAATCTGACCTCAGCCATTCCGAACTGATCCGGCCTGGCCTGGAAGGCCGCCTGGTCCTGACAATTTAAAAATAACCTAGAATTAGTTCTTAAGAATAAATAAGTGCAATAGACAATAAGTGTACTAGCACAATTAGAAAATTAATATAATAGTACAGGGGTGTATTAGCATGTTTAGTAGAACAATATAATAACACAAAAAGTTAAAAAGCAAGTATAATTCTTAGATTAAATACTAAAATTTTGTATAAGGTTAAACACACTAAGCTATAAGAGTTTAGTGCATAAGCTATATACTAGGCAATAGCCTTAATAGTCGTGATCGCTCCTAGCAATAGTTGGTGATAGTCGTGATTGCACTTAACCATAGTCCTTAGCGTAGTGATCGGTCACGTGACTTCCCTTAGCCTTTGTCTGCAGAGTCACTCCTCCTCTTCTTAGCTGTGCGTAGTGCTGTTGCGGCGCAGTAGCTGGTGTTCCGGCTCTAGGTCGTAACACAAATTTAGGGCTAAACTTTTAGAATTTCTAGAGAACTCTATTGTCTGCCTAGCTTTTTTATGCTCTAACTCTTTAATTTCTTGCAACTTAACTGCTATTGCATCCTCTATGCAACAGTCTAACAAATTTACTTGCAACTGCAACTATTTTTTTGCGCGCGCGCTATACGTGCAACTTCTTTAAAGTTTTTTTAATACACTTTTATTGCTGTATCTTGCGCATTATAACTTTCTTTTATATAAACACGCAACTTTTCCTTTTCTACTGCCAAGTGTTTAAACTCTAACTCTGTTACATAAATTTTACATTGCTAGCTATAACGCAGGCACTTGCTATACTTCTTTAAACAAATATTTATTTATTTTTAAGGTATCAAAGATGGTGGTTGTTGTTGTAGTCAAAATAGGTTTTCTAAAAAAGTAAAAAGCAGCTGCCCTCTACTAATTAGTCGCAAAAGTCAAAAAAAGATTGTGTATAGTTAACGAAATTTAAACAGTAAGTGGATGAAGTCTACGCGCTAAGCGCTTAGAGCAGAAAAGCTTAGACTACTAAGCAAAATTAGGGTTAAAAAATTTGCTAAAGGTACTAAAAAACAACACTAATTAAAACGTGTTTAACAGCAATTGCTAGCCTATAGCTAGCAACAAGATTGCGATAGAGGTGGAGGAGGTAGAGGTAGAAGAGGGTAAGGACACGTACGTTACTGTAGCAGGAGCCTACAATAATTTATAAAAGCTCCCTGCCTACTACTTTTCACCTTTAGGATTTCCTACACTACATAGTACTATATACAAATAACATAATGCTTAAACTATTCTTCTCCCTATTTAACACAAAGACTAATAGCTTATATTAAGTAAAGTTAGACCTTACTAGGTTACTATATAAGAAGCTATAGTAGTAGATTACAAAGCCCGCGTTTACCTTTATTAAGTAACCTCCTTAGTTAGTTAAAGAGGAGCTGTTAGTAGTAGCTCTTATAGTAATTAGGTAGATGTAGAGGTTAAATTCTGTTATTTATTAACACCTTATTAATGCGTCTAGTATTATAGATGTTAAGGTTATAATAAAAGTTGTAAAAGGCTTATTTAGTAGCAAGTCTATTAAATACGTTACGTATATTAATAGTCTAAGTATAGTAATAATTTGTTATCTTACTAATCTCCTCCTGCGCGAATGCAACCTTAGTAGAGAAACCTTATAGTAGCTCTATAAGGAGCAAGAGCGTGTTAAAACAGCTATTAAGTAGCTAGGATAAACTAACAAGTAGGAGGATTTTGTAAGTTGCCTTTAGAGATAAGAGAGCTATGCTTAGATAGTAACGCTGTTGTTGTATATTTACATCTAAGTATAGGCGCTAGAAATGCTGCAACTACAACACTGCTAGGATAGCAATAAAGATAATAGAAGTTGCAGTTAGCAGTAAATAGTTATTAGTAAATATTTATTAGTTAAGAGAGTTAGTTAGAGAGATATTACGTATCTTTGTTTCTGTCTAAACATGCGACACACTAATTGCATGCTAGCAATGCTAAACAAGGGGGCATAAGCCTAGATACCTGTTGTTAGCAATAAATCTTTTTTACTAAAATAGTGTCTACAAAATGTGTGGTTACATCAAAAGGTTGTCTTAAAAGGCCGAAGCTTTAAACAAATATAAACTTTGCACACACGCTTGTTTTATATACAAGCAGAATATTTTTCAACTATAGCTTTTTTAAAAAAATTAATAAAGTTGCAGAAACAATAACAACAGTTAGTACTCATAAGAAGTTTCTACTTTGGCATAGTAAGACAGGAATAAGGTAGCTAACGCTACTTATAACGCAGGGCTACTTTAGTTATAGGCTAAGCTTTGCTACTGTTAGGTGACTTAAGGACAACTTACTAGAAGGAAGAAAGATAGTGTTATAATTAGAAAGAGGAACTTAAGAACTTAAGATCTCTAGCTATTAGCACATTTAAAATACTAACTCAATAGCAGTTAGCAGTTACGTAACTAATTAGTGCTTAGTGCTTTTAGCACTACTAAGCAAAACTAGTTAGTCTGCAGAACTGCTTAGTGCTTAGTACTTTTAGTATAACTAAGCAACACTAAGCAGTAGATACACTTATTAGTATATAGTCTTAGGCAATAAACTTTTACAGTTTATTATGTTTAACTTTATATTTAATTCAAAGATTTGTACTTGCTACTTAACCTTTGTGTTATTACATTAATTTACTAATTGTGCTAACACACCCCGTACTATTACATCGATCTACTAATCGTGCTAGTACACTAACCTCGTCCATCGCACTCGCTCGTCCCCGAGAACCAACACTAGGTCATCTAAGGACGACCTTCACACAAAGTTGTGCAGCTAGTAAATGCTAACTTAGCTAGCGCCGCGTACAGCTAGCAGCTTATTAGCTATATTATGTACAGCTTTGTACGTAGGCGCAAATCCACGTTAATTAAGATTAAGTATAACTATAGCTAACTATTACTTGCTCCTCTTGCTTGGTAAGTTTCTTTAAGTTGGGCTGGCAATCGCGTTAGGCAGGCTTTCTAGCGCGTCGGTTACGCAGCGTAGATTTAGGAACTTAGTAAATAGAAGCAGCGCGTTGATTTTTTTTTAATTTAACTAGATTTAATAGAGAAGATAGCAAGCTAAATATATGCTTTAATTGATAGTATTTGAGTAACGTTACGTGGAGCTATTGTATATTGAGATAGGAGAGGTGCGCAAAGTTGGTGGGGTGCGCGACTCGCTTGTATGCGCGACTCGCTTATGAAACATGTTAAATAATACCATCTCGTGCACGCACAACTTGGATGAAATTATCTTTGGCTTTTAATCTCTCCCATCTTGTTTGGTCCCCTGGTGCAAGTCGTACCATTTACCATGAGATTTGGTTGCAGCTCTTTGTATCCTACACATGAAAAAGCTCCTATGGAGAGGGGCATATTACCTATCTCTCCTCTAGAACATCGGGTAGCTGTAGACGAGCGTAGAAGACGGTTACAACGTTGGTGAGACGTTATTGCAGGTAGCTTTTACACCCCTGTCCATGATATTCTAAGCACAGTTGTGGTTGTTGTTTGCCTGGAGCAGCTTTACTGTAGCTCGAAAGGCCAAAATACGCACCACGTTTGTTAGGAGTAATTGTTGTTAAGCTAGTGTACTTGCAATAAAGAGCTGAGAGAGAGAGAGAGATAGGTGTTTGTCAGGCCAATGGCAATTTCTAATGTTCGTAGTGTGGTCTACCCCGCTGACGTGTAGTGAGAGAAGAAGGCGCACGGCAGTGTTGAATGTGAAAACGGAAGGCACAATCGAGACCGGAACACGCCATCTCATGTTGCAGCTGGAATTGCAGCAACGCGCGGTAAAGGCGCGAGAGAGCCCGGGAGCTATGCGCGCGCGCCCGTCTTATCATGTGGCTAAGCACCGAGAGGGTATTCGTAGTTTAGGTATGGCTAGATCCCGCGCGAGAGCGGAGATGCCTTTAGGTTGTTAGTTTTGGTACATCAGGACTGGGGCGTTTCCCGGGAGTCATTTGCGAACGGCAGGACTTGGGTCAAGTCTGAAATGAATGGTACTCTCGCCGTGTTACGATGCGGTTGAAGATGTGTGCGCCAACCGTGGTTGTTGAGCGTGACTTTTCTTGTACTGAGAGGAAAAGGAAATTCAGTGCAAGTCGCTGATGGACCCCCACTCGTCGAAGTGCGACGGTGATGCTGAAGCATATTCTGAAGAGAGAACCTGGAGAATGGAACTCGAGGCGAGCAGCTTTTCATGTAAACGGTACATACCGCTGCCTGCGATGGCGGTAGGCGTAGCGAAAAGCGCCGCAGCAGCCACCAAGCCCTTGCGCTCATTTTTGCTTTTCTCTACGGCGGGAATGTCATCCCGGAAGGAGGATGGATGTGGTCCCACCTTTTTCGCAGGGTTGCACCGAGAGGCCGCTCGGTGCCACACAGCCCTGGGGCGAACATGTTCATGACAAGTTCATGGCGCACACGAACCAAGGTCCTTAGCCAGACACATTGCAGTGGTTTGGAGGCGTGATGGCTTTCGACCGTTGAACCTACTGCAAAGCGAGCGGGGAATATGGGGGCCCGGCAGTGGGCGTCGGAAAATGCTTGACCTTCCTCGACCAGCAGCGACTAGGGACATGTTGGACAGAACAGCGAGTGCACAACATGTCAGCCAACGGCGGTCAACAGCCACTCATCTGCGCCGCCCGGAGTCGGTCGATCGGCTGCATTAGCTACATGCAGACTCACCCGGAAAGCATCGCAGAGGGGGAAAGATGGTAGCACTCGACGGACAGAGCCATGTTCCAGAGTTTGTACACCCCGCGGAGCAACAGTTTGCCAGTCGTGTAATAGTACGTGACGGCGCGTAGCATGCAGGTGGGAGGAGGCGTCAAGCGCCGTCTAAACGTGTGCATGCATCTCGCTCGCTGGGCAACTCAACGATGAAGGCAGCAAAATTCCCGGCCCGCTCGAGTGCCAAGACGAGGCTCCTTCTTCACGGTCCCACAAAACACGTTCCGAAAAGACAACAGTGCGCTGTGCCAAAGTCATGTCGCTAGCGGCAGAATGGAAAGCATATACACATCGACGGGCAGCACACTGTCGGGTTCCCAGGTCACGATGCAGATCAGAGCCTCGACCTGACAGACGGACGCGACGAAACGTCCTGCTGGGGCGTTTCGCAATGCGCCTCGCCGTTGCCGCTCAGATGTGCCGCGTGCAGGCATCACGTGTGGAGACAGCAATGAACGTAGTCGTGGCAGCTGGGGAGGGTAGCCGCGGAGTCGCAACAGGCCGACTCCAATCTGTTTGGTAAAGCAGAGACACGGACCTTCCGCATTGGCAGGGACAACAGTCCGTTTTAAAAAAACAGCCTCGCTTACCGGCACGGCTTTGATGACGCGCGCAGGTCAGCCCTAGAGGATGGATCCACCAGCTTGGAGTTTCACGTGGGTGCGGTTCTTGAGCCCAGATGCTAAGAGAGGGGCTTTGGTTAGCGGCGGCCCGATGTCCTTTTCTCGGCCACGCTGCTCCGTCGACTCCACGACAGATGTGCTACGGGTACAGTGGGCTGCAGCAAGCCAAGAACATCCGATGCAATCATGGCGCGGGCGAAGGGCGGCAGATGCCAGCGGCTTGGTCCTGCACCGAGGCGACGCAATCCTGGTTGCAAGCTCATGCACCAGCTAATGATCGACTCTTGTCAGATTCAGGCTGCGGCAGGGGGTGGGTTGGGTGACACGAGCCTTTTTGCCGAGGACGCGGGAGCGGAGGACAACTGCGTCACATTGCGATGCATGCCGAGAGCCGCTAAGCAGACGACGGAGGCTTCTCTGTTCTCATGGGGGGGAGGGGGGGCGCTGGCTGATCGCCCGCCCCCGGCCTTTGGACGGCACTGTGTACGGTATGGGTGCGCATTAGCTGTGTCAGCACCGCCGTCGTCCGTCGTCGCTCGTGCCCCTTTTTGCAGGCCTTTATATCAGCCCATGGCAGCATGGCTGGCCCACTTCCGAAATGGAGACCATGCCGTCTTCACCAGTGGGCTTCGCGAGCTGAGCAGCCGTAGGGCGGCGATTCGAGTCTGAGTGGCTGGCATGGCAATCTGGCGACGCCTCCCACCAAGCCCCGCTACCCGAGTAGCCAGGCTCGCGAAAAGGAACTATGCCATCGACTTTTGAGTGTCGCGACAGCTTGGTCGCCTTGCGTGGCTATCCACGTAGACGCTCTACGCAAGGTTTCTGTAGATTATCGTGCATGTTGGAAGTCCAAGCTAGTTCATGTTTGAACTATCCGTGGACAGTTCAACGGCGACAAACGACACATGCAGCCATGTCGGATCAACTTGCTCAGGCAGCTGGGTGTGGCGTTCTGGGCTGGCAGTATGTATAGCTATGGTTATGGCTTGTAGGAAATCGGCGAAACAAAAGATTCATCAGTCCTCCAGATGCGGCGCACATAGCGTAATAGCGGTAGCGTGTCAATCCATCGGCTCCGCTGTTCGGTGAACCTGGGACGAACGGTGCCAGATGCGCATGGATCAATGTGAAACCGACCTCACGATCAACCAGAACTCACCAAGCTGATGTAGCACGGTAGGGCGCCAGTGGTCGCATGGGTCGCGGCGGATAGACAGCGCGTCGCGATGCTACTAGGCACGTAATTTACGGCCCACTGGCACACAAGTGGGTCTTGTGTGGGGCGAGGGGCCGTGCACGCTAGGCAGTACATCCCTGCGGCATCTGGTCCCCTTACCCACGTCTGATGAAGGGACGTTGGAGCGCCCCTTCCATCTGTTGGTCTGCGGCTTCCTCATCTGTTTTCTCTTCCACGAGGCTGCATCCCACATCAGTCTTTCCTTGCCAACACACGCCGTGGCCAAGACGACAACACTGCTGCTCTCATCCCACACTGCAGATCCAAGACGGCGTCTACACCATCCGTGTTCCTCTGCGCGCTGCTGCCCTTCTCCGCGCCAACCTCTCCACGCCTCGACTCGCACCCGTCAGTACGCTTGCGAGACGCGCTCCCACGCCCGACTGTACGTATCCATCCTCCACCACAGCCATCAAACTCCATCTCCTGACGCATCCAGATAGACCGCCCCGCGACACATCTAGTGGCTCTCGTCTTGTCTTCCCCTCCACCAGACCATCTCGTCACTGTCGCGGCTTCAGTAGCGCAGACGTCGCATTGCAGCCAGACTAGTCGGAAGCAGCCGTCATGGCACAACACCAGCAACCTTCGCCCACCACGGGCATGCCTCCACATCATGTTGGGCAGCATCCTGCGCACGCCCAGGTGAATGGACACCCGCCGCACGCGAACCAGCCCAAGACCCCGTCGCAGTACTTGGGACAATTGACCGAGGCTGTGTGGACGCAGATGGGTAAGCTGGTATCCATTGTCTGCACGACGCGCCCAAACTAACTCCCGACAGGCTCCCTCTCTGAGCAAATGCAAGACTACGACGGTGCTATGCAATGCTACGAACAGGCCTTGAAGTTCAACCAGTGGTCTGTGCCGGCTATGCAAGGCATCGCATGCATTCTGCGCACCAAAGACGCCTTTCCCGCAGCTGTCGAATACTTGCGCACCATTCTCAAGGTCGACCAAGCCAATGGCGATGTTTGGGGCAGCCTCGGTAAGGACTTTGCGCGCACACCATGCTCGTACCATGTCACTGACACGACTAGGTCATTGCTACCTCATGATGGATGACTTGCAGCAGGCTTATTCTGCCTACCAGCAAGCCCTGTACCATCTGTCTGATCCCAAAGAGCCGAAGCTTTGGTATGGCATCGGAATACTCTATGATCGCTACGGATCCCTAGAGCACGCCGAAGAGGCTTTTTCGCAGGTCATGCGCATGGAGCCAACATTCGAAAAGGCAAACGAGATTTACTTCCGCCTGGGTATAATCTACAAGCAGCAGCAGAAGTTCAACCAAAGTTTAGACGTGAGCATACCCGAATCTCATCACACGAAAGCTGCTAACCATCTTGCAGTGCTTCAAGTACATTGTCACCAACCCTCCTCGCCCACTGACGGAAGAGGACATCTGGTTCCAGATCGGACATGTGTACGAACAACAGAAAGAGGTTTGTCTTATCCGGCTTCGTAAGCTTTTCATCGCTGACATGATATCTAGTTCGATGCTGCAAAGAGTGCCTATCGCCGGGTCCTCGAGCGTGATGCCAACCATGCCAAGGTCCTACAACAGCTGGGATGGCTACATCACCAGCAGAGCACCAATTACGCTAGTCAGGAGCAGGCCATTGAGTACCTGGAGAAGTCTGTTGCTTCCGGTAAGCATTGTATCCCCATGTGATTATGCACGTGTGTCTAATCCATTGCTCTAGACCAAACGGATGCGCAGAGCTGGTACCTGCTGGGACGTTGTTACATGTCACAGCAGAAGTATCCCAAGGCGTACGAGGCTTATCAACAAGCTGTGTATCGTGACGGCAGGAACCCAACCTTCTGGTGCAGCATTGGTGTACTGTACTACCAGATCAACCAGTACCGCGACGCGCTGGACGCATACTCCCGTGCAATCCGCCTCAACCCCAACATCTCGGAAGTTTGGTACGATCTCGGCACTCTGGTAAGTACTTGATCGTTCCTAGACTGGAACCTCTTCACTAACCATGGCACAGTACGAGTCCTGCAACAACCAGACAGCAGATGCACTTGATGCATACCAACGTGCGGCCGACCTCGACCCATCCAACGTTCACATCAAGGCTCGCCTGCAGCTTCTGCAGAATGGACAAACGTCTGCGGGCGCCCCGAACCAGGGCAACGCTCCCATCCCACAAGACGTGCACCCTCAAGCCTACCAGCCTGCCTCTGTTCATGGCCCTACTGCTCCGCAATGGGGCGCACCTCAGCCTCAGCAACCTCCGCAAGGTCCTGCTCCTCCAGCCTTGGCGCCTGGATGGGACCGCCCTCTGGCACAGATCCGCGATCCTGGCCTTCCACCACAGCAGTTGAACCCATATGAACAGCGTGAGGGCATCCGTCCGCCTACACAACATGCTCCTCAAAGGCCTGTAAGCCCCAGACAGGAAGCACCTAGGACATACGCAGAGCCTCCCCGCCCTCCTACAAACGGTCCTGGTCCTCAAGGCCCAGCTGGTCCCCCTCCTCCAGGGCCACCAGGGCCAATGCGTCGCGGCATGTCTCCGTCCCCCAAGACGCACCACGTTGCTCCCAGTCCCTATCACCCTCAGCCACCACAACTTACTCCACAGGCGGCTCATGTGCAACCACAGCCACCGCTACACCAGCAGCCATCTCAGCCTAACCGTATTTCCAACCCGAATTACGGCCCTCACGCTGGTAGCGTCCCTCCCCCGCCCCCTCCGCCACCTACGGGTCTCGGCGGCCCACCAACTCAGGCCGTTAGCCAGAGTGCCGTACCTCCGTACGGTGTCCGCCCTACCAGTCCACCGCTGGAGGTGCGTTCCATCGTTGAGAACCGAGCGGGATCACCGCGGAACGGGTACCAGGGACCATACCAACACCATGCCGATCCTTCGGCTACTGGCGGTATCGCTAGCGGAGCTCCTCCGCCAGCTTCTGCTCAAACCGCTGCTGAGCAAGCAGCGCGTGAACGCGATGACAGACCGCCGACTGCCCCACCAAAGCGACACCGCGAATGGGAAGAAACTGACCACACGAACGCAAAGCCCCCTACGAACGACGAGAAGCGTCAGAAGATGGAAGAGCCCCACAGCCGCCGTCCAACGCCTCCACACCGCATGTCGTCTCCTCAGGTGCCACGTCAGAGTCCTCAAGACGGACCCGACCCCCGCCGCTTCAATGAAGGCTACCACCCGTCTGAGGCTGCTCATCATCCGCCTTCGCTTCCACCCATGGCAGCAGCGCGACCATTGTCTCGCATGTCGGAAACACCAAAGCAGGAGCGAGCGGAGCATCACGAACCGGCTGCTCGACACATGGATGTGGACGAGAACTACGATGATGAGGGCGAGGATACGAAGCCCAACGCACCCAAGTCTGAGCGTAGTAGCCCTCGCAACGCGCCCACAAACGGCGTTCCTTCTCATGTTCCCACTGCAGCTGAGCAAAAGTCTTAGGAGGCATGGCTCAACAGTGTCGAGTTGATCTAGTACATTGACAGGATTTTCTTTTGATTGGTTTTGCGATTAGTTGCATGAGATTTGGGGAGTTGGGCATGTCTCGTTGGAGGGCAAAATATGTGGGGGAGAGATGTGGTAACGTCCTTCCGCATGGCGATGATACCCTGCGCGCCTTGTATTGGTTCTGTCCTTTTGCGGGTGTGGTGTATTCTTTAATCACGTACGAGAATGAAAAATAAATGCAATTTGTTAATTTAAGGAGACTTTTGTTTGCTGTGTATATGCGTGTTTGTTGGTTGCGGCTGTTGCCTGTGGATGATGCCGTTACTGGTGATGCGTGAGGTTTGGTTCCTCGTGCGCTGATGATGGTGGCGGGGTCGCGCACCTGCTCGTGGAAGCACCCGCAGCTAGCCGTTGCGTCATCGCACCGCGTTATCATCTCGCAACCATGGGCAGACTGCTTCAACATCTTGCTCGATATCTCCTACACACGACGAACCGTACAAACCGTACAAAAACCAAGAAAGCCTTTCCTGTCTTCCACAACATCGAAGTAGTCACTAGCCGTAAAGACGTGCCATCATCCCGCGCCAGTGTCCGAAATCAGCTACACACGCGCCGTACCCTCGACTCCATCGTCTTCGTCCCACGTCCCGTCCTCTCCTTGGGTGTTGGTTGCAAAGAAGTTGTTTGGCGATCCGCTCTTCGCAACATGTCTTCCGACGCAGACTATGCCGCTTTTCTCGACAAAGCAAACCAAGATACTGGCTCGGCAGAGACCAAGGACGCATCGCAGACGAAGAAGAGCTATGGTACCAAGAGCGTGAATACCGCCGTACCAAAAGCACTAGAACAAGTCGAAGAGTACTATGTTAGTGACTCTGATGAGCCATTTGAACCTGTTGCGTTAGAGTTTGAGGGTGGGAGCGTGTCGGCCGGTAGGAATCCTTTCACTAGGCCCTCGCGAACTGCAAGACGAAGCTAACATGCACACAGACGATCTGAAAAAACTCATCGGCAGCGACAAAGTAGAGGAGGTCAAGGGCACCGGCTTCGAGAGCCAATACAAAAAGGTCGTCGATGCGGTGAAGCAGGCAGGAAACGGCAGCGTCAAGGTGTTCCGGGTCGAGCTCGAGGGCACAAGGGCAGAATACTACGTGGTTGCAGTGGACGACAAGGAAGGCAGGATCGTGGGCCTCAAGGCTCTTGCGGTAGAGTCGTAAGCTGCTGCTGCTGCTGCTGCATTGCATCGGGAAATGAGATGAACCATGATGCGCAAGCCGGATTATACACATGCCGATCTACATTGAACTAGTTTGCGCAATGGCGCTTGGGTGATGATGGCGCGAATAACGCGGTTCTGAAACTTGTCGCTCGCTGGGATATGGTAGACATGTGGCGGGTCCTTCTGACAGGTGGAGGATCGTGCAGCTTATGACACAAGGTCGAATTTCCGTTCTGGTTTAAGTGTTTTAATACGCCGGGTAGATGTGCGCGGTTGCCTCTCTCTCTTTCTTCACGGTAGTCAAAGCTTTGGGTTTCAGTGCGACGACTTGGTTGTTTTTCTCCAACTCCCCTTGAATTACTGCACGTGTTTGGATAAGAAAACATGCATGGCCGCATGATGCCTGTGCTTGAAAGCACGCGGCAATGGTGAATCCACGCGACGGGCACGAGTCGCGCGGTGTGGTTTCAACCGTCGGTAGCAAGAAGCTCCTGCGAATGTAGTCTGTCTACTCATCTATTCCACCCAGCTGGCGCGGCCTGCAGCCTCGTTTGCGTCGAGAACCTCAGCCTTGCATTTACCGTTGTCGATGGGCGTCTTGATTGGCTGCGCCACACTCACTAGTCCGCCCAATCCAGCTAGGCGTCGGAGCAAGGTTACAGAACAGCACAGCGCCGTGTTGCTGCGCCTAGAAGCTTTTCATTTCGGGTGTACCCTAGGCAGGCCTTGGCGCCGGACAAAGAGATGCATCAGGCATCAGGCTCAACCCAGAATGAATGTTAGCATCTGTCAGGAAGCCGGCGACAGCAGTAGCGGAGGTTGGCATGGGATAGGGAGTGAGTGAGTGAGTGAGTGAGATGCAGACGACTGTCTGCGAACGGTGGCGGCGAAAGGGGGATGATGGGCAGGCAGAGGGCATAGACCACGATACGTCTTGGGGATCCGAGAAGAAGGATTGAGGATGAATCAAAAAAGTATCGTGTCAGATGGCGATGCTACGTTTGGCAGCGATACAATGGGCGAGACGGCTCAACACACCAGACAAGGGCAAGATGGTGTGAAGGTACAGGTCAACGGTCGTGAGCACGAGGCAGGTTCGTGTGTTGCAAAGCGCGGTACCGAAAGCCGCTTGCGAGGTTGTGGATGGGGATTGTGGGTTATTATATGTGGTCCGACGCGTAATGGTAGCTGCGATCATCTTGGGCTATCGATTGCGCGTGCAGAGACACGCATTGTGGTTTGCAAGGCCATGTTGAGGCGAGGGATGTGCAGAGCTAGATGCAGCGTGCAGGCGGTTTCTATAGAAACAATCACCTGTACCGTGGCGGGGGCTGCAGACAGCGCGTCGGTCTTGGAGAGTTAGGATGAAACATGTCAAGGCAGAGTGGTGGCTGCAGCAGCTGGACAGACAGCACGACAAGTCTTCAGGCATGGCAAGGCAATTTGACAACTTTTTTTGAACAGGCTCCACCATAGGAGAGAAACAGGTCAAAAGTGTTGAAACGGCACGAGTAGATTTACCAAGGCTCTCTCCCGCCGGCGTGCGTAAGCGCGGGCCTTTGCATCTTTGCCGCTCCTTGGTTGAGCTTCGAGATCTTCGCCCTCCCTAGAAGCCGCCGTGTGGGCCCCGACTCAGGAACAAAAACCCCAAACCTCTCCCACCACCCAGCCAGCTTGCCACTCTCTGGCCACGGCGCCATCCCTGCCTGCCTGTTGTTCCTTTCACCATCCACATCATCACCGCGGTTCGCTCTTTGTTACATGATTTTCCCCATCGCTGCCCATCCATCGCCTTCTCATCTGCGTCTTGGAGTCGAGTCGTGAGTCGTGAGTCGTGAGTCGTGAGTCGTGCGTCATTCGCTCCTGCTACCGTTGAAGAGCGCCTGCCCTGCCTGCTAGATCGCTTATCCTGGGCGCCGCCTCCCCACCCCCCGCTTGCGCCAGGAGCCATCCATTCACCTCCCCTTGAACCTCAACTCTCCCCATCCTTCCTCACGCCGCCCCTTCTTTCTGCTCCTCGACCCAAGTAGCGATAACGAGCAGCATCGCCATACGAGCCGAGGATTTCCAACATCCCCGGCCTGGTTTTCCTTGACAGCTACTAGCTGCCATATCCCTTGTTCGTAATCTTGGGCCACCTGCGTGCCATACGTTACCCCAGACACTCGTTTTTACGTGCATACCGACTACGACGCATACTCTTCCCTTCGCTCTGCCACCTCAAGTAGCAGTTAGCCAAGAAACATCGCCAATTCCTGACCGCATACGCTCGCTCGCACTATGATGCCGCAATCGCCGAGGGGAGACGGGCCTCCCCATCTCCGCCTCAACTCGGGCTCCCACGAGCCCACAACCGACGATAACTCGCCGCCTGCTGTGCGGCCGAGCACTGCACGAACCAACTCGGCGCGTTCGTTAACCCAGCCAATTCGCCCCGGCACTGCTCCAAGTCCTGGCATCCCATCGCCAGGAGCACCCCATATATACAGCGATGCAGCCATTGCAGAGTCTGCCGAGATGCTGCTCCCGCCCCGGAAGATGAGGATGCGCTCCTACCGAGACGAATCGCCCCTGCAATCACCCTCTGGCTTCGATTCGCGGCGGACAAGTTGGAGCTCAGACATGACGGGAGGGCCGTTTGCTTCGCCTTTCGACGACTCGAGAGCGCCGTCGCGAGCTGGCAGCGAGGAAGATCTGAACACCCAGACTGTTTCTGAGAAGTTCAACATCCACCCATCAGCTGGACTCTTACTGTTCCCGGAAGACGTGGAGAAGGACGACTACCTGCACAACCCCGACCCCAACGAAAAGGACAAGAGGGACTGTGACATCTTCACCCGGAGAGGTGTAGTCAATCTTGGAGGTTTGGCCCTTCTCGCGCTTGGTCTTCTCATGCTTTTCATCGGTTATCCCATTCTGTAGGTTTTTTCTTTCTTTTCGCGTTGCCCGTCATCTGCTGTCGTTCTAACACATCTCAGCACCTTCGTCGAGGACATTACGAAGCCACAAAGAGGCCCCTGTACAGATAACCCTTTGTGTATACCCGGCAAGCAAAACGAGCCGCTCCTGACCAACGTCCGGAGAGGTCTTATCGACCCGGACACGCCCCCGGAGGTCATGACGCGAACATCGTACAACGGCGAGAAGCAAGTCCTCGTTTTCTCAGACGAGTTCAACACCGACGGTCGCGCTTTCTACGACGGTGACGACCCATTCTTCCAAGCCGTCGATATTTGGTACGGTGCTACTATGGATTTGGAGGTACGTTTTCATACATCGGTCTTGGAGTGGCAAACGCTAATATCCCGCAGTGGTACGATCCCGACCAAGCATTTACCAAAGACGGTGTTCTCAACTTGAGATTCACCAAAGAAAAGAGTCACGGCCTCGATTACCGTTCCGGCATGATCCAATCGTGGAACAAGCTCTGCTACAAGGGTGGACATTTGGAGGCTAGCATATCACTACCCGGTCGTGGTAACGTGAGTGGTTTCTGGCCTGGTTTCTGGACCATGGGCAACCTTGCTCGTCCTGGTTACTTGGCCTCGACCGAAGGTCTTTGGCCATACAGTTACCACGATGAGTGCGATATTGGCATCACACCGAACCAAAGTTCCTACGACGGTCTCAGCTACTTGCCTGGTATGAAGTTACCCGCTTGCACCTGCAAGAGTGAAGACCATCCTAGCCCTGGTAAATCTCGAAGTGCTCCAGAAATCGATGCTCTTGAAGGTTCAGTCCATTTCCTCGGTCCCGGAGAGAGCAACGCGGTTGGTGTAGTGTCTCAGTCCTTCCAAGCAGCACCCTTCGACACATGGTACATGCCTGACTATGGTAAGCTCTCTCAGTTCTCTGCTTGTCTGGATTTTAACTAATATCTGGCAAGAATACATGGAGCTCTACGATACCTCGATTACCACGATGAACGCTTACAAGGGTGGACCTTTCCAGCAGGCTATTTCTGGCTTGACCAACCTGAACAACGACTGGTACGACGGCAAGCAGTATCAAACATATTCGTTTGAATACAAAACCGGCGGCGAAGGTTTCATTACGTGGTACGTCGGAGAGGATAAGACCTGGACTATGAGAGCACCAGCGACACGTCCCAACGGTAACATTGGCACGCGAATCATCCCCGAAGAGCCCATGTCTGTCATTGCCAACTTTGGAATGTCGAACAGTTTCGCCGCTATCAACATCGAGGATATCGAGGCCAATGACCTTCCAGCTACCATGCGGATAGACTACATTCGCATTTACCAGCCAGAGGACAACCAGATCATGACGTGCGATCCTGAAGGTTACCCTACCACGGAGTACATCAGGACCCACCCTGAGCCTTACGCGAATCCCAACCTCACTGACTGGTAAGCTGTCACATCAAAAACCTGTTATAACATTACTAACACGAAAGCAGGAAATCTACCAAATATGATTGGCCAAAGAACTCCTTCATGGACGACTGCAAGTCATGAGTCTTGTGACTTTCGATTTTTTCTTCTCTCCGATACTGCTGGCTTTCAGTTTCTGTCACACTTTCCCCTTTATGTCGACTACCTAATGCGGCCATGGCAGACGACAATACCCTTAAGACTGGATTTCTCATCGCAAAAAAAGCATGTAACAATAGACCGTTTTTCATCTATCAACCTTGTCCAAGGCATTCTGCATTTGCATGGAGCCTGGGGCGTTTTTTTCATCTCGGATTTGACATCTTCGCCTTACTTCTGGACAACACAAATGTCTCTGGCCTGCACATGCTGTCTGGCTTCCTAGGACTTGGGGGTCATACGCACCACCGCCGTAAGGATATACACCCGCTTGTCGCTCTTTTCGACCACGTCTTCTGTCCAGCGATGCCCTCTCGGTGGCGTCATCGGCAAGAAACATTTTCTCAACACTTCTCACATGTAAACGGCGCGTCTCCTGTATATCAGTGGCATTTATTCTTCTATGCATCGCCTGTACAGAGCATACTTGCAAGTTATCAAGTGTTTCCAAGACGGTGTTTTTCTTGACCTCTTCCTTCTTTTTGGGGGGGATTCCTGGTTGGAGTTGCTGGACGGCTTTCCTTCCGTATCTATTCTCGTTCTTGTTGTTGTTGTTTTTTGTTTTTTTCTCTTTTCAACTCACATGTAATGCATTGTTTTGCTCTCTGTCTCCTGGTGGTGTTTTTTTTTGTTTTGTTTTGGAATCGTTGGGTACTTTGGAGCAACAAGGAATGGGATGTGATAATCGGAAATGATCGGATGAATGAGGAACACCTATTTTTGTTTTGTGTGCGTGTGTGTGTGGATTGATATATCCGGACGTTCTTAATGTTTAGCGGAGGGAGAAGGAGGACAAGATGTAGATGTAGATGGTGGGAGGGGAATGGTGACCAGATGATGGTACAAAGAGGGGAGGGAGATGAGCAGTTGAAGAGACACAGAGAGAGAGAGAGAGATGGAGAAAACATACCCACCTCCATTTGATATCTAGATGTAAGAAGTAAACAAAGTTTTGAATTCATTCATGTTTAACATGAAATAATCCTCTTACATGTGTCAAGTCTTTGTTGCTAACTACCTCTCTTGCTTTTTTTTCCTTCCTTCCTTTCCATGTCGGGGTTTCTCTGCGGTTGATGAAGTGAGTTTGGTAAAGTGGACGAGATGTGACGAATGTACGCGAGGCAATGTCAAGCATCTCATCTCGCGCTTCTTTTTTTCATCCACGCTATTCGAAATGCGACTAATCCCATAGAATGCATGTAGCTCAACCGAGTATGCGAACACGTGCGGTGGGGAGGAGATTCCTACGAGCCAATTTTCAAACACACACGCTTTGCAATTGGATATATATATATATATCTACAAGATCAACTCAAAGAAGCCGGTCTAACACAACTAGAAAAAGAGCGCCAACAGTTTCTTTAAAATTTCCCCCCTCGCCTTTCAAAGAATCTATGATGCTTGCCCTCACCCCCCCCCCAACTTTTCATCCCCTCATTCCCAATCCCATTTGATCCTCGTAAACACCTAATACGGAATACCATCGTATTCACCGTAACCCAGAGCCAAGTTCATATTCTGCAAGCATTGAGTAGCAGCGCCCTTGAGGAGGTTATCAATAGTAGCGTTTACGACGACGCGCTTTCCCGAGCTGTGAACAGCAAACCCGCCGATTTCGACGCCGTGCTTGCCCGAGATGTTCTTGACGAGGGGGGACTCGCCAACAATCTTGACAAGCTTCTCGCCGGCGTAGCGGTCTTGGTATAGGTTGCGGATGTCACGCGAGGTCATTGTGCGGTTGAGGGGGATGGAGATGGTGTGCTATTGTGTCGTGTTAGTGATACGGAATCGTGTGAAAGAGAGAGAGAGAGAGAAAGAGAGAGAACAAAAACTTACGTGAATACCCTGGAACCAAACAGCAACATGAGGGATAAAAGCAACCTCGGTCCCTAGCTGCCGCGAAATCTCCTTCTCGTGAATGTGGTCCGTCAAGCTGTAGGGGATAAGGTTGTTTTCGAGGTTCTTCACGTCATTCTTTGGGCTGGGCTTGGTGCCTGCTCCAGAATAACCCGAGACACCAAAGACAGTCGGCTGGCCACCAATGAACTCAAGCAAAGGCGCAATGCCGAGTTGAGCAGCAGTGGCATAGCAACCCGGATTTGCTATGCGCGTAGCGTCAGAAATCTTTGAGCGGTCAATAGTCTCCGGCAGTCCATAAGTCCATGACTCATCAAAACGGTAGTCAGCACTCAGATCTACGATGAGAGTTTCTTTACCGCTCTCGTTGATGGCATCAACGAAAGGCTTGCAAACGCCATTGGGGAGGGCCATGACCCAGCAGTCAACTTCTCTGTTCTCGGCCATCTTCTTAACGTCCTCAGCTGATAGGTTCTCATAGATGATCTGTCGCTTGGTGTAACCTTCAAGCTTCTTGCCGGCAAGTTCACGTGATGATACATGTCGCAGGTCCATGTTGGGATGCTTGTTAAGCAGCTCAATAAGAGCTTGCCCTGTGTAGCCTCGCGCACCGATCAATGCAACCTTGGCGGGATAGTCCCGGTGCTTGTGCTTGATACCGTATGGCGGGTTGGGGTTAGTCGTGTCCATTGACCGTGGTGTCGTGGTAGCGAAGCCTCGCGCCGACGCAGGAATGGTCCTGTTCTGTCTAAGCTGAGGCCTCGCAGATTGGCCGGCGATGGTCGCGTAACCGCGTGTCTGCTGGCCACCCTGCTTCAAGCTAGCAACAAAGTCGGCCGCCCGTCGGAACTGGGCATCCAGACTGTCCTTCAACATGCTGCGGCCCTGTTTCTGGTAGTTCTCAAGCAGCGAGAAGATCTCGGAAGACTCAGCCGCGCCCCACCAGCAGAAGACTTCCTTCTCACGGCGGAGGAAGCCATCCGTCTTCTCCAGATGCCATTTGACATAGTTTTGCGGTTGGTCGTCTACAATCCAGTACATCTTGGGGTACTTTTGCTTCATGCGCTGGAAGACCAGGTCGTTCAGGTTGTTTAGGAAAGCGTCTTTGGTCATGCTGAAGTGCGAGAGCTGCGCAAACTCACCCTCGGCAGTCGGTGGGTAAACGACAGCAACGACGCCCATGGAATCGTCGTGGAATACCTCAAATGGACGGTTCTTCAGGTTTTGAATGTATCGGTTGACGGCGTCGGTGGCGTCGGCTGCTCGGCTCTTGGTAATGGCCTGTTGCAAAGCAGAGACGTCCAAATCTTCGAACTTGCTAGTCTCCTTCACACTGCCACCGTTTCGGATAAGGGTACCGCTTCCGGTGTGGGTGAACAGCTCTTTACCAAGATTCGAGGGATGTGTGATGGCTACGCTCGACGTGCGCGGGAGACCGTCCAGGAGCTTCTTCGCCTCCACAATCTTGAGCTTTGTGCCGTACCTAACCCAGGATTGCTTCATGTAGGTCTCGTACTCGCCCTCCAAGTTGATGTGGGGGATAAGCTTGGACTCGGCATTGAACAGACCTCCCTTCTCCGAGAGGTAGATGACCTTGAGAGGCTGGAACTCGCGCGCCAGAGCAGCCGCAGCTACATCGGCGTTGATGTTGAGAATCTGGCCATTCAGCGTCTCGCCCATGGAGCACAGGATGGGTAGTTCTGTGTTCTCCAGCGCATCCATAATCTGCCTCTTGTTGACGTTGGTGATGTTGCCGACGTACTTCCACTTCTCCTTGTCCAGGTAGTCGGCCTGTAGGGCACCAGCGGTGATGGGCCGCGCGGGCACGCCCCAGTCCCTTTTCAGTGTCATGACCAGATCCATGTTTGCCTCCAAGAACAGCTTCCGTGCAATTCCCAGCGTCTTCTTATCCGTCACGCGAATGCCGTCAATAAAGTCGGGCTCGACACCCGAGTCGAGCAGCAGCTGGTTCATCTGCGGGCCGGCGCCATGGACGATGATGGGGTACAGGCCGATGGCGTGAAGCTGCTGAAGGGCGAAACACAGCTCTTCGAGATGGTCGGTGAGAATGGCGCCCCCGACCTTTACGACTGCGAACTGGTGCGGCGAGACGGAGCGGAACTGGCCCAGGTATTGGTCGACCTCGCGGCGGGAGCTGGAGCTGGCCAGCAGATTGAGGAAGGCAGCGTAGATGGACGAGTTCCTGCCATCCTTGGAGGTTGTGTACAGGCGACTCGGCGTGGTGCTAGCAACGAGGGCTCGGGAGAGGGCTCGCGGAGTCTGCGATGCGAGGACGCGGTGCGAGGAGCGTGCAGCCACACGGCTAGCTCGTACAATGCTCTGCATGGTGACTGTCGCTCCCAAGAAGCAATTGCTGCTCGGGCCCTGGGCGAGGTTTGGTCCAAGGCGAATTGATACGGTGACTAAACTAGGGAGCCGTGAGGAGAGACCTGCGAGGGTCTTGAGGTATGACGCGGAAGCAACAAAATTCGCTACGCCGTTATCGCAGCTTCCCCAGACGACAGGGTATCTCTCTCTCTCTCTCTCTCCTAGCGCCACCGGACATGGCCACACTTCTGCATGGAGAATAGCAGCTGCAGATCAGACTTGTCAGTTCTCATTCATGCGTGCCATGCGCCTGCTGCTGCGCGCATTGGGGTTGCGGGTGAGGCAAATTTTCCGCCCAAGACAAAAGGGCCTTTCCAACGTCAGCCATGCACATCACTAAGCCGCCCAACTCGAAGCACTGTGGACACTAGCATCCTGTGAGGACCCAGTGTCAGTGCAAGCTTGCTGCAGTTGCTCCACTGGAGGACTAGATCTGATAAGACATTTCAAATGAGGCACAAGTGCAATTGGACTATAGACATGCATGACAGCTACCCACAATGTAGAACTCCGTTTGCTCGTCTGACGACCATGCCTGGAACTGGGCTCTCGTGGTATATCGTAACGCGGGCGGAGCGTTCCATGCAACGGTGCTTTCCATGGTTGCAGCACGACCGTCGGAATGCAAAGAAAGACAAGAACAGAACTGATCCATCGCTCCCTGTTCGCCGTGAAGACACATCTCGCAGTGACCGATGTCGTTGATCGTAGTACAACTCGTAACCATTCGTCTCCTTCCCCAATGGCTTGGCAACCTCCCCCATGCGCGCAATTATTAATGTGTATGGTTCGTGGTATCTCGTGTATGTGTGTGTGTATGTGTGTGTGTGTGTGGTTTACTTCTTTTGCGTCGCAACGACTGCGTCTGGGTTAGCGACAGGGAGCCTAGCACGAGCTGCTTGCAAAGACCTACCAGAAGGGACAATAATGACGATGAGCAGGATGATGATGCCGAAAATGAGGCACATGCGCATCTTCATGTCCTTCCACCACATCTGCTTGCGCACGCGGTTGGCGCCCCTTCGGAAGCCCTGGGCGGATACGGCAAGGTTGTCCGTCTTATCCTGTAGCGAGTCCAGACGGGCCCCTCGCTCCGAGACCTTATTGATGTTGTCCCGCATAATGCCAACGGTGCTGTCGATTTCCTAGTGTGCGAGTCAGTACATGAGGTCACACACGTCTTCCGCTTGGATAGCTCCAACTTGCGCAGCCATCTCTATTCGCACATGCGCGCGAAGTGAATCGAGATGCAGAGCAAGAGTGAAGTACAGTCGAGTCGCTATTGCATCACTGACGCAAGCTCTCCGCCAGCCACCGCAGCTCGACCGCAGCTCGAACGCAGCTGCCTAGCGAAGATGCGACAGACGACGTAGCGCTCGACCCTCATCAAGAAGAAAACTAACTAAACATACCGCTTGGAGCGCAGCTGTGCGGTGGTTGCCATTTTGGCCCTGGCCGCCCTGCTGGCCGCCGGCGCCGCCGCTGGGGATGTAGGGATCATATGGGGGCTCTTCGCGGCTCGACATTGTTGGAGATGAGATGTGCTGGATAATCCGGGTAGCGTGCGACTTGCGTAGACTTCAAAAGGTGGTGGTGATGGTTAGGTGTGGGTGTGGTGAAGGTGGTGTCTGGAGGATGGAGACGGTGGTGTGGTTGCCCAGGGCAAGACCAAGAGTCCGCTCAGCCCGGATGGCGAACGAGCGCGCAATGTGTCAGCTCCGTTTGAGCAGCGAGGCTGATGTTTGCGTGAAACCTGGCGCAACAACACGGAATTTTGACCTGTGAATGGCAAGAAGTCTCAGCTATTGTTTGGTTGATCGAGTCAATAGGAACAACAGTGCATTCACGGCTGTGACGGCATTCTATTCTAGTTGATGCGACAGCTTTGTTGTGGCTGCTTCCGGCAAAACCCTGCGCCACACACACACACACACACACGTGACCATAATTCTCACACACGTGACCAGCACACACACGTGACCAACACCACCCCCGATTACGAATGTTTGGCCACGAGGCAACAACTGCTGCACGATCCGTCATCGGTCCGTGTGCTCAGCGGCTTGAAAAGATAACAAACATGCATTCCGCCAGTGCCCAGGCGGTCGTCTTTTGAAGCAAAGACGGGACGGACGCCTCTTTGCCTCAGCCTTGCGATTACGAGGCCAATCTTATTGACTGCCAGTACTGCGCAGCTGGCGTGGCAACACAGCAAGACTTCCATGGCACTAAAGCGCCTCAGTAAGAGCTTCGTCATCACCGTCGCCGCCCGCCCGGATGCCTGCATGGCTTCGTCTTCGCGCCACGGGCAAAATTGACGGGCGTCTTCGTTGACGCGACACTCTATGCAACAGAAGAATCGTGCATTGTCGTGGATAGATTGTGCCTGTGTCGCTAGCCTGTCGACAACGTCCCCCAGGCTCCTCCAAGCAGGCCAGGCGCCGTTTGCACCTGGCAAGTGGGTCTGATCGCCGCCAAGACGCGTGTCCAATGTCTTGAATCTCCGTGTCAGCTACCCATTCGCCGCTCAGGAGTTCGCGCAACGCTTGCTCCACCACCAGCTGTCTGTTTCCACGTCCCTTTCTCGTCGAACACACTCGCTGAACCGTCTCTTAATCGCTATTCACCCCCAGTCCATTGCCCAACACCGTGCTCTGTGCCTTCCCTTGAAAGCCGCCACTCGTTCTATACCCTAATTCAATCTACCAGGCGCTCTCTTCCATCCCCCCCACGTTCGAGCCAAGACAATTCGTTGGCCTGAAAGCTTGATCACTCCAACACTACCCCCTTTCGCGACACTGCGCAGTGTCTCCAAGCCTGGCGCTGGATCCCGGCTGCAACCGCTAACTGGCTCTGAGCCGACCTAATCTGCTTCACCAGTCTCAACATGAAGCTCACATCTGCCATCGGCGCCCTTGGCGCCTCGAACCTTTTCTTTGCAAGTGTGGGCGCCATTGAACTAGACATCAACTCACCAGGTGGGAGTTCCTCGAGTGAGACACGGATGAGTTCAAGTATTGACATGTACAGACTCAATCAAGCAGGCCGCCAAGGCACTTTCCGCAAACTTGCGATCGTACTATACCGGCAACAATGTAGGCGATACACCAGGCAATCTTCCAGACCCATACTACTGGTGGGAATGTGGCGCCATGTTCAATGCCCTCATTGACTACTGGTATTACACTGGTGATGACCAGTACAACAAGATTACCACACAGGCTCTAGAGGCCCAAATCGGAGACAACAATGCTTTCATGCCTGCCAACCAGACCAAGACGCTCGGCAACGATGACCAAGCTTTCTGGGGAATGGCCGCCATGGCCGCTGCAGAGAACAAGTTCCCTGATCTTCCCGACGGCAAGCCTTCTTGGCTGTCTCTTGCACAGGCCGTCTTCAATACCCAATACAGACGCTGGGATACATCAACTTGTGGTGGAGGGTTGAAATGGCAGATCTTCAGCTTCAACAAGGGATACAACTACAAGAACACCATTTCCAACGGCTGCTTTTTCAACATCGCCGCGCGACTGTACAAATACCTTGGTAACGATACATACGTCGATTGGGCTGAGAAGGCTTGGGATTGGGAGCTCTCTGTAGGACTCATGAGCCAGGACTACCATTACTACGATGGAACCAACGATTTGCAGAACTGTTCCACCATCAACCACATCCAGTGGACATATAATGCCGGTATACACATGGCCGGTGCTGCTGCCTTGTGGAACGTGACACAAAACGACAAATGGAAGAGCAGGATCCAGGGCATTATCGATGGAATAGACATTTTCTTCAAGGACAAGGTCATGTCTGAAGTCGCGTGCGAGAACAACGGCAAGTGTGATGTGGACCAGCGCTCCTTCAAGGCCTACCTTTCACGTTCCATGGCATACACAGCCACCGTGGCGCCTTGGACCCGCGATCAGATCGACCCTTATCTCCAGACATCGGCTCAGGCCGCCGCAAAGCAGTGCAACGGAGGTGCGAACCAGACTTCGTGTGGGCTCAAGTGGACCGGGAATGGTGTCAACGACGGCAGTTTTGGTGTCGGCGAACAGATGGCGGCTCTGGAAGTCATACAGGCGCTACTGTACCCATCAGTCAGCGGTCCTGCGACTGTAGAAAAGGGTGGTGTTTCCAAGAGCAATCCCGACGCCGGTCACGATGTAACTGATACACCCGTCAAGTTCGATATCGTCACCACTGGCGACAAGGCTGGTGCTAGTATCCTGACTTTGCTTGTGCTGGTATCCATCCTCGTTGGCGCTTGGTGGATGGTGTCGTAAACATTATACCCGTCTTTATTTCGTACATAATGGACTTGGCACAGTGCTCTGTCGATTTTCTGATCGCTCTTCGTCAAGTTTTCTTGGAGGCGTTTTCAGGCATGCGGGTTCGATTAGATAATACAGCCAAATTTGGACATGATGTACATCAAAGCCTTAAATTCTACATGGAATTTCTCGGGCGCTTGAATGTGTGATTTCACATCCAAGGCGTTCACTTGGAGCCTTGGGACCACCTAGGCTACGGCTCGGCTAAAACCACGCTAGTGGTCTGTGCGTACGAAAGCTGCGCTCGACTCGTCTTTCCTCGCCGCGACAGAGATCTCTCTCTCTCTCTCTCTCTCCACACGACACACACACACACACACACCAGCTGCGCATGCAACTCAACTTCGCTCTGCTTCCCTTCTTGTCGCCCATCAACATTGCTGTCCTAATTCATACTTGACACTAACTACCTGGTCCCGCGCCCTCGCCATGGCTGCTCCTCCCGACCTGAACGCCATCCTGGCGGCGCTTGGTACGTCGCGCAGACTTTTACCAAGCTCACGACGATTTTACTAACCGCCCTTCTAGCTGCTGGACGCCCTTCAACTACTCCCTCTCAGACACCCCAACAAGCTCCACAGGCGCAACACCCCCACCCACAAGGCCTCCCTCCAGGCTTCCCCGGCGCAATGCCTACTGCTACTCCGCCCGCCATGCCCGGGTACAATTTCCCCCCACCCACACACTCTGGCAGTCTTGACCTTAGCGCCATCAAGCCCGTAAGCTCTGGCTCAGTCAGCATTCAGGATGCGCTGGCAAAGGCACGCGGCTTTGCAGCTCAAAAGGGCCTTGCACACGAAGCGCGCCCAGGTATTGCTGAGCCTTGGTCTGGCTATGGTGTCCCAGCGCAAACTTACACAGCTCCAGCTTATCAAGAAGACCCGCGGTTAAACGGACGCCAGCCCTACCGACGTTCTCGGTCGCGCTCACGATCTCCAGCGCGCCGAGAACCCGTGCGTGAAAGCTACAACCCATACCGCGATGAGCGTCGTGATGAACGTCGAGGTGCCTATGGACGTGAACGTGATCGCTCTCCTCCTAGGCGTGACACCTTCTCTCCTTCGCAGCAGTACGGCCAAGCACGTTCGCCCCCTGCTAGTGACAACAACTCTGAGGTGATTCTCATTGATTCTTCTTTGGTTGGCCTTGTCATTGGACGTCAAGGTGAGAGTCTCCGCCGCATTGAACAAGAATCACAGGCTCGCATTCAATTCATCAACGGCCCCGAGTCTGGCCCTCAGCGCGAGTGTCGTATTACCGGTAGCCCGGGTGCTCGTATCAGTGCTAAACGCGAGATCAACCGTATCATCGAAGAAAATGGCGGCAACCCTGCTCGTGAGACTGGCCGCAATGCACGACCTGCTGCTAAGACGGTTGGTCAGCAACAGCCCGCGCTTCGCGAGGGTGAACAGTCGTCGCAAATTATGGTGCCTGATCGTACTGTTGGTCTCATCATCGGTCGTGGTGGTGAGACTATCCGTGATCTGCAAGAGCGCAGTGGCTGCCACGTCAACATTGTTGGTGAAAACAAGAGCGTGAATGGTCTGCGACCTGTGAACCTCATCGGTAGTCCCACTGCTGCTGCCCATGCCAAGGAGCTCATCATGGAGATTGTCGATAGTGACACTAAGCAAATGGAAGGCGGAGGCGCCCAGCAACCCGCGCCGCAGCAACAATTCAACAACAAGCGTGACAACTTCGACCCTTACGGTGGTGGTGCTGCTGCTGCTGGGGGTGCCGGAGCTGGCAAGATCAACGATAGTATTCACGTTCCCTCTGATGCTGTTGGTATGATCATTGGCAAAGGTATTACCGCATTGAATTTGCTGCGGTCGGTCGACTTGTTAACAATTCATAGGCGGCGAAACTATCAAATCGATGCAGTCTGAGACTGGTTGCAAGATCAACGTCTCGCAGGCTTCTGGCGCTGATATCGAGCGCGAGATTGGCCTTGTCGGAACCCGTCAAGCCATCGATGATGCAAAGCGAGCTATTTGGGAGAAGGTCGATCAAGTGGTAAGTTTGTTTTGTTGGAAAAATGTATTACAGGAATGCTAACACCATCTAGCGAGAGAAGAACAACTCACGACGACGTGACAACGGGAACCAAGACAACGGATACTCACATCAGCAGACAACTTCGTATGGCCAATCTGCTCCGCCCGCGCAGCCTCCTCAGGCGGCTGCACCCGCTGCAGGTGCTGCTGCTGCTTCTGCTGACCCATACGCTGTCTATGGCGGCTACCAGAATTACCTTGCAATGTGGTATGCGTCCATCGCTCAGCAACAACAGGGTGGTCAAGGAGCCCAAGGACCTCCAGGCGCATAAGCACCACTTAGTTGCCGTGACCGATGCACATTTTGCTGAAATTCGCCGAATGATGCTTGTTTGCATGACCGATGCTTGGAACTCTGCTGCGCCTGGAATGATTCACCCGATGACCTGGACTTTCTTCGATCTCTTCTTGACTTGCGCGTAGCCGGACTCGCCTTATTGCATGATTCTTATGCACTGAGTGCTCATTCGTCGAGAGCTTCTTCTTCAGCCTGGGCTTACAACGGCATAGTCTTTGGCTTGTTTTACGGCTCAACATCGTCATCGCTGCCACCTGCGTTGTGTGAGCTGATCATTGCTTCGTCTATGCTCTTTTATGGATGACTTCTGCAAGCCCTCAAGTCTGCGCACAAGCCGACCGCCGTGTTCACTTTACGCCTGCTACATCTTGATCGACGGTACATGATCTGGACTATTCGAGCTGTCAGGCAAAGTTGCCGTTTGTGCCTGCATGTCTACCCTGGTTGTGGACAGTGTCTTCGAATCTTCTCACGGACTCATCACCAAAAACGTTCATTGTCTTCATGCATATATTTTCCCGCATGCAAGCCTGGGCTCGATTGCCATCTGCAAATCGGGAAGAAGGCATGCACCTGCCTCCGTTTGGCATTGACGTTAGTTCAAACAGTCGCGTTTATGAACGTTGCACTTGTTCAATTATCGTTTGTATAGTAGTTTTCGAAACACAGCTCTTGTATGCAGTGGCTTCCAACAAAATTAATTCCATCACAATCGTTTTCCCATTGTGACGCATAGATGAAATGCACAAGTGGTATGAAGAATATTTTTTCCAAGTTGTACCCGAAATCTTGAAACCTACTGAGGGTTTACACTGTTAGTTTTCGGTTAAAGTTGTGACATAGATCACCACATATATACCCAAGGTACACATTTTCGTCGAGGGGTACAACGTCTTAAAAAGAAAGCATCTTCGTAGTTACAACTTCTACAGTGCAATCAGACAAACTGTTCAGCAAACTCCTTCTTTTCCATAGTAGCGGACCTCGCCATCCCGAGTGGAGCGAACTGACGGCTCACGTGCCTATCGTGTCGCCCGCGGGGTGGGGCAAAGGAGGGGCAAGAAACGCGCTCCTTGCACGCGGAGCCGCTGCACCTAGACCGCGTGCGAAGATCAGAACACAAACAAGTCGACGCTGATTCGACAAACTAGACTACTACTCAACTAACTCGTGTAATACATGTGCTCCATGCCGCGGCACATAACGCTTGTCACATCTGGCTTGCTTATTCCCCACAAGCCTTTCGGACGGACAGGACCCTGAACAGCTTAGACGGACAAGCTTGTGATACCACCTTTGTGACGTCTGCCCCCTTTCTCTCTCTTTTTACTCTTTTCCATTCCTTCGGCGTGTCGACACCTCTAGGTCTCGCGTTTTTCTTCTCTTGACGACAGCGGCAAGGTGTGGCAAATATGGCGCCTGGCCTCATATCCCCACAGCCGGCCGTGTCGAGCGATGCGACTAAGTCGCTGAACAAAGTCACGGCGGATTACGATGATACCCTCAGGTTTTACTTGAATGGCACCAAGGTCGTGTTGGACAGCGCGGATCCTGAGGTTACGCTACTGGAGTATCTGAGGGGGATTGGGTTGACGGGGACGAAGTTGGGATGTGCAGAGGGAGGGTGCGGTGCTTGTACTGTGGTATGTTGCCACAGTGAACCTTGGAGATGATGCAGACTATTCCAGATCTTAAGAGTGAATACTGACAACTTGCTAGGTTTTATCACAGTTCAATCCTACAACGAAGAAGATATACCACGCCTCCGTAAACGCATGCCTTGCGCCCCTCGTCAGCGTAGACGGCAAACATGTCATAACAGTGGAAGGAATCGGCAATGTAAAGCGACCACATCCAGCACAGGAGAGAATAGCAAAGGGCAACGGCAGTCAATGCGGATTCTGTACACCGGGCATCGTCATGTCTCTGTATGCTCTTCTCCGCAACAACGTTGGACCGAGTGAGCTCGAGGTTGAGGAGGCGTTTGATGGCAACCTATGTCGTTGTACTGGATACAGGCCGATATTGGATGCGGCGCAGAGCTTCAGCGTGAAGTCAGGTTGCGCAAAAGCAAAGGCCAATGGTGGAGGGGGATGTTGTATGGACAAGGACGGTGCGAACGGCGGAGGCTGCGACAAGAGCATCGATGAGGACCAACCAATCAAGCGATTCACACCACCTGGTTTCATCGAGTACAAGCCAGACACAGAGTTGATCTTTCCTCCACAGCTACGGAAACACGAGTTTAAGCCGTTAGCGTTCGGTAACAAGAAGAAGAGATGGTTCCGACCAACGACTTTGCAGCAACTACTGGAGATCAAGAATGCATATCCATCAGCAAAGCTCATTGGTGGTTCGACCGAGACACAAATCGAGATCAAGTTCAAGGGTATGAACTACAACGCTTCAGTCTTCGTTGGCGATATTGCGGAATTACGACAGTTTAAGCTCCACGACGATCATCTCGAGATCGGCGGGAACGTTGTTCTCACGGATCTGGAGGAGATATGTAAAGACGCTCTTCAACATTACGGCCCAGTACGAGGTCAGCCGTTTGCAACTATCCTGAAGCAGATACGATATTTTGCGGGACGGCAGATTAGGAATGTGGGTACACCCGCTGGTAACCTCGCCACAGCAAGTCCTATTTCGGACCTGAATCCTGTATTTGTTGCTACCAACGCAACACTTGTAGCGAAGAGCCTCAAGGAGACGACTGAGATTCCCATGTCGACGTTCTTCAAGGGCTATAGGCAGACTGCACTGCCATCAGACGCCATTATTGCCGGGTTGAAGATCCCTGTTGCAAAAGAAAAGGGCGAGTATATCCGCACGTACAAACAGGCAAAGAGGAAAGATGACGACATTGCGATTGTGAACGCTGCGTTGAGGGTATCACTGGACGACCAGCATATAGTCGAGAGCGTAGATCTGGTGTATGGTGGTATGGCACCTACGACGATACATGCGCGAAAAGCAATGGACTTTCTCCAGGGGAAGAAGCTCTCTGACCTCTCGACGTTAGAGGGCGTCATGGACAAGCTCGAAGAGGACTTTGATTTGCGCTTTGGTGTCCCGGGTGGTATGGCGACATACAGAAAGTCACTCGCGCTCGGCTTCTTCTACAAGTTCTACCATGAGATCCTGGCTGAGCTGCACGCTGAGGAAGTCGAGGTCGACGCACAGGCAGTCGGCGAGATTGAAAGAGACATAAGTAAAGGCAAGAAGGACGAAAAAGCTGCTGAGGCTTACATCCAAAACGAAGTCGGGCAGTCGAAGAACCATGTCGCGGCTATGAAGCAGTGTACGGGAGAAGCGCGGTATACAGACGATATACCCCTACAGCGAAACGAACTTTATGGTTGCTTGGTACTTTCGACAAAAGCGCATGCCAAATTACTCTCAGTCGATGCTGAACCAGCACTGGACCTACCTGGTGTTGTTGCGTACGTCGACCACAAGGATCTGGCATCTCCAGAAGCTAACTGGTGGGGCGCGCCGTCGTGCGACGAGACATTCTTCGCCCTCGATGAAGTCTTCACCGCAGGCCAACCGATTGGAATGATCTTGGCGGATACATCGAAACATGCAGAGCAAGCTGCGCGAGCTGTCAAGATTGAGTACGAAGAGCTTCCAGCCATCTTTACGATTGAAGAGGCCATTGAGCAGGATAGCTACTTCAATCATTTCCGTTATATCCAGAAGGGAGACACTGAAAAGGCGTTCGCCGAGGCTGACCACGTCTTCACTGGTGTTGCGCGCATGGGTGGCCAGGAGCACTTCTACTTGGAGACTCAGGCATGTCTAGCAGTTCCAAAGCCCGAGGATGGCGAGATGGAGATTTTTAGCAGTACGCAGAATCCAGCAGAGACGCAAGCGTACGTTTCCAAAGTCGTCGGCGTTGCTGCCAACAAGATCGTCACCCACGTCAAGCGCTTGGGTGGTGGTTTTGGTGGTAAGGAGACACGTTCATTTCAGCTTGCTGGTATCGTAGCTTGTGCAGCGAACAAGGTTCGTCGACCTGTACGCTGCATGTTAAATCGAGACGAGGATATTATGACATCTGGACAACGGCATCCCTTCCTGGCTCGTTGGAGAGTTGCCGTCAACAAGGATGGTAAGCTGCAAGCCCTCGATGCAGACGTCTTCTGCAATGGCGGTTGGAGCCAGGATCTTTCTGGTGCAGTCGTCGAGCGGTCTCTCTCCCACATTGATAACTGCTACTCAATACCCAACATCCATGTCCGTGGGCGTGTTGCGAAAACAAACACAGTCTCCAATACAGCATTCCGAGGATTTGGTGGACCACAGGGCATGTTCATTGCCGAGACATACATGGAAGAGATTGCAGACCATCTCAGCATCCCCGTGGAGAGGCTGCGAGAGATCAACATGTACTCTCCCGAAACGAACATGATAACGCACTTCAACCAGGAAATCAAGGACTGGTACGTACCGCTCATGTACAAACAGGTGCAAGAAGAGTCAGCGTACGTCCAACGACGAAAGGACATTGAAGAGTGGAACAAAACGCACAAGTGGAACAAACGCGGTCTCGCTATCATCCCAACCAAGTTTGGCATCTCCTTCACAGCACTATTCTTGAACCAGGCTGGCGCACTTGTCCACATTTACCACGACGGCAGTATCCTCGTCGCCCACGGAGGAACAGAAATGGGTCAAGGACTCCATACAAAGATGACGCAAATCGCCGCCGAAACACTCGGCGTACCCCTCGACTCCGTCTTCATCAGCGAAACAGCGACAAACACGGTCGCCAACAGTTCCTCAACCGCCGCCTCCGCTTCATCCGACCTAAACGGCTACGCCATCCACAACGCATGTCTCGAGCTGAACTCACGCCTCGCCCCCTTCAAGGAGAAGTTGAGTCCAGACGCCACCATGAAAGACCTCGCCCACGCCGCCTACTTCGCCCGCGTCAACCTCTCCGCCCAAGGCTTCTACAAGACGCCTGACATTGGCTACGTATGGGGCGCCAACACGGGTCAAATGTTCTTCTACTTCACTCAAGGTGTCGCGGCCGCCGAGGTTGAAATCGACACTTTAACCGGTGACTGGACGACACGTCGCGCCGACATCAAAATGGATGTTGGGCGATCCATCAACCCGGCCATCGACTACGGCCAGATTGAAGGCGCGTTTGTACAGGGTCAGGGGTTGTTTACCACAGAGGAGTCGTTGTGGTTGAGGGGAACTGGTGGTGTGGCAACGAAAGGACCAGGAAATTACAAGATTCCTAGTTTTAGAGATATACCCCAGATTTTCAATGTTAGTTTGTTGAAGGATGTGCAGTGGGAGAATTTGAGGACTATTCAGAGGAGTAGGGGGGTTGGTAAGTTCTTTTTCTCGTTCTTTTTCTCATTTCCCCCCTTACCATTATTACGCACGCTATGCTACTTTTTTCCCTCCAACTGATCTGATTGAAAACACAGGCGAACCACCACTCTTTATGGGCAGCGCCGTCTTCTTCGCTATCCGCGATGCCTTGAAAGCTGCACGCGCGCAATTCGACGAAACAGCTATTTTACACCTTACTTCCCCTGCGACACCCGAGCGTATTAGGATTAGCTGTGCGGATCCGATTCTTAAGAGGGCGTGGGTGGAGCCCAAGGAAGGGGAGAAGAGTTTCTTTGTTAGCATTTAGAGAGGGAGAGATGGGGGGGTTTCCATGGATAGGTGAAGAACATATGGATATCTTAATGCATTATTATGTGGGTTATGTTTTTACCGAATTCGTCTAATTAACAAGTTGAAACCAAAGATTGTTGGGTTTGGGGTGCGTGGAATTCTCTTTTTTTTTGAGCACTCGGAAGCGCCAAAGGTTTCGCGTAAACTGCTCGACGTAGAGATACATTCGACGGGTCTTGAAGAACCTTTTGGCGTAGTGACCACGGGAAGAATGAAAGGGCTTTGAGAGGGTCAAGCAGGCTCTGGGGTTGGCTGACAGAAGAACCAGAAGAGGTGACGAGACCTGGGTTGCGATTACTAACAAGCTCATGCAGACCTTTCTAGATGTATTGGAAGACAAGGCGTGGGATATAACGGTTCGTGTACTTGAGGCAGCAGTGTCCTCATCTCCTGCTGGCACGATAGAGACGTTCGACATTAGGCATAAGTTGGTTAATTTTAAGAAATACGTTACAGGCATGTTATTGAGGCATATTGGTGACGACGTGTATCAACGCTTGGGTTTCATGGGCCTGCAGAGCTTGAAGATAGACACGATAGCATTTCTGTAAAAGTGTTTGTTAGTCGAGAGAACAAACAGTGGTGATTCGAAAGAATTACAGGCATGGAAATACACGTCGTTTAGTTTATAGAGGCACGGTGCATCTAGTTTTAAATGTCTAAACGTAGAGGCGAATTTCACGTACTATGCGTATAAACTGACGAACTTCTCACTCTCCAAGCTGTTACTCACGTCAGGCTAGGCTACAACAATGTCTCGGGTTCTACAATAAGCTACAGTACCAAGGCTAATGCATGTTGAGATTAGAACTATAGGTAGAGACAACTTGAAGATTAGCACAGGATTAGCGACTCGAAGCCTTTGCACGATGATCTAAGTTCGTCTGACGGGGAGCACAGACTCGACGATGATGCAATAGCACACGATTCGAGAATCAAGCCGTCATTAGCAAATCTCCACGACTCTTCTTAGATCCGTTGCTTCACCCAAAAGTGACCGAGCACTGGGGCTTCAAACACTATCTGTACAAGGTTTTCCGGAGGAAACAATGCTAGATCTTCAATCTGAAGCACACTACACCACGTCAACGAGATTTTGTAAATTTACCACAAGTCTTTTTGCATACAAGACACATGTGGCTGCACATGAGCCATAAAACGGGCTACACGCCATGGAAGCTGTCGAACGAAAACAGTCTTTGAATCTGCACATCATCATCACATAACATAAACATCAGCACCGATCATGTCGTAAACAACGTAAACGCAGATACATTTACATGGTCAGACATACGCAACCCCAACCCCCAATCCCACACGTCATCACCTAGGTATCACAAAGTCGGCGAACTTTAACAACACCCTCTAACAGACTGGACTACGGGGGAGATCACAGACTTACGGACATGCTAGAAAGATCCAAAGATCAGGTCAAACCCAAAACAGAACTTCCACGTTACCTGATGAATAGATTCCAGAGCTATATCCTACCTGCACCTAGCCATCTGATTCGATGACGAGGTTTAGTCACAAAGGTGAATGTGTATTTCGAGGAGCCCATGGGATGGACTCT
Organism: Alternaria sp. 'sect. Undifilum'; assembly: GCA_024321975.1. NCBI lineage: Eukaryota > Fungi > Ascomycota > Dothideomycetes > Pleosporales > Pleosporaceae > Alternaria > Alternaria sp. 'sect. Undifilum'. The sequence goes on from JAJJZI010000006.1 coordinate 3,168,402, forward strand.
CCACTAGAAGGGCTTTTTATGCGTTAGGCCCACCGCTATGGGATCAAGGCGCTACTGAACGTGTCGTTTTCTCCAGCGATCTGCCGTGGCGTTTGCGGGATGCGCGTCATCATTTTCCCGTTCCGGGTAGCGTTGATGGAGTGGGGGTTGGGCATCGCAGGGATGGGGAAGGGGGTTAGATGGAGGGGGTTTTGTATCACACAACTGTGTTAGGTATGGTAACATGGAGAAGATATGGGGAGGTCGGAGGAAAAGGGGTTCGTGGTCAGTGGGAGCATAGCTTGCATCGCGATCCACACTTGAACGTGATTATTGTAGCATTGCATTCTTGCGACAGTGATGGTGGCTAGTTGCTTGTGATCAGAGAGACACGCTTTTGGACACCAAGTAATAATGTCTGTCGGGGCTGATGGGAAGATGGAAGACCAAACCTGGCGATCACAGCAGACTATCGGATGAAGTGATGACATATCACTATCTTGAGATAGAGGGAGAAACTTTACAGACAATGGTACAATGACTTAAGAGAACTAAGATGCATTGAATGACGCGAGGCTGCAAAGCAAGAGCACATGCAAACTATCATGCAGAGTGGAATCGACTGGCCTGGACAGAACAAGCACCTATGACGCCGCGGTCCGCTCACTGCTCACGATGGTAGGCCCCTCTACTTTCCTGGGCCACTGCTCATCACCATTGGGTCGAGAGTTGCGATCAGATCCACGATCAGATCCGCGATCGGATCCTTGACCACGACCCCCTCTTCCCCGCCATGGCACGCCTCCACCCCCACCACCACCTCCACCTCGTTTCGACCTCCCATCTTGTCCACCACCACGCCCCCGGCCAACTTGGAATTGTATCCTAGTGAGCGGCTGTTCGACCCAGTCTACGCCTTTCAGACCCAAATTTTGCTTCTCCCAGTCACTAAGTTTCCAAGCTTGATAGAGGCCCATCAACCGTTGTTGGTCTATTTCTTCCTTCCCAGGACCAACAGTTCGTGTCAATTTGATGCCTCGTAGCTCTGGTACCCATGCCTTGATGTATTCGCCTTGTTTATCGTAGTCGAGTGCTTGTTTGACGGGATTAAAGATGCGGCCCTGCCGCGGGTCGTTACCGACACCAGCGACGTATTGCCAATTGCCCCAGTTGCTAGCTGCATCGTAGTCCACAAGGAAGCATTCATACCACTCAGCTCCAACTCTCCAGTCGATGTTGAGATGTGACGAGAGGAATGAGGCGACGTTTTGCCTCGCGCGGTTCGATGTATAACCCGTGACGAAGAGTTCGCGGTTTGATGCGTCGATGAGACCGACTCCAGTGCGCCCTGAGCGGAACCGCTGGAACGCTTCGAGCGTCTTGACCGGATCGTCGCCTGCACCACCAGATTTGTCTAATCGTTTCCACTTCTTTTGTTGTGACTCTCCCTTGTGGCATTTGGTACTACGATCTTGTATACCATAAAGACTGAACATCTTATGGCCAAATTTCCTCATGCAGAGTCGCATGTAATCTCTCCATAACAGCTCGAACCGGACGGCTGCTGTTCCCTCATTCTCCCCCTTTCCGTAGCCATCCCTCTTTTCACCAGGGCCCCGCCCTTCCTCAAAATCCATCATCGCCCAGTGGACCTGCCTGGCTGTGATGTGACCTTGAGCGAGATAGGCTGAAATCTTGGTGCTGAAATCGAGACCAAGCATGCCGTTTCTTGTCGCCTTGTATGAACTCATAGCCCCAGAGCTAATAAGATGTGTTAGGCGATTGAGACCAGCAGTTTCGCCTCCAGAAAACGGATGCGCCGACTGAGCATCAGTCGGCCATTGTGGTGGCTGCGTGAGGGTATATGTTTTATCTTTTTCAAGTGGAGACAGAAGAGCTCTCTTCAGCTTTTTCAAGGTGGAAGGTATAGTAAAGGGTTGTTTTTGGGGAGGTATGCTCGGAGGTAGCGGTGGGAGTTGAGTTGGTGTTGGTAGGGTGCTGCGAGGCCGATCACGCAGCGGCTCGAGTCCTTTTCGAAAAGAGGTGTATACATTTGGTAGGTCCGATATTCTATCGTACGGTAGGTCGCGGCTGCAGCGAATTAGCAAACTCTCTCAACAACCCAGAGTGTCACGATGACTTACTCGTCTATGTAGAACTTCTCATCAGCCCACGCCTTGAAGTCTACTCCATGCTGTTCTGCAAGTTTCCTCACACTGGCCACTTCTCTCTTCTCTTCTGTAGTATCGTCATCGGTCATCCAGATTTCGCTGATTTTACCCTCATGTTGGTCTTGGGAATACCAGTCGAGTATGCCAGAAACCACTTCAGTAGTTCTGCCCACGCGCATCTCCAACCCAGATTGGCAGTTCAATCCCGCAAGCTTTTCCTTGAGATCCCACACTCCGTCCGCTATAAACTGCACACGATGAGGACCTGTCCGCCATACTCGTGCAACCTCACTGCGCGCCTCCGGGTGTGGGCTTTTATCTGTTGGGGACGAGAGGAAGCCGGACACTTCGATCTGGTTGGCAGGAAATACGTAAACGGGTAAGAGGTGCGTAAAGTTTGCGCCGCCGTGTTCCGAAGTCAACGAGTCATCGCGGTGTCGTCGATCACCATTTGAAGAGGTTCGAGCGGAGTTTGGACGAGCGGCGTGGAGAGAGGCGGCATGAAAAGCGGGATTGTCTGAAAGGCGAACATCGCGACTGAGAATGTACAGCAATATCCGTGGAATTCGGCTTGACATAATCGGGGACTCGTCGCCGGCGGCACTAAAAGCGCGTGTACAACAATCGGAACAAACAAATAAATCGCAGGTGTTGCACGGCGGCCAGGAGCAACTACGTCGTAACATCAAAGGTTACGATTCATAGAGGACCTGGTAGTAGAGAGTCGGGAGCATTACGGTGCTACAGGCGAAAGAGAAGCTTCAGAGTCTGCGAGACGTCATGACCCTATGATGGCGACACTGGGGCTCTCACAGAAATTTCTGGGACACGAGGCCGCTGGATACTAAGAGGTGCCCTAAATGTCATCCGTCGGCCATATCAGGTATTCTCCACCGGAAGGGGTGCAGATAGTCGAAACTGAGGAGATCCCGTTCGAGATTGGTGATGCTTGCTGCAGCATCGCCGACAAGGGTTATGACGTGAAGGACGGGTTAGCGCGAAGCCACAATTCGCTATGGCTGCTGCAGGGACGCAAAACGAGCGACTTGGGGACGGGCCGAGCGTTCGTAGGAAAGGATAAAGCTGGCGATGGTCGTGCTGTCATGGAAGTACGAAGAGATCGCGAGACGTGCGTGCATGCGCCATGCCGTGCCTGGTTAAGGGGTGACCAGAGTTCTAGATGATTCGGCGCCCAAAACAGCCGTGCAGGGACCGCGAATCGTTCATCTTAGCAGCGGTGATCGTGCAGCTTGATCTCGATATTCGTCGATTCGGAGCGGAAATCGTGGTGCCAGGTACCGCAAGCGGCACGTGGCTTTCAGCCCGGCTGCGTGTATGACACATGACACCTGTGTTGCGAGCCGCCGTCTGATGTCGAGCCGCCACGCATAACTGGAACAAAGACTCCTTAATGCAGTAGCACCTCGCTTGCCTTATACACAGTAATATGCTGCACCTCGCGACCCGTCACCGAGCGCTAGTAACGACGATCGTGCAGCTTGCACATGGTGCCTTTGGATTCGTGGTCCAATGGGTCGAGGTCCCCGGGAGAGTAATCAAAATGAACATGGTATCACGGACTTGCCCGTCGAAGGAAGAGGTCAGTGTTGTCGATGGCCGTGGTTGTTGAGGGTCATCTCGTTTGGGGAACCTGTGGTAGAGGTGTACACAGTAGAGGACTGAAACCGCAGGAAGGCACCGGCATACCAAGTCTCACAGGTGACCTAGTTCTACTTTTTTCTCGCTGCACTGTAACGCAGTTGTTCCAGCTTTACGGTAGGGGGGCATGTACAGGACCTACTATGGAGAAGTATCATCTCAAATGCGTTGATTTCCCTCATTCACTCGTGTCGCCGAATTAGGTATAGCGCACATCGAAGCCACTTTTTGAACATGACATCTCAAACTACACATCACGTTGGACCAAAACAGTCATCATACCAGAATGTTACATTTACATACCTAAACTGAGCCTCAGCATACCAAGCAGAAATCGCCAAGGTCCATTGATAAAATACTATACAAGACCAAAATCACGTCCAAGCAATATAAACACTGCTAGCAACTATAGCTAACCCGACAAACGAATGAAGCAAGAAACTAGACAAGTGCGGAGACAATAAGACTCGACCGACCCTGTAGTGCACTACAGCGCGCAGTAAAGAATTTCAACAAGTTTAATATTGTTGTCAACTTCTAGGGTGTCACCTATAAATATATAACTCTCACGAAAATCTGTTTGTATGCTAAACGGCATGACAAACTCAATTCGTTATAGCGTCCTATGTGGAGGATCGTGTTCATCATTGTCATCTACTGTATATTTGTCTCTCCATCGAAGTCACTCGACGTTATTTCCTGACTATTGTGGCCGCGCCTCTCAAGCCTCAATGTCAGCATGGTCTGACCATCACATCATATCGCACCACTGCTTCAGATCGCTAGACCCCTTTAGCAAACAGTCCGATACACGCCATCCGACGACGGCCTCTGCGCCTTGTGCTTGTGCTCTTTCCTCAATCCCTTGTTTGCATGCTGCTTCTCAATACTGGGGCTGACGCCGGGCTGGAACGCTGCAAGATCAACCGAATCCGTCTTCATTAGCATCTCCGTGACGCCACAGATGTCAGTGACTAGTCTGTCGATCATGTCGAGTGACAGACTCTCTCGGACAACCACCCTAAGAATCTCCGTCTTCTCTTCGCCTGGTGGCAATGGGTAGTCTGCACGTAGAGTTAGTTACTGTAAAGCCCAATGGATTCGGGTATGAACTTACTGGGGATAATGTATTGCTTAGCACGGAGCAAGTTGCTGACAGCTTCTTGTTTGACATGGGGAAAATCCTTGTGGAACTCGTCGGTAAGGGTGAAAGCAACCACGGGCAGACCTGCATTGTAGTCTGCACTTGTTTCGCCTTCGTCATACTGCTTTTCACCCTTCTCAAACTTGAAGTCGCCTTTCTTGCGGTGGATGTCGCTGACGCAACGATACCAGCCCTGATTCATCATGTCAGTAAGTTTGTCTTATGCTGCCTGAAGATTTGATATCGTACCGTATGCTCGAGCGCCCTGCTCAGCAGCCGCGCGTTGGCCAACATGTTTTCCATAATGGCGCGATATCCCGAGAATCCCAAATGAATCAAGTTGTAGTACTGTGCAATGATCTGAGCTCCCGGACGTGAGAAGTTCAAAGTGTACGACTCCTCCGTTCCACCCAGGTAGTGAAGCTCAAAGATCAGGTGCTTAGGCAGATAGCTCTCGTCTCGCCAGATGATCCATCCTACACCAGCATAGACAAGACCGAACTTGTGTCCACTGGTATTGATGGATTTGACTCGCGGCAGTTCAAAGTTCCATTTCTTGCCAGCCTTTGCGTGAGTGAAGGGGGCGATGAAGCCTCCAGAGGCAGCATCCACATGGATGGGAATGTCGTTACCAGTCTCCTTCTCGAAAGCGTCGAGAATATCGGAAATCTCCTCAACAGGTTCGTAGTGTCCAGTATATGTGGAACCGAGGATGACAAACACACCGATAGTGTTCTCGTCAATGTTCTCCTTGACCAACTTTGGATCCAGACGGTAGGACGAGTCTTCACTTACGGGAAGGATGCGAGCGTCAACCTCGAAGTACCTCGCAAACTTCTCAAGGGCGACTTGTGCGTTTGCGCCCATGATGATGTTGGGGTTCGAAGTGTCCTTGCCCTCTGCCCTTCTCTTTTCCTGCCAGCGACGCTTCATGGCGAGTCCACCAAGATGAATAGCTTCGCTAGAGCCAGTAGTCGCTGATCCGATGGCCTTCTCACCCTTTTGAGCGCCCCACATGTTAGCAATGATGGATACACAGCGTGCGTGCATGTCCATCATTGCCGGATACTCATCGGCATCCGACATGTTCTTGGACAAGTTCTCAACCATGAGCTGCTCGGCTTCCTTCTCCATGTAGGTTCCAACAAAGGAGGCCAAGTTCAAGCTGGGTCGACCGTCGAGATCAAGCTCGTCCTTGAGCAGCTGGTGGACAACGTCGGCAGGCGCACCATCGTGCGGGATTTTGAATTTTGACAACTCGGTGCCAGCGGCATAGCGGCTTGAGTAGGGTGTGATGTGTGAGGTCGCTCGGTTCGCGGACTTGTGGCCTCCAGCCTTGTGTATCGGATGGTCCTTGAGTGTCTGCAAAAGCTCATCGGTGTCGACGTGTCTAGCAAGTCCGGCCATTGTGATGGATGTTCGTGGACGAGGTTTTGTCAGTAGAGGTCGGAGTCGTTACAATGTTTGTTCATGAATCAAGGCAGTGCGCTCAAGTTTCAAAGAAGTGTTTGATGGTACACGTAGGTACATGCGCATGACGACACATTACGTCCGTTATTGCTTACACAACCACGCCTGCCATGCAGCCAACACGGAACCCGCATTGAAAAGCTTGACATTTGCTCGGTAAAAAGCTTGTTTCGGACAGTGAATGGGCCTCGTACGCCGTACCATTCCCAGAGTCCGCTGCTGGAATGGGCTTTGTATCCAATCGCGGAACCGGCAAACAGCTACGGCACTGGCCAATCTCGGCCTGTACCTTGCAGCGAGAGCAAAGTGCGCAAATAACGCATACATAGGAGTGGCGCATGTTCGAGATGGCTGATGGCACAAAAGCCGGAAATAGGTAGCCCCGACGCGGGCCGATGACGGAATCCCGCCAGGGCCCATCGGTCTATCGTTTCTCCGGCCGCCAGCACCCCGTGTCTCAGTAGAGGCTTCAGAGTCGCTGCGGCATCGCGTGTACCGCCCGCTCGACTATCCCAAACATCTGATGTCGGACCGCAGATTCACCCGGTGCAAGGCCACGAAACGCTCAGGGTTGCGGGGGGTGAGATGGATGGGCGGCCATGGCATGGTCACGTCATCGCCACCACGTACGTCGTACGCCGTGAGAGGCGGGGGAGATGGACTGACGCGTCCTCGTCAGCCTGGACTGGACGGCACGGTACGCGGCCTCAGGGCCTGGATGGGGTGTAGACGTCTGAGCATTAGCTGCAGCTCCTCTCTATCCATCAAGCACAGCAGTTGGTTGAGTTCGTCCGCCTTACCGTCCGATACGCAGCAAGCGGGCCACTCCCGAGAGCTCCGCCTCCAATAACGTCGCCACGCAGTGGTGTTGTAATCGACTCGTCTTACTCTTTAGCTTCGCTGCCTAGCTACTTGTTGCTTGTGTCCCTCTACCAAACCCGCTTGTTCCTCCATTCCCCATCAATCACTAGGTCACCATGCGCTTCTCACGCCTTGTACCACTCCTGCCTCTGGCGACTGCTTTTGTCATTACCGAACCCCAAGTCTTCTCCAACATTGACAAGTCTGGAAAGCAGCTTGTCGATAACGCTCACGCTCTTGTCGACAACGCTCAAAACGTCCTTGACGATGCCTTTGGCAAGATCACGGAGGATGCCAAGGCTGTTTATAGCAAGATCCATCATGCCGGCTACGATGTTGAGTCGTGGTTAGAGGGCTCTCAATTCGACGACAGCGTCATTAACTTTGAGAATCCTGATCATCCTCCTCACGACGGGCCTCACCACCCTCCGCACGACCAAAAGCCGAACCGCACAGTCTACGAGCTTATCAACGAGAGCAAATACACCACCAAGCTTGCAAAGTTGATAAACGAGTTCGATGACATCGTGCAGCTGCTCAACAGCACAAAGGCCAACTACACCGTCTTTGCCCCGACGGACGAGGCCTTTGAGAAGATCCCCGAGCATGGCCACAAGCCCCCCAAGGAGTTCTTAAAGGACATTCTGCTGTACCACGTCACCGACGACTTGTACCCTGCTGGTCGTGTACTCCACGCATACACTATTCCGACCCTGTACACTCCAAGCCCCAACCTCCTGGGTCACCAGCAGCGCCTTACCGTTCGCGTCACACTCAAGGGTCCCGCCATCAATTTCTACAGCCGCCTTGTAGCAGTCAACATCTTCGGTACCAATGGTGTCATTCACGGTGTTGACTCCATTCTCGTACCTCCTCCCAACGTCGCCTCCATCATTGACTTGCTCCCCGGCGAGTTCAGCACTCTCGAGCTCGGTCTCAGCAAGACTGGTATCTACGACTATCTCAACAGCACCGAATACGAGCACAATGGTGGCACCCTCTTCGCCCCCAACAACTTTGCCTTCCAGAAGCTTGGTCCGCGTGCTAACGCCTTCTTGTTCTCAAAGTACGGCCAGAAGTACCTCAAGGCTCTGCTAGAGTATCACATGGTCGTTGACAAGACATTGTACTCTGACGCCTTCTTCGATGGAAGCAAGGATGACGACGAGACTGTTGACGGTCGCCCAGGACACTACCACTACGACCTCCCCACTGTTCTTGACAACAAGTCCCTCGCTGTTGACATCGGGCGCTACGGACCTTTTGTTGAGATCAGGATCAACGCCTTCTCGCGCGTCACCATTCATGATGGTGTAGCTAGCGACGGAGTTATCCAGGTCGTCTCTGATGTCTTGATCCCACCCAAGAACCCTGGTGGTGAGCAGACCTTCTGGAAGGGTGAGGAGCTTGATGTCGAGGACCTCAAGGAGCGTCTCCAGCCTTTTGTCGAGAACATTGAGTTGTAAAGCAACGGCTTCAGATGAGCGCTGATTTTGCAAAAACCTTCCAGAGCGACCATCTATACGACACATCTCTTGTATAATAAGCCTTGCTTTCTAGCGGAGCAAGTACTTCACACTCGCACGTGTTTACCTCAGATAGCAAATCAAAGAATGAACCCAAAATGGGCATGTACTGCATTACTTCAAAAGATGATGTTATTAGATCTTATCCTATCACAAGACCCAAAGCCAAAGTGTGTCTGTACAAAACACAAGCGCAAACTAGAGAGTCATAAGTAGGAGAAACCATTTCCAACGACCAGGTTCTACGAAAAGTCATCGCCTCCCTCTTCAATCGTGTTCTTGACTCGCAAAAGAAGCGTAGTCTTCCACTTATCCAGCTTGGTCAGCTGGTCGAATTGGAACAGCTATTGTCACACGTTAATCCAATGTACACTTGGAATCGTTTCGAATCGAAAGAACATACCTTGTCGGCGAACATCTCCTGGTCACCATCCTGCACCGCAACCGCTAAATCCACAAGCAGCGCGTGCTCCCTCTGCTGTTGAAAGCTTGGGTCTAGCTCCCTGTACCTATCAAGCGCAGTGTTGACACCGACCTGATCGCCTGTGCACAGCTGGCAGATACCAGCTTTGAGTAGGTACTCTTTGACGGACCATCGCATGAGGTTGTTGGAAATAGATGTCCTAGCGACCTTCTCGTACAGCTCGATGGCCTTGTAATAGTCCTTGCCTTCTAGAGCGATTAGATCGGCGGTCTTGAGCCAAAGTTTGTTAGCGAGTGCCTGCAGGAGTGGATTAGTCTTTGGCAAAAAGTTAGGAGCAGGGTGAATTACTTCAGCGTTGTCCTAGAAAAGGGTTAGTATATGTTCCAGAGGATGATCATGACAATACTCACGCTCTCGTACCAGCCAGCCGCTTCTTCGTACGCGGCTGCTGCTCGGGTGTTGTCACCAAGCTCAACTTCGTAGAGCTCGGCAAGGTTCTGCTTGTGAGTGGCTGCACGGCGGAAGTTGCCCTTGCTGCAGTAGTGCGCAATGGCTTTGTCTAAACACCGCGCAGCTGCTTCTGGGTCGTCTTTGCGGTAGGCCTCTGATGTTGCGTTAGTTGCAATCCATTCCAACCCAAAAGAACAATCATACTGAAGGCGTCTGTAAGCGTGTTTGCTTCGTCATCAGGCTCGTTCAGGTTCTGACGTTGTACTGATGCTGCCTTTTCGAAAGCTTCACCTGCTTCCTTGCCTGAAGGTTGTTAACTCTCAAGATCGTTTCATTCTGCAGGACGCATCTGCCCATACCCATCTTTTGCATCCGGAACGCATTTGCTGCAGCGATGAACTGGTCTGCCGCTGCCTCATCTATCACGTGCGTTAGTCTAAAAGCGCATATATGCGACTTTTCATATCATACACTTCTCCTGCTTCCCACCAAAGAAACTGAAGCCACCAGATGCCTTCTGTAAAGTCGTTTCTGCCTATCGTATCACCTCGATATCAGTTAACTGCTTCGTGGCTGAGTCTTGGAAGGCCCCACCTGTCGCAGCAGCGCTCGTGGATCGTCGGCCATGTTTACTGAGATTCGGAGAGTTGAGGCCGTTTGAGGAAGAGAGTGGATGGATAGGATCTGTGACTGTGTAGGTAGAGGTTATATTGAAACTTTGGTCGAGACAGGTGGCTGCACTCGCTGTCTCAATGAGCGATGACGACCCACGTTGGTCCATGCGAGAGGGCTGTGACCTCGGCGGCGGCTTTACCGTATCCGCACTAGTGTTAGCTTGGTAACCGCCTCAAGCTTCACGACCTCACGTTCACAGCAGCGTCGCTCAGGTCGCGATAGAACTAAGAGACTACTGTTATTTTGGTATGCTGGAAGATATCAGAATACACAGTAAGGATCTCAAACAGCCTCAACGAACAACCTACCCCGACTCACGCATCCACAACAATCATGGCCACACGTCGCGCGTTTGTGCCCTCGAAGTTTTGCAAACCTTCACAATACCTGCAAACCCGCTCATACACGCCTTCACCTCTGCGATCATACAAGAACCCCAAAGAGGGAACGTTCCTACGGAAGAACGGAGGTATTCATCCCGACGAGCTTGAACAGCTTCTAGCAGAGCCTACATGGTCCGTCGAGTCTCTGCTACCACCGAAGACGCGCGCTCCCGACGCTCCTCAGGTCACCTCCCAGCAACTCCATCATTTACTACGACTATCAGCCCTCCCACCGCCAGAAACACCCGAACAAGAGCAGAAAATGCTAGACACACTAGCAGCACAATTACACTTTGTGGGCAAGATACAAGAGGTGGACACTACGGGTGTAAAGCCTCTCCGCGCGATACGCGATGAGACGATGGCTGCAGAAAAGGAGCAGACTATCACGTTGGAGATGCTCAAGGATGCCCTGGGCAAAGAGAAGGTCATAGGACAGCACCACAAGCGGTTACAACGAGACAGTACACCTGTAGATGCTAAAGACGTCGAGGACTGGGATGTGCTAGGCTCAGCTGAACGAAAGTCTGGCAAGTACTTTGTTGTGGAGAGCGAGCGGCCGCAGGAATAAATCGTTCGTCCTACAGTCTTGCAGACGTGCAGAGCAGGAACGGTCAGGGTGAGGGTAAGCTTGTCATTGTCCCATTCGTAACCTTATACCATCGGTGGTAAAGACCTCGTCAGTCACAAAGAAAACGAAACACCGAACTTCCAGGGAGCCGTGAAAAGCACATCTCAGAACTGAGAACGGGGTAACAACGACATATCAAAATGAGCTGCAAGAGTACCCGTAATTGTTCGCAGTATTCAGCCGTTCGTCGATGGACACACTTTAACCTAAAGGGTAAAGAAGAAAGATCGAAATAGAGAACCGCGACACCAACCCCGACACGCGACAGGCACAAAAAGGACACAACAGGAAAAATCTTCAAGCCTGAGGTCAAGTTGACAAGAGGTCGGCCTCCATACTACATTCCGAGCAACGCTTGGCGACATGCGATTTCACACTACAATCGCAGAAGGGTGTCTCATCCAGATCAGAGAGATCAGGTGTCGAAAACCGGCCTAGCCTAGGCGTTGGAGGCGGGGCGAGACCTGCGGAAGTGTGTGAAGTGGCTTTCGTCTCCAGAGGCAGCCTTGGGCTCGACTTTGCTGAGCTGTGGAGGATCACCGGCTTCGATCTGACTTTGGACGAATGCTTGGCGGACGTCACGTGTACTGAGCTGGGTTCTGAGGCCCTGCCTCGAAGTGCGGGGTGAGGTTGTGAGACTTCGTCAAGACTGCTTCGTGGAGATGGACAGCCGTTCTCCATGAGGTATAGGACGAAGTCGGTGTATACCTGGACTGGTAGTTCAACCATGCCCACTGCCCAGGAGCGACGACGAGATTCCGCGATCTGAACACTGCTTCCATTGTGGTACGTCGTCTGACGGTATTCATACTTCACTTGCTGCTTCAACGGAAGGGCTGATGCCTGGCAAACCGACTGCGTTGATGGCGACGACGGCATGGTGACACCTTGGACCAGACGGTAACATGAGAAGACAAAGAAGAGTTGGAACAATCTTCAATGACTTATCAACACCACAGATTAGACTCGAAGATGATGAAGGGTTTTTTGGTGATGGTTGTGTGAAGAGGATAGTGGGGGAGGGAGGAGGGAGGTGCGGGAGGTGGGCGGTGCGAGTATATACAGCGCGGAATCAGCTCGCCAAGCCCTCTCCCGCCTGACGCCCTAGGGCTCCCGCTACCACCACTACGACGCCTCTCGTACGCTTGATTCTTCCTTTTCGATCGACACCAACGTTCGCAAGAGGTGTTAGAAGACTGGACCCGTCTAAAACTGTCAGGGATTTGCAATGGCTTGTCACAAACGTAGGTATCCATCCTTGCATCCGTGCCTACGAAAATTGCTCCCTCAATCACAACACCGAGTAAATAACATATCCATCTTAACATATCCTTCTTAACATGAACTTCTCAACCCACGGACTTGCACATGTTGGAAAGTAAAAATTTGCATTCCGGACTCGCATTCATCTTATATACCCCTACACAGTCACAGTTTGACAATTGCCCGTCATCTTTCAGGCACCCCATCCCATCTCCCATGCATGAAGAAATGAGGAGGATAAGGAAGAGACGTATGCCATCACAGTCAATATGTGTGGTTGGAAAGTCGGTAGACCTGGAGACAGAAAGAATTGCTAGATTGAATTCACTTGTCTTCTTACACAGGGGATAAGGAATAACAAAGGGTAATATGCATGGGTTGATGGAATCTTCCCCATCCCGTTTCCACATGCCTTGGCACTAAAGTTAGCATGTGATGTGTGTAGCTAGCTCAGATACCGTAAATATATTGAGCAGCAATCGCCTTACCCATCCGCTCTAGCAAAATACCAAGGGATCGAGAAAAGTTAGTAACAGAAGAAGAGCTAAGATAGCGAGTCTATTCATACCACACCATCATGATGTTTTTTTTGGCCAAGGTCACAAATGTAAACGATACTTAGCTCTCTTCAGGTACGGTGTGTATACCGTCCATGCAATCTCTATATCCCCGCACTTGCATTCCCCACCCTCAGATAGTTTTTAAAAATACAAAAAAGCCCATCCTCTCGAAAAGCAGCCGAAGAAAAACTTCGAAAAAAAAACGCCGAAAGAACAAGAAGAAACGCCGACTGGGTCGAGAGAATCACCTCGACATGTTCCCAGTTCCCATGCCATGGTATGATAAAAACCGCCCTAACACTCCATGCCAAATTCCGAAGAAGATACCCAGGGTAAAAAAGCGAAAAGAAAGAGGAAACAAAAATGAAAACGCCATCCTAGTGCATGTTTTTATTCGTTGTTACATGTACACCATGCTCATGCTCATGCTCATGCTCATCTAAACGCGTCCTTGTACCGTTGACTGGAGACCTACTCCGGACTCGCAGCACTGGCCGGCTCGACACTAGCACTCGCCCTCGTCCTCTCCTTGGCAGCACCACCAGTACCAGCACCAGCACCAGCGCCCAAACTAAGCTTGATTTTTTTCTTCTTGGGCGAGTCACCACCACCGCCTACATCGTCGGCTTCTCTATTGCGCTTGCCCTCGCCCCGCTCACTGCTCTCGCTGTGTTTTCTATCACCGAGATCGGGTCTGTTGCTGCTGCCGGTCTTTAGCTTAACTTTGAGTGTGCCACTGCTACTGTTGTTGTTGTTGTTGTTGTTGTTGTTGTTGCCGTTTGAGGGTTTATCGCGGTCTGCTTTCTTGATGTAGGAGCTCTTCTTCTTTATCTTGCGGCGCTCGGCGGTGTCGTTGTCGAGGTCGTCGGCGTCAGCGTCGTCGGTGGCGGCTAGGCGCTTGACGGGCGAGATGCCCTTCGTTTTACTACTGGTGGTTTTGGGGTTCGTCGACGACGATGCGTCTTGCGAGCCGGGAGCGGGCGTGCCCATGCGACTTCCTAGCGGTGTGTTGCCGAGGCCTGAGCCTGTGCCTCCGTTTTGCCCGGTTAATTTCGCCATGGCGTTGCGCGAGCTCTGGCGCCCGCTGATGCCGAGACACTTCTCTAGGTGCTGGGCGAAGCGTGTTATGAGTAAGCTGCGCTTGCAGTTTGGACATGTGTGCCATGGGATGTATGAGGCTGGTTTGCCGCCTGTGTTTAGCTTGATCTCCTTGGTGTCGCCGCCCGCCATGTCGGTGTCCTGTGAGCCTGGTGTGCCTACGCTCTCCTTCTCGGCATTCTTCTGCTGCTGCTTGATGAGCTCGCGCTCCTTCTTGCTCTTGGCCATGTCGGTCGGGAACGGGTTGCCGTAGACGTCGTGCCCTGACCGCTGCACGAAAGGATACAGCATGCAGTACTCTTTGGTCAGGTCGGGGTTCTGCATCCCCTTGCCCATGATGGGATGCATCAGCCGGGGCAGCTTGCAGTGCGGACATGTGATCTCGGGGGTAGTCTTGAGCGGATTGCCCTTGAGGAAGACGCGCCCGTTCTCGTACTTGGCCGCCGACGTCTCAGCGATGGGTATCGACGTGGCGCCGTTGGTGTTTTGCTTCTGCGACTGCGGCTCGAGGTTTGCCAGGGCAATGGATTCGGCTTGGGTGGCCGCCGACTGCATGCGGAGCAGCTTCTCGGATCGGTGGCACGATAGGGCGGTACTGAAGACGATGTTGCTCAGCAAGTCGTCGAGGATGTCTTTTGTCTGCGACACGTTTCTTAGCAAGGCGCATCACCCAGAGGGCAGCCGAGGAGGCGGTTTGCGGCGGACAGGGCCTACCAATTCTTGGAGCACATCTGACGACAGTCCCACGGCCGAGTCGACGCCCTCGTCCGGGTCGTCTGGCGGCCGGTCCTCAGACATGTCGCTCGCTGCTGACCGTCGGCGATGTTGTTCAGGGCGTGGAGAAAGATTGCTGAGACGTTAGCGTCTACTACGGGAGACATCGATGGCTTCCATGCATCCCTGCTCTGGGACCGATTTAGCGCATGCAACTATTGCCATGGAGCTGCGACGTCTCCACCGATGCATGCTGGTGACGACGACTGCAGCTGGCAATGGGTGTCAATTCGGACTATCTATCTGTTGCTATCTAGACCAATTCCCATCTCGCCAGCCTGCCCACGGTGCTTCCCGCCTGTCTCACAATGCACACGCGATCCTCCTTTGGTACGCCCTCCCCAGACCCAAGGCCGACTACTTTGTGCGCCGCTAGGTTCGCGACTGCGGTCGGCATGCCTTCTGCAAGGTTGTAGTTGCCTGTTGTGACAAAGCCGATGAGATCAGCCTCGTCAGGGACCAGAGGGTAATCCTCGCCAGTGTTTGGTGGCCCACTGTCGAGGAGTCTTCTTGCAAGATCCCTGCGCTGGATATGGCCTGGCTTCTTGACGAGACGTCGACTCTGTTGCGTCGTCGACGTACGCTTGGAGCCGGGCTGTGGTATTAGGGACAGCCATTTACTTCCAAGCTGTGGGTCTGTAGGCAGTCGGTAGATGCGAGCACAGTCTGTAGGGGTACCTCGTTGTACCATCGTGATCTTTACGGTAAATACATCTGGTGATAGCTTTGAGCTGCTCAACGAAGCCGTGCCGTATTCAGTCAAGTCAGCTGCTTGTGTGAAAGAGAGCTGCCTGATGGGAGTCCGGGGCTCTTTCGACCCCTCTTGTGATGTATCAATCTCTCCGTTCGATCTCGGAAGCAGGCGCTCCCAGTCGCAAGACCACGGGTCCCCAATCTCACCCTTCCGGCCGTTACTAAGATCAATGGTCGACCACTCAATCCTCTTGCCCTTAGGACGCTTAGTCCACTCGTGCTTCCTCACCTCACGCTCCCGCAATTCCCAGCCCCAGCCAGCATCTGTACCAGGGTGATCGTACGGGAAGTGCGGCTTGGAGCGCTCAAAATCGACCTGACGTCTCTCTTTCAAACCGCCAAATCTTGGGTTGCCGCCTGTGGAAACTGGGTAGCGCATAATCTGTCGCCACACAGGCATGACGCATTTCCAGGGAAGTAGAATAGTCCAAGATTTGCCTTCTCGCGATACAAATACAAGCGTGGGAATGCGTGGATCGGTTGTTCGTGCCTCTGGGTCTTCGCCTAATGTGCTCGCGCTCTTCCGACGATTTATGGTTTTTTGAGACGGCATGGTCCGCTGTGCGGCTAGTCGACTGTTGGTGTCGAAGATTGAGGCTGGAATCGAAGCATTATCAAGCGGCCAAGTTGCAAGTGTTTCGGTCAAGGCGGTCAGCGACTGTTGGTCGTGTGCTACGGGCGAAGTGCGAGGAGGATCGCGAAGTCGGGGATCTGATATGTCAAAGGACAGCAACGCACCGACTGGTAACGATGCAGCATCAGTCACAGAAGCCAGGGTAGGCCAAAGGGGCTGTGGGGTATCAGAACCTGCACCGGAGGAAGACACTGGAGCGAGAATAGAGCAGAGGGCTTCCGCAGCGGCAGGGCCGGTAATTTCGATAGAACCAATGTCGAAGCGGAGGTCTCGAACGGTGGCGTTCGGCTTCTGCACTTTGGCAGTCCGAACAACTTCATTCCAGAGTTGCAAGAAAGCGCTCGGATGCACCCGAACGAAAGCTTTAGTCTTGTTGCTACCTGTAACCGGGGCACACCAGATGACAGTCACTTGAGCAATCTTTCTCAGCGGCCTCGCTTCTCTTTCGTATATCCAGCCTTCCCAGGCTCTAGCGCCATTCCTCCACTTCTTCGCTCTGCCTCTGTTCTGCCACGGGTCCTCTGTACCATCCGCAGCGAAGTGTAGACCCTTGAGTAGCCCTGTTATGCTGGCCTCGGGACCCTCAAGACTGAGAGTTGACATGTAGCTCATATCCCATGCGACGGCTCCCCGCTGGGTTGCAGCTCGGTGCGTCAGACGGTATGCCTTGGCAGCTGGTTGCAACGGGATTGCGAATCGCCAGAGCGGCTCCTTTGGGTCTGTCATCTTTGCGCGCTTCGTATGCCATAGATGTGTGGGTAGCCATGTCTTGTCTCGTTGTCGTCTATGGAATCGAGATGAAGGGGTAGCGGGCGTGGCCAGGGCGGGAAACTTGCGCTTCGGCCTCGCTGGTGAGGGCTTCGTGACTTGCTTCGGCGCATCCTCCATCTTTGCGTCCCCATCATGGTCTTTCTCACCGGCTGCAGTCTTCTTCACTCTCTGCTGCGATTTCTGCCGACTGTCCGCCCTCCCCTCCTTCCTCAGATGCTTCTTCTTCCCCTTTCCAACACCACTGCCACTAGTGCCTCTTGCAATGGGCGTGTTGTCTTCCTTGGCCTCCTGTCGTGCCCTGGCCCGCAATCTCCTGGGCACGCGCTGCGGATTGTGGCTCGCCGTCCTCCTCCTCAACTCCCTCGGCACCTCTTGAAAGGCTCGTCGCGAAAGCCCCTTCTTCGCCGCCTTCATGGCGCCCTCAAGGGACTTGATCTCCTTCTCGTGCGACCTGAGGAAGTTCTTGACGTTGATCTCGCCATTGGGGTACGCGTTGCTAGTCGGAATGGCGGGGATGACATGCTGCGGTCTTTGCTGGAAGCGGGTGCGTTTGGCAGGATGGCCAGGCCCCGTGTTGGAGGGTTGTTTCCTCTTTCTCGAACGATCGGCCATGATGGTGGAAACATGCGTCGCTATATTCACGCACGCTCTTCAGGCTCACTGGGCCAACCGACTGCGTCTTTAGCGAGACGTCCCCACACCAACGGGCTTAGCGCGGAGTCATTCGTCACGGTAGCACGTGTCCGGCCGAAGCACCGTCAGCCTGCCAACCCCGGTTGGACCCTTTGGTATTGGTCCAGACGTGCCAGGCCAACAACTGCATTCTGTTTCATCCATCAGCCCCCTAGCTCTTCATAACAGTAATTACTCCATTCACAACATCTTCATTTCGCCAGCCGGCCTGCGGGCCCCACTTTCGGTGCGCCCCCTGTGAGCCTGTGATTGCATCGTTCCCCTGCATTTGTGCGCAGCCACCATGCTGCCCTGTCCATGTGGTCCTGGACCGGTCCTGATCATTCAATGTTGTTCCCACACCTTGTCTTCACACAATAACAGCATCTTTTCTTTGAACACACATTCGCACAGTACACAGCCACTCTAAACTCACCCATCATTGTTATTGCACGGCACACTCCCTGTTCTTAGCACACGATGATCCACACATACACAACCATGTCTCCCTATTCTCCTCCCGAGCAAATGTGCAAGATAAGCTTCAGTCCACTGCGGTCCTCATCACCGCGAAAACGTTTCAACGGCCACGAGCGAAACCAGTCAGAAGCCATCCAACGTCCACGGCCCATTAGCGTAGCGAGCAACTCAGCCATGGCACAGCACGCAAAACGGGCCTCAATATACGTGTCAGACGCCTCCATTCTCCTCCAGCAACGCACACCCATGGCCTCGCCAGTCTCACCAGCAGACTCACTGGCATCACCAACCACCGACCCATCCGAAGCTACCGACCACTACGCCATCCTCGAGCTTGCACCAACGGCCACAACGGACGAAATCAGAGCTGCCTATCGCCGTCTACGTTCCGTCTACTTCGCCAACGACGCAAAGAAGTACCGAGCACTCCAAGCAGGCTTCGACTGTCTAATGGACCCGGAAGCACGCCAAGCCTACGACGCAACCTACCAGCCCCGTGCACCAGCAGCGCCGTCTTCGCTCTCCAGTATTGGCGAAGTCTTGGACCAGGGAAAGCATTGGCGCAAGGACAGCGCTCATGGTGACGATGCAGTTATCTCTGAAGAAGAAGAAGAAGAACAAGAAGAACAAGAAGAAGAAGAGGAAGAGCATGAGCAAGAGCAAGAGGAAGACGTGCGGACTGACGACCCAAATTGGGGTCTTAAACGGTTCCAACCTGCTCATGAATCACTGCTGGGCTCCGAGCCATATCTTTCCTTTGTCCCTTTGCCTACGCGTTCGCTGCCTACATGTGGACAGCCAAAGTATGTCGGACAGTATGCAGTGAACTCATGGCCAAACTAGAAATATCGGGATCCAACAGATTGCGTTACTAACACGACCTGATAGCTCGGGCTTCTCATGATATTTCAAGCAGAGCAGGTCTTGCTTGCGTTTGGCAGGTGGGCCTGGTGGCGTCCTGGGCGGCGGTCATTTGTTCGTGTGGTTTCATTTGTCGACTTAGCGTTGCTTGTTCAAGCGGCGATTCACCACCTCCCCATCTGTTCTGATAAGAAAGTCCCAACTTTACTGCAAATTGGCTACACTCACTATACTCGGATATCGAGCAACCTTGAATGATAATGTATGACACTTACCAATTACACTTGCCAAATCATGAGCGTGCGTGTCCTAAAGTTTATACATGACCTCGGAACTAAAAATCAGCAGCTCGTGCGTATGCATTTTGTGGTCTCATAAGTAACGTCAAAGACTAGACAGACTCAGAATGTTCAGATTAGGCCTCACACGCACATGGTCATGACATCACGAGGTTGCTGTGTAACAGTGGCAAAATATATGAATCAGAGTCGCATTGCTGATATCGATCGCTATGATACAGGGCTCTAAGTTGCGAATGCCACTCTGATCCAATCGTCTCCTGCTCTAAGAAATCGTCGCATGCTAATTGTCGCCGTCGCCAGCTTTCTACTGGTCGAGCTTTACGGGGAAGTTGCCAGCCTCTATTTCACAAGTCAGCTACACCCTCTCCTGGGCGTGAAATACATTACTTACCACGCTGCTCGTCCCATCGCGATGTCCAGCCGCTGGGGCACAGGGACTTGTAGGCCAACATGAACTACATCCATTAGTATATGTTGTCCAATTCGTCTCCTCCGGAACTGCGCACCTGGCCGCAGGGAGCAAAGTCCTCGCCCTTGGCGATGATGCACTTGTGGTAGTCGACGTAGTTTTGCCAGCAGTGCTTGGTCTGGTTCTGGTTGGGGAAGCGGGCATCGAAGCCTATATGCGCCGAAGCCTGTTAGCACCCCATATCGCACATCTCGAGCTCCACATAGTGGGTTGGCAGGCGGTGCAGGCGGTTGTGCAAGTCCGGGGATAGCGTACCAGCTGTGCGGTGGGACATTAGCTATGAATTGGCGATATGCGGAGTAGCGGGAAAAGCTCACCAGTGACAAACTTGAAGGGCTTGGTTACGAGCTCGTCGCCGTTCTCGCCGTTCTCGTTGTCAGACATGGTTGTGGTAGGTGAATTGGAATACGTCGAGGGTGGGTGTGGCGGCAATGGCAGGGCGGCGGATGGACGGAGTGGTGACGGAAGTGAGGTTGTGAGGTTGCGATGGTTCGACCCGAAACGCATTGTCCACACACAATTCGCTCGGCGTTTTCCGGGCGAACCAGGACCGCGAGCTCTCTCAGCATCTGCGTGCGTGCCAGTGACGAAACCCAGTGAGACCACCTCGATTCCCCCTCACGACCAAGCCAGCACTCCACTCTCCACTCTCCACTCCAATTGCGAAGATAGCAATACCGCCAACATGTTCAAAGCCACCAGGGCCCTATCTATGCAGCCGACACGCATGATGGCCATGCAGCCTACGCGCATGATGGCCATGCGCCAGAGCCCGCAGCTCTTCATGAGGCAGACGATGCGGATGCGCAACCCGGTTCCAGTATGTCTTGCTCTCTTCCACCACTTGGATACTCAACACTAACAAATTCGTAGAAGGAGGAGCACGGCGGTAAGCCAATCACAGTGTCCAGATATCGCCATCGAACATGAATTGACGACCGTATAGCCCACACCGCATCCCAGCGTCTCCGCCAGCTCAAGAACATCCCCACTGAAATCTGGCCTTTGAGTACGTCTACCACCCCTCACACATTCGCAAGACGCTTTCGCTGACTCCACATCTAGTCATCGTTCTCGGGTAAGCCCCTCCATTGCGCCCCGTATACTCTAACACAGGTGGTCTAATACATGCGCAGCATCGCCGTCGGCATGGCCTTCTTCTCCATCACCCGAAAACTCTGGGTCGACAAGACCCTTCGCCTCAAGCGACAGGGCAAGCAGGACTAGACGTCCGGCTTGGAAGGAACCGGATACAACAAAGATGGAATCGGCGGGCTTGGAAGGGCTCCAGCGGCCATGTGTATAGGTACAGCATACGGGACAGAGTCCTCGTCAAGTTTGAAATCAAGCATCAGATCCCTTTGCGCGATGCCATGGTTGCATGTCGCGCCTCGTGTGAGGAGACGAAGGTGGTTCGCTTCTTGGAATTCTAGCTTGTGATGTTGAGAATCCTACTCTGATATGTAAAGAGTGTTGTATTCGCTCGCGCGTACTCCTTTTGAGAAAATTGCGTATAACAGCTCGTAGTATCAAACACGTTTTCCAGTACGCCTACAAACGCCGTGCTTTGAGACTCTAAAAAACCAAGCAGATTACACTGGCTTCGGCCCAGCTTCATCGAGACCCTCCAAGCCCTGCATAGGGTCCATAGGCCCATTTGCCTCCTCTTGAATCTGCTCACTTGCCTTGCGATCCTCTTCGCTTACAGCATGCTTGGCCAACCAGCCCTCCTACGTTTTATTAGCATACCATTCGTGCAGCCACTATAGTCAAAGAATACATACCTGCTCCCAGATGGCTGTCTTGCTGCCTAGTCCTTCGTTTGCGTCCTTTTGTGGTTTGGCCGCTGCTACCTTGATAACGGAACCGTACAACTCGCTCCGGTCCATGTTGTCAATAGCGTCTATCGCATCGGTTGCAGTCTCAAACTCAACATAGCCGAATCCTCGATGCTGTTCGCCCTGGCTCTGGTTTTCCGGTTTCGGCAAGTTGACTTCGACAATGTCGCCAAAGGGCAGGAAGGCGTGGAAAAGCGTCTGTTGTGTTACTGCCTGGTCAAGGCCGCCGACGAACACGGTGGCTTTTAGTCGTGATGTGTCTGATAGATTCGACATGGTTACCGGTGGAATGCGATCTGAGATTAGCCTCGTGCGATGGGCGTGTTCCCAAAGATTCCGAATTGAAATTCGATATCACGTGGTTAGCGGGACCCACAGTTGGC
Source organism: Alternaria sp. 'sect. Undifilum' (assembly GCA_024321975.1). Classification (NCBI taxonomy): domain Eukaryota; kingdom Fungi; phylum Ascomycota; class Dothideomycetes; order Pleosporales; family Pleosporaceae; genus Alternaria; species Alternaria sp. 'sect. Undifilum'. The sequence goes on from JAJJZI010000006.1 coordinate 3,190,633, forward strand.
GGTGCCCGCCGTGGTCCAGGCAAGGACAGGTGGATGCTCCGTTGATGGTGAAGCACGTCGTTGCCTTCACTCCCACTCCGCGCTCAAGACACATTGCGGACACTCCTTTACACCACGTGTACCTCTCTTCTCGCTCTACAAGACCCTCTCACTTGTCCATTATTTTGTTTGTGCCTTATTCCCCAATTCGCTAATCTGACTCCGAGGCGCCATCACCACCACCACCCACCGTCATGGTCCGTCTACGAGAAATCCCCAGGACGGCCTGTTTCGCTTGGTCGCCAGATCCGACGCAGCCCCTGATTGCCACTGGAACCAAGGCTGGAGCTGTGGATGCCGACTTTTCAAATGAAACACAATTAGAGCTCTGGGAGCTCAAGTTGGACGACGCCGAGCAGGGCGTGGAGCTCAAGCCTGTTGCTACCGTGAGCGTGGAGTCGAGGTACAGGAGCAATCAGGCAATACAATTCGGATCAAGTAACTGAAAGTCATCCCAGGTTCAACGACATTGCGTGGAGTCAACCCAGCGAACAGTACCCGCGGGGCATAATAGCGGGCGCCCTCGACAGCGGGGCACTAGTCCTATGGGACGCAGAGAAGCTGCAGGCAGGCGAAGGGTCAGAGTGCATGTCAAGTTGCATGCGGCCTCAGATTGCTAACTTTATGCAGTGATGATGCGGAGATTGACCAGATCGATAAGCACACGGGTCCCATCCAGGCGATACAGTTCAACCCGTTCCGATCCAACATCCTGGCCTCGGCAGGTGACAAAGGCGAGCTCTACGTCCACGACCTCGCGGACGACTCCAAGTCCTTCCGCCTAGGCAAGGCTGGAGCGAACCCCGACGAGTACACTACACTAGACTGGAACAAGAAGGTTGCGCACATTCTGGCAACCGGCAGCAGTGGTGGCTTTGTCACCGTCTGGGATGTGAAGCTTAAGAAGGAGAACCTCACATTAAACCACTATGGACGGAAAACAGTCAGCGCTGTGTCCTGGGACCCCAATGTGCCCACGAGATTAGTCACCGCTATTCCGACCGACCAGAATCCGCTTGTGCTGGTATGGGACCTCCGCAACACCAATGCGCCAGAGAAGACGCTACAGGCACACGACCAGGGTGTGCTATCGCTTTCGTGGTGTGTGCAAGACAGCGACCTTTTGTTATCTTGCGGCAAGGACAACAGGACCATCGCCTGGAACCCGCACACTGGGGAGCAGTTGGGCGAATTCCCCGTCGTTACAAACTGGACCTTCCAGACTAGATTTAATCCCTCGAACCCGAATCTACTCGCTACCGCATCCTTCGACGGCAAGATTTCGGTTCAGACGCTACAAAACACTGGGGCTGCAGCGGACCAGAACAAGGCGGCGACCGAAGCACCTGCAGGCGAAGACTTCTTCGCCCAGACCCACGCAGAACCTCAGGGCGCATCCTTCTCTCTAAAGACACCCCCGAATTGGCTCAAGAGGAGAGCAGGTGTGGCTTTTGGCTTTGGTGGAAAGCTGGTCCGATTCGGCATCGTTGACAACAAGTCCAAGATCTCCATCTCCACATTTGTGGTAGATTCGGACGTCAGCGCAGCAAGCGACGAGTTCGACAAGGCTCTAGAAAAGGGCGATATTACGGCAATCTGCGAGTCCAAGATTTCAAAAGCAGCCAACGAGGAAGAGAAGGCCGACTGGACCGTAATTGAGACTCTCACCTCTGAGAACCCACGAAGCAAGCTCGTTGAATACCTTGGCTTTTCTGAAAAAGATGAGGAGCCGGAAGAAGAGAAGAAGGACGAAAAGACGGGTGAGAAGACAAATGGCGATACAGACGAAGGTGCCTCCTTCTTTGACAACGCGACTGATGAGGGCAACTTCTTATCGGATCTCGCTGCATCCAAGGGCGCAAAGACCAACAACCCCTTTCAGATCTACACTGGCTCCGAGTCTGAAGCAGACACCAAAATCACTCGCAACCTCATGCTAGGCGACTTCAATGCGGCATTGGATGTGTGCCTAAAGGAGAACCGATTATCCGATGCTTTCATGATTGCCATTTGCGGTGGAGAGAAGTGTATCGCCAAGGCACAAGCTGCATACTTCAAGAGGCAATCCGACGCACCGAACTATCTACGACTACTTGCGTCAGTCGTCGGAAAGAACCTGTGGGACTTTGTATACAATGCCGATCTCAAGGATTGGAAAGAAGTCATGGCAACAATCTGCACATTTTCCGACCAAGCCGATTTCCCTGACCTTTGCGAGGCTCTTGGAGATCGTCTTGAAGAAGCCATCTCGGAAGAGTCAGGATCGTACCGAAAAGATGCATCTTTCTGCTACTTGGCTGGTTCCAAGCTTGAAAAGGTTGTCGTCAATTGGGCACAGGAGCTTCAGGAAAGCGAGAAGGCAGGCATTGAGCAAACAGACGGTGACAACAGTTTCTCCATCCATGCACGGTCACTCCAGGATTTCATCGAAAAGGTCACGGTATTCCGAAAGGTCACCGACTTCAAGGACACTGAACAGCAAAAGGAGAATGACTGGAAGCTCGAACCTTTGTACGCAAAGTACGTCGAGTACGCTGACATTGCATCTGCCCACGGTCAGCTCGCAATTGCAGAGAAGTATTTAGATCTCCTACCTGAAAAGTACCCAGCAGCAGATGTAGCTAGGAACCGGGTCAAGCAAGCCACCAGGAAGGTTGCAGCTCAGCCAACGGCCGCCCATAAACAGACTCAGTCGACCACCGCTGGCCGTCGTCAAGTCGTCGTCCCATCATATGGTCAACCTGCACAAGCAACACAGGCACCGGCACCGCCCCAGCAGACGCCCTACGCACCAGTCAACCCCATGCAAACACAACCGAGGGCGTCGCCTTATGCTCCAGTCAATCCTCTCTCCTCACAAACCCAGGCCACTGGACCATCAACATTCACACCAGCAGCAGCATCCGGCAATGCGTACACACCGGCTGGTTACCAACCATCCCAGCCTCAGGGCTACGGTTACAATCAGGCGCCCCAACAGCCGATCGCACCTCCACCTCGCAACTTCTCCAACTCTCCATCTATTGTGCCAGCAGCCAACAGGGGCAGTATTCCTGCCTGGAACGATACACCAGACTTTGGCCCCCCTAAGCCAGTTTCACGTCGTGGTACTCCCATGAACACTGTCGCTTCTCCGTTCCCGAACCAGCAGCAGCCTCTCGCAGGTCCGCCTCAGGGTCCGTTCTCGCCCGGAGCACGATCGACGCCTCCACCTCCAAAGGGCCCTCCTCAGGGTCCTCCTCGGATGACTTCTCCACCATCCGGACCTCCAGCTGGCGCCCCGAATCCATACACACCATCTCCAGCAACAACCACGTACGCTGGACCTCCTGCTGGCTTTGCATCCCCACAGCAGGCGCCAGTACAACGGGGAGCGTCGCCATATCAACCCCCAACTGCTGCCGCCCCGCCATCGAACCGCTATGCCCCTGCTCCAGGTTCACAGCCATCGGCTCCACCGGGGCCAATGGGTGCAATGCCACCACCGCGTAACATTGCGCCTCCTCCAGGCCAATTCACACCTGCTGGGTCACCCTATGCACCGTCGCCAGTGCAACAAATGCAACAAATGCAACCCGCAGCCGCAGCACCTCCACCAAGGGGTCCGCCGCAAGGGCCTCCGCGTGCAGGTCCTCCTTCAGGAGGCCCTCAGAGCGGACCACCAAGGCCAGATTCTCGACCTGGCACTGGTCAGTCGCAAGCGGCTGCGCCAGCAGCGGCTAAGTATCGTAAGTGACCCTTTAAGACATATGTCGCCGTTGGAAATCGTATAAAGTGTCTGGAACTAACGCACAACAGCTCCTGGTGACCGATCGCATATTCCCGATGCATCTCGTCCCATCTACGAGATCCTCGAAGCAGACCTACAACGGGTCAAGGCCAGAGCACCAGCACAGTACAAACAGCACGTAGCCGATACCGAGAAGCGCCTCAACATCCTGTTCGATCATCTCAACAACGAGGACCTACTCAAGCCCGACACTATTCAGCAAATGAACGAACTTGCAGCCAATTTACAGGCGAAGCAGTACGACGCTGCGGTCGCAATCTTCTCAGATCTGATGACTAACAAAACGGAAGAGGGAAGCAACTGGATGGTAAGCTACAATTTGGACCTGTTGTGGTTTGAACAAAATGCTAACGTGTGACCAGGTTGGTGTCAAGCGTTTGATTCAGTTTAGCAAGTCGACTGCTTAGGAGGCTTCTGATGCTGCTACCACTGCGCTGGCGAGTGTTCCCAAAGATTAAGTTATGGTGTACAAATGTTACATTGTATAAGTAGAGTTGAAGTAGGTAACAGAAAGATGCTGGGGTAAAGGCAGGTTTCTCCCATATTTAGCGTTTTGCATGTCACTAGAGAAAATGAGACACACGACGCTGAATGATTGATTTTACCCACCTACGATATAAATGATGTGCGCCTTCCTCCTGGGTATCGCACATAGATGACTCCTAGTGAACGTGTTCTATATAGTCTCGCGGCATCCACTTTTTATTTACCTTGGCATTCCACGAACTTACGTTGCTTACATGCAATGAGAAAAACCGCCTGCATTCAACAAACAAACAAAACAACAACGTTAAAAAAAACACAAAACGATATATTAATCTCCAACGAACGATACGCAACCGAGCTTGAAATCACGCTCTCGTGAAAGAATGACAAATAAAGGAAAGGGGAAAATGTCTGGAAATGCACAGGAGTATGAAGCTGAAACTATGAGTACAGCATACCCCATCTGCTCACTACAAGAACTTGAATCCCAAAAAAATTCCAACACTCACGCAAAGGAAGAAGATATCCATGGTGCTTTCAACGGGAAATCGCCCACCTTGTGAGGAAATTAATGGTTGCGGATGGGGTTGTGTGCAAGAATTAGGGGGTGGAATAGATGACGATGGCGATAAGCTAAGGCAAGTCGACGACACAAGAGCTTCTAGCACTACCGCTGCTCCTGTTGCTGCTACCTGGAAAATGGATATTTCAAATGATAACGGTTGGGACGATGAAGGGGTGAATTGGGTATCTGCTAAATTGGGATTGGAGATGGAGATGAAGAGAAGAGTGTTGGTGTTACTGCAGTGGTTGCTGCGGTGGAAGGGTAGGGAGATGGCTGGGGGGATTGAGGTGTTGTATGTGAGAGAGTGGGAATACGTGTAATGTTGACATAAAGAGTTTACTGGATGCACAGGAGTTGAAAGAGTGTTCCATCTGTGCAGGTGCGGCAAGAATAACAACAGGATAGCTACCACAATATAATACAGTTGAGAGTTTTCAACCATCTCCGACAGGCCAGCACCATGAATATCGCTATACTGATCACTCTGCTTGATATATGGATATGTGTGTGGCGTTCTCTTCGCGAATAGAGATTCACGTTCAATGCCATCAACACGTTTCCATAATCTAGTTGTAGTCTTCGATAACAAGCATTCCAATCTGTCGAAATCTGTTGCTCTCTCTCTCTCTAGCTCTCTCTTTTGGTTGAGATACCCACTCCTTCTTCTCTGGCATTACTGTAATGCCTTGAGGTTTGTTTAGACGTAATGAAGTGATTAAGCACCTAATCTCCAACATTAAGTCTGCACTGGATTTCTCCACGATGAGTTGGAAGTCTAACACAGATTGAACCTGGATATTTGGGCACCGCAGGGGGAGATGAGTGCGGATGCGTGCATGCCGATTAAATCGCCTCGATCGTGAAATGTTCTGCCCATCAGTGGGATGGGTGCTTTAGGGGATCTTTGCACAAATAGCAATTGTGCATAAACACCTTCCTAGCATGCCATCTCGGCTACAGGAATGGCTGGGCATCATAACCGAGATGATGCGTTTCTTGAAGATCGAGTGCACAAGCTCAGGCACGCTTGCAATTGTGTTTGTGATGATCTTGTAGAAGCGGAAGACGGAACATGGGTTGAGATCGGGTGAGTTCGCTAATCGTGGCCGATCGGGTCAAAGCCGATCTCAAACAACACCAGGCGTCATAACATCAAACTTCAATGTAATGACGTAGTCGCGAGCTCGACGCGTTAGCCACCCAACATGGCTTTGGAAGTTTCAGCCTCTTTTCAACGACCTTACCGTTCATCTACAACGACATTACCTGAGCCTTGGACATATGCTACGTTCCTTACGCAGCATCTTCTCTCGTGTCGCACTCCAACCACCACTCCGAGTGACGGCGACTTTACAGAGATCTCGCATAATCTCTTATCTTCCCACCATGCCCCCTAAACGGAAGAGATCTGCTGTAGCTGCTGCAGTGCCTACGGCAGAAGAGACTCCTCCAATAGACCAACCACAGATACGCAAAACAGATGTACCTTTGACTACTAAAATCGCAAAGCCACCTCGTCGCCAAACGACGCGTGGGGGAAAGGCTGAGAAAACAGATCCTAATCTCAATCCTGACATCCTCGATGGTGTCACTGCATTACGAGCGTCACCTGATGGTCACGAAGGCGCCGCGAAAGATCCTATCCTGGAATCTGCTGTCAGCAACGGTACTGCAAATGAGGCCGCCGAGGCGCCCGTAGTGAATGGCGCCGCCCCTGCGGCGAATGCTGCAAAGAGCAAGCGAAAGAAGGCCGGCGCGCAGCAAATCAAAATGGAAGAAGAGACTAATACAGACGCTGTACATGGCGTCGCTGGGAATACCACCGATCCTGCAGTCACCACTGGGCTGCCTGGCGATCCAGACGACGTTGATAACTTAGATGCTGTAGACGAAGATGAGGCAGAGGTCAAGGAAGCCTTGTCGAGACCTCCACCTGTTAATTCTGCTTACCTTCCACTTCCATGGAAAGGGCGGTTAGGCTACGTATGCATCCTGCAGGTACTTTTTAATCTAAACTAACGTGCATGTAGGCCTGTCTTAATACGTACCTCCGCAGTGCTACCCCTCCCGTCTTCAGCTCGAGAACCTGTCGTATCGCGAGCATCATCGAACATCGGCATCCCTTGAAGGACCTCTTGCAGCCCGAACATGCCACTAAGAATCGCCCCGACAAGGAACAACCAGCGGATGTCGCGCGAGGAATGAAATATGTGGAAGAGATAGGACTCGCTAATGCGCGGGACATTATCAAAATGGTGCGCTGGAATGACAAGTTCGGCATCAAGTTCATGCGCCTGAGTAGCGAGATGTTTCCGTTTGCAAGCCACGACGAGTATGGCTACAAGCTTGAGCCTTTCGCTGGCGAGACATTGCGTGAAGTAGGCAAAGTGATTGGCGAGTTGGGTCATCGAGTAACTACCCATCCAGGCCAATTCACGCAGTTGGGCTCGCCGCGGAAGCAGGTCATCGACAACGCAATGCGCGATCTGGAGTACCATGATGAGATGCTCTCTCTTTTGAAGCTTCCAGAGCAGCAGAATCGGGATGCTGTAATGATTCTACATCTTGGTGGAGCATATGGCGACAAGCCAGCGGCCATTGAGAGATTCAAAGAGAACTATGCAAAGCTTCCTCGGAGCGTCAAAAATCGTCTGGTGCTTGAAAATGACGATGTTGTGTGGTCGGTGCATGAGTTGTTACCTCTATGCGAGGAGCTTAACATACCATTCGTGCTCGACTATCACCATCACAACATCATCTTCGACGCAGATCAAATTCGTGAAGGCACCAAAGACATCATGGATCTCTATCCACGCATACTTGCGACATGGGAAAAGAAAGGAATCACGCCTAAGATGCATTACTCTGAACCAACACCTGCTGCGATTACTCGTACGACGCGGAGAAAACATTCACCTCGCGTCATGACACTCCCACCCTGCCCTGATACCATGGATTTGATGATCGAGGCAAAGGATAAGGAGCAAGCTGTCTTTGAACTTATGCGAACTTTCAAGCTCCCAGGCTTTGATACCTTCAACGATATCCTGCCACATACGCGTCAAGATGAGAATAGGCCCTGGAAACCCAAGCCTAAGAAAGCTGCAAAGAAGAGCAAGAAGAGTAACGACAACGAACTCGACGAACTGGATGCGAAGCTAGAAGAAGAGACGGAGGATGTACCCCCACCCATCGTACCTGACGAGGAAGTGGGCATGGGAGGACCGGAGGGAAGAGTGTACTGGCCTCCGGGTATGGAGGACTGGCTCAGACCCCCAAAACGCATCATCAAGAAGAAAGAAGACGGCGCCACTGCGCCAGCGAAGAAGAAGCGCAAGACCGCCGCTGGCGCGGCCTCTGCGACAAGTGAAGCTGCTCCACTTGATGTCAAGACGCCCATCAAGAAACCAGCCAAGAAGGCCGCACCGGCCAAGCGAGCAACAACAAGTTCGACCAAGAAGATGGCAGCAGTAGAGTCCGTGCCAACGCCTTCGGCTTCTGACGAGGAGGAAGACCAGCTTAGCTCACCCCCGCTCAGTGATGTAGGGAGCGAGGACGAGGCTACTGTTGTGCAGAAGCGAAATGCACGGCCCACTGCGACACGGAAGAAGTCTGGCAGGGTTACGGCCTAGGTCAGCTACAAGGAAGAAGCGGACGAAATGAGCATGTAGACAAGTGTAATACCATATGTACGAATACGCGAATTCGGTCCTTCAGACGTGAAATAACGACATCGAGAGCAGCATTCGCATCATCTCGGTTGTAGGAGAAGTCGAGTAAGAGGAGAAACAAAGCTCCGAGCCTGCTAAATCCTTGCCCTCCCGCTTCAGGCCGTTAACCCGCCTTCCTTCCCGGCTTTGTCCCCCTCGCTCTCTGAAGCTCCTCGTACTCGATGCCTTTTCAGAATTCATGCGCTCTCCACATTGACGTAGGCTGACAACTTACCCTCGCGCTTACCTATCTATACACCTTCCCAACCCAGCTGCGTGGCCGAGATGCTGTATGAACATGCGTTCGTTGGGGGTATAGAACGCATAATTGTGCACCATGTGGACCTAAGGATTCGCTAGGGGGGCCTTGGGAAGAAGAGGAAGAAAAAAAAGCAAGGCAAGGTGGGAAATGCTAGCTACAACCTTATCGCATAACCCCATGCTCCTCCTCTCCCTCCTCCTCAGCTTGACTTCCCCAAATCCATGGCGTTAGAAGGTGAGGATAGATAGGTTGTTGCACCGGCCCCAAACTCCCAGAACGGTATCGAAGCACGGCCCGTCACTGAGCCGCGCTAACCGATGGATGCCGAGGCATTCCGCACATCTTCTCAGCACCTTCGATTGCATATCCCACGGCCGGAAGGGGGATAGGGGCTCAGTCTTGTGTGGGCGTGTAAGCGTGTAAGCGTGTAAGATGGACTGCCTTGCAGTCAGAGTTGTATTGTGGGAGAGGGTGTGGTAGGGGAAGCAGGCACAATCACAGTGCATGTATGCATCGATAGCTTCACATGTATAGTGTCATGCAGGCCGGGCGACATGGTTGGGAAGAGGGCAAGATTGTGTTTCGTTAGTGCGAACACCAGAGCATACCCTGCAAAGTAGCTTTGAGGGGCATGGTGGTGGGTGGGATCTCTGGTGTCTCTTGGTTTCAGGTACGAGTCGCGTAATGGAAGAGAGAGAGAGGAGAGAGGGTCTACCAAGACCGTTATCTGTGGATATTGTTTTTTTTTCTTGTACGAGTTGAGAGTATCGTATTTCTTGATTGCATGTGTTTCCAGTTTTCACTTTTGCTCCACCACGATAAAGTGTTACTGATGGCCCGATTGTTTACTAAAACGTACCCTCTGATTCCTCGACACCAAAAAAAAACGGCGTTCTTGTAAATCCTCTCTATTGTCCGTCAATCAGCATTTGCTATCCATGACTCGAATCTAGGCCGTGTCTATCGCATCTTTCTTTCTCTTGCCTGCTGCCAATCAATCCCCCCAGTCGCCTTGTAGCTATCCGCAATCGGTTTAACTTCCCGCGTACATGTCTGCACGCTATCTGCACAGCCTTGCACAGAATGAGGCCCATGCCCATGCCATGCCCATGGACTCTTGAATCGAACATTCGATGCGCTAGTGTATGTATTTTGGCAACAATGATATATCATGGGTCGTGTTATAGCTGCGAGGGGTGGGTAGTCTATTCCAAGTCATGGCCGAGGGCAGGGCAGGGCAGGGAAATTGGATGTATTGCTCGGCTGCTGTGCGGAACAGCATTGCGCCGGTGGCCCGTTTAGAGGCCGTACTGCCATTGCTGGAATTGTGGACCATGTGGAGTGGTGTATATTTTTTTCGCACGTTTGCTCAACGGTAGGCGGTGTGGCGTGCTTGTTTGTTCAAGTGCAGTTGAGCGAACGAGGTTTCTGGCGGTTAAGGCGCTGCGGGAAAAGAAGATTGTTGCCCGAGGAAGATTATCTGAACGGTTCATGTCAGTAGATCATATATGTTATTGAGTAGCCGAGCTGTCAAAGCGATCTCGCGTCGAGCTTTGATCTTCGGCACTACACAATGAGTGTTCGGCGGCTCTCAAATTTCCGTTCATATTCTAAACTTCAAGCCTAAGCACCCACAATCTTAGAGACGTGTCAGAGGCCATGCGACACATTGTCCAAACGCTCAGACCCACGCGATAAGAACGCAAAGACTTTGCTTGAGATGGGGAAATGGAGAAAGGCCGAGCTTGTGGAATATCTACGCGAGAGAGGCCTGAGCTCAGAGAAAAAATCGTCAAGCGCCCGTCATCGTCCGTGCAAGCCTGCAAGACACGCAGAAAGAACCTCGAAGGATTCCTCGGCATTTAACTTACTCTTTTTAAATTTTATTGCTATATTTTTATAAATACGCTTAGGTATCTTAAATTATAAACTTGTCTTTATACAATTTCTGCTGTTTAGATTTTATTATTCTATAAGTTATTTTAGGGACCTGCTACTTTAGGTAGTAGTTAAAAAGTAGTAGATACTACTAGCACTACTTTACTTTCTATTCTCTTGGACGCATGTCCGCAGCAGAGAGCGCATGGGCTATGCGGTCCGGGAGTCTTGAATCTCTATGACAGGTGCTGTGATGTAGAAGGCTGAAGGGCTGTGGTTGTACCGAATGGTGAAGACCGATAGCAAGACGATCATTTTGGGGAAATGAATGCAAGGCCTGTTGCGAAGAAGTTTGAAAGTGAGAATCGCCGCCATGTCCTGACAGCCGCAAATCTCGTCTTCTAAGAAGAGAGTACTACACTTAAAGGTCTGTGCTCGATTCCCTACTTACCATGACGTTGTGGCTGGAGGACAACGGTGAAGGTCTACCATAGTCATTATGCGTTGGAGCTGTACGCAAGGAATGCCGGTATCATCATCACAATTTTGTTTTTCTAGTGAGGGTTGTTTCCTAAGTGCAAATGAGCGTCGCCCCCGATGGAAGATGGTTGCGCAGACGCGAGGGACAAGCGTAGGTAGGTACCGACACCACCACATATAGTTGTTCTTCAAGCTTCTCTGAAACCCTTCTTTACTGGTCTACTAAAAACAGCAAAACCAAGAGCCTACTGCAACACCGATGTAACCAAATAGCAAACCTATACGTGTCTCTCAAGCCAACAGCGTACACTGCGCCTTCACGATACCTGCTTTTTTTTTCTCTCCTCAGCCACAACGTCACCATCTCAAACTATCTTGCCCAATCACTTCTCTTCGGCTCTAGTATCGCCGAACTCAGCAACATCACCCGAGACACACACACAATGGCACACACCTCTAATTCTATGATCCTCTTTCGGCCCTTTGTTGATCGATTGCAATGGCCCGCTCCGTGATTATCCTCCTGCGCCTCACGCGAGCAACACATTTCATACTTATGGAGATGAAAGGTCAACGCCTCGAGCGGATGCGCGCAGCCCGCTTATTATTGTAAGCCCGCAGCGGTATCCCAAACACCTTTTGCGGGCCGTGCGACTCCGCAAAAAGTTTATTACATGCAAGAGACAGATGACACAGTCCAAACTATCTGTCCCGTGTCAGTAAGACAAGAAATGTGCAAGCTTGCCCAGCCCGCCTTCAAATAATAGCTGATGACCCGATTAGGTGTTGCGGCTGGCTCGAGTTGGGAACTTGGAAGGAAGTCGTTCAGTCTTGGTAGTCTTAGGGGCCCGTCTACGAGCGTGGGGTAAATAGAAACGGGTGAAGTTGTATTATTGCAAAACCCCCGCTTCCGTCCTGTGCATGAATCAAGCGTCCTAAAATAAACAGGAATGTTTGATCCTCTTCGTATCGTGTACACTCTCCCCAGCCCGGCTAATGCCTCCTTTCCAATTATCCCATCCCCGCAAAGAAGCAATGCACCTCCGACGTTTCTGTGTTGCGATGCACGAGCATGACGTGCGCGACCCGGGTCGCGCACATCAGACTTGCGTGCTTGCTTACTTAAACAGTCTACTAGATGAAAGAAAGAAAGAGAGAAAAGAAGAATACACGAGCTGAGCCATGATTAGTCCTTGTACCTGGCAGATGATCACCACTGATCTCCGTTCAGACAAGCAGGGCAAGCTGAGCCGGAATGAGCGAGACACCCGATACAACCCCCCCTACCATACGGTACGTATCATCGGCGTCTCCTTGGTAGTAACATACACTCTCTTCGCCTCGAAAAGCATTTTCCATATTCAACGGGCACGTGTGCCACATCAGCTTCGACAGGTATACCCCTTCATCTTGTTTGCAGCGGCGGCATCTCCGAACCTTTTGCCCCGCGTTGCCGTCTGTCAGCACTCTAACTCCACCATACCGCCTCTTGCGCGCCGTGGCCGTTCGCCTTTTCGCCGCAGGGCCGTGCGGCTATCCTTGTTTTGGTTGATTTTTGGTACTCCATGTACCGTTGTCTTGTGTTCGTGATCATGGTTCGTGATCATGGTTCATGGATTTGCTATCAGCTGGTGCAAGCTTTTGAGAACCAGGTCAGCTTGCACCTTAATCAAACTTAGCTGTTGCTCTTGTCTGATTGGCGGCGTGTCTATGCACACCCTTACATGGCTTATGTGGGTGACGGTCATGATTGAGCATGTGGTTTGATCAGCGAGTGCAGTCGGTTTTTCCTATCTGAATGCATGGATAGGTGAACTGCGCTGGCAATCCTACCCAAAGGCTCAACTGTGTCGGTTTGGGGTGTCGTACGATTGGCTGACCGGCGCTGAACCGGTGAGCCTTGTCTGAATGATGATCTCAGCGCAATGTGTTTTCTTTTCGTTTCATTCGTGTAACCACACTTGCAACCCGTTGCGCTGGTAAAGGATCAGCTCGTGCAACCGTGCATAGGATAAGCGTTGGGATGCATGTGTGCGATGCTTGTGCAGGGTCCGATCTGGGTAAGCTTGGGACGTTTGCGCAATCTTGGAAAAATAGTAAGCGTAGGGGGGTGCGCGGGAGATAGAGTTTGTGTGAGCGAGTGAGCAGAGAATACACTTTTCATTTCATTGAACTGCGTAATGTTCTTCACAAAACTTCATATCGTTGCAGGGTATACGGTATAACGTCGCTACAGTATACAAAAAAAAAGGTCGAAAACTTGTTTACCAGGTTCGCTTTTCCTATCCGACCCCAACCAATCATGAGACCCGTGTCGTAAAACCTGTCGTAAAACCTGTTCATGCACAATATTCCTCGTTGGTGAGCTTCGTATCTGTTTATGTACTCAAGCTTCGTATGTACGTATAGCTTGTGTCCAGCAAGCGTCGTCATCAAATCACAATGTACTCCCCATCCACGCGATCCATGGCTCTCCTCCATCGGAAAGGATGCTGAATGGTACTGAAAGGCCCATTTTGCCTCGGTACCTGCATGTCGCCGTCTGACCATTCGTCATCTTCGCGCCATACGCGCTCGAGCACTTCCAAACCACTGAGATTGTTGAAGAAACCGCTCTCGCGTTGAATCTCCACACATCGTTGTCGCACGACGGCGCGGTGTTCGGGGTCAGCGCATTCCGTGCCGACAATAAACAGTGGCCATAGTAAGAACTTGTTGACGCAGCTCGTCATACCAATTTGGGAGATGTGGTAAAGGCCCTGTGATACCAGATTTTGGAAGTTCAGGGCGGAGGCGGGGAGAGTAGGCTGTGCTAGGCGCTCAGTGTAAAGAAGCGCCGCATAGCGGAAGCTCTCGCTGATGTGGAGAAGTGCAGCCTGTTCTGGCGACATGGCGAGCATTGAAGATGTTGCTTCGCAAGATGTGGAATGCATGTCACCAGGTGATGGAAACTCCCACTCTTGTAGCCGAATACGAAGATCGTTCCACTCGCTCCAGAACTGAGAGCGAGGAACATCGCGCGCCGAGGTGAAGGGGTCGATGTGCTCGTTAATAGGTGTCCCCCAACCGTTGCCGTCCATATTGTCGAAACTGAACGAGTAAAAGTCTTTGACACTCCTAGGTCGCGGTGATGACGTGGGCGTGTCGTCGTTGTCGCGTACCGGTCGGTTCTGACTAAGCAGATTTAGTCGTCCAAGTCGTGCAATGAGTTTGAACAACCGGCCTTCGCAGCCTGAATGGTGTTCCAATGCACCCAAGTTGGCACTTAGGTTCATCATGTCGAGCGAGTCACCGCGAACTTCGATCTCTCGGTCATTGACTGCAGCTGTCATAACATCAAACCAAGTAAAGAAAGTCTCAATCCACCCAACAAACTCTGACTGAACTGACCTGTCGCGCAGACTTAGCAGTTTCTGCACGCCAGCGAGCTGAGTCTTGAATTTCGTAAAGCCGGAATCGCAGACGTGGAAAAGACAAAGAATGAGAAGCGTAGCGAGTACGGAGTCGTCCTGCGAGCCATCATAGTCGACAAGCTTCTTGTTGAGAAGGGCAATGGAGTTTGTCTTGTAGTGCTTTTCTTCGTCGGTTGCTTCGCCATGCATCTCGCGCAGCTCTCGTGTCGTCATCTGTGAGTAGGCATGGTCCGGTATCAGGCGCGTATCATGCAGCGCGGTTAGTCGTCGGCCCTCAATACCTCCGCGCATGCGCATGTTGTTGGTAGCTAGAGCACCAATGGCGTTCTGCAGCTCCTCGTTGCGCATGGCCAGATGTATGATATGCATCCGGTAAGGGTTCGTGTGGCTGTCAAAAGCCACCAAGACCGGGCATATAAATTTGTCGTAGTAGTCCAGAAGGGATAGCATCCGCGGGGAAAGGGGCGAAGCGATGGTAAGGCTCTGAGGAATAGAAGTGGTGAGCGACAGTACGTCTTGAGACAAGGGGCCAGAGCGATAGGAAGACATACCCTCCGACGGGAGAAAGGAGAAACCGGGCTGGAATCCATTGAAACTCGAGCTCATCTCCCCATCAACAAAAACATCGCGATAAGCGACAGGGCCCATACTTTGCGAAGCTGTGCTTACTTCGGGATAGTCGTGTATGCTCTGATCTGAGCTTGCACTGGAGCTCATGTCGTCACCAGTTGGCAATGAGCGAGGAGCTTCGTGAATGAAGTAGTGGTCCAGAGAGCCCATGGGCGCCTGGTCAAATGGCTGATAGCGTGGTATTGACGGGTCTGCAAATGGGAATTCGTCGACGGGGGTATTCGGGAACTCGCTCGGTGAAGGGAAGTCGCTGTCGCTGTAGGTGCCAAGAGAAGCAGAAGAAGCAGACATGCCGTTGTCCTCGAAAGGCACGTGAAGAGTGGTTTGCAGTCTTTGGAGAGGACCCCTGTGTGGTTGGTGATGTCTGAACTTGGAGGCTTGGGGATGCAAGAATTCAAAGTGTTCTCCACGATGTTGCATGGGATATCCCATTGGGGTAGATGGGTTGGGGATGGGTATTGGGCTTGTTGGACTGAAGTACTGGTATTCCTGTGGTGCAGAGAACATGGGGCTAGTAGGACTTGTTGGTGAATGGGCTCCAAAATCAATGCTCGCACGGTGGTTGAAGTTCTGCTGGTCTTGATGGGCACTGGTGGTTGAGGTGGTGCTGGTGGAGGCTACCGAGTTCATCCGTTGGGCTTTTGGCTCCTGTGTTGCAGTCGAAGGAGGCGACTTTGCAATAGGCAAAGACATGCCTCGAAGCTTCCCACGGCTGGCTACTCCCACGCCCCATGTTAGGGTGGTACGGTATCCCGAGCATTCTTTTCCGATGTCAACACACGGCCCACAGTAGGGGCGGCGTCGATCGCACTTGACTTGACGTTTCTTGCAGGCAAAGCAGTCGTCGGTGGCTCCAGTAGCGGGTGCTCTTCTTCTTCGTTTTCTAGGAGCAGCGGCAGCGTTGTTGGTGTTGGTGGCGGTGGTGTCTACTTTCTGAACGACCTCAGCAGGCTGAGTGGTTGTGGATGAGGCGGTCATGGTGGGTTGTAATAAAAGAGGAAGTGTTATTGCAGTAGTA
Source organism: Alternaria sp. 'sect. Undifilum' (assembly GCA_024321975.1). NCBI lineage: Eukaryota > Fungi > Ascomycota > Dothideomycetes > Pleosporales > Pleosporaceae > Alternaria > Alternaria sp. 'sect. Undifilum'. The sequence continues at coordinate 3,206,904 of JAJJZI010000006.1, forward strand.
CTCTACAACGTTGCATCTGCAGGATGTGGATCGTGTATAGTAGGTGTAGAAATAGAATAGACAAGAAGACGAGGGGTAGTACTCAATGGAGCATAGAAGCAGCGCGTCACGGTGGGTAAGTATTATTTCGGCCTCGACGGGATTTGGGTAAAGGAAGCTTGGTCCTCGTCTGATAAGGTCAGGGCCCTAGCGGACAGGGCTCTTGCATGCCAAGGGGTAGGATGCAAAATGCCGCGGCATAGTGGACGCTAGGATATTAAGAGAAGAGGTGGTCATCTCGAGAGATGTGCATGAAGGATGTGGCCCGCAGTGAGTAGGCCAGGTGCCCGCATGTTCCTCGCAGCGGCTGCGAGGCTTTTGGCTGTGGCCACCCCTACCACGCACCCCACATCGTGACGGCGAATTGCAGGACAGGGCGAGGCAAGGTCGGGTTAGGGTCGGGTTACATCGTGGAAAAATGGTGGTACCCCGGCAGGTGCTTGCAGAGGGATGGCGACAGTGGCCTGCTGCAGGACGGAGAGGGCTGGACGCCACGGAAGCTCCACCAATGGCATGCTGCAGCGGGCACGATCGACTACCGGCCGCTAAGTTCGGAGCAGCTAAAACACCACAGCCAGTGAGAGAGAGCTTGTGTCGAGGGCTCCGGGGGGAGGAGGGGGGGTGAAGGCGTCGCAGGGCTCTGGTTGCTGCTGATAGCGTCAGGGCCAGCATGGGCAACGTGAGCGGTCGGGCGAATGACCAGGCGCAAATGGCCACGGAGCCGACCGAGGCGATTACTGTGCCGTCGCGAAGACGCGTCGAAGCTGTGCAGAATCAAGTCGTCTGGCATGGCGGCGCTTGTCGGTTGTCGGTTGGCACGCTTGCCAGTGGGAGGACGCAGCGAAAAGCCGCCCGCTGGTGAAGCCTTCCGCCAAGCGCAGCCCTGGAGAGCACGCCAGGCCTGAGAAACGGCCGCCCAGCGCACGCCAACCCCGCAACGGGAGTCTCTGATCTGCCGCAAGGCATGCTGTGGTAGGAGGGTGAGTGGCCGGATGCGTGGGTGGTGCAATTTGCGCACTGCTGCACGCGACGGGCCAGCAGACACGACAAGCAGGCGTCCGAGGGCGGGCGCGGATATTGGATATTGCCATGACATCGAGGACCAAGCACCACGGCGGGTCCAGGCGTGGATGATGCAAAGCTGCACGCAATGGCCGGCGTGCCTGGGACTACCAAAACGGCGGCCAGCAGCTGTCTGTCGCCCTGCTGTCGCCCTGCTGTCGCCTGCTCCGCACTCGTCTTGGCACAACCGTTCTTGTGGGACCCCGTCGTGATAACAAGCCATGCGGGCCTGATGAGAGGGCGATATGACCATTGCCATCTCAACGACTCCCTACACCCCCACGGTTCCTGCAACTCGCACTGTGGCAGTGTCCCCCAAGCACCTCACGAGCTCTCCTCTCTAGCCTCCTCAATGCTCCCATGGCATCTGGCCCCCCAAAAGCCTCGACGCCCACGTCACTCATCCCCCCTCCCATCTCACCCACTGCCTTGTTCGTGTAGATGCAATCCACTGCCCAATGGCGCCTTCACCGATTTCCACCCGCTAGCCTGGTCGTGGTGTTGGGCACGTGAGTGCCAAGTTGGACATGCATCGGGGACATGCACTACTTTGGTATGCTGGCTGTGCTCCACCACTCAACGATTTGTCTCAGGTAACAAGCAGCTTCCAACCTCTCGTCAGCAGATGGCGGTTGTGTTGCTAGACATGGTTTCATTCTCCCAAGACACGTCACTAGCCATCCGTGCCTGGGGAAGCAGTTCACCGTCAATGCGCCTGCGCAAATGTGCACACGCGGGGTAGTACGGGGATACGACGCCACAGACCTCGTTCGCCCACTTGGTGAGCCCTCTCCAAAATAAAAAACTCGTCATGTTGGTAGTAGGGCCTTCCTTCGTCTCGTAGAGGACCCACTGGTAGCGGCTCTCTTGATTCCAGATCAGGCTATCATACCGAGCAGATTACGAAGAGCCTCACCGTGGTCGGTAGGATTCCTAGCTTCTGTCAGGCTAGACAAAATTCATGGGACATGTGCGGCTCTTCGTGTCCATTTTCAAGCTCCGGACATTGTCCGACAATCGTCCCATCTATGATGCATCAGACGTAAAAATGCCTGAGGGTCGGAGTCTGTCCGATACCTTGGACTAGATCAACTACGCCATCCTGTGGGACATTGCTCGTAGCGAGCGGGCCATGGCAGCTCTAACGAAATCCCAATCTCCGCGCTGGCCATTCTTCCGGCGCCAGGTGGAAGATACAAGATCTCGCTTCCAGGACCCTCAATTCTACGATGCCCGACCCGACAGCAGACGTTTCAAAAGGCTTGGGCCAGGCCGAGGCAGACTCGATGGAGAAATGCTTCCGCGTCGTCATGTTGAAGATCGTCACTTCGCCGGCACTTGGTGTGGAGAGCGGCAGGACCAAGGCGTCCGCAAGCACTGCATCTCTTGAACAACCGGCGGCTGCGGTTGGAGCAGCGACCAGGGCTCCTCGGAGCTCTCTATTTATCGTCCCCACAAGAACCCTGCGCTAGCGAACAGCACAGTCGATGGGGCCCGCTGGGTCTTGGGGTTTAGCGTCGATATCTGTCCAAGGTCGATTGTTTCCGGCTCTTGCCCACGCGGGCACAAAGCGCTCTGAAGCGACGTACCATGTTGAAGAGCCGTCTGATGGCTGCGATTCGACGTATCACGACTTTTGGATCCACTAGATACATGACTAGCATGTGAAATAACTATGGGCTGCAGCCGAGGGCGCTTGACAAAGTTTCGGCCGGCTAGCTGGAAGCACTCTAGCTGGCACAGGTTAATTTCAACTTCCCCCAAGCTCTCGTGTAGACGAACATCTGGCAATAGATGTCGCAATTCGAGTGAACAAACAGAAGTGGGTATGCAGCAGGAGGAACCTCCCGAGTATCCCACCTTCTCGAGAGCCACAATCTTTGGCAGATGCTGGTGGTTCGAAGCTCCGGCGCATGTGATGTAAGTAGAGGGCGCCAAGTTTTCAGGTCAAAGTACCTGGGCAGACGTACCCGTGCTGTAACTCCACCCTGCGAAGATACAGCTCTCTCCTGAGATGCCAAGTACTGCAAATCGCCTCGCGATGCATGAGCTGAGGGTCTGCACGCTCACAGTCTCTGCATGGTGGCATGTCGAAGCTTCCAAGGTTGGAGCTCGGATGAGTGGTCCATGCATAACATGATCCCCGCAAACATCAACCCCACAAACAGCCTGACAGCTATGCACGTCATGCCATACCTTTGCATCTGACCCTAATTCACCTGTTACATACAAGCAGATCCTCACCATGGCTTCAAAATTCGTCTGTCTCCGTTCTGCGCGTCTCGCTGCGCGTCACCCGTGTCCGCGAAGAACATTTGCTTCAGCCGCCTCTAGCCGCGCAGACCACGTTCGCATCGTCGAAGTTGGTCCACGGGATGGGTTGCAGAATGAGAAGCAGACAGTGCCGCTAGCAACAAAGATAGAGCTGGTAGAGAGACTGGCAAGGACTGGCTTGACGACCGTTGAGGCAGGCTCCTTCGTCTCGCCCAAATGGGTCCCACAGGTAAGACGCAGTGCCTAAAGCTGGCAATACTCACTGACCGTAAAGACAGATGGCCAAATCGGCTGACATCCTCGAGCACGTACTCTCCCGAACTCCTCAATCGCCGCATCCAATCACATACCAGTGGCTTCTGCCAAACGTCAAGGGCTTCGACAACTTCCTCTCCATGTGGCAGTCCAAATCGCAGGCAGGACAGGACGCATACCCAACGCCCCCAACGCCCCCAACGCCCCCACCGTCCCCGGGTACAGATAATGGGCCAGCCCCGAACACATCCCCTTCCAATCCCAATGCTGTGCCTTTTGCCCGCGATGCAACAGCGCCCACGCACGAGCTCTCCATCTTCACAGCGGCGACGGAATCCTTTACCCAAAAGAACACCAACTGCTCGATAGCCGAGTCGCTGAAGCGTTTCGAACCCATCATGTCAAAAGCAAAGGAGATGGATCTCAAGGTTCGCGCATACATATCAGTCGCACTCGGCTGTCCTTACGAAGGACCAGATGTAGACCCACACAAGGTGGCAGAGCTGGCAGTCAGCTTGCTGGAAATGGGTGCGGATGAAATATCAGTAGCGGACACTACAGGCATGGGCACTGCGCCCAAGACGATGGAGCTTCTGAAGACGTTGAACGCTGCTGGTGTAACCAAGGATGACCTGGCGCTACATTTCCACGATACATATGGCCAGGCGCTGGTCAATTCCGTCGTCGCTCTGGAACACGGTATCCGTACTTTTGATGCGGCCGTCGGTGGTCTTGGAGGCTGCCCCTTTAGTCCGGGCGCGACTGGAAATGTTGCGACTGAGGATCTAGTACACTGCTTTCATAGCTTGGGCGCAAAGACTGGTGTCGATATCGAGAAGCTTGCTGAGGTGGGTGAATGGATTTCGCAAGAGCTAGGGAGGGCAAACGATAGCAGAGCTGGCAAGGCTACTTTGGCTCAGTTGAGGAAATCTATGCAATGATTGCAAAATTAATCAATGTTATGTATCAATCCAGCCCTGTCTGTAAGCATGCTTCTACCACTCGATGTATATATACGCCAAGGGATTTGCGCTTGCTTTCCATTGTTTTAATTTCATCCGCCAGGGCTGCATTCTTGACATGAATTCTCCGGAGTTTGGGAGCGCAGTAACTCCTCAGTTGCTCTTTCCTCTGGGTCCGCTTGCATATCACGTCGAGCCTGTGACAGTTCACTTTGGTACCAGCAATCAACATCGGGACGCCCGTCTATCTTGGGACTTCGACACCCCATTGAACGAAAATACCGTGGAATAGCTTAAGCGTGTTGCTTGTGCAAAGCTCCTCGGGCCTGCGCTTGGAGTACATTTGGTTCTATGGAAATATACGCCGTGTCGAAGTCGCAGACGTTATGCCGAGGGAGTTGGACCTGGATGAAAATTACTTTCCGGTATCTTAACATCGGCTACTGTGACCTCTGCATGGATCGCATTCATGTAATTCCTTCAGAGATTGGGGGCAGATGACGTTTGCTCGCAAATCGACGGCGACGGGTGGGCATGGTTTCAAAATGGAGGAGGTCTTCAAGGTGGCATTACCTTTAGATCTGAAGAGAGCGATGATATCAAGTACTGGCTAGGAGTGATTGAAAAATACTTTGGGTGGGGCGAGGCATGGGGCTTCGATGGTGCGAGGTGGGAAAAATGGCATTACAGGTACTTGTTGAATCTCACGGGTTCTCCTGCCTTGTACCATGCATGTATCTGTTCAAGCAGCCCCTTTCGCAGGGAAGTTGACGCGTATGTCTCGAATACCAGGTCATCAACAGACAAGCGTGGTAGCTGCACTTTCCGCAGAGCAAGTCTGGGTGAGTCGTCGATTTTGAAATAAGTGAAGATGCTCATTTCCCCTTATTTGCACCTAGCACAGTATACCCGAAACGCATACACTGTGTTGCACGTTCAAAGCTTATTAACATGCTATTTAGCGTTAAACTACCAGGTTGGCTACAATTCATCTCATATTCGGAGTCTAATCTAGTACTGAGTACCTGCTGTTCAGCCGTTTTATTGGGTGCTCTTTCCCAGAAGAGATCCCACGTGCTTCTTCTTAGCACGACTTCTACATATCCACTTATTCGTGGCTTCTGTCCTCCCTCACCTCAACTCATCTCTTCCACTTTCATGCCACATCTCTTCTGGATGGGATTGCGAGCACTGCAGCAGCTACTTCCTCGTTCACTTCCCTCAGGTTAAGGCCTTGCCTCCCTGCTACCTTGACAAAGCTGGACCTGATCGGCATGGATACTGCAAAATTACCTGAAGATGCGGAGATGGCCATTTTCCCAGGTCCGATACCAGCCCTCAAATCATTCCACTACCAAGACAGATGCAACGCCTTTTCTCTCTACCCAGAGGCCCCCATCCTCTTTCTCTCCAATCAGTCGCCGCCGCTGAAGAGTCTCGAACTTCACAACTTGCAGATTACCGAATCGAGGCTCGTTGACGTCACCAACGATCTCTCTGGATCTTTGGAACAGTTGAAACCACCAGACATTCCACTTACAAGAGGCATTTGGAAAAATTTCTTCATAAAACTGTTGCAATACATTCCGACGTTGAAACACATACTCGTCGAGGAGCTGTGGGGAGACGAAGGCTATATACAGTTTGACAGTATCAATAAGAGTCGGCCAACCGTAATCGATACCGAGTTTTGCGAGTACCACTGTCATTGGAAACACTGGAGGACAAGCGCAAACGAGGGAGAAACTGCTTCTACACAGCTGTCAGAAGGTATCCAATTGGACTCTGGCTTGGTGGAAGAAGACGGTAACGTCAAGCTGCTACTGGAGCGAGTGAGGGACGAACATGGATTTAGGAGATAAGGGATATATACCTAGGACCCTTCCTGTCGTCAGACTGACATCGTCGTGTGAGCGTATTAGCGCATAGTTAGTATAACAATTCAGCATCAAGTGGCGAACATGTTCCGCATCACCTCACTTGAACCGTGGTGGAACGTGGAGCGTGTGACGTGTGTCAAGAACGCTTTACGAACTACAAACTCGGTGTTCACTCACTGCGCCTGTAGCAACCCACTCCCCCAAGTCTAGTTCGTACTGACAAACTTGAGGACAGCGCTCGATCAGCATCCCATTAAACCGTGCTGTTGACAATCATCGGTAGTGAAGTATTAACGACGTCACCCAATATCACTAGGTCGATCGCCGCTAAGGTAATTCCGTGGGGTAGGTAGCGTGCAGTAGCGGAGGGCCCTCCGATCCACGGGGAAAAACAACTGCCGCAACTATCGTGATCAGGTTTCCTTAGCTTGTTTACACAGCGTCGCAAGCTTTAGACGCACAACGGCGCTGCGCATCACCACCGGACCTGTCTTGTCCGAGATCAACGAACCATAACGAAAGATAAGAAGAAGAAGATAAAAAAAAGGAAAGAGAAGTGTGATGCAGGAACGCTGAGCGTATGAGCGACGGAACATGGACGCGCTTTTCCATGAACAAGTTGAATTGGCGAAACGCCGAGACGACGAGACGACAAGACTTGGAATGGGTCCACAGCTCGAGGGTCTCGACCGCATGCAAGGAGTACCCGCCCAGCTGCATTGTGCCTGTCAGGTTGTGGCTTGCGCCCACATACACATCAACAAACAATGCTGAAAGGAAGCCATACACCATCCCCCACCGTCCAGAAGCAAGATGATCTCAAGCGCAAACTTGGCAGCATCATGGGGCGCGGTGCGGTTTTGCATCGGCGAAACCATCGGTCGGAGCGCAGCGTTCTGTTTGGCCAAAGGGTTTGATGAGAGCGGGAAAAAGGACATTACGTGTGGGAGGGAAAAGCAGGGTTCAGGTAGCTTTCTAGCCAAGGCTAGCTAGCGCGGCTGACGCACGGGGAGCGGGATCGACAAGGAACCTTGACGGAACAAGGCAGGGACAGGGACGCTAGTGATGGGAAGATGAGTGCAAGGCTGCGTCATCGCCCGTGGCAGTATCCATGGGAGAGACTGATAAATCCCTTTCTTCCCCTGCGCCTGTCTCGAATCCACTCCAACACCACAACAACACATACCTCAAGCATCACCTTCTCGTTACCTCTTTAGCCTCCTTCCTACTTCGAAATCTTAGCGTTGCGACAATGGGTTTTGGCGGTGCTGCACTCAAGCTTGGTTCTACAGCGCTATATGCGCTTGAGTTTTGCTGCGCTGCGATTATCCTCGGTATCTACAGTTACTTCCTCTCTGTAGAGGCGGATCGCGATGTCAATATTCCGGTCTGGCAACAGGCCGTCACTGGTCTTGCTGGTGCGACTGTGCTGTACACCATCTTCGCTGTCTTGTTGACTTGCTTCCTCGGCGGAAAGGTAAGACCAATCTTGCTGACACACGTCCTGACATTTACTAATGATTTCAATAGAAAATCTTTGCTTTCCTCGGCATACTCCTCGACATCCTCTGCTGCGGTGCCATGGTTGCCGTCGCTGTTCTGACCCGTGACGGCGCATCCAGCTGCTCTGGCAACGTCGAGACACCCCTCGGTGACGGACCCGCAAGCTCCAAGGAGGGTTTTGGCTCAAACGGCCAAGGCGACCAAATCACCTACTCCGCCTCTCTTGGCACCATCTGCAAGCTTAACACTGCCTGCTTCGCCGTCGCCATCATTGGCGCTTTCCTCTTCCTGCTCAGCGCTCTTCTTCAGGTCTTCCTTATGCGACACCACAAGAAGGAGAAGACTTTCGGCCCTGGCCCAAGCAACGGCTACTCCAAGGGTTCTGGCTTGAAGTTCTGGCAGCGCCGCAAGGCCAACCGCACCACTGGACACCGTGACCCTGAAGTCGGCACCATCCCTACTTCCACTGCTGGTGGTCTTGCTGTTCCTGCTGGCACCCACGACTACCGTCCCAGCCACGACACCGCCTACACTGGCTCCACCGTCGCTGCCCCTCACTCTGGTTTCGATAGCAACAAGCCCGTTACTGGCGGATACCACACCGCTCCCCATGTTGCTCCTACAGCCAACTACGCCAATACTGGTAACAATGCTACTTACGGCTCAGCAACCAACTACTAAACGCAATCATACCATATCCACCCAAGAGGATGAGATTGGCGATGTTTTAGACCTTTATGCTTTTACGCATAGAGTATATAAAAAGGAAACAAACGTCTATGACGACGTTTATGCATTATACCACACGCGGGGAAGGCGGAATTGGATATCGAAGAAGAGACTGTATGATAGAAGCGGATATGAAACTTAATACCTAATGTCAATATCGAAAGTATACATACAATCTAAAACGTTGTTGTTTCTTGGTGATGATATTGCAACGTTGAACGCAGAACACGAAACCCTACTCGGAGTTTATTTCGCTCACAAACTTCCCGCTAATCATCAGCGAACATGATCCGTACACCTATCTACCAAAGAATCATCAAACCAACTTACCCTTGCCACGTCATGATTTGTATTTGCAGGAACCGCCCAAACCAGGGACATTAGCCTGTTAGGGTGGGGGACAAGTAGTGTGTATGTGTGTGTGTGTGGTGGTGAGGGGAGGAAAAGAACGGGTGAAGTGGATTGTTGTACTACTATTGAAGGAACGGGAGTAGGGCTATCGTGGTTCTGGGGTGACACTTTCTTCTCAACAAAGAGAGTCGCATTTCGGACTAGTATTTTCTCCTCGCCTTCCACCGAATTCAGCGTATACACAACGTTGATTGGTGTTGAGGAGATTTCATATCCTGGCGTAAGGGTATTATCGCGGGTTCATGTCGTACGGTGCAGGACGATTTTGCTCTGGCCTTTGGGATGGGATGGATTCATCATGTTCTGTATACTAGTGTGAGGTTAGCTCGCTGAGGTGAATATGCAAGGATGAGCTGCGATTGTTTTGACCATTGGATACGGAGTAAGTTTTGCAGGCTCTTTTCCATCGCTTTACATATCTCGCATCTCTTGACGTACTCGAAACGTATCCGATATCAAGGCAATTCCTGCCTCGTCCTCCCATGATCCATCTCATGCCTCGTTTGATCTTCGTCCAACTCCAGATGTGAGTTGGGCGACTCGTGTGCGTAATATTCGGTGTTGGCATCCTTCCAAGCACCCTGGGGCTGCTGCATCGGCTTATCCATGACGGGCTCCTGTGCTTGACTCTGAGCCTGCAGTGCTCTTCTCTTCTTGCGCTCGCGGAGGAAGAGCCATGCGAGTAATGCGATGAAAGCGACAGCAGCAGTTGCGCCGATGCCTATACCAGCTCCAGTTCCAGCGGAGATGCCGCCGGATGACTGATTGGACTCGTTTGCGGTGCTGGCCGAGGTAGAGGTTGGCGTGCTAGTGGGTGTAGCACGACTGTCTGAGGATGTCGTTTGGACGCTGGACGAGGTTATCGCTTCCGACGATGTGACAGTTTGTGAGCTACTGGCAGTTCTCATGCTGGCTAGAATACCCACACTATCGACCTTCCAATACGTTGGAGATAATGTAGCGTCTCCATCCTTGCTTTTTGCATCTTTCACTTCACCAGTGAGCGGATTGACATAGCTCAGAGCTGTACCGTCCGCGCAACAAGTAGTAGAATTATAGCACACGATGTTCCCTCCGCAATCTTCGAGCCCAAGCCCCGAATAGTCGATTTCTAGACGTTGGTTTAGCAGCGTTCGGTCCATAGTCTCATATAACATGAACGTACCAGGAGCTAATGAGGAACAGCCTGTCCAGTCTTTCACGGCGCAATATTGCCGGCCAATCCCTCCTCCTTGTGTGCATAGCAAGTTGGTACCACACTTGTCGCCCCCCACACAACAATTATTCGTGCCATTGCCACACGATATTAATTCTTCATATTCTGGGAATCGTAATTTGTACGGTACGCCTATAGAACACGCGCGTTAGCAGTGTACAGAAGGGCTTGTTATGGTTATGCCAATTTGATTGTCAAAAAGGAGTAGTACATACCGTCGCGTGAATAACAATCGGCCCGAACACCTACTGTTCCCACAACAGTCAAGGTAAAGAAGATCGTCCGCTGTAAAAGGCACACAAGCATCGCGACTTGAGGGAGTGAGGCAACAAGAGGGATAATAACAAAAGAGGGAATGGATGCAACATGCAGTTAAAACAAGTAAGGCAGGCAAATGAGGCAACCCCTGCGACAGCTCTGCGCCGGGCGTAAAAGCGGGATTCTCGACAGCGCTTAGAGTTTGGCCCCCAACCCCATGATCAGACACCCCAATTGAAACGTTGAATTTTGGCCCACAGCCGTTCCAATCTGTGCCAAGAACAAGGCGTCACGTTACGCGATTGAATTCACTCTCTGATTGGATCGAGATGCAGCAAAAAGAGTCCGGGATTTGGCTTCCCGGGTGGAGCGATGAGAAATGGATGTCGCGAGAGAATCAAGGAAAAAGACTGCGGGTATTTAACCCTTGATACAGCGAAAAATGTAAACATGAAACAAAAAATTAAAGGTGCATACTCATATGCAAAGTAGTAGCTGTTGTGGTAACAATTATAGCTTACAGTTCTCGACTTTAATCATTCCAGGATAGCTTTCATGCCGATCATGGCTGATAAAGTGACAAGAGATGTAGGAAACGCTCAAAAGACGTGAAGCAGAGGCTGTTATGTGCATATCATTTCGCCATATAGATAATGGGTAAGATGAAGCAGTTTAAGCGATGAAAGGTGGCGGTATATTATGCGCTGCGGCTCGGTATCTGCCAGAGTGATCATAGTGGAACAAACCCACACAGTTCCAGTTCAAGAGAGGGTAAATAACTGAGGCGCCTTCGAGTTGTATCGTTGCACAAGGAGGGGATGAACGCTGTGGAACCAGTAGGCGTGGTGGCTGAATAATCCGACAAACGTCATACTTCGATTGGCCCGAGTTCCCGAAACTTTCATTCACCAACCTACACACTTCGCCATTGTGACAACACCGCTCTACTTGGGAAACTACACGACGTAAATCTTTACGAATAATATGGCCTCGAACATACTCCCACGCTCTGCTGTGCGTAGCCTATCCCGAGCGACACCGTCTCTACGATCGTCAACTCCGCGCAATGCCACGAGATGTCTACACCAACAATCATCGCCCATCACAGCATCGAGATTGCAACATAGACCGACAGCACAATCATGGAGCCAGAGAGTGGCGGCACCGTCAGTGACAGTCACGCAACGAACTATGTTCATCCAAACTGAGCCAACACCAAACGCCGACGTACATAATGCTCCTACTCCAGCAAGATGCGTTCGTACTAACAATACCAGGCTCTAAAGTTCAACCCTAACCAGCGCGTCCTCCCTGAATCAATATCCTCCCCCTTCCTCGAATACCTCAACCCCCGCTCCACCCTCGCCCCACCTCACCCATCCCCCCTCGCCGCCCAACTCCTCAACATCGACGGCGTAACAAGCGTCTTCTTCGGCGCTGACTACATCACCGTAACCAAAGACTCGGCCACCCCCTGGAGCCACGTTAAACCCGAGGTCTTCGCCCTAATCAACGAATACATGACCTCAGGCCAACCCATTGTCAACACCGTGGCCGCAAAAGCTGGCGAGCAAGGCCAAGGCGGTCAAGAGGCCGACAGTCTTGCCTACGACGAAAACGACGACGAAGTCATTGGCATGATCAAAGAACTCCTCGACACGCGCGTCCGTCCCGCTATCCAAGAAGACGGCGGCGACATTGAATTCCGCGGCTTCAACGACGGCCAGGTTATGCTCAAGTTGAGGGGTGCGTGCCGTACCTGCGATTCTAGTACCGTGACACTCAAGAATGGCATTGAGAGCATGTTGATGCATTATATTGAGGAGGTCAAGGGTGTGCAGCAGGTGTTGGATCAGGAGGAGGAGATTGCTCTGAAGGAGTTTGCAAAGTTTGAGGAGAAGCTCAAGCAGAAAAAGGGGCCTGATGCTGTGGCGGGCACGGTTGGGAAGGGGAGTTTGGATTATGTCGAGTGAGCTGTCGGGAAGATGGGATAAGAGAGTCTAAGTAGGCTTGTTTTGCATAGAGATACCGATGCATTCATTTTGCAGCTGAAGATGGGTAGCAAATGACAAACTAGATAGCAATTAAACTTGTTGCATATTGTGAGCTCCAATACCGTCTACGTGTGCACTGATATCACGGAAAGTATGCAATGGCACAGTCAAGCCCACGAGGGGAAAAAATCGCATCATATCATCGTGTTCGGTATTTATATGAGAGTAGCGTCGAGGGGGGTTAAGTATACTACAAGAACAAACAACAAAAGGAAATAAATATGATGTAATAACAATGGGTATCCTAAACGTACCAATGCTGTTGCGTGCAAGGAAACAATCGAGGAAAGGGAAAATCAAAAAGAGAGAAGACGCCACTCATATGCTCAAAACATAGCCCAAAGGGCTTTCCTGCAGCCGTCATATCCAATCAATGCATCCACCTCTTCTTTCTCTATGCAAAACCCCTGCTTCGTAAATCATATGCTCGTCTTTCTGTGCTCCAGGTACATACGAAAAAAGAAAGAGAGAGAGAGAGAGAGAGAGACAGAGAGAGAGAGAGAGAGAGACAGAGAGAGAGAGAGAGAGAGAGACAGAGAGAGAGAGAGAGAGAGACAGAGAGAGAGAGAGAGAGAGACAGAGAGAGAGAGAGAGAGAGACAGAGAGAGAGAGAGAGAGAGAGAGTCTGTGTGTGGAAGGAGACTCAGCCGTATGCGTTCGTGAAGTTGATGCCCAAAGGACGTATTCCAAAAAGGTCGTTATTATCGTCAAGCATTTCCCTAATTGTTAAAAGGAAAAAAAATCGTCGTCGTTGGTATCGTCCAGATCATTCTTCCAGCAGCAGATTCGAAACAGCGTCCAATGCTTCCCCTATAGAAGCCCAAAAGCTTCTTCGAGGAGGCGAACGGATGATGGTAATAACCTTGCGCTTGGGCGGCGGTGACGGATCAGCGACCAGGGTGTCAACGGTGCTGCGTAGTAGTTTTGAGTATTCTTTGTGAATCTCCCGGGATAAATCTTCTTCCTCGACTAGAGTCTGCCAACTGTCCATGCCAAATTCCTTCACCGTGTCGTTGTCGTTATCATCATCTTCTTCCTCATTTTCGTGTAGCATCTCATTCCCCGTATCAGAGTCCGAGATTCGCGAATTCTCAAAATCATCTTGACGATGACTTTTCTCCAACTCTTCTCGCATACTCTGGCGGACGGCTTTCATCTGCTTGCGCAAGTCGTCGATGATGTCGAGTTGAATGCGATTCAGTGTTTTGACCTCGTCCATGCGTGTCTTGAGGTCGTAAATGTACTTTTGCACACCCTCGATGTAGTTGCCTACTTTCGAAACATAAGCTTCGTGCTGCAGCGTTTTGGCTTCATAGGGCTTGTCTTTCTCACCCTCTGCTTGTGCGATGCCGAGTTCCTGGTCAGACTCTGAGAGGGATTTGTTGTCGCGCGTGTCGTTCGTTTGAGCGCCAGGCGTGGAGAGGTGAGCTGTCATGGCTTCGAATTGTCCGACTATGTATTCCATTTGCTCTTCGTCGGGCTGGTGTGTCTGTATGAGGTTCTCGAAGTGCGCAATGCATGACGAGAGCGCATCCTGCAGGGGCGACGAAGATGTTTCTGAATCGTCGTCCCATGGCGTTGGAGAACTGGGGAGCTCAGTATTTCGACGCAGTATGCACGAGCTATCGGGCGTGTATGGGTAGCGCGGCTCGCCTTTGGACCGCAGATGCGTTGCGTCGACGTAATATGGTCGCGTAGGCGTGTATGGCGCTGATTCCGTATGTCTTGAGCTGGGTTTGGGTCGCGGTCCTGTCGTGGGCGTGCTCAATCCGAAGCTATCTGTGATCCAAGAAGGCTGGTCAGGTACGCCATTGGCTTCCTTCAACCAGCGCTGTTCCGTTGCTGTAGGATATCGGGGAGGGGAGGTGCCGTAGATGTTGAAGTAGTCCGGTCGCGAGTCGGATTCGTCCTCGATTTCAGGCGGTGTCCACGGCCGTTCTAGGGTGCGAGGAATGTCCATTGCGCTGTCGTAGCCGCGCGACGGCCACATTCTCCTCTTCTCTTCCAAAATAATGTGCGCGCAGCTCAGAAGCTCTCAGGAGTGGTGTGTAGAGCTTCAAGAGCGATGCGCTCTGGTGACTAAGAAAGCGGACAGTTGCGTAGATGCGAGAGGCGGGAGAAGACTGGGTCACTGCTTGTGACGTGCGTGCATCGCCGAGGCCTGTAGCGTGTCTAGTACGCCAAGGATTTCCTATCGATAACATCTTGTGCCCCTCCGATTGGCTTGTGGATCTTCTATTCTGGCTTGCGACGACTCTATTACACTTGTTCTACCTCCTCTCTGTTTGTAACGAAGTGCTGCAAAAACACTTCTCATATCCTACGAAGATGGCGCCACAGGTATGTCCATGACCACATGAACGGCCAACAACGGAACTGAGCGCATGACCATATTAGCTAGGCGTTCACCCATCACTTGACACCATTCGAGAGGTATTGGCTGCAGCAATCGAGTCGCCCAACCCACCAAACCTCGTACCCATATTCTCCTCGATACCTGCCGAGTTCTTGACACCGTCAAGCATATACCTGAAAATCTCCGCAAAGTGAGTGTGACTCATTACATGCGCAAAGTGGAATGGGAGGGTTGTGTCGGGTTGAGATGGGGCTCAATGAATGTGTCAGAAGCGTGCGGGGAAGAATCAGTTGCGCGCATGCTAATTCTGGGGGCCCAGATCCAAGTCAAGACTATCATTCCTCTTCGAGAGTGCTGCGACAACCGAGACCATAGGACGGTATAGCTTCATTGGCGCAGGTCGGTACTTGGAAACAAACTTCGGACAAACACAGCTGACAAGCTTCAGACCCTCGCAAAGTCATCAAGACCGGCCCCGGCCATGGCGAAGAAACAGACCCACTGCCCCTCCTCGAGAAGGAGCTTGCGAAAAGCCGCGTCGCGACCGTCCCCTCGATACAACTGCCTCCCATGACCGGCGGCGCTGTCGGATATGTTGGGTATGATTGCGTCAAATACTTCGAGCCCAAGACAAGGAGAGATGACATGAAGGATGTGTTAGGTGTACCAGAGAGCTTCTTCATGCTCTTTGATACTTTGGTGGCCCTGGACCATTTCGCACAGGTCGTAAAGGTCATAACATACGTCAAAGTACCAAGCAGCATGGACGATCTGGAACAAGCGTACGAGGAAGCAAAGAGTACACTAAAGAGATACGTGACGATACTGAAGGACAAGGACATTCCGCTACCTGAACAGGGACCTATTCAGCTTGGACATCAGTACAAGTCGAACATTGGCCAGGAAGGATATGAGAAGCACGTCCAATCGCTCAAGAAGCACATCAGCGTTGGCGACATCATCCAGGCAGTACCTTCTCAGCGGTTCGCAAGACCGACGTCGTTGCACCCCTTCAACATCTATCGCAACCTGCGAAACGTCAACCCCTCACCGTACCTATTCTTCGTCGACTGTGAGGATTTCCAGATAGTGGGGGCAAGTCCCGAGCTGTTGGTGAAGGAAGAGCAAGGGCGCATCATCACGCACCCCATCGCTGGCACTGTCAAGCGGGGCAAGACGCTGCAGGAAGATGCAGCGCTGGCAGAAGAATTGTCTAACTCTCTCAAGGACCGGGCCGAACATGTGGGTTCCCTGACGACAAAGTGCATGCAGCGACGTTGGAAGCTTACACTGTGTTTTCCAGGTCATGTTGGTCGACTTGGCTCGCAATGACGTCAATCGCGTGTGCGACCCACTTAGCACACGGGTTGACAAGCTAATGGTGGTTCAAAAGGTGAGCAGCGACCCGTCCGAACCGTGATTGCCGCGTATCGCATGATGAGCTGCCGTGCCATGACGATGTTTAACCCAAGAAGAGTGCTAATTGCCGTCGAAACCAGTTTTCCCACGTGCAGCACCTGGTCTCGGAAGTCTCAGGGGTGTTGCGACCTGGCAAGACGCGACTCGACGCGTTCCGCTCAATCTTCCCGGCTGGTGGGTAGCGGGTTGGAAAAGTTGGAAAAGTGGCTAACCGCGTGCAGGGACGGTGAGCGGTGCGCCCAAGGTGCGCGCCATGGAGCTTATCGCCGAGCTTGAGCGGGAAAAGCGCGGTGTGTATGCTGGCGCGGTGGGATACTTTGGCTACGGCAGTATTGATGGCGACAAGGAGATTGAAGGTGCCATGGACGTGAGTAGTCTTGCCTTGTTGGAGCATGACAGGAGGCTGATGTTGGCAGACATGCATTGCACTAAGAACCATGCTTGTCAAAGATGGCATCGCGTATCTCCAAGCAGGGGTAAGTTTAACGAGTTCCCTACTCTAGCTCGCGGCGCAGAGGCTAATGATTGGCCCCAGGGCGGCATAGTTTTCGACTCGGACCCTTACGACGAGTGGATGGAGACGATCAATAAGTTGGGTGAGTTTATTTCTTCCTTTTGATCGTCTGCTCCGAGTCGACGCACAGAGCTGACCGCTGTTTGGTAGGCGCGAATACGCACTGCATCACTTCGGCCGAAGAGAAGCACCTGGCTGAGCAGCGAGAGGAGGAGGGCAACGGCGACAAGGACGTGTCGACGCTTGAGGGCGATGCACAGACACGCATTTCTCTTGCGGCTGGGTAGACTGCGCCACGCGCCACGAGCCACAAATGGTATCTGCCGGAGGAGGGGTGGTAAGTGATTGGCAGTTGCGAGCCCGGTGAAGAGCGGTCTACGGGTCTGGATCTCACAAGCTCCCCTGCCACTCGTGGGGAAGCGAGATCCATGGGGTTCATGACAGATGTGTGAAACTGGAACGAAAGGCGGGTATGCACAAAGGGCAGACGCTACCACGACGTCCCACGAGTGGTAGTGCTTGAATACAAACAAGATTTGATTAATTTGGTAGCCCGTCACACCAGCGCGAAGGCAGACAGCGAGACGGACTCTGACTGTGCAGGGCGGCGGAAAGGCCCTGGCCGAGTGTGACGGAGGGGATACGATACGACAGTCGGTGCGAGTCGCGACGACAGGCGGGTGGTTCGACATGTGGGTTGTACTGTTGTACTGTTGTACATGCAGGTTCTGATCTCGGCCGCCTGGACGTGGTTGGCGTGGCTACATCACAGGGTAGGTGCGTCCGGCGCATTGGCCAATGGGCGCGCAGGGTGCAGGTCGTGCCTTCCGGGCTTCCTTGCTCTGGCGTCGATCGTCGAGTTACCGTGCCTGGGCTTGGCGGCCCATCCCTGCACAGCGCCAGGCCCGCTACTGACGCTCCAACCCGTCACCAGCCCGTTGCAGCCTCCTGTTTGCGCGCGACTTCACTTTAAACCAGCCACGGACCAGCCCCGACTGTTTGTGTCGCCTACAATATAAACCCTCTCCTCTCCTCCCCCCCTCTTTCTTTTCACCACCAAGCATCCTCAGCTCCAGCACCACTCAACCCCATCCTTGACTCCAGTCCTAGACTTGAAGCTACTCTCACTTCGATACCTAGTATCCTATCCCACGCTTCTACTTTAACTCCCTCTTCCTCCAAGGTCGCTCTCCCCCCACAAGCCCATTCAAGATGAAGTCCTACGTCGTCCTCGCCGCCGCCTTCGCTGGTGTGGCTCTCGCCCAGGACACCGCCTTGCCCAACGGTGACTGCGCTGTAAGTCTTTTCCTGCTCACCATCCGTCATGGCGCTCAATGCTAACGGCCGCTTAGAATCTCTGCATCAACAACATGGCCCGCATTGCCCAGACTGAGTTCCAATGCCCCGGCGATGACCTTGGCTGCTTCTGCACTCAGTCCAACTGGGCTTTCGGCATCCGCGACTGCACCCGCCAGGCCTGCGACGCTGACCAGTCTGCTGCCGCCGTCCAGTGGGCTTACGCTCGCTGCGCCGGTGTCGCTGCCACTGCCTCCACCACCCCTGCCGCTCTGCCCATCTTGACGTCTGCTGTTGCTAGTGCCACTGCTGCCGTCCCTACCGACTCCGACGGCTCTCAGGTTACCTCCCTCGTCACCTCCATTGTCAGCGCTGCCTCCAGCGCTGCATCCAGCGCCGCATCTGGTGTCGACAGCGTTACCTCATCGCTTGCATCTGACGCATCCTCGGCTCTTGAGTCTGGTCAGTCGGCCATCAGCTCTGCTCTCGCATCTGCCAGCGATGCCCTCGCCTCTGCCAGTGCCAGCATCTCCTCTGAGCTTGCTTCGGCCACTGACTCTGCTGGCAACGCAATCTCCTCTGCCACTGATTCTGCTGGAAACGCCATCTCTTCCGCCACCCAGTCCGCTGGCAGCGCTGCTTCCTCTGTCGCTGGCGGTGCCGCCGCCAAGGTCACTGGCATTCCCTTTGCCGCTGGTGCTGGTATTGCCGCTTGGCTCCTGCTCTAAGCGCCTTGCCTTCATACGTCTAATTCAATGTCCTCGCTCGATGGAGTAATGTGTATAATGACTGGTAGCCTTGGGTCGGTAATGCGAGGCGGGCTTTGGATATCATGATGGATGGGCAGGTTTTTCTTCTTTCCTAACGAACACTCACGCGAAGGTACGACGATAACGACGGATTCGTCATGTCTGGGATTGTTTTTCACGACTGCGACTTGATACCCCGACATGGGAACTGGGATGTGTCCCTTAGCATTGACCTCTGTAGATGGTAAAATAAATGATAATACTACTCACAAGACCATCTGCTCTTCGCTTTTTCAATTTGTCAACATTCGTCTGCTGTTTTGGGTTTTCCTACTTCTGTGCGCCCTTGCTACAGTCGTGCTCTTTCCAAGACCAATCGTGCCACCGACCATGTCCGAGCAGTTGCCACGGCCACGTTGCCTTGAACACAAGCAGGTGCGACGCTACACATGGCGCCTCCGATGACCATGAACGCAAGTCACGCCACAAGCAAAGCGAGCAACAAGCCAAGATGTTGGATACTATGTGAGACAGAAGTCAGCAACCAAGATATGAAGTCAAGTTAAGCTCCCCTCCACTTTTATCCCTTTTTTTTTAGTTTACATCAGCAACACAGCACAGCCTCGTGGGGTCCGCGTTCCTAGTTTAGTATTCCGCGGCCCCTTCTTTGGTAGCTTGTGCGTACTTTATGCATGCTTACTTCTTTTACTTGTTTAGAGTGCTCACCACGCTGCAGATCATGTGTATCAGGGTCATGTAGATCATTAGCGGTCCAGGGGGGAGTGGAGTGGAGAAGGAGGGCGGGGACCATGTGTTTGGTTGTGCTAGTTAGTGGCCTTTTGCGAATCGGCAAAGAAAGGGGGGAGGAAGGATGAAGATGAGATGGATAGGCTGCTAAGGGGGTGGTTGGGGTTGGGGTTGCAGGTAGCTAGGGCGGAAGGAGGTTCCGGGTGCTTCCGGATCACGACAACGACTTGTGTGGGTGGGCTCTTGCTCAATCAGAGGCTCTAGAAAAGATCTGCTCAGACATTAACGTTTTCAGTACGAGAACCGCAGATGCAGCATCGTCACTCTACGCGGGCGTGCTCAGCGATGCTACTGCCACGCCCCATGAGTGCACCTGGCTACTGCTGGTATTGAGAGACACAATACAAGTCCCAACTTACACCATTGCCACACAGCTTGACCTCTGCACATTACACGAAGACTCGTTACCAGAGAAAAAACGGCTACAGGATCTGGATCTGGCGCCTGAGACCAGTGGGTCAGGTAGAAACATGTCTTGAGGTCTTGAAAAGGTTAGAATTGAGTTTGTCGGGATAAGATTGTACGCGATGAGTGTTTCACGGATACAGGGTAGAGTAGCACTGCAAGTGAAGAGAGCGAAGTTGACGAGATCAAAACATGAATTGAATTGCATTGCGGGCCTTGTCGGCACTCCGCGTTATATCTATAAACCCAACCGCTATGTAAAACTAAAAATAAAAAGAGATTCGTTACCCAAGTAGATCAACTACCCCGTCTACCACTTCAGCTTCTTGTCCTTGCCAATGAACTCATCGATAATGTCCAAGTAGTACTCCTTGAGGTCCTCCACCTTGGGCACCTCGTCGCTCTTGCTGTAGAGATCGTACGGGTTGAACGCCTTGACAGCCTCCAGCATCCTCTCATCCTTCTCGTTCATCATCCACTTGTACGCACCGCCAGTGTGCCACGGGTAGAAAGAGTGGTACCTAATCATGGCAAGACCCTCATCAGGGATGCTGCTCTGTTCCTTCATGATGTGGTAGAGGTACTCGTCGTGACCCCAGCTCAACATGACGTTGTCCATGCCGCAGCCAGGTGTGTAAATGCCGTGCTCGGTGCTGTAGATCTCATCCTTGTAGTCTGGGTTGTTCTTGAAGGTGTCGGGGTAGATGATCTTGGGGGAGAAGGCGCAGCCGACGGGGAACGTGTCGCCGACTACGTCCCATTGGCCCTGGGCGTCGAAGAAGAAGAGTAGCTTGCCGAGGTCGTGGATGAGTCCGACAAGTTGGAACCAGCGGGGCTTTCCGTCGCGGCGGATGGCTTCAGCGGATTGGAGGAGGTGCTCGATTTGGGAGAGAGAGGTATCCGGGTCGGATTCGTCGATGAGTGTGTTGAGCTTCTCCATTGCTTCCCAGATGGTCATCTCGGCGCGTGTCTTGCCGTGGAAGGCGTTGCGTGCTTTGAGGTTGTAGCTCACGGTTTGCTTCTCGTGTTGCTCGCGGTAGAAGTTCTTCACGCGGTCGCATGCTTCTTCGTACTGGCGGAACTGGGTCTTGTCCTTTTCAGCGTCGAACTCGGATTGCTCGTAGATGTCCTTTTCCTTCTGTGTGGCGGTGCCGTTCTTGACTTTCATGGCGGCCTTGAGGACGTTGACATGGTCAATGGCGTCGGAAGTAGCCTCGAGGGCAAGGCCATCGCGGTGGTCGTTGAAGTTCTCAGCCACGTTGGGCGTCTCGAAGATCGCGCCTGGTGCCATGGTGGAAGATGTGATGGGTAAAGAAGAGGGTATCTTGGAAGTACACAAAGTGCAGAAAGACGGTTCGCTGTAGAATGATGGTTGGAGATGTAGATGAGGATTGAAGTTTGGGTGGTTGGAGTGTAGAGTTGAGACAAGATGAGAGCAGTACTTATTCTTTGTCGGGCTCCATACAACGAAGCGCTGTCTTGCCAGAACCAGCAGACACCACTACGTCCGAAGTAACCCCAGCCTGAATCTCTGGAGTCAGAATTCTCATTGTCTCCATCTTTGAGATCCACTCGTGGAAGTCACTCCGCACCAGATAGGCTCGAACCAAAGCAGACCTGCACCGTTAGGCAATTCTCGCCGTCATGCCAATCTGCCGTTGAGCAGCCGGAAGAAGATCTGGGGGTTCTGGAAACACGGCTAAGGGTCTTGGTTGGCATTACGCCCGTAGTGGTTGGTTAGTTGCATTGGATCTGCCGTCGGTCGGCGGGAGTGCATCGCTTGCGTCCCTATGGGGTCGGAGGGTTCAATCTTGCCCGCTCCGTCCACATGTGGTAATTCTCGCCGCTCCCCCAACAGCCGATGGATTTTCTCTCCGTCGCGAAGGCGGCCGCAGCTCCGAAAACGTGCTGCACGATGACGCCCGGACTGGGGCCAGCTCCAGCCCCTTCAAACACGTGACGCTCGGTGCGACTTTCCCCGACAACACCCCACGAACACGTTGGTCGGTCTGGGCATCGTCTGCTGCAAACCTTTTGCGTGAGGCGCAAGCGCGCCGAGCGCGAATCAGAAGCCATCTCGCAGTCCCCGGCCGAAAATACACCGGCGGGGCAAGCATGGCGGGGGCAGTATCGGACGTCGGGATGGAATTATAGAGTCAATCAACGGTTGACGTATGTCTTTGGCCATGCCAAGCACATGCGAGCAAGCCAGCCCCTGGCCAGCGACACCCCCCACTGCCACTACTAATACCCCAAGTATACCCGGACTGAGTCGCGATGAATCCCGCTCTCTCCAAGTTTATGCTCAAAAGTACACCCAAGAGTATCATCGATCCACAGCCCGAAATGAACACCCCTATCCCCCTCAACACTGGCGCCACCATCCCCGCCCTGGGATTGGGAACGTGGCAGTCTGCGCCTGGTGAGGTCAAGAAGGCCGTTGTCCACGCCATTGAGAGTGGTTACAGACACATTGACTGCGCCTTTTGCTACCAGAACGAGGATGAGGTCGGCGAGGCGCTCCAGGACGTCATTTCGCGAGGAATCGTGAAGAGAGAGGACTTGTTCATCACCAGCAAGCTCTGGTGCACATTCCACACTCGCGCTGAGGAGGGTCTGCAGAAGAGCTTGGATCTGCTCAAGACTCCTTATGTGGATCTCTACCTCATGCACTGGCCTGTTCCTATGAACCCCAAGGGCAAGTCTAACGTACTCTTATGAGACGAATTACAACTAACGTATACAGGCAACCACCCCCTCTTCCCCAAGCACGAGGACGGTTCAAGAGACATCGACACCTCAATCACCCACCAAGACACATGGAAGAACCTCGAGAAGCTGATCCAATCACACCCCGACAAGGTCAAGGCCATTGGTGTCGCCAACTACTCGGTCAAGTACCTGGAGAAGCTGCTGGCCAAGGCCACCATTGTCCCCGCCGTCAACCAGATCGAGAACCACCCACTGTGCCCACAACAAGAGGTTGTTGACTTCTGCAAGGAGAAGGGCATTCACATCACAGCCTACAGTCCGCTAGGAAGCACTGGCTCACCGCTCTTCAAGGACGAGATCGTCAACGAGGTCGCAAAGAAGCACAGTGTCAGTCCTGCTGTTGTGCTTCTGAGCTACCACCGTAAGTCCTGCCCAATTCATTCTCTGCAGAGCACCATACTAACTCCACCAAAGTCGCCCGCAACTCCTCCGTCCTCGCAAAGTCCGTCACCCCATCGCGCATTGACGAGAACAGGAAGCTCATCTCCCTTGATGGCGAGGATATGGAGAAGCTGGAGAAGATTCACAAGGAGAAGGGTATTACCCGCTATGTATACCCACCGTTTGGTGTTAACGCTGGGTTCCCGGATAAGCCTGAGGGTATCGATCTCAGCGGACCTTGACTGTTTGGGGCAAGCAAGTTGTAGGTTGTGCATCTAGGATAGGACTGAAAAGCTATACCCAATGAATTGTTATAAAGTACCCATGTCTTGAGAGAGCTTGTGTGATGAACTGAGTAGTCAAGCAAAGTGATCACACGGATAACATCATACTGTCTTGCTTATGAACGTTGAGCAACAAAATCAATCATTAACAACTCTCCACCTTATTCCCTATGCAGCACATCTACCTACCCATCCACCCTCCATCAACAGTAAGCACCTCCCCACTAACATACGCACTCGCCGCACTCCCCAAGAAAACCACCGCGCCCTTGAAATCCTCAGGCGCCCCCCACCTACCCGCGGGGATACGACTGAGAATACTCTCCGCCCTCTTCTCATCCTTGATCAACGCCTCGTTCATATCCGTAGCAATGTACCCCGGCGCAATCGCATTCACACTAACCCCTTTGCTTGCCCACTCGTTCGATAGCGCCTTGGTAAGCTGTCCCACACCCCCTTTGCTCGCCGCATACGCAGGCACGGTAATGCCGCCCTGGAAAGTGAGCAAAGAAGCTACGTTTACAATGCTCCCGCGGCGGCCTAGGGGCAAGTCTGCGGGCTGAGAGAGCATGTGTGCGCCTACGTCGCGGCAGAGTTGGAAGACGGAGGTTAGGTTTACTTGGAGGACGGCGTCCCAGTCTTCGTCTGGGAACTGGTGGGCTGGGTGCCGCTTTTGGATGCCGCCGCAGTTGAGCAGGATGTGTATTCTGTGGCCGTCGGATAGGATGCTGGGGATGAGGGTGCTGATGGAGGATCTGGAGGAGAGGTCGGCGGTGTAGATTGTGGCTTTGCGGCCGAGGGCTTCGATTTTTTGTTTGGTGGTTTGGTTGCTGGTGTCGCGCTGGGGGGGAAGCATGTTAGCAGCTGTGGAGATGGGGTGAGGGTGTTGAGGGCGTACTTGGACGAGTAGGATGTCTGCTCCGGCTTCTGCGAGGGCAATGGCCATTGACTGGCCGATACCTCGTGTGCCGCCTGTTACGAGAGCGGTTTGGCCCGAGAGAGAGAAGAGTTGTTGTACGGATGCCATGTTGGTTGTTTTGGTTGGTGTGGTTCGGAAAGCTTTGGTGAAGAATTAGAGCTGAAATAACGACCCAGAGGTTAGCTGCTGACCTGAAATGGTGGAGAGCTTGAAAAAGGCACCTCGAGAATTTAGTACAAGTTACTCAAGAAGTTTGAAAGTTTGCGGCAGAAGTCGACGGCTTTTCCTGCAGCACGATGTTTCCGAGACAGTTCCGAGCTACCCAGAGGACCAACCCCACCATCTGGGCAAGCTTCGGCATCTGCTGTCCCGCCATTTCAAACGCCGAAGGTGGAATTTGTCTCCATCTGATGCTGTACTATGAGGCAAAGCGCGCCGTTTGCCTGGCGCGTGATAGCTTCCGATGTTTTGTGAGATGACCTGATGTTCCTGCAATCTTCGTCCCCGTTTCACAGCTTCGAGTTTGCATTGTCGTAGAATTGAATACCGCTGTACCACGCGCCTCTACACTTCACTCATACATTGGTCAATCGCACTACAAGTAGCAACAACATGTCTACAGAAAATAAACCAAACGTTGAACAGGGCGCGAGGCAGATTCGTGCTTCAGTGCTCCATGGCGCAAAAGATCTAAGAATCGTATGCCACAATACAACCCCCTCAGACTTGTAGGCGCTGACATGAAGCCAGGAAAACCGCTCAATCTTCCCACCTTCCCCCACAGAGCTTCAAATCAGCGTCCGCAGCACCGGTCTCTGTGGCTCAGATCTTCACTACTACAGGCACTACCGCAATGGCGACATTATTGTGCGAGAACCCATGTCGCTGGGTCACGAGTCGGCTGGTGTTGTCGTAGACGTAGGCTCAGAGGTATCAAATTTCAAGGTCGGAGATAAGGTCGCACTGGAAGTTGGACAGCCGTGTGAGAGTTGCGATAGGTGTAAAGAAGGGCGGTACAACATCTGCAAAGGCATGAAG
This sequence comes from Alternaria sp. 'sect. Undifilum', assembly GCA_024321975.1. Classification (NCBI taxonomy): domain Eukaryota; kingdom Fungi; phylum Ascomycota; class Dothideomycetes; order Pleosporales; family Pleosporaceae; genus Alternaria; species Alternaria sp. 'sect. Undifilum'. The sequence goes on from JAJJZI010000006.1 coordinate 3,232,487, forward strand.
TTCCGGAGTAGTGCAAAGGCGTTTCCGCATGCCCAGGGCACCTTACAAGACCGGATCAACCACCCAGCTGCTTGGTGTCACAAGTGAGTGTAGCGTCCGATGTGATTGCCAGAGAAGCTAACAATGAGCAGACTTCCAGACGATGTGTCGCTAGATCTAGGAGCCCTCCTCGAGCCTCTGAGCGTCGCCATTCAAGCCTCGAAACGCGCACAATTAGCACCAGGTTCAACTGTGCTGGTATTTGGAGCCGGGGCCGTAGGCCTCCTGGTCGCGGCTATGGCCAAGATATCAGGTGCCGGTACAGTGGTGATAGCAGATATCGATGCTGGACGAGTGCAATTCGCAGTCGACAACAAGTTTGCGCACCGCAGTTTCACAGTACCAATGAAGCGTGGAAGCACAATAGAAGAGCAGCTGGAAATTGCCAAGGAGGTAGCTGCCGAGGTCGGAAAGCTGTCCAAAGAGAGCGGCGGTGAAGTCGGTGAAGTAGATGCCGTATTTGAGTGCACTGGTGTGCCATCCTGTGTACAAGCATCGATATACGTAAGTTGCGCCAACACAGCTTAGTTGACTGAACACTAACAGATGCAGGCAACGCGACCAGGCGGCAAGGTTCTGCTAATTGGAATGGGCACACCCATCCAAACACTTCCCATCTCCGCAGCTGCCCTTCGCGAGGTCGACATCGTCGGTGTATTCAGATACGCAAACACATACCCCACTGGTATTGAAGTCGTATCAAAGAAGGGCGATGACTACCCTGCCTTTGCCAAGTTGGTAACACATACTTACAAGGGCTTGGAGTCGGCAGTCGAGGCTTTTGAGATGGCCGGAAAGACAAAAGACGATAGTGGGAATCTGGTCATCAAGGTTGTGCTTGAGACTGGCGAGGAAGACCAGGCGAATCCCTGAAAAAGTGAAGTATGCTGTGCACAGGTGTTAGAAGACGTAGCAATAGAGTCAGTCAGCCGGGATCTCAAGCTTGCTTGACATGTTTTGCATAGTTCTCAGCAGAACAAGAACTTCCATCGCATGTTTTCAACTGTACTTTTGTCCGTGTTGGTAAACAGGTGACGTATGCGGGGAAGCACCAAGGTACCCCCGGCCTCGAGCTCTTGGATTATCACTAAACCTTCTTTTCCCTTTCACCTCAACCCCGACCTTCCCCGGCATTGCCATCCGCCTCCACAGCACCAAATCCATGCATCTGGCCCCAGGATTACAGTAGTGAGCAGCTACGTGACGCAGCCCACCGACTTTGCGCGGGGTAACTTCGCCCCCAGCTGTCCGAAAGAGGAGATTTTCCCCATTCGTCTACTCCGACGTGCGTGCCTGGCGCGTTCCCCACACTTTTCGACCACACGAAATGCAACTCTCCACAGGTTTCCGCGTCGCAGCTCGTCGTCGCAGGGCTAGTGCCAAGGATCCGGTCCAGACGTAGTAACGTGCTGCTCAGCGTAGAGAAGTTCGCCGCATAATCTGGGGCGTGAACCGGGGAAGCACGCTGGTCGACTTCTGGATGTAGTCGTAAATGTTAGTTTAGACGGTGGGCAAGGGACAAAACTCGGAGACTGGACGTGAACGAAGAGCTGCCTTTGCGTCTTTGAGCCTAGTCCGGAGCCCGGAACCCTGAGAGGAGCTTTGACCAAGCATAGCTTCTAGCGATTGAAAGTCGGTGTATTCCCGTAGGTGCTCAATCCAATCCACCATATATCTCTTCGCTCCGAGCCTCACTGAATACTCTAGAGCTCACTCACACTGCACATTCTCCCACAGCCCCCTTCCATTCCAACACACCCTTCACAATGGCACCAGCGATTCGCAGACTCCGCGTTGCCGTCTCAGGCCTCGGCCGCATGGGCGCTCGCCATGCAAACCACTTCCTCCACCGCACACCCAAAGCCGAACTCGTAGCAGCTTTCACCCCAGCTGAAAATGAGATTGCGTGGGCAAAGGAGAACCTTGAGCCATGGGGCGTCAAGATCTACACCGACTACGACGAGATGCTGAGGCACGAGGGTCTTGAGGCTGTCTGTGTAGCTACCGTCACCACAGTACATGCTGAACAGACGATCAAGGCGATCGAGGCTGGAAAGCATGTACTGTGTGAGAAGCCTCTCAGCACCGACCTGAGCGTGGTATATATTTTGCTCTACACTCTCATCCTGAAGACCTACGACTGATGATAGTACCCAGGTCCACCAAGTCCTCGCCACTGCAAAGCGCAACCCCCACGTCAAAGTCATGTGCGGTTTCTCCCGCCGCTTCGACGCTTCCTACGTCAATGCCTACAACCTGACCCTCAAAGGCGACATTGGTCGTCCCACGATCCTGCGATCACAAACTTGCGACAAGTAAGCAACATCCCCCAGACTCTCCTCACACAAGACATCCACTAACACTCCACTCTCCAGATATGATCCCTCTGGCTTCTTCGTCGCCTACGCCGAGTTCTCAGGCGGCATCTTCGTCGACTGCAACATCCACGACATCGACCTTGCCCTGTGGTACTTCTCCGCCGACTCAGGCGGCAAGAACCTCCCCGCCGTAAAGTCCGTCATGGCCGTTGGTGTCACAGCCCTCGAGCCTGACCTCGCCAAACACGGCGATGTTGACAACGGCGTCGGCGTCGTAGAATTTTACTCGGGTCAAATCGCATACTTTTACAGTTCGCGCATGAACGCTCCCGGTCAACACGACATGACGGAGATTATCGGTACCAAGGGCAAGTTGGCTGTCAACTCGAACCCCATGACGGGATTGTTGGAGAGCCACGTCAGCACGGGTATCCACAGGGATATCCCGCAGAACTACTACGAGCGGTTCGAGCAGGCGTTTGTCGAGGAGGCGAGGCAGTTTACTGATGCCGTACTGGAGGGCAAGGATGTTCCCATTGACCTGCAGAGTTCGATGGAGGCGGTCAAGATTGGTGTTGCGCTGCAGGACAGCTTGAGGAACGGGAAGAAGATCTTCTTCGACAAGCAGGGTAACAGGGTGGATGAGGCGAAGGCGAAGTTGTAGATTGTGTTTGTGTACCTGATAGACCGCCTAAAGACTTGGGCAACTAGACTGATGTAATCTCGGATCAAAAGGATTGGAAGCATGATTTTCACTACTCATGACAAAGTATACCATCTTATCACTTCACTATCAGAGATGAGCTAGATAAAAATCTGTGGGACATTGACGGGTTGAGTAAAATGCCTTTGGTATTGGTCTGGCTTATCTCTCGTCAAAGTGTCCGTCCAAAAGTTCATCTTGTACGATGTCCATCTATCGATATCCCTTCCCAGATGATGCCATCCATCCATCCATTCCACATCAATCATGACGTGTCGTTTTGTAGAAGCGTAAGCCCAGCCCAATCCAATCCACCTTTTAAACCATACACATCCGTCCATCTATCTTACCGGCACGTTCTCGACGTTCTCGAAAGCGAAGCTCGGGCTTCCTGGCTCAGCGGTAGCGGCTTGCGGTGGGAGATCTGATCGCGCGTCACCCTGGCTGCCATCTTCCTTGACCACAGTACCGTCCTTGCCACCTTCTGTAACGGTGATGATCTCTACGTCGACGCACTTCTGCACCGTCTGCTTCAGTCCGGGTACCATGGCGCGTAGAGTGGACAGCTCGTCGAAGGCGAGTTCGCGGTTCAAGACAACATCCTTGGGCTCGCCGTTGTCGAGGCGGCGCTTGAGACCGTTGATAAAAGGCATGGCTTTCTTGGATTCGGATTTGTCAATGGACTTGCTGATGGCCTTGATGTCGATGGTTTGGGCGTCGCGGAGCATGTCGATGTACTTCTTCTGCCAAGCGGGCCACTCCTTTGCGGCGAAGATGATAATCTTCTTCTCCTTCTTGGGATCGAAAGTGGCTGCTTTGCCTTTTGATAGCTTCTTGATGGCATTGCCCTCTGCTGAAGTGATGTTTGTCTGTGTGGTTCGGACAAACTCTCGGGCGGCTGTGAGGGAAGCGTTGGGCTCAGGGACCCTGGGCCAGAGAGCTTTCTGGACGGTTCCCTTGTTCTTAAGTACCTCGAGCCAGATATATTCTGCCCAGTGTGGCGCAATGGGTGTGAGGAGGAGGGCTTGCAGTTCGACGAACTTCTTGACCAGGTCTTGATGCATACCGATGCCTGCAGCCTTTGTAGCCTCACGGTAGAAATCGCGCGCGCTGGTGAAGTCGTAGAATCCAGACTTGAGGGCTAGCTTGTAAAATGTGTTGGAGTAGTGTGCGAATGCTTCGTGAACCAGAAAGTTCATCTCGTTGTCGAACATGTTGTCGAAGAGGAGACGCTCGCTGCCGCTCTGTCGTTGGATCACGTCTGGGTTCTTGACCTTCGCTTCCTGTCTCTTCTCCATGTATGCGGCCGCGTCGGGAACGTAGATTGCTTCGTTCATCAAGTCCTCGCACCATTTGCGGAGCTCGAATAGTTTCAGGATGTTGCTGTTCGCGACTGTCTCTTCAAAGTTTGCGTCTGAGATCTCGTCTCCTGCGTCGGCAAGGGCAATACGTGTAGCGTCGGCACCGAACTTCTCGACAGCACCAGCGATGGTCAGGAAGTTTCCGGTAGATTTGCTCATCTTGTCGCCGTTAAGAAGCAAATGTCCATTCACGCGGAAGCTGCGGGGCCAGTTCTCCTTGGGGAAAATGGCGGTATGTACGTAGAGGTTGAACGTCAAATGGTTCTGGATCAGATCCTTACCGCTGGTACGCATGTCAAGCGGGTACCAGTAATCGAAGTGTCGTCGCATCGTTTGTAGGGTCTTGGTGGGGATATCGGACTGTGGGACATCGGATCGATCGCGAAGAGCAAATACGTAATCCCAAGCATCGTCGGTGAGCTGATCAGGCTTAACGCCGAGAGGACCAGGCTCTTTTCCAAACATGTCCTTGTGCAGCAGGTGGGCGAATGAGTAGTAGGCCTGGTAGATCGTGCTGTCTGACAAACTCTCCACCATTACACTTGGATCCCAGGGCACTTTGGTGCCGAGACCGTAAGAACGAGCACATGCCCAGATGCTGAGCCAGTCGACAACTCGCAGGAATTGGTTCTTTGCCTCAGGATAGTAGAGGTTGAGTTCGCCCTCAATATGTGAGCGGACCTTCTCAGCCCATTCACCATCTCCGCCATTCGCTGCTGTGCCGTAGTTCATGTACCATTGGTCGAGAAGGGCTGCAACGCAGTCATCACCACTTCGGCTTATGACCTTGCCGTCAGGTTCGGCGTATGGGAAGGCGTCGCCGGAATCGATGAGTTGCTTGCGAACTAGCGGCTTCGCCTCTTCCACAGTCTTTCCACTGAAGTCACCGTGTACCATCTTGCCCTTGTAGAACCCTTCCTTGTATGCCTTCTCTTTAGCGTCGGCAAGCTTTGCAGAGTCCTTGGGCGACTGGATCTTCATCTCCTCCACCAAGCGTTTCGCTGTGAGGTTACCGTAAGAGGGAGTTTCGATGATGGGTAAGAGATCGTCAAACTTGACCCATTCCTTCTGGATACCGTAGTATTCGGCCTTCTTGGCGATGTCAAATGACGTGATGTAATCGTCTGGTGAGTCTGATGGCACACATGTGACGACTGCCGTTCCCTTGGTGTCCTTGACCGTCTCCATGGGAAGGATGTAGACATCCTTATGGACAGAGAGAGGGGCGTTAACGACTGTGCCGACAACATCCTTACCGGGGAAGGTTGCAACGATGGAGTACTCACCCCATCTGGCAGTGGTGCCTTGGTATGCCATGTTCCTTGCAGCTCTCTCACTGAGGACGTAGTATTCGTTTTCGGTGATCTTGACCAAGGAGTAGTTGATCGTAGGGCCTACGAAACATGAGGTCTGGCCGTACATTGTTTCTGGGCGAAGCGTGGCTGGGACAAAGTAGCATGAAGCACCTTCGGGAACAGCGCCAGCATGTGCCTTGGCGGAATCTGCCCACTTCACCACTTTCATCTTGAGCGCGGTGTACTCCTGGACGGTCACACCTTCTCCCGATTGTCTGTCGTGGTCCATGCATGCTTGACCATCTTTAGGACTGTAGACAGTGTAGCGCTTGGCAAAAATGATCTTTCCCATGGCTTTCAGTCGGCGCATCTGCCACGCGACAAAGTTGTCGTAGTAGGGATTGGCATCGGTAGTAACGAACTGACGTCTCCAGTCTATCCTGGCTCCGAATGCTGTGAGATCCTTCTTAGCAAGTGGGGGGAAGAACTCGATCCAGTGGTAAGGGTCAGAGAACTTGTGAATCTCTTCGAGAGGGATGCCTTGAGCAAGCATGATTTGGAACTGATACTTTGTCTTGACGGTCTTGGCGGCTGCCTTGCCTTTATGAGCCTTGAACTTGGTGATGTCGGTCTTTGTTTCGGCCTGTGTTGGGGCTGGCGGCTCTGGTACGGAAGTGTCGACGACATCTTCCACAGGGCAGCGTTCGAAGTTCTGTCCGAACATTTCGACCTCTCGAACCAGCTTGTCTGCACACGCCTTGATTGGCATACCAGTTACATGGTAACCCAATGGGAAGAGAGCGCGAGCGCCGGTCATCCTTCTGAAGCCTGCGGTGAACTCGACTTTACTAGCGGTGAAGCCGTGTCCAGCATGCAGGGTGCCGTTCATGTATGGATAAGCAAAGCAGCCGAACCATTTGGGGTACTTTTCGTGGAGTTGATCGGGTGTGGTGGTGTCAAAGGGCTCATCCTCGAGAGATGGGGCGTCGGGGTTGAAAACTCCTTGCTCTTCCCATGCTCTCTGGTACTTCTTCTCTTCTGCGATCAATGTGTCACGCTTCTCGGTGTTCTCAATCTTCAGTGTCTTTGACTCAGCCTCTTGCGGCTTGAGTTGTTCCAAGGTCGCGGCGACGGCGCTCTTTGGCGCATCGCTGAGTTTTGTGGCCTCCGCCATCACAGCAATTCCAGAAAGTGAAGAACGTCCGTAGAAAAGAAGACGGGAAGAGTGCGAGAACAAAAGTTGGTGGGTGGGGGGGGGGGAGGGGTGTTCGAAGGATAGTGGCCAGTGCGGGCCTTCACTGGGTTAGTCACAACTTTTTCGAGGATTTGCGGTGCGCGGAAATGGTGGCTCGACGTGGTCTGTGCCTCAACTGTGAAGAACGTCAGTCAAGAACCCTCAAGAAACAACACCACAACACCGCGAATCGATCCGTCCTACAAGCCACCTCAGCGCCGTCGTCGAGCCGACAAAGCCAGCGACCATGCTGCGCCTCTTCAACCGCCTTCTGGGCCGCCACGAGAACACACTGCCACCTTTCGACTTTGCGCGCAACAAGTACCCAGCCAAGAAAAAGTGGCCGCCGAACCTGCGCGCCCTGACGGACAAGCAGCAGTTCCGGTTTGAGCGCAAGTTCAAACGACGCATCAAGGCGAAGTCCATACGGCCGCAGTGGAACAAGTGGACCAAGGTGGTGCAGTGGAGTCTGATCAGTTTCATTGTCGTCTATGGCGTCTTATTCCACGACTTCCGCAAGGACCCTATGAATCCAAGGCCAGGCGAGCAGCCGTTTGAGGGATTGAGGAAGAGGATGTGGGGGATGTTTGGGGGATTCTACACACATACCGAAGACCGGGCCCCCACCAATTTGGTCGCGGCGGGAGAAACTCGAGAACGGAAAGACGAGCGCGACTAGCCTCCGGGCTGTAGTGAAGAAGATTAGCATGTGGGAATGAACAAGAAGAATTAATAAAATGGCTTGATCTGTGAAGGAATTGTCAAGCGAGTTGTGGTCAAATCGTTGAAAACGGACGTAGAGTAGGCGACTTGACTTCTATATGAATGAACATGGGGAGACACGTACCTCCAAACAGGTGGATATATGGGGTAATTCCCCATTGGCGGCCATGGTAAGCTCGCCGGTCTTGCTCCTCTCGCCTTGCCAAAGTTAGTCAGCTTGCTAAATGGTGTCCAGGTAACAAAAAGTACTTACGTCCCACACCACGTAGTCCTCAGCCCATAGCTGCTTGACCCAGCACATCCGTAGCCCATCAACCACCGTGCATATGGACTCCGAGAAATCCAGATACACATGGGCCGTGGCCCAGTGCTGGGTCGCCCCCGTGGCGGACACAAACCTCAGCTGGGCTGTGAAATGAGGCGTTCCCCGTTGATGCCATCCATCAGTCACGTACACCTGAGTGCCTGTGGCTTCTGGTGGGGAGAGGGCCTCACTCCACAGCCCAAAGGCGAAGGCTTCGACCACCGAGGTGCGGTCCCAACGATTACAGAGATCGTTGTGGATCCCCACCTGCTCCACGAGGGGGATGCTGGGATGAAACTCGATCCCATAGTCGTGTACTCTATACGGTTTAGATTAGCATGTATACTCCCGACTTATGCTCAACCTTGGATGCAGCTTTTATCTAGCCCACGCCCGAGGTATACACATCAGCTCCATAATACTCTGAGCCAAACCTTGCGTAGGCGCGGTAGTTACATCAAGCTTTGCAGTTTGCCACAGTAGCTGCTCTAAACGCTCAAGGTATCTTGGCTCTTGTGTTATATCAATCCTAAGAAAGGCTGTCTTGTTGTAGGCCGACAGAAAGCCGAACTTGAAGATGTCTTTTTCCATGTGGACATTCGCATACTTCGGTCGGGTGTATGTTTGAACGCTCGAGGTGAAGATGTTTAGGTCGATGTATTGCGGTCTTGGGACGGAGTCTGTAGCCTTATAGGACAAGTCTGGGAGTAGGTACCGAATCCTTTTCGATTTCGGCTCCAGTGAGTAACAACTAACTTATTAGTCTTATATCTTTTCAATTGCGAAGCAAAACTTACTGTTTCTTCTTCCTTCATCCACTTTGAAGCGTCTCACACTCTTGAGCTTCAAGCTCATCTCTTCCCAGCTCTTCATAACTGTCCATTTTCTCATTCTCTCACCTACCGTTCCCCAGCGAAGCCCACACTGGCCACCATCCTTTGAACACCCCTCCTCCCCAAAAAGCAACGCTTGATGAAAGAAAATAGAGAAATCAGAACTTACATCCTCGTATTCGCCATTGGTCCCAGGGACCATGCGCACGGCGGCACGGCGGACAGGCAAACAAGAAAGCGGGCGAGGAGACGACGACAGCACCAGCAGCAACCGGGCGATCGGACAGGCAGGCAGAGAGCGACAAGGTAGTCGACGACAGCAACAACAGCGGCAGCAACAGAAAAAATCAGAGGCGGGCGGGCGGGCGGGCGGATGTCGATGATGCTGGGCTGTTGTTGCTGGTGAGGTTCAAAAAAGTTCAACAAGCGTCACATTAATAGGCAAATTTTTCCCACGTGGCATTGGGAAATCATAACAAAAGCGTTTGCAAGCATGTTTACGTGTTGAAGTGAGATGGGATGGTGCGGGGGTGGAGCAAGGTGAGCGTGGAAGAGGAAATGACCTCATGGTAGGAGAGAGCATGGAAGTGTAAAATGGTGGTTGGTGTGCGCGTCGAGAAAGACCGAATGTATGGCTTGAATTGTCAAAGGACACTGTATTTCCCTTCGTTTAGTGTAGTAGGTTTGTGCTATGAAGCTCTTGCCTGTATAGCTCAAAACGAATCTTCAACTGCCTCGACGCACAACTTCCCTCACTGATCCGCGGACTTTGTAGACACCGGGTCGAATTATTGTTTGTTCGTCAGTAAATGCGAATGTAACTGTAGGCTTATGCTCTGGTACAAGAATATCGTGGATATCAACGTGAAGTCGACGTAGTGCCCAGCAACCTTATGATAGAGAGTCTAGAATTCCCCTTGTCGTTAAGCTCAAGACTCTAATCTCTACCTCTGTCGTCGTCGTCAACAATGGCGAAGTCGTCGACGCTGAGGTAAACGAGGACTTCTCGGCACCCAGGTCAACGGTTTCCAAATCCTCTTCCCTTAGGCCGACGATACTATCTACGAAGCTACTCCATAAAGCTCTCAAGCTTCGATCTAGTCCTTTAGTGGGGTAGCAGAGCCCTATACGAGCTTCGTAACCTGGAAAGCGAGCTGCATGTATTCCATAGACGAATTCGTCCCTGAGACTTCTCAGTCAAAAAATTCAAAAAAAAAATCGATGCCGAACTAAGATCTTCAATCTATACACACTTCGAATACCATAGCAGCAAGTTTAAGTATATCATATGTTTCGTAGAACTAAGAAGAAGACAATACAATACTACTAGATAAGATAGACTACATGGAATATATCGGATTGCAGTCTTCCCGCTCCGGTATAGCGGTGTCGTGAGTACTATTGTAAGTAGAAGAGTGTGGCACTTAAGTTGAATAAACTTAGTGTGACATGGTTATGCATGTGTACCTCTGGATATACATCTTCAGAAGTGTGTCGTTTTAATGCATCGGACTGACCTACTGTCTAGTAGAAATTATGAGGTATCAAAACAGTATGCAGGGATGGAGATGCTGGTGCTAACCGAGCGAAGTATAAGATGTGCATAATACATGTGGAACAAGAATGAACGTAGATAATAGATCAATCGCATCAACATTGTCTACCAATCACCACATTACGCCTTTCGAGAACACCAAACACATCAGATTAAAAATTCGACAAATTTATGTATATTCAATGCAGTATCTCTACTATCGTTTCGCTCAGTTAACATGGCCGTAGAAGCAGTCTATCCTCAAACCCAAACACACATGCTAGACATGTTGCTTAAACGTCGATCAAGTTCTCGCCCTGCTGCCCCTCACCCGAGTTGTCCTTGGTATCCTTGCTGCCCTTCTTCTTCTGACCATCGTCACCACCCCGACTCCTCTGGTAGTATTGGTCGAGAACCTTTGCTGGGATACGGTTGAGGAGTTCCTTGGGGTAGATGCGGAGCAGCGACCATGCGAGATCAAGAGATTCGTGGATGGAGCGGGACTCGTAAGCACCCTGGGCAATGAAAGAGCGCTCAAACTTCTCAAGGAACTCAAGCGATAGCTTGTCTTCTGAGGACAAGGCCTCTTCTCCGACGACTGCCTTCATGGCGGCGGCGTCACGACCGATGGCGTACTTGGCGTACAGCTGGTTGGACACATCACCGTGGTCTTTCCGTGTGCGGCCCTCACCGATGGCAGACTTCATGAGACGGGAGAGAGATGGTAGGACGTTGATCGGAGGGTAGATACCCTTGTTGTCGAGTTGACGGTCAATGAAGATTTGACCTTCCGTAATGTAACCTGTCAAATCGGGGATAGGATGTGTGATATCTGGCGCAATTAGCACAAGAAAGTAAGAGTAGACGGCTCAGAACATACCGTCGTTAGGCATAGTCAGAATAGGGATCTGAGTGATAGATCCGTTGCGGCCCTCAACACGTCCAGCACGCTCGTAGATGGTAGACAAATCCGTGTACATGTAACCGGGGTAACCACGACGACCGGGCACTTCTTCTCGGGCGGCGGAGACTTCACGCAGCGCATCGCAGTAAGAGGACAAGTCGGTAAGAATGACCAAGACGTGCTTCTCGAGCTGGTAGGCGTAGTATTCGGCGGTTGTAAGGGCAAGACGGGGAGTGATGATACGCTCGATGCTACGCTGGGTTAGCTGGGATAGCAGCGCATGCGCATGCGCATTGGACTTACGTAGGGTCGTTTGCCAAGTTCAGGAACAGGGTGACACGCTCCATACTGCCGTTCTCCTCAAAGTCTCGTGTGAAGAAGCGACTGGTCTCCAAGTTGACACCCATGGCACCGAAGACGATGGAAAAGTTGTCGTCGTGGTCATCGTGTACACCCTTGGAAGGCTTTCCGACAAGACCAGCCTGTCTGCAAATCTGCGCGGCGATTTCGTTATGGGGTAGACCGGACGAGGAGAAGATGGGAATCTTCTGGCCACGGGCGATCGAGTTCATCGTGTCGATGGCGGAGATACCAGTAGAGATCATTTCCTCGGGGTAGACCTACACACTGTCAGTCGCATAGCCAAGAGAAGTCGAGATTAGTACATACTCGCGAGTATGGGTTGATGGGACTACCGTTGATGTCGAGGTAGTCCTCGGCGAGCACCTTGGGACCCTTGTCGATGGGCTTTCCTGAACCATCGAAGATACGACCCAACATGTCCTCGGACACACCGAGCTTCAAGCTGTGTCCAGTGAACTCGACTTTTGTCTGCGACTGTCAGATATAGTTCTTTTGCTGAGCGCTGGGTGTAGGTACCTTCTTGACATCGATACCAGATGTGCCTTCGAAGACCTGCGTCGCGGTTAGATTTGTCATTGCGGGACTTGGGCGTTTTCGAGATTTACCTGGACGACGGCACGGTTGCCTGCAGCATGGGTCAGCGTCTGCATGTCTTTATTGGGTTCGGGGCAGCCTACCTCGAGCTTCGAGGACTTGACCCGAGCGCTCAGTGCCATCGGGCAGAGTCAAGGAGACAATCTCGTTGTATCGCGGGAATTTGACCTGTCCGCCACATGTATAAGCTTCCTCTCACTCCTTCTCATGCCTCCAGGCTACGCACATTGTCGAGGATAACCAATGGACCGTTGACGCCGCCGATGGTGTTGTATCGTATCCTAGGCGTCACCGAGATCATGCGGGGGTCCACAACTTCAGGCATTTGTGGCGATAGTGAGCGGTCAGGGGAGGTGTAGTATCGCTCGGAATTAGATCGAGGGCCGCGGTCGGTCTGTAGCCTCTAAGATCGGTGGGTGACGAAGTTAGAGGTCGGCCGTCCAAGTGGGTTGGGGAAGCTCTGACCAGGATGCTTTAGCGTCTATGCGACAGATGACGCTGGGCTGGCAGTTGGGGCTTGGCGCTTCACCATGGCGACATGTACGCAGAGAGACGTCGGTTTCGCCTATAGTGCAGCATGAATAGCCAGTCGAGACGTTGGAGTTTGTGAGGAGATCAGCAGAGTAGATGAATGATGTGAAAACATCCTAGGTGTATTTTTGTAACAAGCTGATTACATTTCTAAGCTACATAATTGTGTGTGCTATCCTGAACATAGACACAAAGTACCCGTCAAATTCCTGAACTCCATAGTGAGACGAACATGGCGCATCTGTTTGAACTCGTCAGTAATTGCATGGCAAAGATGTCAGCAGTGACAGGACAGAGTATGTAATGGGATCAGACATCCAAGGAAGGTATTCGCGCTCATTGTCCATCAGTTGTAGGTTCAATTGATGGCTAGCGTGGAAACTGCGAATGTGGAAATGTTTCATCATGAAAGGGAGGGAAGAGAGTGGGAATAAAAGAGAGACTGACCTGGAGTCACAGTAGTCATGCCATGCAACTGTTGTTAGCTGTCCATCAACGCGCGCATGTGCGCATGTCATTGCGTAGCAAGGCTGTTCAAGCCTGCATCTTGCGCACACCCAACAACACACTCCTCACGAGACTGGTATAGTGCTGCGAAGATGTCGATGCGATGCGATGCTCTGCTCTGCTCTGCTCGAACTGGGCGACTAGACGCATAAAGGATGCGCGTCGATCGGAGTAAGCGACTATTACTGTAATTGAATCACGTTAGCAGTCTGGCATGCAAACGGCGCTAGAAGGTTCAAGAATAGTGTCTGAGGTCAGACGACAGTACTGGCAAGTAGCAGGCGCCCGGCGAAGGGCACCCGACAGCGCTGCTTTCTTCAGGGTCGAATCGGTAAGGAAAAGAAGTTGCTGAGGGTATAATCACTCCAGAAAAGCAAAGAAAAAAAGAAGCAGGCTTACGTTATGGGCATGGCTGGCTCCGGGCCAGCATGAAAGATGAAATCGCACGAAGCAGCCCGAAGCCAGTGGCGGGTCGCATGTCCAGCAAGAGACATGCGGGTTGAGTGTGGTGTCGAGAGGAAAGCAGCGTCGCGGCCGAAGAAAAGTGCAGCGCGGGCGTAGCGCGCCAAGCCTTTGCGTGTCACGTGGAGGCCCGAAGTGGCAAGCGGGATTATTTGGAATCGTCATCTGGGCAGCAACACGCAGCAAGCAGCAAGCAGCAAGCAGCAAAGCAGCAAAGCAGCAAGCAGGGCCTCACGGCAGCAAGAGACCTCAGCGTGCGCCCGTCCCAGTCCGACCCGACTGAGCCGCAGCCGACCGCGGTGCTGTCCTGCTGTGCCGGTGCATCTTGACAGTGCGTTGGAGTGCGGATAGATTGGGCTGCCCAGCCACGCAGCTTTTCGCACGATACCGAAACGGCCCCCTAACCAGCGCTGATCTTCGGAGAGGGCCATGCGCCCATCACCTCTCACCACTCCAGAACTCCACCACTCGACGCCCGCGTCCCTGGCACCGTCCCTGGCCCTGGATCTGAACTCGCACCGGACGCATCGTCGCATAATACCGCGTCTCTCGACAGCATCGCCGCGCCGCCTGTGCAGCCTTGGGACAGCACCTCTCTCGCGTCCCTACTCCACCGCTCTGCTGGCGGGACGGATGCGACACGATATCACCCGACACGACACCGCGCCAGACGTGGCTGCACACCTCAACACCACCTCGACGCCCTTGTGAGTATTGCGCTGCACCTTGCGCGATACCCTACTTGACCCTCGTCCTGCTTCAACTGCCCGGCAAGTGCCGACCGTCGACCTCCCTCGCGCCCATCGCGACACCCACGCGGGCAATTCATCAGCCTCTCACATCGGCAACACCGGGACCATATTTGGACTTTTCGCCGCAACCACGTGAACCGTCTTCCTCCCCTCTAGTCTTGACGCGAAGTTCGGGGCACGTATGAGCTGGAAGCAATAGCATTGCTGCACCCATTTCGTCGCCGACTCGGTCGTTCTTCGCATCACGCGGACCTGTCTTCCAATCTCTCCAACTGTCGCATTTCATCTACCTGATCCATTCCCGCGACTGCGTGGCCACCGCCCGCATTGAACAGCCAGCAGGATGATGACAACAAGCTATCCACACAATGGCGGCATGCCCCCTCAAGGCATGCAGCATGCGCACCCAGCTATGGGTGGCCCTGGCCCAAACCCAGGACAGCATGGAATGCCACCAGGCATGCAACATGTTTCCGGCCCCAATGGCCCCGTCAGTCAGGCAGGACCCATGATGGGCATGCAGCCGGGCATGGGTGCCAATGCGCATGCCCTCTCTCACCTACAGCCCCAGCAGCACATGTTCCCGCAGCAACAGCAACATCAGATGAGTGAGTAACACTGCCTTGTGCAATGGTAGAGCAATGGTTGACCCAAGTGAATAGTGAACCCTGCAATGATGCAACAGCAAAGGACTGCCCAACAAGCCTTCATGCACCGCCAGCAACAACAGGCCATGCTTGCCCACCAACAAGGCGGCATGGGAATGGGTTTCCAGAACCCCATGGCAAACTTGAACCAGGCACAAGCACAACAGTTACAAGCAATGAGAAATGGACAGATGGCACAAGGACCATTTGTCAATCTTCCTCCCCACTTGCTCCAGCAACAACAGCAGATGGGTGGTCAGCAACCCGGAGGCCCGCAACATCAGGCTGCCATGGCCCAGGCTGCCCAGCAACACGCTCAACAACAACATCACCAGATGCAGGCGCAACAGCAGGCGATTGCCATGCAACATGCTCAATCTCAGTCGAGCAACCACAGCCAGCCAGGGAATCAGGGACCGCCGCCAACCACTCAACCTCAGCAAGGGCCCCTTCGTCCCCCATCCGCGATAGGGAGTCATCAAGGACAGTCTTCGCCAGCTCCTCATGCCACACCTCAGCAACAACCACAGCCACCACCACCACCACCGCAGCAACAACAACAGCAACAGCAACAGCAGCAACAGCAACAGCAACAACAACAGCAGCAGCAGCAGCAACAGCAGGCGCAGCAGCAACAGCAGGCGCAACAACAACAACAGCAGCAGCAGGCGCAACAGCAGCAACAGCAGCAGGCACAACAGCAACAGGCACAACAGCAACAGCAACAGCAACAACAACAGCAGGCGCAACAACAACAACAGCAACAGCAACAGCAGCAGCAACAGCAGCAGCAGCAGCAATCATCCCAACAGCAACCGCCACAGTCGGCTCCAGTGCCACAACAGCAGACGCCTGCTCCAGCTCCACCGCCCAACCTACCTCAACAACCAACCCAACAGGCTCAGAACCAGATGCAACAACGGAATCCAGCACTCGTACAACAAGCACAGGCTCAGGCTCAAGCAAATGCTGCCCAAAACCAAGCCCGTCAAATGGCAATAATGCAGCAGAAACAAGCTCAAACTGTGTCTTCAGGCCAAGGAACACTGAAGCTATTAAACTTTGTGGAGCAAATAGGAAACTTCAGCAGTACAAACAACAACATCGAGTGGTGGCAGGCTTTTGTGGATAGATTCTTCGCCGAGTCTGGATCATTCGTCCACATCGTCTGCTCCTCAAGTGTGGAGAGATCCAAGCAGTTCGAGATCGTGTACGCTGCCCTACCGCGATACTTCTACACGCTTTTCAACACCGATGTCGCCAACTTACAAATCACTCTGGACGGAGCGACCGAGAAGGTCTCGGGTGCTGAGCTGAAAGTGACTTGTGAGCGAGCAAAGTTCATATACACATACAAGAATTCTTGTCAGGTTGTCTATCAAGGCAAGTTGACCGCGTTTTGGTCTGGCTCAGACAAGTTGGAGTGGTTGCTGTTCGACGGCTTGGGTCACGAGCAATTCATACCGCTCAATGCTTTAAAGCAAATGTTCGTTCAGCCATCGCCGAATCAACTGAACCCAAATCAGTCACCGCGGATGAAAAACAAGAAGCAAGCACAGCTACAACGAGCGGTACCAGAGCCGCCTGAAGCGTATCTGCCTATCAACAAACTCCTCAGCGCTAGTACTACAGACTATGGTTTGCCTCACGGCTTACAGGCTTATCTTGAGGTAAGACTCTTCTCCACATTTTTCTCATCGGCATTGACACTGACAAGCCTAGATTTACGAGCCGATGAACCACATGACAAGCTTGATGGTACACTATCTTGAGAATCCCCACATGAAGCCAAGCGAAGCTCTGGAGTCGTGGAACAACAACATGTTAAATAATCAGGCTGCTCACCAAGTTCCACAGCACCCAAACCAAGGCCCACAACAGGGACAAAGCATGCAACCTAACATGCAACCTGGCCCTAGACCTGGGGGCCCCGGTCAGCCTCAAATGTTCATGTCACCCGCAATGCAAAACTCCCTACTTCCCAACGGATCAATGGGTGGTTCGCCTCACTTCCAACATACACCCTCGCCAAACTCCCAGCCCATGATGAAACAAAAGAGCACAAGCTCGCACACCATGAGCGTGAACACGTCTCCAAACATGATGAACAACAAGCGGCGGCGGAGTACAGCAAAGATGGAAACCGATGATGGTGGCGGAGAGATGAACGGCGCACAAAAGGTTAAGCAAAGCCCAAGGGTCGGAGGTAACAAGAGAATGAAGGCAGGCAACTAGTCCTTCACTTGTTCCTTGCCTTCCTACTCTGTCGTTGCTTCTGCGCGATGCCCGTTGTTCTGTTCTCGCATCTCTATATCTTGTATAGCGCGGCGTTTGATCTCTCTCTCGATTCTCAAATCGTACTGTTATCTTTCACCAGTCTTTCTCCCTCGGCGTTAGATCTCCACATCATTACCCCATTTCAACTCGGGCGGATATCTTCCTTGCTTCTTTTTTGCTTCCTCGCTGGCGTCTGGGCATATCGTTGTTGTTGTTCGGTTACCAAATCATCTCTCTTTTTTTCTTCTCACCTATCAATATGTAGGTTCACATAATTCGTTCTTGTACATTATCGACGATGACGGAAGTGGCTGTATAGAACGCAGCTCAGAAGAAGGAAAGAAGAAGTGTCCTGTTTGGTCATGCTTTTGGAAAGTAAGGGGCCGCCAGATGATTTATACGCCTCTGGTCAAGTGCACAGGCGAGATGGAGATGGAGAAGTTGAGATTCATTTTTACACGGAATTCAAGATGTTATGACTTCAGCTTTGATACTGTTTATGGAAGTGATACTTGAGAGGTCGAGACGCTTAAAACACATTTGCACAAGGTTGGCATCACATAAGGCCTATTACACCTTTCGCTCCTGTCACGCCCTCCTGTGTTTTCAAAACCTACCTTGAACCCGCTGTCTCATATGACAATGACAGTCCAATCGCTCACTTCACACAACCCGCGATCTCTTCACATCACCCGAAAGCTCTTTATCAAACTGTTCAATAGGTAGCATATGCGTTTTTGTGGTCTTGTTTTTTCACAAAATCATGTTCCGACGACAACATCATCAGGGGGCTGAGTAGTGTTGAAAGGGAAAAAGCCCAGAGTGGCTGTCAACGAAACGCCGTTGAAATGACTTGGCGCTGATAAAATGCGGCTGAGCAAACCTTGTGACATTGAGTGAGTGATGATATACAAGTACTGAGTTGTATTGTTTTTGAACATACCAACGAACAGTTAGTGCCACTGCGTTGTTGTCACATCCTACATGCATGTTGTAGATGAGATGGACTTGAGACCCCCTTCGCGGTTACGCCATGTACTAACGGAAGAAAATAATATTTGTTATGCAATTTCTTGACCATCTCTCTCTCTCTCTCTCTCTCTCAGTCTCCTCTCTCACTATCTTGCGTCGGATTTTTGTCGGGCTCCTAGTGATTCTTCTTACTGACTGAAAGGCACAACGTAGGTAGTTCCGTGGAAGACTTGCTGTTCACGAGAGAAGAGATCTTCCGCCTCCTACTCATACAGTTCCTCTTACAGCTGCTCTTGCGGCTAATCAGGCCCGTGATGCATGTAACTCCCATACGTTTCCGGAGGTAAAGAACAGCAGGCGCGGCGCGAGAGTGTGGATCTAGGGAGGCTGGCAAGGCAACTGTGGAACCCTGCTGCTGTAGGCCTTTTGCTAGGCTCTCTGTTAATCACGTCTATCATCATCTTGATAACCGTCTTGAATGCGAGGACATCAGATGTATAGATACTTGCCACTGAGGGAGTCGGGCAGTGTAGAGATTTACTAGCCCACTCGACCACTCTTTCCAAGTTTGCGAGGAAGGATCCGTCGTCACCATCACCTTGTCGTGCATCTCATCGTCTTCTTTGCAAGAGCAATTCGACGACAAAGCACCTTGTCAGACATGGAGGATCCAAGATGCGATGTGGGAGACAGTGGTATTATATCTTGGGTTCCGAACGTGACGTGCTGGCCCTTACCAGACCAGTTTAGTTCCTTATCAAAAGGCTGAATGATTTCTCGTTGACGAAGATTTGTGTAGTAGTCGTTGTGTAGTCGTACGAGGGGTGCCGACAGTCCATGTGTGGGTAGCTCGTCCTTGCGGATAGTTTCGGTACTCGCACTTGAACTGTAACCGCTTCCCGGTATAGACATGGGACTATTGTATGTTGACCTTGCGCTAACGAAGCTGGCAGGACTATAGTATGCTGACCTTGCACTGAAGAAGCTTCTAGGACTGCCAGCCGTCATAAAGCTTGCTGGAGAAGGAAAGGTCGATAACGGGATTTCGCCAACTTTTGGTAGCCTACGATCGAAGTTGGTAGTACTTTTGCAGATCTTGGTGGATGTAACACGGGAAGGGCGCCGATTTTCTGCTTGTGGTCGGACTTGACGATCAGTTCCTTGATGTAAGAGCCAGATTCATAGGCAAACTGTGAAATCTCTCGTACGTTCTTTATTGGCACAGGCTGAGTCTTAAATGTGTCACGGAGGGAAGGCTTGAGGTCCGCAGCGCCGTACCCTTGCCGGAAAAGCTGAAATAGCGGGACTTCTGGACACCACATAGTACTAAGACATGTACAGGCAATCAAAGATGGCCCGCAAGACAATACGCCATCTGGAACTCCCCGTTCTCCTTGGTATACGGCTCGCAGACCACGAGGGTCGGCTTCATGCACCCCTATATAACCGATGTGAGTATGGGGCACAGCGACTTTCCCTGGTGATCTTGGTTCCCGGTCGCTGAACCGAATATGCGGTATATAGATTACATAGAAACTTGCACTCTGAGTAGACGTTCCGTCGCTGTCATGTTAGAAGGGAACAGGCACGTCGTCGTCGTGGATTGACTGTGATAGGTAATCCACGGCTTCGGGATTGCAAACTCGATGCAAAGTGACTTGCTCCAAAAGCATGGCACGCATCTGGTCGTTCGGAAGGCCATCCTGGAATACGATATGACCGATGAGCATCGTTAGAGTTGCGGGCAGCAAGGCTGATGATGATTACTCATTCGATGTAGAGCTCGAGACCCCAGGCCAAGGTGTGTTGAGGTGTTCGCTTCTGCCGTACACAATCCCGATCGAGATAACAAGAGCAGTGCAGAATGATGCAGGATGTCAAAGTGGTGGGAGTAGATGGTGTTGCAAGGCGCGGCAGGAGCTGAAGCTGAGATCATAAGTTCTGACACAGCTTTCAATGCATTGCAAGCCTAAAAGGGCAAGAGCTAAGCGCACCAATGATCGAGAACACCGTCAGCCTCATATCAGAAACATGAGTGAACCATTCGGGGGCAACCATATATGCAGTCAGCTACCGAAGTGACATGAGTCACAGACAAAATGGGAGCATTGACTAAGACGCATTTGAAAAAGACACGGACGCAGAATCAGCAGCGTGCAATGCTATTTGCAAACTGTCATGGTGTACAAATAATGTTTGTACTACCCTACCCTACTGTTGGTCGGTTATCAGTAGGCTTCTTACTCGAATCAACAATCGCTCCCCAAGCATCCCCACCAGCGCTCTTCTCCGCTTGCGAAGCCTGATAGATTTCACTCAGACCACTACGAGTTTGCTTGCGGAATTCTTCTAAGATCGACTCGACGTAGTCATCCTGACCGCTACCAGCCTTGGCCTTGATAGCCCGATCTGCCTTCTCGATCGCCGTTTCGAGGTAACTCCGTCGTTCGGCATCCATTGCCTCGCTGGTAGAAGCAGTCTCCGCTTCTGCGATAAGAGCGGCGTATTCGGCTTTCCGTGCTGCCAGGAAAGCTTGTTCGCCCCCAGCTTCTTCTACACGGGCAGTATGTGCGACGGCTTTGGCTGCGTTCCAGGCTTCGATGCCGCCAGCTTCGTCGATCATTTTCCGTTTCCGCTGGTTGTAAGCGATCTTCCTAGCGGTGTGGTCCTTGATGTTGGGTAGGTTGAATCTTGTCCTGATTTCCTGTAGGTCCTCTTTTGTGAAGCCTGCTTCTTGGTATTTTCTGTTGAATTTGTGCTTGAGGAGGGCGGCTGCCTCTTCGCGCTCTTTGGCTCGTATGAAAGCGAGCTTGAGGCCCTCCTCTACGCTGTCGACAACACCTCGGCTCAGGTACCTTTCTGCTGCCTTGACTGCCTTGATGTATTCAGTGGCAGCATAAGCTTCAACTTTCTTCTCTTGTTTCGAAGGAATTGTTGGGTCAGATATGCTTGCTGGCTCTTCGGCTTCCTCCCCAGGCCACATCTCCTGCCCTTCCGTCTCCACAAACTCTAGGTCCTCAGGCGCGCCGGAGCGTACATCCCGGATCAATGCACCCTGGGCAGCCCTCTGCTCGGCCATCATTTGGGGTGTAGGCCATTGCTTGTCAATTGTGGCTTGGTCAAGGCCCAGCGCAGCAGCATCTGCTCGTAACCGCTCAATAACCTCGGGCTTCTGCATCAGGGTCCATCGCAATGCCCACCCCATGGACCCAAGCTCTTTGATGCGCGCCACATTGTCCTTGAGCAGATATTCGTCTAGCCCACCCTCACGATCCATGGTCTTGAGAACCTTTGCGGTGATGCGCAGCTTTATCCTCTTCTTCAACACCACTGAGTAGAGACTCTTGGAGAGCACATTGGGCTTCCAGTTTCTCCGTGTCTTCGTTTCCGTGTCTGTGGAGACATTGTTGCCGAAGCGAATCATCTGCTCGCCGTATAGACCCTTGTTGGCTTGCTTGAACAGCTGATGGTCGCCATAGGGGTATGCGGGAATGTATGCATCTTTTGGGATGATGTTTTTGGGAAGATGGGAGCCGAGATCGCCGCCGCGTCGTCGCTGGAGTGGGTTCTTCACTGCGGGAGTAGGCGCCGACGTCGCGTAGGTTCGCTGCGTTGACTGCGCCGGGCGAAGAGTCAGTCCTTGGGCCGGGATGCGCCCAGAGAGTAATTGGCACCGGGCAGGCATGGTGTGTGAAGACGAAGGCAGCGGTGGTGCCGTCGTGATGGATGGGCCATGTGCTCGGTAGTCCGCAAATTCGAGATGTCGCCAGCACGGACCTCAGCCTTACGTTCGCTCTACAATGGCGGGCGGAAGTGAACCATGGAATTGCATGACCCTCGCACTACACAAATCTCTCTTCGGCATAAATTGCTCTCCAAGACGCTTCTGTTGTAAATTTACTGTCTTCTACATATTGCATCCTATTATCAACCGCGCACATGGCAGATACGACCCAGCAACCTTCTACTGCGAACATAGCAGCCGCATGCGCCATACTCGCTGGTGTAACAGGCTACATGCTAGGACAAGCAAAGTCACTTGGTTTCTTCGGCGGCAGCCCAGTCTCTCAACCAGCACAATCTGAGAAAGAAAAGGCGGAAGTCTCGGAAGACTCGTCAAGCGACGAAGACGACGATAGCACGCCTGCAGAGTTCCCAGGTCACGACGAGGAGTGCAAAATGGTACTGGTAGTACGAACAGATCTCGGCATGACAAAAGGTATTGCCACTCCTGACACCCATTTACTATCTGCAGGATATCTAACCGTACAACAGGCAAGATTGGCGCACAATGCGGACACGCGACACTGGCCTGCTACAAGCACTTCCTCCGATACTCACCGGACTCGAAGCTACTACGACGCTGGGAACAAATGGGGCAAGCGAAGGTGGCATTGCAAGTCAAGAGCGAGGAAGAGCTAGAGTTGTTGCAGGCGCAAGCACTGAGCCTGGGATTAGTGGCTCACATCATCCACGATGCGGGACGGACACAAATCGCAAGTGGAAGTGCGACAGTGCTGGGTATTGGTCCTGCACCCAAGGGCGTCATAGATGAGGTTACTGGGCATCTCAAGTTGCTGTAGAGGAGCCTCACATGTGAAGCCGCGCGCACCCTTGTCGACCAACGCAGTGGAATCAGCTGAAAGGGCTTATTGCCGCCACGTCCCGATACCTGGCTCGTGTGCACATCACCAAGAGCACTGAAGCAACGGCCGTGAAGCCCCAAGTGGTCATGAGCGTCGAGTGATGAAAATTCGAGAAGAGACTTCATCATGCACGACTTCGATTGACATTGTTTCGGGATGTTTCGCCGAGCAGAGCAGTAAATCGTACACAAGACGGATATAGCGGGGGATATGTGACGCGAATGCGGGTGCGCTTTTCACCGTACACGATATTCCGCAGAGGCGAGAACAGACGAGAATACGGAGTGCGTCTTGCAATTGAGCGACGCGCGTGTTGTCAAGGTACTCCTGTCGGTAGCCGTGAAGCGGGCCCTGGCTGCCCAACAAATGCTAGCTGCCATGTGTGCATGGTTGATGGAATTCGTGTGCATGGTTGATGGAATTCCGCGCGCCTGGGAAAATATGTACAGGTCTCGTGATATCATAGCATTCGTGTAGCGTAGAAAAAAAAATGATGTGCATAGAACTTAGGCAGTGTGAGTGCGTATAAAGCATAGGGGGGTTGGGTTGCTGCGCTTTTGGTTTGTGGAGCGTGTAACAAGGTATGACGTGCGTACACCAGGTGGATGCCGCAGTGACAGTGGTCCATGGACTGTTGTGATGTCGCCCGAGATAAGCAAGTACAGACATGTGTTGCACATGAAACTTGCCCTCGCGTGGACACTGAGATGGGTGCGATATTCGTTTTGTCCCAGACTGTTGTATCCTGTCGAGATGTCGACTGGCTGTTTGGAAATCACAAAGTACCTAGGTAGGACTGAGTGGAGCGCTGCATCAAAAAGGAGCCGGGGACAAGGGCGCCCGTCATATCATTACTCTACTAACGTCAAAATTGCACAGCATTATGCAACCGCAGCACCTCTCCACCAGCTCGTAGCGCCCAAGACGAATACTACTACCATAGCATCGCTCACAACTGTACTGTAGATGACGCTGTATCTGCCCACAGTCCTCACATACCCTGAGTATGGTGCTGGTAAGATGCCAGCAACGGTGCTAAGAATGCCGCTCCCTTGTAACTGGCCCTTCTCAATGAAATAGCGCGAGGACTGGAAGACCACCTCGAAAGTCGCGAAGAGGTAGAAGAAGTGGGCAAAGTTCTGTGCCGGAGTCGATTGGCTGGCCCAGTCATCATCAAGTACATTATCGCGTGATAACTTAGATCCAGTAAATGGGGTTTGCAGGACGATGTAGACGGCGAGGCCAAGAGAGAATACAGAGTGTACCAGGCGCCAGATCCAGGCCGAGGATTGCTCTGGCAGCGGCTCAGAGGCGCCGCCACCACCCTGCATCGCGGAGAAGATATTGGCAAGACCGGGAGGTGGAGCGCCAGACATGCCAGGCATGCCGCCAGCACCAGCACCCATCATCTGCTGCAGCATAGCCATCATAGGATCCTGTGACGCATCGGAGCCGGGCCCAGGGCCCAATGGGCTAGACTGATTGCCCTCGAAAGCGAACGGCGACGGGAGTCGAGGCTGAGATGCCGGCGCGTAACGGTGTTGCGAGATATCCACCTCGTCTGGATCTGGAGTAGCCGTGCCAGACGCAGCGCGTGTAAGCTGGGACGGGGTAGAGGCGGGCTTGACTAGACTGCGATTAGCCGCGACCTCGCGCTGTCGTAGGACGGAGCTAGAGTTGATTCTGTCGAGACCAATCTGCTTGACAGGGAGCAACCGTTACCTGGCACGTCTTTCTCCATCTCGCTGAGAGGCTTGGGGGGCCGCCCTGGAGAGCGGTGATCTGCTGGAGGCGGGAGGCACCGCTTTTGGCAGCAAGCCGCTCTCTTCGCAGGCGGGCCTTGGTCTGGGCAGGCGACTCGCCGGGCAGTGGGCCAGTCGCGGAAGCGGGGGAGTCGGCCATGTGTGTGGCGTGGGAGTGTCAAGAGTGAAGCTCGCGCGGTGGCTATCAAATAGGTTGACGCTCTCGGCATTGCTGGGAGGGGCTGAGGTCGTGGCTTGGCGCGAAACTAGTGGACGGAACTTCGGAAGCGCTCCGCACACAAGGAGCGGCATGCCGGGCGCGTCCTCCCCTTGATACGACCACCGCTCACAACACCGTCGCGAATGTGCGAGCCCGGCCGTCTGGTTCACCACTATCTGTCGCACGCGTGGTACGGGCCGCCGTGTCATGTCCATCTGCCGGCCCCTTCTGACCGATGACTTTGACAAGCACTCCTTTCTCCAAGGGAGCCACTCCTGTTCATCATTCGAGCAAAGCTAACGCAGTGCTCGCCTGCGGTACCACAAACTTTGCATGCCGCTTGCAGCTTCTGGGTCAAGCCATAGACCCAGGGCTCGGGGCCGTGGTAGGAGATATGGCAGCGATGCTTGCAAACCTGCGATTTTTCCCCTTGCACATCGGGTCGTGCTAGCCAGTACAGGATGGATTATCGTGCTTCGTAAGCTCCTTTCTGGGGCACATGTTCGCTTGACCCTGAGCTGTCATTCCGAGTCCCCAGACTGATGCGCAGACTCTCAATAGCCGTCCAAGAAACTTGTCCCCCGAGCGGTAATACGGCACCGAGGACCTACCACTGTTGCCCCACGATTCTCCCTACAGCCGCTATAAATGCGGCCGGAACTATGTCCCGCCATGGATCCGTCACACGCCACAAGCGCCATCACTTCACCGAAAGCGCTGCACGCAAGCCTTTGATGAGGGGTTCCTCAGCGGATTTCATGTCCAAAGGCATCATAAACACGTTATTGAACCTGGTGCTGTTCGAAGGTGCAAAGTGGTTTTCTTCAGATTTGTCAAAGACCCACTTGAGCAGCTATCCTTGCTGCTGTTGTAACATGGTATCTACATCGCTCCTGCTTAGACGATGAGGCGAGCGACAGCATTTTCCATTGGGTTGCACAATGAGTATGACAAGCTTGATAAATACATCCCCTTCACTGAAGAATTTATTTCTAGCCCTGACATCTTCTCACTTCCACTTCCTTCACATCGCTTCTACCCATAGAATCTCCCTACGTGCACGTACCCAGGCATTCTCGTTCCAGTCATCATGTTTGGGAGCCAGCCTTTTCGGCCGAGCTTTCCTCGCGTAGCGCGACTACTATCCCGTCACAGAACCCAATCCACCTTAGCATCCCAAAAGGCCTACTGGAATCACATAGAGCCATGGAAGGATGTGTCCAAAGACGAGTTCATCTCCTACAGGTGGCAGGTACGTTTTATGCAATTCCGTTGGATCACGACCATACACCACTCAATAGGATACTAACTCTCATAGCTTCGTAACACAATCTCCGATAAGCACAAGCTTTACCAGTTCCTCAACGCAGCCTTACCCGACAGACTAGTGCGCTCGCAGCACGCTCAACTCCAGAAAATCCGTACCAAGGACGACTTCATTGAGGACGCTGTACGTGATTTTAAGGCTTGCTTTGCCTTATACGCACGCCAATATTAACCTGGGTACAGATCGCTGCCATCAAGCTAGTACCCATGGCTATCCGCCTAACCCCACACGTACTCTCGCTAGTTGATTGGGGGAATGCTGTAGATGATCCGATTCGGAGGCAATTTCTTCCTCTCCGAAGTGGCATAATCCCCGACCACAAGGACATGGAGTTGGACTCTCTACACGAAGAAGCAGACAGTCCTGTGCCGGGCCTAGTCCATCGATACCCCGGGAGAGCTTTGTTCTTAGCCACATCGATTTGCCCTATCTACTGTCGCTTCTGCACACGATCCTATGCAGTCGGCGGAAACACTGATACCGTATCGAAGAAACCACAGAAGCCTAGCCGGAAGCGATGGGAGGTTGTCTTCGAGCACATTGCGAACGACAGCTCTCTCGAAGACATTGTTGTTTCTGGTGGCGACGCGTACTTTTTGCAACCCGATCATATCAAAGAGATTGGAGAAAGACTGCTCAACATTCCACACATCAAGCGAGTCCGGTTCGCTTCGAAGGGGCTCGCTGTGGCTCCTGGTCGCATACTTGATGACACTGATCCGTGGGTTGACAGCTTGATTGAAATATCCAACAAAGGCCGAGAGTAAGTCCATCGTTTGTCGCCTTATGTATAACGACCACTGACCTGGTCCTGCAATCTTAGCATGGGTAAACAAGTATGCCTCCATACCCATATCAACCACGCCAACGAGATCACATGGATAACGGAGCTGGCAGCGAACAAGCTATTCAAGCACGGTGTCATTGTTCGCAACCAGTCCGTCCTGTTGAAGGGTGTCAACGACGATTTTAAGCCGCTTTCACTTCTCATCAAGAAGCTCTCAAATATCAACATACAGCCGTACTACGTCTATCAATGCGATATGGTACAGGGTATCGAAGATCTCCGAACGCCTCTCAGTAAGATCATCACACTGGACAAGGAACTTAGAGGAACTCTGTCCGGTTTCATGATGCCTTCTTTTGTCATTGACCTTCCTGGGGGTGGTGGAAAACGTCTTGTTTCCACCTACGAGACATACGAAGACGGTGTTGCTGAGTACAAGGCGCCTGGTCTTCCAGGTACCAAAGGCACAAGGACATACACCTACTTTGACCCAAAACCTGTAGAATCAGCAGTGTTGGAGGAGTTTCGGCAAGGCCAGTTTGAGGCCCTCGAGAGAGGCGAAACGCTCGAGCAGTTCTTTGCTAGATCACCTGATCGACCACCAATTCCCGCTGGACCAATGCTACCTACGCGGAAAGAGCCTCTCCAACCATACCCGGGAATGACGGTGGAGCGACCCGAGCAATGGGTACACGAAGCAGAGGCGCAATCGGCATACGCGTGATTTTACGACATGTGGCCAATCTGTACCTCAAGGGAAGCGCCTCAAATGGCATAGCTCCACAACAATTCCGTCACGACACGAAAAGGGCACCACCAATGTAAAAAAAGTGGCGCACTTTTGAAACTAGACAGGCACTGATAACGAGACGGTCGAACTTCAATCATGGCCGCTATCCAATATCATTTCAAGGTTTTGATTCGGACTCGCCTCTACCGAAAAGTCTTTTACCCCGTAAAACTTACTCTTACCGTACTGTATTCTTCACTTTCTTAGATTTCCTTCACCGCTCGTTCTTAGTATCAAATACGATGCCACACAGGGTGCGCAAAAGTTTGAACTGATACAACAGCCCAAGAATTTTGTAACACAAATTTAGCAAACATACCCTCTATTCTCTTCCATGATCGGTCTATTGGTTTTCTGACCACGCCGACATCGTGAACATACAGTGAAGTGATTTTGCAATGTCCTGGTTGCGGAGCAAATTATGTACCCCTGCTGATACACGGCAAGTTACAACATCTGCATGTTCAAAGAAGCCATCAGCGCTGCAGATTGCGATGCTCGTCGCTCTGCATTACCATTGAATCTCGTTCTCTCCATTTGTATCCATCACACCACTTTGTCGCGCAGCCGTCAGCCAAAAAAAAAATCCAAGTTCCGCATCATATTAATCCAGTGAAGCTGAAAATATCAACCGCTAGCTGTGGGATCAAATATGACGTATTTGGAACCTTGTGGCCTACAACTGGTATCGTGTCTTTGCAGAGTACAGAAGTGGTTGCCTACCCGCACAATCTTTCTATCCTTCCCACCTACTTTCCATGTCGACTTGATGAGTAGCCAATACTGCGGATTCCAATCTTACTCCTGGCTCTAATCCTGGTGCGCCGCTAGGGCCGCAGCGCACACCTACACTACCCACTTTCCTTATCTGCGGCATCAAAGACCTTCTTCTCAATCGACGAAGTAGAAAACGTGAAATGCTCGATAGCAACAGACTTCGACGCGTAGAGTCGAGGACAAGACCGTACTGACTGAGTCCCAGATTGGCTCGGTAAAATATACCTTCATGAATGAAGGCCAGACGTGGGAACATTTGCGTGGAGATGCTCAGACTGTGTTTTGATCAGACGGCTGTTGCTATTGTCTTATTTACAGCCGGTGTTCAAGGAGTCCACGACGGATATTGCGACGGAATATTTGAGTTGCGTCATGTATCACGTATGGATGTATTCCAACGACGAATATACATCATTGGTGAATACGATGAGGTCTTTGATTCCGAGAGATGGTCGAAAGCGGACTTGCGAGCGACTGGGTTGATATAGAGTAACGTGGCAGGGGAGATTTTGCTCATTTTTGGTTTACAGGAAGATGATCTCTACTCATACCAATTCATCTGTATCACATAACCGTCTTCATTTACTCATATCATCTCACAATCCTTTAGCCAAAGTAGCCGCTGTCCTCAGCCCCGTTCCTGGTCTCACTTCACCAACCCACATACTCTCCGCATCACCATCGATACCCTTCCTTGCCTTATCAAAAGACTCTTCAATCTTGCCTCTCAAGCCGCCTTCCTCATCAATACCACTTTCCTTGCCCCAAAGCTCCAAAGCCCTCTCCATATCGCCACAGGCGAAGATGTATTCGCCCAAAGCCATGTGTACGGTACCCAACACGTACCAGGTCTGAGCCTTCTCGCGGTCGGTAAAGAAAGTAGGCTTGTTCGGCGGAATGAGCTCGACGGGAAGGGTGTGGAACCAAGGGTTCGACGCGGGAGAAGGAGAGTCACACGCAAGGCTCAGTGCTTTGGAGACGGAAGTTTCTGCAAGCAGGAGATCGCGCGCCGCTTTCCTGATCTCCTCGGAAGGGTTCGAAGTCCTCAACCAATGCTTTTTCGAAGTAATTCCCCTTAGTGGAATGGACAAGCTGATACCCAAACCAAGTTCTGTCCTCCAGCGCAGTCTCTGAACAGACTTGTTGAAGTCCTCGGGCTGCGAATGTAGCGTCTCCGCATGCGTCAGGTACCCATACGTCAGTGCGATGATAGTAGCCTGCGCGTACTCATTTGCTAACTCATACTTTTCCTTCTCCCGGGCCTCATCCGCAAGATCAGCCAACTCGTTGACACAACTCAGATAACCGTTTGCCGTAAAACTCTCCGCCATGATACTATTCTGCAGGCCCTCCGCATACCGTGGTAGCAAGTTCTTGCCATCGACTTCGACCTTGCCGAACCCACTCAGCAAACGGAAGAGCTCTAGTAAATCCCCCTGTAGCTTTGAAGCAGGGAAACTATACGTATTCACCACGTTCAAAAAGAGGCTGCGACCCTGTGCCCACGTCTTCGTTGCCCTGCTTGCTTGATCCAAGAAGTTGATTAACCGGGGCAGGTACTGAGCGGGGAACATGACACTAGCACGTTTCTGCGCGCTGTTCTTGTCTACGAGAACGACTTCGAGAGCATGACGTGTACTTTTCTCTACCAGCTCGCTTTTGGATGTTGAGAAGAGTAACCCGGAATCTTCGAGCAGCGTCTTCGCGTGTCGTGCGTCGGCTGTGTAAACATCTAATCGTACCCAGAGATTCTTCTCATAGAAGTAGGACAGTGCGTCTTTGCTGATCTCTTTGTTGACGAGGAATAGAGCCGTGTTTATGGGAAAGGGGTTGCGTGAAGCTGAAAAGGTTAGGATGCCTTCATCCTTGGAGATGGTGTGTGTGTAGGAGACGTTTGGGGCGCCGAGGTTTACGAGCTCGGTGTCGAGACAATGTTTGTAGATGTTGTTGCGGACAGATGGGGGAAGGTCGGTGAGCCCAAGCGGTCGCTTTCGCTGTGTTTGGTTGATGGAAGCGGCTTTCATTTTGGTCTCGAGGCTGTTCGCGGTAGCCTCTATTGATTCGCGCTTTTCTGTCGGTATTGGCGCTGTGCTTGCCATGGTTGGATTTGGGAGGTTGAAAGTGCTTCGCCTTATGTCAGTAAGATTGGACTAACTCTTGTGTTTTTGTGAATGGACGTCTGCAGGCAGCATTAACTTTGCCATCGTTGCTCACCTGGTAGTTTTACCTTCGTGGAGTGCTGGAATTGATGTTGGTAGTAGTGTTGGCAAGCTTCAGACAGCTGGAGGTTCTTCGCAAGTTCAGCAACGTCGACTCCCAGCTCAACTTGAACAAGGAGAAACAATCAGTGGTAATCGAGGAACAGCCCTGATCGTCCGAGCAAGCATGAGCTACATTGCGGGTTTTATAGCTACCCCCAGCTGCAG
Organism: Alternaria sp. 'sect. Undifilum'; assembly: GCA_024321975.1. Classification (NCBI taxonomy): domain Eukaryota; kingdom Fungi; phylum Ascomycota; class Dothideomycetes; order Pleosporales; family Pleosporaceae; genus Alternaria; species Alternaria sp. 'sect. Undifilum'. The sequence goes on from JAJJZI010000006.1 coordinate 3,263,555, forward strand.
AGGGGTACCTGCCTTCAAGTGCGGGGAAGCAAGGATACTTGTGGGTATCACCAACACGTGCGCATGCGGATCCGACATGTTCCGGCCTTCCTCATAAGCTGTGTGGCTATATTTATACACAGCTAAAGTACATCGGTAGTGCTGGTCGTTGGCGCACGTGCACGGTGCGGGGAAGCTCTAGTCCCTCCAATCGGCCGCTAGGTCACCTCCGCGGGGTTGAGCCTCATCGCCAGGTACGTACCCGATCAATCTACTCTACGAAAGCTGTAAAGGCCTTGAGCTGCTGGGTAGCTTTGAACTCTAGCTCTACGCCTGGAGCGACAAAGAAAATGTAGCCGGCGCTCAGCTGGTATTCCTTGCCATTGCCCTTCATGGTACCCTCACCTTCTGTTACGATCATAACACTGGGTTCACCGAGCGACCGGATCGTCTCGGAATCGCCATCAGCCATGGTTGTGGCTAGCATGTTGAACTCGCTCAGGGGTGGCGCGTACATCTGAGTCTTGCCGTTCTTGCTTCCATCGAAAGGCTTTGCTGGTAGGATAGCCTCCTTGGCGTCGTGAGGGGTGAAGGTCAAACAGGAGCAGAACATGTCAACGTTGTCGCGGTCCGCACGCGGGCAGAAGCCGGTGTTCAGGACGTTGTTTGACCGGGCCATGCACTCGATGATATCACCGGAGAGATATGCGTGGATACCGTCAGCCGGGATGTAGATACTGTCGCCAGCTTTGAGCTTGAGGTAGTTCATGGTGATGAGAGCAACTAAAGTTCCGTTGTCGGCCTTGTCGTATTGCTCAGCTAGTCGAGGAATCATGTCAGGAATGTAGCTGGATTCACCAAATTGCTCTTTCGGTATCTTCATCAGTGCATCGTTGGTCTTGCGTACAGCATCTTCAGAGGCCATGAGCATCGCCTTGACAACGTGCTTCAGAGTCTGGTCATCAAACTCAGGCTTCTTGACCTCTGGAAGGAAAGCCTGGAGTGGGGGTAGCTGCATCAAGCGTTCGATGTCTTTGAGTTGCTTGAAACCGCAGAAGGCTTCAAAGTCGCCAAGAGCCAATGCGATTTCTGGCTTGTGGTTTGGGTCTGTAAATTGATCTGGGTTCTTTGCATGCAGCTCGGACGCCAGGATCTTATTCTATCATTGTGTTAGCTATGGAAGTAGTCGATATAGAGACGAACGTACTGGATGCAGTTGCAAGGGTAGGGCCTTCGCTATCGATAGGACCTTGGGTAGATATGGAAGCTTGGTGTGGTTGAACTTCTCGATCGTAGATTTTCCAACGAGCTCATCAGGATGCCTGTCAAGCACCTTTTGAAGGTCCTCGCCGGTCTCCAAGACATATGAAGGCAGTTCGGGGTATGTGCCCATCCACCTGTTGGTGTTAGATTACATTCGGTCACGTAGTCTGAAAACTTACATCTCAGCGTAGCTTGTGTTTTCATCAATCTTGAAGTCTGTGCCGGGCGTCTTCTCGCACAAAGTGGCGGCGAGTGACTTTGAGCCCTGCTTTCCCCACGGGTACTGGTTGCAGTCGCATTTCAGTTGCATAATCTTTTCGACCATGATTGCGGTTTGTGACTTATAAGATGAAGTAGGTCGGAGTACAATCAGAATTATGACTCGTGAGTAGGAGACGAATTGATGCTGGCAAGATGGCGATCCTTTGCACTTTTCATATAGGTTTTGTCCCTTTACCGTGACAAATAGGCGACGTCATAGCGGGTAACGCAGAAGTAGCTGCAAAGCTATGAATGTCTTATGTTTGCAAACAATCGTCACATCGCAGATAGATAAGAATAGCGCTTGGCGATGGTACCGAGCTTCCGTCTTAGCTGTGGACCTGTCCGCTGGAGTTTCCATCGTTCGAGGTGTTGACGCAAAACGTCGTGAAGTCTTGGCAAGCGTTCCCTCTTGTAGACGGTGTAATCTCTACGCTCTACCTACAGTTTCCGCATCTTCAACAGAACCAACCGCTTTTCTGTCGTAAAAATCTCGAGCGATGTTTCTTTCGCGATGCGCGTACGATATCGACTTCCCAAGGTGAAAGTCGGCGAATACGGACGTCTTCGTAACGAGGCTAAAGAGCGTCAGCCACCAAGCCCGTATCGACTGATCTCGCTTAGTGAATGTGTCTGCTGAGACCGTATCGTTGTTGTGTCTGTTTTCTGTAACCGCTGTAGGGGCTGACGATGCCATCGTACGCGATGATTGGAGATAACGCAACGTGGAAGAGTTGCACCATGTGCCAGCGTGGCGTTGAGCAGTAGTCCATTCAAGACCAGGAGCGTCAACAACTTATACGTACATGCATACTGATTGCCACAAGACACAGCGGTACTCGGAAAAGCGTGACGCTTCTTCTCGCTGCCCCTGCCTGCGCCCTGCCTACGCCCGCTAAGGCAAGGTCCCTCCTGCCAAGGCCTCCAGGGCTACTGTATCGTATCGCATCCCATGTCATCGCGTGTGCTTTAGGAATTTCGTCCCTTTCCGTGACCGCACAGCAGCCCCCGACCCTCAGCTGTGCCTTAGTTCTTGAATAGGCCCGCCGATCCGTCTTCACATCAGCAATGTTGTCGTAACGATTTCTACGCCATACATCTCCCAACCTCACGATCTACACGTGCAATCCCTTGTTTCGCTTCAGACCCAACCGCAATTGCGAGTGATCTCCCCGACCACGGACGCTTACACACACCATGCATTTCGCCATGCCTCCGAGAAAGACGTCGCGACCTCCGCCATATGCAGCCCGGAACCAGAGCGGTGGAATTGCGATACCACCTGCGCTGAAGAACCTACTGCGGAGCAAGGCAGGACGATGGATAGTCGGCGGCGTACTGGGCTTCTTTGTCCTGATATGGATGCTGAGTGGCAGTGGAGGGACCAGTAAGAGGAACTCTAAAGTCGGGGGTTGGACAGCCGCGAATATACCCAAGCCGACAATAGGGAGCGGCCCGCCCGTGGTGGTGGTTACGGTTATAGACCCAAAGGCAGATCCCGTCTGGATGCAAAAGATTAAGAACAACAGAGAGGAATACGCCAAAAGACATGGTATGCTGCCAACCTCTGCAACCACCTGTTGCGAAACCAGAGCATCGGAATACAACTAACAACCATTCGTAGGCTACCTAACCTTCTTCCCCACCAACGACTACTACCCCATCGGCAACTCGCCCACCACCTGGTCGCGCGTCCCCAGCATCCGCCACGCCATGACGCTCCACCCTACCTCGACCTTCTTCTGGTACCTCGACGCCACAGCCCTCATCATGAACACCGCTCTCCCCATCCACACCCACCTGCTCACTCCCGCCAAACTCGAAACCCACATGATCTCCAACGCACCCGTCGTGCCCCCGGACAGCGTCATCAAAACCTTTAGCAACCTCAAAGGCGACAGAATAGATTTCGTCGTCACACAGGACAAAAATGGCTTGGCGCCGAGTAGCTTTGTGGTTAGGAATGGGGAGTGGGCCAAGTTCTTCCTGGATGCTTGGTTTGATCCCATCTATCGGAGTTACAATTTCCAGAAGGCAGAGAGCCATGCGTTGGAACACATTGTTCAGTGAGTTTCTTCCTTTCTTCGTTGGGTGTGTTGTTGGAGGATTGATTTGCTGACTGTTGGTTTCCAGATGGCATGGTACTATCCTTGCTAAGCTAGCAATGGTGCCTCAGAACCTCCTCAATGCTTACGCGACGGGGCCGGCGAGCGAAAAGGACGGACAGTACAAGGATGGCGATCTTGTAGCCAACTTCCCTGGCTGCAATAAAGATGGAAAGGTTTGCGCCAAGGAACAGGAATCGTTTTGGGCTGTACTTGAGCAGGGCAAGAACTAGATGTGAGATGGACTTGTAGAATGCTTCGAAAGATTGATGATGGCTTCTGAGAGGGGGGTCGAGTGCGGAACTCGAGTAAGGGGGGAATAAACACTTTGGCATTGCAAGAAGACGAGGTAGAGGTTGGGAGTAGACGTGTATCAGATATTTGTGAAGATGGAAATTAGCGTATGGCGTATGAAGTCGCACTGTCCTGGAGACCAGAGGTAGTGATTCAACGCATTATGGAATTATGCAATATAGAAAGATCATCTATATCAATATGCATCACAGAAAGCATGTGAGGTCTTTGCAATCATACCGGTAGAATGAGACATAATCCCTTGTACATGGTTAATCTACACATATCCTTGCTCTAAATCCCACCGCTTGAGAAGCACCTACTCAGCACCTACTCAGCACCCTTGGGTTTCCTCTGTCTCTTAACACTAACCATACTCCTCCTAGGCCTAACCTTCCTATCCCTACTAGCCACATACTTGGGCCCACTAACCGTACTCGCACACATGGGTCTCCTCTGACCCACAAACTTGCCGAGCGGACTAAACACCTCGACCTCTGGGTAATCCTCCTCCCACTCCGCCATACGATCCTTCATATGGTCACCATAAAACTCTTCCTCGAGCACTTCCTCCGGATCCCTACCTTCCGTCTCCGCCCTAGCAATCGCCGCAAACTTCCTGCTCTTCCGCTCCTCTTCCTCTTGGAGACGCGTGATGCGATCGAATTTCGCTTGGTTGGGATCTTTCTTGGCGAGGCCAGACGGCTTCCAACCTTGTGGTCTGCGAGTCTGGGCTGAGACTTCAATCCAACCTACACCTTCTACCAAGATATCCGTGCTCCAGACGCGGAAAGGCAGGTTCTCGGGCTTCATTTTGCCAGCCATGGGGGAAGTGACAGGGCCAGCAAGTTTCTTGGTAGCGTCCCATTTGAGCTGGAACCTGCCAGCGGAGTTCATCTTGGCGCCTACGTTGGGGGCGAGTATGGGTGGAACTTGGAGTTGGCGGTCTGAGGTTTGGGCTTGGTAGTCTGTTGCTTTTTCCGTGCGGGTTACGTGGGGGTGGAGGGGTACAAAGGGGTGGACGAGGAAGACTAGGTCGGGGGTTACGGGTGTGATGCGTATTAGTCCGCCACCAAGGATTAGAGATTGTCCTGGTTTGAGGGTGTAGCGTTCGGAGTTTATGCGCTGCTTCATTACGAGGTCATCACGTGCGGTGGGTTGAACAAACGTTTCCAGGCCTGGCGTTGTGCGCGCGAGGCCGGGAAGGTCGATGAGCTCACCTCTATTGTTGCCAAAGGGGATACGGATTGGGGACGCAGTTGTTCCGGGGAGGGAGGAAGCAATTGGAAGGACTGGGTATGGGGTGTAAGGTTGAGGTGGTGGAAGGAGTGCGTCAGGGTCGAGTTCTTCTTCTTCGGCCTGCTCCTCAAATTCTACGGGAGACTGATGAAGATGTTCTTGAGGTTTGTTCTTTAGACGTTTCGTCTCAGCGTCTTCTTCAGCAAGTTGCTGTTGTACCTGGGTGAGCTCGTCCAGTGTCTTTGCGTTGTTGAGCATCGCCTCGCGCTCAGCTGCGCTCCGGATCTTGCGCACGTCTTGGTAATCTGCTCCTCGTCCTTTGGGAAAGACGGCTTCGAAGAGGTTCGACTTTCCTACGTTGACCTTGCCGACCATCCATCCTGCACCTCCACGTTCCCAGATGTCCTCTTTGACTTGCTTGGTCCACCATCCCCGCTTTGCACTTACGAGCCGCACGTTGCCCAGCCGTGCATTCGCATTTTGTCGACCCAGCGCATCTCGAAGCACGTCTCGGATGTATGGCATCAAGACATCCACCTGCTCTTTCTTTGGCGCCAACAAGTCAGCTCTTGTGACGATAAAGCTGACCTCTGCAATGCGGTCATTGGCCACCCATCCCTTGTGTTTTGCTCGTCTGTTCTGGGTTCGAAGTTTGGGTATTCGCAGGGACGATTGGAGGTTTGGGACTATGGACAGGGGGAAATCGGCGGCATCAACGACATGGTAGATGTGGTTGCGGCGGTGGGGTGACTCTGCGATGGTCTGCTGTATGGATTCGACCGTCGGGTGATGTATAGGCGATCCTACTCGGTGGTGAAGGAGCTTATGGCATCGGTCGCAGACAGGCGTGGATGGCGCTTCGAGATGTTGTGGTATTTCGGTGCTTTGATCCTGGAGCTCCAATTCTCTTAACAGCTCAGGGTTCGCATTCTTGAGCGCCTTGGTATATATGTCGTCCTCAACTGTCGCCTCCTCCGGTCTGTCGGGAACCCAGTCGAGGTATTCCCGTATCGCATTCCGGTCTACGTCGTAGAACCCAGCCTCCTTCCTGTCGTATATCTGACTCGGCGCACCACATCCTGGGCATGCTCGGGGGAGCTTTCTCGGGGCTGAAGACGCATCTGCTGGAGATTGACTAGGAGGGACATCGCTTGTGTCGGTAGGAGGGAGAGTAGCGTTGATCTGTTGTTGGGGAGTAATTAGAGTCGAGAATCTGTTGAGAGTCTCTTTCTGGGGCGCTCGACGGCGAGGTGCAATTCTAGGCGCTCTGAGCAGTGTCGGACAGAGGAAGAGCGGGATCGGGGCTTCGTGGTTCAGCAGCGTCCGGGCTTGCCTTAGGGCTGGTCGCATGCTGTGATGAGAAGATTGAGCACTTCCGATGGATGCTTGTTTCCGAAACCAGGGTTCCGACAGCGAGCAGACGGAGTCAACGGTGAAGAGACACACTTGTCCACTTGTCCACTTGTCCACTTGTCCACTTGTCCACTTGTCCACTTGTCCCACGCCCCAGCGCGACGCGCGCATTTGCCGTGAAAATTAGTGAACGGCCGTCCGAGTTAGCAGGGATGCCTCGGCTAAGCGAATTAGAGGGCATCGTGCCCTGTCCCGAGTCAGAGAAGCTCTCCCGCGAAACGGGGAGTCTGTTGCTTTTCTGGGGTATTCTGCTCTCAGACCACCATCCACTACAATAGCTTGCACTGCCCGGCGAAGCTCTACTACCCATTCCCCTCCCTTCCGCGCTCTCCACCAGCCCACTCCTGCCACCCGCACACAACACCAACATGCTCGCGTCATCAAGAACGGCGCTGCGCCAGGCGGCGACTAAGCAGCTGTCCCTCAAGACCAGCGTCCGAGCCGTCTCCGCTTGGTCGCAGGTACCGCAGGGTCCTCCAGTAAGTGGCAAAGGCAATTGGGCCCCAGTCGTGTTTTACAGTGCTAATATACTCCCAGGATGTAAGCACAGCTTCTGGAAAAAACACTCGAGACAAAAGCTCACCGCCTCTCCCCAGGCCATCCTAGGTATCACCGAAGCCTTCAAGGCCGACAGCAACCCCAAGAAGATCAATCTGGGTCAGTACATGAGCTGCAACATGAGCACAAGGAAGGCGCGACTGACTGAAGTGGGCAGGTGTCGGCGCCTACCGCGACGACAAGGGCAAGCCCTACGTCCTGCCATCCGTACGAGAGGCAGAGGAGAAGATCATCAAGTCATCGCTCGACAAGGAGTACGCTGGCATCACCGGTGTACCCAACTTCACCAAGGCCGCCCTCAGGCTCGCATACGGCGCCGACTCAGCTCCCCTCAAGGAGGACTGCATCGCCGTCACCCAGTCCATCTCCGGTACCGGTGCCCTCCGCATCGGGGGTGCCTTCCTCGAGCGCCACTACCCCGGTGCAAAGACCATCTACATTCCCACCCCATCATGGGCCAACCACAATGCCGTCTTCAAGGACTCCGGTCTCAAGGTCGAGAAGTACCGCTACTACAACAAGGACACGATTGGCCTTGACTTTGAGGGAATGGTTGCCGACATCAAGGCCATGCCCAAGAACAGCATTGTCCTGCTCCACGCCTGTGCCCACAACCCTACTGGTGTAGACCCCACCGAGGAGCAATGGACCAAGATTGCCGAGGCTGTCAAGGCTGGTGACCACTTCCCCTTCTTCGACATGGCTTACCAGGGCTTCGCCAGTGGTGACACCACCAAGGACGCCTTCGCTCTCCGCCACTTCATCAAGGAGGGCCTCCGGCCCGTCCTGGCCCAGTCCTTCGCAAAGAACATGGGTCTCTACGGCGAGCGTGTTGGTGCCTTCTCCGTCGTCTGCGAGTCCGCAGATGAGAAGAAGCGTGTTGACTCTCAGATCAAGATTCTTGTTCGCCCATTGTACTCTAACCCCCCAGTTCACGGTGCCCGTATTGCCTCTGAGATCCTGAACGACGCTTCTCTCAACAAGCAATGGCTTGGTGAGGTCAAGGGCATGGCTAATCGCATCATCACCATGCGTGCCCTCCTCAAGGAGAACCTTGAGAAGCTCGGCAGCAAGCACGACTGGAGCCACATCACCTCCCAGATTGGCATGTTCGCGTACACTGGACTGACAGCCGAGCAGATGGACAAGCTGGCAAAGGAGGTAGGTTTACATCTCACAAGTATCCTGATCTTGGCAGCGCTAACCACGACAACAGCACTCCGTGTATGCCACCAAGGACGGCCGTATCTCGGTTGCGGGTATTACTAGCGAGAATGTCGGCCGCCTTGCCGAGGCCATCTACAAGGTCAAGGGTTAGGTTCACCATGCCACTGTTTCCCCATCCTTCCGTGATTGAGCGAACTTCGGCACGGCATACCGTGGCGCCAGCATTGTATCATACAGACAGCATCGGCGGCTAGATTATACACTATCAAAGTCTACGAGAAATGAAACGGCTCACGATCCTCTCAACCTCGCCTCCATGTCATCTTCTGTGTTCTCTGATCGAGGTGTCTGATTTGTTCACGTTGGTTGATCCTGCCAACCTTTGACCAAAGTTTTGTTTCCCGCTTTGACATCACCCACTACATCTCCACGCTCCGTGAGTGGTTGGTCATGTCGTCGTGAAACCATCACTAACATCCACATCGCTACCTAACACAGTATCGCTCCTACCTCGTGCTGCAACGACGCTAGTTCCCGCGCGCTGGGACACATTCATCGCGAAAAGCCAAAGCACACCTACCGGACCGGTTTCGCTGCCTCGCATGTGCAGCATCTTCAAAAGGGTCTTCGCCCCTCTACAAGTGGAGCAGCATTGGTTTCTGTTGCGCCTGTTTCTCCAACAGCTGTTTAGACTAAGCCTTGTGTGCTCGATTATTCAGCAAGCTGGTTCGGTACCGCACGACCGCATCGCTCAGCAAGTGTCCTTACTGATAGAACGTTCCATCACGCTCATCACTCCGCTCGGTTATCCTGCAGCTGGGATCCGCAATTTTCTTGTCCTGCACGCCTGATTCACGAACGCTGATCCTGAGCGCTTCCATGCAGCATTGTTTCCGTCATCCGTTCCCCCTGCACCAGCAATAGGAAAGTATCGACGTTTTGCAGCTCGGAGAAGGCCGGATGAACAGGCGTGATTCACGCGTGCAGGTTTCTGCAAGAAAAGAAGTCAGGGTCCAGGGAGCATGCCTGCCGGTGGATTTGGCACCCGAACCTATGGCTTCTGTTCGCATCCCAAGACTGGTGTGCTGGCAACGACGGTAATTATTTTGAAAGGGCATTCTCACAGCAATCAGGGAGCGCGCAAAGCGTGGAATCCAACGCTGAGCCGTCGAGGTATTTGTGTGTGGTAAAGTGCTACTAGCCCAACCCAGCAAATGAGATTTCAGGGTCCGGGTGGGCAATGCACGATAACGTTGGCTCGTGAAGTGACGTCGGTTCTCTCACGAGGAAAGCTAAACCCTCGTCTTTTTCTATATTCGTACGCTGGCATCCCGCCCTGACCGTTCCAACAGCGGCAAACAGCTGCTTTTCGAGGCCGTCTTGGCACATTGTCGACCATCTTCATTTTCCGACCTTTGGGCGCACGATTACATGCTCTGCCGACGGGACAAAGCGGTGCGAGCGAGGGCCGCAACTAGCTCCATGAGCCGCAGAGGAGACCACGGGGCGGGCAACCTGCCAGGTCAGAAGGCAGACTCCACACGACGTGGGCGCGGTACATTAATTTTGGCCGGAAAGCCGATGAGCTCGATGGGGGGTCATGGTCGCCAGTCAGCCGCTGGAGGAGCGTAGAGTTGGGCTTTGTGACAGGCGATCAACGGCGAGTGAAGGCTGCCGATTGACGTTGAGGTATCCACCCACATAGAGCAAGGCATTCCGTGCCCCCCCCCCTCCTCCCCTCTTTTGCGGTGATGCAAGCATCGCCATTCTCACTTCTAGAACACGGCCGGCTGTATATGAGACGTGCCCGTGACCATCACTGCCATTAATTGCTTTCTTCTTATCTCACCGACTCGACGTGACTACAGCGACTAAACGAGCACAGAGGGGTTGACTAAACTAATCAAGGCTTCTGGACGTAGCAGTTCGGCAGGCCATAACAGTCACGCTCGCATTTTCCCACACTGCCCTGCGTCCCTAGACATTGCTCTCTGCAACAAGATCACAGCTCCATCAACGGCGCTCACAGCAACAACGGGCCGACCCTTTCGTCATCCACTAAGCTAAATCGAGCTGCACCCAGTGAATCGGACAGCCGCACGGTCCACGAGTGAGGCGCGAAAAAATATCCGTCGCGCCCGGGTCGTTGAATCGCTGCGACACGAGTACACGAAAGTGTCGACAGCATCACCTTGAGGTTGAAGAGCGCTTCCTGGTTATCGGACCTGCTGTTCGGTCTTGTTCAATATGTCGGTTACCGACGACAAGGTTCGTGTTGCCCCTCCATTGCTTGCCTGCTCCTGCCTGCGCCCCTCCAATGTCCTGCAATTCTCCGCACGTGTCTCTCCTCCTGCTGTACACATCGCAACACGCGCCTATAGTTTAACCTCCTAACCCGCCAAATTCACTGCAGAGCGGCGACATCATGTTGATCCCTGGTGCGGAAGACCAAATCGATCCGGCCACCTTTGAGCAGATTCTCGAAATGGACGAAGATGAGGTCGAGCGCGAGTTCAGCAAAAGCATCGTCTACGACTTCTTTGGCCAGGCGGACCAGACCTTCAAGAAGATGGACAAGGAGCTGTGAGTGCCCCCCATCTGCCCGGGCATCACCATGACGTGCATGCGCCCCATGTCAGCGCGGGGCGAACGGAATGGCTAATGCCAACCCAGTGAGAAGAAGGAGGGCAAATACCTCAGAGAGCTTAGTGAGCTAGGCCACTTCCTCAAGGGCTCGTCCGCCACGCTCGGCCTCACCAAAGTCAAAGATTCGTGCGAGAAGATCCAACATTACGGCCAGCTCAAGGACGATGCAGGCACAAAGGACATTACAGAGGAGAAGGCGCAGGAGAACCTGGCCAAGATTATCAAGCAGGCGAAGACGGAATTCACCGAGGTCAAGGAAATCCTCAAGGAGTTCTACAAAGACCAAGGCGATGAGGAAGAGGACGAGGACGAGGACGAAGAAGAAGCGCCCGCTGCGGCAAAGGCGTAGGGCACGCATCAGCCAGAGCTACGGCGCGAGCACTCGTCTCGCACTCGCCACGCTCAGCGGGAGGATATGGCATCGTAGCAGCGAAGTCTCGGGCCATACGCTCCAAAGGGGCAGAATGCGACTCCGGCTTCGCGCCCTACTACCTCTCCTCAACCCTGACCAACCTTTTCCTGTGCGACATGCCATCTCACGTTCCTCGGAACGCTTCTTGTGTTCAATGAATGTCGTCATCGGGTCAGCGAGGAAATTCCAGTACTCTACATAGCCTGCCCTCAATCCTTCTATTCCCGATTCATCGCATTGCATAGAGTAAGAAATTAATGTTAACTGTCCCCTACGCTGTAGACCGTGTGCCGTAGAATGTTCCTCAGCCCTACCGGTGAAGGGCCGAAGGAGCGCCCAGCGGCGGCGGCATGTCACTCACCCCACCTTCGGGACCTACGTCACCCTTCCTTTGCGCATGGCCCTTGCCGAACTTGGTATTGCGTATGATAGGTTGAATACCTGACCCCCATGAAAAGTCAACACCATGAGTGGTTCCATCGTCAGGCCCCTTTTCGGCTTTCTTTTGCACAACTGTCCTGGCTTCTCATGCTCTTTACGGCTACTTTCACAACTGCTAACGCGCACTCCATTACTCGTTGCCTAGCAAAGAACAGAGTCGCTTGTAAATCTCTACAGTTTCATCCAAATCAACTTTTCCACACCACGCTTTACACTACATCACCCCCCATGGGCAAAAATAAGTCAAAGGGCGAATACAACGACTTCGTAGACGGCGAGAAACTGCGCGACAACACTGAAATCAGATCGACGTTGCAAGGGTTTGCAGCCCGAAATATTTCACCTTCGCGAGGGCAACACGACCAGAGAGATGCTAGAAAGCATGACAAAAGCGGAGCAAAGAAACCACAGCTCACGCACTTCCTGTGTCTACCCTTGGTTACCAGAACAAGCAGACCTCAACTGCAGCAGGGACTGGAAAAGTTCAAAGAAGAGCTAGCAAAGGATGGTCCAGTGCCAACGAAAGCAGTCCGGCCAGTCGGAACGCTGCACCTTACGCTCGGAGTGATGAGTCTTGATGTTCAAGAATTAGAGAAGGCGAAACAATACCTGCAAGACTTGGACTTACACATCCTCCTCCGCGACATCACCCATCGACGCGTCGCAGAAAAGGCCGCCGAATCAGGCGAGATAGCAGAAAACCTCAACGCAGCAGCCATGCCCGACACAGATGCTTTGACAATCAACTTGGAATCCTTGATTCCTATGCAAGCACCGCATAAAACAAGCATCCTGTACACAGAGCCTCGAGACCCCTCACAGCGCTTGCAGCCTTTTGCCGCGGCATTGCGAGAACAATTCACAAAGGAAGCTATCTTGATGGAGGACTCGAGACCATTAAGGTTACATGCCACGATCATGAACACAATCTACGCAAAGCCGAAGCGTGGAAGGGGAAAATACAAGAGCAGCAAACTCAAGGACGGCTTGAAGCACATGGAACACAAAGTCTCGCCTCACCACCACGGAAACGGGGAAGACACTGATACCACCCACACCAACAACATAGAAGACGAAACCGCATCGACCGTAGAATCCCTGGACGTCAACGACACCATCGCACCTCCCGACCCCTCAACAGCAGAAACACCACGTCCAACTGGCGAAGGCCATGGCCCCGATGGCAAAAGCTGGATGCGTTTTGATGCTAGGAATCTGATTGACAAGTACAAGAGATTTGTCTGGGCGGAGGGGATTAGAATAGATAGGGTTTGTATATGTAAGATGGGTGCGAAGAAGGTTTGGAGTGAGGGTAGCGAAGGGGAAGGGGAGGTAGTGGATGAACGGTACGAGGTTGTTTGTGAGAAGGAAATATTCTAAAGAAGAAGATATGGGATGGGACCTGTTATGAAACTGGTGAAAGGCGCATTTCTCAACAGCCTTGTAGTACGAATCAAGAACAACAAACGTAGCAACAACTCATCGCTCGCGAGCGCAGTTTTCAAGGCAGTGGTTTTACGACTGTCGCGTCATCCACAGCAATTTCACCCATCTCCCTTGCAAACGCCCCAATCTTCCCTAACCTCCCCAAAACACCTTTAATCAACGGCCATCTATCACACCCCAACACGTAAATCCCCCACTTTTGCGCTTGTAACACCTGCGGCAAAAGACACACATCCGCCATACTCAACGCATCACCCACACTATACCTCCCCCCACACTTTCGCACCGTCGCCTCATAAGCATCGAACCCTTCATTCAACATTTTCTTAGTAACCTCCAATTGCCCTTCTTCCGTAGCCCCGTAAACCTCCCGCAGAAGATTCCCATTCCTCCGATTCGCAAACGGAAACATATCCTGCGCCACAATCGCTACCAACTCCCTCACCTTGGCCCTCTCCTCCGTTTTACGCACAGGCGGTAACAACGGGCAAACTAGCGGAAACGTTTCATCCAGGTACTCCAATATAGCAGTGGATTGCGCAAGTACAAAACGTTGCCTACTTGAGCCTGATGATGAGGAACCGGTTTCGTGGATTAAAGTGGGTACAGTACCGCTGGGGTTTATAGCGAGGTATTCTTTTGTCCCCGTGGGCGTTCTTGAGTATTTATCTACGTCGTGGTAAAGGACATTGGGGACACGTTTGAGAGATAGGGCGATGCGGACTCGGCGGGCGCACGAGGAGCCTGAGCGGTTGTAGAGATGGTATGTTGATGGTGGTTTTTGAGGCGTTGACGGCATTGTGGATTCCAATGATGGCTGTATTTGATACAATCTCGTTTAGTGCACGATACCCTTCTTCTTGACTGTCACAGCAAGATTCTGAGCCTGGATTCGAATGGGAGGGGCAAAGATAAGTCTACCTAGATCGGAGAGTGAAAGGTCGGCCAAGCCACTAGTCTCATAGCTACCTAGCGCCCGTTCCTACCTCTACTGCACCTAGTCACAACAACGAACTCCCCATCGCGTCGCGACTAGCTGTAACGTCAAGCTACTCCGAACAAGTACGAGGGGACGCTATGCTACCACCAATTGATCCTGCAGTGCTGCAGCGCAATCCCAATTTTGAAATCTTGTACAAGGATCTTTGCACGCGGAAGCTCAATCCTAATGGCTCGACGAGAGATACGAAGAAGCAGCGTGTGCATGATGAGATACGCAGGGTAAGAATATTCCCACATTATCATCCTCAAAAAAGTCAAGCTGCTTCTTAATCCTTTCTTGTTCCGCGCATCCAAAGCGTGTTTCTATAACTCGTTCATTTATTTGTTTACAAACAAGTCACATGTAATCCTAACGGCCATGTGCTCCCTCCCCGTTCTTTTCTGAAGTCCCTTGTTTCTGCGTAATTATAAATATCCTAGCATCATTCTTGTATGCTAATACAATTCCAGACGCTAACCTCCGCCCTCACAACCCTACTCACAACCCAAATCCTCACCACGTCTCTCTCAACCCTCCCATCAAAAGCCACAAACCTCCCCTCAGAGCTCCACGCCGTCATAGAAACCGTAACCGCGCAACTAAATGGCCAAGTCTCAGCATCCGACCGAGAAATCCTCTCCAGCGACATCGACTTCTTCCATTCAAACATAGGTCCCATCGCGTCCGCTCTATCAACCCAACTCGTCACCACAGCCGACTACCTCTGTCTCATAGCCTCACCTTCATCCCCCCCACCAATCTCATCGCTCCACCACACGGCACACGCCCTCCGAAATTCCGCCACGGAATCCCTACCCCAAGACCTCCAAGCCGCCACCACCCACCTAACAAACACGCTAACCACCCTCTTAACCACGCACTCGACCCTCCTCTCCACCAGCATCAAAATCCTCGAACAAACCCAACACGGCGCCCTAGCCCGACACACCAAATCTTCCGCCGAGCTCCTACATACAAAAGCCATGTTACTTGGACTGCAAGCCAAAATCCACACCTTGCTTCATCCCCCGCCTGCGGAGTTTGTCGACGCGCTGAAAGAGTTTCGAAAGGGCTTGGGAGGCGGCAAGAGGGCGTTGTGGGATCGAGAGGCGTTGGCGAGACGCGAGTTGGAATTGTATGGCAAGGCGGGAGAGAAGGGCATGAGGGATTTGGCGAGGAGGAAGGAGGGATTGGGGAAGGAGGTTGAGAGGGTTGAGGCGGAGGTGAGGAAGTTGCAAGGGGGGGAGTGATAGTGATGGTGGATGCGAATGTGGGGGGGGGGCAAAGGGTGTATTTTGTTATCGTGTTCTGATGATGGTGGCGATGACGGGTGTAGCTTCACGAGACTCGGTTTTGTTGTTTTGTCTTGTTCGAATGCAAGTCATAGCTACAGCTCATACTATACAGGACGACGATGCCAAAGCCCACCAAGACAGTAACGCCGTGAATGCTTCAACTTGAACTCCATGCCCAACGCCAGCGAAACTAAACAGATGCACGCGAATAGTGCTTGAAACAAGTCACCCAAATGATAGGACAACATAGATCTACATAACCGTGCAATTCTCCTCCTGTTGTTTCTGGTTCGTCCGACTAAGACGCTCACGCTTCATTTGAACTTTACTTCCACCACGCTTAAGCTCTTCAAGACGCTCTTGGGCTTTGGGGAATTTGTATGCTGCCACAACGTTAGTATTCTACTCCTCTCTGCATCGTGAAAAATCTGAAAACTCACCTGCAGCCCGTCCATACCACCGTTTCGCCTCATCCAAACTCCGTGGGCAACCTATACCCACTTCGGTGAAGTAGCCCATAGCAAAAAGCGCCTTTGGCAGTGGCGGCTCTGCACAGGCTGCTTTCCGTGCCCAGAGATAGGCCTCGGTATCGCTTTGCTCGAGGATACCAGATGTGCCTGTTAGGTACCAGCCCGAAAGTGCGAGTTCACTCTGGTGTTCTTCTTGGGCAGCGGCTTTGGTGTACCAAGCAATGCTTGTGCGCGCATCGATAGGGCAGCCCAGGAGTCCGTACTCGTAAGCTTGTCCGAGACGGAATTGAGAAAACTTGTAGCCGAAATCGGCTGCTTGACGGAAGAGTTGTAATGCGTACGCTTCATCGCGTATAACACGTTCGTTGCCGGTTTGCGCTTCATAGATGAGTGCTAATTCGTGAAGTGCGTGAGGGTTATCTCGATCAGCTCGATCGGCGGCTCGTTTGAGCATGTTGATGGCTTCACCAATGTTCTTTTGTTGGCCTAGAAGCCCCTTGAGAAGAATCATGCCCATCTTGTACATCGCAGGTGTATCTCCTAATGCTGCAGCACGTCTATACCATTGTACGGCTTTAAGAGGATCCTTCTTGGTACCACCGCCTTCTTCATGGCCCATCTCACAGCAAACAGCAGTACGGTATGCACTTGCTGCATGACCACCCTTCGCAGCTGATTGATAGAGGGTAAATGCCTCCTTAGTGTCTACTTGCAAGCCAAGCAATCCTTGACCGTAGCAATCGGCGAGATAGAACATGGCATCTGGGGAACCATTGCTGACTAGCTTCTTGATGATCTTGTGGGCTTCGAGCATGAATTTCTCTCGGTTCTTGTTCTTTGTTCTAGTATCGGCAGTACCTCCTTCATCAGCAAGTACGCTCGATGCTTCTACAAGCTTTTTAGACAGTTTCAACCCCGTGACAACGTCGGTCGGGTTTTGCTTGAATGTGTTGCGCAGCCTGTTCAGCTCATCGTAGGTGACCGGGTGCGGCACTTCGCTTTGTCCGCTATGACGGTGTGTGGACGGTGGGCTTTCATAGCTGGTACGCCCAGGCTCACTGTTATATTGTCTGACAGGCGGCGGCCTTGCATTTGAAGGCGCCTGGGGCTGTGGCGTCTGATGATGATGCTGCTGCTGCTGCTGTTTAAGACCTAGTCGTACAGGCATGGGATGCGCTGGTAATGCGTCTGGATTTAACGGCGGTTGGGTAGTGCCAGGTCTTCTGCCCAGTGGGTCGCTTGGGGCGCGTCCTGGTGCAGGTGCAGCTGTTCCTGGTCGTTGAATGGGATTCCCGGGTGCGGACGATGCGAAGTTTCTTGTGGAGTTTGGAGGTGGTTCTGAATAAGTAGTGTCGTCCGAATATACCCGCTGAGGCCCCGGTGGAGGACGTCCATATCTTGGGTCGATGTTGGGCGGTCGTCCATGCATTGGACCCTGGTTACGTGGTCCACCCTGTATGCCATCAGGTGCCATTTCCCTCTGAGGCGGCCCTCGTCCTCGGACTGCGTTGGATAGACCATTGGGACCCCCGAAGCCAGTGTTTGCCCTTGGTAGACCCGGCATTGGAGGAGCGTCTGCCGCTATCTCATGTACGCCATTCGCGTACTGCCTGTTGAGACCTGGCTGTGATCGGCTTCGCTGCATCTGGCCCTGGAAGTTGCCAGGCCCTGCACTCATGGGAGCAGCTGGTGGAGCGTAAGCGCTCATATCGTTGGTCGGAGACAAGTGATTGTCAATTGAATCACCTCTCCGATGCTTGTTGTTAGTCTCCGGTATAGCGTCGAAGTTGGGCATATCGATCGCAGAGTCCCCTTGCCCATAGTAGTCATCGTAGAAGTTATCCAGGCCATGTTCGTCGCCCTGAGCCTGTTGCTGCTGGTTCGGGGCTTGATGCTGCTCTTGATGACGGTACTGTGATTGTGGCTGCTGTTGTGGTACTTGAGGCATAGGAGGCCTATGTCCATGCTGCATTGGTTGTCCGTTTTGTTGCACACCACCCGCAGTCGAAGGCCTGGGAGGGATGTACTCTGGCGACGCAGGTCCATAGTAGCCGGACACAGCACCGGGCTCAGCGAACTCCTGCTGACCATCGTACCCAGCCCCTTGACTCCCATTAGGTAACGTGTGCGGCATCGTCACAGATCGCTGTGTGTTCGGGCCGAAAGCTCGCCTTGAGGGCGACATAGGATCCGATGTACGATGTGCTTGCTGTCCTCGACTAGTATCGACGTTCATGGGTGGTGGTTGCCGTCCGGGCGGCATCCGATTAGAAGCATTGCGTTGACCTTGGCCTTCAAAGTGCCCCGAGTCTTGCCGAGGATTGGGCATCGATCTCTGCTGCTGTGCGCCTCGATTTTGTGGTGGCATGGGTTGTCCGCGTCCTGAGGAGCCCGCAGGCTTTGCCGGTCCCCCGCTGTCCTTGATATTCATTTGTGCCATGCTGTGGTCAAGGGGTTTCGAGCCTGCTTGGTTTGTTTTCTGCGTAGGAAAGGTCGGAAAGGGGTTGTCGTAAGCAAGGCCCTTGGGTGACGTTGGGTTGAAGAGGGAGCGATCCAGGCCTGTTGATAGTGATTAGTACGCTATATCGCGATGTAGGCTTCGAATGCTACGCTCTCCGTGTATGGGCGAATGCGGATTTCGTAACATACCTTGTGGCCTCAGTCCGCCTCGTCTTTGTTGTGGGTTAGGCGGTGGTGCATTTCCTCGGCCTGTTGATCGGCTTCGTGAATCCTGTCGCTGCTGCGGTGGCCGCTGTTGCAAAGGCTCATTGTAGGTTTGCTGCTGGGGACGCTGATTTTGAGGAGGCGGTTTCCGTCCTCGATTTTGCGGAGGTGGTGGCTGCTGGTAGTAGGGCTCGTTGTATGCCTCTTCTTGATAATACTGGTCTTGCGGCGGCGGTCGGCGGCCTTGAGTGGGCTGGGTTGATCTCGAGTACCCGTTCATATCTTGGTAGCCACCGTGTTGCTGCGCATTGCCCCACCCTCCTTGCTGCTCAAAATGGCCATTATTCCATTGCTCATTGCCGCCCTGGTCATAGCCATGGTCGTAGTTGTAGTGTTGCTGGTCATAATGATTGTCGTAATTCTGGTATTGCTGCTGCTGCCCTTGCTGTGGTCTCCCTTGATCGTGATATTGCTGCTGCTGTTGCGGCTGCGCGTACTCGTCGTATTGTTGTCGATGCGCCATACCGGCGGTGTCAGGGAAGCCTGACCCGAGGCTGTTTATCAAGAGGCTAGCAAGCGATGGTGATCGCGTCCGACCAGCGGGGCCGCAGCTCTTAAGGGCACCTAGGGTGCAATCTCTCTAGAGCCGGAGCTCGTTAGGCTTGTTCGTAGCGTATGCTGGTAGTCGACGTGGGTAGTCCGTTGGTGGAGTTGGCTGTGAACCGGGCTGGAGGCCACCAAGAACAAGGAAGACGTTCTGAAGGTTGGAAGTCGAAGAGGTGAAGGAGGAACGTCAATGGTTGGACTTTCAACGCAGAGGTCTAGAAAGCAACGCCAACTGGGGGATGCCGCTGCCGTCCTCAAACACGGGGTGATGTCCAATTAGTTCGATCTTACGTTTCAACCCAGGACTCCCACACTCCCACCCGGCGCTGGTGCAATGCAACCCAGGAAATGAAAAAGAAAGGGTCCCGCTTTGGCTCCCTTCGGCTTTGAAACACCGACCCAGCACGACCGGGTTTCCTTGGAGTAGAAGAATCGTCGCCGTGAAATTGCATTCACTCGTGGGGTAAATTGCTCACATGCGATTAGGTTAAATGAGCCATTTGCAGAATGCAGATTTTACCCGGGTAACACAGTCAGCGAGAGTGACTGGGGAAACTGGCATGGTGATCAGTATCAGCCCTGCGCAAAACAACCCAATTGGTTCGTGTCACGCAGTCCCTATACGGACCAAGTCGCAGAGCCGCTGGAGATCATACGCATTATGCAGTCGAAAAGGAGCCTACCAATGAGGGCGCAGACGACGATGCTGATCGCTGCGCCTCAGGCTCGGGTAAGCGTTCGCCGCCTGCAAGCCAGGTGGTGCAGCCTCCGTGGCGGTGCTCCCAGGCACGTGATGGCAGCTGTGGCGCACGACGCTAGCTTCGTTCGACTTCACCACTCTAGCTGCACGAGTCTCCACCAACAACCACGATACCCTGAGTTCTACGCTCGAAACACAGCAAACACAGCGAACCACCTAGAATAAAAATCCCCAGATATCGAGAGCACCATCAAAGCGACACCATGCCCTCTGCGTCGACTTACATCAAGGCCATCTCAGGGTATGCTCGCTAAACTGCTGCTGTATAATAGTAGATTAACGATAAAATAGAGGCGCATTCCTGTGCATAGGCGGTCCTGCGCTCGTCTGGTATGTTACGCCAACCGAGGAAGAAATCTTCAAGGTATGTCTACTTACTTCGCCACGTGCATGCGCCCAACAGCTGCTTATGTTTCGTACAGAGGTATAGCCCCGAACTACAGAAGAAGGCTCTCGCTGGAAGGGAGCAAAGACAGAAGGACTTTGACGCTTTCGTTGGCCAATTGAAGGAGGCCTCGCGTTCAGACAAGCCAAGTAAGTGTTGCTTCTGCAGCCATCTTCAAGATTGCGCTAATGAATCCAGTCTGGGCTGCACAAAAGGAAATGGATGCGAAGAGGTCAGAGGAGGAACAAAGGATCCGCAGGGAGGAGCGCGACGCATACGCTGCTGAAAGTCGGAGAAGACAAGCAGAGATCAGAGCCAGCGCAAGGTAGCCAGCCAACGCCAGACGACTTTCTATTCGCTGTTGTATATTTATCTGTATCACGAATCTACGCTTCCAATCAAAGTCTGGGTTCACTGAGAACCGAGACAGTCCATGACGCTCTCGCTATGTTCCTGTAGTCTTAGTGGTAGATCATACCGAATGTCCAGAGTGAGGTTACGTGATAAAAGTCCAGTGCTATACCGAGGTGTCGATCTCGTGACATGGAGTGAGTTTCGCGAAACTTGGGAAACGCGCATCCATCCTGGACATCCATCTCGCCACCACGAGCAGGACCCAATGCCCGGCGATACGCAAGCCCCCGTGAAGCTTTCGTTGCCTCTCGTAAGCTCAGTCTGCATTGTCTACATGCACTATACCGATGACATCATAGGAATTCCAACAGGACATCTTCAACGAACTGCACGAGGAAGATGAGCTCGTCCTCCTTGCGCGCGGCCTCGGCCTCTTGCGCGTAGTCACGAATCTTCTCCACTCTTACGATGCCGCCGGGAACAACCTCATACTGCTCGTCGGCGCCGACGATCGCGAGAATGTGTGGATTGGCGAGGCGTTGGCCGAGCATGCCGCGGTCAGCAATGCCCCCAAGTGTCGCGGGCTCAGTCTGGTCAATACCGATCTAATGAGCGTTGGAACACGTGAGAAGATGTATGCGCGAGGCGGGATATTCAGTATAACATCACGCATCCTCATCGTAGACTTCTTGTCTGGGTTGCTGAACCCAGAAACGGTGACGGGTGTGGTGGTGCTGCATGCTGAAAGGGTTGTCGCAACATCTTTAGAAGCCTTCATCTTGAGAATTTACCGGCAGAAGAACAAGGCAGGCTTTTTGAAAGCATTCTCCGATACACCAGAGCCCTTCACAACTGGATTCGCTCCGCTTACAAACATGATGAAGAACCTGTTCTTAACGAAACCGGCGCTATACCCAAGATTCCACGTTGCGGTCGCAAACTCGCTCGAAGGACGTAAGAAAGCGGAAGTCATTGAGCTGGAGGTACCCATGACAGAAGCTATGCAGGACATACAAAATGCAGTACTAGCCTGTGTTGAAGCCAGCATCAGCGAGCTCAAGAAAGCGAACCCAGGCTTGGAGGTGGAGGACTGGACCGTGGACAGTGCCCTGCACAAGAACTTCGATCAGATCATCAGACGTCAACTAGATCCCGTCTGGCATCGCACAACGTTCAAGACAAGACAGGTTGTCCGAGATCTGTCGCTGCTTCGTACCATTCTGCATGCGCTCCTTACGTACGACGCGGTGAACTTCAACAAGTACCTCGATACCGTGCTGGCAGCCTCGCAACCACCGCCAGGGTCAATAAAGCAAAATCAGTCTCCGTGGCTATTCCTAGATGCGGCCGATACCATTTTTACTACTGCCAAGCGAAGAGTATATACGGGCAAGGTGTCCAATGCTGAGCTTGCTAACGCTTCGAACGCTGTGCCAGAGTCTTTGCAGCCAGTTCTCGAAGAACTTCCCAAGTGGATGCAGCTTGCAGAGATTCTCCAAGAGATTGAGCAAGATGCCTACTTCAACCCCACACCACAAGACTCGTCCAACGGCTCTATACTCATCATGTGCGGCGACCAGGGTACAGCATCACAGTTGAGAGAGTATCTGCAGACCATGTACGTAAAGCCAGAGGGAGCTCCAGGTGAGGAAGAAGACGAGTACGAGCCATCAGCGAACTTCATGATGCGGCGTAAGCTACGCAACTACCTCACTTGGAAACGTGATTTCAGCAAAGTCAGTGCTGCATTGTTTTCGGAGAATCAGAAAGCGATCAACACTAGCACAGACAAGAATGTTCAGAGTGGTATGCGTCAGACGTCTGGCAAACCTCCGCCTAACAAGCGACGTCGCATAAGAGGAGGCGGGAATGCTGCTGCAGGACCATCGCGATCAGACACAGGGGCTGTTCGTACAGCAGGAGACCGCGACGCCCATATCGCGAGCTTGATGGCCGATCTAGAACCCACCGAAATTGAAGCAGCACAAAAGCCTGGCGATGTAGGTTTCGACCCCCTCGACAACATGGAAAGCTACTATGAGCTCTTCGACATGAACTCCCTGATCATCGTACACCCTTACTCTGGGGATCTTGACGAACATATCCTTGATGAAACGAAACCGCGATACGTTATCATGTACGAGCCCGACGCAGCGTTCATTCGGCGTATAGAGGTATATCGGTCATCGCATACAGATCGGACGGTGAAAGTCTTCTTCATGTACTACGGAGGTAGCGTAGAAGAACAACGCTACCTGTCCGCTGTCCGCCGCGAGAAAGACGCCTTTACCCGCCTGATCAAAGAACGCGCAAACATGGCTTTGACAATAAACTCCACCGCGAACCTCGCTCCCGAGGAAACCTTCCTACGCACAATCAACACCAGAATAGCAGGAGGCGGTCGACTCGCCGCAACCACCGAACCTCCCCGCGTCGTCGTCGACGTACGAGAATTCCGCTCCTCACTTCCATCCCTGCTGCACGGCCGATCCATTGTAATCGTGCCCTGTATGCTAACAGTAGGTGACTACGTTCTCACGCCGCAAATCTGCATCGAGCGAAAATCCATCCGCGACCTCATCCAGTCCTTTGCCAACGGCCGTCTCTTCAACCAAGTAGAATCCATGATGGAACACTACAAACACCCCATGCTACTCATCGAATTCGATCAAAACAAGTCTTTTACCTTGGAACCTTTTACGGATTTCTCGGCTGGTAGTAGCGCTGCTGCTGCTGCTGCTGCGAATGGTCCTGCAGCTACCCCGGATCTCCAATCTAAAATTGTCATGCTGACGCTCGCCTTCCCCCGTTTGAGGATCATATGGAGTAGCAGTCCGTATCAAACCGCTGAAATCTTCTCTGAGCTGAAGAAATCACAAGATGAGCCTGATCCGCTGAAAGCGGTGCAGTTGGGTCTAGATCCGAATCAGAGTGGAGACGAGATGCGCAGTTTCAATCAGACGAGTCAGGATATGTTGAGGGCGCTGCCGGGAGTAAATGAGAATGTGGTGATGACGTTGATGCTCAAAAGTGAGAGTATTTTTGAGGTGGCGAATATGCAGGAGCGGGAGATTTGTTGGTTGGTGGGAACGGATGTGGGGAGGAGAGTGTGGAGGTTCTTCAATCGATCAGTGTACGAAGAGGTGCAGTGGCATAATTTTAGCTAGCTTGTTAAGAGGTGGAGAGGTTTGGATGAGCGTCTCGGAAAGTAGAGGTTTGGATGAAGATTATGCATGCATCATTTCTCTATCCCATAATGCTTTCAGTAAAGTGCCCATAGTCATGTAAAAGGAAAACATGCCGTTTGCACTGATCATCATTATCCTCCTCCCTAAAGAACCATGCATTCCTCAGCACCACCCAAAAACATCCGCCCGCTCGCAAGAAGCAGCATTTGAGCAGCCCGGCTCCCGCCACAGCAAAGCAGCAGCCGCGAAGCAAGAGCCGAGACAGCATGGCGGATCTCAACGCGCTCCCCTCAAATGTCGTCAATATCAATCTCCTTCTTGCCTGTGCCGTCGGCCTCATCCGAGTCACTGTCGTCGCGGTCCTCGTCGAACTCGAAACCGATGCCCTCGTCGCCTTGGTCGCCATACGTGTCTGTCTCGTTGATCTTTGCGTTTTCGGGGAGCTCGCCGTAGGCTTTTAATGAACGGGCTTCGTCGGCTGTGCATATGTTAGTAACTGTATCTGCGAGTATTTGTTGCGTTTGGCATGTTACTTACCAGAGTACTTCATGATAACATCGCCCTTCTCGTCCTGGTAGTCTCGTAGCGACAGGAGAATAATGTCACCCTGGTTGATCCAGACCTTCTTCCTCAGCTTGCCGCGGATATGGGCGAGACGACGGGCGCCATCGAAGCACTGGGCTTCTAGACGACCGTTTCCAAGCATTTTGACGACTTGGGCATATTCTTGGCCCTCCTCTTTGAAGACGAGTTCGCGCTTTTCGTTGTCGTTCTCGTTCTTACCCCTCCGTCGGTTTTTACCTCCCTGGCATATGTATTAGTAGGCTAGTAGTAATGTGGGCAGATCAAAGATGAAGCGCCACATCTCGCGAGCGTGGAAATGTATGTTGCCGCCTCGGTGTGAGGTTCGGGCGCCATCGCGCTCTGAGAACTGGCGGGGCAGCCCCTCCAAAAGAGAGTCTCGACGTACCTTTCCCTTGTTCTTCGGCATGTCGAGCGGTAGTCGAAGTTTGCTTTTGTGTTGGTGGAGGGGTGGTTCGTGTTTCTCGTAGGAGCTTCGCAGGGGACGAGTCTTTATGTAGTGGCGGACCCGGTTGTTTGCACTGGATTCCGACACACCACTGTGGGAGCCTTGGACTTTGAGCGCTAACAGCACGCCCCAACCCAGGTTCGGCCTAGCTCTTTGTCGCTCACCCGAAATAATCCATCCGCGGTTCTTGCCATTTCACCCCCACCTGCTTCCCTTCACCCTGCGTCACCGTGCATACTGCGAAGAATGGGAAAGCCATGAAGAGTGTCCTGTCGCTCCTCGCCAGACAGCCGTCCAAGACATTCAGAGTCAGCTACTCGCCAGAGTACAGAAACCTTATCGTCAACCACGTCGCAACCGATCCCTCGCATCCCCTCCACGAGACGCAGCGTCGCAGGCAAGCACAGCGGAAGAAGGAAGGACTATGGTGGCATGCGACAACAGGCGTCGACTTGAGCAAGTCTAGCTGTGTAAGGGCATGGGCTAGACGGCGACTGCGCACGGCTGTGGTGGACGAACTGAAAGCCCGCGGATACGACGAGAACGGCAAGTACGTCCATCTCAAGAAAGTGCGGGAGCGGGCAGACTTGATGGCCAGGGTAGTCACGGGAAAGACACTAGATTTGAAGGGAAGCTTGAGATTGCATGCACAAGCTCCTCTGATACCTGCCAAGTACGCAGATGTACGCGCAGAGACTGGGGCTGCCATTGACGCCGTGAAAAACGGTATGAAGGACGCGCCGGGAGACTACGCCTCAGCAAGGCCAACCAAAAGTCGCCCATTTGAGAATCCATCTGCTGCTAAGCAAGTGTCTCCGTTTCGGATGACCAAACACGCGGTGAAGTCACGCACAAGGTGACGATAGGCTTTCTAGTCTGGTTGAACTTGTACGTTCCAGCTAGTATTCATATCTCTGAGGTGATGGGCGAGAATGCGATGCTCTCAGTGATCGCCAATGGCCTGAAGCATAGAGTAATGCATCAATCTCCAACCTTTATGGAAAATCTACAATGAAGTCATTAGCCTAGTGAATTTGACAACTACATCATCGCAGCCTTGCATTGATAAAAGTAGAAAACGAGGACTTGATAATAATAATAAACTGCACGCAGACCCTTAACGATTCACTGCACACCCACTCAAGTCAGCCTCATATCAGCCTAACTCCGTCTTGTTTTCCAACCCTGTCTGTCACAAAAGCTTCAATAACAAGCACCAAAAAGAAGCATCGATTCTGATACATTCTTTCTCTTTCTGGTAACTAATTTTTCCTTCGTAGATTGCAGCGGAGGTTCCACCGGGCCAATGATTGTTTGCTTTCCTTTCTTTTGTTTTGTCAAGTTTCAATACTCGGAGTGTGGTCTCGAGGCTGTTTTCTGGGCTGATGAACGATGTTTCCATTAGATATTATATATCTACATCATTATCGAATTCAGCGACTTGAACATGACCAGAAAGAATATAATTGTGCAAGATAAACAGAATCCATCTACTTCTACTCGTACTGGGGGGTTGTCTGGAACCGAAGTTCACGATGGTATCATAAAGTACCCGGATCGACCAATGAGCCGATCTCGGCATTCGACGCGCTCCGCTCGCAAAGGATTGGATGATCAATTCCTTGACCCACCATCGATGACAGCACACCTGTTCTGTGTCTAAAGTCCTATATAGAGTATAGAGATCGCCCCAGATCCACATCCAGTGCAGGATTATACTAAATCCGAATAGTCAAGTCTGAAATCCTCAATCAGACAAACCGCAGTCACCATCATCGCAAGCTTAAAACAGGCTAATCACTATTACGATTTGCGCATCCATGGCATCGGAGAACGAGTTTCAGCTGTTCACCTCTTTGAGATATGATCCGTTACTTCTCAAATCGGAAGAGAACTCAAGGGCGGTTCTGAACTTCGTAACGCCGTCACCTTTCTACATGCTTGCGTATCATCGAGATCGGATGGTGGAAGCTGCACAGCATTTCGACTTCTTCAAGGTAGAGAAGCGATTGAAAGATGGGAAGGCTTTGCACGAAGAATTATTGAGGCGGGTGGAAGAGGAGATCAAGAAGACAGGGAAAGATGAAGCGATGAAGGTACGATGTGCAACAGGGCGTCATTACATGTCACTAAGAAATTCCAGCTTCGACTCCTATTCGACAAATTTGCCAATCTGACTGTGGAGTTCACTCCAATACCCGTCGTACCAATCTCCACACTCTACCCCCTATCTCTAGATCCACCAAAGCCAGCTACTCAACAACACCCAGCCAACACCTTCAAACCCTCCCCCCTAACAGGCGGCGCCCTCACTCTCGGTCCCTCAGATTCCCTTCCAGCACCAACATCAACACCCCTACCTCCACCAGAATGGAAGATAAAACTAGACACAGCGCCCACCCCGTCCTCCCCCTTCACCCTTCTCAAAACCACAAAACGAGAGATGTATGATCAAAGCCGTCAACGTGCGCTCCCAGAAAACCCAGCCGGTCCAGCCTACCGCGAAGTAATGCTCTACAACGAGGTCAATGAGCTCACCGAAGGCACGCTAACATCTCTTTACCTCTTCCGCGGCGGCAGATGGGTGACGCCGCCTGTTGGTGTGCCGTCTGGCGAGTTCACGAGTAAGACTCTCAAGGACGATGGCGCTGATGAGGGGGAATTGAGGAAGCCGTTTGCGGGACGTTGGGGCCATTCTACGAGGAGTGCAAAGGTGGGGGCGGGGGGTCAGAGGGGCACGAGTCGTAGGTGGGCGCTTGGGAGTGGGTATTGTATGGAGGAGCCGGTTGGGATTGAGACTGTGGCTGTGGGTGAGGGGGTGTGGGTCAGTAATGGGGTTAGGGGGTTCGGGTTTGGGAGGGTTGTGGGGTAGGGGTTGACAAATTCATGGTTGGAGGATGCTGTGTGAATTCTTATTATAAGATTGGGTAATCCAACTAATGCATTTCGGCTGGGCTTATTAGGATACTTCTCGATAAAGAAGACAGCGGGAGATACTGAGAATGACTCTTCCCAATCCTAATACTTACCCGGTTTCTGGGGAGAAAACTCTCTCGATCCAAGCAGACTTATCATCTTTGTAGTGATCTGTCTACATACTATTCATACGGTCTAATACGTCCCATTGCTCAAATAGCACAAGCCACTCACAATTTCCCTAATTCATACCATATCCATACGGAGATTTACTCTCAAATGGGAGACATTGTAATCACAAGGAATCCACGGAACGATTATATCTGGTTGGCGTTGCCTAGTTTTTTGCCGATACCCACGCCTGTTTCCGTACGTCAGATTATCAGGCTATGCACCCAGAACCATGGGACGGATATGATTGAAAATCTCAAGTCCGTCTTGCAAGTTCTAAACCCTCGTACACCTAAATCCTCGCAAATATATCCAACAGTTTTCAAAAATATTTACCGGCGTACTTTCGCACAACTCTCCGATATGGCGCCTCTCTACAACACCCGCGAAACGTTCAGCAACATCGCCCTCTACACCACGACCCCTCCAACATCCTCCTCCAAACAGATCCCACTCCCTTTCTGCTTGATCTGCACCGAACCTTGTACGAGGTCTTTTGTCGGGTCAACCCACCATGCCCTCAAGATGCCATCATGCTCCCACATCTTCGGCGCATGCTGCATCGAAACCTGGTTCGATACAGCGAGTACCTGCCCCTTATGCCGAAAAGACTTCTTCCGCATGAAGCCAGAAGAAGTATCACCAGAGCTGCAAGAACTTCCGGGTCTCTTCCTCCAGATGTTTACCTTGCTGAGCGAGGTGAAGAAGAGGTATCCGCAGGGAAGGATGATAGTAACAGGGATGGAAAACATGATTGCGGATTTAGGGGAGAAGGCTGTAAAAGATACCGAGGAGAGGAAGGAGAGAACGAGGATGAGAGAAGAAGCGGAAAGAGCGCGAATACAGAGAATGCAGGAGATCGATAACAGATTGGGGATTGAGGAAGCGTCACCATCATACCAGCCTTTGACTTTCTCTTCCACCGAGATTACAACCTCGGGATCAGTTATCCTAGGACATAATACCGTGGTGTTTTTACCCCCCACACTCTCATCCACCAGGCGAGAAATCGACGCTTTTCTTGCCCACGACTTCGGCCCCGATCTTGCGGCTCTCGAAAGCTCCGAAAGAGCTCCTAATCCGGAGTCCCTTATCGCACTGCAGCTTGCACAAGGCTTGGCAAGACGAGCTGAAAACCTTGGGTTGGTAGAGGCTGCTGAGGATGTTAGGAGGAGAGGGGCGACTGTTGAAAATGTTATAAGGCTCTTGCGAGAGAGAGATGCTGGACGATTGGATCAAGAACGGCGAAGGATAGAGCACCTGCAGGGGGTAAGATGGAGGGCGGAAATTGAACGACGACGAACGAACGAGGGACGACAAAGGGCGCAAATGTTTGCTGGGTTTGAAGAGGAGATGGGACAGAGAAGGTGGGGTTGGAGTTGGAGTTGGTGGGGACGAAATTGAGAGTGTGTAGTGGGACTGTAGACAAGCGGAGTTTGCTGACGAGATCAAGTCCGTAGTTAAGTGGATGCTATAATTGGACTATGAATCGTAAAAGAAAAAAGCAATCCAACTGATGTCGTGTCTAACAAGCTACTGCTAGTGGCAGTCCATTAGGCTTGAGCAGTTGACCGGTGAAAACTAACATTCGCAAATCCGCTATATCCAGCACTCCTGATTTTCCTCCATCTCCGCTCTACCGACCATTTAACACCCTATCCCTATCCTCTTCTGCAGCATGAATCAAGCCGATCGTGGAGTCTATAGTTTTGAACTTACGTGCAGGGACCTTCCTCTCAAACAACTCATCCAGTTCCCCGAAGGTCCTACCCTTCGGTTCGGGAAGCCGCCACCAACTCCACAAGATACTAAGTACACTGGTACCGGCCCAGAAGAATCCTGCTTTGGCACCCCATCCCCACGCTGTCGGATTCAGCATGCGCGGCGTGATGACGTTTGTAATGATACCAGAAATGTTGTAGCAGTTGCGCGCTAAAACAATCGTCTTACTTCTTAGGCGCGTAGAAGGAATTTCTGAAACGAGGGAGTAGCAAATAGGGCCTAGTGTTGCGTCGTACGCCAGTGTGAACGCGAGTAGCAGTGCTGCGATAGACCAGTTGAGTGCCGTCGGGTGCGCGTTCACAACTCTGGAGGGATTTTCTACTGCAGCTGAGCGGACGACGACAAAGTTGTGGTGTTGAGGTATGCAGGCTAGTATGCCGATGAGCAGCACGAAGACGAAGGCTACGGCTTGGCCGGAGAGGTAGAGTGTGCGCCGCCCAAAGTGTACCATTAAGGTCCAGGAGATGAAAACGCCGACAAGACCGAGCGCAAATTGGCCTAGTGAGAGGGTGAAAGCGTGGGAGGAGCCTAAGCCAGCTTGTTCGTCTGGCAGAAGTTAGTACATAGACGTATGACGGTGAGTGCAGAAGTTTGGTGGCTTACAGAAGTATGTAGAGAAGCCCATGAAGGTGCCACCACACAGCGTCTGGATAATCCAGGCCATACACGTTATCTCGGTCCTACGCCTATCCACCCCCTTGAAGCAGTCTACGTAACTTGTACCGCTCTGCATCTTCTTCTCTCTCTCGTTTGTCTGTATCATGGTCTCCATCGCGCCGGTCAGCGTCGCATCGAACTCATCGTCCGAACTCGTCGCTGACTTTGTGCGCAGCCGACGCAGGGTCGCTCTCGCATCTTCAAAGCGATTCTGTCGAATGAGCCACCAGGGCGACTCGGGTGCAAACCAGACCGCAAAGAATATCGGGATTGGAAAGATCCATTGTAGAGCGAAGGGAATGCGGTAGGACCAGGTGGTGGTGTTGGCGATCATGCCTCGCATCACGATGGAAGCTATTAGCTGGCCGAGTACCCAGCATGCGTTGACGTAGCTTGATGTTGTTAGCTTTACATAGTTCTGACGACCGTGAAAACCCCAGAGGAGATGCTAGACTCATACTCACGTTGTCAGGTAAGCCCTCAAGGCCACTGGGCAGACATCCGCAGCATATACCGTGCATATGCATTGGAACATACCCCAGGGCATACCCAGTAAACACTGTCCTATTAACAGAACCGCTTTATCTGTGGCGAAGAAAGGCACAAGTATGAACAGGCTCATCGCCACCAATCCTACCATGAGTGTGTAGCGATACCCGATTCGCTCTGCCAGTGTTCCAGTAGCAAAAAGCCCTACTATCTGCCCAGCTAAGCCGCCGTTCACGAGTGCGCTTTGCCAGTCGGCACTGATTTCGTACAGTCCGTTCGGCTGTAAGCTGCCGAACTGTTTTCGAAAAGGCTGCATCGCGAATAGATTCGGTACGAGAATTGTAGAAAACCCTTCCATAATGAGTGTCATTGACAGTAACACTGACCATGTTATCGCTTTGGGATAGAGGCGTATGCCTTCGCGAAGTGACATGGAGCGTTCCGCCTCGTTATCAGCCTCGACGATAGTAGTCGATCTCTCTAGTTTTTGGTCTGTGGATTCGAGTTTCGATATCGTTGGCGAGGAGGTAAGAGTTCCTATTGTGCTGTCGGAACTTAGTGCATCCGGATGACCTCGCTCCTTGGGCTGCTGATCAAGTTCGACGACGCCATGTCGCTTCCGGTCCATAGTAGATACCATAATGCCGTCGTCTGGGTTATATCAGGTATAAGCTCATGCAACAGCGCCACTTAAGCGATCTGGAAGAAGGAGGGAAAGTGCAAGTCAGTTAGGAAACGAGCCGATGACTGTCATACTCCAGATATAGTGTGCATGCGGGGATGCAGAGTCACAAGACAATGCGACGCAGGTTGACTAGGGAGCGGACGGTATGACATCCCCATGACCTCAAGTGAAATAGCCACTGTGAGCAGTACCCCCAATTAAGTACACTAAGTGGACATTTACATAGGTAGCGGCGGAGGGTAGCATATACAGGCGAGCGAGCAGACAACGAGTCGTTCGACTAAGGCGTTAGCTGATCGAAAAAAATGAGCCGGTCAGAACTCGCAGGCATCGTGATTCTAACAATACTTGGCAACTCAAGATAGAACCGGTTGTCAGTAGTCGAGGTGATGCCATCACGAGTTGACTCAGAAGCAGATTCAAGCTTCACGGTTAGCCGTTGCGGGCCGGACGGGAACACGCGACAAACATACCATTGTTGGTAACGCGCAGAGAATGGTAGACTCCACAATATGACCCAATCTCCTGTCGTTCAGCCCATATCCTAGAAGCGGCAGACTGAAATACTGGAACCCATTGGTACGACTCACGTCATGACCTCAGAGATGCACCGAATGCTGCTTGCCAATATCTAGATCGCGTTAGCATAGTCCCTCAACCTGATGCATGAGGTTACGTCGAGTGGTTGATTGGGAAGCATCCTGCGTTGAAACATTGCAATGAGCATCTCTGCAGAACGCTATGAGTAGGCTGCAGGTACTATCGACTTAGGTATATTGGCATCATGCATTTATCTCTTTAGCGAAATTTTAGGTTTTCGACATGCTTCACGGCTTCGACGCAGCAGCAGCTTCTTTCTCTTTCTTCTTGCGCTCGACCTCGGCCATCTTAGCCGCCTTCTTCATGGCGTTCTTGGTCATCGGCTTTCCATCAGCGTCTAGCGTAGGGCCCCCACTTCCGGTATCTTGGGCTGGCTGTTCGAGCTTCGGCTTGGTGGGGTTTGGGTTACCCTTCCATTCTAACTTCCGTGGCCGAAGGAACTCGTCTAGTATCTCATCTGTGACCTTTTCTCTTGCTTCTTGGAACTTCTTGACGTACACAGTCATAGTATCTACGCATTCTTTCTTCATCTCGCCGGTCAACAGCTCGCCTTTACGGTAGTCTTCGGCTAGCTTCTCGAGTTTGTCGTCATCGTCTTCAAAGTAGGAGATGTATTGATACGGCACGTCAATATCGGGGTTTCCACCTTTTTCGCGGTGAAGCTCTAGTGTTTCTTGGCCGCCAGAGAAGGCCTTGGTGTTGATTTTGTTCTTGATTTGCTTGGGCGTATCGCTCATAAAAACAGCGGAGTTGGCATCGGATGCACTCATCTTACCACCAGCACCTTGCAGTGCAGTGAGGAACTTGGAGTGGATAAGTGCTGGTTTTGGCGAGGGAAGGTCCATCCTGTTGCAGTTCTCGCGAACCAGGCGGAAGTAAGGGTCTTGGTCGATGGCGCAGGGAATCAGACAGGGCATAGCAGCAAGCTTCTTCGAGCGTTTGTAGGTCTTGTCGTCTTCACCCCAAATGAAGGGGTATGATGAAGCGAAAGCGGCAACGCACTGCTTGGCAGCAAATGCATTGCTGCCGATGTTGGTTGAACCATCGAAACCAAATGCGCCCCGTACTTGGTTGTTGGTGATTAACTTCTCGAACTCGGTGGTGTTGAGACTAAAGTGTCGGTTGTAGCCGGATGTGAAGAACTCGGAGTCAATGTACATGAAAGTCTTCTTCACATCGAAACCGAGGGAAATGATGTCCTTGGCGTTCTGCCGCGAGAACTCGTAGACCTCCTCCTGCTTGAGCTTTTCCTTGAACAAGAACTTCTCATCGTCGGTCAACATGATAACCAGTGGAACGTCGAAGACATCTTGCAGCCACTTTGTGAACTCAAAGGGTATCGTGTGACCAATGTGCATGGCATCGCTGCTGGGACCGCGACCAGTGTATAGTAGGAAGTCGTCTCCACGCTCGTATGTATCCAGAATCAGCTCCAGATCGCGGTGTGAGAAGAAGAGGCCTCGCCGTAACCAGCGATGTGGCTTGTGGCCTGTAGCGCGCTCGAATCGTTCCAGCAGCGGTTGGTCTATGAGCTTCGTGGCCCACTTCTCTGAGATCTTGACATAGTCGAATTGCTTGACGTTTCCATGCTCGTCAACTCCCGCTTGTACGTCCCAGGGATTGATTTCCTGCTCTGTTGCTTTTGAGACGGGCTGTGTCGCTGTGTCGGAAAGCGATAGGGCGGCGACGGCCGGTGGCTCGGGCTCAGTCATCGCGACGGTTGTGTTGGAGTTGGAGTTGGGGAGAGGTTTCAATAGGGCCAGTCCAATGTGTTGCGGTTGACTCACTATTCGACAATTGTAGACTCCACTTCAATTTGGCGCTCCTGCACCTGCAGTAGACCAGCCCCGCACTGTGCCACATTTCATCTTTGCGCCACGACTCAGCCACGTCGGCGCTGGCGGGAGCAGATGCCGATGCATGTCAGCAAAACTCGTCATGGTCGTGAGAGCTCCAGGCGTTTCTATCGTTGATCGTCACACCACCCATACCAACGTATCGCCTTAACCCGCCTCAACACGACTCCCTAGCCTGTCCAATTGTGAATTCACAGCTGGATGCGCTTGACGATGCGACTTCATCACCTGAGATAGAAGACCGCGCGTTACAGGCTGCCTCGAGCTCCTACCTACTAGAATCTCACATGCACTGCCCTCAACTACCTAACCACGCCGAAAGAGACTCCGGATTGACCACTAGGACGTTAAAATGGTCAAATTCTACTCCTCCAGCGAGACTTACTCGTACCCTTTCCCTGCCGTCTCGCTCGCCTACTTCCTCCGCTACCCTAATCCTTACTCCACTCACGTGCTTTCCACCGACACCATCGCCCGTCACTATGATGCCGAGACTCAGCGCCTAACGACTATACGCCTGCACTTAAAACGCTCAAAGCTTCCCTCTGCTGTTCTCAAGCTCGTACCGCGGTCCCTACTTGGCGCCTCGGCTGGCGGAGAATCGCAGTCTTACATTCTTGAAAAGTCGGTCGTGGACATCAAAGAGGGATGGATGGACACTGAATCCCGGAATCTGGAGTGGACAGGTGTGTTGTCTGTTGTCGAAAGGCAGAAATTCATCCGTCCATCGCCATCAGTGGCAGAGGACGTGAAGATGCGGCAAGGCATGGAAGGCGCTACGCAGCGTCATGGCTTCATCAACTTTGGCGGTAAGGGAGCTGGTGCCAGAGTTGAAGATTCGGGTGAGACTACCGACGTCACAAGCTCCGTCACATTACACAGTCACATTGGCGAGACCTGGAAAAAGAAGCGAGAGGCTGCAAGGGAGGACGCCGTAGAAGAGGAACAGCCGCAAAAGATGGGCTTCTTGAGAAGCTGGGGCACCGCGGCTCTTCAGCGCAACATCGAGAAGATTGGTCTGACACGTGCGCAACGAAGTCAACCAAATGCGCGTGAAGGCATGAAAGTGGTTCTGGAGCGTATGCGGGAAGGTGGCCTTGTTGGGGTACTGGAGGGCATGCGACAAGATCGCGAAGCTATCCTCGCCGGCCGCCCACTGGCGACCCCAAGGGCAGTAAACAAGGACGAATAATCTCTCTGCCACTCAGAACAGAGGGTGGTCTCTAGCCATTCGATCGAATGACGGGTCTTATGCTTGCGATTTGAACATTCAGCGACGGCGCAACGGTCTCTCCTCCTTTTCTGTTTCTTTTTGTCATCCCCTCGCCCTCGAGGTCAGTTGAGCTGGGTTCTGTGTTACTATTATGCTTCTCGCATTGCATTATGCTCTGGGTTGAGACGACAGCAACGATTTTAAAGCGACAAACGAGTTTTACGTACCACACAGCGAGTTTCGTAGGCGCCGTGTCTTTGCCAAATCGGCCATAAAAATCTAAAGTCCATTGCAGCGCTGCATTCTCTTGTGGTTTGAGATGTGAACGTTATTGCTGGTCGTTCATTCTGCTTTGTCGATCAAGTCGCTCTTCCTCTTCAGCATATTGCGTTTTTTGGTGTCAACTCAACTCAAAGCAGTACTCATCTCTTTGCTCAAACCCAATAGCCCATTATCGATTGTTTGCACAGCGCCACTCTCAATTATATCGATTGCCCGATGAACAGTGCTGAGTACCTACTACCGCCACTCTCCGGCTGCGATGACCCGGAACGCTTGATAACGGATGGCTCTATGCAAAGCAGCGATAGCTCGATATGGCACGAACGACTTAACCAATCTGATAGCTTTGTTGAAGGTCAGTGTGGTACTGGGCGATCATATTCCCATAGTCACTAAAGAAAATTGCCACAGTCTACAGAAGACACGATGTATACCACTCCCAAATCTGCACACTAGACTAGTTAAGAAGCCATCACGCATACAACACCTCCCCCGAAGTCTCTAAACACGCCAAATGGCTCATCGAAACACTTGCGATCGTCGCTCGACAGGAAGAGGTCCTACCGTACATTGCCCAGCCCTACCATACACCACCCAACAGCCCCTCCGCTTTCTCCTAGGACGCGATCTCGGAACCACCTCCAGGAAGAGAGAACCTCCTCTTGCTACGTGACGGCCTAGAGGGTAGGGGTAGAGCCATGATGGGCCGACCTTTTGTGGATAACGCAGATATCCTTGCGGAAAATCGATCTTCCTAACTATGGAACGAGGCGGATTCTGAAAGTATCTAAGTTTTTCGAAATACAACAGCTTGCTCTACATTCTTGCTTCGTCCCAAATCTGGTTTTGGGATTCGAGAAGTTGGAGAGTCCTTACAGGGAACGTGGGGTTAGATTTATGAGTGGAGAACATGCGTCACCTAGGGATGTGGTGGTGGGTGATAGAGATGTGGTGTTGGGCATTACTCCTCTGCCGATGGGAGGCTTTGATGGACCCTTTGATGTGAGAACTCCAGCTCAACCTTGAGTATGCCGGAACAGGACGATTTGATATAGGCTGGCAGCAAGAAGTAATTGCGCAGAAGGGTGCTCAACTATGGATATACTCTTCACTAACAGTAAAACATGCGTGCGAATAACCCCCTGGACTCTGCTGATAGCGATGCAACTTGACAAATCAAAGCAGGGTTGCAGAGTGGCTGCTTCGCGCTTACTGCATCTGAAGGCGACGGGAGGAGCTAGGCTAAGGCTTACATTCAGCCGCAGCTATCTCCATATGGCTTCTACTTCAGCTTTCCGTCACCATGCTGTCTCCTCCACTTAATTCAGCGCACCACGTAGTTGCTCAATGCGACGACCCCCAAGCTGCGTCATTTCCTCACCGACGTACCCAACCATGCCATACTGCCGCATACCCGGGATGATGGAGAAGCCAGCTTCGACGACATCTGCCAGCCTTACGCGAAAGAGATGGTGGGTTATACTAAGATCTTACGATGTTGCGCATAGGCTTTGAAGGTTGATTTTGAGTGGGTGTGGATCGACTGATCATGGACAATTCAAAATAGGGGTTACGCTGTTGCTCCTTTTGTATTTACATGGAGCAAGTATCATAATGATAGGTTGTTTAATACTCAATTTGGTCAGAAAAAGCTGCCCGAATGGAACGGCCAAGGCCGCACACATTCAACTCGATACACAGCAAGTGAAAGCATGAAGGGTGAAGCTTATAAGGATCATTTGTTTAACGTGTTCTAGCATGTCAACATCAGCGTGAGATGCGCTTAAGCATAAGCCAACCTCTCCTCCGTCCAACCCGGCCTCAGATACTCGGAGTCGAAGCTTGAGCTCCAACTACTCTCAACAGCATACTCCTGCGCAAGCTGCACATCAACCTGCGCACCCTCTTCCGACTGCGCCCACACACTCAGCCCGATCACGTTGTCGCCTGAGTAGTTGAGAATACCCGGTGGAACAGGGAACTTGATCTCATTTCCAACATACGGGTTAAAGCGCGCATATTGGTAGCCGTTGACGAAGAGCTGCGCACGAATAGTCTTTGAGCCGACGGCGTTAAAAATGAAAGCGAAAGAAGCATCAACTTCGGCAGGGACGTCGAGAGGAATGGTCGTGCGGTAGAACTTGATGTCAGCACCCTCGAAACCGGTGGATGGCGAACCGGACGCCCATTCAGAGTCGTCGAAGCCGGGGAGGTGCCATCCGAGACGTTCGGCTGTAAGACCGCCTTCGGCGAGGGGTCCGCGTACGGGATCAAGCAGCGCAGTTTCGCCACCGGCTTCACCGGCGATCTTCCAGGATGTGAAGTTTGCGCCTTGCAGAGTAGCACCGAGGATACCGCGGGGGTTGGTAGCACCACCGCGAAGGTCGTGGCCGGTGTTGTCCTGTGCGACGAGCAACACGTTGGTGCTGTTCTCGTGTAGAGTTGCGTTGGCGAAAGACAGTGTCATGTTGCCTATGCCTAGGGTAGTATTGCCCAACCACGATCCGATCAACTCACCGTTCAACCACGCGCTCCAGCCGAAAGCAAGACCACCCTGAACGGAGAGCTTTACACCGGTAGCTGCACCATCGAAGTAACCGCGGAAGAGATGGAAGCTGTTGTGGAATCCGTATTCGTCAACATAGAGAACAGGTAGGGTGTCGGGCTTGGTCGGGTTGGGAGTGGTGAGATGGTCAGCGACAACCCACGCAGCACCGCTGTCATCGTACTCTGGCGTCTTCTCTGGGAGTCCTTCATTCACCTTCCAATTGTCCAGAGCAGGGAGGTTGATAGTGCCGTTGAATGCAGCAATATGGGCCTTCAAGCTGCCGTACGATGTTCGGGAAGTCGCTAGCTCCTTTCCGTTCCAGGAAAGTGTTTGCGTACTGCCAGCGGCGAATACTTCGATGTCGGTGCTGTTCATGATGTCACCCTTAAGAGCAAGAACACCAGCATCTAGAGCTGCACTGCGGACGAGGTACGGGCCCTGGACAAGCACCGATTGGTCAACCGGTGCGAAGGGGTCGTTCGAAAGATTAGGAGCCCAGAAGAGGTACGCAGTGGGCTTATCAGCGACAACAACCTTCACGCCATTGTCGAACTGGTACACGTTCATGCCGGAAACCTTGTGGATGTTGGTTGTGAGACCTTGGGCCTCCGCATGGAAGGTCGCGTTCGAGCTGGTTCCGTTGCTGGCTAAGGAGCCCTTAGAGGCACCCTTGATGTGGAACTCAACAGACTCTCCAATACCAGTTGACAGTACAACGACTGGCTTGGAATCTATAATGGCATATGTGAGAATCTCGGCGGTAGAATAGGTGAGGGTGTTGTTGCCCAAAGCGAAGTCTGTAACAAGGATCTTGGACTGGTGACCATCGAGAACAATCGAACCGGCATGCTGAGGAATAGTCATGTTTCCGACCGAAGTGCTGACATGGAGTTTAAACGACTCCTTAGTGGCTGAGGAAGACGTGGAGTGAATCGTAACGTAGAAAGCAGCGTTGGTAAGGGGATTGCGGAGCTCACTAGCCTCAACAGCGGAATTTGTTGTGTATGAGCTTGAGATACCGAGACGGTTGGTGACGGTAAGATGGTCGGCAACACGGGTGAACATGGCCAAGTTCTTGGTCTCGTAGTATTTGGCGCCGATCTCACGGTTCTCGCTAATGGGACTGCTGTAATCGTAGGAAGTAGCTGTAACTGGAGCTGCTAGAGCACCCCAGTTGGTTCCTCCGAACATCATGTAGAGTGATACGGCGGTTACACGTTGGGAGATAAGGTTGCGATAGAAGAGGTTGGCAAAGTCAGCTCCAATGTCGCCTGGACAGCCACCCTCAGGTCCACCCCATGGGTTGTAGGAGCCACCCTGGAATTCGGGGAAGAAGCTTGGCTGGGTGGGAGAAACCTCCACGAAATGGTCGTAGTAGTCAATGACCTGGTACGCTACATACTCTCCGTTGGTACCAGTGCATTCGTCGAGGTTGCAAGACCAGCAAGACGGGTAGCTGTCCAGTCCAGCAACATCGACATTGCCCACAGCACCGGGCGCAAAGTCCTTACTCCAGCTCTTGGTGTTCATGTTCGGATCGTTGTGAATAAGAGGAACATCAATACCGTGGGCTCGCGCAGAATCCTCTAGTGCTTGCATATATCTTCCGGCAGCGTCGTTTGGAATCTTCTCTTCGGTATCCTTCCACTGCTCGCCATACTCATTTTCAATCTGGTAAACAAGTGCATTGCCACCCTTAGTTACAAGATGCTTGGAGGTAAGCTCAGAGAACTTGGAGAAGTAGGGGTCTAGAGCCTGAAGGTACCTTGGATCGTCATCTCGGAGCTTGCCATACGCTCCAGTTGTGAGCCATAGCGGGAAGCCTCCGGCGTTGGCTTCAGCATTGACGTATGGGCCCGGTCTGGTAATAACGTACAAGCCAACGCGTTCCGCAATCTCAAAGAGCTTAGTGAAGTCGTGGGCGCCGCTCTCAAAGTCCAAGGTCTGATTGTTGGCACTGTGGTAAGCCCAGTTGCCGTAGAAAGCAAAAGCCGTGAAGCCTGGTCGAGGTTAATTCCAGCTCATGGTGTGTAGCGAATACATCCACTTACCCGCCGCCTTGATCTTCTCCAGCAAATCTTCCCAAACCTCGTAAACGGGGATGCGCCAGTAGTGTATTTCTCCGGAGAAGACAAAAAGACGCTTGCCATTGACCTTGAAGGAGTAATGGTCCCACTGTACGACATCGTTCAACCCGTTGTCGTGTAATGGCCAAGCACTAGGTGTATTATTTTGAGCATTGACACCGGACCCGTTTGGCAGAGTAGCCAGCGAAGACAAGGCCGAGAGCCACGAGAGCCCTGAGAGAGTCTTCATGATGGATGTAGGATGAAGATGTCGAAGCCAATGAGCGCCGTCACCATCGTATCGGACATGCTGAGAGTTTATGAGCACTACGCAAGGTACCGAACCCCAGTCGTCCCCGAATTGCAAACAAGACGCTAATGCCGCGCTATGATGGAATGCATCGTGGGTTGCGGGGATGTTAAGGTCTTCTCAATGGTGGAATTGAGATGCCATTCTGTGAACGCTCCACTGGGTGCGCCGAGGCCCGGGTAATACGTAGTCAACTTAGCATCCGAGGCGGATGGATTGCGCAGGTGGGTTAGCACCACGGAATTCTTAAATTGCCCCCGTTCTAACAAGACGAGGAACAGGACACTGGGGAAGAGGAGAAAGTTTTGCGGGATCATGACATGATGCGGCGTGCTTGGAAGACGGGAATCAGTCCAGAATGAGCTCGGTTAGTGTTTCGCCTTCGACGGGGACCGGTCGACACCGTATCCTCAGCCTTCGCGGCTATGCATCAGTGAGAACTTCTGTTGATGGAGAGTTGAACACCAGATGCTCGAGCTCCTCTATCGAGATGATGCAAGATTGTCTTCTGGCAGAATACGGTAAATGGCGGCATTGAAGCTTCGGGGTAATGCAGCCGGTTCGATATTATCAGTCTCCATCTTTCGGTACCCCTGGCTGAATAAGCAAACCTGCGCTGATGCCAAAAGACGTCTCCACTGATGTACTTGACGAGATAATAAATCAAGACAAGCGTCAAGCTGAATGTTCAAAGACGTCATTACCGGGGCTGCTCTGGGGCTTCGCGGTGGCTTGGTCACGAGTACCTAGCTCGAATCGGTTGGAGAAATCATGTGAAAGATTAGTTTATTTCAGACATTTCTGCATCACGACTGCGGGTAAATCAAACACAGCGAATGCACGTATGTGAAAAGTGCGCGTTGCTTGTGTCAATTGTTGCATTCGCGCGTCGGGAAGAGCACACAAGCACGAGCACTGACCCTCAATGAGCCCAGCCAGCCTGAAAAGCGCATCCGAGAAACCTTTCTCCACTTTCCGTCACTACACATAATTCCGTCTAACAACGACTGTACTCAATCTCATGGGGTATTTATGCAGCTAGAATTTACTCGTTGTCCTTAACGTTGATAACGGTCGACTTGAACTTGCGAGCGGAAACCTTGCGGTGGAACAGAATGTCGAGCTCACGGTATGAGCGGCCCTTGAATTCGGGGAGGCCGAAGTAAGCGCTGACAAAACAGACGCAAGCCGTGCCACCCCATACGTATCCGCACTTGCCAGCCATGTTCCAGCCGGTGGGGTTGAGCATCCGCGAAGCTAGGTAGATCATGGGAATTTCCGCGACGTAGTATGCAGCGCGCCCAACACCAGTGCTCAGAGCGCGGAGACGGATTGAAGATGTTTCGGCAATGATCGAGTATGAAATCGGGCCCATAGCTCCTGCGAAGACGAACGAAATGACGACAGCTAGACACGCTTGGGCGTAGTTGGTTACACTGCTCTGGGTAATCGAGGCGCAGATTCCGAGAATGAAGAGCAGACAGATGTTGATGGCCGTACCCGTAAGATAGATTGTTCGACGGCCGAACCAGTTGCTCAATGGCCACGAGCAGATATTGGCGACTAGTTGTAGACACGAGTTGATCAGGTTGAGCTTGAACGAGAAGTCGGAAGACATGCCAGCCTCTGCAAACAGTCAGTCATGCACTTCCAAAGCTTACGACAAAGTACCACTTACGCTCGAAGAAGAAGGTCGCCTGGTTGGCAATCAAGTTACCGGCAAAGTTCTGCGATGCGTAGATTAAGCAGGTAATGATTGTTCGGCGAAGATCGGTTCCCTTGACAAGGTCAAGCAGGGAAGGCTCGCCACCTTCATGGACTTCAAGTTGCACTGTGCGTTCCATCATAGCAAGCGTGTCCTCGGCGGTCGCCTGGGTTCCGTTTCTACGACCGAGACGCTTGATGGACTTCAGTGCCTGTTCTTTGCGTCCTCTACGTACGAGCCACCATGGCGACTCGGGTGCGAGAAAGACGAGGACCATAAGAGGGGTCTGAGCCTGTTAGCCTTCGTGTGGTTATTTGTAAGGAGATTGTACTTACGGGGAAGATCCACTGGAGGGCCAAGGGACCCCGCCATGCCCACTCATCATTTCGATTGTTGTAGCTGTAGGTAGCACCGGCGACGATGATGCTGCCAATAGACCAAGACATCTGGAGAGTGGCCGTGCAAACTCCACGAAGGACGAGAGGGACAACCTCACTTGCGTAGGCAGGCGAGTTGGCGATGAACATGCCCCATGGAACGCCTTCGAAAGCTTGTCCAATGACAAGAACCGCGAGTGAATCAGCCTAAGCACGTGGTGTTAGATGAGGCAATTGGACCGTGGCTAAGATGACTTACAAAGAAAGAGATGAAAATGGTTGCGTTCATAAGAGTAAGAGCCAAGAGGGTCGTCCACCGGTAACCAAGACGATTGGTGATGGGACCAGCAAGGAATACACCAATGAATGCACCACATTGTCCGGCTTGGAAGAGTGAACTCTGCCACTTGGTGGGAATGGTTTTGCCATCCTCGCCGGCGACTTGGACACCATATCGTTCTTTGAATGCGGAAAGAGCAACGAAGTTACCGTTCAAGAACATGTCGAAAGACTCCATGACCTGCTCAGTGTGAGGAACGATCTCCTGAGATGACCAACAGGGTGCCAAGACTTACGATAGTAAAGCAGAAGACGAAAGCCCAGAAGCAAGCCATAGGGTGATCCTTGATTGCCTCCAACATTCCCATCTCATGCTCGCGGTTTTCAGCTTCCTGAGCATCTGTCATGA
Source organism: Alternaria sp. 'sect. Undifilum' (assembly GCA_024321975.1). Classification (NCBI taxonomy): domain Eukaryota; kingdom Fungi; phylum Ascomycota; class Dothideomycetes; order Pleosporales; family Pleosporaceae; genus Alternaria; species Alternaria sp. 'sect. Undifilum'. The sequence goes on from JAJJZI010000006.1 coordinate 3,306,858, forward strand.
GCTCCTTGTCTTCAAAAATCTCAGCTTGATGGTTAGAGCTCTTCTCCAAGACGCCATCGTCGTCCGCAAGGGTAGCATCTCGCTTGGGTTCGGCTAAGCCCGTCATTTCTGATTAGCGTGCAGTACTATTGGACGCCACGAATAGCGAAGAACGAATAAGCAAAATCCGGTGCCAAAAGCCAAGCGGACATGGTGAGATTGGGAGACCTTGGGAGAGCTTATATACTCCACACATCTTTGGAGTCGGCCTCGGCGTGGGAACACTCTGCTGACATGCCTAGTTTAGCCCATGGGGCCCCGCAACATGCTTTCAAGGATGCATATTATCTTCACGGATCCTTATTGGCGGGTCTCTGGGGTAGCAAGAAGCTTGGGTCCGAGCAGAGCCGTGTAGGACCCTTTAGCCCGAAAAGTAGCTATTTGGAGACTTGCTATTGATGCGAAAATCAAAAGCCAAGAAGTAGCGGTAGCTTATTTGGGTGAGCCTGCCGTACAGCAGCGGTTGGAGAAGCTGCGCAATCCACGTCTTGCGGAAATACTCCTTGTTAAGCATTAGTGAGACTGGATAACGGGTGTAGACCGTTGCTAGACTTCGTGTGCGCTGCATGCCGGTCTGTAGCGGATGGGATGTTGGTAAATGATGGACTGACTGCGCGGGTATCGCACCACCACATCCCACCTTGCCCGTACGGCCACGAAAGTCGACGGACTTGAGGAAGGATGGTTGGATTGCTAGTGCTCAACAAACAACCAACAGACATCTAGGGGATGACCTCTTCCCCATCTTAGTAAAAACGCAAAATCAATATCTGCTGTGGATGAAGAGAACACAGGGAATGCAAAGCCGGTCGCATGGCATCGCGTGTCCAACCCACAAACCAAAAGCTGGGCTGACCTAAGATCATCTGTCCTGACACGACTAGACTCGTAAAATCGGGAACTACATCCAGTCCTGGCAAGCGCTGGTGGGTCAAATAAGCAGACTGGATCTTCGGTAACGTGTCGTGCAATGCTCTGAGATGACATGTTTTTCATGGCCAGTGTATATTGAACATGGCGACGAAATGGTGAGACGCAAAAAGACCGTCTTAACGTTGACTTCAACTCGATGTATACAATCGCGTCAACCACTCCGTTGACAAGACGAGTGGTGCTTCGTGTTCCGGTCGGTCACTCTTCGGTGGAGTAGCATGGATGCTGCTTGTATCTCGGAGTAATCATCGCCGCGGCAGTCTGCAAAATGATTCTAGGCTAGAGTTTCTTTGTGAGAGATCGTCAAGTATCAAATCTTCAGCAAGCAAGCCGCTTCTAGGAAGCGGTCCGCATACCACTCTTAAAAAGCTCCGTACGTGGACATATCAACCTAGGGATGACCGGATCCAGAATATAGCCACGGGAGTGTACTGCTACCCAACCATCGGTCATCGGCTCTGGGGCTCTGGAGTAGAAGTGTGAGTGATCTAAGTAAACAGGATATGTACAAATGCATGTATACACTGTATACGAGGAAGATCCGTCTGCCACTGGTAGAGTCTATATCTTGGCGCGGTTAGCAATTCATTGTCATTTATTGAGGTTGTAATCCGATAGAATGAGAGCTTTACTGTCACTGCAGCAGAGTTGTGTAGTCTAGATTCCGTGCAGCATGCGACAATAAAAGCGTGCGGGCGGCATGAGGATGTTGCAGGAGATGCAAGGCGGGGAGAACTTGCTGTCGAAGCTACGGTAACTGTTGCTAGTGCAGCAGTACCTAGCGCCGCACCGGTCCGCTTCGTTCTAGCCTCTCCTCCATGGCTATCGCGGAGACGTCGAACGCCTTTTTGCACCAGAGGAGAGTCGCGGGACGTTTTTGTTTGCCAGGATCGAAGAAAGACTCTCTACATTGGAGAAAAGTCGCGATGATATCAATACCGCTGCTACAACCTCTCTCGCTCCAGTTCTGAGCACGAAGATGCAGACCAGCAGTAATGTTCAATTGAGGAACGAATTTGTTAATAATGGTCCTCTGTATGTTGCACAGCCGATGCGTTCTGTCATAGTGTATGGTGCGTCTTGCATGTGCAAAAATTCAGTGTGACCAAGACCGACCGAGTCCTCAAGCCGCTCTCTGGTCACCGTATGTGTGATTCACGCGGATATCACACTTCATAACATTGTCATGCAAAACGTCAGGGCAGTGGCGTGAGTGGAGCTATTCTTTGCCGCTCATATACGTGATGTATGATATCGTAGTTTACATTATATGCTTTTGCTATTTGACACCCATCACGGCACCTAGTTCTTGGGCTTGTACTCGGAAGGGTTGATCATAAGCTCGGGCCTGACGTACTTGTCAAAGTCAGCCTCGCTGATGACCTCGAGCTTCAGCGCGGCCTCCTTGAGCGTGAGATTGTTCTTATGTGCGTATTTAGCTGTTTTGCTAGCAGCGTCGTAGCCGATGACGGGGTTGAGGCGGGTAACAAGCATGAGACTATGTCGAGTTAGCTATGCGAAGGACATGTGATCAAAGTCAAGTGACATACCTCTCGCTCATGATAGAGCTGATGCGCTTCTCATCAGCCTCCAGGCCAGCCACGAGATTCTTCTCGAAACTCCTCATAGCGTCGGCGAGCAGGCGCGAGCTGTGGAGTAGATTGCGGATCATGACGGGCTTGAAGACATTGAGCTCAAAGTTACCTTGCGAGCCAGCGAATGTAGTGGCGGCCTGGTTACCGAAGACCTGGGCGCAGACCATGGTGAGGGACTCGCACTGTGTGGGGTTGACCTTTCCGGGCATGATGGAAGATCCGGGCTCGTTCTCAGGCAGCTTCAGCTCACCGAGACCGCATCGGGGGCCGGAACCGAGGAAACGGATGTCTTGAGCGATCTTGAAGAGAGAGGTTGCGAGGGTGTTGAGCTGGCCGTGGGCCTCGACAATGGCATCGTGGGCAGCGAGGGCTTCGAACTTGTTGGGTGCGGTGACAAAGTCCTTGCCAGTCATCTTGCTGACTTCTGAGGCAATGTCCTCGGCGAAACCCTTGAACGTGTTGATGCCAGTTCCGACGGCTGTTCCACCCTGGGCCAACATCTTGAGGCGCGGGAGACAGGTCTTTATCCGCTCAATGCCAAAATCGAGCTGTTGTACGTATCCAGAGAATTCCTGACCCAGAGTCAAGGGTGTGGCGTCCTGCAAGTGTGTCCTGCCAATCTTGATCAAGTTCTCCCACTGGTCGGCCTTCTTCTTCAGCGCGTCGCGCAGGCTGGCGAGGGCAGGAAGGAGAGACTCGTCGAAATCGAGAACGGCGGCGATGTGCATGACGGTGGGGAAGGTGTCGTTGGACGAGGCAGACATGTTGACATGGTCGTTGGGGTGGACTGGCTTCTTGCTGCCCATTGTGCCGCCGAGAATCTCAATGGCGCGGTTGGAGATGACTTCGTTTGCGTTCATGTTGGACTGGGTGCCAGAGCCAGTCTGCCAGACGACAAGAGGGAAATGTTCGAGGAACTTCAGGGAGGCAACCTCGTCAGCAGCCTGCTGGATGGCCTTTCCAAGCTTCGGGTCTGCATGGTATTAGCAGTGTAGCTCCCCCATTTCGGCAAGACGCCATACCCAGCCCAAACTTCATGTTGACCGTGGCAGCAGCGCCCTTGAGGATGCCGAAGGCGCGCACAATAGGCGGCGGCATGCGGTCCTGGGGCTGGTTGATCTTGAAGTTCTCCAGCGAGCGCTCAGTCTGAGCTCCCCAGTACTTGTCCGACGGGACCTGGATCTCGCCAAAGGCGTCGCTCTCGGTGCGCGTGTTGGCCATGCTGCTGGTGACGCTGAATTGGCGACGCTGGAACTGGCTCTGCAACTGGCTCTGCAACTGGCTCTGCGTCTTCAATGGGGTGAGTCGAGTGGTGGAGGGCGGGCGCGTGCTGCGGGCACAGCAGAAGGAGGGGCTGGCCTTTGCATGTGCGAGTGACGATAGCGCTCCGGCCTCGGCGGCGCGGAGCTTGGTTGCGCTTCGGAACATGGTTGCTGCTGCAGCTGCTGGGGGGCTAATTGATGTGCGCAGTGAAGACTAAGGCGCAAGTCGCGAAGCAGAAAAAATCCCCCAGTCCAGGCGCTCTGACCTCATGCCCGCGGGAACTGCCTCCGGTCTTTCCCGCGGCCTTCGGTGAGGGCACGTGACTAAGCAAGTGCCAAGCCTCAGGTGGGATCCCCCTCTCGCATGCACAGCTGGCAAAAGTCCCTGGCTAACTTTCCCCACCAAGCCGGAATACCGCCATCCCGCACTTTGTGCTTCTTCCGCTCTCCCTCCGCTGTCCGGCGTCAGTCTCTGAGCATTGGCCTTGAATGGCCTGTGATGACCTGTGCATGCGCCGTCAAGCGTTCCGTCGCCTCTTCTGCGCTGATGCGGCGGTCCGCTCGTGTCCACGCCTACCTCCCAACACCTGGGTCCTGCACGCGTAGGACTCCTAGATGCGACGTCTCGCCCCTGTCCTTCTGACGGAGACTCTGGGGCGTTAGCGGCATACTATGTAGATATGCTTTGCCTGCTTCAGTCGGTCTAGTCGACTTCTGCACAGTCACCGATCAAAAGCTTCGGCATTATCGGGCACACCCTGTTGAGTGAAACACACCTCGTAACCCAAGGCCTGTCCCCCGCCCAAACTTCCGTCTGCCGTCTGCGTGGCGGTATTGCATTCGGCAGAGGGTCCGATTTATTGGGTTATGGTGGTAGATTCCGCTCTCTCTACTGACAATCTAGAGCGACCGTGACAAACGACCAAGTACGTTTAGAAGCTAGGTTGCGGCGTGACGCCCTGCAACCATGTGCCCTGCGCTTTCCTGGTCATGTTAGAGTAACGTAGCGAGTCAAGTCGGAGAGCACCTGATCTGTCTCCACCATCCTCTTCGATCCATGCTGGGCGCGAGCCTTTGCGCGAGCCAGCGTAACATGGAGCTAATGACCCCTCATCTTCACCTACGGCCCAGTTTCCCAGCCTCAACAAACGATTCTGTCTGTCTCTGCTGCCTGTTGTCCCTTCCCAGCCTACTCTTGTGCCTTCACATCTGCTTCACTCTCCCCTGTACTCCGTTTGTGAAGCACGGGTTCAGCTTGGCCGCACGTACTTGCTTGGCCGCAGATAAGGCTTCCATGACGCTCATCGAGCCTTCTGCTACGAAGCCCTCTACCCACCAACTGCCTCAATCACGGCTCAGGATTTAGTGGCAACAGTTCCACCTCTGTATTCGATAGCATCGACATCCACCTTCATCCTGACACTCGCTTACGACCACTTGACACACCTTACGCTACCGTTTGTGAGAGCAAGCAGCGATTTCTCTACAGCAAAGCCCGCATGGCTCAGTCTGACTACGGCGCGGCTTCTTGGGCTCAATTTGCGACTGGTGCTGGGAACCCGGATGCAGAGCTGACTGCCCCGCTTCTTTTCGCACAGGGACCATTTCAACAACAACTTCCGCCCATGTATCAAAGTCAACATCTGCTCAATGGCAACTCTTCCATGTCTCAGCTTCAGGATGTGTCGAATCTGCCTGTGAGCAGTCGCCCGCCGATAGGCCCGCCTTTGCCGTCTATTGGAAACCGTAACCAACACTATCCTCCTTACGCTCACCCATATCAGTTCGTAAATCCCCAAAGGCCGTCGCCAGTCTGGAATGGCGCTGAACATTTGCATCCTGGCCAGGCGTCTTATGATCCTGGCGTCATGCTACAAGGCTACCAGCCGTTCTATCATCCGGGAGCATCGAATTACAACGGGCATTTACCCGGATTATCTAATGCAGGACCCCCTTCACATGGCCGACGCCGCTACGACCAAGAAACGAGTGTGGGGTCAATCGCCCGTAATGCACATGCAGACAATGTACGCGGCCCTCGGGAAAGGCACCGAGAAGCACCACCGGGAGCCCGGGCTGAAGATCCGAGACCACCACCCCAAGCACCGATTCACAGACGTGAACAAACGCGTCCTGGATTCGACCAACGTGCGTGGATATCACCTGAGAGTTCAAGCCGGCGGTCAGACGGTAGCACGTCCCCGCGCGCGTCAAATCGCCGGAACTTCGAGCGGTATTCAGTTGACCTCTCACATTCGAGCACGTCGTCTGACGCAGAAGAGGCGGCTGCCCGTGCGCCACCGTTGAATCGTTTGAGGCACCGACCACGAGAAGTGCGACCACGATACGCGGGCCGCCACCCGCACGTTGATCCCAGCATTGCCACTGCTCGGCAGATTGAACAACTCAAAAACAGCCTGCAGCGGCATCTACCAAGTGCGCTTCCAGAGAAAGCGTCCAAGGCTTGTGACATCTGCCAGAAAGATTATGCTATGACACATGTATCGCCCTCGGAAGAGGAGGAGATTGCCATTGAACTGGCGTGCGGACACACGTTTGGGGAGTTTTGCATAAGTCAATGGGTGAGTGTGAGTACGTCGAAGATGATGGATGCCTGCTAAAACAACGTAGTTTGATACGTGCAGAACACACAAGAACAAAGTCACTTGTCCCATGTGCCGGAAGCAGCTCATCGAAGCACCCCGATGCATCCAGACCATGATGCACGCATTTCCACGGGGTCAAGCGTTCATGGATCTACTTGCTCGCGAACATTTTCATGCCCATGATTTCCGTGCCAACTTTTACCAGGCGTGAGGGTTGCAAGGTGAGATTTCTGAATCAGGATGCAGTTCTTCAAGCTATGGTATCATTGTTGGACGCGGGATAGTCCTGACCGGCGTATGCAGGCGTCGAGGTCTGGTAGGGAGTTGTAGTGACGGTTGCACACTGTGTGCGTAATTCGGGGGGGGGGTACAAAGGGAGTCAGATTGGATATGTACATAACATGTGGCGAGCATGAGATCAACATCAGCATCTTCGTCGATAACCGCACTTGCATGTCAGGACCTTGCGTCGATCGCAGAGGGGGATCCACTTATCCACTTGCCGATATGCCTGCAATTCATCGTTGCCCGGAGCACACTTAGCCCAAAACATGCACCCCGCCATCAACACAAACTTGGCCCTCTACACGCTGCACCCGTCAAACTGCAAAGTCGTGTGAAGCATTGGGCTGCACAAGGACTGTCGCCGACTGCTTGCGCCCACGCTGCTAACCCTTTGCTTCTTCGCGCCTGCTTGTCCCCCGCGGCTATTAGCTTGCTGCCATCGAGACCGCCCCTTCTCCGCCGCCCCAGTAGCCCGTCATGGAAGACGGCAACAGAGACAGCTTCCAGCTGCCCGTCCCTCCACCCCCACTGCAGACTCGCGACAAGGCAATGGATCGCCCAGGCACGCCGAGCGAGGCTTTCATGAGCCCGCAGCAGACGCCCCAGGGCAGCCCAAGCAAACACCACCAGCCGCCCGGCGCATTCGATCTGCCGCACGTCTTTGAGAATGCCATGAGGCTGCTGCCTACCATGGGCTCGCCCTCCAAGACGAAGCCCGGATCGCCAACATCACCCAACAAACTGCAGCTTGGCAGTGGTGGAGCCGATTACAACGCACAGGACAGTCCAAGTTTCGCACCGGGCAGCCCCGCACGCAAGTCGAATCAGGAGAATACGCCCCCTAGTGGTCGTCCAGGCCTGCAGAAGGAGCCGAGCTATCTCACACACGCAGCGCAGTCGCGGCAGGAGCCCTACAGAACGCGCGAAGAAGGCCAGTCAACACGCTACATCAACGGCCCACAGCGCCTGTCGCCAGAGGAACTGGAAAAGGCGAGAAAACCGGCAGTAAAGCGCCTGGCAAACGTGACCCAGCTGTGTAAGGCCCTCGCCAAAGCCCAATGACGCAGTGCTAATGGAACCTCCAGACTTCCTCGACTACTATTACGACCTCCTTACCTACGTACACAGCCGCCAGAGCCGGCTCTCCCAGTTCAAGGCCCAGAATCCTCCCCCGCCCGACACACCAGAAGAAGAGTACAACGATGCCCTTGCACAATACCTCGGCCGCGAGCGTGCCAACCTCCGCAAGCGACGCACTCGATTAAGGCAGGGTGACTTCCAGATTCTCACACAGGTCGGTCAGGGTGGCTATGGACAGGTGTACCTGGCCCAGAAGAAGGACACACGCGAGGTGTGCGCCCTGAAAGTCATGAGCAAAAAGTTGCTGTTCAAGTTGGACGAAGTTCGCCACGTCTTGACAGAGCGCGATATCTTGACCAGTGCTAAGAGCGAGTGGCTTGTCCGCCTACTGTACGCCTTCCAGGACGATAAGAGCATATATCTTGCCATGGTGAGTCGCATCAAGAGTTGAAAAAAATAATAATTGCATAGCGTGTACTGACAACTGCCAGGAATATGTCCCTGGAGGTGACTTTCGAACCCTTCTCAACAACACCGGTGTCCTGCACAACCGACATGCGCGCTTCTACATTGCCGAAATGTTTTCGTGTATCGATTCGCTACATCAGCTCGGCTACATCCACCGCGATTTGAAGCCCGAGAACTTCTTGATCGACAGCACTGGACACGTCAAGTTGACAGACTTTGGTCTTGCAGCTGGTATCCTTGCGCCTTCCAAGATTGAGTCTATGCGCATCAAGCTCGAATCCGTCAGCGACGTCATCTCGCCATTCGGCCGTCCTATCGAAGAGCGATCAGCAGCGCAGCGACGAGAGAACTACCGCTCTCTCCGCGAGCGAGACGTCAACTACGCAAAGAGTATCGTCGGAAGCCCAGACTACATGGCACCCGAAGTGTTGAAGGGTGACGAGTACGATTTTACAGTCGACTACTGGAGCTTGGGGTGCATGTTGTTTGAGGCCCTGGCCGGATATCCACCCTTCGCCGGTGCCACAGTGGACGAGACATGGCAGAACTTGAAACAATGGAAGAAGGTCCTGCGAAAACCCGTCTACGAAGATCCGTCTTACTTCCTCTCGAAGCGCACTTGGGACCTTATCGTCCGTCTCGTAGCGTCCAAGTCTACCCGCTTCCGCAACATATCCGAGATCCATGCTCATCAGTACTTCGCCGAGGTCGACTGGGCGAGGCTGAGGGAGCAGAAGGCACCATTTGTACCGGAACTGGACAGCGAGACCGATGCTGGATACTTTGATGATTTCGGCAACGAGGCGGACATGGCGAAATACAAGGAAGTACACGAGAAGCAGGCTGCATTGGAGGCCATGCAAGACCGCAATGTCCAGATGGGCAAGGGTCTCTTTGTTGGGTGTAAGTTTTGACTGATACTCGTGTCAAGCCAAATCGCTAATTCGTTATTGCAGTCACTTTCCGCCACAAGAAGACAGCCGACGAGAATGGCAAGCCATCAAGCCCCAGAAAACCGCTTCCTATGGTTGAAGAGAACTTTGGGACCATATTCTAGGAACATCCATTTCGCTCTGCATGCCGTAGCACTGGTTGCGTCGGCGCTTTCTCTCCTTCGTACACCCGTTTCTGCACATCAGTTATAGCATCTGAAAGCTGCGAGCTTGGGTCAAGTGCTGAGACGCGTGCGTGGAAACATGTCCTTATAGGTTGCACGTCATGGCATGATTTGTTAGTGTCGGCGTTCAGCTCGGTCTAAGCATGGTTTTTTTTTCTGGGGTGGACAAGTGCATTGCGTGCATTTAAGACGTCGTGTATTAGTAAACAATGAGTACATGAGCATGAGAACAGTGATTCTGTAGATCGCAGTCTGCAACCGATTAGTCCAATTGTCATTGATCTGCTTACACGACATCACCTGACCGCGTACCGCGTCCAGCGCACGGATGCCCATGCATCGCGCTAATCGATGGTTCCCGTCCTTCGATCCCCTCCCTCACACTGCGGACTCCACTTGCGTCAACTCACCTGTGCACATCGCAACCATGCCTGGCATTGTCCAGAGAGGGCGAAAGCGGCCGTCGCGCGCCATCAGCGAGGATATCGACGAGCAATCCGACACCTCTTCCCCCGCCTCCACCGCCGACAAACGCGCCCGCCGTAATCAAGACGCGCCCGATGGCCCCTTCCGAACGAACGCCCACCCGAACGGTTCGGGCGCGTACGGCGAAGACGACTTTCAAGCAGGATCGCTCGTAAGGGTGAAACTCACAAACTTTGTCACATACACGGCTGCCGAATTCCTTCTGGGGCCGAGCCTGAACATGGTCATTGGCCCAAACGGCACAGGAAAGAGTACCTTGGTCTGCGCAATCTGTTTGGGCCTTGGATGGGGTAGCGAACACTTAGGAAGAGCGAAAGAGTTGGGCCAGTTCGTCAAACACGGTGCCACCGAAGCCATCATCGAGATCGAGCTTGCAACGGGCCCAGGCAAAGGCCCCAATCGAAGAGTCAAACGCACAATTCGCAAAGAAGACAACAAGTCCATCTTCTTCCTCGAAGATAGGCGCGTCACACAGAGCGCTGTCATAGCCATGGCCAGAGAGTATTCCATCCAAATCGACAACCTCTGCCAGTTCTTGCCCCAGGACCGTGTCGTGGAGTTCGCTAAGATGACTGATGTTGATCGCTTACGAGAAACCCAACGCGCCGCAGCGCCTCCGCACATGGTGGAATGGCATGATCACTTAAAGGCCCTGCGTGCCGAGGAACGTTCGTTGGAGACGAAGCAGAGCAATGAACGCAGCCATTTAGAGAAGCTGGAGAAGCAACAAAATTCAACCAAAGACGATGTGGACCGCTATCATCAACGAGAAGGTCTGATGCAAAAGTCACACTGTTTAGAGAAGGTCAAACCTATAATCGAGATGAAAATTCTCAAGACGGAAGTCACTGAGATCAAGAAAGACATACGAGAAGCTAAACTAGAGCTCGATCAGATCAACGTCGAGGTAGAGCCCGCGCGTCAGGCCCAATCCGAGGTTGAAGCATACCGGAACCAGATAGAGCAAGTTGTGAACCTTCGCAAGAATCGCGTAGACATGATCAAGACGCAGGCAGAGAAACTCGCGACCAGAATTGACACAGAAAAGGCGAAAGCAACGGAGTTCACGGTGCAAATCAAAGCCGAGTTGACGTCTAAGAAGAATCGCGAACAAGATATGGCCCGTCTAACTCGTAATATCACCAAGCTGGAACAAGAACGACGCAACGAGCCCGAACATTACGACGCTGAGTCTTACGAACAGCGTAAGGCAGATCTACGTACTCAGATATCGTCCAGGTCGAATCTCATTCTCGAGAAGAAGAGTGTACTGAAGGATATAACTAGCCGCGTGCATGACATCACTAGACAAACCACAGAATTGAAAGCTGAGGGTGAACGACTGAACACTCAGAGCGGAAAGCAAGCCAATCTCTTACAAAAACTTTCCCGCGATACGGCCGTTGCGTGGGACTGGGTTCAAAAGCACAAAGACTCGCTGAATTTGAAAGGACAAGTGTGCGGCCCGCCAATCCTAGAGTGTTCCATTACAGACACCAGGTTTGCTCAGGCCGTCGAGGGGCAGTTGAGAAAAGGCGATGTTGTTGCCATCACTTGTACCAACAAAGACGATCAGAGGCTGCTGATGGATCGTCTCCTAACCAGGAGAGAGAACGGTGGACTAGGGCTTCACGATGTCCATCTTCGAACTTCACCGAAGCCTCTCTCTTCATACCAAAGGCCTGTCGCTGAAGCAGACTTGACTCGTTATGGGTTTGAGGGATACATGTTAAACTACATCACAGGACCGGACGAAGTTTTAGCTATGCTTTGCGATAACACCAAACTGCACCAGATTGCGTATTCTGCAACTCCAATTTCTGATGAGCAACATGAGGCTGTGTTAAACAGCTCGATCCGCAGCTGGGTCAGTGGTGCAAACACATTTCGCGTTGTCACGCGATACAACCAGTCATCCACGTCTGTCACCAAACTTAGACCGGCACAGTTTTTCGTTGACCAGCCAGCCAACACGGATGAAATACGAGAGCTTCATGAAAAGCAAAAAGAACTAGTGCGAGCGAGGCAAGAGCTGCTTGAGAACAACACTCTACTTAAGAATGAGGCCAAGAAGCTCGAGGAGGAGATTAGGGAATTTATACAAGAAAAGGTACAAGCTACCGATGGTGTATGAGGCTTTCATTTACTAACGATGTGACAGGAAGTCGTCCAAGCTGAGCAAGACGGCATCAAAAAGGCTTTGGCTGAATGGGAAGCTCTTCCTGGAAAGATCGGTAAGCATATCAGCTTTTCGGGAAAGTACGTGTTTGCTAATTCTATGTAGCATCAAAACAAACGGAATTAGACAATCGTGTACAGGAAAATGCGGAGACGACCAACCGCATTCGAGCGATCAAAGCTGACGCTCGTGTTGCGTCACTGAACGTGGCCAATCTGACACTTGACTATGCTGTAAGCTAACATCGTTCTCTTGTATAGTCTTCACTGACCTGCTTTACAGAAAGTCGTGACGCAGATGAGAACCTTTCATGAATCGCTCGTGGAAGCCGAGATCAGGCTCATCGAAGCCAAGGCTGAACTCAGGGGCTTAATACAAGAGAACAACGAAATCCTAGAGAAACAAAAGGCACAGGAGTACAATATTGCTGATCTCGAACAACGCCAACAAGCCCTGCGAACCGACTACAGGAGACTGCAGGAGACCACGCAGAGAGACATCAGCACCTTCACTGAAGAAGAGAAACAAATCATTCTCGAGTACAAAGAGCTTCCCAATCTCGAAGCCCTGGAGCTAGAGGTTCAATCCGTTACTTCGCGGCTGGAGATGATGGCTGAGGGCAATCCTGGAGCGATCAGAGCTTACCAGAAGCGTGAAGAAGATATCAGAACGACGCGAGAGAAGCTGGATCAGTATGCTGCTAGTCTTGAACAGACGAGGGACGAAATCAAAGAGATCCGCGGGAAATGGGAGCCTCAACTTGACATTTTAATTGGTAAGATCAGCGCAGCCTTCGCGCACAACTTCGAGCAGATTGGCTGCGCCGGTGATGTCCAAGTGAACAAAGACGAAGGAGACTTTGACAATTGGTCCGTACAAATCTCAGTCCGCTTCCGGTAAGCTCCACCCATCCTAGACGTAGGCAAACCTGGCTAATGAATCAAACAGAGAAAACGAGCCGCTCAGTGTCCTAGATTCCCACCGCCAATCCGGTGGCGAGCGCGCCGTCTCAACCATCTTCTACCTCATGGCGCTACAAGATCTTGCCCAGTCACCCTTCCGCGTCGTCGACGAAATCAACCAGGGTATGGACCCTCGCAATGAACGCATGGTTCATGAGCGCATGGTGGATATTGCATGCCAAGAAAACACAAGTCAATACTTCCTTGTCACCCCCAAACTTCTTCCTGGTCTCAAGTACCACGAGAAGATGAAGGTGCATGTTATCAACTCTGGAGAGCATATCCCCGTGGCGCGGAGCCAGAAGGATGAATGGGATCTGTCTAGTATGGCGAAGATTGCGCTGGCGATGAAGAGGAGGGTTGCGGTTGCTTAAGGATATGGAATTGTAGAGGTGCGAGCCATGATGAAATGGAAACAGTCGTCACGAACTGGAATTACGGCTACTATTGCGGTCAGGAGGTTTTCACGGTTTGATGTCATTTTACAGCAAAGGGGCGCTGGCAATGGCCCCTAGCGCATGATGATACCAGTACAACGGACAGCGAACAGGCGATATCGATCGCGCATCGAATACTTTCAGCCCCTCTTATCAGCGCTATCCTAAGGCGTGCGCAAAATTTATATTGAGGTACTCGTATCCGTACGTGACCATGTAACCGTTTCCTTTGGCATATCGTGTTTGTGCCACGGCGAGGTGCGACGAAGGGTACCTTTGTGCGACAGTGACTATACAAGATGTGCATGTGTTGGGCTGTATCTCACCACGGGCTCCTCTCAACACCTTTTAATAAACGCGTGAACTGAAAGGCTGGGGTGTTGGTAACATGGAAAAACGGGTATGCTGGTGCTGCTTACCTGGACTATAGGTTGGGATGAGGCTATGGCTCGCTACAGTTGGTGCCAGGGGTGCGTCATGGTACAGGATTCCTTGAGAAGGTTGCATCGCAGCGGGCGACCCAGTGGGTCCAGCATGAGATAAGAAAGCGTGAGTTCTTTGTTCGTGTATATATTAGATGGTATAGATGAGTGCGGGATTCCCCGTTCGATGAATTCATTATAAGAAATAACCACCTTTTCAGAACAGCACTACTGCATAGTCTCTGCATGATGGCACTTCTGTCTATCGTTCTCACTGTGTCTTCATTCCTTTCACCTCTTGCATCCGCACTTCCTTCCCACCCCCTCATCCCCCCCGCGGATCCCAAACCTCCACCTCGACAGAAACATGGCAGATCCCCCGCCTAAACATGCACATGATGACCATTGGCACCGGTATCCCTGGTAATCCCCCTTGGCCCGACGACTGAAAGTTCAACTCGACTATCGACTTTGACGTATTGATTCCTGACCATGGATCGGCAACAGGCGTGGTAGGGGTAGAAAGATGGAATTGTCAGGGTGAGATGAGGAATGGAACGGTAATGGAGGGGCTGATAGGGTGTACGAGAGACGTGGGAGAAAGAGAAGAAGGCGGATTGATGTTTGGTATGCAGAAATACACACTGCTTGGGGAGCGGAGGGCCGAGTTGAGTTACTGGTTGGGGTTGTATAGGGTTGGGTACGTCTTCCTACTTTTACTTGCTCAACACGCGCTTAAAGTAGTGCTCATCACACTTAGACAAAACGGCCACACTGATACCACATACCTACAAGGCGCCACGCCCATTACTGCCAACGACGCGAAGGAACCGAGCAGTTACCTAACGTGCCTTCAGGGGAGACCGTATGATGGGCTCCGATGCCAAATCAAGAGTTGTATGAGCGTGGATCGGGAGCTTGTTGTTGAAGGATCGCGTGTGGCGTGAGAGTGGGAAGAGCGGGGAGAAAGATGTGTGGGAAGGCCGAGGAGCAAAGATGAAGAAGCGAAGTGGCGACAGCGAGTAATGGTAGTCAAAGAGTATGGGCAACGGCGTTGTCGGGTTAGAGGTGGATAGAGAATTATTGTTTTGAAGATGAGTTACACCGCGTGTATGTCGTACATGGAGTGGCGAGAGGGGCGTGTTTCAACATCTCCATCTTTCTCTTGCTTCATAACAACGCCGACTGATCGTTACTAGCAAGGAAAGCATAATCATTCTTCAGCTTCTTCGATACTGCAATGTGCATTAGTAAAACTGACGCGCCTGCAAATTTGTTGTTCCGGGACTCGTCTTGTCTGGATTACAATGCAGACTGGGTAGGGCGCCCTCTTGCGTAACGGAGGCTACGAAAACGATCTGTCGAGGTTCGAGACATCGCCGCGTTAGAGTGCTACTGCAGGTACACTACCGCACATATGCATAACAAGACTGTTGTAGTTGTTTGTCTTGAGTACGGCTTCGTTGCTGTCCCCTCTCTTTGTAAACCTGCTCTTGATTCTACTTCTACTTGCACATCGTTGTTGGTGACAATCTTGCGTTATGAAGATAGTATTGCTGATGGCTATTGCTGTGATGGGTCTTGGGAACGTTTGGGCAGCTCAAATTATTGGCGTTGCAAGAGATACAGTGAAGACTGATGGTGTGGTGAGTACTGGTTTAAAGGGCCTGAGATGAACAAGTAACTGATTTGCTTGAGTAGACTTGTATTCATGCCGCCTCACCTACTTCTTCGAGCAGCACGCAGAGACCGCTTGTTACAAACACTTCATTGCCTTCATTCGTCAATTCTACCCTGGATCCTAGTGTCTATTCCGGTCATCCATCACCTGAAGGAGTTTCTTACATGCCTCCTACTCCATCAACACATTCAACTCAATCCTCCTCTCAGCTCAGCACCCCAGCGAAGGCAGGCATTATCGCTGTATCCATCATTTTCTTCCTGGCTTTACTCTTGCTCATACTCGAGTATACCTACCTCCGACGCAAACGCCAGGACGGCGCGCTCGGACGAGCGATCGACGAGGTGGAACGAGGGACGGAGCTGAAAGAGTCTACTGCAAGCGAAATCAAAGAGAACACGGTATTGGAGAGTAGGGTTGAGATCGTCGTGGACGGGGAAGAAGAGGGTAGTGTGAGGGATAGTTGGGATGAGGAGAGTCAGTGGGATGCTTGCACAGAAGGGGGAGATAGCGATGGCGACTTAGGTGAATGGGGAAGAGACAGGGTGTCGAGGAGAGAGAGGAATGGAATGAGTCTACCGCGAACAGAGGGCTGAGTTGGAGCGATGATAACCGCATAGGTGCTGGCGATAGAGATGTTGTTGAAGCAATGGGTCTTTGGCGCTTTCACTTGTGGGCTATTGGTGTAGTCGCGTCCACGCTACTGCAAATCTACCTGTCACACATATAGCTTTGCACGATCAACCCATAAAATCCGTCTCTTTCTCTCTTCCGCACCAAAATCAACCTAGTCTTTGCACTCACGGACGATTTGACTCTGGCCTTGGGTATCGCGTAGAAAGAGTATTACTCCCGTTTCCGAGGGCTCGTTGAGAAGCATATCTTGGAGCCATTGAAGAAGTATATTCGTGAGAATACCCCGAGCGTTTGGGACCTGGCTGTCCAGAACCAAAGCCTCAGGCAATGTTCGGTCTGCAACGTGATCATCGAAGATATCGACGTGGCGTTCGCCGTGCACTTCCAGAAAGAGCACTGGGACTGGACCGAGGACGTTCACCCGGCAAGAAACGAATTGACATTTATCGCAGAATGGGATCTGTATTGTATCACAAAGGATGACAATACCATAGTAGAGGAGGAACGGCCAAGGAAGCAGGCTCATGTTGAGTCTGATTAGGAATCGTCGCTGAGTCTCCCATCTTCATCTTGACAATGAAATTGTACGGAGGGAGGGATGAAGATCATGACGTCGAATTTTGCGCAGTCGCTGGATAAGATGATAGAGGCTATAAGTACAAAAAAATGAATGTTTCTTCTTCAATGGCGGTGAGCTTTCCAAGTTCGTTATCAACGACAATCGCTTTGCCAACAGGCTCATGTCATCAATAAAGAGCACGATGCCACTGTTTATGGAAGGTCATACACCGGATCGTGCTTCAGGTTCGCTTGAGAAGTTATTTTTGGTGGAAGCGATACACAATGCGACATAATCAGTAAAAAGAAAGCGACATCTGTTTAAAGAGTCTTAGCCTATGTGACTTCGCGATGCTTGACAAGTTCGTTGAGACCGGCATTCGTGACAGATCGTGAGAAGTCTTCCGCACTTACCTGAACGTAGTTAGCGGTGACGATGTTAAAATCTTGGAACAATCACACATTTGATCATGTCCCTGGGGCCTTCTGTTCTGTTCACCAGGTTGAAGCAAGTACAAAAGTTAATGCACCGTGTGAGAAGTTGATTCGAGTAACAGGTAACACGTGTGAAGCGAACGTTCTTCTAAACTACGCAACTCCCACGAATACAAACTTGGTCTTCAACCTGCTCCAATTGATCTAGAAACTCATTACTCAGTCAACAACAGAGCCTCGACCTCCATTTCCTGTTTATACCTCTCGCCCTTTCCAACAAGACATGATGACAAGAAGAGGTTCGCGATTTGAGTGGATGAGGATCAAATACTGAAATGAGCGACGTAGCGATACTGCTCCTATTGAGGTTGAGGGCACGCATCGTTGACGTTGTGTCGTTTCGAATAAGGTGTGGTGGCGTGCCATTACCGGAAAAAGAGCGAGTATGAATGAAACAGGAACGCTTGCACTAACGTAACCGATATGATCGGAAGGATGAACCAATGCTCTGGAAAAGGCTTCCAACTCATAAGCCCATCATTTATGATGCATTGCAACCTGCAGCAATCGCAGCTCATCCATGCGACCCGCCTTAGCAATGTACGCGCGGCCGTTTAGCGGTACATGCCATGAGACCAGCCACGCGGCCCGGAAAAGGAGGTTGAAATTTCGTATGTCTGTGGCGAGGAGAAAGTTGGAGGAGACGAATATCGCCACGGTGTTGGGTTTGATGCTCTCAATTTTGATGAAGGTGCGATGCTGGATGAGGACGAATATCCCGATTCCGTAGACGAGCGTGGGGAGACGTCTACAGACTGTGGAGAAACCATATTGGACATGTCAAATAACTCATAAGCATCATCTTGGTTCTGTTTTCGTGGGGTAGATCGATTTCCGCCGTTGCGAAACATCTGGGGAAGTTGGAGAAGCTCGGCGAATTGAAACATGATCGCTGATCCATGCTGCATTGGCGGACAACAATCACCTTTTCAAGCTCGAAGGCCTCCTCGTATGACAGTGGTGGCAGGGAAATGGCTTTAGATAGAAGACTAACGCTGGAAAGACAGATGACCGCGAATACAGTATGGGCTTCAACCCTAGCTGTTGACAATCATTCTAGCTAGTCCTCTTTGTCAGTTTTCGTACACGCAATGAGGATGCCGAATGTTGGTCGTCCCACTCCCGTTGGATGTGTGACGTAGTGTCATGTAGCAAGCCGGCGGGAGCTACGTAGGCTATCTGGGTTGTGTTGTACGGAAGGACGAATTCCGTGGAAAACAACATACGGGCCACATATATTGCGACTCGCAACATCCGCTAATCTGACCGCGGTGGGCTAGGCAAACACGATACGTCAGAAGAAGTTGTTGGGACAGCGAGAACTTGCAGCTAAGAGTATGGAGGAATGAAAGGCAAAAATGTTGGAAGTGCAAGAAATAATTGCAAAAGAGCGGATTTCGTGCGCCCAAACTCAGTTCATGATACATTCGGTGCATCAGCATGCTGTTTACTTGTGTGGTTTCGCTCTCCATGTGAATCACATTACAGGTAAACGGAGCGGCAGCTTGCCACTGCCTCCACGAGTCGGTCCTACCCTCTTTCAGGCATGATTTGCCATTTAAACACCCCGTGTGATATAGATGACTCAATTCGACAGCAAAAAATTCGAACAGACCAGGTGTTGTACCCTAAAGGAGCCATTGAACATACCCCTTTGCTACAATGTCATCATCGTCACAAACGTCACAAACGATATATCAACTCCAATTGCTCGGCCTTAGCATATACTCTGGTTGCTAGCGGCTTCACCTAGGGGACTGCGATGACCCCTAGACGACGAGCCATTTGCAACTACCGCAACACAAATGAGGCAAACGATGCTAAAACCCCCCTACGAACGAAGAACATCAGGAAACCAAAGTGAAGCCAGCTGCAATCTCGATGGTGATTTCCTCGAATCGATCGATTGGCTATCGTCTCCAAGATCGGTACACCTACACCATTCTTTGCAGGATGCAAGGAAGATCTCGATTGGGCGGTTAAATGATGTATGCCAGAAACTATCTGCATGCTATTTTTTACTAGCACGATAATAGCAAAGCTTAGACCAGCAGTCATAAGTCGTACAGACCGCATGTTCGGGTACGCGGCGCGATGCACTTATCTGCAGATACAATGGGCGTGTTTGTGTTCCCAGAGGATACACCTATATACGCCACAGTTGCTAGTAAGCACACAGGATGCTCTTCGATCAAGAACTAATATCGAGTATTGTGTGACGTAGAAGACAATGACGTACAGGGGAGAGAATGGAGCTTACCACGGTCAACAAATGTCCAAAAAGTACCTAACCCAGGTAAAGGCGATAAGATCAGAAGGCGCGTATTGACTGTGATCGAATGCGTTCCAGAAGCGGATGGCCTGCCCCATGCCATGACCGCAGAAGTTGTCACACCCCTCGAGTCTTTTTCCATGTTGCCGCATGCTCCCGCCCAGCCGACCAGGTCATCGGGAAAAGACTCGCTGGAATCGTTGTACGCAAAGGACACAAGAAATGACGGTTTCGGACGGCTGCGGGATTGAATACCCTTCGGCATGCACGCCACCATACGCGGTATCACTCTACGAGTTACAAATCGAGTAGATCATGATCTGGATGTGTCGATTAGGGTTGCTGCTGTACGGTAAAGCTTGTTTCCTGAGTAGAACATGTAACATACCTATAATGTATCCCAAGGTACTCGCAGTGTCCTACTCGATAATAACCATGACGTAAAACCTAGCAAATATCATCAGCATACCGATTAGTGCCAAACACAGCCCAGAAATCGAACGGCGTTATTCATACGTAGGCTTAGCGTCGATGGACAGACTGCGACGAGTCGATTTATCACAAGTACTACATTATACACAGAAACAAGTAGATCAGAGGGAAACTATTCTAGTGGTATATTCTAACTTTTGATTGGATTCGAAACGCAGAGAAAGGAACGCAAAGTAGACGTCATGAACTGTGAGATCTCAACGATCAGTAAACACCTCCACCCTGCGTTCTCAGTACCAACCCTAGCGCATACCTATGCGACTAAAGCTCACAAGACTGTGTCCCATCATGTCCACCAACGTTAGACAGCTATCAGTCATCGACAGGAACGACGGACAGGATGGAGGCACTAGGAGCGTCTTTGCTCTCAGACTTGATGCTGTCCTGATCATCCATTTCCGTCTTTATGTGCTGGCGCAGCTCGATCATAGCTTCGATGACCTGCAGAGCCATTCCGTGGTTAAGCAGGTCCTTGACGTGCGTCCAGAGTTCAATGTCGAGGCTTGCTGCTAAAGCATCAACAACCAGACTCTTGAGTTGTTTAGGAATATTCTCGTCTTTAACGGCATGCTTGAAGACAACCCCAACGGCGTCATCGGTGGCGGCGTCAGAACCGTATCCTAACAAGGCTTGAAGAAGAACACCTTGGGCCGAAGCGTGCCGGAGACTATCGTTCACGGCGTTGTACAGCTGATTGAGGCAATTGCTAGCGAGCCCCTCAACCCCAAGCTGTGTAGCAAGCTTCAGAACAGAGTAGAGCTGCTCCGACCCCTTGTACGGACATGTTCCTCGATAAATCCACTGCACAAAACACCAAACAGTCGCTTCTTCAACACCAGGGAGCAAAATACGGTGCTGGACAGCAGCCTTCAAAGGATCTTTTTCGGCCTTCTTGATCTCGGCCTTGTTGATCGCGTGAAGTCTGGCGAAAAGCTTCGCGGCCACAGCTTGTACGGCATGAGGCTTGAGAAGATCTAAACGTCCTGCTAGACTCAAGTCAGACGAGATCTGCGAAGGCTTTTGGGCCGTCTTCTTGATGTTCTTGGCGGATATTTGCTCTGCTACTGCGTCAATGATGTGTTTCTTGATGCCAGAGGCATATCCTATCACAGGGTAGTTTTCGGATGCCGTCTTTATCAGGACTTTGACCTTTGGTGTGTTAGCTGGATCAAGCTGAAGGTGTGCATTTGGCACAGCGAGTTGGAGAGTGAGTCTGTCGTCTACACCCACAGTATGCTACTAGGACATACCTCTTGTTCGAAATTTCTCTCTTCAAATTCCTTCTCGCTAGTCTCGGGAAAAACGTATGCTGCCAGGCTTTCACGAAACTTGTCGGCCTTTGAAAATTGCGTCCTGACAGACTTTGCGTGGGAGAATTGACGTTGGAGTTGCTTGCTGTGGCAACAAAGGATCTCCTCATGCAAAGTAAGCTTGGTCGTCAGATCGAGCCCATATTCGATGGTGATGGGGGTTTGCATGAGCATTCTGGTCAATCTTGTTAGCCTATCAACTCTACAAGTTTTATTGGGAACGTACTGGGCCGGGTTGAGATCTTGAGAATCCGGAATATGCGGGTATGCCTTGAACTCGGCGAGGTTGTTCATCCTGGGCGGTTCAATGGAGATACTTGAGCGTTCAACACTGACAGCGGGTAAGGTCGAAGCACGAGACGGGGTTGCTGGAGGCGTTGTAGTCGTGGAGTGACCCATCTCAGACTCACAGGCACTCGCCATGAATAGTTCAAGTACTTGTTGAAGGAGAATGGGGAGGTGGAAAGGCGGAGAGGTGGAGAGGTGGAGAGATGGAGAGATGGAGAGATGGAGAATCAGAGAAGATGGCCCTGGTGATGCTTTATAAGCTGAGAGGAGCAGCTTGTTGGCACCCTCTCTCACCTCGAAGTAAGAGAGCTTCAACCAAAGTTCCATCGAGAGCGGGCTGGAGGTAAAAGTAGCTTCAGCAAGACATTTTCGACCACTCGTTGCAATTGATAAAGATATGGTGAAATGTGGATGTTCACTATTCAATGGTGAGGCACCGCAATAATGCAATGGTATCAAGATGTACTTCATCTCACCGCCTACTCCTTACCCATGCCCTGATCAATCATGCATGCCCTTAGCCGCCCGAGGTATGTACTATAGTTTCCTTCGTTTGCTCGCCGTGGGTAGGTCCTCTTCTTCAACTGTTGGCGTGCCCTCATTTCCCGCACGCCCACTGTGCCTCTCTACATCCCTCCAAGTACTCACTAGCCCTTGAACAGTCTGGAACATATCCCTCGCATCGTTGACGACACCGTCTTCTCCAGGATTGAACATGACGGCGTTGACGAACATGCGCATAAGTTCCTTCTCCAGCTGCGCAGCGTTGACAATGGCCTTTGGAGGTACATTGTCTGCTGTTATGGGCAACTCAACGACGCCCCCGGTCGCACCACCAGGACTACCAGTGGGGTTGTCGGACGCGGCGGCGGCTGCGGAGACTTGCTTTGAGCCTGTAGCTATAGCTTTCTTGATAGAAGAGAGGTCCGTGGGTCGCTTGATGATGTCGTAGTAGCCTTCGGCATCTTTTGCGCGAACAGCGCTATTAAAGGTCGAGGCATGTTTGTGGGAGTTGATATCGTACATCATGGGTGCCGTCATGCGAGCAAAGTTCCGTGGCGCGACTAGGGTCTTGGGTGGGCCTGGGGTACCAAAGGACACATCCTCAGCCTCCTCGAGAGAAGCCTCGCGGGCATTGCGCTTTCGGCGTGTTGAAAGTGATGATGAGGTCGGAGCTGCCCCTCGTCGGCGCGTAGACATGTGTGATGGTGTTTCAACAGAACCCTCCTCGTCAATGGGGTCTACTGAGGTTCCACGCTCTGACTTGATCCGGTTACCGGCTTGCGATTCGTTGTCTGCCGCTATCGTCTCGGTATGTGAAAGGATGGACTGGCTTCTACTTCGGTCCCGCACAGAGCCACCTGCTCTAGACGAAGCAATGCTACCGGGTCTTGTTCGTTTTGCAGGTGCTTTTCTCCGTGAACGTCCAGACCGAGTCTCAGGCTCAAGCAAAGAGTCTTCCTCATGGTCAGGGGGCTGCTTGGAGTTTTGTGGTGTCTCGACGTCTATTACAGACTCTTGTTCTGCCTCCTTCCCTGTACCTTTAGCTTGTACCTTGCGCTGCGCCTTTGCCTTTGGCGGTGTCTGTTTCGAACGGATCAGGGGCGGTACGTCATCGAGAGGCAACACCTCGGGACGCGGGCTTGCAGGAGTGTCGGGCGTTCCAGTTAAGCTTGATCGCTTCCAGAGACTCTTGGCCGACACGGGAGTCGCTAGAGGGCTATGCGGAGAGTGTGCATTCGTTGGTGTAGAGAAAGACTGTCTCGCCTGGATGACAAGAGGATGCATCTGCGGTGCACCAGATCTGCTAGTACCGGGGGTCTGTATGTTTGCTCTGGATAGCTGTCGGCTGCTGGTAGGCGTCGAAATCTGAGGGTGTTGTGGGGGCACAGCGGCTTGATGGTGGACGCGCGATGGGTCTTGGGGCGCAACTTGGAATGGTGGAAGCATGAAGCCTGCTTGAGGCGGTACCTGGGGCATTTGCGGTTGCAGTGGAGGGTATTGAGGCCTCTGCTGCTGCTGCTGCTGCCCAGGGTGGGCTACGGGAGAGTGGGGCCCTGAAGGCTGCTGCAGAGGGTATTGCTGGTGTGGCGGAGGGTGTTGCGACTGGAATCCCGGAGGACCATGCTGAGGTGCTCCATTCGCCGCGTAGTTCTGACCTGGCTGGGGCTGGAGTTGAGGCCCTGGCGACGACGGGTGTGGAGAATGGCTGGCATTATGGTGCGAGCTTGGCTGCGGTTGTATATTTTGGGGGTAGGGAGGGGCATTCGGATGCGGTGCGCCATTGTAGTTTGGGGGAGGCTGTGGAGTTTGCTGGGATAGTGGAGGTGGTGCTAGCGGCTGGTTGGGGTTTGGCTGTGGGGTAGAGGGTGTATGTCGTCCGTCCGAAGAAGGGTGCTTCTTGCGCTGGGATGGCGAGGGCTGCCCGTGCTGGAGTGGTAGCGTGGATGCCGATTGTTGTTGTTGTTGTTGTTGTTGGGTAGGATCTGGGGAAGGCGCGGTGACGGGACCACCTCGCGTGCCGTTCTGGACAGGCGCCAGGCTGGCATTCGGCTGCAAGGCCTTTGGCGCAAGGAGCGGCGACCTCCTGGGCAGCGTAGGGCTTCGCGTCGTCGGCGTCGGGCCGCTTGCCCTCTCTCTCAACTGGTCGTCCCATTCGCCACGCTCGATGCCCTTGATCTCGCGCTGCAGCCGCTCGTAGCGCTCCTCCTCTAGCCTGATCTGCTCCGTCATCTCGTATCGATAAGACGCGTACAGCTTCGTGACGAGCTTCGGGATGAGGTGCTGGTGTTGCAGCGACTCTTGGACGGTGGGCAGGCCTGGGCTGTGCCTCTTTCTCTTGCCCGGGTTGGCGACTTCCCCATGCTGGCCCTCGCTGTCGCCGCCCTGCTCGTGCTCGAGCTCCCTCCTCAGACGCTCCAGGTAGAAGTTGCGCAGTGCATCGGGACTGAGGCGGCCGGCCTGGAAGAAGGTGTGCGCCGTGACGTCCGGGTGTCTCTTCAGCAGGTCGGAGATGCGGGCGAAGACGGAGGGCGCGACGCCATAGGCATCGAGGCACTGGAACAGCAGCAGCGACTCGAGGTTGGTGTAGGCGGACACGCCCGGAGTCATCCCCCAGGCGTCGGCCGCGCGAGGGCGATGGGCCTGGGGCGGAAGGGGAGCCACGGCGGCGAGCGCGGGGGCAGACTCGAGCTGGTGGGCGCGGCGGGCGGGCAGATGGTGGGAGATGGGCGGGCGCTGGGTGTGGTGGAGGGAGATTGATTGTCGCCGTGTCGCCGTGTCGCCGTGTCGCCGTGTCGCAGTGTCGCAAATTGTTCGGCCGTGGTTTCGCAGCCCAGCCGGCGGAGGCTGACGCTGACGCCTGCTTCGGGCTGCCCCTGGCCACGGCCAATCAGGCGCGTCCGGCCTCACGTCGCCTTCACGCGAGCGAGCGCGGGGCCAGACTGCCAGACAGCGGGACCTCTGCACACGAGCGGTGATGCTTTCGGCAAGCCTGAAATTGCAGCGCTGAACCACTGGGGTATATGTGCGATTACTACTGCTGTGTACTTCGCGCCGTCGCTGTCTTCCCACATGCCATCGGCCATTCTTCGTCGGGCTTTCGGGCGCTGCGGCGCATCCAAAGCCTCCTACCTCCAGGCTCCACATGCGATCTACGCCCAAATTAGTTTGGGGCCAAAGACGTCCCCTTTTCCCTGACATTGCAATCGTCCTTCCATCTCTCTTCCAGGACCGCCATATTATGCTCCCTTCTTCCCCTCCCCACGTCTGGCTGAGCTGCATGAAACATCTTTGATCTGCTGAGCCACTTGCCTCGCCTTGTCTCCTGTCTTGCTCCCGCCCATAAATGCAGCCACTCCTCCCCGACCCTTCTCCACGCCGCCTGCATCCTGCTCAACCTGCACCTCGTCCTACCGTCATGACTTCTTCCTACCCTGCACAGTCGGCCCCCCTGGACGATCCAGACCAAGGCTGGAAGCCAAACAACCGCCCCCAATCGTGAGCTCTCCCGGCGCTAGCATAGCTCCCGCCTGCCTGAGACTGACCACCACGCCCTGTAGCACGGTAGCGCGCAACTTCATGTCGGAGCTCGACAGCCTGTTCAATTTGGATGGAGGGCTAGAGGGCCTGGACAAGACTGTCCTGGAAAAGTAGGCTTCTGCCACCTTCACCGCTACTCTGAGCCGGCTGACAGGCGCGCAGGAAGCAAGCAGTCACCACCCAGACCAAGGAACTTGAAGCGCTCGAGGCAAGGCTCAAGGCCGCCGAAGAGCGGCTGAACCAGGCAAAGACCAACTCTCCACCAGCGAAAAAGGACAGCCAGCGCGAACAAGACAAAGCTCGGTTACAAGGGGCCGCCAGCCCTCTTGCGCAAAAGACCCAAAACATGCCAGGTGCGCTACCCGAGACACCGAATTCTACGTCGACTACCAGTGCTGACTATGTCCTGGTAGAGAGGCCACTTTCCGCCAAGCCTGAGACCGCATAGTTCTACCTCATTCACTACGATACCACACGATACCCCGGCACTGCGCCCACATCCAACACACTGCTCGATCTCTGCGGTCGGTAGACTGCATATTGGGAAGGGGCACATACTTTTTTTTATTATCTATAATCGACGATGGCATTTTCATTTCTGGTTGGCGACATCTTGTTATTTGTCCTTCAGCTTCGAGGCGCTTTTGTGCTGCATGTCTCTCTTTGCATGGTCTAGCTGGAAATGCTACATAAACTCCATGACTTTGAACTCTTTCCTTGTGGTGTTCTGCTCTGTTTCGGTTATAGTCCACTAAACTCCGTAGCTTTGAGCACAGGCCTAGCATCTGCCACAGCCTTGGAGCAGTCTCATCAACATCTGCATTCACTGCGTCGCAACTTCATCAGGCTTGCAGCATGGACGGCATAACAGAGGCAACACTGACGGAAACATTTGACAAACTCGTGTCAGAAGGCGTCATCGTATACGGGCCTCATGAATCTATCAAAGTCGAGGACCAAGGTTACCCAGTAAGCTAACCCAGCCTTCTCAATAACCATACCCGTGCTCACGCCATGTCAAGATGGAATTCCGTATCTGCCCAGCACTAGCTACGAAACCTCACACGGTGGGCGCTACCAATCATGCCTTCAACCAATCACGGAGATGGGGCCCAGGGAGCGACATGTTCTGTCCGGACGAGCGACTCATCATAACCCGGCTCAACGGCACGCACGACCTAGCACTGAACCTCTTCTGTGTCGACAGACCGCAATTACTCATGCTGACTCTCGACTCTTACAAGCGTCAGCACGAAGCTCTTGACGTGGACGACTTTTCAGTCATGCTTGAGGTGTTGCGAAAGCTCCCAAACATCTGTCATCTTCAACTGCGGAGAGAGAGGTGGATGCAGCAGGGTACATAAGCACCTCCAGGGCTTGAAAGGGCCACCGCATGCTTTCGACCATATCATCTCTTCGCTCAGCGACGCATCGAAGAAAGTGCCTTACCAGTTTCTTGTCCATGAGTTCAGTCACGATTACCAGGACACTCTAGCGTCGACCGTTCTTGACGCATATCACGTGCTGCTTGCGCAGTGCCGGTCACTAACTGGCACCAACAAAGAAGACACACCTCCCCATAATGTCATCATGTGGGCTGATCGCCTTGTTGTTGTTCCACGTCGGAAAGGAAGCACAGAAGGAGCGAGTGCTAATGCTGGAGGCATGCTGGGGAGCGTATGGGTAGCAGGACAAAAGCAATTGGACCAGTGGTCCAAGGTCGGCTACGCAAGCGTGCTGAGGGAGTTGGGTGTCCCGCGTCCCTGAGAGGACGCCATGCTATCACGTGCATTCCAAGGGTTCGAGCAAGTTGTTGTCGAGGTTGCATCCATAGCACACTGTGGCTGCTCAATCTTCATCCTCCTTCCCATTCCAAACCCTCGCTTCGCTCCCCGTCTATCTCGTAGTCAAGATAAGCCAGCGCAGTCTCCGAAACGTGCACCTGCCTATTGCGACAAGCGGGAAGCCTCCGCATCAATCACGCCTCTGTGCCCACGTCAAGAGAATGGTGCCAAGCTATTCAGTAAATTAAAGCCGCCATCCAGATCCTGGAGTCGACCTCCGACTCCCTTGGCACGCTAACCTCCCGCGCTTGCATCATCTACCTTGGGCTCTTTCGAGTGTGCGTCTCCCGTGCTTGCAGCAGATCGGCCGGGAGTATGGGGTAGGTACCTGCCTAATCGATGCGAGACTCGGGGAAGAGAAGGAGGAAGGTGTTGGTAGTACTACGCACGGGGCGGGAAGGTAGATTATGGTCTGGTGCGACTACTACTACTACGCTGCTTAAAAGGGAATGCTTCCCTCAGAACCACGCTGCATTACACAGCAGTCGTCGCATCCATTGTTCAGCATGAAGACCACCATCCTTACTTCGGCTCTTCTGCTTTCTTCTACGGCGCTTGGTGCTGTCGTTCCGAGGGCGGACAAGAAGGTCGATTACAGTGGCTTCAAAGTACTGCGTGTGTCTAGCACCGATGCTGTCAAGGCAGAAATCGAGAGCTTGGCTGCACATGTCCTGAACCCTGGCACGTCTGCTGAGTTGGACCTTGTCGTTTCGCCCGAGAACGTCGACGCCTTGACTGCCTTGGTTGCCGAGAGCAAGGTGCTGAACGAAGATGTTGGCGCAGCTCTTGCAGAGGAAGACGAGAGCAGCGTTTACGCCGGTTTGTAGACAGCCTCGTACGTGTGGTGACAACTATTGACTATTCTCAGTTCCCAGCGAGTCATGGTTCACCGCATATCATCCATATGCCGACCACCTCCAGTTCCTCCAGGATCTACAAGCAGGGTACACTGGCCAGTCTGAGATTGTCACTGCTGGCACCTCTGTCCAAGGGCGAGTCTTGACAGGTATTCACATCTGGGGTAGCGGTGGCAAGGGCTCAAAGCCTGCTGTCGTCATCCATGGCAACGTTCATGCGAGGGAGTGGATTACTTCCATGACAAGCGAGTATGTGGTGTTCTCTTTCACAGCTAGTCCGGGTTAAATATACTAACACCACAATCTCAGGTACTTCGCATGGCAGCTTCTGACCAAGTATGGTTCAGACACGACCATCAAGTCCCTCGTCGACAAGTTCGACTTCTACATCACACCCATCGTGAACCCAGACGGCTTCGTCTACTCCCAGACAACTGACCGTCTCTGGCGTAAGAACAGGCAGACCGTCAGTGGCAACACCTGTGTCGGTCGTGACATCAACCGTAAGCCTTGTTTCACATGCTTCGACTAAGCCCACTAATGTTTTGTCAAGGTAACTGGCCATATAAGTGGGAAGTAGCAGGCGGGGCTTCTACAAACCCTTGCTCGGAGACATACAAGGGCGTAGCAGCTGGAGATGCACCCGAGAACAGGGGCCTGAAAGCGCAAATCGATTCGCTCAAGGCGTCGCGCGGGATCCGACTTTATCTTGATGTGCAGTACGTGTCCAACATGTTCATCCTTACAATGCCCAATTAGCAAACTAACCGCCCCTCAGCTCCTATGGTCAATACATCCTCTGGCCCTACGGTTACGACTGCAGCCTCCGCGCTGAGAATGACGCGCAGCACCGTTCCATTGCCACTCGCGCTCAGACGGCTATCCGCGCTGTCTCTGGTACCGCGTATACCATTGGCCCTAGCTGCTCGACGTTGTACGCTACAACCGGCTCTTCGACAGATTACACTGATGTGCAGGGTAATGCTACCTATTCGTACACGTATGAGCTGAGGGATCAGGGTACATACGGATTCACGCTGCCGGCGAACCAGATTAGACCGACTGTTCTGGAGACTTGGGCTGGTGTTGCTAGCATGCTCAAGGATGCTTAGAGGGAACGGGTGATGCTTTCGTAGAAAAGAATGGGATCTTGTTGATCTTGTTGTGCTGGAAATCTACTAGAAAAACGAGGAGGCCTCTTCAAGTCTCCTAGTGACAAAGCCCAAGAAGAATGCTCAAAATGCCCATTTACTGCTCCGTCCTTCTGAAGAACATCTCAGTTCATGAATGATGAAAGGTTGAAGTGAACGGTATCAAACGGACTCGCATAGTGCTGTAGTATGTAAATTCTCACGGTGTCTACTAGAGGGTGATTTTACGAAAAGAAAAAAAAGCCAAAACAACTAATTGACGGTGAAGGCTGTATTCTATTCATGGGGCTCCACGTTGGTCGACGCGCACGTGCGTCAACCCCGCCAATGTCAACACCGATGGACTTTGTGAACATACAGCGCGCCAACATGGCAACACTTCACCGTGAACGCGTCGAACACGCGTTGAACGAGCTGCTGGTCCGCATCGTGCCCGAAGATTCCAATGACGACGAAGAAGCGGCGAACCAGCGCTTTGAAGATGCCTACGATTTTGCCATGGGCGCGCTGACGGATGCGGGAGATGCTTCACTCGTTCCTGATGTGCAGCACATTGCTAGTCTGATTGACCGCAAGGGTACGTGGATGGAGCAAGAGGAGGCAGGGACATTGCCAGCTAATTAGCGACAGTCTCGGGGCCTCTCAACGACCAACGCAAGAGCGCTCGTTTACACAATCTCCTCTCGCGCCTAGAGACACAGTCCGTTCTGGACCAGAAATGGCGCATGCTGTACTTTCTCTACAACCTGTCCCCAAACAGCGAAGCCTCTCATGCGCCGCCGTCCGTCCAAGACCCGCGCAGCTTCTCCCGCGAACCCACAACGCCTTCCAAGCGCCAGAGTGTGGCAGCCTCATCACACGCCTTCCAGGACGCCTTTGCGAAGCCCGGTCTCGCCCAATTGCCCGTCAATGCCGGCTCGCCCAAGACATCTACATCTACCCGTCCATCGTCGATGGTCGAGAAGCCAGAGAAGCGAAGAGAAAGGCGCCCTGATTCTGCCAAGGAGCAGCAACAAGCGAATCGAGGACACGTAGAGAAGGCAGAAATGGGGCCCTCGGAGCCAACTCTGCTGCGGGAGCTACCCTTTACGCTTCAGGGCTACTCATCGACGAACCTCACCTTTCCTTCTTCGACCACCCTCAAACTTCCCACAACCCTTCCGGTACCCATTGTGAGCCTTCTACACACCCTCGCTGAGCCCGCCATACTATACAAAGGGCTAGCCGAGTTCGTCGAGGCGAACGACGGCGGTTTGATCGAGCAGAGCTTCCGCGCAGCCTTGGCCCAGGAGCTGAGAGCATACTTGGGGCTGGTTGCGACCTTGGAAGGACAAGTCAAAAGAGCGCTTGCACAATTGAGCGAGGCAACAACGCACCACGGTGCTACTAAGGCCGGTGTCACCCTCAAGAGATGCGTCATCTGGATAAGAGAACCGACCATGGGCTTGCGTCTCATGAGCCTCATGGTCGAAGAATCCAAGAGCAAGAAGGGCGGCGAGCTGATAGCCCTCATCCATTCCTTCTCCCTCAACCACGGCGACCCTTACGTCATGAGCTTTGCTGAGCGCCTTCTCTCCGACGTCACACGACCCTTCTACGACATGCTCCGGCAATGGGTCTACGACGGCGAGCTTGCCGATCCCTTTGCCGAGTTCTTCGTTTCCGAACAAAGCGAGGATGACATTCTTGAAGCAAATGGGAACGAGGGAAAAGGAGGCGCCACGAGTGTCTGGGAAGACAAGTACAGACTTAATGACAAAATGGTCCCCACAATCGTTACCGACGACTTTGCCAAGAAGGTCTTCCTGATCGGCAAGACCCTCAACTTCATTCGCTATGGGTGCGGAGACGCAGCGTGGGTCGACACATACTCGAAAGAAGCTTCAAAGGAACTGCAATATGGCGATACTGCAAATCTCGAGCGCTCCATCGGCGATGCATACAAGACTACAATGGCCCGCTTGATCGACTTGATGGCGAACAAGTTCAAGTTGTTCGATCATCTCCAAGCTCTCAAGCAGTATATGTTGTTAGGCGCCGGCGACTTCATCGCTGTGTTGATGGAATCGCTATCGTCCAACCTTGACCGGCCAGCCAACACGCAATATCGCCACACGCTCACTGCTCAACTCGAACACGCTGTGAGGAACTCGAATGCCCAATTTGACACGTCAGATGTACTCCGCCGCCTCGACTCCCGCATGCTGGAGCTATCGCACGGGGAGATTGGATGGGATGTCTTTACCCTCGAGTATAAGATTGATGCACCTGTCGATGTCATCGTCACGCCTTTTGGCTCCAAGCAATACCTCAAAGTCTTCAACTTCCTCTGGCGCGTCAAGCGCGTCGAGTTTGCTCTTGGTTCAACATGGCGTCGATGCATGACTGGTGCTCGCGGCGTTCTCGGTACTGTAGCCGATAAAGTTGGAGCGGATTGGAAGAAGGCACGCTGTGCAATGGCCGAGATGGTTCACTTTGTCAACCAGTTGCAGCACTACATTCTCTTCGAGGTTATCGAGTCATCGTGGATTGACCTACAGCGGGCGCTCAACAAGCCAGAAAGCACTCTTGACGACATGATCGAGGCTCATGCCAAATATCTTAACAACATTACACGAAAAGGTCTCCTGGGCAGTTCTAGCATCGACTTTACGGGACAGCTTCATGAACTGTTGAAGACTATGCTAGCATACAAGGATGTAGTGGACGGCTTATACTCATTTTCTGTCGCTGAGTTCACCCGCCGACAAGAGCACGCGGCCAAGATTGAAACACGCACAGCAGCGGGACGATGGGGTCTATCGGAGAAGGATAGCTCAGCCTCAGATCCTTTTGCTCCAACGCACTCGCGCGCTGCATCTCGCCAAGACGAAACGCCTTTCCAACCACCGCTGCTCAAGATCGGCATGACAGGCTCGGCCGAAGACGATGTCCTGCCAGCGCTGCAGAAGCGTCTGAGCCAGTTGACAGAAGACTTCCGGGCCAAAATCAGCATCTTATTGGGTGACTTGGTACACTCGCCTGACGGTGAACTGAAGATGCTGGCTGTCAATATCAACTTTAACGATGTGTATAAGCCAGAACGAAGACGAAGGAAAGGTTCTCAGAAGCGGGAGAAGGAGAAGGAGACGCCGAGGGCTGCACCTGCAGTAGCGTAAGGTGATGGGGAAGATGGTGTTTAATGCGATTTTTGATACCCGAGTACTTTGGTACTACGCCGGAATACAACTGTCTCTTCTTGGTTCATATCAGTAACCACGCTTGTGAAACGAGGGACATTCCAGTGCAAATCCACCCAGCTCGTTAGGTACGAGGCCTACTAGAGCACACACCGCCATGCTGAAGAACAACACAGCGGCACCAGCCTCGTGCCTTTCTTAACCTGGAACCAAGCTTCGTGGCGCCGAGCGACCCACGCCTTCCAAGGCTTGTGTGCATGTCGCGTGTGCTTAGTGGGTGCTGCGAATCTTGGACTTTTGACCGTAAGCTACCAGAACCAGAAATGTTGCTCGGCCGAGATGATGTGCACAGGGGATGTCCCTTGGCTGCGTCATCCAAACACCACAACTTTCAACCCTACAACTGACGTTATTCCAGCGCAACGGCACGCTCTACGTCACGCAGACAGCCATTCTTTCAAGATTCAAGGATTGCGTCAGCATTTGCTTGATAATACTACGAAAAGCTGCTACGGTCATCTCGTACGAGCCGGTCCGCTGCCGTACAATGCGCAACTTTTGTGCCTCGTGCTCCACCGAATTGCTTCGAAGAAGAATCGGCATGACGATGGGACATGCTTCCGATGAAACATGGCGGTATTTTGTAGGGTACAGCTTTGCGCTGGCTAATTCATTCGAGCTTGCGTGTTTCCTCCGAGGAATGTATATGTAGCCTGTCATCCCTCGGCAAACAAGACAGGAGTAGGACCAGAACATTTACTCTGCAATCGCATAAACCCATCGGCAACATTACCACCACATCTCGCGATATCAAATTAACGACCCGAAGTCTCTGCCGGATATCACAGTACCGTTTATTTGTCCACACTTGTCAAAGAGCCATCTGGAAGCGACCCCGAATTTTTTAAACCTAACTGGTTCGACACATTCTCCTTCCAAATATGACAGCGATACAACAACACCAACCGCAAAACCAACAAGAAATCGCGATTCCTGACTGCATCGATTCTGCGGCCAAAACCTTTCCCAACTCGACCTGGGCCATAGTTCCACGCTCAAACAACAGCCTCGACGAGGGATGGCACCATTTTACTTATGCGGATCTCGCCCGTGCAGTGGATAACATGTCGCGCTGGATCGAGAAGACATGCGGTTTTGCAACGCAATCAGGTCAGACAATTGGGTACATGGGGTGAGCAACCGATACTTCTTAGTTGTACTGTATCGACCTCATTTGCTAACTGGTTGGCATAGTGCAAACGACCTGCGATATCTTGTGGTGCTGGCTGCAAGTCTTAAGACAGGCTATGTACCACTGTTCACGTCGCCGCGGAATTCGCTCGATGGTCAGAAGTCACTCGTGGAAAAGACCGCATGTACCATCTTCTTGAGTACAGTTGAGACCATGCCGCAGGTCGAGGCCATCCGAGGTGCAGAACCCAGCATGAAAGTGTATAAGGCGCCCACTACGCATGAACTGCTGGATCCGAGTCTTCCTGCTGAGTACTACCCTGGAAGACATAGCCGTGACGTGAGGGCTCACAGCTTAATATTACATACTTCGGGCTCAACAGGTATGTACAAAGACATCCCGAGTATTCGCCAATAATTACACAAGTTATTCTTGCTAACAGCTAGTTTAGGTCTTCCAAAACCAATCCATTTAACCGTCGGGGGCTTAAACTCCGCCTGTGAGCAAGCCCAACTCGGACAAGAAAACGGCATCGAGCAGGTCAGTAAGATGTTCTTGACTGACATACGACCTATGCTTGCCGCTGTACCCTTCTTTCATGCTATGGGCATAATTGTCGGGCTGCGATCCCTCATGTGCCGTGGCACAATCGTACGATTGCCGTCGGAAAAGATGTTGAGCGCAGGCCTGGTCGTGGATGCAATCGAAGCCGTTAAGCCTAACTCCGGTATCTTTCCACCGTCTTTACTAGAAGACATATCGGCGACAACTCAGGGCATCGAAGCACTAGGGAAGTTGGAGACTGTCTTCTTTGGCGGCGCTCCTCTCGCTACAGAGAGTGGTGATAGGATTTGTCGGGTGACGAACCTGACGACTGTCATTGGTAGTACAGAAGCCTTGTTGATATCCACACTCATCCCATCCCTACCAGAGGAGTGGTGTTACTTCCACTGGAGCGCCGCTGCAGGTGTAGTCATGGAACCCGCCGAAAACGATTTGTTCGAACTTGTGATCAAGCCAAAAGACAAAAGGTACCAAGCGATCTTCCACACCTTCCCAACGATACAAGAGTGGCGCACCAAAGATTTGTTCCGACGCCATCCGTCGAAGCCTTACCTGTGGAAGTACAGTGGGAGACGAGATGACATTATCGTTTTGAGCAACGGCGAGAAGTTCAACCCTGTGCTGACGGAGAAGCTACTTGAGTCACATCCGTGGGTTAAAGGTGCTCTAGTTGTTGGCCAAGGCAAATTCCAGGCCGGTCTTCTTATCGAACCGGATTGGTCGCAGGCCAGCACACAAGATCCTTCCGCACTGGTTAATCATATCTGGCCAACATTAGAACGAGCAAACCGCGAAGCGCCTGCTCATGCACGAATCTACCAAACCAAGATTGCCGTTACGCAAGACCAGAAGTCATTCAAACGCGCTGCCAAAGGCTCGATCATACGTCTTCAGACCATTATAGCTTTCAAGGATGAAATCGAAGCTCTCTATGCCGATGAGGGATACTCTAGCGATACTAATCAAGAGGCTGAAAACAATGTCGCGCTAGCGGGCAAGATCCACGCTGTCTTCGCACGTGTTTTACCCTCCTTCGAGGACCACATGTCGGATGATGTCGATATTTTCAGCCTAGGTGCCGATTCTCTCGATGTACTGGCACTTACCAGTGCGCTCAACAAGACCGTTCGTGACGCGACTGTGACTGCTTCGACGGTCTACAGTAATCCTACGGTCAAACAACTAGCCGCGGCGCTTTCCCAAAGCGTAAGCAAGTCTAACTTGAAGCATGCTTCGCCGCCAACTCGAGAAGAAAAGCTCAGTGCCATGGTGAGGAAATATACCAAAGACATGGTTCGGCCAAAAAGCATAAAAAATTCACCGGAACGTCCATCAAAACACACCGTGGTTCTCACAGGTTCCACGGGTAGTCTTGGTAGTCATATCCTAGAGCAACTGCTCAGGAATCCGGATGTAGAAAGAATATACTGCCTGAATCGTTCGGACAACGCAAAGACAAGACAGAAAGAGTCCTTCAGCAAGTACCACGACATGAACGCCGACTTCGGCAGGGCTGAATTCTTCAAGACAGACTTTAGTGTAGAAAACTTTGGCCTGCCTGACGCGACGTACAAGCACCTTCTCACTACAGCTACTATCTTCATCCATTCTGCCTGGTCCGTCGACTTCAATCTGTCGTTCGAATCTTATGAAGGCACACACATAGCAGGCACTTACCGCGCCATAAACTTCGCTCTTGCCTCCAAATACAAGACGCCTATAATCTTCATTTCATCGATCGCGAGTGTGGAGAACTGGGGCAGCGTCGCACAAGATGGCTCTGGTGTACCAGAATCCAACACAACGCTCTTCGACAGCGCGATCACCCTACCACAAGGTTACGGTGAATCCAAACATGTTGCAGCTGAGATCTTAGCCACGGCGTCGCATCGCCTGGGTATCAAGACCGCCATCGTGCGCGCGGGTCAGCTTGCAGGACCAAGCACGCAGGCAGGTGGTGCAGCATGGAACAGACACGAGTGGTTACCGACCATAGTGCACA
This sequence comes from Alternaria sp. 'sect. Undifilum', assembly GCA_024321975.1. NCBI lineage: Eukaryota > Fungi > Ascomycota > Dothideomycetes > Pleosporales > Pleosporaceae > Alternaria > Alternaria sp. 'sect. Undifilum'. Next base: position 3,343,291 of record JAJJZI010000006.1, read on the forward strand.
CGAGCAAGATGATGAAGAAGTTGCCGCGCACCTTGGGTAACATGGATCGAGTCGACTGGGTACCCATGGACGTCGCAGCGGGAACAGTTATCGAAATCGCCAATGCTACGTACTCGAAATCCGAGCCTACGCAAGTCTACCACCTTGCTAACCCCCACACGACAACATGGAGTGAACTTTATCCTGTCATACGAGACTACTTCAGGCAAGGCGCCAACGCTGGCATGGAGATTGACGAGTACAATGACTGGGTCGATGAGCTGGCTCGTATCCCACAGACGAAAGTGAATGCAGAACGTATTCCCGGACTCAAGTTGCTCGATTTCTACCAAGGTCTACGGCCAGAGAGAGGCATGGGATTGCCAATATTGCAGACACAAAATGCCGAATCTGTTAGTTCCACCTTGCGTAAGGGCAAGTCTGTAGATACAAATGTCGTGAAGAAGTGGCTTAGACAGTGGGCGTTCTGAGATACATGTCTGGATGATGATTCCCCTAGATAGCCATCTCGCGACGAGGATGATTTTTGTGTCAAGTACCTTAGCTCAGATTGAATAATAACAAGACGTATACTTTGTATACTCTACTACTTATACGTTCTACAAAATTTCCTAAAATCCTGCAGACTAATACTATAAGCATATTATTAAGTGTCGCATACTAAATACCTCTTAGAGAATCAGGCTATATGGCAAGTATCACAACCTTCAAAGTCGCCCAACTTATTACGCCGTGGTTTAAGGTTGTTATCCACAAGCTTCCTACAAACCATAGTCTAGAGGTTGTAAAGGAAGAAATTGAAACCTTCAACAAAGGCCTAGAGGTTATAGGCAATCCTTTTTGGCTTACGCCTGAGGATAAAAGAGAATACTAGAACTTTGGCTCAGCATGCGTAGCATTCGCTACAGAGGAGGAAGCCTAAAAAGCTATTAGAGGTAAACTCTATATCTTAGGGCAAAGCCTTAGAGCAGAGAAACTGCGAGTTGTTAATATCTTAAAGCAATGCACTAAATGCCAAGGATTTAGCCACCTAGAGGTTAGATGCTTAAAATTAGCCTGCTAAATTTGCAGCAAAGCACACTACACTAGTTAACATAAGTGTAAGTCTTGTGCTAGTAAAGGAAAACCTTCTATCTACACTATATTTAAGTGTACTAATTGTAGCAGACTCTATACAGCAAACAGCCAAGAGTGCAAAATCCTACAGGCTAGGATAGCTAAGAACAATTAAACTAATTAGTATAATTAAAGTCCTACAAATAAATGTTAATAGGAGTAGCCCTGCTATAAAAGCGTAATTAACCTAGCTATTACAGTAAACGCTACAATTATTACAATACAAGAGCCTTAGTTAATAAGAGGACCTTACAAAGATACTAGGTTAATTGCTTATCTAAACTTTACGCAAATACTACCAAATTACCAAGGCCTACAACTTAGAGCTCTATTCTATATTTAAAAGGATTTAGAAGTAGAAGTTAATCCTTGTATTAGCGACGACAACGACTTTTAAGCTATTTTAATACAACTTAACACAAGAAAGATCTACGTCTATAACATTTACAATAAAAAGAGCCTAAGATAAGGGCTAAATACAACAATGATCTAAAGACGCCTCCTAGGAGAGCTAATTAAATTACATTTAATTATCCTAGAGAATTTTAATTGCCACTACCCTAGATAGAACCTACAGGAATGCAACCTAAATCAACAAGTAGAAGATTTAGTAGAGTAGGTAGATAACTAAAACCTATCTTTATTAAATACTATAGGAGTTAGCACTTTCTTTAGAGCTTATATGCAAAAAGAGAGCATACTTAACCTTACTTTTTTAACAAGCAATATAGCTTCTATAATTATAGACTAGCAGGTTATCCCTAAAGTTAGATTAGACCACCACACTATCCTGTTTAGTATTGCCAACTAAGGGCAGCTACCTAGCTAGCTAAAGAAGTACAACATAAAAAAAAATTAGAATCTTTTTAGCACTACCTTACAGGAGAAGATAGTTTAAGTAAAGCTAGAGGATTAATTACTAGCCTTACTACACGCCTTAAAATACGTCTTAAAACAATTACTTCTAGGCTTTAATAATCCTTTAGAGGAGAGGCTAAATAAAATAACAGAGGATCTTACAACAACAATTTAATAAGCGCTTAAGAGATCTACCCCCCTTACAAACTAAAAACTAAAACTAAAGCCTTAGTAGACTAGCAATCTAAATCTCCTTAAGGCTATTCTAAGCAGGACCTCTTAAGATTACAAGCGAGCAGCAAGGAGAGGAGACAACACGCTATACTTATAGAAAAGAGATTACCTGCTAGCTAAAAATAAGTACCTTAAAGCTATTAAGAAAGCTAAACTTAACTATTAAGAGCAATTCCTCTAAAACAAATTACCTAAGGAGATATTTAAAGTAATAGCCTATACAAAAAACAACCTCTTAACAAGAATCCCTACTATTAGGGGCAAAGAATTCTTTAAAGAGAAGTGCTAAACCTTTAAAGAGGAGCTATTCTTGCCCCCTTCTTCTACTCCTCCTTAATTGCTTAACAATTACTAAGGAAACCTTATATAGGAGTGGCTAATCCTATCTATAGAGGAGCTATACACTGCCTGTTAGAAAATAAAAGCTACCTTACTAGGACTAGATAGAATTAGCCAAGAAGTTATCTTAAAAGCATACAATTACTAACTAAGCATCTTCTTTAAGGTGTACTTAGCCTTGTTTAACCTAGGATACTAACTAAGGTGCTAGTAAAAAGCAAGAGGGGTTATCCTTAAAAAGCCTAACAAACTAGACTACTTAATCCTAAAAGTATATAAAGTTATCTCCCTCTTGTGCTGCCTAGGGAAGGCACTAGAAAGGCTCTACTTAAAAAGATTAGGTATCCTAGCAGAAACAACTAACCTACTCCACCCTTCCTAAATAGGAGGCAGGATAAAGAAATTAGCTATTAACGTAGGACTCCTTTTCTACAACAATATACAACAACAAAGAAAGAAAAACAGAGTTACTTTAACAGCCTTTTTAGACATTAGAGGCGCTTTTAACTATTTATTTAAAAATAAGCTTCTAGAAAATATAAGCAACTAGCAGCTACCTGTATGCCTCCTATTATAGACAAACTTGTTTCTTATAGATAGGCTTTTAGAGTTATCCTTTAATAGGCAAACAGAGAACGTATAGAAGGTTAATACTAGTACACCTTAAGGGAGCCTAGCCTCTCCTATCCTATTTCTAATCTACACGAAACCGCTATTTTAATTAATAACAGCAAACAATAATATATACTTCTTATCTTATATAGACAACTTTCAAATCTCAATATTTATAATATCTATTAGGAAAAACATTAAACTGCTTAAAAAGGAGTTAGCAAACCTCTTTAACTAAGCAAAGAAGTTAGCTATTAAGTTTAATAGCTTAAAAATAGAATTAGCAAACTAGACAAGATTAAGAAAAGATATAAACAGAGTCCTTACGCTACCTACTTAAAAGACCTTTTAGCTAAAAGGACTAGTTAGGTGGCTAAGTATCTTCTTTAACAATACTCTAAAGTTTAGAGACTACTACTATATAAGGATACAACAAGCAAACTAGGCCTTTTTCCGCCTAAGCAGGCTAGCTAATATTAATAAAGGCCTCTTACTAAAGGCAATAAGGTAGTTATACCTAGCGTGCATTACTAGCGTAGCTAATTATAGATGCTAGCTATTTTAGAAAGGCTAACAACACGTCCTTAACAGCAGGCAAAAACTTTAAAACTAGGCCTATAGAAAGATCCTAGAGACTTTTAAATCTTCCCCTGCAATGCCTAGTAAGGTAAAAGCCGCTCTATTTCCACCTAGAGTTAGGCTAAACAATAGTATAAGGAGATACGCCTTTAAATCTACTTTATTAGATCTAAACTACCCTCTAAATGCTGCTATTAATAACAATAGAGGAGAGCAACTTAATTAAATACAACTATCTATTACCTTAGCCCTCTTAGACAATACAGAGGAAATACAACACTACGCCTTTACGCTATAGAACACTAGGACTCCTTACAAGGTCTACATATTAAATAAGCTAAAAAAGAGTAAAGTAGTGTAAAGGGCTGAAGCCTTGATGTTCTCTAGTACTCGGCCTGTAGCCTTCGTTGGCTTTTCTTACCTCAGCACTAGCACCTCAGTACTAGCACCTCAGCACTAGTAGCTGACTATCAGCCGCACTATTCACGCTAACTGTTAGCTGATCTAACAACCTCTGACAACCTCAGTTAGTCCTAACCTAGGTTAAGTCCTAATCACCTGGGTTGGATATATAAACCTACGTAGTCTCTCTCTATAGTTTAATATCTAATTTATTTACTGTTTACCTTGCATCTTTAGTTAACCCAACGCACCCTTACAATTAAATTAGATCCTTCTTTAGCTACTTGCGTAGCTACGTCGTACTTAAGAGCCCTCTAGAGCTATATCTAGACAAGAAGCCAGCTAGAGCTATATCTACGCGCGAGAATCTAATTAATTAGAATACTAGTTAATTAGTTAACTGTTTAAATCTACTAAAGGATTAATAGAAGAAGCACTAGATTAAAAGTGCTAAGGGATACTTAGTTGTATAAGTCTTTAAGGCGTTTAAATTTGTTAGATAAGCCTACTAAGCGTAGTAGCCTTAGAAAACAGACGAAGGATAAGCCTACTAAGCGTAGTAGCCCCTACACAAAAAGGATAAGCCTACTAAGTGTAGTAGCCCCTACACGAAAAGAATAAGCTTACTAAGCATAGTAGCACCTATAACAATTTCTATTAATAATATAGAGTACTAGCGAGTACCTACAAATATAATAGCAGAACTCTTAGCAGCTCTTTTAGCTGTAAGAATAGCAGAACTATACTAAGATAGTGTTAGTAGACCTAAAGTAGAAACTACTTTAGAAGGTCTTTGTAGAGCAGGTAGCTTAAATAAGATAGCTGCTTCTATAAGGATACAGGAAGCCTTCTAAGCTTAGGAGGCTATAGGCACGCTATAATAAAGAGAGCCTAAGGTAGAATAACCGCTACCTTAGTTACCTACCCTATTAGCTGCCTTAGGGAATTAACAAACGCCTAGGCGTTTTAAACAACTAGATCCTAATACCTTTAATAGAAACAGAAAGATGTACTAAATCTTTTAACAACAGCTTACTGCTAAAATAGAGAATAATAAAGAAGATTTTAATATAGATAAAAGGACTTATAACTACGCCTTTAGCTAATTAAAAGGCTTAGCTACAACTCTTACCCTGCCTTTCCTTAACTAAATAGAGATTTCTAATTTATAGAACTTTAATAAGCTATTAAACTTCTTTAATTAAATGTTTAGAGATTCTTATAGTGTAGAGAGAGCTAAGAACAAGCTCTAGTCTATAAGCTAAGGCAAGAAAAGCATACGCAAATATATTATAGAATTCTAGAAACAACTACTATTATCTAATAGTAGTTTAGACGAGGATACAAGGATAATGCTTTTCTAAAAAAGCTTTATTTAGAAACTTTAAGACAAACTTATAGGTATTACTTATAAGGATTTAGATAGCCTATAAAACAAAGCAATAGAGATTGCCAATTACTTCTACAGAATAGAGGAGTACTCTAAAGGCAGAGACAACAAGCCTAAGGAGTATAAATTTAAAAGAACTTCTCCTCCTCCTTCTCCTTTAAAAGGAGACTAGATAGAAGGTATAGAATATATAGGAAGAACTACTAAACCTTAATAGTTTAGTAACTAGGAGTTAGAACAGTTGTATAGAGAAAGACGCTGTTTTAACTACAAATAAAAAGGCTATCTGTCTATATATTGTATAGAGAATAAGAGATCTTCTAAAAAGGAGAAAAAGACTTTAGTTAAGTCTTCTAACTCTAAGAAAGATAATAAGCTTAGCAAGGGAAGCTTAAATAAGAACTTAGATTTAGAAAAAGAGTAGCTCCTGTTTAAAGTTACTAGTAGGAGCCTCTAATAAGTTAGGACAACTTAGTTAAGGAGTAGGCAAACTTTAAAAAGAATATAAGCAGCAATAGAATTACTTTAAAGGCATTAGTAAATTGTTACACTTTCGCCTCTACTTTAATTAATACAGGAAACCTTGCATACTTACTTATTAGCTCTTAACTTATTAAGAACGCTAACTTATAGTACATTTCTATTTCTCCTAGGAGATTAGAAGGAGTTACAGATAAACCTAGAACTATTAATAAGGTTACTAGGTTAGATATTAATATTAAAGGCTATAAGGATACTATTTAGGGTTATATAGCCCCTATATACCCTAGTTACAATTTAATACTTAGACGGCCCTAGATAAATAGAAGAGAGGTTACTATTGCTCCTTTTAGAAAAATAATTTACATCTATTTTTCTAGCTAAAAGATTAAGTTACTTAGCACTAAGGATTGCCCTATTAAAAGAGACTAGAGATTAAAATAAATAAGCGCAACAGCTTATTACTCCTATATTAGGTAGGTAAAAAAAATAAGTTTATTTAGACTTTTACTGCTTCTTTTAAGGATATTAAAAAAGCCCTAGCTCCTAAGAAGAAAGTAGAAGTACTACCTTTACTCCCTAAGGCTTATTAATACCTAGCTTAGATTTTTAATCTAAAAACTGCTTTTGTACTACCTCCTTTACGCAGATCTAAAGTAGATTACTAAATTAAACTAGAGAAAGATAATAAAGGCAAGGAGAAAGAGGCTCCCTAGGGACCTCTATACAGTATAAGCCGCCTAGAACTCTTAGTATTACAAAAGGAGCTTATTTCTCTACTTTATAAAAGATAAATTAGAGCTAGTAGCTCTCCTGCCTCCTCCTCTGTCCTTTTTGCTAAGAAACCTAGAGGAGGATTACGTTTCTGTATTAATTACTAAGCCCTAAACGCTATTACAAAGAAAAATTGATATTCTTTACTTTTAATTTAGGAAACTCTTAACAATATTGTAAAAGCTAAATAGTTTACAAAAATTAATGTTTCTATAGCTTTCTACAAGATTAGGATTAATATAGGAGATAAGTAAAAACAGCTTTTATACTAGATTTAGGTTATATAAGTGGCTAGTTACTCTATTTAGTATAGCAAATGCTCCTAGTACCTTTTAACGCTATATTAATTAGACCCTCTGCGAGTATAGTAACGATTTTTGCTTAGCCTACCTAGACGACGTATTAATTTATACTAATAGCACGCTTAAAGAACACTAACGCAATACAAATAAGGTTTTAGAAGTTATAGGCAAGGCTAGATTACCTTTAAACATCTAGAAATATAAATTTAACGTACAAAGTATAAAATCCCTTAAATTTATTATTAAGGCTAGAAAAGGACTTTAAATAGACTCTAAGAAAGTAAAAGCAATTAGAGATTAGCAGGCGCCTACAAACGTTAAAGAAGTATATAGTTTTTTTTAGTTTTGCAAACTTCTATTAATAATTTATTAAGAACTTCTTAGAAATAGTAGCTCCTCTTTTAAGGCTTACTAGTAACATCTCCTTTTAATAGGGAAAAACTAAGCAAAAGGCTTTTAATAAGCTTAAGGAGTTATTTATTACTAAGCTAGTACTAGCTTAATAGGATCCTAACAGAGAAATAATCCTAGAAACAGACTCTTCTAGATATGTAGTAGCAGGAGTCCTCTTATAATATAATAATAAAGGAAGCTTATACCTAGTAGCCTATTATTTAAAAAGATAACTAGCACGCAAAGCAATTACAAGATATATAATAAGGAGTTACTAGCAGTTATCTCTTACTTATTTAAGTAGGATGCTATGCTACAATCTTTAAAGAAGTTTATAGTTATTATAGACTATAAAAACCTTAAATATTTTAGTAAGCCTAGACAGCTTAGCAAGAGATAAATAAGGTAGACTTAATTTCTAGGAAAGTTTTCTAACATAGAAATTTCCTACAGGCCTAGAGTTAATAACTCTAGGGCTAATGCCTTATTTAGGAGACAACAAGATATGCTAGCAAACAACTAGGATACTAGGATTTCTAGGAGGTTTCTACAAGTATTTAAACCTACAACTACAGCTACTAACAAAGAACTAGAGGAAGAAGAAGTGCTTAGAACCTTTAACTACAACAGCTATTTAGTAGTAGTACAAGAGTAGTTAGATTTAGAGAATCTATAAGATAAAGCTAAAAAAGAGGATAAAACCTACTAAATAGCCTAGAAAGCTATAAAGAATAGTGAACAACAATTTCTTACAGCTTTAGATCTTAAACTTTCTATTTCTAAATACTAACTAGACGATTCTAGAAACCTCCTATACTAAGATTAAAAATAGGTACCTAATAATAAACCTCTAAGAACTAGAATTATCTACAAAATCTACAGTTCTAGAGCTTTAGGCTATCTAGAAAGGAATATTACCTATTAAGCTATTGCAAGAGAATACTTTTAGCCCTCTATTAGTAAAAGTATTAAAAGGTATATAAGGAACTGCTTAGTGTGTAGAAGAACAAAACCCTAGAGAGACAGCCTATAAGGCTTACTAAAACCCTTGCCTATACTTAAGTAAATATAGAAAGAAATTTCTATAGATTTTATTATAGGGTTACTAGAAAGCGAAGGCTGTACAAACCTTATAGTAGTTATAGATAGGCTTAGCAAGGACGTTGTCCTAATAGGCCTTAAGGACATTACTATAGAAAGTGTTACTAAAACTTTTATTAACTCTGTTGTGGCTTACTATTAGTTACTAAACTATATTACTTTAGATAGAGGTATATAGTTTGTTAACTATTTTTAGATTAAGCTTTGCAAGTTATTAGAAATTAAGCGATACTTATCTTCTAAATACTATTCTAAAACTAATAGTTCTATAGAGAGAATAAACTCTATAGTACAGGCTTATTTATAAGCCTTCTGTAATTAGGATTAAACAAATTAGAAAAGCAATCTAGGGATAGCTAAAATTGCAGTTATAGCAAGGCAAGCTTAGTCTACTAAAATGTCTCCTTTCTTCCTACAACACGGCTATAAGGTAGATCCCCTACAAATTGCACCTAAGCACAGTCCTTAACAACAACTTCTAAGGAGAATATAAGAAGATTATTAAAAGGTAGAAAATATTGTTAATAAGCTACAACAAAGTATTAAGCTTACACAAGCTAAAATAAGAGAAAGCTAACAAGAATAAGAAAGGTAAGCAAATAAGAGAAGGCACTAATTACCTTAGCTTAAAATAGGCAATAAAGTATAGTTAAAACTAGGCAACTACTACAAAACAAAAAGGCCTAGCAGAAAACTTAACTAGAAGAATCTTAAGTACACAGTACTTAAGGTTATTAGACTAAACACAGTTAAATTAAATACTCCTAGCTAGATTTACTTAGTATTTAATGTTAATAACCTTAGACTAGCGTCCTTAGACCCTCTACTAAGCTAGCTAATAGACAACAATAAACTTCTACTAATTAAGACAGAGGATAGAGAAGAATACCTAGTAGAGACCCTATTAGAGGAAAGAGGAAAAGAAGAAAAAGCAGTACTTAGTTAAACAGTTAGGATATCTAGATCTAACCTAGGAACTAGCTATTAATCTAAAAGATACAGAAGCCCTAAAAGAGTAGAACTCTAGGTAACAAGATTACTACCCCTACTATTTTTTTAGGAGGGGGTTATTGTAAAGGGCTAAAGCCTTAATATTCTCTAGTACTTAGCCTATAGCCTTCGTTAGCTTTTCTTACCTTAGCACTAGCACCTTAGTACTAGCACCTTAGCACTAGTAGCTAACTATTAGCCGCACTATTCACGCTAACTGTTAGCTAATCTGACAACCTCTGACAACCTTAGTTAGTCCTAACCTAAGTTAAGTCCTAATCACCTGGGTTGGATATATAAACCTACGTAGTCTCTCTCTATAGTTTGATATCTAATTCATTCACTGTTTACCTTGCATCTTTGGTCAACCCAACGCACCCTTACAAGTAGAAAGCTATAGGAATCTATTAGCAGACAACAACCTACTATTAATATACTTAGATGCCTTAGCAATAAGGGATAGTAAAGGAATAAGCGTAGGCGTTGCCTTCTATAAAAGAGCTACTCTTATTAAGGAACTACAAGCAAATATAGGAAATAACTAGCTAGTTTATAATAGTAAACTTAAAGGTATTACCTTAGAGCTAGAGACTATAATTAGCCTATTAAACATATACTAAAACATTAATATCTACGCAGACAATTAGGCAGCTTTATTTTAATTGAAAAACACCTTAAATAACCCTAGCTAAGGGTGGCAAATTAGGTGTATTAGAGCAGCAACTTAACTAGAAGGAAAAGGTATTACCCCTACGCTATATTAGGTCCTAGGACACTAAGATATACCTAGAAACAATTAAGCAGACCTCCTTGTAAAAGAGGCTACAGAAATAAACTCTTTAATAAATAAAATAAGCCTAGCAGTTGTTAGCTCTTAAATTAAACAACTAGCTAACGTTAATTAGTTAAGCCTCCTTAAGAACTACAGGAAAAAAGCTACTACTAAGAACCTAAGCACCTACTTAGCAACTTTTAAATAGAAAATAAGGAAACGGATACTTATCCTTTCTACTAGGAGAGATGTATCTAGCTCTTTCTTTTAATTAAAACTAGGTTATAGCTACCTAAAGAGCTATCTATTTAAGAGAGGCAAAGTAGAATCTAGAACTTGCCTATGCAATGTTAGAGCTACTTAAGATACAGCTTATATAATCCTTAGGTGCCAACTATATAAGGATAGTAGAGCTATACTTTAGAACTTATGTATAGAGCTAATCTCTCTACAATATCTTTTCTAAACAGAAGCAGGTATTAAGGCTATAATAGCCTTTATTCAAGAAACTAGGGTTAGTACACAGGCCTAGTACAAAGGAAACTCCGACAACTAGATGCAATCGTCTACCTAGGCGATCAAGATCTAAGCACCCCTCCCCTCTCCTCCCCCTCTCCTCCTTCTCCTCCCCCTCTCCTCCTTCTCCTCCCCCTCTCCTCCTTCTCCTCCCCCTCTCCTCCTTCTCCTCCCCTTTCTCTACCTCTACCTAATAGGCTAAGAGCCTCACCTTTATTCAGATAAACCACCCCTTGTAAATTACTTAGAAGATAAAAAACTACATAGATACCTGCAGGCCTCGGCCTGCACGTCTTATATAGCCCTTCAGGCTGAGGAAGGACGTTAAACTACAATAAAAAAAAAGTGTCGCATATATTAACAGGCTAAGAGCCTCACCTTCATTCAGATACCGTGTCTGTGCGCGTAATGACCCAGTTCGCGTAATGACCCACCCCAACACAACAACCACCTATACAAACCACGACATAACTCCACTAATATAGATCTAATTTAAAAAGCAATTGAAGATATTAAATCGCGTAAAGAAGGCGCATCTTTTAGCTATTGCAAAGTTGCAAAAAGATATAGGATTAGCTATTATACGCTTGCTTAAAGACACTAAAGGCAAACTTAGCCGCGCGTGATTGCCTATCTTTCTCTACACCCATAACACAAGAAGGAGCTTATACAATACATTAAAATGCTTACTAAGAGGCATATTCTACCTACAAAAGTTGTAATACGCAACTTTGCCTCCTCTTTAGTTAGTAAGGAGGTCTTAGAAAGCTAGGTTACTTGCTTTATTAACAGGAATCCTACCCATCTTATCTCGCGCTAGTAGGCAGGAATAGATCGCAATTGCTATAAAGCCAATGTAAAGGCTAAATATAGCTTCTACTTTAAGCTACTACATAAGAAGATAAGAGAATATAATATAAGGCCTTCTTAAATCTTTAATATAGATAAGAACGGCTTTATAATTAGAGTAACTAGAAGGTTAAGAAGGGTAGTTAATAAGAAAATATACAACCAAAAAGAAGTTAGAGCTACAACTTAAGATAGTTTTAGAAAGTAGGTAACTATCCTAGCCTGCGTTTGTTTAGACAGTATAGCTTTATTTTTAGCTTTTATTTTTTAGTTAGCTGTTAGAGCTCTAAAATTAAGCTAAGTTAAGGATATTAATAACAAAAAGCACTTAGTATTTGTTAGCTTATCTCTTTCTAGCTAGACTAATAATAATATAGGTCTAGCCTAGCTCAAGGAGGTTTTTAAGAGAGAGACTAAATGGAAAGCTTATTTAGGATACTAATCACTCCTCCTTAATAGCTATAAATCTTACCTAACTATAGATTTTATTAATTACTATAATAACTACAAGATTCTATTAGCTGTATTTCCTCTTTATTTAACCTATACGCTTTAACTGCTTAATATTAGATTATTTAAGCCTCTCTTAACTACCTACTTTACTAAGCTTTTATCTTACCTTTATAAAAGCTAAGGACTCTGACTAATAGTAAAAGGAGACTTCTTTCTCCTCTTTTAGAGGGCCTAAGGTACTACTTTTAAGGAGGAGATTATTAAAAAGTCTTTCTAAGTAACTAGAGTCTATCTACTTAATCCTAAGGTTATCTTTTAAAGATTCTGTAAGAAGGCCTCTAGTTTAGATAAATTTTTAGCTTCTGTACTTAGTAAAGATAATTAGCTTAAAATAGAGACTCTTATACACTGTTTAGTGCAAGATTAAAGTATTAAAGAGGTAAAAAAGCTTTATTAAAGTCTCTACTATATTTTAGCTTAAAATAGTATTCTCTGTAGAGAGATTTAAGGCTTAAAGGAGGCTCTTTTAGTTAAAAAAAGATACTAAAAGAAGAGCTATACTCTCTAACTTAACAATTCTTAGGAGTACTATAGTAGTGCTGTTTTCTAGTTACTTAGGAAGGTCTGTTAAGCTTAGGATAATAAGGTAGTTTAATAATATAAACAATAACTACTACAACTCTAAAAAGCTAAGAGGTCTTACTTAAAAGAGCAAGCTTAATTATATAAGGCTTAACAAGCTAAAGAGAGGCGTGTTAAAAAAGAGAGGCTTAAAGAAGTAAGGTAGAAAGAGAAGGCTAAAAAGGCAGCTAAAAAAGAGTGTTAGAAATTAGCTTGTGACGCTTTAAAAGCTATACAACTATCCTAAAAGAGTAAGCGTAAGGCCTTACAAGCCTCTACTTAAAAGTAGAAGTATTAAAAACATGTTATTGTTAATTTATCTTATATTAAAGCTAAGGTAGCTGCACTAGCTGCCCTATTGCGCACTACCCGCCGCGGGCGCAACGTTACCTTACTAAGCAAATATAACTAGCACAAATTAATTGCAGGGCTCTATTTATTTTTAAGGTATTAAAGGTGGTAGTTGTTGTTATAGTTAAAATGGGTTTTCTAAAAAAGTGAAAAGCAGCTGCCCTCTACTAATTAGTCGCAAAAGTCAAAAAAAGATTATATGTAGTTAACAAAATTTAAATAGTAAGAAGATAAGGTCTACGCGCTAAGCGCTTAAAGTAGAAAAGCTTAGACTACTAAGTAAAATTAGGGTTAACAATTTACTAAAAGTACTAAAAAACGACACTAATTAAAACGTGTTTATTAGCAATTACTAGCCTATAGCTGGCAACAAGATTGCGATGGAGGTAGAGGAGGTAGAGGTAGAGGAGGGTAAGGACACGTACGTTACCGCAGCAGGAGCCTGCAATACTTTATAAAAGCTTCTTACCTACTACTTCTTATCTTTAGAATTTCCTACACTACATAGTACTGTATATAAATAATATAATACTTAGACTATTTTTCTCCCTGTTTAACACAAAGACTAATAGCTTACATTAAGTAAAGTTAGACCTTACTAATTTACTATATAAGAAGCTATAGTAGTAGATTACAAAGCCTGCATTTACCTTTATTAAGTAGCCTCCCTAGTTAGTTAAAGAGGAGCTGTTAACAGTAGCTCCTATAGTAATTAGGTAGATACAGAGGTTAAATTTTATTATTTATTAAAACCTTATTAATGCGTCTAGTATTATAGATATTAAGGTTATAATAGAGGGTGTAAAAGGCTTGTTTAGCAGCAAGTCTATTAAATACATTACGTATGTTAATAGTCTAGGTGCAGTAATAGTATATTATTTTACTAATCTCCTCCTGCGCGAATACAACCTTAGTAGAGAGACCTTATAATAGCTCTATAAGGAGCAAGAGTATATTAAAACAGCTATTAAGTAGCTAGGATAAACTAACAAGTAGGAGGATTTTAAAAGTCACCTTTAGGGATAGGAGAGCTGTGCTTAGATAGTAACGCTGTTGTTGTATGTTTACATCTAAGTATAGGCGCTAGAAACGCCGTGACTACAACACTACTAGGATAGCAATAGAGACAATAAAAGTTGTAGTTAGCAGTAAATAGTTATTAGTAAATAGTTATTAGTTAAGAAGGTTAGTTAGAGGAATATTGCGTATCTTTGTTTCTGTCTAAACATGCGACACACTAATTGCGTGCTAGTAATGCTGAATAAAGGGGCATAAGCATAGATACCTATTGTTAGCAATAAATCTTTTTTACTAAAATGGTGTCTACAAAATGTGTGGTCATATCAAAAGGTTGTCTCAAAAGGCCGAAGCCAGCAGGGCTCTATTTAGTATTACTTTATAAAATCTCGTGATACTAGCTATTAGTGGTGGCTCTACAGCCTTATTTTTCTAAAATCTTTATGTTGGTGGGGTGATCATCACTCGAACATGATCATCTCGCGCACAGACACGGTAGTTCGCGTGATGTCCTAGTTAGCAACATCACAACTTTATGAAACTAAGGCTGTAAAGCCACCTACAATTGCAATTATCACAAGATTTTATAGAATAGTACTAAACTGATGCTTGCAATCAATTAGGCTATTTAAATTTAGTAAGTAACTTAACGTTGCGGCCGCGGCAGGTGGTGTACGCTGGGGCAGCTAGTGCAGCTACTTCAGTTTTAACATAAAACAAATTAATAATAATATGTTTTTAATGCTTTTACTTTTAAGTAGAGGCTTGTAAGGCCTTACGCTTGCCTAATTAGGATAGTTGTATAGCCTTTTAAGCATTACAAGCTAATTTCTAACGCTCTTTTTTAGCTGCCTTTTTAGCCTTCTTTTTCTGCCTTACCTCCTTAAGCCTCTCCCTCTTAACATGCCTCTCTTTAGCTTATTAAGCCTTATATAATTAAGCTTACTTTTTTAAGTAAGACTTCTTAGCTTTTAAAAGTTATAGTACTTGTTGTTTATATTATTAAACTACTTTATTGTCCTAAGCCTAACAAACTTTCCTAGGCGACTAGAAAACAGTACTACTGTAGTACTTCTAAGGATTGTTAAGTTAGAGAGTATAGCTTTTTTTTAGTTTCTATTTTTAACTAATAAAGCCTCCTTTAAGCCTTAAATCTCTCTACAGAGAATACTATTTTAAGCTAAAATATAGTAGAGACTTTAATAAAGCTTTTTTACCTCTTTAATACTTTAATCTTGCACTAAACAGTGTATAAGAGTCTCTATTTTAAGCTAATTATCTTTACTAAGTACAGAAGCTAAAAATTTATCTAAACTAGAGGCCTTCTTACAGAATCTTTAAAAGATAACCTTAGGATTAAGTAGATAGACTCTAGTTACTTAGAAAGACTTTTTAATAATCTCCTCCTTAAAAGTAGTACCTTAGGCCCTCTAAAGAGGAGAAAGAAGTCTCCTTTTACTATTAGTCAGAGTCCTTAGCTTTTATAAAGGTAAGATAAAAGCTTAGTAAAGTAGGTAGTTAAGAGAGGCTTAAATAATCTAATATTAAGCAGTTAAAGCGTATAGGTTAAATAAAGAGGAAATACAGCTAATAGAATCTTGTAGTTATTATAGTAATTAATAAAATCTATAGTTAGGTAAGATTTATAGCTATTAAGGAGGAGTGATTAGTATCCTAAATAAGCTTTCCATTTAGTCTCTCTCTTAAAAACCTCCTTGAGCTAGGCTAGACCTATATTATTATTAGTCTAGCTAGAAAGAGATAAGCTAACAAATACTAAGTGCTTTTGTTATTAATATCCTTAACTTAGCTTAATTTTAGAGCTCTAACAGCTAACTAAAAAATAAAAGCTAAAAATAAAGCTATACTGTCTAAACAAACGCAGGCTAGGATAGTTACCTACTTTCTAAAACTATCTTAAGTTGTAGCTCTAACTTCTTTTTGGTTGTATATTTTCTTATTAACTACCCTTCTTAACCTTCTAGTTACTCTAATTATAAAGCCGTTCTTATCTATATTAAAGATTTAAGAAGGCCTTATATTATATTCTCTTATCTTCTTATGTAGTAGCTTAAAGTAGAAGCTATATTTAGCCTTTACATTGGCTTTATAGCAATTGCGATCTATTCCTGCCTACTAGCGCGAGATAAGATGGGTAGGATTCCTGTTAATAAAGCAAGTAACCTAGCTTTCTAAGACCTCCTTACTAACTAAAGAGGAGGCAAAGTTGCGTATTACAACTTTTGTAGGTAGAATATGCCTCTTAGTAAGCATTTTAATGTATTGTATAAGCTCCTTCTTGTGTTATGGGTGTAGAGAAAGATAGGCAATCACGCGCGGCTAAGTTTGCCTTTAGTGTCTTTAAGCAAGCGTATAATAGCTAATCCTATATCTTTTTGCAACTTTGCAATAGCTAAAAGATGCGCCTTCTTTACGCGATTTAATATCTTCAATTGCTTTTTAAATTAGATCTATATTAGTGGAGTTATGTCGTGGTTTGTATAGGTGGTTGTTGTGTTGGGGTGGGTCATTACGCGAACTGGGTCATTACGCGCACAGACACGGTATCTGAATGAAGGTGAGGCTCTTAGCCTGTTAATATATGCGACACTTTTTTTTTATTGTAGTTTAACGTCCTTCCTCAGCCTGAAGGGCTATATAAGACGTGCAGGCCGAGGCCTGCAGGTATCTATGTAGTTTTTATCTTCTAAGTAATTTACAAGGGGTGGTTTATCTGAATAAAGGTGAGGCTCTTAGCCTATTAGGTAGAGGTAGAGAAAGGGGAGGAGAAGGAGGAGAGGGGAGGAGAAGGAGGAGAGGGGAGGAGAAGGAGGAGAGGGGAGGAGAAGGAGGAGAGGGGAGGAGAGGGGAGGGGTGCTTAGATCTTGATCGCCTAGGTAGACGATTGCATCTAGTTGTCGGAGTTTCCTTTGTACTAGGCCTGTGTACTAACCCTAGTTTCTTGAATAAAGGCTATTATAGCCTTAATACCTGCTTCTGTTTAGAAAGATATTGTAGAGAGATTAGCTCTATACATAAGTTCTAAAGTATAGCTCTACTATCCTTATATAGTTGGCACCTAAGGATTATATAAGCTGTATCTTAAGTAGCTCTAACATTGCATAGGCAAGTTCTAGATTCTACTTTGCCTCTCTTAAATAGATAGCTCTTTAGGTAGCTATAACCTAGTTTTAATTAAAAGAAAGAGCTAGATACATCTCTCCTAGTAGAAAGGATAAGTATCCGTTTCCTTATTTTCTATTTAAAAGTTGCTAAGTAGGTGCTTAGGTTCTTAGTAGTAGCTTTTTTCCTGTAGTTCTTAAGGAGGCTTAACTAATTAACGTTAGCTAGTTGTTTAATTTAAGAGCTAACAACTGCTAGGCTTATTTTATTTATTAAAGAGTTTATTTCTGTAGCCTCTTTTACAAGGAGGTCTGCTTAATTGTTTCTAGGTATATCTTAGTGTCCTAGGACCTAATATAGCGTAGGGGTAATACCTTTTCCTTCTAGTTAAGTTGCTGCTCTAATACACCTAATTTGCCACCCTTAGCTAGGGTTATTTAAGGTGTTTTTCAATTAAAATAAAGCTGCCTAATTGTCTGCGTAGATATTAATGTTTTAGTATATGTTTAATAGGCTAATTATAGTCTCTAGCTCTAAGGTAATACCTTTAAGTTTACTATTATAAACTAGCTAGTTATTTCCTATATTTGCTTGTAGTTCCTTAATAAGAGTAGCTCTTTTATAGAAGGCAACGCCTACGCTTATTCCTTTACTATCCCTTATTGCTAAGGCATCTAAGTATATTAATAGTAGGTTGTTGTCTGCTAATAGATTCCTATAGCTTTCTACTTGTAAGGGTGCGTTGGGTTGACCAAAGATGCAAGGTAAACAGTGAATGAATTAGATATCAAACTATAGAGAGAGACTACGTAGGTTTATATATCCAACCCAGGTGATTAGGACTTAACTTAGGTTAGGACTAACTAAGGTTGTCAGAGGTTGTCAGATTAGCTAACAGTTAGCGTGAATAGTGCGGCTAATAGTTAGCTACTAGTGCTAAGGTGCTAGTACTAAGGTGCTAGTGCTAAGGTAAGAAAAGCTAACGAAGGCTATAGGCTAAGTACTAGAGAATATTAAGGCTTTAGCCCTTTACAATAACCCCCTCCTAAAAA
The DNA here is from genome assembly GCA_024321975.1 of Alternaria sp. 'sect. Undifilum'. Lineage (NCBI taxonomy): Eukaryota > Fungi > Ascomycota > Dothideomycetes > Pleosporales > Pleosporaceae > Alternaria > Alternaria sp. 'sect. Undifilum'. The sequence continues at coordinate 3,361,615 of JAJJZI010000006.1, forward strand.
AATAGTAGGGGTAGTAATCTTGTTACCTAGAGTTCTACTCTTTTAGGGCTTCTGTATCTTTTAGATTAATAGCTAGTTCCTAGGTTAGATCTAGATATCCTAACTGTTTAACTAAGTACTGCTTTTTTCTTCTTTTTCCTCTTTCCTCTAATAGGGTCTCTACTAGGTATTCTTCTCTATCCTCTGTCTTAATTAGTAGAAGTTTATTGTTGTCTATTAGCTAGCTTAGTAGAGGGTCTAAGGACGCTAGTCTAAGGTTATTAACATTAAATACTAAGTAAATCTAGCTAGGAGTATTTAATTTAACTGTGTTTAGTCTAATAACCTTAAGTACTGTGTACTTAAGATTCTTCTAGTTAAGTTTTCTGCTAGGCCTTTTTGTTTTGTAGTAGTTGCCTAGTTTTAACTATACTTTATTGCCTATTTTAAGCTAAGGTAATTAGTGCCTTCTCTTATTTGCTTACCTTTCTTATTCTTGTTAGCTTTCTCTTATTTTAGCTTGTGTAAGCTTAATACTTTGTTGTAGCTTATTAACAATATTTTCTACCTTTTAATAATCTTCTTATATTCTCCTTAGAAGTTGTTGTTAAGGACTGTGCTTAGGTGCAATTTGTAGGGGATCTACCTTATAGCCGTGTTGTAGGAAGAAAGGAGACATTTTAGTAGACTAAGCTTGCCTTGCTATAACTGCAATTTTAGCTATCCCTAGATTGCTTTTCTAATTTGTTTAATCCTAATTACAGAAGGCTTATAAATAAGCCTGTACTATAGAGTTTATTCTCTCTATAGAACTATTAGTTTTAGAATAGTATTTAGAAGATAAGTATCGCTTAATTTCTAATAACTTGCAAAGCTTAATCTAAAAATAGTTAACAAACTATATACCTCTATCTAAAGTAATATAGTTTAGTAACTAATAGTAAGCCACAACAGAGTTAATAAAAGTTTTAGTAACACTTTCTATAGTAATGTCCTTAAGGCCTATTAGGACAACGTCCTTGCTAAGCCTATCTATAACTACTATAAGGTTTGTACAGCCTTCGCTTTCTAGTAACCCTATAATAAAATCTATAGAAATTTCTTTCTATATTTACTTAAGTATAGGCAAGGGTTTTAGTAAGCCTTATAGGCTGTCTCTCTAGGGTTTTGTTCTTCTACACACTAAGCAGTTCCTTATATACCTTTTAATACTTTTACTAATAGAGGGCTAAAAGTATTCTCTTGCAATAGCTTAATAGGTAATATTCCTTTCTAGATAGCCTAAAGCTCTAGAACTGTAGATTTTGTAGATAATTCTAGTTCTTAGAGGTTTATTATTAGGTACCTATTTTTAATCTTAGTATAGGAGGTTTCTAGAATCGTCTAGTTAGTATTTAGAAATAGAAAGTTTAAGATCTAAAGCTGTAAGAAATTGTTGTTCACTATTCTTTATAGCTTTCTAGGCTATTTAGTAGGTTTTATCCTCTTTTTTAGCTTTATCTTATAGATTCTCTAAATCTAACTACTCTTGTACTACTACTAAATAGCTGTTGTAGTTAAAGGTTCTAAGCACTTCTTCTTCCTCTAGTTCTTTGTTAGTAGCTGTAGTTGTAGGTTTAAATACTTGTAGAAACCTCCTAGAAATCCTAGTATCCTAGTTGTTTGCTAGCATATCTTGTTGTCTCCTAAATAAGGCATTAGCCCTAGAGTTATTAACTCTAGGCCTGTAGGAAATTTCTATGTTAGAAAACTTTCCTAGAAATTAAGTCTACCTTATTTATCTCTTGCTAAGCTGTCTAGGCTTACTAAAATATTTAAGGTTTTTATAGTCTATAATAACTATAAACTTCTTTAAAGATTGTAGCATAGCATCCTACTTAAATAAGTAAGAGATAACTGCTAGTAACTCCTTATTATATATCTTGTAATTGCTTTGCGTGCTAGTTATCTTTTTTAAATAATAGGCTACTAGGTATAAGCTTCCTTTATTATTATATTATAAGAGGACTCCTGCTACTACATATCTAGAAGAGTCTGTTTCTAGGATTATTTCTCTGTTAGGATCCTATTAAGCTAGTACTAGCTTAGTAATAAATAACTCCTTAAGCTTATTAAAAGCCTTTTGCTTAGTTTTTCCCTATTAAAAGGAGATGTTACTAGTAAGCCTTAAAAGAGGAGCTACTATTTCTAAGAAGTTCTTAATAAATTATTAATAGAAGTTTGCAAAACTAAAAAAAACTATATACTTCTTTAACGTTTGTAGGCGCCTGCTAATCTCTAATTGCTTTTACTTTCTTAGAGTCTATTTAAAGTCCTTTTCTAGCCTTAATAATAAATTTAAGGGATTTTATACTTTGTACGTTAAATTTATATTTCTAGATGTTTAAAGGTAATCTAGCCTTGCCTATAACTTCTAAAACCTTATTTGTATTGCGTTAGTGTTCTTTAAGCGTGCTATTAGTATAAATTAATACGTCGTCTAGGTAGGCTAAGCAAAAATCGTTACTATACTCGCAGAGGGTCTAATTAATATAGCGTTAAAAGGTACTAGGAGCATTTGCTATACTAAATAGAGTAACTAGCCACTTATATAACCTAAATCTAGTATAAAAAGCTGTTTTTTACTTATCTCCTATATTAATCCTAATCTTGTAGAAAGCTATAGAAACATTAATTTTTGTAAACTATTTAGCTTTTACAATATTGTTAAGAGTTTCCTAAATTAAAAGTAAAGAATATCAATTTTTCTTTGTAATAGCGTTTAGGGCTTAGTAATTAATACAGAAACGTAATCCTCCTCTAGGTTTCTTAGCAAAAGGACAGAGGAGGAGGCAGGAGAGCTACTAGCTCTAATTTATCTTTTATAAAGTAGAGAAATAAGCTCCTTTTGTAATACTAAGAGTTCTAGGCGGCTTATACTGTATAGAGGTCCCTAGGGAGCCTCTTTCTCCTTGCCTTTATTATCTTTCTCTAGTTTAATTTAGTAATCTACTTTAGATCTGCGTAAAGGAGGTAGTACAAAAGCAGTTTTTAGATTAAAAATCTAAGCTAGGTATTAATAAGCCTTAGGGAGTAAAGGTAGTACTTCTACTTTCTTCTTAGGAGCTAGGGCTTTTTTAATATCCTTAAAAGAAGCAGTAAAAGTCTAAATAAACTTATTTTTTTTACCTACCTAATATAGGAGTAATAAGCTGTTGCGCTTATTTATTTTAATCTCTAGTCTCTTTTAATAGGGCAATCCTTAGTGCTAAGTAACTTAATCTTTTAGCTAGAAAAATAGATGTAAATTATTTTTCTAAAAGGAGCAATAGTAACCTCTCTTCTATTTATCTAGGGCCGTCTAAGTATTAAATTGTAACTAGGGTATATAGGGGCTATATAACCTAAATAGTATCCTTATAGCCTTTAATATTAATATCTAACCTAGTAACCTTATTAATAGTTCTAGGTTTATCTGTAACTCCTTCTAATCTCCTAGGAGAAATAGAAATGTACTATAAGTTAGCGTTCTTAATAAGTTAAGAGCTAATAAGTAAGTATGCAAGGTTTCCTGTATTAATTAAAGTAGAGGCGAAAGTGTAACAATTTACTAATGCCTTTAAAGTAATTCTATTGCTGCTTATATTCTTTTTAAAGTTTGCCTACTCCTTAACTAAGTTGTCCTAACTTATTAGAGGCTCCTACTAGTAACTTTAAACAGGAGCTACTCTTTTTCTAAATCTAAGTTCTTATTTAAGCTTCCCTTGCTAAGCTTATTATCTTTCTTAGAGTTAGAAGACTTAACTAAAGTCTTTTTCTCCTTTTTAGAAGATCTCTTATTCTCTATACAATATATAGACAGATAGCCTTTTTATTTGTAGTTAAAACAGCGTCTTTCTCTATACAACTGTTCTAACTCCTAGTTACTAAACTATTAAGGTTTAGTAGTTCTTCCTATATATTCTATACCTTCTATCTAGTCTCCTTTTAAAGGAGAAGGAGGAGGAGAAGTTCTTTTAAATTTATACTCCTTAGGCTTGTTGTCTCTGCCTTTAGAGTACTCCTCTATTCTGTAGAAGTAATTGGCAATCTCTATTGCTTTGTTTTATAGGCTATCTAAATCCTTATAAGTAATACCTATAAGTTTGTCTTAAAGTTTCTAAATAAAGCTTTTTAGAAAAGCATTATCCTTGTATCCTCGTCTAAACTACTATTAGATAATAGTAGTTGTTTCTAGAATTCTATAATATATTTGCGTATGCTTTTCTTGCCTTAGCTTATAGACTAGAGCTTGTTCTTAGCTCTCTCTACACTATAAGAATCTCTAAACATTTAATTAAAGAAGTTTAATAGCTTATTAAAGTTCTATAAATTAGAAATCTCTATTTAGTTAAGGAAAGGCAGGGTAAGAGTTGTAGCTAAGCCTTTTAATTAGCTAAAGGCGTAGTTATAAGTCCTTTTATCTATATTAAAATCTTCTTTATTATTCTCTATTTTAGCAGTAAGCTGTTGTTAAAAGATTTAGTACATCTTTCTGTTTCTATTAAAGGTATTAGGATCTAGTTGTTTAAAACGCCTAGGCGTTTGTTAATTCCCTAAGGCAGCTAATAGGGTAGGTAACTAAGGTAGCGGTTATTCTACCTTAGGCTCTCTTTATTATAGCGTGCCTATAGCCTCCTAAGCTTAGAAGGCTTCCTGTATCCTTATAGAAGCAGCTATCTTATTTAAGCTACCTGCTCTACAAAGACCTTCTAAAGTAGTTTCTACTTTAGGTCTACTAACACTATCTTAGTATAGTTCTGCTATTCTTACAGCTAAAAGAGCTGCTAAGAGTTCTGCTATTATATTTGTAGGTACTCGCTAGTACTCTATATTATTAATAGAAATTGTTATAGGTGCTATTATGCTTAGTAAGCTTATTCTTTTCGTGTAGGGGCTACTACACTTAGTAGGCTTATCCTTTTTGTGTAGGGGCTACTACGCTTAGTAGGCTTATCCTTCGTCTGTTTTCTAAGGCTACTACGCTTAGTAGGCTTATCCTTTCGTGTAGGGGCTACTACGCTTAGTAGGCTTATCTAACAATTTTAAACGCCTTAGGGACTTATACAACTAAGTATCCCTTAGCACTTTTAATCTAGTGCTTTTTCTGTTAATCCTTTAGTAGATTTAAATAGTCAACTAATTAACTAGCGCTCTAATTAATTAGATTCTCGCGCGTAGATATAGCTCTAGCTAGCTTCTCGTCTAGATATAGCTCTAGAGGGCTCCTAAGTACGACGTAGCTACGCGAGTAGCTAAAGAAGGATCTAATTTAATTGTAAGGGTGCGTTGGGTTGACCAAAGATGCAAGGTAAACGGTGAATAAATTAGATACAGAACTATAGAGAGACTACGTGGGTTTTTATATCCAATGTAGATAGTTAGGACTAACCAAGGTTAGGACTAACTAAGGTTATTAGAGGTCGCCGGGTTAGCTGACAGTTAGCGTAACTAGTGCGGCCGATAGTTAGTAGCTAGTGCTGAGGTGCCAATGCTGAGGTAAGAAAAGCCAACGAAGGCCACAGGCCGAGTACTAGAGAACATCAAGGCTTCAGCCCTTTACACGTATAAGTTAAATAAAGAGGAAATACAGCTAATAGAATCTTATAGTTATTACAGTAATTAATAAAATCTATAGTTATGTAAGATTTATAGCTGTTAAGGAGGAGTAATTAGTATCCTAAATAAGCTTTCTATCTAGTCTCTCTCTCAAAAACCTTCTTAAGCTAGGCTAGACTTATATTATTGTTAGTCTAGCTAGAAAGAGATAAGCTAACAAATACTAAGTGCTTTTTGTTATTAATATCCTTAACTTAGCTTGATTTTAGAGATCTCACAGCTAACTAAAAGATAAGAGCTAGAAATAGAGCTATACTGTCTAAACAAACGCAGGCTAGGATAGTTACTTACTCTTTAGAACTATTCTAAGTTGCAGCTTCAACTTTTTTTTTAATTGTATATTCTTTTGTTAAAAACTCCTTTTAACCTTCTAGTTACTTTAATTATAAAGCCTTTTTTATCTATATTAAAGATTTAAAAAAGCCTTATATTGTATTCCCTTATCTTCTTATGTAGTAGCTTAAAGTAGAAGCTATATTTAGCCTCTAAATTAGCTTTGTGGCAATTGCGATCTATTCCTGCCTGCTAGCGCAAGATGAGATGGGTAGGATTCCTGTTAATAAAGCAAGTAACCTAGCTTTCTAAAACCTCTCTACTAGCTAAAGATAAGGCAAAGTTGCGTATTATTGCTTGTGTAGGTGGTGTACGTCGTTTAGTAAGCGTAGTAATATACTATAGGAGCTTAGTTTCTTGGTGTGGGTGAAGGAGTTGGTGGGCAAGTTAGTAAGGCTAGTTTAGGCGCTGGTGTCTTCGAGCGAGCGTAGACTAATTAATATTAAACTAATTTGCAACTTTGTAATTCTAAAGCTAGTTTTATTGAAAGTTTATATACTATTATTACAAATACTATACTTAGCTTTAATTTGTTTTACTAGCTTAAACTATGTACTAATAACCTTAAAATCTTTCTAAGATATTTTCTACTAATCTATCGCCGCACCAGCCGCTGCCACAGTGATGAAACAGGGTACTTAGCCAAGCCCTATATTGTGACAACCATACATCATCGAACGGGCTTACCTAGAACAGCAAATTCCACCTCACCAGAACGTGGAGACAGTATTCCTACTCTGCTTACCGCGAATTCCGTCCGTAGCGTTGGTGGGCCCTAAGTTGCTTAAAGCAGGTCAGCAAGGTTAACAAAGAATGTGACTCGAGCGGCTGTTATCCTACCTCCTGAATTCTAAATTAAAGTTAACGCTCCAGGTCAGGGATTCGTCAAAGCATTGGTTAAATGCCCATGTCTTTTTGTGGGAGCTGAAAAGGAGCAATTGCTTGATCAGGAGGAGTGGAATGAGTGTATTGATCAACTAAGTGCCACAACAAAGTGGTCAATAACTACTAAAGAGGAATGAGATAATCTGGCCCGTATATATAGGCGCTAGCGCAATCGTCACGTGTTCAGCTTACCAGGATCACCTAATTAACAGGGTGATCCGCATGTTGCGCATGTCAATACTCTAACACCCCCCCCCCCCCCAGGTTAGTGAGATACTATCGATCTAAGCTGTGAGCAACCAGGCAATCGTAATAAATCGAGGTCGTTAATCAAGAGGTCCTTCTGTAATTATAGCTTTTCTGCCTAATCCTCTGTTGTTGTAGTAATGCTGCTTGTTAATATTTTGATTGATCTAGCAGCCTTAATATCAAAACTTTAGATAGACCCTGAATATCGCGTAATTAGTTAGTCCGCAGCCTCTACAACAATATTAATTGCGTCTACTACTTATCTAAAACTTTTTTTGTCCTCAATCTTACTTTAATATTAATCACTAAGCTTTTCTAGACTGTCTCGACCACTATTACTAACATAGTAAGCAGTGTTACCTTATTATTCTCTTACTAATTAGCTGCTAATCTTTCTACTGTAGTCTAGCTCTAGCAATAATAAGCGCAAGCGTTAATTAGCAAGCTGTTGTTAAGATTATAAGAATAGCGCTAAGCATAAACGTCGCGCGCGTTAAGGCTTATTTAACAATAAAATTTAGCAAGTAGCTAATCTTTAAAATAATAAGAGTTAATTACTGTTACCTGTTAATTCGTACGCTTATTGCAAACCATCTAATAGCTCTGCTTAGAGGCTAATTGCTTTACTTACTAAATTAAGTCTACTGTTAAGTCTTTAATTAAATTTTAATCTACAAGAGAGCTTAACTAAGTCATTAAGCTAGCGTAAAGGCAAAGCTCTTTAGGAGCTAATGTAAAAGTTACAATGGCTTACTACTTAAGCAGCAACGCGTAAATAGTATTATAGCAACAGTAATAGGCTATAAACGCCTATTAAGCTGTCTACTAAGCGTAACGCGCTCTCCTCTACCTAGAAAAAAGTGCCTACTAGCTCTTTAAAGATTACTGCTAATCTGTTACATCCTTGCTGTGATGGGCTGAAGCCCAGAGTAGATCCTCAGTTGTACCTCGGTTGTACACCTCACTTTACGAGCCGCGGGCCGCGTGGCGGCAGACTATAAGTATCAACTACGCAAGACAATCAGACGCTCTATTGTCTTGTGCCAGCCTTTTAGCTAAGTGGTCGGCGTGTGTAGTTGCATGCAAGGCCTAGTAGGCCCGCCCACTACACTTGCGTTCTGCCTTATAAGCGCTGTATAAAAAAATACTAAATAGTTTGTATGCTAAACACTGCTTTAATTGCGTTTAGACTAGTAGTTAGAGCAGCTTATGCTGTAGCAGTTGCTTATCGCATACCTACTATATAGTTAATATTAATCTTGCTAATTAATTTATAGCTATGTATAAAGATAAAGAGGTAAGTTTTACAATCCGGACTAAGGGACGACCCTTCAGGGACCATGCAACATAGGCAGATGATCACAGCTAGGCAACCACGCCGCTGCCACGTGACTGCTCACCGACGAGCACGCTCGTACACGAGCGCGACTACGTGACTAATTATTAACAAGCGCACACACGCTCATACACGAGCACTACGTTTATTAGTATATAGTACTAGGCAATATGCCCTTATAGCTTATTGTGTTTAACTTAGAGTTTTACTTAGTAATTAATCTAAAAATCAAGACTTAATTCTTAACCTTTATACTATTACCTTAATCTTTTAATTGTGCTAGTACACCCTGTGTCTTTAGTACTCGTTTATTCTCCTAAAAACTAACTTAGATTATCTTCAGACGATCTTCACACTTTAAACACCCTTAAAGATAAGTAATACTGCTATAGATACACCTGCTAATTTACTTACTAGGAGGACTACAAGCCGCGCCAACAAGCTGTAAAGATCGTCTGAAGATAATCTAGTGTTAGTTCTCAGGAATGAGTGAGTGCGATAGACGAGGGGTTGTACTAGCACAATTAGAAGATTGATATAATAGTACAGGGTGTGTTAGCACGATTAGAAGATTAATATAATAACACAAGGGTTAAGAAGGTAATAACTAATTCTTAGATTATTACTTAAAGTTAAACACACTAAGCTATAAGGGTTTAGTACCTAATGCTATATACCTGTAACTATCTTATATGTCTTATAGTTTAACACTGTCCTATGCGTAGTACTTTATAGGATATTATAAGAAATTATAAGGACACACGTAACCTATCTTATAAAAGCTTTCTGCTAAGACTGTGGAATTATGTGTCCTGCAGGGTAGCGTTATCTATTAGTAGACAAGGCCTTCCCTTTATTTTATTTGTCTAGGATGTCTTCTTGCTACTATCTTCCTACATAGTTGTCTGTGTCCTTCTCTTTAGGTTTATAATACTATCCTCCCTTTCTACTTTTATGTTCTTATAAACTAACCTAATTGTTTCCTATAGTACTACTTATTATTACATTATTAGTAATTGTATAAACGCTACTAAAGATCTTGCTATAGTTACTTGCAAATATTGCGCGAAGAAAGATCTAGAATGTTAAATATTATTGATGTAAAAGAAGTATAAAAATTATTATTATAATAAAATAAAAGGTTGTAAGCTAGTAGACGTGCCTTTGCTAGACTTTTCTAAATTAGATAAGAAACTAGCTTGTTTAAAGTAATAGGAAGTTAATGTAGATTAGGCGGAGGCAGCAGTATTAAATGCGCTATTAGCAGCTTGTGCTAAGAGAGATTAACTCTAAAAACAATAAAAGATGTTAAAGCGTTAGAAACAACAGTAGGAAGATAAGTTTAGAAAATTTGTAGAAGAGATTAAGGCTTTAAAGGTAGTTAACTTAGTTAACTGTAACATAGCTAATCTAGAGGAGGGAATAATAGCGGGCACTCTTGCGCTTAACTAGAGTGTCTATATACTATTAGTTCTTAAGAGTAATTCTAACGTTAACAAGTTTCTTTCTATTTTGCATAATACTGTGCTAGTAGATATTAGTAATTTGTAAGGTTTATGTCTGGTTCTTATATATTGTTGCTGTTTAGGTACCCTAACTATTTAACTAGGTATTTTTTACTATTGCTCTTAGTTTAGTATGCAAGGATTTCTTTAACTTTAAAGACATTGTCTTCTTGTACTTTATAGTGGAAGTTTTTTATAGTAGCGTTTCTAGGTCTGCTAGTTCTAACATATTGATATAGAATCTTAGGTAGATTTTTATATTAGGTAGAAGGTCAAGTATATAAGTAACTAGTCCTTTCTAGTCTAGAATTAAAAATAGTCTAACTTTAACGTTGTTAAGCCCTTTACTAGGTTGTTTAGTGCAAAGATTCTTTGTAAGCAAGTATACTTTATTCTCTTTCTTTAGCTAAGGTGCTGTTTTGATTTCTAGTTAATATATAAAAGGCTTTAGCGTTAGGCCTTCTTAAGTATTGTTTTAACTAACTTATGTACTTTCTTTAGCTTATTAGCTGTTATAATAGCTACTTCTATTTTTAAGCTTAGAAGTGTACGTGTAAAGAGATTTAGGTATCTTCTATAATTTACGTAGAATAGAGTTTATTCTATAGACTCTAAAAGCTTGTTGTTGTATGCTATCTGTGCTATAAGTAGTAATAATACCTAATTGTTCTACTATTAATTAATATATATCCTTAGATACGCTTTTATTATATAGTTTATATACTCTATTTGTCTATCTATCTGCAGATAATACGCTGTTAATAGCTTTCTCTTAGTTTTAATTGCAGCAAGTAATGTTGTCTAAAAATTCAAAGTAAAAAGCTTATTTTTGTTACTAATAATTAACTTTAGTATGCTGTAGTATTTAATAATTTAGTTATTAATAATATGCGCTAGCTATACTACTGTAAAGTCTTTTCTAAAGGTAATATACCCTACTTGTTTTGTAAATTAATTAACTACTACAAGAATTATATTGTAAAATACTTTAGTAATAGGGTCTCTTAAGACTAGTAATCTTGTAACAAAGTCTATAGAGATGTTTAACTATAGTGTATTAAGTAGTTTTATTACTTATATTTCTCTATAAGGTGCATATATGCTATACTTGTTCTTCTAACAGTCTTTATACTTAGTAATAAAGGTAGTAACCTTATTCTTTATTACTAAAAACTTGTAATTTCTTTTAATAAGTTCTATAGTTCTTATAATACTTAGGTAACTATATACTAGGTTATTATAGTGTTGTCTAATAATTGCTTCTTGTAACTCTTCTAGTACATTATACATAATGCGTATTAGTAGATTAAGCGTCTATGCTAGTCTTAATAATTTATTGTTCTTAACTTATAATATTGCAGTGTTAGTTATCTCTTTTGTTTCTATAATGTCGTGTCTACAGCTAAGAGTATCTACTCTCTTATTATCTTTTTTTAGTGTATATACAATCTTAAACTTGTGCTATTCTAGTTCCTCTAACTATTAAACTTAGTATTAATTAAGTCTTTTAGTAGTTGTAAAATTAACTAAGTTCTTATAATTTATAAATATTATAAGTTCTAAGTAGCTTTTAGCGTATACTCTCTAATGTCTTAAATAATTAATAATAGCTAATAGCTCTTTATTATAAACATTATATTATTTCTTTAGTCCTAAAAACTTGCAGGAATAATAAGTAATTAGGTACTATTTACTTGTGTATAGTTAGCTAGCGTATCCTCTAAGTGCAAGGTCTAATGCGTTTATTTTAAATTATAGTAGCTATCTTGCTTAGAATATGTAAAAGTATAGTAGCCTTATGCTTATATTTTTAAGCGTTTAGAAGGCGTTCTTTACTTTTCTACTTTACTTAAAGGGTATTTTCTTCCTTATAAGTCTTGTTAATAGAATAGCAGTCTTAGAGTAATTCTTGATAAACTATTAATTAAAATTTAGAAATTCTAGGAAAGATTGTATTTCTTTAACTATTATTAGTTATAGCTATTCTTTAATTACTTACATTTTTTCTTTACTTATTTGTACTCCTTATGCCCCTATAATATATTCTAAAAAGGCAACCTTATTCTTAGAAAACTTGTATTTCTTAGGTTTTAGTTATAAGTTAAACTAGTTTAGGCACCTTAGTACTATATAGACATGTTTAATATAATCTCTTAAGTTTTTAGAGTAGATAAGAATGTTATCTAAGTATATAATAATAAAGATGTCTAGGTGTACTCTTAATACATTATTAATAAGTTCTTAGAATATTACTAGAGCGTTTATTAACCTAACCAGCATAATAGTATATTTGTGGTGTCTATATCTTATTTAAAATACTATTGTTCATTTTTTACCTTTCTTAATCCTAATAAAGTAGTATCTATCTTGTAAGTCTAATACTGTAAAGACCTTAGCATAAAATAATTAATCCCTAAGTTCTATAATATTAGGTAGTAGATATTAATTCTTTACTATAATGTTGTTTAACTTCTAATAGTTAACATATATCCTTAGTAGCTTATTCTTCTTTAGTACAAAGAATATAAGAAATGCTACTAGTAATATTAAAAGTTTTATATAGCCTTTTACTGGCTTCGGCCTTTTGAGACAACCTTTTAATGTAACCACACATTTTGTAGACACCTTTTTAGTAAAAAAAAGATTTATTGCTAACAACAGGTATCTGGGCTTATGCCCCCTTATTTAGCATTGCCGGCACGCAATTAGTGTGTTGCATGTTTAAACAGAAACAAAGATGCGCGATATCCCTCTAACTAACCCTCTTAACTAATAACTATTTACTAATAACTATTTACTGTTAACTGTAACTTCTGTTGTCTCTGTTGCTATTTTAGCGGTGTTGCAGTTGCGGCGTTTCTAGCGCCTATACTTAGATATAAATATACAACAACAGCGTTACTATCTAAGCACAGCTCTCTTATCTCTAGAGGTAACTTATAAAATCCTCCTGCTTATTAGTTTGTCCTAGCTACTTAATAGCTGTTTTAATACGCTCTTGCTCCTTATAAAGCTACTACAAGGTCTCTCTACTAAAGTTGTATTTGCGCAGGAGGAGATTTGTAAGATAACACACTGTTACTATACTTAGACTATTAACATGCGCAACGTATTTAATAAACTTGCTACTAAATAAGCCTTTTACAACCTCTATTATAACCTTAATATCTATAATACTAGACGCATTAATAAGGTGTTAATAAATAATAGAATTTGACCTCTACATCTACCTAATTACTATAGAAGCTACCGCTAACAGCTCCTCTTTAACTAACTAGAGAGGCTACTTAATAAAAGTAAACGCAGGCTTTGTAATCTACTACTATAGCTTCTTATATAGTAACCTAGTAAGGTCTAACTTTACTTAATGTAAGCTATTAGTCTTTGTGTTAAATAGAAAGAAGAATAGTCTAAGTATTATATTATTTATATGCAGTACTATGTGGTGTAGGAAATCCTAAAGGTGAGAAGTAGTAGGCAGGGAGCTTTTATAAAGTATTACAGGCTCCTGCTGCAGTAACGTACGTGTCCTTACCCTCCTCTACCTCTACCTCCTCTACCTCCATCGCAATCTTGTTGCTAGCTATAGGCTAGCAATCGCTGTTAAACACGTTTTAATTAGTGTTGTTTTTTAGTACCTTAAGCAAATTTTTTAACCTTAATTTTGCTTAGTAGTCTAAGCTTTTCTGCTCTAAGCGCTTAGCGCGTGGACCTTATCTACTTACCGTTTAAATTTTGTTAACTACACATAATCTTTTTTTGACTTTTGCGACTAATTAGTAGAGGGCAGCTGCTTTTTACTTTTTTAGAAAACCTATTTTAACTACAACAACAACCACCACCTTTAATACCTTAAAAAATAAATATAGCCTTTTACTAAATCTTTATCTAGCTTTTTTTTTAGTATCTTAAGTTCTATCTTTAATAGTTAATAAATTAGTCTAAAGGGTAGAGTCTTTCTTTCTTCTAGGACAATTTTATAATTCTAGAGTTAGTGTCTTAGTAAAGCTTTGCTATCTACTACTTCTATAAAGAGGTACTAAAATTCTTTATACTCTTTTAGAATATTTAAAGTTATATATATTTCTAAAACTCTTACTTTATAATCTAAGAGAGCCCTTCTAGTATCTATTAAGTTAAACCCTCTTATCTTAAGGCTATTCTTAGTTAAGGTTTACTATCTCTTAGTAATATAGTTAATCTTCCTCTTATCTACTATTTTAGTTGTTAGATATATAGGCTAGCTTGTAGTTACATTAAGTCTATAGCACTTAAGTAAAAACTTCTTTAACTTCTAGTTAATCTACAGGTTGTGTTCTTATAACTAAAGAAGTCCTAATATAATATTTTAGGTAGCTAGTCTAAAGACGTCTAGGTCTATCTCTTCTTAGTGTTCTTAGATATAGAGCGTTACTTAGGTAACCTTGTAAGTAATTATTATCTTACCTAGTATAGGCTAAATATTAGCTACGTGTAGTAAATAAGGTTCTTATTTCCTTAGTAGTTGTAGGCCTGCTACTAGCACTGCTTAAGTAGAAATAAAGTTAGCCTATACGCTAGAATCTACTAGTGCCTGTATCTAGTGTCTATTAAGCTTTATTATAAGCTTAAGGAGGCTTAAGAAATTTATTACGTTAATCTCTCTAGTAGTTCTAAGTGTCTAGAGCGTTTGTCTAAAAAAGACTATGTACTAAATCTATAGAACCTTTTTGTAATAAGGTGTTTGTTATATTTAATATTAAAGCACGTGTGTTATAAAGGTTAGTTATACTCCTATGTACTAGTTCTGTCCTTATTATCTTTCTGCTGCGTTATATGCATCTGCAGGGTCTTTTCTAGATTATTATATTTATAAAAGTATAGGCTGTGTCTTTTATTCTATATATATACTGTGCATTTGTTGTTAGAGTAATTATACTATTAGTATTTGTATTTAGGCATTTCCTTAAATTTCTTAAAAAATTATCTTAATCTACTTTTATTAAAACAATAGATTATACAGTTATTATATATATATATAGTCTATAAATACTTTGCATGTTATAGGTTACGTAAGTCTATCTAGTAGTACATATCTTTAGCGCAACAATTATCTTAAGCCTTATACTTTTATTATATTGCCTTAAGTTTGTTATAAATCTCTTTTATCTTTTTATCTAAGAGCTAGCGTGTTAGCTTATTCTAAGAAGCTTTAGCTTCTTTAGTCTATTTTTATACAAAATTATTATGTATAGTCTTATTAATAGTTGCTACTAGAGTAAGTCCTTTCTTCTGTAGTTCCTCTAGTAAATTAGTATACTAGCTATAGTCTAGGAATATTCCTCTATAGAGTTCTATAAAGACTTTTTTAAGTTATCTAAGTTGCCTAAGTAAGGCGTTAGTCTTTTTTACTAGATTTATAAAGTATCTAGTCTCTGTAAGTAGTAGTACCTATATGCTAATATTATGTCTGTCTTCTATAGTGTAGATAAAGAGTTTCTAAAGGTATATTGGAACTATCTTCTTATTATGTACTACTAGCTCTTCCTATGTAATTAGTGTAGCTAGTTAATAACTTTCCTAAAACTTAGCTATCTTGCTATATTTAGTTTCTTCTACTAGGGTTGCTTCTATGTCTTCGTCTAGTACTATCTTAGAAATATTGTTATTTAAGGCTTTCTCTAGCGTAATTATAACTATATTATCTAGACTATCAATACTTACCTAGTCTTATCCCTAGACGGTAATAGTAAGTTATATAATAACGTTCTATTTATTATCTAGATTATTATTAGGTTTTGTATAGTAAATAATATTAAGTTATTAAGTTACTTTACCTTAGCTTTAGTAGTCCTATTTTATATAACCTTTCTTACTATATTTATAATAAGTAACTTTCTTATTACTTTTATTATGCGTAAACTTCTTTCTTCTTAGTCCCTTATTAATGTTATTCAAGTGTATTAGCTTATAGCTATTAGTAGTATAATGCCTTAGAGTCCTAAGTACATAGTTTCGCTAACGTCTTTAGTTAGGGTATAGGCGTTAAAATATTTAACGTAGTTAAGTGTTTATATTCTTAGGTACACAATTCTTTAGTAGAAATAACTATTCTTTTAATATAAGCTTATATAGTTTGTTGTTAATTCTAATAGCTTTAGCTATAAGTTTATTAAGTATATTAAGGTTAGCTCTACTTTGCATAAGTTCTTATTATATAGTAAGTTTAAGACCTTATTAATACATCTATATTAAAGCATTGTTGTCCTATTTACTAACTGTCTTGTACTATTAGAATTCTATTATGTAGTTAGTAGTAGACTTAGTTTATTATAGTCTTTAGATCTTCTGCTTTACAATTACAGATTTTTTAAGAAGTAAGAAAACTTCTTTTATTTTAGCTTTAAAAGCATTCTAGTCTTTAAATAAGGCTATATTGTTAGCGTCTATAATAGCACTATCTATATAGCGTTAAAGGATTAAGTTAGCTTACTTCTCTGCATCTCCTTAAAGATACGTAGAGACTAAGACTACTTTATTATTATTATTAATACTGTCTTCTTTAATGTAGAAGTATCTATTAACTTAGAGGAGCTAAGCGTTAAGCTTGCTATAATTACTATAATAAGTCTTAGGCTTATTAGCGCGGCTCGTAGTCCTCCTAGTAAGGGAATTAGCAGGTGTGTCTATAGCAGTATTGCTTATCTTAAGGGTGTTTAAAGTGTAAAGATTGTCTAAAGATAATCTAGTGTTAGTTCTTAAGAATAAGTAAGTGCGATAGACAAGGGGTTGTACTAGCACAATTAGAAGATTAATATAATACTACGGGGTGTGTTAGCACAATTAGAAGATTAATATAATAACACAAGAGTTAAGAAGGTAATAACTAATTCTTAGATTATTACTTAAAGTTTAACATACTAAGCTATAAGGGTTTAGTACCTAATGCTATATACCTATAACTATCCTATATATCTTATAGTTTAACACTGTCCTATGCGTAGTACTTTGTAGGATATTGTAGGAGATTATAGGACATACGTAACCTGTTCTATAAAGGCTTTCTACTAAGACTATAGAATTACGTGTCCTGCGGGTTGGCGTTATCTATTAGTAGACAAGGCCTTCCCTTTATTTTATTTATCTAGGATGTCTTTTTGCTACTGTCTTCCTACATAGTTGTCTGTGTCCTTCTCTTTAAGTTTATAACACAAGCCTGAGACTTATTATAGCAATTATAGCAAGCTTAACACTTAGCTCCTCTAGGTTAACAGATACTTCTACATTAAAAAAGACAAAATTAACAATAATAACAAAGTAGTCTTACCCTCTACGTATCTTTAAGAAGATGTAGAAAAGTAGGCTAACTTAATTTTTTAACGCTATATAAATAGTTCTATTATAAACGCTAACAACACTACCTTAGTTAAAGACTAAGATATCTTTAAAACAAAGATAAAAGAAGTTTTCTTACCTTATTAGGAGTCTGTAGTTGTAGAGTAGAAAATTTAGAAATTACAACAAACTAAGTCTACTACTAACTATACAGCTAAATTCTAATAGTACAAGACAGTTATTAAATAAGATAATAACACTTTAATATAGATATACTAATAAGGTCTTAAACCTACTATACAATAGGAACTTATAAAAAGTAAATTTAGCCTTAACACGCTTAACAAACTTATAGCTAAAGCTATTAGAGTAGATAACAAACTTTATAAGCTTATATTAGAAAAATAATTATTTACACAAGAGAATTGTGTACTTAGGATTATAGACGCTAAACTATGTTAAATATTTTAACACCTGTACTTTAACTAAGGACGTTAGTGAAACTATATACCTAGGACTTAAGGGCATTACGCTAGTTATAGCTATAAGCTAATGCACTTTAATAATATTAATAAAAAACTAAGAAGAAAGAAGTTTACGCATAATAAAAGTAATAAAAAAGTTACTTATTACAAATATAGTAAGGAAGGTTACATAAAACAGGACTACTAAAGCTAAAGCAAAGTAACTTAATAACTTAATGTTATTTACTATGTAGAACCTAACAATAATCTAGATAACAAATAGAACGTTATTACACGACCTACTATTATAGTTTAAGGATAGGACTAGGTAAGTATTAACAGTCTAGATAACTTAGTTATAATTACGCTAGAAGAAATCTTAGATAACAATATTTCTAAGATAGTGCTAGACAAAGATATAGAAGCAACCCTAGTAGATTAAACTAAACATAGTAAAATAGCTAAGTTTTAAAAAAGCTATTAACTAGCTACACTAATTATATAGGAAGAGCTAGTAGCGCACAATAAGAAGATAGTTCTACTAGCAATATAGAAACTCTTTACCTACACTATAGAAGACAGATATAATGTTAGCACATAAGTATTATTACCTACAGAGACTAAATGCTTAACAAATCTAGCAGAAAAAATTAACGCTCTACTAAAGCAGCTTAGATAACTAAAGGAGATCTTTAAGGAACCTTATAGAAGAACATTCCTAGACTATAGCTAGTATGCTAATTTACTAGAGGAACTGCAGAAGAAAGGGCTTACTTTAGTAGCAACTATTAATAAAACTATATATAACAACTTTGTATAGAAATAGACTAAAGAAACTAAGGCTTCTTAGAATAAACTTGTGTACTAACTGTTAGACAAAAAGACAAAGGAGATTTACAACAAACTCTATGTATCACGTGTAAAGGGCTGAAGCCCTGACGTCTTTAGTACTTGACAAAAAGCCTCGTTTTGCTATCCTACAGATCCCGGGTGTCTGTGCGCACCCGGCATCTGTAAGCCTGGCGTATTAGCCTTTCTACTTTTCTAGCTTACTAAAATTTTCTCTTAGCTCTGCGCTATTTTCCTAAGCTACGTTGGCAGCTGCTACGTAGCTACTTTTACCTCTTTCTTAGTACTAAGTATAGACCTTACAGAGGAGTAGATAAGCTTACTAGATAGCCTTTATAGTTTTTAATTTAATTTACTACTGTTTTCCTTGTATCTTTAGTTAATCTAACGTACTTTTATATTTAAATTAAATCCTTCTATAGCGCTAACGCTACTACGTTGAATTAGAGGCCTCCTAGAGCTATATCTAGACGAGAAGCTAGCTAGAGCTATATCTACGCACAGAAGCCCCCTAGAGCTATATCTAAACAAAACTCTAATTAATTAGATTACTAATCTTAGTTAAAGCTATTTTAAATCTACTAAGTATTAATAGTATAAGAAGCATAAGAAGTACTAAGAGATACTTTGCTGTACAAGACTTTACCTAGAACGTTTTATAATACAAACTATTATGTAAGCCTACTATATAATAAGTAGCTTGAGAAACTAATCCTTGCTGTCAGACAATATAAGTACTATTTAGTTAATATTTAAATATAATGATAGTAGAGGCAGAAATTACATCTAGAAGCTTTGCTATCTAGATAGTAAGACTGTACTTAGATAGTGTTAATAGAATTAAAATATTAAACACACTAGAGGGTCTCTGTAGAGTAAGCAAACTAGATAAAATAACAACGTTGATAATTATTTAAGAAGCCTTTCTTATTTAGGAGACTATTAACTTAGCCTTAAAAGAAATAAAACTAAAATAAGAATAACTACCTACTTAGCTACTAACACTACTTACTGCATTAAAACTAACTTAGCAGCTAGTAATAACACTAAATCGTTTTAAGTAATCTAATCTAGACGCTTTTAATAAAATAAAAAATTTATACTAAATCTTTAAGAAGTAGCTTACTACTAAAGCAGAAAATAACTAATAAGACTTTAATATATAAAGGAGAACATATAATTACGCCTTCAGTAAGCTAAAAAGTTTAGTAGTAACTTTAACGCTACTTTACCTTAACTAGAATAGAATTATTAGACGCCTAGAACTTTAAACACTTATTAAACTTCTTTAATTAAATTTTTAGAGATCTATAAAGCTCTAAGAAAGCTAGAAACAAACTCTAGTTAATATCTTAAGGTAAAAAGAGTAATTATAATTATATTATAGAATTTTAAGATTAGTTGCTACTATCAAATAGCAACTTAGATAAGGACATAAGGATAATACTTTTTAAAAAAAGCATACTTATAAGCTTTAAAATAAGCTTATAAGTATTACTTTCTTAAACTTAGATAATTTATAGAACAAGTCTATTAAAATTATAGACTACTTATACTAGATAAAGTAGTATTCTAAAGGCTAGGATAAGCCTAAAGAACAATACTCTAAGAAGAGAGACTAGGAAAGGCCTAAAAAATATAGGCTAAGACGCGCTTTTTCTCTTCTTCCTCCTCCTACAGGAGACTAGATAGAAGGAATAGAGTTTACTAGAAGATTAGCTAAGCTACGCAGGTTTAGAAATCTAGAGCTAAACCAGCTAATAAGAGAAGGGCGTTATTTTACTTATAAGTAAAAAGAACACTTAGCTACAGATTATACTGTAGAAGAAAAGATACTAAGAAAGAAGAAGAAGAAAAAGAGGACTAATACATTAAAGTCTTTAAAGGTAAAAGTAAGAAAGCCTAGTAAAAAAAGCTTAAGTAGTAAAGATACTCTAGAAGAACTAAATTCTAATCTAGAAAAAGAATAGCTCTTACTTAAAGTTACTAGCAAGAGCTACACATAAACTAAAAAAACTTAATAAAGAAATAAGCTAGTTTTAAAAAAGATATAAGCAGTAATAGAATTACTGTTAAAATATAAGTAAATTGTTACATCTTTACTTTAACTTTTATTAATATAGAAAACTTTATATACTTCCTTATTAGCTCTTAAATTATTAAGAACACTAGTTTATAGTATATCTCTATTTCTCTGCGCAGATTAGAAGAAGTTATAAGAAAACTTAGAACTATTAACAAGGTTACTAAGTTAGAGATTAATATTAAAGGATACAAGGATACTATCTAGAGCTATATTACTTCTATACACCCTAGATACAATTTAATACTTAGACAGCCCTAAATAAGAAGAAGAGAGGTTATTATTACTTCTCCTTAAAAGTTGATCTACATCTACTCTTCTAGACAAAGGATTAAACTGCTAAGCACTAAAAACTTCCCTATTTTAGAGAATAAAAGGTTAAAGTAAATAAACGTAGTAGCCTATTACTCTTATATTAGATAAGCAAAAAAGGATAAATTAATTTAGGCCTTTACAGCTTCTCTTAAAAATATTAAAAAGGCCTTAGCTCTAAAAAAGAAAGTAAATATTTTATTATTACTTCCTAAGGCGTACTAATACATAGCTTAAATTTTTAAGTTATAAACTGCTTCTACACTACCTCTCTTACATAGACTTAAAGTTAATTACTAAATTAAATTATAAAAAGACAAAAATAGAAAGGAAAAAGAACCTCCTTAGGGCCCTCTATAAACAGAGGGGTGACAAAAAAAAAGATGTCAAAAAAGTTATAGTTTCCAAAGCTTTATATTACTACAACCAGAAGGGCTATTTCCAAAATGGTTAGTGATTTGGAAAGCCAAGATCTTCTTTTTTAAATTAGGCTACTTAGTAAGCTGCTTAGTAAGCACTTTTGCGCTCAACTTCAGCAGTGAAAATAAAGATAAAAAAACTCAAGAATAAATAACAAAATAACTTTTTTTTGAAGGTGTTAAAATCGCTATAGAGTATATGTATTAAATCATACTAGTTAAACTCATCTGTGTGTAAGGTTGAAGGTAATTGTAAAAAAAAACTATTAAGTAGTTATTAAGAGGTTGTTTTTAGGGTTTTTTCTAAATAAATAACAAAGAAAGCTTACTAATACTTAGTGTACTAGCCTTTAGCTTCCTTAACGTCTAAATAACGCCTTAGTAAAGATAGAATACAATTATTAATCGCCTTTTAAGGTAATTAATCCTATTCCTCCCTTATAGCAGCCTTTGAGGCTGCTATACTTTTTTTACTCTTTCCTATACCTAAAGAAGTAATAAGCCTTTTAGCTAAAGCGTTTTTTAGCAAGGCCTACACGTTTTCTATAGGATTTAGATTAGGACTATAAGCCGGATGCTTAAAAAGCAATATCCTATTCCTAGAAAACTAAGTTAAAACTTCTAGCCTATATAGAGGTTAGTAAGTCCTTTAATTATATAAAAAAAGATTGCTACTTCATAATTTAAATATAGAGTAAACACTCTCTAAGTAGGAAAAAGGAGTATATGTAACTTACCTTTTTTTATCGCAGGTTTTACTATAGAAATAAGGATCTTTTTAATATAGTCTAAACTCCTAAAAGGAGTAGTAATTATAGGGCTTTTAATTACTACTAATTTAGATCTACTACCTGTCCAAATCCTTCCCAAACTTAGATAGAAATATCTTGACTTATAACTTAATTAGTAAGCGTGCTAAAAATAGATTACAATAATAGAAAAATAATAGATATATTAAAGAGTTTTTAGTTAAACAGAGTTTTTAAACTTACTTGTATTAGTTGTAGAAACTATTTTGCTTCTAACCCTATTATTTTGCCGTATTTAATAGTATTTTGTCCTAGCACCGTGCCCTCGCTTAATAGCAGACTCGTCTAAAAATATAACTTTATTAAAGTTAATATTTTTAAGGTTTTTAAGTAATTGCTTAGCGTAAATATAACAATTATAAGCCTTTTTAGCGTCTAAAGGCGTCTTTTTTTAAGAAATGTTAATAGAATAGTTCTCCTATTTTAAAAAGTGTTGTAAGCTTCTAATAGAAAGATCTAGACTACTTTCTTTTAAAAGACGTTGATTTGTCTTTTTAGGGCTTTTAGTAAGGTCTCTATTAAGCATTCTTTTTGCTTTATTTAAGATCTTTGTAGGACGACCTTTTTGAGGCCTAAAAGTAGATAAAGGAGCCTTTTTTGGTTTTATTTAATAAAGAGTATTGGTAATACTTCTGGAGGACTTTTCTAGTATATTACTAATTAAAGAAATAGGCTTGTTTTGTAAATATAAAGTATAAACTTCTTGCTTAAATTAAGAAAGATTGCGAGACATAGAGGAGGTATTGTAAAAAAAGCAAGTTAGGACAAACAAGAGGAGTTAATATACTAAAAGCTTACTAAGCTATTACGTAATTAGCGCTTACGTAAGCAACTCCCATTTTTTTACCCTTTTATTAAACTCTAAGAAATTAAGATGTAAGCCTCTAAAATACGCTTACGTTATACTTATGTAAGCTTATTAAACTTATTTTTTTCTGAGCGTGTTTTTATACAATTATAAAAAAGTTATACTAAAATCTATTTTTTCATTTTTTTTCATCTCATTTCAAGCAAGATTACAGGGACAACCGTGCTGACTAAGCAGCTTACTAAGCCACCCAACTTCAAAAGGAAGATATTAGCTTTCCAAATCACTAATTCTTTTGGGTATAGTACTTCTAGTTGTCGAAATATAAAGCTTTAAAGACTATAACTTTTTTGACATCTTTTTTTTTGTCACCCCTCTGTAAGATAAGATGCTTCGTGTAGGATTACGACGTGGGTTGTTGTTAAGGTGACGACGAATTAATTAGTTAGTTAGTAGGTAGCTAGGTAGCTTGTAGGTTGTAGGATGGATCGGTAGGAGGTTAATCATATGATTAATAAGAGAGGTACAGCAGTAGTAGCAATCTGCTGGCTGTGCTGTAGGAGAATAGAGGAGAGTAAAATGCTAATTAAACAGTTAACCTTACAGCTTGCTGATTGCGCAGTGGGAATTAAAACTACAATTAAGCAGCCGGGCTTATAACTGTGGGAGCTGAAAAGGAGCAATTGCTTAATTAGGAGGAGTAGAATGAGTGTATCAATTAACTAAGTGCTACAACAAAGTGGTCAATAACTACTAAAGAGGAATAAGACGATCTGGCCCGTATATATAGGCGCTAGCGCGATCGTCACGTGTTTAGCTTACCAGGATCACCTAATCAACAGGGTGATCCACATGTTGCGCACGTCAATACTCCAACAGATTATTTTGAGTTAAGTACTTTAAAACAGCAATTATGCTAGCTAATAAATTAACTAAGTCACTTACCTAACAATAGTTTAAGAAGTTTAAACAGTTGCTTAACTTTTATCAAGTTAAGTATTTAATTAAGAGCAACAAAAATTAATAAGCAAAGGATTAATATTAAGCATCAACATTTATATACTAGGCTAAGTCTCTTTTTAATAGCTAAGTTTAAGCGGGAAAACGTAAGCTAAACTAGCAGGAAAACTACAGAACAAAAACTAAAATTACTAGTAAATATTAGAGTTATTATAATTGCTTAACTCTAATATTAGATCTTGCTTAGCCTTTTTAGCCTTAGCGAGCTTAAGAGCATCTTAAGCTAACTTAGCCTAAGCAGCAAGAGTCTAGAGGTAAGCAGCATAACAGCGCGAATCTAACTTATTACTTCTATACATAGAGTCGTGAGATAATCGCCTACGCACCCTAGCATAATAATTACGCCTATATAAATAGGTTGTATAGCGATTAGAACGGCGTTGCATGCGAGGACAATTGTATAGAATAAGCAAGGGCAGCATTCTTTAAGCATGCTATTCTTAAAGAGGCAATTGCTAGAAAGATTATTGTTGTTAAAGCTGCTACTGCTACTGCTGCTGCAGCTACTGTTATTAATTATATGCTAATTATTAAACTAGTAGCTACGCAGGTTAACTTAAGACGTACGTAGCATAAATTTGTGTATTATAAAGCTCTTGTCTATATAGATAACTTTAATTCTAACTTATTTATTTTTAAGGTGTCAAAGGTGGTGGTTGTTGTTGTAGTCAAAACGGGGTTTCCAAAAAAGTGAAAGCAGCTACCCTCTACTAATCAGTCGCAAAAGTCAAAAAAAAAGATTGTGTGTAGTCAACGAGATTCGAACGGTGGGTGGATGAGTTCTGGGAGGAAAGCTCAGACCACCGAGCGATAATTAGGGTCGAAAAAATTTGCTAAGGTACCAAAAAAAAGACACCAGTTGAAACGTGTCCAACGGCGATTGCCAGCCATGGGCTGGCAATAAAATTACTTTTCATCGTTTCCGTCCGAACATGCTGGAGCGACACACCAAATGCGTGCCGGCAATGCCGAACAAGGGGGCGTGAGCCCGGATACCTGTTGTTAGCAATAAATCTTTTTTTTTACCAAAAAGGTGTCTACAAAATGTGTGGTCACATCAAAAGGTTGTCTCAAAAGGCCGAAGCCAAATTCTAACTTATAGCCTGCTAAGCAGGCTGTGTCTAGCGCAAATCATTCTTAGCATTATACCTTAGATTAAAAATACTTACGGGAGCAGGAGTAGGCAGCAGGGGCTAAGTAGTAAAACTATAGGACGACATCTCTTAAGCGCGGCAATTATTAGAAGAAGGCTTCTACGCAGAAGACTTTCTAGTAGACGTAACGCTACTATTAATCTCTTTACAGCAAGCAATAATATCCTTAAATAGTTAAGCTTTTAAAGCTTAGTACAGCTTATTGTTGTTCTATCTCTAATAATAAGTTAGCAGCCTAAGTAAAGAGCTTAAGAGATTAGAGACTTACTGTGAAGATCGTCCGAAGATGATCTAGGTTAGTTCTCGGGAGAATGAACGAGTACTAAGGACACGGGTAATAGTACGAAGGTTAAGAATTAAGTCTTAATCCTTAGATTAATTACTAAGTAAAACTCTAAGTTGAACACAATAAGCTATAAGGGCATATTGCCTAGTACTATATACTAATAAACGTAGTGCTCGTGTAGAAGCGTGTGTGCGCTTGTTAATAATTAGTTACGTAGTTATGCTTGTGTACGAGCGTGCTCGTTAGTAAGCAGTTACGTGGCAGCGGCGTAGTTGCCTAGCTGTAATTATCTGCCTATGTTGCATGGTCCCTAAAGGGTTGTCCCTTAGTCTAGATTGTAACACTATCCTCCTCCTCTAAAGAATTGTCCTCAAATTACGTAATTGTGTTTTATAGTTTTTTGTTAAATAACTAAGGCTTACCCCGCGTTATAAGTAAAGTAGTGTGATGGGCTGAAGCCCAGAGTGGATCCTCGGTTGTACCTCGGTTGTACACCTCACTTTACGAGCCGCGGCCGCGTGGCGGCAGACTATAAGTATCAACTACGCAAGACAATCAGACGCTCTATTGTCTTGTGCCAGCCTTTTGGCTGAGTGGTCGGCGTGTGTAGTTGCATGCAAGGCCTGGTAGGCCCGCCCATTACAAGTAGTCGTTATGTCCTCTTCTTATTAACGTCGCTTATGTCTTAGCTCTAAAATTACTTATGCTAACTATCCTGCTAAAGCTCCTTGTAATTATTGTTTTTTAAAAGGCCTTATTTATTACGTTATGCCTAATTCTTGTTTAAAGTGTGCTAAGTGTACGCAGTTAAATTAAGCATGCATAAACATGTCTTAAGAGTTTTTAAATTGTACTTTTACTAAGTATTAAAAAAAAGTAAATAATTATAAAAAATTGCTTGCAACAGTAATTTTGCGTTTACTACAGAATAAGAAAATTTTAAAGCAGGCTAAAAAGCGTGCGCGTAAGAAAGCGCTGTGTCTAGCTTCTAATATAGAAGCTGCTAGTAAAACTAAGATAGTGTAGGAAATTAGCTATCCTGCAGCATCTATTAGAATAGCCCTTTCGCCTACAATGTAGGCTACTATAGGTTTAATTAATGCTTCTGTCGCTAAGCTTAGTGTTGCTAGAGTTGTTAATAATACTGTGCTAGAAAGCTAGTAGTAGTTTATAAGGTACGTTGTTTGTATTTTTATAGTATTTAACAGCAGTTAGTTAGGTTCGTGTTTAGTTCCTATGTACTGTTGCTGTCTAGGTAGCCTAACTATTTAACTAGGTATTCCTTGCTGTTATTGTTGTTTTAGTGTACAAGAATTTTCTTAACTTTAAAGACGTTGTCTTCCTGTACTTTATAGTAGAAGGATTTTTAAAGCAGCGTTCTTAGATCTGCTAGTTCTAACATGTTAACATAGAATTTTAAGTAGATTTTGGTATTAGGTAGAAAGTTAAGTTTGTACGTAACTAGTCCCTTCTAGTTAAGAATTAAAAACAGTCTAACTTTAACGTTGTTAAGTCCTTTACTAGGTCGCGTAGTGCGAAGATTTTTTGTAAGCAAGTATACTTTATCCCTTTTCTTTAGCTAAAGGGCCGTTTTTTGTTTCTAGTTAACATATAAAAAGCTTTAGCGTTAGGCTTTCTTAAGTGTTTTCTTAAGTAACTTATGTACTAACTTTAGCTTATTAGCTATTGCAATAACTACTTCTGTTTTTAGATTCAAAAGTGTTTATGTAAAGAGATTTAGGTGTTTCTTATAATTTATATGAAATAAAGTTTGTCCTATAGACTTTAAAAGCTTGTTGTTGTATGCTATTTGTACTATAAATAGTAATAATACCTAATTGTTTTGTTATTAGTTAATATATATTCTAAAGTATGCTTTTATTATATAATTTATTTGTTCTAGTTGTCTGTCTGTCTATAGGTAGTATGCTTTTAATAGCTTTTTCTTAGTTCTAATTGTAGCAAGTAGTATTATCTAGAAATTTCAAGTAAAGAGCTTGTCTTTGTTACTAATAATTAACTTTACTATGCTGTAATATCTAATAATTTAATTATTAATAATATGCGTAAGCTGTACTACTGTAAAATCTTTTTTAAAGGCTATATACTTAGCTTGTTTTGTAGATTGATTAACTACTACAAGAATTACGTTATAAAATACCTTTATAACAAGGTCTTTTAAGACTAGTAATCCTGTAACAAAGTTTATAGAGATGTCTAACTATAGTATGTTAAGTAGTTTTATTACTTGTATTTCTCTATAAAGTGCGTTTGTACTGTGCTTGTTCTTCTAATAGTTTACGTAATAGGTAATAAAAGTAGTAACCTTATTCTTTATTCCTAGAAACTTGTAATTTCTCTTAATAAGTTCTATAGTTCTTATAATACCTAGGTAACTATGTACTAGGTTATTGTAGTGTTGCCTAATAATTGCTTTCTGTAATTCTTTTAGTACGTTATGCATAATGCGTATAAGTAAATTAAGCGTTTATACTAGTTTTAATAATCTGTTGTTATTAACTTGTAGTATTGTAGAGGTACTTATCTCTTTAGTTCCTATAATATTGTGTTTTTAGCTAAGAGCGTCTACTCTTTTATTATTCTTTTTTAGTATATACACAATCTTAAACTTGTATTATCTTAGTTCTTTTAACTATTAAACTTAGTGTTAGTTAAGTTTCTTAATAGTTATAAAATTAACTAAGTTCTTATAATCTGTGAATATTGTAGGTTCTGAGTAGCTTTTAGCGTATACTCTCTAATGTCTTAAGCAATTAATAATAGCTAATAACTTTTTGTTATAAATATTATATTATTTCTCTAGTCTTGAAAACTTGCAAGAATAGTAAGTAATTAAGTACTATTTACCTTTATATAGTTAGCTAGCATATTCTCTAATTGCGAGGTCTAATACGTTTATTTTAAACTATAGTAGTTGTTCTACTTAAAATATGTAAAAGCGTAGTAGTTTTATGCTTATATTCTTAAGCATTTAGAAGGCATTCTTTACTTCTCTACTCTACTTAAAGAGTACTTCTTTCCTTATAAGTCTTGTTAATAGAATAGTAATCTTAGAGTAATCCTTAATAAACTATTAGTTAAAGTTTAAAAATCTTAAGAAAAATTATATTTTCTTAACTATCTTTAGTTGTAGCTATTCTTTAATTGCCTAAATTTTTTTTTTACTTATCTATACTCCTTGTGCTCTTATAATATATTCTAAAAAAGTAATTTTGTTTTTATAAAACTTATATTTCTTAAGTTTTAGTTGTAGATTAAACTAGTCTAGGCACCTTAGTACTATGTAGACATATTTAACATGATCTCTTAAGTTCTTAAAGTAGATAAAAATATTATCTAAGTATACAATAATAAAGATGTCTAAGTATACTCTTAATATATTATTAATAAGTTTTTAAAATGTTTCTAAAGCGTTTATTAACCTAAACAGTATAATAGTGTATTTGTAGTATTTATATTTTATTTAAAACGCTGTCTTTTATTCTTTACCTTTTTTAATTCTAATAAGGTAGTATTTATATTAAAAGTCTAGTGCTATAAAGACCTTAGTATAAGATAATTAATTTTTTAGTTTAATAATATTTAGTAGTAGATATTAATTTTTATTATAATATTATTTAACTTCTAATAGTTAACACACATTTTTAGTAGCCTATTCTTTTTTAGTATTAAGAGTTTAAAGAATCTTGCTAGTAATGTTAAAAGTTTTATATAGCTTTTTACTAAACCCTTGTCTAGCTTTTCTCTTAATATCTTAAGTTCTATCTCTAGTAGTTAATAAATTAGTCTAAAAGGTAGAGTCTTCTCTTCTTCTAAGATAATCTTATAATCCTAAGGTTAGTGTCTTAGTAAAGCTTTACTATCTACTATTTCTATAAAGAGGTGTTAAAATTCTTTACACTTTTTTAGAATATTTAGAGCTATATATATCTCTAAAACTCTAACTTTATAATTTAAGGGAACCCTTCTAGTATTTATTAAGTTAAACTTTCTTATCTAAAAGCTATTTTTAGTTAAGGTTTACTATCCCTTAGTAATATAGTTAATCTTCCTCTTATTTACTATTTTAGTTGTTAGATGTATAGGCTAGCTTATAGTTACGTCTAATCTATAGTACTTAAATAAGAACTTCTTTAACTTTTAGTTTATTTGTAGGTTGTATTCTTGTAACTAAGAAAGTTCTAATATAATATTGTAGGTAGCTAGTCTAAAAATGTCTAGGTCTATCTCTTTCTAGTATTCTTAGATGTAGAGCGTTACTCTAGTAACCTTGTAAGTAATTATTATCTTGCCTAGCATAGGCTAACTATTAGCTACGTATAGTAGGTAGAGTTCTTATTTCTCTAATACTTGTTAGCCTGCTACTAATATTACTTAAGCAGAAATAAAGTTAGCCTATACGCTAAAATCTACTAGTACCTGTATTTAGTGTCTGTTAAGCTTTACTATAAGCTTAAGGAGGCTTAGAGAATTTATTACGTTAATTTCTTTAGCAGTTCTAGGTGTCTAAGGCGTCTATCTAAAAAAAACTGTGTACTAAATCTATAAAACCTCTTTGTAATAATATATTAGTCGCATTTAATGTTAAAGCACATATGCTATAAGAGTTAGTTACACTCTTATGTACTAGTTCTATTTTTATAATCCTTCTGCTGCGTTATGTGCATCTGTAGGTTCTCTTTTAGATTATTATATCTATAAAAGTATAAACTGTGTCTCTTATCTTATATATATACTGCGCATTTATTGTTTAGACAATTATACTATTAGTATTTGTATCTAGGCGTTCCCTTTAGTCTCTTAAAAAACTATCCTAATCTATACTTATTAGAACAGTAGATTATACAGCTGTTGTGTATATAAATAGTCTATAAGTACTTTGTATGTTCTAAGTTACGTAGGTCTATTTAATAGTATATATCTCTAGCATAGCTATTGTCTTAAGCCTTACGCTGCTAGCGTATTGTAGGGGTGCGTTGGATTAACTAAAGATGCAGGGAAAACAGTAGTGAATTGAATAAAGAACTACAAAGGCTATCTAGCAAGCTTATCTACTCCTCTATAAGGTCTGTGCTTAGTACTAAGAAAGAGGCAAAAGTAGCTACGTAGCAGCTACTGACGTGGCTTAAGAAAATAGCGCAGAGCTAAGAGAAAAGTTTAGTAGACTAGAAAAGTAGAAGGGCTAATACGCTAGGCTTATAGATGCTAGGTGCGCACGGACACCCAGGATCTATAGGATAGCAAAACGAGGCTCTTTGTTAAGTACTAAAGATATTAGGGCTTTAGCCCTTTACAGTACTCCCCTTTTTAATAAAGGTCTTAGAGTTCTTCTAGTCCTGTAGTGTTTCTATATCTTCTAAGTTTAAAGCTAGTTCTTACGTTAGTTTTAAGTATCCTACCTATTTAACTAGATTTTCTTTTCTTTTTCCTATACTTCTTTCCTGTAATAGGCGCTCTACTAGGTACTCTTCTTTGCTGTCTACTTTAATTAGTAAAGGTTTATTACTATCTTGTAGTTAGCTTAGTAAAAGATCTAAGCAAGCTAGTTAGAGGTTGTTAATATTAAATACTAGATATATCTTTCTAGGAGTATTTAGCTTTACAGCGTTTAGTCTAATAATTTTAAGTACTATGTACTTCAGATTCTTCTAATTAAGTTTTTAGCTTAGTCTCTTTGTCTTATAGTAGTTTTTAAGCTTTAACTAAACCTTATTACTTATTTAAAACTAAAGTAATTACTTTCTTCTCTTATTTACTTAGTATTCTTGTTCTTATTAAGATTCTGCTATTATAGCTTAAGTTAACTTAATACTTTGCTAGAGTTTATTAGTTATCTTTTCTGCTTTCTAGTAGTCCTCTTATATTCTCCTTCCTTAAGCTTAATTTTAAGGTCTATACTTTACTACTATTTAAAGAAGATCTACCTTGTATCTATATTATAGAAAGAAAGGTAACATTCTAGTTAATTTTACTTATCTTGCTATAATCGCGATCTTAGCTATTTTTAAGTTGCCTTTCTAATTTGTTTAATCTTAATTGCAGAAAGGTTATAAGTAGGCTTATACTATAGAGTTTATTTGTTCTGTAGAGCTGTTAGTTTTAGGGTAATATCTAGAAAATAAATATTATTTAATCTCTAGTAATTTATAAAGTCTTGTCTAAAAGTAGCTTATAAACTATACACGGTAGTCTGAGCTTTCCTCTCAGAACTCATCCACCCACCGTTCGAATCTCGTTGACTACACACAATCTTTTTTTTGACTTTTGCGATTGATTAGTAGAGGGTAGCTGCTTTTCACTTTTTTGGAACCCTATTTTGACTACAACAACAACCACCACCTTTGACACCTTAAAAAATAAATAAACTATACACCTTAATTAGATGTAATATAGTTTAGTAACTAGTAGTAAGCTACTACAGAGTTAATAACCGCTTTAGCTACGCTTTTTATAGTAATGTCTTCAAGACTTATTAAAACTACGTCTTTGCTTAACTTATTAGTAATTACTATTAGGTTTATATAACCTTCGCTTTCTAGTAATCTTGTAATAAAGTTAATTATTATTTCCTTCTAAATACGCTCTAGAATTAGCAAAGGCTTTGATAATTCTTATAGGCTATCTCTCTATAGTTGTATTCTTCTACACACTAAGCAGTTTCTAATATATTGCTTTACTATCTAGCTAATAGAGAGCTAAAAGTACTCTCTTAAAACTACTTAGTAGGTAAGGTTTCTTCCTAGATACCCTAGAGCTCTAGAACAGTAGATTTTGTAGATAATTCTAGTGCGAAAAGTTTATTGTTAAGTACCTATTTTTAACTACAGTATAACAGGTTTCTACAATTATCTAATTAGTATTTAGAAATAAAAAGCTTAAAGTCTAGCTTTATTAGAAATTAGCGTTCTTCCTTGTTAACTACTCTCTAGGCTAGCTAGTACGTATTATTCTCTTCTTTAGCTTTATTTTAAAGCTCTTCTAGATTTATCTATTCCTAAAGTACTATTACAGGATAGCTATTACAGCTAAAGGTTCTAAAAGTCTTCTCTTCTTCTTATTCCTCTATTTCTAGGGTTGTTGTAGTAGATAGTTTAAAAACTTATAAGAACTTTCTAGAAATTTAATAATCTAAACTGTTTATAGGCATATCATGTTGTCTCTAAGATAAGGTATTAGCTCTAGAGTTATTAACTCTAGGCCTATAGGCGATTTCTATGTAAAGAAATTTACTAAAAATTAGGCCTATCTTATCTGTCTTTTACTAAGCTGCCTAGGCTTTCTAAAATACTTTAGGTTTTTGTAGTTTGTTATAACTAGGAACTTCTTTAAAATACATAACATAGTATTCTACTTAGATAAGTAGTAAATAACTGCAAGTAATTCCTTATTATATATTTTATAGTTGCTTTAAGCGCTAGTTATCTTTTTTAAGTAGTATACTACTAGTTATTTATTTTTTAAGGTGTCAAAGATGGTGGTTGTTGTTGTAGTCAAAATAGGGTTCCAAAAAAGTGAAAAGCAGCTACCCTCTACTAATCAATCGCAAAAGTCAAAAAAAAGATTGTGTGTAGTTAACAAGATTCGAACGGTGGGTAGATAAGTTCTAGGAGGAAAGCTTAGACCACTAAGCAATAATTAGGGTTAAAAAAATTTGCTAAGGTACCAAAAAACAACACTAGTTAAAACATGTCTAACGGCAATTGCCAGCCTATAGCTGGCAATAGGATTATAGTAGGATTGCAATAGGATTGCAACATAATGTAATAGAGGGAAAGGACACGTACGTACCGCAGCGGGAGCCTACAATACTTTATAAAGCTAAAGCAGCTGCTTCTTACCTACTACTTCTTACCTTTGAAACAGCACTGTATACAAACGATTCGTATACAATATACTGCACTACAACATAGCGTGTAACTTCTGCAGCAAGTATCTCCTTATTCTAGGCTTTCTTCTAAAAAAAGTATCCTTTGCTACTGTCTACCTAGTACCTAATTTAGTCTAACTTAAACTACTTATATAGACACCTAAATTTATTAAGTATCTTAAAACTTAACTACCTAGCTAGACTTCTAAGTTTATAAAAATCCTGAATAAGTCTTTTATCTGTAACATCTGTATATATAAAAAGATTATTAAGCCCTAATTTAGCTAGTTGTGCAAGAAATATACAATCTCTAGGGTATTTACTAATACTAGCGCAGTACTTAAGATCTATTACTTTAATATCTCTCTCTTCTTATTTATTGTATAAGTATAAGAGCTAAGTATAGAGACTAGAACTTAGCTTAAACAGCTATTGCAAGACGTTAAATTAGTAATAAAGAAGAAAAAGGCAAGAAAGGAGGAGTAGGCTTTCTATTATCGCGTCTATAGGTTAGTAAGCAAGGCAATAATAATATTACTGCTTTATTTATCTAGGAGCGCCTAGCAGTAAAGCAATAAGAATAGGCAGGATAAGGCACGTTAAGTTAGGAGGCAATTCGCGTCTTTGTCTTGCTTTTCTTTATTTCTGTCTAAACATGCGACACACTAATTGCGTGCTAGCAATGCTAAATAAGGGGGCATAAGCCCTAATACCTGTTGTTAGCAATAAATCTTTTTTTTTACTAAAAAGGTATCTATAAAATATGTGGTTACATCAAAAGGTTGTCTTAAAAGGCCGAAGCCAATACTACTAGTTATAATCTTCCTTAATTATTATATTGCGAAAGGACTTTTGCTACAACGTAGCTAGAAGAATTAGTCTCTAAGATTGTTTCCTTATTAAGATCTTATTAAGCTAGTATTAGTTTAGTAACAAATAGCTCTTTTAGCTTATTAAAAGCTTCTTATTCTATTTTTCCCTATTAAAAGGAGATGTTTCTAGTAGGCCTTATAAGCGGGGCAACTATATTAGAGTAGTTCTTAATAAGGCGTTAATAAAAGTTTGCAAATCTAAGAAAACTATATACTCTTTTTATGTTTGTTAGTGCGTTCTATTCTTAAATAGCTTTTACTTTCTTAAGGTCTATCTAAAGTCTTTTTTCAGCTTTAATAACAAATTCTAGGTACTTAGTACTCTACACGTTAAATTTGTATTTCTTAATATGTAGAGGTAACCTAGCCTTATCTATTGCTTTTAGATCTTTATTTGTATTGCGCCAATGTTCTTTATACGTGCTATTTAAGTAAATTAATACATTTTCTAAGTAGGCTAAGTAGAAATTGTCAATATGCTCGCGTAGTGTCTAGTTAATATATTATTAAAAGGTGCTAGGAGCGTTTGCTATGCTAAAAAGAGTAACTAGCTATTTGTATAATCTAAATCTTATTCTAAAAATAGTTTTTTATTTATCTCTTGTATTAATCCTAATTTTGTAGAAGGCTGCAGAGATATTAATCTTAGTAAACTATTTTACTTTAGCAAGATAATTAAGCGTCTCTTAAATTAATAGCAAAGGATAATAGTCTTTTTTTTATAATAGTGTTAAGAGCTTAGTAATTAACGTAGAACTATGATCCTTCTCTAGGTTTCTTAGTAAATAGAACTAGGGAAGAAGCTGTAGAGCTGCTAGCTCTAATCTATTCTTTATCTAATAGAGATATAAGCTCCTTATATAGAACTAAAAGCTCTAGTTTACTTATATTACAGAGGGGTGACAAAAAAAAGATGTCAAAAAAGTTATAGTCTTTAAAGCTTTATATTTCGACAACTAGAAGTACTATACCCAAAAGAATTAGTGATTTGGAAAGCTAATATCTTCCTTTTGAAGTTGGGTGGCTTAGTAAGCTGCTTAGTCAGCACGGTTGTCCCTGTAATCTTGCTTGAAATGAGATGAAAAAAAATGAAAAAATAGATTTTAGTATAACTTTTTTATAATTGTATAAAAACACGCTCAGAAAAAAATAAGTTTAATAAGCTTACATAAGTATAACGTAAGCGTATTTTAGAGGCTTACATCTTAATTTCTTAGAGTTTAATAAAAGGGTAAAAAAATGGGAGTTGCTTACGTAAGCGCTAATTACGTAATAGCTTAGTAAGCTTTTAGTATATTAACTCCTCTTGTTTGTCCTAACTTGCTTTTTTTACAATACCTCCTCTATGTCTCGCAATCTTTCTTAATTTAAGCAAGAAGTTTATACTTTATATTTACAAAACAAGCCTATTTCTTTAATTAGTAATATACTAGAAAAGTCCTCCAGAAGTATTACCAATACTCTTTATTAAATAAAACCAAAAAAGGCTCCTTTATCTACTTTTAGGCCTCAAAAAGGTCGTCCTACAAAGATCTTAAATAAAGCAAAAAGAATGCTTAATAGAGACCTTACTAAAAGCCCTAAAAAGACAAATCAACGTCTTTTAAAAGAAAGTAGTCTAGATCTTTCTATTAGAAGCTTACAACACTTTTTAAAATAGGAGAACTATTCTATTAACATTTCTTAAAAAAAGACGCCTTTAGACGCTAAAAAGGCTTATAATTGTTATATTTACGCTAAGCAATTACTTAAAAACCTTAAAAATATTAACTTTAATAAAGTTATATTTTTAGACGAGTCTGCTATTAAGCGAGGGCACGGTGCTAGGACAAAATACTATTAAATACGGCAAAATAATAGGGTTAGAAGCAAAATAGTTTCTACAACTAATACAAGTAAGTTTAAAAAAACTCTGTTTAACTAAAAAAACTCTTTAATATATCTATTATTTTTCTATTATTGTAATCTATTTTTAGCACGCTTACTAATTAAGTTATAAGTCAAGATATTTCTATCTAAGTTTGGGAAGCGATTTGGACAGGTAGTAGATCTAAATTAGTAGTAATTAAAAGCCCTATAATTACTACTCCTTTTAGGAGTTTAGACTATATTAAAAAGATCCTTATTTCTATAGTAAAACCTGCGATAAAAAAAGGTAAGTTACATATACTCCTTT
Source organism: Alternaria sp. 'sect. Undifilum' (assembly GCA_024321975.1). Taxonomy (NCBI): domain Eukaryota; kingdom Fungi; phylum Ascomycota; class Dothideomycetes; order Pleosporales; family Pleosporaceae; genus Alternaria; species Alternaria sp. 'sect. Undifilum'. The sequence goes on from JAJJZI010000006.1 coordinate 3,397,993, forward strand.
TTCCTACTTAGAGAGTGTTTACTCTATATTTAAATTATGAAGTAGCAATCTTTTTTTATATAATTAAAGGACTTACTAACCTCTATATAGGCTAGAAGTTTTAACTTAGTTTTCTAGGAATAGGATATTGCTTTTTAAGCATCCGGCTTATAGTCCTAATCTAAATCCTATAGAAAACGTGTAGGCCTTGCTAAAAAACGCTTTAGCTAAAAGGCTTATTACTTCTTTAGGTATAGGAAAGAGTAAAAAAAGTATAGCAGCCTCAAAGGCTGCTATAAGGAGGAATAGGATTAATTACCTTAAAAGGCGATTAATAATTGTATTCTATCTTTACTAAGGCGTTATTTAGACGTTAAGGAAGCTAAAGGCTAGTACACTAAGTATTAGTAAGCTTTCTTTGTTATTTATTTAGAAAAAACCCTAAAAACAACCTCTTAATAACTACTTAATAGTTTTTTTTTACAATTACCTTCAACCTTACACACAGATGAGTTTAACTAGTATGATTTAATACATATACTCTATAGCGATTTTAACACCTTCAAAAAAAAGTTATTTTGTTATTTATTCTTGAGTTTTTTTATCTTTATTTTCACTGCTGAAGTTGAGCGCAAAAGTGCTTACTAAGCAGCTTACTAAGTAGCCTAATTTAAAAAAGAAGATCTTGGCTTTCCAAATCACTAACCATTTTGGAAATAGCCCTTCTGGTTGTAGTAATATAAAGCTTTGGAAACTATAACTTTTTTGACATCTTTTTTTTTGTCACCCTTCTGTAAGATAGTAAATAGATTACCTTTAAAGTCTTCAGTAGTTAGCTGCTTATCCTAATCTACTCTTCTTTAAATAGGCGAGAGGTTTAAGTCCTTTCTTAGATTAACTAGCTTGCTATTATAAAGGATCTCTACAATCTTAATTACTTCATTTTTTAGTAGCTCTTTCTTGTAATCTCTTTTTTAGAATTAATGTTTATTAAAGGTTATATTATAGGTAGTAATTACCTGATTAAGTGTTAGTACTCATATGTAGTATATGTTAGAGGCTTAGTAACTAACTAAATAACTAATATAGCTGCAAGGATTAACTTTAAATCCTTAATAATTATGCCTAGCTGCCTTCTCCTTGTTTAAAGGATAAGCTCGGCAGCTATAGGCATAGATTCTTGTCAGAAATAATAGGTTGTTAAAACTGATAGGATAATGATGATATTGTTGATAATAATTATATTGCATTGATGATTGATCGTGTGTTGTTCTGTTGATCAATTGGGTGGATTACGGGTGCCTTTTAAATCTAAGGGACTCTTAGCGGCGCTAGCGCGTTTAGCGTCCTGTAGCGCCACCTCCTGACCACCCTTCCTGGATCCTTTGTTCAGTCTCGCTAACCTACTAATTACCTTGCCGACCTCTTGATTAATTGCGCAAATCTCCTAAATCTAACACACCCCCTTAGCTTAAACGTAAAGATTAAGCTGACAACTTTTTGTGTTTATTAATTATAAGTCTAAGGCGTTGAGACGATTAGTTATTAATCCTAGATTAGCCTCTAGTTGTAGTTAGTTACTTAGGTCAATTAATCTTGTTTGTTGTAGGAATCTTAGCTATTAATTAGTTAGTAAGGGTTTGGTAAGTCTGTTAGCAAGCATCTTGCTTAACTCTATGTAGATTACCTTAATTAACTTATTCTGTACTTCTTGCCTAAGCTAGTTATTATAGATATTAACGTGTTGTAGCTTTGTAGTTAACTAGAAGATCTTCTCTAAAATTAATTGGATTGTCTGTAGGTTATTACACTGTATAGTAATAGTTTAATTAACTATCTAAACTTGTAGCTTAGTGAACAGCATCTAGATAAATATAGCTTCTTTAGTAACCTGTAAGAGTGTAAGCAGTTTAGCTTTAGTTATTAAAGTTGTAACTGTATCTTGTTTATTCGCTTTTTAAGCTATTAGTTGGCTAAATAGTTTAATTATGTATCCTTAAGAGCTCTTCTAATTAAGTGTATTATTAGCAAATAAAGCGTTGCTTGCAACAACTAAGTAATTATGTCTACTAAATTACAGTGCGAGCGTCTAGGTACAGTTAAGGTAAAGAAGTATACAATTAGCTACTACCTAATAATTAGGTCTAGGGTTTGTAAGGAATTGCGCTAAGCGTAATACTGCAAAGGCTGTGTTAGGTCTTGTATTAACTGCTGTAAATAGAAGTAATCTAATCTTTTGTTAGTAGAGGTCTATTTCTCTAGGGGTCGCGTACCTTTCTTAGAGCAACAGCTTAGCTTTAATTATTAGGGTATTGCTCTTAATTAAGTAGTTGCTTACTAATCAAGTAATCTCTTTAATGTAAGCTAATTAGGAGATTTAGACTTTGCGTTGTAATTAATCTCTAATTAACTCCATGCCTAGGAACTAATGTAGATTGTCTTCTCCTGTTATATAGTACTTTTTTCTTATATCTTTAGCAGCTGCTTGTGTATCTAATCTTTACTCCTTTTTGTACATTACAATAATATTGTTAACGTAAAAGAACACAAAAATCTCTTAACAAATTATATAGTATAGCTTATATAGAACAGCAGTAAATCTGCAGCTTTAGAGGTAAGTAGTAAAGTCCTGTTACTAGAGTAATAGTAATATCTAGAGGCTACACAAGGCTTTATTAAGCTTTAAGATTGTTTTTTTCTTTGCATATCTACGCAGTATTTTTATATATACTAGCTAATTAATCTGTGCGTGTGTGAAAGCGTTAGTAACGTTATACTGCTTAGGTTTAAGGTTAAATCAGGCAGTAATTGCAAGTACTATTTAGAAGGATTAACCTGCTAATGTAGCAGCCTAGGTCTGTTAAGCAGTAATGTTGTGCTGTTAATTGCCTTGAATAACTAGGCGCGCTTTACACTTAACAAACTAATAATTCTTATTAATTTTGTAAATATATACCTACATAAACTTAAGTATCTAGGTATTAGTTAGTTATGTATCTTGCGTTAAGACTTCTAACTATAAGTTTAATTGCTTGTAGCTTACAAAGTAACCCTCTTTAGCCTTTTTAAACAACTAATAGAATATATAATTCTTCTTTAGTTAATTTAGACTTAGCGCTAGCGGAAGCTTACTTAACAAAGGTATCTAGTTATAACCTTAACTTTTAAGCAATTAACTTACTGCTGCGCTATTAAGTTTCTTGTTATTTAATTGTTAAACTTCTTCTGCTCTTGCACCTGCTATAAACGCTGAAGCCTATAGGTCTGTCTAGTTTTTCTAAAAAGTCTTACTAACAGAACTTAATCCTATATTAGCACTGCGTGGATTAGAACACTGTAAGGGTGCGTTGGATTAACTAAAGATACAGGGAAAACAGTAATAAATTAAATAAAGAACTACAAAGGCTATCTTAGTAAGCTTATCTACTCCTCTGTAAGGTCTGTGCTTAGTACTAGGAAAAAGACAAAAGTAGCTACGTAGCAGCTGCTAACGTGACTTAGGAAAATAACGCAGAGCTAAGAGAAAAGTTAAGCAGGCTAAAAGAGTAGAAAGGCTAAGCAGGCTGAGAAGGGCTGAGTGGTAAGGCTAATACGCTAAGCCTACAGATGCCGAGTGCGCACAGACACCCGGGATCTGTAAGATAGCAAAATAAGGCTTTTTGTTAAGTACTAAAGACGTTAGGGCTTCAGCCCTTTATAGTACCCCCCTCCTTAATAGAGGTCCTAGAATTCTTCTAGTCCTGTAGTGCTTCTGTATCTTCTAGGTTTAAAACTAGTTCTTAAGTTAGTTCTAGGTATTCTACCTATTTAACTAGGTATTTTTTTCTTCTTTCTATGCTTCTTTTCTGTAGTAGGCGCTCTACTAGGTACTCTTCTTTGCTATCTACTTTAATTAGTAAAAGTTCGCTATTGTCTTGTAGTTAGCTTAGTAAGGGATCTAAAGAAGCTAGCTAGAGGTTGTTAATATTATATACTAGATGTATCTTTCTAGGAGTATTTAGCTTTACAGCATTTAGTCTAACAATCTTGAGTACTGTATACTTTAGATTCTTCTAATTAAGTTTTTAGCTATGTCTTTTTGTCTTATAGTAGTCTTCTAGCTTTAAGTAAACTTTATTTATTTTTTAAGGTGTCAAAGATAGTGGTTGTTGTTGTAGTTAAAATGGGGTTCCAAAAAAGTGAAAAGCAGCTACCCTCTACTAATCAATTGCAAAAGTCAAAAAAAAGATTGTGTGTAGTCAACGAGATTCGAACGGTGGGTGGATGAGTTCTGGGAGGAAAGCTCAGACCACCGAGCAATAATTAGGGTTAAAAAAATTTGCTAAGGTACCAAAAAAAACGACACCAGTTAAAACGTGTCCAACGGCGATTGCCAGCCTATGGCTGGCAATAGGATTACAGTAGGATTGCAATAGGATTGCAACATAATGCGATAGAGGGAAAGGACACTGTTCAGCACTTAGTACCGTGGAAGACCAAACCGGATCCTTAGTTGCCTACCGTACGTACCGCAGCGGGAGCCTGCAATACTTCATAAAGCTGAAGCAGCTGCTTCTCACCTACTGCTTCTCACCTACTGTTTCTCACCTTTCGAACAGCACCGCATACGAACGATTCGCATACGATACACTGCACTGCAACATAGCGTGCAATCTCCGCAGCGAGCATCTCCTTATTCTAGGTTCTCTTCCAAAAAAAGCATCCTTTGCTACTGTCTACCTAGCACCTAATTTTGTCCAACTTAAACTACTTATGCGGACACCTAAATTTATTAAGTATCTTAAAACTTAACCATCTAGCTAGACTTCTAAGTTTATAAAAATCTTAAACAAGTCCTTTATCCGCAATATCTCTATATATAAAAAGTTTGTTAAGCCCTAATTTAGCTAGTTGTGTAAGGAATACACAATTTCTAGAGTATTTGCTAATACTAGCGCGGTACTTAAGATCTATTACTTTAGCATCCCCCTCTTCCTGTTTTTTTTATTGTAGTTTAACGTCCTTTCTCAGCCCAAAAGGCTATATAAGACGTGTAGGTTTAGGACCTACAGGTATCTACGTAGTGTTTTCTAATATATGATTTATTTACAAGGAGGGGTTCGTCTAAATGAAGGTGAGGCTCGTAGCCTAGAGTAGTTTTAACGAGTATCTCTCTTAGTCCTTTGTTTTGTAGGAAGTATATAGAGCTAGTATGCTAGTCTAGTTATCTCCTTTACTTCTTATTTGTTGTTGTTGTAGGCTATGCTAGCTGCCCTCTTGTGTTGCTTATATAGGTACGCTAAGCAGTTTAGTATAAGGTTGATATATTAGGTTAGTATATTAAGTTGGTATGGGGGAATTCGGTGTAGGTAGATAGCTAGGGGTCTAGCTATCAATTCTAATGTGTAGGTCAGTATATTGGGTCAGTATATTAAGTTGGTATGAGGATTTCGAGTAAAAGATAGCTAGGTAGATAAATCTATTGGTTTACTACGCTAATAAATCTATCTACCTAAGTAGAAAGCCGTTGCTTGGTTAAGTAGGAGTTGAATTGCCTTTAATTAAACTCTAAAATTAGCTTACGCACAGACTACTTGCAGAGTTTTCTACAGTTAACCACTCTGTTTCTTTATAAACAGCTAGCGCGCACGCTACAACACCTGCACCTAGAAAACAAGTATTTGAAGCTGATTTTGGGAAGGCGTTTAAGATAGTTAAGGCGAGAAAAAGGCAACGCCAGACCTTTTTCTCGCCTCGAAAAGTTGGTGTTCGATGTCTTCCTGTTTGTTGTGCAAGGGCTAAGTACAGAGACTAGAACCTAGCTTAAACAGCTATTACAAGACGTTAAATTAGCGATAGAGAAGAAAGAGGTAGGAAAGGAGGAGTAGGCTTTCTATCGTCGCGTCTATAAGTTAGCAAGCAAGGTAATAATAGTGTTACTGCTTTACTTTATCTAGGAGCGCCTAGTAGTAAAGCAACAAGAATAGGCAGGATAGGGCGCGTTAAGTTAGGAGGCGATTCGCGTCTTTGTCTTGCTTTTCTTTGTTTTTGTCTAAACATGCTAGAGCGACACACTAATTGCGTGCTAGTAATACTAAATAAGGGGGCATAAGCCCCGATACCTGTTGTTAGCAATAAATCTTTTTTTTTACTAAAAAGGTGTCTACAAAATGTGTGGTCACATCAAAAGGTTGTCTCAAAAGGCCGAAGCTAAAGTAAACTTTATTACCTATTTCAAGCTAAGGTAATTGTTTTCTTTTCTAATTTGCTTAACATTCTTGTTTTTGTTAAAATTCTGCTATTATAACTTAAGCTAACTTAATACTTTGCTAGAGTTTATTGGCTATATTTTCTGCTTTTAAGTAGTCTTCTTGTATTCCCTTTTTTAAGCTAAATTCTAAAGTCTATGTTTTACTACTATTTAAAGAGGATCTACCTTGTATCTATATTATAGAAAGAAAAGTAATATTCTAGTAAATTGTGCTTGTCTTGCTATAATTACAATCTTAGCTATCTTTGAGTTACTTTTCTAGTTTGTTTAATCCTAATTGTAGAAAGCTTGTAGGTAAGCCTGTACTATAGGGTTTATTTGTTCTGTAGAGCCGTTAGTTTTAGGGTAATATTTAGAAAATAAATATTGTTTAATCTCTAGTAGCTTAGAAAGCCTAGTCTAAAAGTGGCTAACAAACTGTACACCTTAATTAGAAGTAATATAGTCTAGTAACTAGTAGTAAGCTACTACAGAGTTAATAAAAGCTTTAGTAACGCTTTTTGTAATAATATTTTTAAGGCCTATTAGAACTACATCTTTACTTAGCCTATTAGTAACTACTATTAGGTTTGTGTAACCTTTGCTTTCTAGTAATTTTGTAACAAAGTTAATTAATATTTCCTTTCAAATACGCTCTAAGATTAGTAAAGGCTTTAACAATTCTTATAAGCTATTTTTCTATAGTTTTGTTCTTTTATATAATAAGCAGTTTCTAATGTATTGCCTTACTATTTAGCTAATAGAAGGCTAAAAGTACTCTCTTGCAACTACTTAGTAGGTAAAGTTCCTTTCTAGATGCCTTAGAGCTCTAGAATAGTAAATTTTATAGATAATTCTAGTGCGTAAAGGTTTATTGTTAAGTACCTATTTTTAACTACAGTATAGCAGGTTTCTAAAATTATCTAATTAGTATTTAAAAATAGAAAGCTTAAAGTCTAGCTTTATTAGAAATTAGCATTCTTCCTTGCTAACTACTTTCTAGGCTAGCTAGTACGTGTTATTTTTCTCTTTAGCTTTGTTCTAAAGTTCTTATAAATCTATTTGTTCCTAAAGTACTGTTGCAGGATAGCTATTGCAGCTAAAGATTCTAAAAGTCTTTTTTTCTTCTTATTTCTCTATTTCTAGAGTTATTGCAGTAGATAGTTTAAAGACTTGTAAGAACATTCTAGAAATTTAGGCATTTAAACTATTTGCAGGCATATCTCGTTGTTTTTATAATAGGGCGTTAGCCCTAGAGTTATTAACTCTAAGCCTATAGGCAATCTCTATGTTAGGAAATTTACTAAAGAATTAGGCCTATCTTATCTATCTCTTACTAAGCTGTCTAGGCTTTCTAAAATACTTTAGGTTTTTGTAGTCTATTATAAATAAAAATTTCTTTAGTAAGCGTAGCATAGCGTCTTATTTAAATAAGCTGCAGATAACTATAAGTAATTCTTTATTGTATATCTTGTAATTGCTCTAGGCGCTAGTTATCTTCTTTAAGTAGTATGTTACTAGTTGTAATCTTCCTTAATTATTGTATTGTAAAAAAACTCCTGCTACAACGTAACTACAAGAATTAGTCTTTAGGATTGTTTTCTTATTAGAGTCTTATTAAGCTAATATTAGTTTTGTAACAAATAGCTTTTTTGGCTTATTAAAAGCTTCTTAATCTGTTTTCCCTTATTAAAAGGAGATGTTTTTAGTAGGCTTTGTAAGCGGGGAACTATATTAAAGTAGTTCTTAATAAAGCGTTAATAGAAATTTACAAATCTAAGATAACTGCGTACTTCTTTAATATTTATAAGCGCTTTTTATTCTTGAATAGCTTTTACTTTATTAGAGTCTATTTAAAGTCCTTTTCTAGCCTTAATAATAAATCTAAGTACTTAGTACTCTACAGGTTAAATTTGCATTTCTTAATATTATAAGGTAACCTAGCTTTACTTATTGCTTTTAGAACCTTGTTTGTTTTGCGTTAGTGTTCTTTAAGCGTGCTATTTGTATAAATTAATATATTATCTAAGTAAGCTAAGCAGTCATTGTTAATATACTTATGCAGTATCTAGTTAATATATTATTAAAAAATGCTAGGAGCGTTTATTACGCTAAAAGAAGTAACTAACTATTTGTATAATTTAAATTTAGTGCAGAAAGTAGTCTTTTACTTAATTTTTGCGTTAATCCTAATCTTGTAGAAAGCTGCAGAGACATTACTTTATGTAAACTATTTTGCCTTAGCAATATTATTAAGCGTTTCTTAGATAAATAGTAAAGAATAACCGTTCTTTCTTATAATAGCATTAGAAGCTTAGTAATTAACGTAGAATTATAGTACTCCTCTAAGTTTCTTAGCAAATACAACTAAGGAAGAAGCTACAGAACTGCTAGCTTTAATCTATTCTTTATTTAATAAAGATATTAGCTCTTTGCGTAGAACTAAAAGCTTCAGTTTACTTATATTATATAAAGGACTCTAAGGAGGTTTTTTTCCCTTTCTATTTTTATCTTTTTATAAATTAATTTAATAATTAACTTTAAGTTTACTTAAGAGGGGTAGTGTAGAAGCAGTTTATAACTTAAAAATCTAAGCTATGTGTTAGTACGCCTTAGGAAGTAATAACAAGACATTTACTTTCTTTTTAAGAGCTAAAGCCTTCTTAATATTCTTAAAAGAAGCTGTAAAGGTTTAAATTAACTTGTCCTTTTTTACTTATTTAATATAAGAGTAATAGGCTGTTGCGTTTATTTACTTTAACCTTTTGTTTTTTAAAACAGGGCAGTCTTTTAGTGCTTAGCAGTTTAATCCTTTATTTAGAAGAGTAGATGTAGATTAATTTGTTAAAAAGAGCAATATCAACCTCTCTTCTATTTATTTAAGGCTGTCTAAGTATTAAATTGTATCTAGGGTGGGTAAAAGCAATATAGCCCTAGATAGTATCCTTGTATTCTTTGATATTTATCTCTAACCTAGCAACTTTTTTAATAGTTTTAGGTTTTTTTGTAACTTCTTCTAATCTGCGCAGAGAAATAGAGATACACTACAAACTAGCGTTCCTAATAAGTTAAAGGCTAATAAAAGAGTATACAAAGTTTCTTGTATTAATAAAAGTAATAGCAAAAGTGTAATAATTTACTAACATTTTAACAATAATTTTATTGCTACTTATATGTTTTTTAAAACTAGCTTATTTTGTTATTAAGTCTTTTTAGCTTACGTGTAGCTCTTGCTAGTAAATTTAAGCAAGAGCTATTCTTTTTCTAAATTAAAATCTTAATCTTCTAAGGTATTTTTACTACTTAACTATTTTTTACTAGGCTTTTTTGCTTTTGCCTTTAAAGACTTTAATACATTAGTCCTCTTTTTCTTTTTCTTCTTTTTTAGCGTCTTTTCTTTTGTATAATCTACAGCTAAGTGTCCTTTATGCTTATAGGTAAAATAATGTTTTTTTCTTATTAGCTTGTTTAGTTTTAGATTGCTAAACTTTCGAAGCTTAGCTAATCTTGTAGTAAACTCTATTCCTTCTATCTAGTCTCCTGTAAGAGGAGGAGAAGAAGATGTGCATCTTAGCCTGTATTCCTTAAGCCTTTCCTAGTCTCTATTCTTAGAGTATTGTTCTTTAGGCTTCTCCTAGCCTTTAGAGTATTACTTTATTCTATACAGGTAGTCTATAATTTTAATAGACTTATTCTGTAAATTACTTAAGTCTAAGAAAGTAAAACTTACAAGCTTATCTTAAAGCTTGTAAGTAAAGCTTTTTTAAAAGAGCATTATCTTTGTGTTTTTATTTAAGTTGCTGTTTAATAGTACTAACTATTTCTAAAATTCTATAATATAATTACAGATACTCTTTTTGCCTTAAGATATTAACTAGAGTTTGTTCTTAGCTCTTTTAGAACTATATAGATCTCTAAACATTTAATTAAAGAAGTTTAATAAGTGTTTAAAGTTCTAAGCGTCTAACAATTCTATTTAGTTAAGGTAAAGCAGCGTTAAAGTTGTTACTAAGACTTTAATCCTACTAAAGGCGTAATTATATATTCTTCATTCTGTATTAAAGTCTTCTTAGTTGTTTTCTACTTTAGCAGTAAGCTGCTTTTTGAAAATTTAGTACATCTTTCTTATTTTGTTAAAAGCGTCTAGATTAAGTTACTTAAAATGCTTTAGTATTGTTACTTACTGCTAAGTTAGTTTTAATGCAGTGAGTAGTATTAGTAGCTAAGCAGATAGCTGTTCTTATTCTAGTTTTATTTTCTTAGAAGCTAATTTAATAGCCTCCTAGATAAGAAAGGCTTCTTATATTATTATTAAGTTACTATTTTATCTAGTTTGTTCGCTCTGTAGAGGCCTGTTAGAGTGTTCTCTATTTTAGCCCTACTAACACTATTTTAGTGCAGTCTTGCTATCTAGACAGCAAAGCTTCTAGATATAATCTCTGCCTCTGCTATTATTATGTAAAAGTACTAAATAAATAGCACTTATATTGTTTAACAGCAGGGATTAGTTTCTAAAGCCACTTGCAATATAGTAGGCTTATCTAATAGTTTATATTGCGAAATGTTCTAGGTAAATTCTTATACAGCTAAGTATCTTTTAGCACTTCTTATACTTCTTTTACTGTTAATTCTTAGTAGATTTAAAACAGCTTCAACTAAGATTAGCAATCTAATTAATTAAAGTCTTATCTAAATATAGCTCTAGGGGGCTTTTGTGCGTAGATATAGCTCTAGCTAGCTTCCTGTCTAGATATAGCTCTAGGTGGCTTCCGATTTGACGTAGCAGCGCTATAGAAGGATTTAATTTAAATATAAGAGTGCGTTAGATTAACTAAAAATATAAGAAAAACAGTAAAAAATCAAATAAAGAACTACAAAGGCTATCTTAGTAAGCTTATCTACTCTTCTGTAAGGTCTGTGCTTAGTACTAGGAAAAAGACAAAAGTAGCTACGTAGCAGCTGCTAACGTGACTTAGGAAAATAACGCAGAGCTAAGAGAAAAGTTAAGCAGGCTAGAAGAGTAGAAAGGCTAAGCAGGCTGAGAAGGGCTGAGTGGAAAGGCCGATACGCTAAGCCTACAGATGCCGAGTGCGCACGGACACCCGGGATCTGTAGGATAGCAAAACGAGGCTTTTTGTCGAGTACTAAAGACGTCAGGGCTTCAGCCCTTTACAGACACTTGCTGTAGCTAGTACTTAAGGGGTGATTAGGCCTAGGGTTTGATAGCTGCGCAAGGGTGACGTTCTAACTCTTAATATTAAGAAGATTATCTACACGCCTAATACTCTCTGCTGTTATAAAATTAGTTAAGAGGGCTACTAGTAGAGGCGTTAGCGGGGGTAAAGGATAATTTACTTAAACCTTTCTTCTGCGCTAATTATATTAATTAGTTGTTTTTTCTTGTATAAGCTATTTATTAAAAAACTTATCCTTAAGAAAAGATTGTGTCTCTTTTTAGTTATTAGTGATCCTTGGAGAAAGTTATACAGTCCTAATTTATGCCTTAATCTCTTTAAGTGTGCTATGCATTAGATTATCTCTAACATTTTTTTTATCTTTAGTAAAGATTAACTCTTTGTTAAATACTATATTACGTGTAGTAATTACCTTAGCTATAGTTAGTACTAATACACAGTAAATGTTTGTAGATTAATATCTAACTAAGTATCTGTTTTATACTTTAGGATTAAGCTGCTGTAGTTTGCGCTTACTACACTTTGTATTATCTATTATTGCAAACGCCTTGCACCTGTATACTTATAGGTAGCCTTAGCGTAGCTTACGTAGTAAGGTAACAATTCTGTTTTTATACGTGTTATGCGTAAAGAACTTTTAATATAGTAATCTTTATTAATTTGCGTATTGCAGTGTTTAATTATAAAGATATACTACTAATTAAGTAATCTTAGGCTACAGTAGCTATAGCAGGTTAGCGTCTAGTTGCATTGCTTGTGCTTTATTTTTAATTACACCCTCTAAGCGTTCTGCTCTACTGTTTTGTATTTAGGTATTAAGGGTAGAAGGCTTAAGACGCATGCTGTAGGACTCTGCCTAACAAGCTACTTCTAGTTTAACTATAACAATCTTGTTATTAGTTTTAATTACCTTTACAGTAATATTAAACTAGGTCTTTATAAAAATTCAAAAAATTCTAATAACTTAATAATTGTTTGCGCTGTGTAATTGTCCTTGAAGTAGTAGTTTTATATAAATCTAGTAGCTTAATCTGTAATTAGCATTTAGCTTCTTTTTTTAGTTAAGCTGTCAACCTTATAATCATAAAAGTTAAGTAAAATATATTCTTCTAAAGCCTTATTGATTATGTACAGTGTACAGCAGATTAGCTTTTTAGCTTTTGCTCTTCTACAGGCGTTGCATTCTACTGTAAGCACTTTAGTAATCTTTACCCTTTTAGATTATTATACATAGTGCTTAAGCGCACTTAGTTCTAAGTAACTTATTCTATTATGTTATATAAGCGCTTGTGCGTGTTGTTTTTAATTGTATTATAGTTTAACTAACCCAAAGGCTATTATTGCGTAGTTATTAATTAGGTTTGCTTTAAGAACTTACTGACTATGTAGCTTAGTAAAGTTAGTGATTAAATTGTTAATAAGTAATTTTTTAAAAACTATTAAATTATGTTTAGTGTTCTACTATAAGCCTTGTAGGTAGAGTATCTTAAATAAGACAAGATTGCAGAGCAGATGAGGATAGTATACTACGTTTTTTAAGTATAGTTAGCTTTAAGTTAGTTTGTTTACTACTATTAAAGTAACAATCTGTATGCCTTAATCTATACTTGTAAGTTACCTGCTTATAAAAAGTCTCCTTAGAATGCTAATTGTGTTTTTGTAAATTAGCTTGTATTATTAAAGACATAATATGTTAATTTAGAACTAAGGATTCATAATTGTTATAAAAGATATATAACTTAGCTTGTTTTAAACAAGGCCTTAATAAGCGTTTAGTTAATCTTTTTATCTTACTAACTATATAGTTAGTTATTGTGCTTAATTATAGGTGTTGCTATATATAACTTCTTAATTACTAATTTTTAAAATAGTAATTGCTGTTTAGCATTGCAAAGTGTTTCTTGCATAGCTAGGCTATTATTAATACGTAATTAGACTTAATTTATTTTGTTGTCTTAAGGTTGCTATTAAACTAGTGCACTAATTAAGTGCGTGTACTTGAAAGGGTGCGTTGGGTTGACTAAAGATGCAAGGTAACAGTAGAAGGTGAATGAATTAGATATCGAACTATAGAGAGAGACTACGTAGGTTTATATATCCAACCCGGGTGATTAACCCCGGTTAGGACTAACCGAGGTTATTGGAGGTTGTCAGATCAGCAGATCAGCTAGAAACTAGCGCAAATAGTGCGGCTAATAGTTAGCTACTAGTGCTGAGGTGCTAGTACTGAGGTGCTAGTGCTGAGGTAAGAAAAGCCAACGAAGGCTACAGGCCGAGTACTAGAGAACATTAAGGCTTTAGCCCTTTACAATACCCCCCTCCTAAAAAATAGTAGGGGTAGTAATCTTGTTACCTAGAGTTCTACTCTTCTAGGGCTTCCGTATCTTTTAGATGAATAGCTAGTTCCTAGGTTAGATTTAGATATCCTAACTATTTAACTAAGTACTGCTTTTTTCTTCCTTTTTTTCTTTCCTCTAATAAGGTCTCTACTAGGTATTCTTCTTTTTCCTCTATCTTAATTAGTAGAGGTTTATTGTTGTCTATTAGCTAGCTTAGTAGAGGGTCTAAGGACGCTAGTCTAAGGTTATTAACATTAAATACTAGGTAAATTTAGCTAGGAGTATTTAATTTAACTACGTTTAGTCTAATAACTTTAAGTACTATGTACTTAAGATTCTTCTAGTTAAGTTTTCTACTAGGTCTTTTTATTTTGTAGTAGTTACTTAGTTTTAACTATACCTTATTGCCTATTTTAAGCTAAGGTAATTAGTGCCTTCTCTTATTTGCCTGCCTTTCTTATTTTTATTAGCTTTCTCCTATTGTAGCTTGTGCAAGCTTAATACTTTGTTGTAGCTTTTTAATAATATTTTCTGCCTTTTAATAATCCTTCTCTATTCTCCTTAGAAGTTGTTGTTAAGGACCGTGCTTAGGTGCAATTTGTAGGAGATCTACCTTATAGCCGTATTGTAGGAAGAAAGGAGACATTTTAGTAGACTAAGCTTACTTTGCTATAACTGCAATCTTAGCTATTTCTAGGTTACTTTTCTAATTTGTTTAATCCTAATTACAGAAGGCTTGTAAATAAGCCTGTACTATAGAGTTTATTCTCATTATAGAACTGTTAGTTTTGGGATAGTATCTAGAAGATAAGCGTTACTTAATTTCTAATAACTTATAAAGCTTAATCTAAAAAAAGTTAACAAACTATATACCTTTGTCTAAAGTAATATAGTTTAGTAACTAATAGTAAGCCACAACAGAGTTAATAAAAGTTTTAGTAACACTTTCTATAGTAATGTCCTTAAGGCCTATTAGGACAACGTCCTTGCTAAGCCTATCTATAACTACTATAAGGTTTGTACAGCCTTTGCTTTCTAGTAAACCTATAATAAAATCTATAGAAATTTCTTTCTATATTTGCTTAGGTATAGGCAAGAGTTTTAGTAAGCCTTATAGGCTATCTCTCTAGAGTTTTGGTCTTCTACACACTAAGCAGTTCCTTATGTACCTTTTAATACTTTTACTAATAGAGGGCTAAAAGTATTCTCTTGCAATAGCTTAATAAGTAATATTCCTTCCTAGATAGCTTAAAGCTCTAGAACTGTGGATTTTGTAGATAATTCTAGTTCTTAAGGGTTCATTATTAGGTACCTATTTTTAATCTCAGTATAGGAGGTTTCTAGAATTGTCTAGTTAGCATTTAGAAATAGAAAGTTCAAGATCTAAAGCTGTAGGAAATTATCTTTTACTATTCTTTATAGCTTTCTAGGCTATTTAGTAAGTTTTGTCTTCTTTTTTAGCTTTATCTTATAGATCCTCTAGATCTAATTACTTCTAGGGTAATTCTAGTACAGCTGTTAGATAGCTGTTGCAGCTAAAAGTTCTTAGTACTTCTTCTTCTTCTAGTTCTTTGTTAGTAGCTACAGTTGTAGGTTTAAATACTTTTAGAAACCTTCTAGAAATCCTAGTATCCTAGTTATTTACTAGCATATCTTGTTGTCTCCTAGATAAGGTATTAGCTCTAGAGTTATTAACTCTAGGCCTGTAGGAAATTTCTATGTTAGGAAACTTTCCTAGAAATTAAGCCTACCTTATTTATCTCTTACTAAGCTATCTAGGCTTGCTAAAATATTTAAAGTTTTTATAGTCTGTAATAACTATAAACTTCTTTAAAGATTATAGCATAGCATCCTACTTAGATAAGTAGAAGATAACTACTAGTAATTCCTTGTTGTGTATCTTGTAATTGCTTTGCGTGCTAGTTATCTTTTTTAAATAATAAGCTACTAGGCGTAAGCTTCCTCTATTGTTGTATTGTAAGAGGACTCCTGCTACTACATATCTAGAAGAGTCTGTTTCTAGGATTATTTCTCTGTCAAGATCCTATTAAGCTAGTACTAGCTTAGTAATAAATAACTCCTTAAGCTTATTAAAAGCCTTTTGCTTAGTTTTTCCCTATTAAAAGGAGATGTTACTAGTAGGCCTTAAAAGAGGAGCTACTATCTCTAAGTAGTTCTTAATAAATTATTAATAGAAGTTTATAAAACGAGGAAAATATGTACTCTTTCAACGTTTGTAGGTGCCTGCTAATCTCTAATTACTTTTACTTTCTTAGTGTCTATCTAAAGTCCTTTTCTAGCCTTAATAATAAATTTAAAGTATTCTGTACTCTATATATTAAATTTGCATTTCTAGATGTCTAAAGGTAATTTAGCCTTATTTATAGCTTCTAAAACCTTATTTGTATTGCGTTAGTGTTCTTTAAGCGTGCTATTAGTGTAAATTAATACGTTGTCTAGGTAGGCTAAGCAAAAATCGTTAATATACTCGCAGAGGGTCTAATTAATATAGCGTTAAAAAGTACTAGGAGCGTTTACTATACTGAATAGAGTAACTAGCCACTTATATAACCTAAATCTAGTACAAAAAGCTATTTTCTACTTATCTCCTACATTAATCCTAATCTTGTAAAAAGCTACAGAAACATTAATTTTTGTAAACTATTTAGCTTTTGCAATATTATTAAGGGTTTTCTAAATTAAAAGTAAAGGATAACAATCTTTTTTTGTAATAGCGTTTAGGGCTTAGTAATTAATGCAGAAACATAATCCTTCTCTAGGTTTCTTAGCAAAAAGGACAAGGGAGGAGGTAGGAGAGCTACTAGCTCTAATCTATTCTTGATTAAGTAGAGAAATAAGCTCCTTTTGTAATACTAGGAGTTCTAGGCGGCTTGTACTGTATAGAGGTCCCTAGGGAGCCTCTTTTTCTTTGCCTTTATTATCTTTCTCTAGTTTAATTTAGTAATCTACTTTAGATCTGCGTAAAGGAAGTAGTACAGAAGTAGTTTTTAGATTAAAAATCTAAGCTAGGTGTTAATAAGCCTTAGGGAGTAGAGGTAGGACCTCTACTTTCTTCTTAGGAGCTAGGGCTTTTTTAATATCCTTAAGAGAAGCAGCAAAAGTCTAAATAGACTTATCCTTTTTTACCTACCTAATATAGGAGTAATAAGCTGTTGCGCTTATTTTTTTTAATCTCTAGTCTCCTTTAATAGGGCAATTCTTAGTACTAAGTAACTTAATTCTTTAGCTAGAAGAATAGATGTAAATTGTTTTTGTATTAGGAGCAATAGTAACCTCTCTTTTATTTATTTAGGGCTGTCTAAGTATTAAATTGTAACTAGGGTGTATAGGGGCTACATAACCCTAAATAGTATTCTTATAGCCTTTAATATTAATGTCTAACCTAGCAACTTTGTTAATAGTTCTAGGTTTATCTATAACTTCTTCTAATCTTCTAGGAGAAATAGAAATGCACTGTAAGTTAGCGTTTTTAATAAGTTAAGGGCTAATAAGCGAGTATATAAGGTTTCCTGTATTAATTAAAGTAGAGGTAGAAGTGTAACAATTTACTAACGCCTCTAAAGTAATTCTATTGCTGCTTATATTCTTTTTAAAGTTTGCCTACTCCTTGGCTAAGTTATCTTAACTTATTAGAGGCTCCTACTAGTAACTTTAAACAAGAGCTACTTTTTTTCTAAATCTAAGTCCTTATTTAAGCTACCCTTGCTAAGCTTCTTATCTTTCTTTTTCTTAAAGTTAGAGGACTTAACTAAAGTCTTTTTCTCCTTTTTAAAGGATCTTTTATTCTCTATATAATATATAGATAGATAGCCCTTCTATTTATAGTTAAAACAGCGTCTTTCTTTGTATAACTATTCTAACTCCTAGTTACTAAACTGTCAAGGTTTAGCAGTTCTTCCCGTGTATTCTATCCCTTCTATCTAGTCCCCTTTTGAAGGAGAAGGAGGAGGAGAAGTTCTCCTAGATTTATACTTCTTAGGCTTATTATCTCTGCCTTTAGAGTACTCCTCTATTCTATAGAGGTAATTAGCAATCTCTATTACTTTGTTTTGTAGGCTATCTAAATCCTTATAGGTAATACCTACAAGTTTGTCTTAAAGTTTCTAAATAAAGCTTTTTTAGAAAAGCATTATCCATGTATCCTTGTTTAAACTACTATTAGATAATAGTAGTTGTTCTTAGAATTCTATAATGTATTTGCGTATGCTTTTCTTGCCTTAGCTCATAGACTAGAGCTTGTTCTTAGCTCTCTCTGCACTATAGGGATCTCTAAACATTTAATTAAAGAAGTTTAATAGCTTATTAAAGTTCTATAAATTAGAAATCCCTATTTAGTTGAGGAAAGGCAGGGTAAAGGTTGCAGCTGAGCCTTTTAGTTAACTAAAGGCATAGTTACAAGTCCTTTTATCCGTATTAAAATCTTCCTTATTATTTTCTACCTTAGCGGTAAGCTGTTGTTAAAAGATTTAGTACATCTTTCTGTTTCTATTAAAAGTATTAGGATCTAGTTGTTTAAAACGCCTAGGCGTTTGAGCTTGTTAATTTCCTAAGGCAGCTAATAGGGTAGGTAACTAAGATAGAAGTTGTTGTTCTACCTTAGGCTCCTTTTGTTGTTGCAATGTTGTGCCTATAGCTTCCTAAGCTTAGAAAGCTTCCTGTACTTTTGTAGAGGTAGCTATCTTGTCTAGGCCCCCTGCTCTACAAAGTCCCTCTGAAGTAGTTTCTACTTTAGGTTTGCTTACACTATCTTAATGTAATTCTGCTATCCTTACAACTAGAAAAGCTATTAAGAGTTCTGCTATTATATTTGTAGGTACTCGCTAGTACTCTATATTATTAACAGGAATTGTTATAGGTGCTACTACGCTTAGTAGGCTTATCCTTTCGTGTAGGGGCTACTACGCTTAGTAGGCTTATCCTTCGTCTGTTTTCTAGGGCTACTACACTTAGTAGGCTTATCTAACGAATTTCAACGCCTTAGAGACTTATATAACTAAGTATCCCTTAGCACTTTTAATCTAGTGCTTCTTCTGTTAATCCTTTAGTAGATTTAAACAGTTAACTAATTAACTAGCGCTCTAATTAATTAGATTCTCGCGCGTAGATATAGCTCTAGCTGGCTTCTCGTCTAGATATAGCTCTAGAGGGCTCCTAAGTACGACGTAGCTACGCAAGTAGCTAAAGAAGGATCTAATTTAATTGTAAGGGTGCGTTGGGTTGACTAAAGATGCAAGATAATAGTAGAAGGTGAATGAATTAGATATCGAACTATAGAGAGAGACTACGTAAGTTTATATATCTAACCCGGGTGATTAACCCCGGTTAGGACTAACCGAGGTTATCGGAGGTTGTCGGATCAGCAGATCAGCTAGAAACTAGCGCAAATAGTGCGGCCGATAGTCAGCTACTAGTGCTGAGGTGCTAGTACTGAGGTGCTAGTGCTGAGGTAAGAAAAGCCAACGAAGGCTACAGGCCGAGTACTAGAGAACATCAAGGCTTCAGCCCTTTACAGTACTAGCAATCCTTTAGCGCGTGTTTTATCTTATATACTTCGCATTTGCTTGCAGTGTGTTAAATATTAGTTAATTAAGTATTTTTAGTAGGCTTTTAATTCTAGCTGAGTTTATACTTCTGCCTAAAGTTATCTATTTTGTCTTTATTAAGTGTTAGTAATTTAGCTTCTGCAGCTGCCCTAAAAAATGCCTTAGTTAACTTTGTTTTAGATAAGTAAAACAGCTGTATATAATCTTAATATTTGCAGATTATATCTTTAACTGTAATTAATAGATTCTTTAGTTTATAAAATACAAATAATATTGTTTATTATTCTAAGTGCTTAGCTTTTGCTTAAGTAAAGTTATTTATAATGTACGTGTCTAGTTAGCACTTAAGTATTCTAACAGCTTTGCCCTTAGTTATAGCGTGATTAACTTTAGTAAGCTATGTTTTCTATAAAGCAATAACTTTTAGCAGCTTCATTACAGTTTTGTACTACTTACAGGCTTCTTTAATCTTGTCTTTAGTGTTGATATTTACAGTAGCTATAAGGTTAGTAATCTACTAATAATATAATTATCTTGCTCTATAGCAATTTATATATAAGTAGTTATTAACTATTTACTAGATTTCCTGTGTAATCTTATTAAATACTGCTTACTCTCTTACGTACTTCTAATCTTCTGTTTTATATTAATCTAACTTAAGTTTATAGATCTTAAAAAAAATTTATACAACGCTTTTGCGTTTATAGCTAGATTAGTAGGTTAAGTAGGTATAAAGGGCGGTATAGGTGCGCTAGCGCTGTAATCAGCCTAGTACAATGCTGCGTAAGCATTAATCGCTTATTGCAACGCTTAGTAGTCGCTTAGTTAAGGCATCTAAGGCACTATGAGCTTAGTAAGAGGCTTAATTGTAAAGTTTAAATCTATCTTTTCCTACACGCGTAGTAAGTCTGCGCGCGTCTTAATTTAGCATATCTATTTAATCTAGTTTGTGTAATTAGTAAGGATTACAGAGGAGTCTTGTAAAGGTAGTGTAGACATCTTGTTAATAGCGTGCAGGGTTTTCTTGTGTTTATTAATCCTTGTTTAGTGATGCAGTGAGACTTTTTAATTGTCAGAAATAATAGGTTGTTAAAACTAATAGGATAATGATAATATTGTTAATGATAATTATATTGTATTGATTATTAATCGTGTGTTGTTCTATTAATTAATTAGGTAGATTACGGGTGCCTTTTTTATCTGAGGGACTCTTAGCGGCGCTAGCGCGTTTAGCGTCCTGTAGCGCCACCCCCTGACCACCCTTCCTGGATCTTTTGTTCGGTCTCGCCGACCTACTGATCACCTTGCCGACCTCTTGATCAATTGCGCAAATCTCCCAAATCTGACAATTCTACTCTAGTCTAGGCGTAGATTAGCAGTCTAGTGTCTAATCTCTAGTAGTTAATAGTATTAGAAATACTTCCTAAACTATTCTACGAGCACCTAGTTAGGGGATTAGTAGCTATAGATCTTAGTAGGGCTTATGCTATATAGGTAAGCTGCTGCATCTATAATTACTAGCTAAAGGTTAGCTAGTAGATTAGCGCTTGTGCGTATCTTAATAGCCTTTGTAATTAGCTCTTGTCTAGCTCTCTCCGCTGAGCTATTGGGCTTATAAGTATATAGCAGTAGCGTTTTAATTATAATCTCTTTCTTTATAGCCTATTCCTTATATCTTAATTGCCCTCTCTAAGGCAGTATAGCAGTATTATCATCTTAATAGATCTTTATCATTTTCTACTAATATTTCCTCTTCATTCTTGTAGCGAAACTTTTAATCACAGGCATAATATTGTTTAGTGTCTTTAACTAGATATTATAATTATACAGCTTGCTTAAGTAATCCTCCTTAATAATTAACGCCTATTTCCTAAATAGCTAACTAGTTAAGAAATTAAACAGATCTTATAAGATCTTAAAAAAAAGTTGTAGTAATCTTTCTTTTAGTTGCTGTAAGATTACTTGTAAGGCATAAGCTATTACGTAGTAATTACATTCTAAAAGCTTCTTGCTAGTAATCTTAACGTTCTACGCTAAGTAGACTAGGGCTTTAATAGCTTGTTGTCCTAGGTATCTTAATTATTAATGCTATAGGTCCTTATTACTAGTACGCAACTAAGGTTTCCTTAATTGCGCTACAGCGTTCACGAGTAGTAGTTAAGCAAGGTAATAGAAAAGTTGCTTATATTTAATAAACAAGAGATTCAAGTGACACTTAAGGTTAATTAAGACAACGTTCTTCTTAATTATTTTAAATTGTAAAGTGTAATTATATCCTAAATACTAAATGCCTGCCTGCTTAAGCTGTGCTTCTGTCAGATATTATAGGTTAAGTAATACTGATAAGATAATGATAATATAAGGGATAATAAGTGGATTGTATTGATGATTGATTGTTGGTGTTCTGTCTTGATTGTGCAGGTCCTGAGTGCCCTTTTTATAACCTAGATTCTGTGTAGGCCTTGGCGGCGCTAACGACTGTTAGGGCCACCCCCTAATAACCCTTGCAAGACCCTTCGCTAGTCTCCCTAGCCTTATAATTAACCTGCGCTAATGCCCTAAATTTGACACACCCCCTTAGCTTAAACGTACAGATTAAGCTAAAGACCTCTCTTGTTAGTTTCTTGTGTAAGGTAGTTAATTATAGGTCTAAGGCGTTAAGCTGAGTTGCTATTAATACTAGATTAGCTTCTAGTCTTAGTTATATGCCTAGATTAATTAGTCCTATCTGCTGTAGGAACCTTAGCTATTAATTAGCTAGTAATAATTTTGTAAGTCTGTTAACAAGCATCTTACTTAATTCTACGTAGATTACCTTAATTAACTTATTCTAAACTTCTTGCCTAAGCTAGTAGCTGTAAATATTAACATGCCGTAGCTTCGTAGTTAACTAGGAAATCTCCTTTAAGATTAATTAGATAGTTTGCAGGTTATTACATTGTATAGTAATTATTCAGTTAACTATCTAAGTATAGAGCTTAGTAAGCAGTATCTAAATAAATATAGCTTTCTTTATAACTTGTAAGAGCGCAAGTAGTTTAGCTTTAGTTATTAAAGTTGTAACTGTGTCTTACTTATTTGCCCTTTAAGCAATTAGTCTACTAAACAGCTTAATTATGTATTTTTATAAGCTTTTACAATTAAGTGTAATATTAGTAAAAGAAGTATTACTAGTAATAACTAAGTAATTATGTCTACTAAATTATAGTATAAGCGTTTGTGTATAGTTAAGGTATAAGAGTACGCAATTAGCTACTAGCTAATAATTAGAACTAGAGTTTGTAAAGAATTAAGCTAGGCGTAATACTATAAAGGCTGTATTAAGTCTTGTGTTAACTACTACAAATAGGAGTAATCTAATTTTTTATTAGTAAAGGTTAATTTCCTTAGGAGTTGCGTTGCCTTCTTAAGGCAGTAGTTTAGCCTTAATTATTAAGGTATTACTCTTAATTAAGTGGTCGTTTACTAGTTAGTTAATCTTCTTAATATATACTAAATAAGAGATCTAGATTTTGCGCTGTAATTAATCCCTAATTAACTCTATGCCTAAAAACTAATGCAGATTATCTTCTCTAGTTATATAGTACTTCTTCTTAATATCCTTAATAGCTGCTTGCGTATTTAATTTATAGTTCTTACTATATATTATAATAATATTGTTAACGTAGAAGAACACGAAGATCTCTTAGTAGATTATACAGTATAGCTTATATAGGACGGCAGTAAATCTACATCTTTAGAGATAGGTAGTGAAGTCCCTTTGCTAGAGGAGTAGTAATATCTAGAGGCTGTAAAGGGCTTTGTTAAGCTTAAGGATTATCCCTTTTTTTATATATCTACGCGGCATTCTTATATATATGACTTAATTATTTAGTGCGTGTGTAAAGGCGTTAGTAACGTTATACTGCTTAAGCTTAAGTTTAAATTAGGTAGTAATTACAAAGGCTATTTAGAAGGATTAACCTGCTAACATAGCAGCGTAAGTTTCTTAATTAGTAACATTGCGCTGTTAATTGCCTTGTACAACTAAGCGCGCTTTATACTTAATAAACTAATAATTCTTATTAATTTTGTAGGTATATACTTATATAGACTCTAGTATCTAGGTGTCTATTAGTTATGCTTCTTGCGTTAGGTCTTCTAACTATAAGTTTAATTGCTTGTAGCTCGCGAGGTAATCCTCTTTAGCCTTTTTAAACAACTAGTAGAATATATAATTCTCCTTTAGTTAGTTTAGACTTAGCGCTAGTAGGAGCTTACTTAGAAAAGGTATCTAGTTATAACCTTAGCTTTTAAGTAATTAATTTACTACTGCGCTATTAGGTTTCTTGTTATTTAATTATTAAACTTTTCCTGCTCTTGCACCTGCTATAAACGCTAAAGCCTATAAGTTTGTCTAGTTTTTCTAAAGGAACTTACTAATAGAACTTAATCTTATATTAGCACTACGTAGATTAGGACACTTACTACAGCTAGTACTTAAGAGGTAATTAGGCCTAGGGTCTAATAGCTACGCAAGGGTGACGTTCTAACTCTTAATATTAAGAGGATTATCTACACGCCTAATGCTCTCTGCTATTATAAGATTAGTTAAGAAGGCTACTAGTAGAGGCGTTAGCGGGGGTAAGAGATAATCTACTTAAACCTTTCTTCCGCGCTAATTATATTAATTATGTATTTTTTTATATATAGGTTCTTTATTAAAGGACTTATCCTTAAGAAAAGATTATGTCTCCTCTTAGTTATTTATAATCTCTAAAGGAAGTTCTACAGTCCTAATTTATACCTTAATCTCTTTAAGGGTACTATGTATTAGGTTATCTATAACATCCTTCTTGTCTTTAGTAAAGATTAATTCTTTAGTAAAGATTAATTCTTTATTAAATACTATATTACGTGTAGTAATCACCTTAGCTATAGTTAGCACTTATACATAGTAGATGTTTGTAGATTAATATCTAACTAGGTATCTAATCTATGCCTTAGGATTAAGCTACTATAGTTTGCGCTTACTATGCTTTATATTATCTATTATTGTAAACGCCTTGCACTTATATGCTTATAAGTAGCCTTAGTATAGCTTGCGTAGTAAAGTAATAATTCTGATTTTGTATACGTTATGCGTAAAGAACTCTTAATATAGTAATTTCTATTAATTTGCGTATTAAGGCGTTTAATTATAGAGATATACTACTAATTAAGTAATCTTAGGCTATAGTAGCTACAGCAGGTTAGCGTTAAGTCGCATTACTTATGCTTTATCCTTAATTACACCCCTTAAGCGTTCTGCTCTACTATTCTATGCTTAGGTATTAGGAGCGGAAGGCTTAAACTACATGCCTTAGGACTCTACCTACTAACCTACTTCTAGTTTAAATATAATAATCTTGTTATTAGTTTTAATAACCTTTAAAGTAATATTTAATTAGGTCTTTATTAGGATTACAAAGAACTCTAGTAACTTAATAATTATTTACACTATTTAGTTGTCCTTAAAGTAGTAGTCTTATATAAATGTAGTAGCTTAATCTGTAATTAGCATTTAGCTTCTTTCTTTAGTTAAGCTGTTAACCTTATAATTATAAAAGTTAAGTAAGATGCGTTCTCTTAGAGACTTATTAATCTTACGCAGTGTGCGGCTAATTAGCTTTTTAACTTTTACTCTTCTATAGGCGTTGCATTTTACTGTAAGCACTCTAGTAATTCTTACCCCCTTAGATTATTGTATAAGGTGCTTAAGCGCGCTTAGTCTTAAATAACTTATCCTTTTATGCTATATAAGCGCTTATACACGCTATCTTTAATTATATTACAGTTTAACAACTCTAGAGGCTATTATTACATAATTAGTAATTAGGTTTGCTTTAAGCATCTACTGTCTATGTAGCTTAGTAAGGTTAGTAATTAGATTGTTGTTAAGTAATTATTAAAGGACTGTTAAATTATGTTTAGTGTCCTACTACAAGCTTTATAAGCAGAGTATCTTAAATAAGATAAAATTGTAGAGTAGATTAAGATAGTATGCTACGTCTTTTAGGTATAGTTAGCTTTAAGTCCTGCCACTAGCTACTGTTAAAGAAACTAATCTATATGCCTTAATTTATACTCGTAAGTTACCTACTTATAGGAAGTCTCCTTGCCTAGCTAATTATGTTTTAGTAAATTAACTAGTATTATTAAAAACGTAACAAGTTAATCTAGAATTAAGGATCTATAATTATTATAGAGGATACGTAACCTAAATTGCTTTAAATAAGGCCTTAATAAGCGTGTAGTTAATCTCTGTAATCTTCTAGCTATATAGTTAGTTAGTATGCTTAACTATAGGCGTTGCTGTATGTAACTTCTTAATTATAAGTTTTTAAGATTATAATTACTGCTTAGAGTTACAAATTATTTCTTGTATAGCTAGACTGTTATTAATACATAATTAGGCTTAATTTATCTTGTCTTGTTAGGGTTACTACTAAGATAGCGCGTTGCTTAGGGGTGCGTACTAATAATCTTTAAGCGCATGTCTTATATTATATGCTTTATATTTGCTCGCAGTGTATTAGATATTGTTTAATTAAGTATCCTTAATAGGCTTTTAATTTTAGTGTTGTTTGCGCTTCTATTCTAGATTGTCTAATTTATCCTTATTAAGCGTTAGTAATCTAGCTCTAGCGGCTGTTCTAAAGGACGCCTTAGTTAACTTTGCTTTAGATAGGTAGAAGAGCTGCATATAATCTTAATAGTCGCGGATTATATCCTTAACTATAATTAAATAATTCTTTAATTTATAAGTTATAAATAAGATTATCTATTATTCTAAGTGCTTAGCTGTTACTTAGGTAAAGTCCTTCTTAACATATATGTTTAGTTAGCACTTAGGTATTCTAACAGCTTTACTCTTAGTTGTAACATAATTAACTTTAGTAAGCTATGTCTCCTATAAGCTAATTACCCTAGGCGGCTTTATCGCGGTCTTGTACTGCTCTTAGGCTTCCTTAATCTTATCTTTAGCATTAATACCTATAGTAGCTATTAGATTAGTAATCTACTATCAGTGTAATTACCTTGCTTAACAGTAGTTTATGTATAAGTAGTTATTAACTGTATATTATATCTCCTGCGTAATCTTGTCTAACGCTACTTGCTCTTATGTATACTTCTAATCTTCTGTCTTGTATTAATCTAGCTCTAACTTATAGATCTCTAGATTCTCTTTGTATAAGGCTTTCGCGTTCTTCAATAGGTCCGCGGGCTATGTAGGTATAAAGGGTGGTATATGCGCGCTATCGCCGTGATTACCTTAGTGTAATGCAGCGTGCGCATTAATCGCTTATTGCAACGCTTAATAGTTGCTTAAATAAGGCATTTAAGGTACCTCTAGTTTAGTAATAGGTTTAATTGTAAGGTTTAGATTAATCTTCTCCTACACGCGTAGAGAGTTAGCGCGCGTCTTAATCTAGCGGATCTATTTGATCTAGTTTGTGTAATTAGTAAGGATTACAGAGGAGTCTTGTAAAGGTAGGGTAGACATCCTTTTAATAACTTGTATAGTTTAGTAACTTGTTAGTTATTAATCCTTGTTTGGTTGAGGTAGTGAGACTCTTAATTGTTAGATATTATAGGTTAAGTAATACTGATAAGATAATAATAATATAAGGGATGATAAGTGGATTGTATTGATGATTGATTGTTAGTGTTCTGTCTTGATTGTGCAGGTCTTAAGTGCCCTTTTTATAACCTAGATTCTGTGTGGGCCTTGGCGGCGCTAACGACTGTTAGGGCCACCCCCTGATAACCCTTGCAGAACCCTTCGCCAGTCTCCCCAGCCTCATGATCAACCTGCGCTGATGCCCTAAATTTGACAGCTTCTAATACAATATTAATATAGAAACCTAGTACAACCTTAACGTTAGTAAGTAGAAGATTAGCTGTTCTAGGGCTAGCCTCGCTATATAGGACATTCTTAAGCAGCTTGTTTCTTATCCTAGTAACTAGAATAGATTGAGTGCCTACTTTAACAGTCTCGTCCTTAGTATATTTGCTCAAGGTGCCTAGTACTATATAATCTATAGTATTAACTAAGTAGACTACTGCTCTACTATCTATAATTATGTAAAGAGGCAAGGTATAAGAGGTAAAAGCTGTACTAAATAGATTTAGTTTAATTTTCTTAATAAAGTCTTTTAAGTTAATTAATGCTAAAACTAATAAACTAGAGTACGATCTACTAGTTTTATTAGTAGCTAATCTGCTAGTGCTAGCCTTCTAGCCTTCCTTCTTAATCTAGGTGCGTAAGGTTGCCTACTTATTGCTGTTTTATTACTTAAGAATTTTCTTTTTGTTATTGTCTAACAGCTTCATTAGTATACTGCTAGGAGGGCTTAATCTAGTAACTATAGTTTAAAGTTAGTAGCAGTTGCGTAGTGTCTAAAAGTACTTGCTTACAAGCCCTTTACTAAGCTTATAAGGGTAAAAGTATAATTACTTACTACTTTTATTTAACTTATTAGCGCTTGTAGATTGTTAAGCTATCTTTAATCTAGATCTAGTTTAGAATACTGCATGTCCTTTTCTTTTTAAGGAACTAATTAACTAATTCTGTAATAATATACTAAAGATCTTTCTTAGATTATTAAGAGTTAATTAAGCTCTACTAAGCGCTATTACTTAAGCTAGCTTATTGCGCTTCTTACGCAACTAGTCTAGTGCGATTTTAGTGCCTAAAGCGTCTAAAAAATTAATAACTGCTAATAGCCTAACAACTTTAGAGAGCGAGTAGATTATTGCTTGTTAATATAGTAGCTGCTACTTAGTAAACTACTACTTAAGGCTTATTTGTCTTTAGTAAGCCTTATTAAGGTAGAATTAGTATTGCGCCCTAATTAAATACTGAGTATTCTAATCTATAGGTGTAAGATCCTTCTTTAGAATCTTTGCTAAAGCTTAAAGGCTTATAAAGTTCTAAGTAATTATGCTTATTAAGGCGTTTAACAGCAGATCTAGATAGATAGTCTTACTAATCTAGTCTTTAACATTAGTAATCTTAGCAACTTTCTTTGTCTACTACGCAGTCTATACCTTATACTTGTTAACTAGCTTGTTATAATTATCTTTCTTGTATTTAGTTTTAACAACTTAAGCCTTATATTTACGTTAAGTAATCTTATAATCTTCTTGTTCTTAAGTGCTTGCGTTTGTAAAGGGCTGAAGCCTTGATGTTCTCTAGTACTCGGCCTGTAGCCTTCGTTGGCTTTTCTTACCTCAGCACTAGCACCTCAGTACTAGCACCTCAGCACTAGTAGCTGACTATCGGCCGCACTATTTACGCTAACTGTTAGCTAATCCGACAACCTCTAACAACCTCGGTTAGTCCTAACCTAGGTTAAGTCCTAATCACCTGGGTTGGATATATAAACCTACGTAGTCTCTCTCTATAGTTTGATATCTAATTTATTTACTGTTTACCTTACATCTTTAGTCAACCCAACGCACCCTTACAATTAAATTAGATCCTTCTTTAGCTACTTGCGTAGCTACATTGTACTTAGGAGCCCTCTAGAGCTATATCTAGACAAGAAGCTAGCTAGAGCTATATCTACGCACGAGAATCTAATTAATTAGAACACTAGTTAATTAGTTAACTATTTAAATCTACTAAAGAATTAATAGAAGAAGCACTAGATTAAAAGTGCTAAGGGATACTTAGTTGTATAAGTCCTTAAGGCGTTTAAATTCGTTAGATAAGCCTACTAAGCGTAGTAGCCTTAGAAAACAGACAAAGAATAAGCCTACTAAGCGTAGTAGCCTCTACACGAAAAGGATAAGCCTACTAAGCGTAGTAGCCCTTACATAAAAAGGATAAGCCTACTAAGCGTAGTAGCATCTATAACAATTTCTGTTAATAATATAGAGTACTAGCAAGTACTTACAAATATAATAGTAGAACCCTTAGCAGCTCTTTTAGCTGTAAGGATAGCAGAACTACACTAAGATAGTGTTAGTAAACCTAAAGTAGAAACTACTTTAGAAGGTCTTTGTAGAGCAGGTGGCCTAGATAAGATAGCTGCTTCTATAAGGATACAGGAAGCCTTCTAAGCTTAAGAGGCTATAGGCACGCTACAACAAAGAGAGCCTAAGGTAGAACAATCTCTACCTTAGTTACCTACCCTATTAGCTGCCCTAGGGAATTAACAAACGCCTAGGCGTTTTAAACAACTAGATCCTAATACCTTTAATAGAAACAGAAAGATGTACTAAATCTTTTAATAATAGCTTACTGCTAAGGTAGAGAACAATAAAGAAGATTTTAATACAAATAAAAGGACTTGTAACTATGCCTTTAGCTAATTAAAAGGCTTAGCTGCAACTCTTACCCTGTCTTTCCTTAACTAAATAGGGATTTTTAATTTATTGAACTTAAATAAGCTATTAAACTTCTTTAATTAAATGTTTAGAGATCTCTATAGTGTAGAGAGAGCTAAAAATAAGCTCTAGTTTATAAGCTAAGGCAAGAAAAGCATACGCAAATATATTATAGAATTCTAGGAACAACTACTATTATCTAATAGTAGTTTAGACAAGGATACAAGGATAATGCTTTTTTAAAAAAGTCTTATTTAGAAACTTTAAGACAAACTTGTAGGTATTACCTATAAGAATTTAGATAGCCTACAAAACAAAGTAATAGAAATTACTAATTACCTCTACAGAATAGAGGAGTACTCTAAAGGCAGAGATAATAAGCCTAAGAAGTATAAATTTAGGAGAACTTCTCCTCCTCCTTCTCCTTTGAAAGGAGACTAGATAGAAGGGATAGAATATACAGGAAGAATTGCTAAACCTTAACAGTTTAGTAACTAGGAGTTAGAATAGTTATATAGAGAAAGACGCTGTTTTAACTATAAACAAAAAGGCTATCTATCTGCATATTATATAGAGAATAAGAGATCTTCTAAAAAGGGGAAAAAGACTTTAGTTAAGTCTTCTAACTCTAAGAAAGATAACAAGCTTAGTAAGGGAAGCTTAAATAAGGACTTAGATTTAGAAAAAGAGTAGCTTCTGTTTAAAGTTACTAGCAGGAGCCTCTAATAAGTTAAGATAACTTAGTTAAGGAGTAGGCAAACTTTAAAAAGAATATAAGCAGCAATAGAATTACTTTAGAGGCGCTAGTAAATTGTTATACTTTTACCTTTACTTTAATTATAACAGGAAACCTTGTATACTTACTTATTAGCTCTTAACTTATTAAGAACGCTAACTTATAGTGCATTTCTATTTCTCCTAGAAGATTAGAAGGAGTTATAGATAAACCTAGAACTATTAACAAAGTTACTAGGTTAGACTTTAATATTAAAGGCTATAAGGATACTATTTAGGGTTATGTAGCCCTTATACACCCTAGTTATAATTTAATACTTAGACGGCCCTAGATAAATAGAAGAGAGGTTACTATTACTCCTTCTAGAAAAACAATTTACATCTATTCTTCTAGCTAAAGGATTAAGTTACTTAGCACTAAGGATTGCCCTATTAAAAGAGACTAGAGATTAAAACAAATAAGCGCAACAGCTTATTACTTTTATTTTAGGTAGGTAAAAAAAAATAAGTCTATTTAGACTTTTGCTACTTCTCTTAAGGATATTAAAAAAGCCCTAGCTCCTAAGAAGAAAGTAGAGGTACTACCTTTACTTCCTAAGGCTTATTAACACCTAGCTTAGATTTTTAATCTAAAAACTACTTCTATACTACCTCCTTTATGCAGATCTAAGGTAGATTACCAAATTAAACTAGAGAAAGACAATAAAGGCAAGGAGAAAGAGGCTCCCTAGGGACCTCTATATAGTATAAGCTGCCTAGAACTCCTAGTATTACAAAAGGAGCTTATTTCTCTACTTAATAAAGGATAGATTAGAGCTAGTAGCTCTCCTGCCTCCTCCTTTATCCTTTTTGCTAAGAAACCTAGAAGAGAATTACGTTTCTACATTAATTACTGAGCCCTAAACGCTATTACAAAAAAATATTATTATCCTTTACTTTTAATTTAGGTAACTCTTAACAATATTATAAAAGCTAAATAGTTTATAAAGATTAATATTTCTGTAGCTTTCTACAAGATTAAGATTAATGTAGGAGATAAGTAGAAAATAGCTTTTTGTACCAGATTTAGGTTATATAAGTAGCTAATTACTCTATTTAGTATAGCAAACGCTCTTAGTACCTTTTAACGCTATATTAATAGGACCCTCTGCGAGTATATTAACGATTTTTGCTTAGCCTACCTAGACGATGTATTAATTTACACTAATAGCACGCTTAAAGAATACTAACATAATATAAATAAGGTTTTAGAAGCTATAGGGAAGGCTAGATTACCTTTAGACATCTAGAAATGCAAATTTAACGTATAGAGTATAAGATACCTTAAATTTATTATTAAGGCTAAAAAAGGACTTTAAATAGACCCTAGGAAAGTAAAAGCAATTAAAGATTAGTAGGCGCCTATAAATATTAAAAAAGTACGCAGTTTTTTTAGTTTTGTAAACTTCTATTAATAAGTTATTAAGAACTACTTAGAAATAGTAGCTCCTCTTTTAAGGCTTACTAGTAACATCTTCTTTTAATAGGGAAAAACTAAGCAAAAGGCTTTTAATAAGCTTAAGGAGTTATTTATTACTAAGCTAGTACTAGCTTAATAGGATCTTGACAGAGAAATAATCCTAGAAACAGACTCTTCTAGATATGTAGTAGCAGGAGTCCTCTTATAATACAACAATAAAGGAAGCTTACGCCTAGTAGCTTATTATTTAAAAAAGATAACTAGCACGCAAAGCAATTACAAGATACACAACAAGGAATTACTAGTAGTTATCTTCTACTTATCTAAGTAGGATGCTATGCTATAATCTTTAAAGAAGTTTATAGTTATTACAGACTATAAAAACTTTAAATATTTTAGCAAGCCTAGATAGCTTAGTAAGAGATAAATAAGGTAGGCTTAATTTCTAGGAAAGTTTCCTAACATAGAAATTTCCTACAGGCCTAGAGTTAATAACTCTAGAGCTAATACCTTATCTAGGAGACAATAAGATATGCTAGTAAACGACTAGGATACTAGGATTTCTAGGAGGTTTCTACAAGTATTTAAACCTACAACTGCAGCTACTAACAAAGAACTAGAAGAAGAAGAAGTACTAAGAACTTTTAGCTGCAACAGCTATCTAACAGCTGTACTAGAATTACCCTAGAAGTAATTAGATCTAGAGGATCTATAAGATAAAGCTAAAAAAGAAGACAAAACTTACTAAATAGCCTAGAAAGCTATAAAGAATAGTAAAAGATAATTTCCTACAGCTTTAGATCTTGAACTTTCTATTTCTAAATGCTAACTAGACAATTCTAGAAACCTCCTATACTAAGATTAAAAATAGGTACCTAATAATAAACTTCTAAGAACTAGAATTATCCACGAAATCTATAGTTCTAGAGCTTTAGGCTATCTAGGAAGGAATATTACCTATTAAGCTATAGCAAGAGAATACTTTTAGCCTTCTATTAGTAAAAGTATTAGAAGGTATATAAGGAACTACTTAGTGTATAAAAGAATAAAACCCTAAAGAGACAGCCTATAAAGCTTACTAAAACCCTTACTTATATCTAAGCAAATATAGAAAGAAATTTCTATAGATTTTATTATAAGGTTACTAGAAAGCAAAGGCTGTATAAACCTTATAGTAGTTATAGATAGGCTTAGCAAGGACGTTGTCCTAATAAGCCTTAAGAACATTACTATAGAAAGTATTACTAAAACTTTTATTAACTCTGTTGTAGCTTACTATTAGTTACTAAACTATATTACTTTAGACAAAGGTATATAGTTTGTTAACTTTTTTTAGATTAAGCTTTGCAAGTTATTAGAAATTAAGCGATACTTATCTTCTAAATACTATTCTAAAACTAATAGTTCTATAGAGAGAATAAACTCTATAGTACAGGCTTATTTATAAGCCTTCTGTAATTAGGATTAAACAAATTAGAAAAGCAATCTAGGGATAGCTAAAATTGCAGTTATAGCAAGGCAAGCTTAGTCTACTAAAATGTCTCCTTTCTTCCTACAACACGGCTATAAGGTAGATCTCCTACAAATTGCACCTAAGCACGGTCCTTAACAACAACTTCTAAGGAGAATAGAGAAGGATTATTAAAAGGCAGAAAATATTATTAAAAAGCTACAACAAAGTATTAAGCTTGCACAAGCTACAATAGGAGAAAGCTAATAAAAATAAGAAAGGCAGGCAAATAAGAGAAGGCACTAATTACCTTAGCTTAAAATAGGCAATAAGGTATAGTTAAAACTAAGTAACTACTACAAAATAAAAAGACCTAGTAGAAAACTTAACTAGAAGAATCTTAAGTACATAGTACTTAAAGTTATTAGACTAAACGTAGTTAAATTAAATACTCCTAGCTAAATTTACCTAGTATTTAATGTTAATAACCTTAGACTAGCGTCCTTAGACCCTCTACTAAGCTAGCTAATAGACAACAATAAACCTCTACTAATTAAGATAGAGGAAAAAGAAGAATACCTAGTAGAGACCTTATTAGAGGAAAGAAAAAAAGGAAGAAAAAAGCAGTACTTAGTTAAATAGTTAGGATATCTAAATTTAACCTAAGAACTAGCTATTAATCTAAAAGATACGGAAGCCCTAGAAGAGTAGAACTCTAAGTAACAAGATTACTACCCCTATTATTTTTTTAGGAGGGGGGTATTGTAAAGGGCTAAAGCCTTCATATTCTCTAGTACTCGGCCTATGGCCTTCGTTAGCTTTTCTTACCTCAGCACTAGCACCTCAGTACTAGCACCTTAGCACTAGTAGCTGACTATTAGCCGCACTATTCACGCTAACTGTTAGCTAATCTAACAACCTCTAACAACCTCGGTTAGTCCTAACCTAGGTTAAGTCCTAATCACCTGGGTTGGATATATAAACCTACGTAGTCTCTCTCTATAGTTCGATATCTAATTCATTCACTGTTTACCTTGCATCTTTGGTCAACCCAACGCACCCTTACAGCGTTAAGTAGTAGAGCGTTAGGCTTCTTAATATCTTTAGGCAGTTTAGGATACTATACCTCCTAGTAATCTATTAAGGGTACGTCTAGAAGATTAGGATTAACCTAATCCTAGATGCCTTTCTCTAAGCAGTGTAGCCTTAATAGAGCAAACTAGGTTAGCTAGTCTAATTAAGCCTTAAGGATCACCCCTAAGGCGACAAGCGGTGTATTAGTAAGGTCTATCTCAGTAAGATGCTTCGTAGGATCACGACGTAGGTTATTATTAAGGTAACGACAGATTAATTAGTCAGTCGGTAGGTAGCTGTATTAATAATAACAGTAGCCTGTAGGTTGTAAGATGGATCGGTAGGAGGTTAATCGTATGATCAATAGGTGAGAGAGGTACAGCAGCAGCAGCAATCTGCTAGCTGTGCTGTAGGAGAATAGAGGAGAGTAAAGTAATTGATAATTAAACAGTTAACCTTACAGCTTTCTGATTGCGTAGTAGGAATTGAAACTACAATTAAGCGGCTGGGCTTATAACTGTAGGAGCGGAAAAGGAGCAATTGCTTAATTAGGATGAGTGGAATGAGTGTATTAATCAACTAAGTGCCACAACAAAGTGGTCAATAACTACTAAAGAGGAATGAGACGATCTGGCCCGTATATATAGGCGCTAGCGCGATCGTCACGTGTTCAGCTTACCAGGATCACCTGATCAACAGGGTGATCCGCATGTTGCGCATGTCAATACTCCAACACTTTTTCTTTTCCATAGTCTTCTCGTCATTGTACCCTGTCCATTGCATATCCCGTGCATTTTCCTTTATCGTTAGGTCGGGTAATTGACTACAAGACCGTGTTATGAACGGATCTTTAAAACTTGATGGCAAGCCAAAAAAAAGCACGTGAAGCTCACATTAGTGTCAGTCCATTTATCTCGATGAAATCTCAAATGTCGGCCAAGTCACACTGCTTTGACGCGCCAAGGCACCCAAGCAAAATTGATTTCCCGCTAAGCAGCGCTTATCTGCATCAAGGCTGCACGTCAACAGGCTTAACGCGTGCCAACCAAGAACAAGCTCAGCCGACCAACGCGGCACAGACGCACGTCTCCACTGCCATTACGGCGCCTGTCCTCTGTCAATTTCATCATGTGCCTCGTTGCCGTTCGTGCCTTGCTGATGGGGCCGCTTAGAGAAGGCGGGATAGATTTGCGGCAAGCGGGCATGATGGTGCTTGTCCGATACGTGATGGAGATTGGAAGGATCGATGGCTGGGTTGGCAGGTTTGTTTGTGTCGACGCATGTTTCTCTTCTTCTTTCCCTCGACTGGTTGACGTCGTTGCGCTTTCTTTCTTCACGGTACAGTAAATATTTACTCACTGCTCACTGGCTCATTGCCGTTCACTGTGCGCTTTTGGCGAGCTAGTGCGTTTGCTCAACATTGGCTCAAAGCTATCGTGACACCATTCCTCTTGCAACCACACCTGGGTATCCAACGACAAAAACGATCGACTTAGTCACTACACTGCACGATGGTTCAATTCCTATCGCTAGGTCTAATGGTGGGCTTGACCGCTGTCGCGTCGGCTATTCCTACCATTGAGATCAAGGGCTCCAAGCTCTTCACCAGCGAGGGCAACCAATTCTTCGTTAAGGGTACGAACACCGGCGTGTTTGAACTCAGACGGCCACTGACCGCAGCGTATAGGTATCGCCTACCAACTCGTCCCCGGCGACCCTCTTATCGACGCGACGCAGTGTGGTCTCGACTCCGCACTCATGAAGACCATCGGGGCCAACTCGATCCGTGTCTACCATGTAGACCCTGGTGCGGACCACACCGATTGCATGAAGGCTTTCGCCGACGCTGGAAGTACGTACACCAGGGATATGAGAAGAACCTTGCCTTTACTGGGTTGTACCGGTAGTGTATACCTTCGGGGTACAAGTTCGCTTCCGAATACAGCAAAGAGACGACGGAGTTTCACTCTCCGCTGGCGCATGGCCAGAGCCTTACGGACTCGTTTCCACTAAGCTGCATCATGGCTAACACATCTCCCACAGTTTATATCTGGGTCGATCTCGACACCTTCGACACTCAAGTCGAGCAGAACACTCCTCGCTGGGAAACGGACCAACATGACGCCTTCGCCAAGGTCATGGATGAGTTCCACCAATATGATAACGTTGCTGGCTTCTTCATCGGCAACGAGGCCATAACCACCGCAAATGGCTCTGTCACCTCCCCTTATATCAAGGCCGCTGCACGAGATATGAAAGCCTATCGCGAAGAAAAGGGCTATCGCAGTATCCCCATTGGTTACTCAGCTGCCGACATCGCTACTCTACGGCCTATGCTTCAGAACTACTTGGCTTGTGGTAGCAATGCGTCTGAGCGGCTGGACTTTTTCAGCCTGAATGCCTACTCTTGGTGCGGAGAGAGTTCGTATCAACAGTCAGGCTACGACCAGCTGGAGAAGAATTCTGAGGATCTGCACATCCCAATCTTCATGTCGGAAACTGGTTGCAATACAGTGAAGCCACGCGATTTCAAGGACCAAGAGGCGTTGTTTGGAGAGATGTCCGATGTCTGGTCTGGTAGTATCATCTACGAATGGATTGAGGAGCAGAACAATTACGGGCTCATCAGCTACGGTCCCCACGTCGACCCTGCTAGCCCTTCTGCACCGCCAGATGGTTTCCCTCGCTCAGGTGTGTTTTACATTACGCTACCTTTGCATTTACCTTGACTAACAACATTAACAGGAAAACCTACCCCGGTAGAACCCGACTTTCCCAACCTCTCCGCTGTATGGGCAACATTAAACCCTACGGGCATAAAGGCTTCGGACTACAACCCAACAAACTCGCCCGTTGCCTGCCCAGACTACACTTCGTCGGTTTGGGAAGTTGTTCCCACGTCACTTCTCCCCACATTAGGCCAGAAGCATGACTTTAGCGGAACGGCTACATCTGACAGCTTCAGCGCGACTTCGACTGGGGGTTCCGTTGCGGAAGAGTCGGGCTCTGCAGGATCTGGATCTGGTGTAGCGGAGACGTCTGCACCTCCCTCCACTGGTGCTGCGGCGGACAGCCTGAGCAAAGAGCTCAAGAGAATGGGAGCTCTGTTCGTGGGTGCCATGGCTGTCTTTGCCTGGCTCTGAGTGCGTCAAATGCCGCATCTTCTAGGACCTTACTACCGCACTACGCTACTTTGATGTTGAAGAATATTTAATGAAGCACAAGTCGAAGGGGTGCGTATAAAGTTCTGTGTACATAATTTGAACTCAAAGACATTGGTACGGCATTACATGTATGGGACAATGGATCGACAAAAGACGCTTTGCAATGCCCCGTAATCCCAGAAAAATGATTGCATCCCTTACGATGGTGTTACCGATGAGGCTCTTTCTAATGTGCACTTCGCGCGAACTTCAAACATGGTTAGGACGATGTTGGGCGACGAGAGGTTTAGCATCTCATGCAATCTCAGAATGAGGCATGTCAATGTCGGGGAAAGGTCATCAATATAGTCACGGTACAGGGTTCACATTGAAGGATTGGGCGCCAATTAAGTACAACCCGATCGCCAGCACAGGGCTTTCCCCCACACCTCACAGAAGTATGGATATCTTTCCCTCATAAGCGCGCAGCATTGATCATGTCCCTCAGCACGACCCTCTCCACTGAAAGCAGGATTCTCTTGAGTCATTGTCAAATGGTCTCGTATTTTCCTTTTCCGTTCCCTACTCCTACGCCGGCATGCCAGTGGTTGTCAAAGACAGGGTATGTAAGAGAAGTGATGACGAAGGTGTTCAAGGTGACATCTACCACTGAGTAGTGGTAGCAGGGGCAGCAGTCTCAGCACCCCAGCCCTCGTTGCCGGTCTGAGCTTCGCCAGACGCAGCCCAGTCGGCGGTGTCAGCGTCCCAGCTGGTACCGGGGGCAGCGGCAGCCTGGGCAGTGAAAGCACCAGCAGATGCACCGGAGACCTCCCACTCGCTGATGAAGCCATCAGCGACGGCACCAGGGCCAACCTCGTCGGCACCAGGGACCTTAGCCTCCTCGACACCGGCGCTGTCCTTGTTCTCCTCAGCCTCGGGGTCGCGGTAAAAGTACAAGTCAGTCATGACGTCCCACTCAGTCTCGCGGTTCGCAAGGGTACCGCGGAGGCGGAGGACCTCACGGGCAAGCATCCACCAGATCAAACCAATAGCGTGGCGACCCTTGTTGTTCGTGGGAATAGCAACATCGACGTACTCGGTGGGTGAGTCTCCGTCGCAGAGGGCCTATTCCATGTCAGTCCATCCATTTTCCTATCTAGTTCCACGCGTTATTATGCTTACGATGACAGGGATGTTGACGTATGAAGCCTCCTTGATGGCCTGCGCGTCGGTGCGGGGGTCGGTGACGATAACCAGGCGGGGCTCCCTAAAGGAACGGGTGATGTAGTTGGTAAAGTTACCGGGGGTGAAACGACCAGCGATGGCAGTGGCACCGGTGTGCGATGCGAACTTGAGGACAGCACGCTGTCCGTAAGGACGAGCAGAGATGACACAGACTATTGAGTGTCAGTCAATTTCATTGTCTGCATGTATTCGCATCTTCCGATATCATATATCTCGAATTGCGCGAGTAAACGTACTGTCGGCCGGGTTGTCAATGGCAACAATGATGCGCGCAGCGAGGACAATCTTCTCCCAGGTCTTGCCAATGTTTAGGACGTTGACACCGTCGGGCCTGGTCTTCCATAGGTAGGGCTCCATGTGCACCTGGAGGTTCTTGCTGCCGAGATGGCACTGCGCAGCCAGGAGCATCTCAATGTCCTGCTGGGTGGGGTTGAAGATGGCGGGGAGGTTGGAAGGGGCCATTTTGACGGGTTGGCGCTGTACAAGCTGGTCGGTAGAGAGAAGTTGTCGTGTTTCGTGCGTTAGAACTTTTGGTGGAGGGACTTGATGATGCGAATATTGAGTGGGCGCTAGCGCCCCAAGGCGGTATAGCGCCTCAAAGCTGCCGGCATCGGTAAAACCAGTCGCCGGCTACGGATCCGCAAAAGATTCGAGGGTGGTGGCAGCGAGTGTGTAGCCAACAATGCCGCCACGAATACCAGCCTTGTCGTGCCTGCGGGCGCCGGCAAGTATGTACAGCATGTTCCAGATCCATTGCTCATACTAAGATCTCCCCCCAGCTTCCTCTGTCACGAATCAACTTACCCTCCCCATTCGAACTTTTGCCTTTACGTCGCGTGTTTACGCCGAGTCAATCGAACGACAGAAGAAGCGCCTCGCAAATGACCCCTATATCGTCGCCCAGCGAAACAGAAAGAAGGCTGCCAACCTTACGCGCCGCGCTGAGCTCGAACAAGGCCGAGTGGCTAGTCTTGGAGACCCAGTTCGTGGTGTTTCAACACCATTTGTGCAGTCGTTTGATACTGCTAAGCCGATTACATACGAAGAAAGCAAGAAGGTACTGGGAGATCGAACACACCTGAACTACGCTTTCGATCCGGAAATTCTCAAGCAGCAACTCCAGAAGAGCAAAGAGTTGGCTGTGCCGTTGAGCGACATCGAAAAGCAGGGCACATCTGGACCTTACCCATGGAACGATCCCATAAAAGGAAAGACACGGGAGATCGAAAAGTCTGCTGAGGAGATTGAAGAGCAAAACAAGAGGGACCATACTCGCGCCGCTGAGGCTATCGCCCGCATCACCGCCCTCGAGAACGGGTCGAGTAAAGATCGTATGCGTGTAAACATCACCCGTTGTATCGAGACATTTGGACGTCACATGACCGACAAGATATTGCCGCCCAAGGCGCCATCACTGAGCCGGTCGGGTGCCGACGAAACTCGTGTCGTTCGCCCAGAGACCAACATTGCAGCAGCCGCAAAGCGAGTCGGACCCGATACAGGATCTTCCGAAGTCCAGATCGCCATTTTGACTGCCAAGATCAAGACTTTGGCGGATTTCCTACAAACACGGGGGAAAGGCGACAAACACAACAAGCGAAACCTGCGGTTACTGGTGCATAGGAGGCAGAAGCTATTACAATATCTGAGGAGGAAGGAGAGAGGTGGTCCGAGGTGGCAGCATTGCATTGAAACTCTTGGGCTGACTGAGGGCACCTGGAGAGGCGAAATCTCCCTGTGAGAGCATGAAGATGTAAGCATGTTACTAGTGGATAAATCCTGTAGAACATCTCGCGACTATGTACTAACACATTACTTCTGCATCGTCAGAGTCTGTACACCCCCATATGCTTGTCATGGGTAGAATTACACACGTACAATATGATTTGTAAGAGCACCGTTTTTAGTGTCCTACTAGCAAGTGAGGTGGGTCCCACAGCTTCGTCAAGCAACACGTTCAATCACTGCATTGTCACAAGCTTAACCACGCACTCTTGAACCTCTTCGAAACGTGTTACCCGCCAAAATTAGAATATTCCCGAGCATGTCGAAAAGGTCCCCGCCCCAGGCTGACCCATGGCCCAGTCAACGCCTGCATTACCGCGCCATCCGCCCCAGTGACATATTCTTCTTCCACGCTATATGT
Source organism: Alternaria sp. 'sect. Undifilum' (assembly GCA_024321975.1). Lineage (NCBI taxonomy): Eukaryota > Fungi > Ascomycota > Dothideomycetes > Pleosporales > Pleosporaceae > Alternaria > Alternaria sp. 'sect. Undifilum'. The sequence continues at coordinate 3,438,907 of JAJJZI010000006.1, forward strand.
GCTGATCATTCTGGCTTCGCATACAGTAACTTCAGCAACATCAAACTGGCCAGCCCCTCCGATTCGGAAGCATTCATGGAAAGATTGCTTGACGACTACCTTCTGGGTGCAATCATCTGGCAACCCCACCCAACAGAAATAACCTCCATGGGTGACGAAGAACGGGAAAAGGAATTTGTGCGCCGAAGGAAGAGTGGTGACGTCGTAAATGAGCAATTTGGTACCGCCATCGGTGAGGTCCACATGCATGCCTTGCCGCTTCATAAACAACGTCACCGGAACACTGGATTGAACTTGTCATTTTACCGCCTTTTCAAGGCACAAACAAAGGTATGGTTCCGAGGCTATCAACTGGGCGCTTGATTAAGCTTTTAGGCGTGCGGGCCTTCATAGAGTTAAAGTACGAGCATTTAGCTATAACGAAGGCGCGGTTCAGTTGTATAAGAAGCTGAGGTTTTTGGTGAAGGGTAGAGAAAGGGAGAGCGTTTGGCATGAGGGACAGTGGTGGGATGTTGTCGCAGTAGGTATGCTAGAGGGAGAATGGCAAGATTTGGGTAGCTGGGGGTGAAGAGCAGCTAGTCAATCCGCAAGAAGCAGAGATACGGATCATGTGTAGATAGTGATGACGAGGGGTACGAACAAGTACCAGTAGTCTCCAAATATCCTTCCCTCGCCTCAAGACATGTCGTACTGCAAACCCTCGATTTCTGCGTCTCTGATATGCATTGTCGCATTGTTGGCCCTTCTCTCGGCAGTGTCGTAAAGCGCTTGTATATCCTGTCTCCACATGGTCTCGTTCATACGAATGACCTTCCTGTCGTAGGTCATCATCCCGTTGACCTCCCCTTCCACGTCTGTAGTCTGTGTCCAGACGCCACCTGAACAAGCAAATAAATCAATCTGCTCGCGCAACTGCACAAGCGAGTCGTGACAGCGATAGTTCCACCAATCAGTTCCATTGGTAAGTTCGTATGCAGTTTGCTTCTCCAAGTCTTTGTACCAGGCGTGGGTAAAATCGTTCTCGGGGAGTTGCGTTCCGATACCACCAAATTCACCTTGGAGGCCGATGCGCGAGCTATCGTAGGCGGAATCGTAGCCGCCGCCCTGACGAGACCAGAATGGAGTCCCGCATTGGGGGGTGGAGTAGTGGTGGTTATCGTCGAAATCACCTGCTGTGTGATCTGTCCAGCCGCTTATAGCGTTGACTAGACGAGTAGGATCGATCTTTCGGACCATGTCCGTCAACCTAAACTCGGGCCACGGAGGCCCATGAGTTTCTTGACCCCATTCTTCGTTGTAGATTGTCCAAGCAAAGATACTAGGATACGACTTTAGTTGCTCAACCATCAAACCCAACTGCCGGTCAAACTCGTCTTGTGCAGCCTTGCCTGCTAAACGCTTGCTGCCACAGCCGTCTGGCAAGTCTGGACGTAAGGAAGGCATGTCTTGTATGACTAGCATACCCATCTCGTCGCAAGCTCTATAAAACAATGCCGGTTCCACTTTGATATGCTTGCGTACCATGTTGTAGCCGACATTTTTTAGTACCTTGAGATCATGTACCATTGCTTCTACGCTTGGAGGTGTGTAGATGCCATCAGGCCAATAACCTTGATCGAGCGTACCGAATGGGAAAACAAATCTTCCGTTCAGGAGCGGGCGCTGTGTGCCGTTGACGACACCTCGTGAAACAGTCCTAAATCCGGTATAGCTCTGAATGGTGTCGCTACCCATCTTGATAGAGACGTTGTATAAAACCGGGCTGCTAGGAGTCCATAGTTCGGGTGAGCTAACAGTGAAAGTAAACGCTGATCCGCTCGTACTCTTAGCCGTCGCCTTGGCGTCAGTAGAGTTCAGCTCATAAATTGTGATTTCGTACGGAGTATCTGTTGAATTCGTGCTGCTGTGCACAGTCACAACGACTTTCATGTGTCAGCAATGAGCCGTTGGAGAAGCATACTTCATATTTACCGTTCCCATCCATGTCCGCTGTCAAGTCGAGTTTTGAGATGTGCTCTTTCGGTGTTGACTCAAGCCACACGGTTTGCCAGATCCCACTACATGGTGTATACCAGATCATTCCACCTCGGTTTAGAGTTTGCTTTCCAATCGGTATTTGGACGTCATTCACATCTGTAGGATCGAAGGTGTATACCAATCTATAGTTCCATCAGCTTTACTCCCAATCCGTAGGTGGCTGTACTCACAATTCATTCGTTCCATTCGCGTTCAGATATTGCGTTACATCTACACTGAATTCGAAGTATCCACCTCTATGGAAGCCGGCCTTCTGGCTGTTCACAAAGATAGTGGCCTCGTAATCAACGGCGCCAAAATTCAAGATAACATTGTTACCGCTGGGCCACGATGATGGCACTGCGAATGAGGTCTGGTACCAACTCCACATGCGACCTTTCCCAGTGACGCCTTGGCTGCATCAGTAGCGCATTTGGTAGAAAGCTCTGGCGAACTCACCTGAAAGAGCACTCTCGAGACAGAAAGGGATAAGAACAGGATTCTCAAGTCTCTGTCCAAATGGAGGTGCTGCTTCTGAGCCATTCGTAGTGTTCCTGTACCGCCACACACCATTCAGATTTTTCCAATCTGGTCGTTGAAGGCGTGGCCGTGGGTATTCGGGCCACGGATCGGTCCCCACTGTATCTGTCCATTCCGTCTTGAGTGGGGTATGTCCAACTTTGTAATCTGTGTCGTTGCTTTGACGTGGAAAGATCGTACTGGCAGCTACATGGGTAGCTGACCATGCCAAGAAGCTCGCGACAATCCCAAAGATGAGTCGCATGATGGCAGGACCGGACAGCAGATGCGCACCTGAAATAAGGTAGGGAACGGTCAAGAAGGAGAAGATGATGGGGGCTTTTAAGCTATGGGTGGACTAGTAGCACCATGGTTCGATGGTACCTGTGATGCTGATGTCCTTGGCTCTGGGGAGCGCGGGATGATCCTGGTGGCTGCACGCCTTTGACGATCACTGCTGTATGGACGTAGCTTGGCGCAGGTTTGCATAGGCCAGTACAGTCGCGTGGCCGAGCCGGCTGACCAGATACATGACTTGGCTACCTGCATGCGATTACAGTATAGACCAGAGTTACTGCAGGGTTGTAATGGCTTGGAGACATCGATGTGGTAGTGTAACAACGCCGTGGATGCATATTTGTTGAATGCGTATCTGCAGGGCGTCAGATGCAGAGTTGCAGAAGAAATACTGATCAGCTGCGATCTGCGTCTTGGCCGCCAGACCGAATGATTCCCCGCATCATTCGGATCAAATGGGGCGGGCCAGAAGATTGAGTGCAGCATCAAGGTTGCGCACAACCGCATGTAAAGAGATGTGAATGCAGAATCGCTGAGGTCAAATGTGAGTCGCTGTAAACATGACCGACGCACGGCGAAGAGGCTGTGGCAGTGTCGTATTTAACCTGATACCTGAGCAGGTGACATCAATATGCTAGCGATAGGCTGTCTCACATAGAGTGCAACGGGACTAAATTCAAGCATCATGGCCAATAGTCGGAGTCATTGGCGGTACAACTTTTGCGTCGAAAGCAGATGCAACTGAGCAGGATATCAGGAAGCCCCGCTTCAGCAGCTTTGGCTGATCAGAGTCAGTTCGTGACAATTTAGTGTGTAAGCAAATACTCATCCGTAACAATCGAAAATAGAGGATCTAAACACTGTTGTTGACATGTAATAGGCACTCTTACGCTATAATGAGGCAAAGGCGAATATGGATCCTGTCGAATCCTGAGAATTGTATGGGGGATGCACACGCACACGTAATTGTGGAGCACTTTCCGTGGATTCTCGTCCACCACAGTCCTCTTATTTCATCGTTCGCCATGCGCGTGCGTAACTGTCATTTGCACGACAACATCATTCAGTTCAACGGCCTCCTTCCAGTTACTCTTCTAGGGTCACGCGGCGTTCTTAGACCTAGTATTGCCTCGTAGAACCCCACAATTTCGTGAAATATCGTGGCCGTCCGGCTATCTGTTGCCACTGAGCATGCGATGGAGTATTGAGAGGGATTCCGTTTTGAGCCTAATACAAGGGGTCCAAATCCTGTTGGAAATCATGGTAACAGTATAAACGGCTTTGACCACAGTCTCCCCTTTGACGAAGTCGGCCTCAGAGGGCTAGGTGGGTGCGCGAACGATTGCAATATAGGGGATCGTGGCGATACGGGCAAAGTGGGGGAGCCTGACGACATTGGCGCTTCCCTTGGTGACCCATAGGATATATCAACAAGAGGTGATGTAATTATGGGCTCTAACGTTTTAACCGACGAGCTGTCACCTTCCTCAATCCCAGATAAGGTGGTTCGATCCGAGTACGAATTCAGTATCGAGCTCAACCGCGTTGTGCCTGAACGAATCGTATCTATGTCTGAAGTGCTTGAGCTCATTGAATTCATCGTCGACATAGTCCGTAGCGATGCCCTGTCCGAGCCGGATTGCGAAGACGTCGCAACACCAACGTCATGCTTGTGGGCGCCACAGTGAATATCGGGTATGGAGGTGCAGCTGAAGAGTATTTCGAAGATCTTGTCGCGAACATCGCGCGCTGTGGGGCGTACCATGGGCGCTTTGCTGAGCATACTTCGGATGACGTGCAAAATATGAGGAACTGCACTAAATGCATCGTCATCATGCTCAAATGAGGCCTTTTCTAGCAAACTTATCCAGGATTCGACCTTGTCAAGGTTGACATGATATGATGAATCTGTCCGAGAGTTCTTGCCGCCAGTATTGGTCCTTTGCTTAGACGTCCGGTGCTTTACGAAATCATGCGGTTTTTTCTTTAGCATGAAAGTGATAATCTCCAAGAATACACAGCCAAGAGAGAACACATCTGCCTTCTCAGATTCGTGTACTCGCGACCGCTTCTTCGGCACTGGTTTCGGCTTTGATTTCTTGAACCCAAAGTTGAAACCGGAAAAATCTGTTGTAGGTGCCTTGGTGAGCTTCTGACGTTGTGAGCCACTACTATTTGATGATCCAGACGAGCTTTTGCTCATCATCGAGGCATGTCGAGTACTAGGAATAATGGGTGCCGGTGCAGTACCATGTGGGTCGGATAGTCCTGCGCTGATGTTGGCCTCCGGCGCGTTGTATATGTAGGCCTCCATGGCATCAAGTTTCTTGTCCTTTTGAAACGTTTCTAGGCTACCAATGTCGCTAAAGGCTATCGCATTTTTCTCGTCAATAAGGATGTTGGAAGGTCGAATGGCGGACTGGCAGAATCCGGTTTCATGTAGCGTTGTAATGGCGTCTGCCAGACAATGCAACCAATTGAGTACCAGCCATCTCCGATCGGGCTTCAATAGCTTTTGGTATTGGGTAGGGTTGCGGTGGTCGATGAAAGTGCAAAGAGTGTGTTGGCCCACGAAATTGGTGACAATGTAGCCAGCTCCTTTGGCGGTGTACGAGGCCCATATTGGCGCAAAGTGCTCGTGCTCCACCATTCTAGCGCTCTCAACGTCCATCATAAAGTCGTGTTCGATTGCATTTGGAGAGTCTTTATCGCCTAGCGGGAACCTCCTGCGAACAAATACTTCTTTGGGCTTGTTGGGTAGGTGCATACGCGACCACGCCTGCAAGTTTACCGCTACGGGTAGGGACATGACGTTTTCGATTGGGATCTCCTCGTTAGGCGCATAATCTGTATGTATGCCTTCTCGTAGTTCTCGGAGCAGGAATGTAAATTGGGTATGATAGAAGCGAGAATTGGCGTAGTTGTCGCGGCGGTTCGAGAGCGAAAGCTGCTCAATGTCGTCCATTTCGAGAGGCAAGTCATCGTCGTCCCATGATTTGTCGACGACGGCGAAGATTCTATCCGCTTCGCCAATTTCTACCAATACCAGAAATAGCCGTCGTGCTTTCTCCAGTATCCATTCGATGTAAGTGTTGTCGCTCAGATCGCCGAAGCCCACAGGCTGGTTGAGACGTTGCCTTTCTTGTGGCTGCAGCCTCGATGTCACAAATTCATGATTGACTTTCTCGTTGATCCGCTCCTCGGTCCACCATATCTGCTGGAGAGCGTGTTGAGGGGTGACCAGGCTGTGCCCAGCGTATCCGTAGATCAGTGCGTTCAGTGCGACCGTTTGATCGTTCACGACGTTGGTCAACTTTCTCGCGTTCATTGTATCGAGTGATGGGATTGTGTGAAGCTATTATGTCAGCAAATCGCGTGTGTTGGTACAAGACATGAGTCGCGCGTCCAGTGATGAGCTGGTGATCATCTCCAGTGGGGGGGGGGGGTTGGGAGGGAAACAGACGACGCAATGATGCGGGGAAAATGGCTCTCAGGTCTCAGCAATGTTGATGTTAGGCGTCGGTGGGGCCAGAAACATGGGCTTTTGATTGTGGTACAGAATTAGATCAGCCTCTCGGAACGATTCTCGTTGTGGCAAGCGGCATGGCGACGAATACATGGCTTCGGGTCACCGCCTAGGAGCCAATCACCAGAAGCATGTCAATACAAGGCGCATGCTACAGCATCATTGGCATACTACGTAGGGCAAGGTAGGGCCTTTTACCTCGAAAGGTCTGCGTGGACCGTGATGTGACGAGGGTGCTTCCGGGTGGGAGGTTGGTGAGGCTTGGTACAGCAAGCGAATTACAAACACAGGGAGACGAATGTTGAACTAGCATGCCAATGACTTTTTGCGGAGGGTCGTCCCTGGAGTGGGGCGGCATCGCGTCTGGCGCCGACCCTCCCCAAGGCCGGCATGACTCTGAATGCTCTCGAGTTTCTTGTTTGGCTGTGCATTCTTCCCCCAGCATCTCACAGGGGTAGTGATGTTGCGAAAATCACTGAGTGAGCAAGCTCCACTTCAGGCCTGTCGCACTCATGCGAAAACTGATGATGCTGACAGAGAAAGGATCAGCACTTGGGTGCCGCTCCATTTTGTATCACCCCATGCTCATGGCGCGATACCGCCTGCATTCGCTATCGCACAGTAGTACAGTCTCATGCGGGTGACGGACGGCGACCGGAGCTGATGCGGTCGGTCGGAAGCTCAAAACCGAGGCTATACAAGATGCCAGCTCGACAGGTAAGATGCCAACTCGACAAGTAAGATGCCAACTTGACAGGCAAGATGAGAAAGTGCAGTCGATAGATGAAAGTAGATTGTGGTATATCATTAGCTGTGGAGGGCGTGCGGTAAGATCTCGGCTCGATAGCAACGTGCATGAAAGCTGGCGTGAAGCCAGGGCCAGGGCAGTCTAGGCACACGGCGTGAACAGACGGCTGTCGGTCGCCATCCTCTGCTGACGCATTGACACCATTCTCAGTATCGGTGAGGGCGAGGAAGGTTAGAGTTGGCAAAGGCCACCCAGAAAGGCGGCAGTGTGCGCACAGGCCGATCCCGGAGACCCAGTTCACTTCCAGAGCACGGCCGACCCAAAGCTTCCAGGCCTGACAGTTCGTCCACATTTATTATGCCTATCTCTGATGAGAGGCGCTGGTGAGTAGACCGTCCCTAGTTTTTGTTATCTAAATTGCAACGCCTCTAGACTTATTACAGACTCAGACTGCGGGAGGACGGCGCAGGCGGAGCATCCCAGTCCAGACCGGCCGGCCGTCGCGACGTGAACATGAAACCTTGTACTCAGCAAACGATACTTGATTGCATTTCTGTCTCTTCGCCAATCTTGCCTTTCTTTTTTCGCTTCTCTCTCCTGTTTCTGAGCACAAACCCGGTAGGCGGACGCGTCGTAAAATGGCATCCCCTTTGCTCGAGAGTCGCATCGAGCCACACAAGAAGGCACACTTCAGCCTACACGTCAGTGACCGCATAGGGAGCGGCGACAATGCTCTCGGAGAATTCAGCAGTGTCAAATGTGAGCCTTCCCTGCCATGTTCTCGTCCATGGCAGCTGGCTGATGCAGAGCCTAGACAACCACAAGCCCTCGCAGACGGCGGAATCATCGCGCTCGACAAGGCTGACATCGCCCTCGTCGACCAACCTCTACAACCTCCGCATCGACGACACGAGCAGTTCTGGCGACAAGGACGTCTTCACCTTCACCGGGCAGAAGTCTCAGCTCAAGACGTCGTACGTCCTAGTCTTCGATACCTCGAGCCAGCAGGCCACGCTTGAGCCACTTTCCAGCAGCTACACGTTCAACCTCGCCACGAAGAATGGCAAGGACGTTTCGTCGCAGCATGCCAAAATATATGCCAAGAAACTCAAGGACGATGCACACAGCAAGGATGAGGAAGAAGACCTGTTTGGCGAGGCAGCAGCTGACGACCAAGGAGGGGAGCCCGATGCAGACAACCCCTACGACTTCCGACACTTCTTGAGCAAAGAGAAGGAGAAACGGGGCGATGAGTCGGAATACCATTACGCGTCCTCCCCAGACTACAGGACAGGCACGGGCAGCGCCGTCAACACACCGCAGTTTGGCGCTCGCGCATCTGTGGCTGCTGCTTGGGCGCCCAAGCCGACTACTGCGCCAGTGCCCAAGAAGCGCAAGACGGCGACAACGAACCCCATGGTGAAACCCAAGAAGGCGCAAGCCACACCCGCCGTCCGCCTCCAACGCACCGCAACCAACACGACGCCAAAGCCGAAAGCGAGGCCCACGGCACCGCCAGCGTCCAAGATCAAATCCTCCGAGATCATACACTCGTCTGACGAATCCGACGGCGAAGTAGCTTCCTCACCTGCGCATCAATCGCCTCCTGAACAACGTAGACAACATGACGACGACGACGACGACGACGAAGACGACGACGCAGAGGGCGAGTCAGATGACGACGGTGGCCTGGAGATTGAAGTACCCGATACCCGCCCGCCACGACGCAACAACGGCGCGTTGGCCTCTCTAGGTCTGGGTCAGAATCTCGGTGCAGGCTACTTGCGTTCACCCTCAAACGGCCCAATATCACTCGCGAGCGCAGCCAATAGCGATGCTGAAGGCTCCCCGAACCCGCACGCACACAGTCGCAACGCTCAAGATGAGATTGATTTCGGTGATCTGGGTGGCGACGATGCAGAAGGCGACGACGAAGATGAGGATGACTACAACAACAGAGATATCGAACCTATGGACATTGGCCCCCCTGCGCGACAAGACACTATGGGCCATGATCGAAAGTCTAGCATGGCTGATGAAGTCGCGGCAGCCGACGATGATGAAGATGATCTCGAAGAGCTCATGAGAAGAGGCTTGGAGGGCGGAGACAGCAGTGAAGAGAGTGAGGAGGAGTAACATGTTTTGAACGATAGTTTCGCCATCTATCTACTTGATGAATCTTCTTCCAAGCCCATCGCACGCGCGCACGAGCAAACACGTCCTTGATGGTAAGAGTTCAATCATTCCAGGTTGCCCTACAAGCACGATACCCCTCGCTCATGGGCCCTAAGGTCTCTTTGGTTAAACCGGTTGGGAGTGAGGGTGGGGCATCGCCCTAATTCTCTGTTTGTCAGTGCTCAATACCCCGATCTTGTTGCACTAGGCCACAGCCAGGACATCATTTAGCGCAAGGATAGTCCTTCATACAAGCTGCATTCCAGTCCATACTAGTTCAAATCTTCCCACGATTACGGCAGGGCGGGAAGATTGCCCGGCGCAGCAGGAGTGGCAGCCTGCATAGACGTATCAGTCAGCGTCGATACTACACAGCCAAGTTTAGTACATTCATTGCACCAAGTACAGCTCTTGTATTCCTCCCAACTTCCGGCGTTCCACAGTGGCGGATGGAGGAGTGAGAAACTGGTAATAGAGTTAGGCTCAGTCCCGAGACAAATAAACGTTGACAAGAGCTCTATTCTTTCACGAGCGACAGCATTCCACTTCTTAATGATTCACGGTAAATGGGTGATTATAGGACCTAGATTGACCTCACTGGAAGTTGTTAACACATGTGCTAACACAAACGGCACCGATCGCAAGAACCTTGAAGTCAAACATCTGCAGTGCATACATATAAACCACGCGTCGTTAACGGAGACGAGCTTCTAGAATTAGCACTCCCCCCGCTGATGGTCCCTGCGCTACCTAGCGTGCCCCGTAGCCCGAGGCTTGTGTACGCGTCGCCCCGGCATCGTCGGTCCTCTCCCGCCTCCTTGTGCGAACCGCAACTAGACGCAGTATCGTATTTGTTTCTTCTCTCGTTTTCACTCAGCATCTCCATGCGTCCGCTCGCTCTTCTCCGTCTCTCGGTGGTGGCTGCCGCTGCCATCACGCATCCGAAGATACCGGGTCATGTTGAGGTCATCGAGAGGGAGGCAGGCCGGGAATATACTGTACAGCTGGAATGCGTGGGATGCCCGGTTCGTGCTTGGACGAGTCCTCATAAGGCGGAATGGCTGCATCCGTCTCCAAACAGCTCCTTAGTGAGTGTATCCTGGGACGCTCATGGGGCGCCGTGTACTGACTACAGAGTAGTTGCTCAAGTTTGACTTGGCCGAGTTCAACGATGCGTTGCTCCTTAACGAGCATCGCATATTCCCTCTTGGCCCTATGCCCCTCCACATCAACGCCATGCAAGTTCCTACCGGCATGGAGCAGGACGAGACGGATTCCGAAGAAGAGGACGCCTCGGCGCCGAACAAGCCCAAATGCAGCATGTTTCCGCTCCTATATCAGCATAGCGTCTTTCGTGCTGAGGAACCCGAATACTGGTGGCTTCAATTCAACGTGACGGGCCTGCCCTGGGGAGAGACACCTGAGCCGATCAAGATGGGTCAGAAGGTCGTTCAGATTTTGTTGCACAAAGAGTACAATGGAAATTTGGATGGCGAATATATCCTCTCCATCGCAGAAGTGCAGGTTGTCGAGGCAAAGGACAAGGCGCACCCGCCTAGGATGAAGTGTGGAAAGCTGGCCATGTTGCAAACGACGTTTGATCCAAGCGAATGGGACCAGTACGGTAAAATTGGCACGTGGTCAAGGACCTGGAACTTCCTTTCTGGTAGGCTTCATCTTGGAGAGAACGTCCTACTTCTTCCGCTACTTGCAATGCTTGCGGCTAGCCTCGTCGTGGCCCGTCGCCTGTTCTTGCAGAGACAGCAGGAAAAGTCTGGCCCAGACTCTGATGCTGAGACTGCCCTGTTGAGCCGCGATGCACCTCCGCCATACGCAGACATCCCGGTGATCAAGATTGAAGAGTATGATTAGTTCATTGAGTTGGGAGGCTGGAGCATAATCAAATCAAGCGGCTCGGAGTCTCGCCCGTATCTCCGCGTTGCATTCGCCCTTTGTGCGCAAGCGGCATCTTGGCTGTATGTACGACATCAATCTTGGGTATCCGCATTCTTGTTCGTTCCTGTGCCCTTTTCATGCTTTTTGTTACACCGACATTATTGCTCCCGCACCCCCCTCGGGCGCGCCCGGAAAAGAAGCGAGAACGTTTCACAGGCTCGGTAGGTTTAGCCGACACATTCACCTGTCCAACTTCTCTATCAGGCATCGTCAGCTTGACCAGTCCTACACTTTACGCTCCCCTTTAATCAGCAAGCATGTCTGTCATCGTCGAGGAATACAACGAGGAATGGCCGCAGCAATTCGAAAATATCAAGTCAGAGTTGGAACATCATTTGCAGGACGTCGACTACCTCTCGATCGAGCACGTGGGTAGCACATCAGTGCCGGGACTTGTCGCCAAACCTATCATCGATGTCGACATCATAGTCACTCGCGACAATGTCCAGCCTGCTATCGACGCTCTCATTGCAAAGGGCAAGTTCGATTACCTTGGAGAGCTCGGTATCGTGGATCGCCATGTCTTCAAAGACCCCAATCAGGCTATGCGCCATAACATCTACGTGTGCGTCGATGGTGTTGCTCAAACGCGTAACCACCTCAGTCTACGAGACACGCTACGCTCTAACGCCGAGTTGAGGGACGAATATGCGCATGTAAAGCTCGAACTCGCAGCCAAAGCAAATAACATCATCGACTACATGATTGCCAAGGGAAACATCATCCAGAAAATTCTCAAAGCCTCTGGCGCCTTGACAAAGGAAGAACTCGCAGCCATTGCCCGCGCAAACGTAAAAGGCGAGCGCTTCGGCGCCATAAAAACACCACGTTTGCTTCTCCGTGAGTTTGTAATGAAGGACGAGGAAGGTTACTTTCTTCTTGAGGGAAACGAGCAAAACGCACGTTATCAAGATTGGCCACCGCGCACGCGCCAAGAAGCTCGTCAGCTCGTTTTAGAGAACATTCGCAACCACAACGATGTGCCACGAACCAAGTACGAGCTCGCTGTTGAAAACCTCGACGAACAGTTCATAGGCCGCGTAGGTGCCAAAACGTCCCAAGCAAATTCAGACTCCCTCCCAGGGGAAGCTACCATCAAACCCGTCACCCACGCCAAACTCTGGTTCTCCTTTCTGCCCACTATGCAAGGCCAGGGTTTTGCTACAGAAGCCATGACGGCTTTCATCGATGCCCTCAAGGAACGCCTGCAGGATCAAGGAAAGTTGGAAATGGAGATTGAGTGTGATCCAAGGAATGAGGGAAGCTGGAAGTTAGCTGAGAGATTGGGATTCGAAAGACATAGCTTGACGAAAGAGAAAGAGATGCTCAAGGGGGAATGGGTGGATAGTCTAGTGATGAGGAAGGTTGTTGGAGACGTGTAAGGGATTCCATTGCTAGAGTGTATATGGAAAAGAGAAGCTAACCTGTGGCAGAGCGTTTGCGTCGAAACATGTGAGGAGAGGAAGTAAAGTTAATAGCAGTATGCGATTGAGTGCGACGGAACTTTTTGAGGGCTGTCATTAATGTACAAGGAGGCGTCTTACAGACTGACGATAGCTCCCTTGGCTTGGATAACTCACGTAGCCTTGCTTGTTTTCAATGGCCAAAACGGTTTGAGACCCAGCAAAGTTAGCGAACGTTTCCGACGTGAAGCTTCCTGCTCTCAGTTTTACCTCCCATTACGTCTTGCATCATCTGCCGCTTTACATGGTTCATGTGTATCTAACACGCGGGTCACGGCAGCAGAAAAAGCACCATTATATGTGTAGATTCAAATGCATGCTTCAAGTGAGTGTGTTGAATTGCAAGAATAAAATCAAGACGATATGATATGTACAGCAATAATGCTTCCGCAACGAAACGAACTAAAACTGTCTTTCACCCCCTGTTTCTGCGACCAAGTCAATCCAACATCACGCCCTACCGGCCCCTCTCTGGCAACCGCGTTCCACTCTCACAGCCACCTAGATAGGAGTCACAGTGCTGATGTCGATCAACGTGATTGGCTCAATCTCATTTGGCGTAGGTGTCGCCGCGTTTCCATCCGCAGTGTCTACAGTAGTGGGAAGACCCGTACTGATATCAATCAACGTAATGGGTGCTAGATCATCGCTTGTCGTCGTGGTCGTTGGCACCTCACTGGGAAGCGTGATCAACGTAATTGGCGCAAGATCATCGCTGGATGTCGCCGTCACGCTCGCATCCGTGGTAGTGATGTTGGGAAACGTCGCGTTGGCGGTTGGGAACGCGGTAATAGTGACAGTCAGGGTTGTTGTTATGGTGATGGTGCCGGTGCCGGAACAGTGGGACCGAGACTTTGTTCCCCAGTGTGCGTCACGGGGAAGAAGTTCAGAAGCACGACGTTTGAGAGGCGCGACAAGGGCGAGAGAGGAAGGGACCACAGGAAGGAACAAGAAAGACTTCATGGTGATGGTAGGGAAAAGGTCGAAGGGAGTGTAGGCCAAAGCTGATGAGGGATAGGAATGGGAGACATGACTGCGAGAAGGGCATATATAGCTCTTCGAAGCCCGGTATGAAACACGTTAGTTGTTCGTCGACGCGTAAGCCTGTTGGATTCTTCCGCATTGAAAAAGCCACGCAAGACACTCTGTACGCGCCTCTCAGAGTCGTTCCGCTACCTCAAACGGATCCATGTACGACGATCTAGCGATCTTGTTGTACTGACAGTCGGCAAGAGCATGCAAGATCTCAGGTCATCTCGTCAGAGCGAAACCAAGACGATACAGATTCCCTTTGTTTGGACTCATTTGCCTGCCTGATCAACCTGTTCAGTAATGCTTTGGACAACTAGAATTTCTTTCCACAACCATTAAAGAACTGGTCATGATACTAGGCCCAAACTGTTCTATCCCACTATCAAGTCTTTTGCAGTCTACAAGATTCTTCGATCCGCAGTCAACTCCGTGTAGCTGCCAAGGCTAGGTATGCTGGGTGGGCATCGGAGTTCGCGTAAATCGGCACATACAAGCAATTCCATGGCATACGGAGTCAGACATGCGTACATCCATGTACATCCAGTTTTAGCGAAGTCCGTAGTCCAGATAACTCAGCTCTTGCTATCATGCAGAGCGTCGGCTTCCGTGCCTTGAATGTAATTACTTTTCCATGACTAGTTGGTGGGCGTCGACGCAAGCATATCGTACCTAAAATTAAATGGTGTAGTAGTAAACAAATGTTTCAACGGAATATTGGTAGGCTAATTATTTTATCAGCAGGAAAATGGTGTGTACGTGCATCACCGAAGAGTCGTAATCCTACGTAGTTATGTAGCCCACAAGTTCTTCTGAGCTAGCCAGATTACTGGCTGTTCAATTTTGCCAGCGAATTCCGGTAGCGTGGTTCGTCGTGTTGTGTGCTACAAGCAGAGCATATACAGTAGGGTGACAAAAAGAAAGAGTAATTTTAAAAGTTATCTTTTTGAAAGATATATAACTAAATAACTAGACGAGCTAGAACTATAACTTTTAGAGTTTTGAAAAGCGCAAAACTTCCGCTTTGAGTTAGCCTACTAGTAAATCTGCTTAGTAAGCATGTAGAAGCTGATAAAAGGCAGTGAAAACAGGTGAAAAAAAGCCTTGTTAAACCTAGTTACAACTTTTTATTCACAGTATCTTTTTCGCCAAAAGTAACAAGTATTATTTATTAACAAAATATCTGGAATACATATTAGTAAGAAGTAAGCCTAATTATTATTGCAAAAGTTAGATTAAAAAGTAATTTTTAAAAGTATTTTATATTAAAGTAGCTAAAGCTAGTAACTAGTACTTAGTATACTAACTTTTAGCTGCTTTAACAGCTAAATAACGCCTAAGTAAAGAATTAATATAAGTATTAATTGCCTGTTGTGGTATAAGGTCCTACTCTTCTAAATCGCTTTTTTAAAACAATTCTACTGCTTTAATACATTAACCTATGCTTAAAGAGTTATTACGCCTTTTTCTTAGCGCGTTTTTAAGTAGACTCTAAACGTTTTCTATAGGATCTAAATCTAAACTATAGGCAGAATGCTTAAAAAGGGGAATCTTATTTCTAGAAAACTAGGTGATAACTGGTGGCGATTTATAAATCTTGGAGTTATTCTGCTGAAATTTCTATCTTAAGTATAGTTCGTTCTTAGCTATTTAAATATAGAAAAATATATCAAAAATATAAAGGACTAATAAAGTAATAGCCTTTTAAAGTGAAAATTAAGAGAGATTTTACTTACCTCTTTTAAAAAGAGTGTTAACAATAGAATTTAAAACTTTTTTTAAATCTTAACTATTAGTAAAGGTTTAAGTATTTTTTTGTAATCTAGTTGTGTGTAACTTAGATCTACTACTTAGCTAAATAGCTCTCTAGACAGGGATAGTAATATTGTCGGCTATATCTTCGTTAGCAGGCTAGCTATAAATAATTTAAAATACTAAAAAAATACTATACTTTCTAGAGAAATTTCTAGGTTAATTAAAATATTTTTATACTTACTTATATTTGTAGTAGACACTTGTTCCTTACTAACTTGCTTATTTCTTCTTTTCTAGACGTATTTTTGCTTAGCGCTGTGTCTACGCTAAATAGAAGACTTATTAGAAAATATAACTTTTCTTAAGTTAATCTTTTTTAATATTCTAATAGTCTTTTCAAAGTCTTTCTTGCAGTTAGAAGCTCTTTTCTTATTTAAAAGCTGCTTTTTTTTAGCAGTAGAAATAGAGTATGTTTCTCTGCTTTTAGTAATTGTTGTAAGCTTCTAGTAAAAAAAAAAAACTGTTTATTTCTAGAATATGCTTATTTATTTGCTTAGAGCTTTTTTTCTAGGTCTCTATTAACTACTTGAATAGCTTTTTTTAGAGACCTTAGCAGAATGGCCTAGTTTAAGCTAAGAAAGAGGTAAAAGGGGGGTTTTTTCTTTTTAATACGTTGTATAGTATCATAAATGGATTTAGAAGGCTTTTTTAGTATAGTACTAATAGCGCTAATAGACTTTTGTTGTAAAGATAGAGAGTAAATTTCTTTTTTAAACTCTAAAAGTTTAACAAACATAGAAGGATAATACAGAAAAGAAAATCTTAAGTTAAAAAGAAATCATCATATAAACTCATGCTCTAATAAAGCTTACGTAAATTTAGCGCCTTTTTTTAGCATTGTTATTTTTTATTTTTGTTCATAAGATAATTATATTATTAACTAATTTTGAAAACTTGCTTACGTAATCCCTATATAAGCTTGTATTATATAGTCTTTTTTTAGACATTTTTATTTATTTTTAAGATGTTAAAGATGGTGGTTGTTGTTGTAGTCAATATGAGGTGTCCAAAAAAGTGAAAAGCAGCTACCCTCTACTAATCAGTCGCAAAAGTCAAAAAAAAGATTGTGTGTAGTTAATGAGATTTGAATAGTAGGTAGATAAGTTCTAGGAGGAAAGCTTAGACTACTGAGCAATAATTAGAGTTGAAAAAATTTGCTAAGGTACTAAAAAACGACACTAGTTAAAACATGTCGAACAGCAATTGCTAGCCTATAGCTAGCAATAGAATTACAGTAGGATTGCAATAAAATTGCAACATAATGTAATAGAGAAGAGAAAGAACAGATATATACTGCAGCAGGAGCCTGCAATACTTTATAAAGCCGCTACTTCTTACTTACTACTTTTTATCTTTTAAATAGCACTGCATACAAACAATTTGTATATAATATACTACACTACAACATAGCGTGCAACCTCTACAGTAAGCATCTCCTTATTCTAGGCTTTCTTCTAAAAAAAGCATTCTTTGCTACTATCTACTTAGCACTTAATTTAGTCCAACTTTAACTGCTTATACAAACACCTAAATCTATTAAGTATTTTCAATTTAACTACTTAGCTAGACTTCTAAGTTTATAAATATCTTAAACAAGTTCTTTATCTGCAGTATTTTTATATATAAAAAGATTATTAAGCCTAAATTTAGCTAGTTATGTAAGGTATCGCAATCTCTAAAGTATTTACTAATACTAGCACAGTATTTAAAATTTATTACTTTAGTATCCTCTTCTTCTTATTTATTATAAAAGGGCTAAGTATAAAGACTAGAACTTAGCTTAAACAGCTATTATAAGACGTTAAATTAGTAATAAAGAAGAAAGAGGCAGAAAAGAAAAAGTAAGCTTTTTATTATTGCGTTTATAAGTTAGCAAGCAAGGCAATAATAGTATTGCTACTTCACTTTATCTAGGAGCGCCTAGCAGTAGAGTAACAAGAATAGGTAGAATAAGGCGCGTTAAGTTAGCAGGTAATTTACGTCTTTGTCTTGCTTTTCTTTATTTCTATCTAAACATGCAACACACCAATTGCGTGCTAGCAATACTAAACAAGGGGGCTTAAGCCCGGATACCTGTTTTTAGCAATAAATCTTTTTTTTTACTAAAAAGGTGTCTACAAAATGTGTAGTCACATTAAAAGGTTGTCTTAAAAGGCTAAAGCCATAGACATTTTTATACGTTTAATAAAAAGTTCGTAATTAGATTTAACTAGGCTTTTTTTCACCTCTTTTCACTGCCTTTTATCACCTTTTACATGCTTACTAAGCAGGCTTACTAGTAGCTTAACTTGAAGCGAAAGCTTTGCGCTTTTCAAAACACTTAAAATTGTTGTCCTAGCTCTTCTATTTATTGAGTAATATATCTTTAAAAAAGGTAACTTTTAAAATTACTCTGGCTTCGGCCTTTTTAAAACAACCTTTTAATGTGACTATACATTTTGTAGACACCTTTTAGAGAAAAAAAGATTTATTGTTAATAACAGGTATCTAGGCTTATGCCACCTTATTGTGAAGGTCGTCCTTAGATGACCTAGTGTTAGTTCTTAGGAATAAGCGAGTGCGATAGACGACGGGGTTGTACTAGCACAATTAGTAGATCAATATAATAGTACAGGGTGTATTAGCATAATTAGAAGATTAATATAATAACACGAGGGTTAAGAAAGTAATAACTAATCCTTAGATTATTACTTAAAGTTAAACACACTAAACTATAGAGGTTTAATGCCTAAGACTATATACTAGTAAGTAGACATCTTATAATCTCCATACTCTGCTTACTCTATAAGATTAATGAGATTAGTAAGAGTGCTATTGCTCTCTTACTCTACTTACTCTATAGAGATTGTAAGATTAGTAAGAGCGCTAAGACTTCTCCTACTCTACAGGTCCTCTCGCTTAGTGAGAGCAGCCCTAGTCTAGGTTGTAGCTATAGTAGAGCTAGGCAGCAATAGTTGTAACACTATCCTCCTCTTCCTAAGTTTCGTCCTTAAAGCTCTATACATAATGCTTAAAGCACTATCTTTAAATAGCATAACTTGTTATCTCTACCTTACTTCTTTTATTAATTTATATAGAGATATTATGCCTGTTACATATTGTAGTTGTCGTAACAACAGTCTCACTTATTAATTATATATTTGTTTTAGCTATTATAACAAATGCAATTATTATAATTTTAAAATTATAATATTTGTATTTCTAAAAATAAGTTGTTGGTTATTAAAGCAGAAAAGAATTATCTTTAGCCTTAGCTAAAAGTAATAAAATAGGAAGAACTTAAAATTTAGAAGGCTCTTTGTAAAAATGCAGAGCAGGTAGTAGAAGTATTATTAGTTAAAGAAACTAATATTAAGCTTCTAGAGCGCTAAGAGGCACAAGCTTATGTTACTAGTAAGCTAGCTCTTTCACTTTTTACTTAGAGCGCTATGTCTAGTTTTATAGATAGTGTTTAGGAGGCTAACATTCTTGCCTATCTTAGTAATCCTTTAAAGGGTACTTCTTGTAGAAGTAATACTGCGCAAGTAACAGTTTAAAAAGTTTATATTAGGTTCCTATGTATTATTACTATCTAGATATCTTAACTAATTAACTAAGTATTCCTTGCTGTTGTTATTAGTTTAGTGTGTAAGGATTCTCTTAACTTTAAAGATATTATCTTCTTCTATTTTATAGTAAAAGGTTTTCTGTAATAGCGTTCTTAGGTCTACTAGTTCTAACATATTAACGTAGAATCTTAGGTAGATTTTTATATTAGGTAGAAAGCTAAGTGTATATATTACTAGTCCCTTCTAGTTAAGAATTAAAAACAGTCTAATTTTAACGTTGTTAAGCTCTTTACTAAGTTGTTTAGTGTAGAGATTCTTTGTAAGCAAGTATACTTTATCTTTTTTTTTAGCTAAAGTGCTGTTTTTAGTTTCTAGTTAACATATAAAAAGCTTTAGTATTAGGCCTTTTTAAGTGTCTTCTTAAGTAACTTATGTACTATCTTTGCTTCAGCCTTTTGAGACAATCTTTTAATGTGACCACACATTTTGTAGACACCTTTTTAGTAAAAAAAAAGATTTATTACTAATAATAGGTATCGGGGCTTATGCCCTCTTATTTAGCATTGCTAGCATGCAATTAGTGTGTCGCTCTAGCATGTTTAGACAGAAACAAAGAAAAGCAAGACAAAGACATAAATTACCTCTTAACTTAACGCGCCTTATTCTGCCTATTGTTATTACTTTACTGCTAGGCGCTTCTTAATAAAGTAAAGTAGTAACACTATTATCGCCTTGCTTACTAACTTATAAACGCGATAATAGAAAGCCTACTCCTCTTTTTTTACCTCTTTTTTCTCTATTGCTAATTTAACGTCTTGCAATAGCTATTTAAGCTAAGTTCTAGTCTCTATACTTAGCCCTTACATAACAAATAGGAGGAGGGGGATACTAAAGTAATAAATCTTAAGTACTGCGCTAGTATTAGTAAATACTCTAGAGATTGTATATTCCTTACATAACTAGCTAAATTAGGGCTTAATAATCTTTTTGTATATAAGGATATCGTAGATAAAAGACTTATTTAAGATTTTTATAAACTTAGAAGTCTAGCTAGGTAGTTAAGTTTTAAGATACTTAATAGATTTAGGTGTCTATATAAGTAGTTTTTTCGTCGACTACACACAATCTTTTTTTGACTTTTGCGACTGATTAGTAGAGGGCAGCTGCTTTTCACTTTTTTGGAAAACCCATTTTGACTACAACAACAACCACCACCTTTGATACCTTAAAAATAAATAAGTAGTTTAAGTTAGACTAAATTAGGTGCTAAGTAGACAGTAGCAAAGGATACTTTTTTTAGAAGAGAGCCTAGAATAAGGAGATGCTTACTATAGAGATTACACGCTATTATAGTGTATTGTATATAAATTGTTTGTATACAGTGCTGTTTAAAAGGTAAGAAGTAGTAAGTAAACAGCAGTAGCTTTATAAAGTATTGCAGGCTCCCGCTGCAGTACGTACGTGTCCTTTCCCTCCTCTATCGCATTATGTTGCAATCCTATTGCAATCCTACTGTAATCCTGTTGTTAGCTATAGGCTGGCAATTGCTGTTAGACACGTTTCAACTAGTGTTGTTTTTTAGTACCTTAGCAAATTTTTTGACCCTAATTATCGCTCGGTAGTCTAAGCTTTCCTCCTAGAACTTATCCACCTACCGTTTAAATCTCGTTAACTACACACAATCTTTTTTTTTGACTTTTGCGATTAATTAGTAGAGGGTAGCTGCTTTTCACTTTTTTAGAACCCTATTTTAACTACAACAACAACCACCATCTTTGACACCTTTAAAAAATAAATGTACTATCTTTAGCTTATTAGCTATTACAATAGCTACTTCTATTTTTAAACTTAGAAGTGTACGCATGAAGAGATTTAAGTATCTTCTATAATTTACGTAGAATAGAGTTTATCTTATAGAATCTAAAAGCTTGTTGTTGTATACTATTTATGCTATGAGTAGTAATAATACCTAATTATTCTGCTATTAATTAACATATATCCTTAGGTACGCTTTTATAGTGCGATTTGTTCGTTCTATCTGTCTATCTATCTACAGATAGTATACTATTAATAGCTTTCTCTTAGTTCTTATTGCGGCGAGTAGTGTCGTCTAAAAATTTAAGGTAAAGAGCTTATCGCTATTACTAACAATTAACTTTAGTATGCTATAATATCTAATAATTTAATTGTTAATAATATACGTAAGCTATACTGCTATAAGATCTTTCTTAAAGGCAATGTACTCTACTTATTTTGTAAATTAATTAACTACTACAAAAATTGCGTTATAAGATACTTTTGTAATAGGGTCTCTTAAGGCTACTAATCCTATAACAAAGTCTATAAAGATATCTAACTATAGTGCGTTAAGTAGTTCTATTACTTGTATTTCTCTGTAAGGTGTATGTGTACTATGCTTATTTTTCTAACAGTCTACATATTAGGCAATAAAGGTAGTAACCTTGTCTTTTATTTCTAGAAACTTATAATTTCTCTTAATAAGTTCTATAGTTCTTGTAATACTAAAGTAACTATGTACTAAGTTATTGTAGTGTTGTCTAATAATTGCTTCTTGTAATTCTTCTAGTATATTATACGTAATACGCATTAGTAGATTAAGTGTCTATACTAGTCTTAATAATCTATTATTATTAACCTATAATATTATAGAATTAGTTATCTCCTTTATTCCTGCAATGTTGTGCCTATAGCTAAGAGCATCTACTCTCCTATTATTTTTTTCTAGTATATACACAATCTTAAACTTATGCTATCTTAGTTTCTTTAACTATTAAATCTAGTGTTAGTTTAGTCTTTTAGTAGTCGTAAAATTAACTAAGTTCTTATAATTTATAAATATTATAAGTTCTAAGTAGCTTTTAGCGTATACTCTCTAATATCTTAGATAATTAATAATAGCTAACAGCTCCTTATTATAAACATTATATTGTTCATCTAGTCCTAAAAATTTGTAAAAATAATAAGTAATTAGTTGCTATTTGCCTTTGTGTAGTTAGCTAGCGTATCCTCTAAGTGCAAGGTCTAATACGTCTATTTTAAATTATAGTAGCTGTCCTGCTTAGAATATGCAAAAGCATAGTAGTTCTATACTTATATTCTTAAGTATTTAGAAAGTATTCTCTACTTTTTTACTCTACTTAAAGGGTATTTTCTTCCTTATAAGTCTTATTAATAGAATAGTAATTTTAGAGTAATTCTTAATAAACTATTAGTTAAAGTTTAGAAATCTTAAAAAGAATTATTTTGCTTTAACTATTATTAGTTGTAGCTATTCTTTAATTACTTATATCTTTTCTTTACTTATTTATACTCCTTATGCCCTTATAATATATCTTAGAAAGGCAACTTTATTCTTGTAAAACTTATATTTCTTAGGTTTTAGTTATAAGTTAAACTAGTCTAGGCACCTTAGTACTATACAGACATATTTAACATAATCCCTTAAGTTCTTAGAGTAGATAAAGATATTACTTAAGTATATAATAACAAAAATGTCTAAGTATACTCTTAATATATTATTAATAAGTTCTTAAAATATTGCTAGGGCGTTTGTTAACTTAAACAGTATAATAGTATATTTATAGTATCTATATTTTATTTAAAATACTGTCTTCTATTCTTTACCTTTCTTAATTCTAATAAAGTAGTACCTATCTTATAAGTCCAGTACTATAAAGACTTTAGTATAAGATAATCAATTTCTAAGTTCTATAATATTTAGTAGCAGATATTAATTCTTTACTATAATATTCTTTAACTTTTAATAGTTAACGCATATTTTTAGTAGCTTATTTTTTTAGTAAAAAAAGTATAAAAAATCCTACTAATAATATTTAAAGTCTTATATAGCCTTTTGCTAAATCCTTGTCTAGCTTTTCTCTTAATATCTTAAGTTCTATCTCCAATAGTTAATAAATTAGTCTAAAAAGTAGAGTCTTCCTTTCTTCTAAGATAATTTTGTAATCTTAAAGTTAGTATCCTAGTAAGGCTTTACTATTTACTACTTCTATAAAGAGGTACTAAAATTCTTTATACTCTTTAGGATATTTAGAGTTATATATATCTTTAAAACTCTAACTTTATAATCTAGAGGAGCCTTTTTAGTATTTATTAAGTTAAACTCTTTTGTTTTAAAGCTATTCTTAGTTAAAGTTTACTATCTCTTAGTAATATTATTTATCTTCTTCTTATCTACTATCTTAGTTATTAGATGTATAGGCTAGCTTGTAGTTATATTAAGTTTATAGCACTTAAATAAGAACTTCTTTAACTTCTAGTTAATCTACAAGTTATATTCTTATAACTAAGGAAGTCTTAATATAATATTGTAGGTAGCTAGTCTAAAAATGTCTAAGTCTATCTCTTCCTAGTGTTCCTAGATGTAGAGCGTTACTTAAGTAACCTTATAGGTAATTGTTATCTTGCCTAGTATAGGCTAAATGTTAGCTACGTAGAGTAGATAAGATTCTTATTTTTTTAGTAGTTGTAGTCCTGCTACTAGTACTACTTAAGTAGAAACATAGTTAGCTTATACGCTAGAGTCTACTAGTACCTATATCTAGTATCTATTAAGCTTTACTATAAGCTTAAGGAGGCTTAGGGGATTTATTATATTAATCTCTCTAGTAGTTCTAAGTGTCTAGAGCATCTATCTAAAAAAGACTATGTACTAAATCTGTAGAACTTCTTTATAATAAGATGTTTATTATATTTGATATTAAGGTATGTGTGCTATAATAGTTAGTTATACTCCTATACACTAGTTCTATCCTTATAATCCTTCTACTACGTTATATACATCTACAAGGTTTCTTCTAGATTATTGTATTTATAGAAATATAGGCTGTATCTCTTATTTTATATATGTACTACGTGTTTATTGTTAAGGCAATTATAATATTAGTATTTACATCTAGGCATTCCTTTTAGTCCCTTAAGAAAGTATTCTAATCTGCTTTTATTAGAATAATAAGTTGTATAGTTATTATGTATATATGTAGTTTATAAATACTTTACATATTCTAAGTTACGCAGGTCTATCTAATAGTATATATCTTTAGCGTAGCTAATATCTTATGCTTTATGCTATTATTGTATTACTTTAAATTTATTATTTATTTTTTAAGGTGTCAAGGGTGGTGGTTGTTGTTGTAGTCAAAATAGGGTTCTAAAAAAGTGAAAAGCAGCTACCCTCTACTAATTAATCGCAAAAGTCAAAAAAAAAGATTGTGTATAGTTAATAAGATTTGAACGGTGGGTAGATAAGTTCTAGGAGGAAAGCTTAGACTACTAAGCAATAATTAGGGTTAAAAAATTTGCTAAAGTACTAAAAAACGACACTAGTTAAAACGTGTCCAACAGCGATTGCTAGCCTATAGCTAACAACAGGATTACAGTAGGATTGTAATAGAATTGCAACATAATGCAATAGAGGAGGGAAAGGACACGTACGTACTGCAGCAGGAGCCTACAATACTTTATAAAGCTAAAGCTACTACTTTTTACTTACTACTTCTTACCTTTTAAACAGCACTGTATATAAACAATTTGCATACAATACGCTGCAATAGCGTGTAACCTCTATAATAAGCATCTCCTTAACCTTAACTCTTATCTAAAGACAGGAAGCTTTCCTATTGTACACCTAGCCCCTAAACTAGTCTAGCTTAAGCTAATTATACGGACACCTAAGTTCATTAAGTATCTACAAACTTAGCCTTTTTAGAACTTTATAATTATATCTCTTATAAACAACTCTACTCTTTTTTTTGGACTTTTGCGATTGATTAGTAGAGGGTAGCTGCTTTTCACTTTTTTGGAACCCCATTTTGACTACAACAACAACCACCACCTTTGACACCTTAAAAAATAAATAAACAACTCTAGAATCTGCAATATCTTTATATATAAAAAGAATATTAAGCCTTAACTTAGCTAGTTGTAAAAAGAATATAAGATCTACAGGGTGTTTACTAATACTAGTAAAGTACTTAAAATACTCTGCTTTAGTATCTCTCTCTTCTTGTTAATCGTGCATAAGCTAAGTAAAGAAACTATTAACTAGTTAGGCTAGCTGTTGCATAACGTTAAAATGGCAATAGAGAAGAAAGAGGTAGGAAAGGAGGAGTAGGCGTTCTATTGTTGTATGTATAGGTTAGAAAGCAAGGCAATAATAGTGCTGCTTCTTTAATTTGTCTGAGAGTACCTGGAAGTAAAGCCTTAACATGAGTAGGCGGCATAGGCGGGATAGGGCGCGTTGAGTTAGGAGGCGATTCGCGTCTTTGTCTTGCTTTTCTTCGTTTCCGTCCGAACATGCTGGAGCAAGAGAGGAGTCAGTGGATGATTCCGAGTCAAAAGTAAGAGGCCTAATACTTACCGACACACCAATTGCGTGCCGGCAATGCCGAACAAGAGGGCCTGAAGTGACTGTCAGTTACACCAACCCCGTAAGATGTATTACCTTAAAGTGTACTTACATGAGCCCCGATACCTGTTGTTAGCAATAAATCTTTTTTTTACCAAAAAGGTGTCTACAAAATGTGTGGTCACATCAAAAGGTTGTCTCAAAAGGCCGAAGCCATTAAATTTATTATAAATCTCCTTCTTCTCTTTGTCTAAAAGCTAGCGTGTTAGTTTATTCTAGGAAGCTTTAGCTTTTTTAGTCTATTTTTATATAAAATTGTTATGTATAGCCTTGTTAATAGTTGCTACTAGAGTAAGTCCTTTTTTCTACAGTTCCTCTAGTAAATTAGCATACTAGCTATAGTCTAAGAATATTCCTCTATAAAGTTTTATAAAGATTTCTTTAAGTTATCTAAGTTGCCTAAGTAGAGCGTTAGTTTTCTCTACTAGATCTGTAAAGCATCTAGTCTCTATAAGTAGTAGTACTTATATACTAACATTATGTCTATCTTTTATAGTATAAGTAAGGAGTTTCTATCTATACGTAAGAACTATCTCTTTATTATATACTACTAGCTCTTCCTATATAATTAGTGTAGCTAGTTAATAGCTTTCTTAAAACTTAGCTATCTTGTTGTGTTTAGTTTCTTCTACTAAGGTTGCTTTTATATCTTTATCTAGCACTATCTTAGAAATATTGTTATCTAAGGCTTCTTCTAGAGTAATTATAATTAGGTTATTTAGTCTATTAATACTTACTTAGTCCTGTCCTTAAATTGTAATAGTAGGTTATATAACAACGTTCTATTTATTATCTAGATTATTATTAAGTTCTACACAGTAAATAATATTAAGTTGTTAAGTTACTTTACTTTAGCTTTAGCAGTCCTATTTTATATAACCTTCCTTGCTATATTTATAATAAGTAACCTTTTTGTTACTTTTGTTATACGCAAACTTCTTCCTTCTTAGTCTTTTATTAATATTATTAAAGTGCATTAGCTTGTAGCTATTACTAGCGTAATGCTCTAGGGTCCTAGGTATATAGTTTTGCTAACATTCTTAGTTAAGGTACAAGCGTTAAAATATTTAGTATACTTAAGCGTCTATATTCTTAAGTGCGCAATTCCCTAGCGTAAATAACTATTCCTCTAACATAAGCTTATAAAGTTTATTAGCTTTAGCCTTTTAAGACAACCTTTTGATGTAACTACACATTTTGTAGACACATTTTTAGTAAAAAAAAGATTTATTGCTAATAACAGGTATTAGGGCTTATGCCCCCTTGTTTAGCATTGCCAGCACGCAATTAGTATGTCGTATATTTAGACAGAAATAAAGAAAAGCAAGATAAAGACGTAAATTGCCTTCTAACTTAACACGCCTTATTCTGCTTATTCTTGTTACTTTACTGCTAGGCGCTCCTAAATAAAGTAAAGTAACAACACTATTATCGCCTTGTTAACTAACTTATAGACACAATACTAGAAAGCCTACTTCTCTTTTCCTACCTTTTTCTTCTTTATTGCTAATTTAATGTCTTACAATAGCTATTTAAGCTAAGTTCTAGTCTTTATACTTAGCCCTTACACAACAAACAAGAAGAGGGAGATACTAAAGTAATAGATCTTAAGTACTACGCTAGTGTTAGTATATACCTTAGAGATTGTGTATTCCTTCTACAACTAGCTAAATTAAGGCTTAATAATCTTTTTATATATAGGGATATTGCAGATAAAGGACTTATTTAAAAAAATTATAAACTTAAAAGTTTAGCTAGGTAGTTAAGTTTTAAAATACTTAATAAATTTAGGTGTCTGTATAAGCAGTTTAAGTTAGACTAAATTAGGTGCTAGGTAAATAGTAGTAAAGGATGCTTTTTTTTAGAAGAGAGCCTAGAATAAGGAGATACTCGCTGCAGAGGTTACACGCTATTGCAGTGTATTGTATGCGAATTGTTTGTATGCAGTGCTGTTCAAAAGGTAAGAAGTAGTAGGTGAGAAGTAGCAGCTTTAGCTTTATAAAGTATTGCAGGCTCCCGCTGCGGTACGTACGTGTCCTTTCCCTCTATTGCATTATGTTGCAATCCTATTGCAATCCTACTGTAATCCTGTTGTTAGCTATAGGCTAGCAATCGCTGTTGGACACGTTTCAACTAGTGTCGTTTTTTAGTACTTTAGTAAATTTTTTAACCCTAATTATTGCTTAGTAGTCTAAGCTTTCCTCCTAGAACTCATCTACCCACCGTTCAAATCTTATTAACTATACACAATCTTTTTTTTAACTTTTGCGATTAATTAGTAGAGGGTAGCTGCTTTTCACTTTTTTAGAACCCTATTTTAACTACAACAATAATCACCACCTTTGACACCTTAAAAAATAAATAAAGTTTATTATTAACTCTAATAGCTTTAGCTATAAGTTTGTTGAGAGTGTTAAGGTTAGCTCTGCTTCTTATAAGTTCCTATTATATAGTAAGTTTAAGACCTTGTTAGTACATCTATATTAAAGCGTTGTTATCCTATTTAATAACTGTCTTATACTATTAGAATTTAGTCGTGTAGTTAGTAGTAGACTTAGTTTATTATAGTCTCTAAATCTTTTGCTCTACAACTACAAATTCTTTAAAAGGTAAGAAAACTTCTTTTATCTTAGCTTTAAAGGTATCTTAGTCTTTAACTAGAGCTGTGTTGTTAGCGTCTATAATAGCACTATCTATATAATATTAAAAGATTAAGTTAGCCTACTTCTCTACATCTCCTTAAAGATACGTAGAGGCTAAGACTACCTTATTGTTATTATTAATCTTATCTCCTATAATGTAGAAGTATCTATTAACCTAGAGGAGCTAAGCATTAAGCTTACTACAATTACTATAATAAGTCTTAGGCTTATTAGCGCGGCTTGTAGTCCTCCTAGTAAGGGAGTTAGCAGGTGTGTTTATAGCAGTATTACTTATTTTAAGGGTGTTTAAAGTATAAAGGTCGTCCTTAGATAACTTAATATTAGTTCTTAAGAATAAGCAAGTGTGATAGACGACAGAGTTATACTAGCATAATTAGTAGATTAATATAATAGTACAGAGTGTGTTAGCACAATTGAAAGATTAATATAATAACACAAAAGTTAAGAAAGTAATAACTAATCCTTAGATTATTACTTAAAGTTAAACACACTAAACTACAGGAGTTTAATACCTAAGACTATATACTAGTAAGTAGACATCTTATAATCTCTGTGCTCTACTTGCTCTATAAGATTAATAAGATTAGTAAAAGCGCTATTACTTTCTTGCTCTGCTTACTCTGTAAAGATCGTAAGATTAGTAAGAGCGCTAAGACTTCTCCTGCTCTGCGGGTCCTCTCGCTTAGTGAGAGCAGCCCTAGTCTGGGTCGTGGCTATAGTGGGGCTAGGCAGCGATGGTCGTAACACTTATTTAGTATTGCTAGTACGCAATTAGTGTGTTATATATTTAGACAGAAACAAAGAAAAGCAAGACAAAGACATAAATTGCCTCTTAACTTAACGCGCTTTATCCTGCTCTTATCCTGCCTATGCTGCCTATGCTGTCTACTTTTTCTACTTAGGTTAAGGCTTTACTTCTAAGTACTCTTAAACAAATTAAAAAAGTAGCATTATTATTACTTTGCTTTTTAACTTATACATACAACAATAAAACGCGTACTTTTTTGTTCTTGTTTTTTGGCTATTTTAACATAATATAATGGCTAGCTTAACTAGTTAATAGTTTCTTTACTTAGCTTATACACAATTGATAAAGTAAAAATACTAAAGTAAAGTATTTTAAGTACTTTGCTAGTATTAGCAAATACTTTATTAATTTTATATTTTTTTATAATTAGCTAAGTTAAGGCTTAACATTTTTTTCATATAAAAATATTGCAAATTCTAAAGTTATTTATAAAAAATAAGATTGTAAAGTTTTAAAGAGGCTAATTTTATAGATGCTTAATAAACTTAAGTGTTTATATAATTAGCTTAAGCTAGACTAGTTTAAAGGCTAAGTATACAACAAGAAAGCTTCCTGTTTTTAAATAAGATTCAAAGTTAAAAAGATACTGATTACAGAAGTTACACGCTATTTTAGTATATTATATTTATTAATTTTTAAGGTGTCAAAGGTGGTGGTTGTTGTTGTAGTCAAAATGGGGTTCCAAAAAAGTGAAAAGCAGCTACCCTCTACTAATCAATCGCAAAAGTCAAAAAAAAGATTGTGTGTAGTCAACGAGATTCGAACGGTGGGGGGATGAGTTCTGGGAGGAAAGCTCAGACCGCCGGTGGTATATTATATATGAATTATTTATATACAGTGCTATTTAAAAAGTAAGAAGTAGAGAGTAAAAAGCAGCAGCTTTAGTTTTATAAAGTATTACAGGCTCATGCTGCAGTATATACATGTCTTATTTTTCTTTATTACATTATAATGCAATTTTATTACAATTCTACTATAATTCTGTTATTAGCTATAAGCTACAATTGCTGTTAAACATATTTTTACTGGTATTGTTTTTTAGTACTTTAGCAATTTTTCTTAACTCTAATTATTGCTTAGTTGTTTAAGCTTTCCTTTTAGAACTTATTTACTTGCTATTTAAATTTTGTTAACTACATATAATTTTTTTTGACTTTTGCAACTAATTAGTAGAGGGTAGCTGCTTTTCACTTTTTTAGAACCCTATTTTGACTACAATAACAACTACCACCTTTGACACCTTAAAAAATAAATTAAAATTACTCTTTCTTTCTGTCACCCCTCTGTATTAAGAAGGTGAGGTTGGCACGTGGCAAGTACGGTCATCGACCCCTTCGATTCATCTATCCACATCTCAAACTCTGCCTCAATCTGAATCTTCGAACCACAGGAGACGAGAATCAATCACGAACTGCTTCTGATTGCTTCGTAAATTTGCATGCACGCCAGCCGGCAGCGGAATTACATTATCACGCCTGCATATTTGAGAAGATGTTGCGTTACTTTTTTGCTTTCTATGAGCAATGTTGGCCTGTTTTCATACACTTCAAGGTAGTTACCTGGCTCCTGGAAGTCCTCTGGAAGCCCCAAAGGGCTACGAATAATCGCAATGCCACCATAATCTGTGTAAATCAAATGGCTTCGCATAACCACTCGTACAACGCATTCCGTCGGCGATATGATGGACCACGGGCCAAAGCTCTCATTACATATCCTCGATCACCTGCTTGCTCGAGACTTGTCTGTAATAGAAACTCGTCGCACATCCAAGGCCCAGGTTTGTGGGCTCGTGACAGTGATTGTTATGGGAAACAAGCGCCAAAGTTTTCTCTTAAAATTCTCACTTCTGCCACTGTTAGCACACTGTTGGTGGATTTGCAACGTAATTTGTTGTCTAGAAGAATAGCCACGATCACCTATTTTTCTTTACAGAGGCTTTTCGATTTATCACTACGGTCCATCGAACACGTCAAACCACACCTGCCACTGACCATATTAGTTGTTCACAGATTACATGATGTGTACACTACCACCTCCTGCAAATCTTAATTGCGTCGATGCTACCACATGTGGACCCATTCGACAAGCTCGAATCCGATGGATTAAATCTACATCATTATGCCGACGAGCATATAGGTTGTAAAATTGCGCACCCAGCTCATACTGCGCTGACGAAACTCACTTACACAATATTCGAGAAGAATCATCCCGAACAGTCGAGCAGTCTGATTCGTCATGTGACTATAGTAAGAAGTTTTCAGCTGGCTGCCCAGAGCTGGCTGAATACATGACATGCGAGCCTGAACGTTCAATTTTCCTTAGCGTGCAGAATCTACAGCAAGCAGAGATGGACCATCTCGAGTGGGATCTTCGTCATACGATGGATGGATAGCAAGGATTGGGCATCACTGCTAAATGAGCAACATATTGGGGCTGGTGTATGCAGATTACAACCAATTCAAAGCCAAGTCAATACCATAAACTTACTACACAATAGCTGTGATCGCTAGGGTAGTGCTGCTATTGTGGCATACACGTTCTCTCAGCACGAAAGAGTCATAGTGTAGATTGTGGTTATGACATTGATGAATTTCTCGATTTTGGGCAGTAAAGTCTATTATGCAAATGTCGAAAGGGTGTATATCTTCATTTGTGGTGTATACCAATTACACTGAACTAGACTAACACAACAAAGACTAATCACCTTGAAGGCTCTCCATCTTTCAGAATTCGATTCTCTCAGAAACTTAGTCCAACGATGAGCAAATGAGTCTTTGTACGCATACTTGGGTGGGAGTGAGCGTACTGATATTGCCATGTACTTATGGTCCTCACCAATAGGATCGAACATAAATCTGCAATCATTTTCAGATTTTGAGCGCGTCAGATCGAATTGTGTATTATGCACGCTTTTGTTTCATATCAAGAGTGAATGAGCTACGTCATTGGTCTTATACACGCGTTTTCACTGGTGATTGAGCATGACTGGTGAGTGAGCCTTACACTCGCTTCACGGAGGGTGGCACAAACTCATTTTAGACCCACTTTGATAGACTTTCCCTCTCTCTAACACTAACCACAACCTCTCACACCGCGATTAATCGTACTGTACTCATACTCCTAAGCGACAAAGGACTAAAACAATATGGCGACGCCGCCATTGGCTTTCAGCGATTTCCGACGCGTTTGCTTGATACCATGCAATGAACGCAATCCACCAGAAGAAGCTCTATGTCCGATATGTACAGAAGAGTACGATCGTTCTGATCATGAAGCAATGCGCATCACTGTCCAGCCACCCGACCAATGCAACCACGAGTTCTGTCGCGATTGTCTCAACAAGATCTTCTCCCGTCGCAAGACCCAAGACAACGCAAACATTTGCCCACTGTGTCGCACTAGGTGGTTCCAATCTGAGTACGAGAGCATGTCGGCGCGCAGCCGGCGCTTGGTAAACGAGACGACTAACACTCCTCCACACTACTCCGCACGTCAACCCTTCGCGACCCCAGATGCTACGGCTTCAACCTTCACCGGGAGAGATACACACGCAATACCACCCCCCGTGCATACACGCCGCCTTTACGCACGCCCTAGGCAACGCAGGCCGCCTGCGACTCAACCACCAACTCCGACCAGAGACACTCAGCATGCCTACAACTGGCGCACTGCGCCGCTCTACCTATATCGTGAAGTTCATGCTGCCATTGCTGCAGAGCGAGATGCAGCTGCGCGAACAGTGCCCCAGGCTGCGCCATCAAGACCAACCGAGTTCCCACATCTCAGTTATCCATACTCCGAGATGTTCCAGTTTGGTCAGCAAGATTCTCCAACTTCAGTGCCTTCGCACAGACCACAAGAGTCAAGTGGCCAGCCAATGAACAACCGCCCAGCGCCAGGTTTATCCAACTACCCTCCTGGTGAGAAAGACACCACGCATGGAAGCGAGCCGCTTCCTCCCCAAGAGGCCGAGCTTCAATGTCGTGCAGCAGCCCTGGATGCTCGCGAGGTACACCTAACACAGCGTGAAAGGCGCCTCGAAAGGGAGCGTCAAGAGCTACAGCAGCGACAACAGGAGTTCCACGCTTTGTCTGAACACGCTCGAACATTCCTGCGCAAACTAGATGCACATATGTAGCGGTTGCGGGATATTGAGAGGGACGACATTAGACAGAATTATGTCATGGGGATTGATAGGAAAAGAGTGAAAAGATTATTATGGAACATGCTGGATAAAGCCGAGGACATGGATGCAGGTGCTAGAAAGCGATTTAGACTTATAGACTGATCACGGTCTAATTCCACGACATGATTGATAGCAAATCGACATGCAGAGATCCGCAGCGATCCACAGGCTCAACAACTAGGCGTTTATGTTTTCGCAAAAATCCTGTATGGCCTTAAATATAATGAAAAATTCGTTGCAAGATTTGTGAGGTTCCGATCAAATCGTCCTATAGTAGTGTTCATATGCTCTTACTACTATCTCTGGGGACTACAGCCATGTATGTCGACGCAACTTCGACACATTCTCGCCTTCTTGTAGCCTAGGAGCTCTCTCTGCACGGCGTCGCTCGATTATCTGCGTCATTTGTGCGCATCGATCCTGACGACTTATCAGGTTGTTTACTACCTCAAGTTTCTCAAGAATTATTGATCAACATAGAGATGAGGACAATGTAGCGAGCTGATGACCGTTCGCTGGGGTTGGTTTTGCGGGGTTGTATTTTTATATATAATATCTTTCTAAGCGCCACAGTGCCATTAAGGAAGCTAGAACGCTGAAAGCAGAGCGGTGAAGCGGAACACCCATAATAAAAAATCGTGAGACATCATCTTACACGGTCGCTGCGTTCTGGCAGCAGCTTACAGGATGTTGGCTTCCGACGCTTTCGAAGCTAAGACGAAACCGATCTAGTCTTCATCGCTTGCGTTCTATCCCTGCAAGCACAATGTCGATCGCCTTCAACTTTTGGCGTCTGTTTAAGCCAGTCCAAGCATAGCACATCGACATCAGAGAATACAATTTGGCAACTATTGCAATCATCTCCTGGAAGCCTTCACTCGTGCACTTCCCAGAATGGCAGACTCAGTGGCCAACCCGAACCTTGCAGCTACCACACAGCCGGAAACATCAAACTCGTCAACATCGTCACAAACACCAAGTGCGCAGCCAGAGTCTACTTCGTCAGCGTCGTTTGCGCCACCTCAGGCATGTGCGCAATGCGGCAAATCCCCGGACTCGCTTAAGCAGTGCATCAAGTGTCACAGTGTAACGTACTGCAACAAGGACTGCCAAAAGGCGCACTTCAAGGCGCACAAGAAAACATGTCCCATCCTTGCGCAGGAGTATGTTAAATCGCATGAACCGAAAATGGCGTCAAAGTCTAGTGCAAGTGCGGCGGGAGGAAGAGAGAGGGGCTTGCAGAAGTGGCAGGTATGTTGTTTTACGTCCTATGTCCACGTTCAGTCTGGTACTAATAAATCGACAGTTTGATACCTGAGTCTACGTGAAGGAGAGAAGGGAGAAGTGTCTGGACGAGAGAAGAGCTGAAGCAGAAAAAGCCAAGGGTGGGCACTTGGAGAAAAGTCGGCTGTTGTAGTTCACAGATGCAAACAGCCTGGAATGGTTTTTACGCGTGTTCGGCCAACTCTTGCACGCAGGCAGGTGATGAGCAAGGGTGATTCGCTGGACTGATGCACAAGTGGATCGGCCGCACATTTGTAGCGAGCTTTTACTTTTGTAAAATATGGCTAGGATTAGACCTTTAGTTTAGTAGCGGCAAGACCGAGATGTGCGCAAACGGAAAATTCCGTGACGAGTTGCGCAGTGCTGATCATTGTCCAGCTTAATAAAAAAAAGAGAGAAGTTTTCCAACGCTGTCAATCAGGACTGCGCTAGGCAGAGAAAAGGCATGTCGATGGAAGCCTAGACTCGCATGGCCCCTATCCTTGTATGGCAAAGCGTGTCGCGACAGCTGTCTGGACCTGTGTGACTGCGGGTAGATAGCCTTTGAAGGCTTGCCAGACGATGCGCAGGGAAAGCCAAGGGAGTAGGGAGACGGGCTGTAAGCTCGCACTCAAAGTTTGATGAGTGATAATGGGCTGTGGGGCAACCTGGAGGTTTCTGCAGTTTGCCGGCTAGTTGTGCAGGGACAAAGATGGGCCGCGTTGTTATAGCGCAACGACAGTGCAGCCAAGCACATACATGTAAGCGCCGTATTCATGTACACTGGCGTGACTGGGTGGAGGACTAGCTGGGCCAGTCGTGCAGGGGAGGAATCGACCCACCGAACAGCCGGTCGACACACTCAGACAAGGGCACCGCGAAGACCGATGGACGGGCTTGATGGTGATGAAGCCAGGCTGGCTGGTATGCGGGAGCAGTCAGGCGATTCTGCTGGTGTTGGATTGCCTGCGGCCGGGGTCTAGACTCTAAGCCGAGGAGACCAGAAGACGCTAGTTTCAACCGCAGCGAACATCGGGTATTCACTCCGCCACGCCAACCCATCTCACCAAAGCCCACCCGCTGCGTTGGCCTAGTCTGCTGTTGCTTTCCATGTCTCGGAGCCAGCAACGGTCTCCCCCAGGCCTCCATTCACTCGTTTGCCGCCAGCCCCTTCTACCTGCCAATACGTTCCACGCGGCCGTTACTGCCGCCGCGGCGCTACCGCCTTTGTACCTGGACGCCAGGTCTTCCAGCCACGTCTCCGTGCGTCTGTTCATCCCACTTACCCAACATAGCGTGATTGTGCGCGTTGCCGGCAAACATCTTAGATCTCGCTGGCCATGATGACAGATCCCCAGTCTCCGCCACATCTGGTACAGCAATTCCACGCTGAGACTGCCCCCCCTCGCTTTCAGCAACACTCTCGCGAAGCGCTTCAGCCCAATTCCATCCCACCCACGCCGGATGGAGGCATAGATGCGGGTCCCTGCTCCGACATAGCGGTTCCCAACGACATCTCTTCGTTTCTTGACGCTTCTCTGCCGCAGCCTTTCCCGCAGCCTTCCGCCTTACCCCAGCCTCTTAGGACTCCCACCATCGAGGACCGACCTCATCTTGACCTGACTCTCAACCTGCCGCAAAATCAACTCTCGCTTCCCACGTCCACGGTCCTTAGAAGCACGCACAATTTGCGTCTCCCCTCGTTTGATGTACTGGGCATTGCTGCGCCCCACCCTGATCGTGTCCCGCCGCGAACACATCAATATTTCTCCCCACTAGGCGCTGGACCTCTCTCAAAGCCAGAGGATCCTCTCCATGCGCGCAGCCCACCACTCGACTTCTTTAGCCACGCCAACGGGGCCAGTCATACCCCCGTTACCAGTCCCAAGGCAGCTAGAGCCCGCGCTGGACATCTTGTGTCCACTCACACGCCTCCCTCGGATACGGAGCCGGGGACGATCAGTTGGGGATCCTTTGTGAACGTACGGACCGTTGGACTGGGTTCGCCTCCAAATTCTGAGCCGGGCGTGTCGCCAAACCTCCCCATCTCAGCCAGTGCGACTGCTCCCACTCAAGCGCCTATCGTCGTCCCGACTCTCGACGAGTTCAGCGACGCGCTTAGAATGGCAGCGTGGATAGAGGAGGCCAAACGCACCATCAGTGAGTACTTGTTGCACCCAAATCATGTATAGTTGTGTGTACTGAGCAGCTTAGTAACTGAGTCTGGATGCCTGGACTTGGATTCAGTCAGGATATTGTCCCACGCGCTTCCTTGCCCGTCGACATCAGGCCATATTTTTGGCCAGATAATCGCTTCAATTCATGACAGATCGTCAACGCAAACGTCGTGGATCAATGTATTCCATGCGCTCCCCGGCCGCTACACACTGATGGACCTGCCCAAGTCTCCACCATCCACCCCTGGTCCTGCTGTCGGAGGAGATTCATACTTTACCAGCAAGGTTTTTGACAGCGCAGTTGCTATTCCTGATTATCAGCTAGATTCGAAACTCCTGCCTCCATCGCCTCGCCCCGTTGTGCCACCTGGCAGCATTAATGTCTCGATTGTAGAGCGATACATCCCACCTACGAACACGAATGAATTTGCCGAGATGTTCACGTTTCGGGGTCGATCCTTGTTGTACGACCGCTTAATCGAGCTGTCTAGTGACGATGGCGTTCTTCTCTTCATTTGCCCGACCAAAGCAGGCGCGAGGACGTTCATGCAGCACTACCTTGGACCCATTCTCGACCCACTCTTGCGAACTGTGACGGTAGTCCACGATCTGCATTCTGAGCTGGGGAAGAGTTTAGGTCAAATGAGTTCAGTCAACTATCTGGACGAGTATGACCACCTGGAAGCGCAAGTCCGTAAATTTTGCGAAGCCATGCGTGAACGACATGGAAACCCTGAGAAGAGAGCGAATTACGAGGTCATTCATGCGGCGAAAGAGGAGATCCTAGTGCAACGGTCGGCATGGGCGGACGATTGGTGGATCAAGCAAGAGAAGCCTCGTGTACGGGACATCATCACCAAGTACTTCAGCAAATCGAAAAAACTTCCGAGTTCCGAGATGAGTGCTGCAACCTTGATCCAGGCTGTCCTGGAGGGGGTATCGGAGCGAGACTACTACGACGGTGAGCCCATCAAAGGCTTGGAAGTTGGTGTCTTCATCGTGAAGAAGACAAGGGCCACTGTGAAGGCTCAGAAATAATCATGACGAATAAACTTGCCCAGTGAAAGAAAAGGTTACTGGGCGTGAGGCAACGATGTCACGGGTGTACGAAGATCATGATCTCAGATTGCGATCATCTCAAATTTCGCATAGCATTGCGCGGCGTTAGCGGCATCGATTGAGGCCTGTCTGGAACAGCACGAAAGGAAGCGAGTGATATAGTAATAATACCCAGTAACGATCTTCAAACTTAATTCTGCCGTATATTGTAAGAACTAATTCGACTGCTTTTCTGTCGCAACGGCAAGTTTACCCTCGTTCTGCCAAGCCACTAGCGCGAAAAACTGCCTTTGGCTCACCTTCCGGGTCTCACCCTGGCTTCAATACCTTGTAGACGTGACTTTAGTAGCTGGGTAGTTACACGTTTCCAAAGAACGTAAAGACGCACCTCTACCTTCAAGAGCTTACTCATAGAGCGCGATAACTCATTACAGGTACGCGTTCCCGTTACCAATTTTCACGGCTTTAGTCTCTTTCGTCAGTCAGGTTTAAAGCTCCAGATCCAGAATGAGTATGAAAAGCTTCGCAACGGTTGTTTACTCATTCCTTTCAACAACCTTTTTTTTTCCGTTGAATCTTCAAAAGTGAACCAAGCAGCATTTGTCCAGAAGAGTTGTCTGACTTGGATATACTGGCAGCGCACATAACCAAGGTAAACCCGCCGCCACACTGATCATTCGCGTGATCATCGGATTCCTACAACTTCTAGCTCAAGAGGTCGCGCGAGCACCGTGAGACGATCAACATGCATGTAAGTTCAAAGGTCGAGACTCAAGCACAATCCAATCATGGGGCACAAATGTGACACCGCAGCCAGCCTTTTATACTCTACTCGGCAAATGCTCAAGGTTTTCTTGGGATCCTCTTGCGCCATCATCATACCGCCTACTAAGACACCTACTAGATCAAAACCCCCCAATCCGCCCTCCTTTCGAACCACGAAGTCCTCCTGCACCTCTGGCAAGAAGACGCAGAATATACGGGCGCTGACGAGACAGGTCGGAAACGCAAGAAACCGTCTGGATTGAACCACATGTTAAGAGATGTACGCCGTCCAACCCTTCCTGACTTGCCTCGCACAGAGAAGTAGAACTAACATCAGATAGGGACTAGCCTACCTACAAACCCCAGACTACACGACATCTACACTGGCAGACCAACATCCCAACCGGCCCATGACGCTGTACCGAGGACCAAACAGTCTGTTCCGCGCACTGGCTCCAAAGTACCGGTTGAACAAGGCCGAGTATCTCCAGTTGTACAACCTGAAGCCTACTACGCAAGTCATGCTCGAACTAATCATCGAAGAGGTATGTATCACTGCTGCCCCCACTATTCCTCTTAACCGATTCTCCCGTCTTCCATGTACTTCCAATCTTCGTGTCGACGATTGCTGACATTCAAAATAGGCGGGTACTCGTTTTACCGAAGACGAACTACATGATATTCTAACCATCACTCAACAAGTCTTCGACGAGGAAGAGGGCAATATACCAGCGGGAGTCGAGGACATGGAAATGCCGAAGATTACAAACAAGCTGTTGGGTGCTAACAAGAAGAGGAGAAAGGCTAAGCGGAAGGCTTGAACTTGGTACTGATGAACGTTGGAGGGACGTAGGAAATGGGGGATGGATGGATAGACAGACAAAGGGTTGGTTCGGTGACACCAGCATGGAAAAATAAGTCGCTGCCGTGACTACGAGAGAGGAGTCACAACTGCACGGCACATTCAATCAACACCTGTCAACGATAGATTGCCACACAATTATACAGCAAGCACGATTGAAGTGTGTATGAACATGTGATTGTATGCTACCAACTGGCGGGTATCCATCCACCGCATCCCCATCATGCAACGTAAAAGGACTTGGAAAGATAAAACTACAAAAGCCCGAACCCTCATGCGCCACTCGCCTGAACAAAGCAAGCTCAAATCCATGCAACGCCGTACCCTCTTTTGTAAGAACATGGCTACAGATACACAAGTCTCCGTGGGGTGGCGATGCATCTAGTCCTTGCTCTTCTTCTTTTTCTTCTTCTCTACCTTCTCATCACCATCGTCGGCTTTCCGCTTCTTGCTGTCCTTGGTCTCCTTTCCAGCCTTCTTTGCCTCCTTGGCAGCCTTCTTCGCTTCCTTGGCCTCGCGCTTTGCGGCTCGCTCTGCTTTTCGTGCCTTCTTGGCCTCCTTCTCCGCCTTCTTCGCTGCCTTGTCACTCTTTGCGACAGGCTTGTCTTCCGATCCGGAGTCTGATGAATCCCCAGCGTCGTTGGCGTCTGCCATCTCCTCGTCACTGTCAACTTCGTGTACCAGCTTCTTGGGTGTACCGTTGGTCTTGGCGGTCTTCGACTTCTTGGGAGCAGGCGCGTCAGCAGCCGGCTCATCGCCAGTGAGACCATCGGCGTCTGGGTTGTACTTTCGTGCTTCCTTGACCTCCCACTTCTTCTGTCCAAGTGTGGTCTGGTTTGCGTTACCGGCAGGAATGCTCTTGAGCGGCTTGCCCTCGAGGGCGCGTAGTCTCCTCTCAATGGTGAGACGTGCGTCGCGACCAAGCTGGGACTTCTCCTCTTCGGTGGGCTCCTTGGAGGTGTCCTCAGATGAGACGCCCCAGGTGCTGAGGGCGTCGACGCGTAGACCTAAGGCGGACTTGGCAGCGAGCATACGAGCGATCTTGCCCTTGTTCTTTCCAGTAGCCTGGCCAATAAGAGATGCGTGGTAGATAAGCTGGTAGAGTTAGTACAGGAAGAAAACATGGAGACTAGGGATACATACACCGTACTTGGGTGTATCGTGCTTGGTCTTGAGGGCGCGGAAGAGGGCCTTCTCAGCACCAAGAATTTGAATGGTAGAACCAGGCGACTTGGCGAGGTTCATGAGGGATCCACCGTGGGCGATGAGGCGCGCACCAACAAGCTCACCAACGAGAGCTGTCAGATTAGGAGCGAGGGCTTGCATGCGGTTGGACAGGTAGTTGCCCAGGTTCTGACGGTGCTCCGTAAGGTCAACAACCTGCTCAGCAAGAGCAGAAGTCGCTTCCAGATCTTCGTCTGTGATTTGAGTACCCATGGAGATTTCTGCAGCCGCCTTCACAGCCGCCTCAATCTCCTCGGGCAGAATCTCGGAGAGGTCACTCTCACGCGCCTTGGTTCGGAAACCCATCTTAAGGACCACACGGGAGTAGGCGAGGTTGTCATTGAGAACTGTTAAATTAGTCAGAAACGTGCCTGTGGAGTGGTAGGTGGCTGTAGGACAGAAGCTTACTTTTGGCGAGTTCTGGGAAGTGCCAACCGTACCATTCCTTGACTCGCATGGCGTAGGTGTTGAGCTGCTTGTCGAGCACATCGAGAGATGCGATGGACTGGATGATCATGGTGTCGACCTTGTCGGGCGAGAAGCGCAACTTGTGTCTGGACAGGGAATGTGCGAGACCCAGTCTGGTCGCGGCTTCCTCAGAGGGGAGCAGATGGGGAAGGAGCGACGTCAGGTTTTCGCGAATGGCGCGGAATACATCCTGAGTAGAAGAGTCTGACACTGTCTTCAGGGAGAGGCCTGGGAGTTGTGCAATTGAATTGGATAGTTTGGGGTCGGCGACGGCCACTTGGGACATGTTAGCTTCCCTACTCTCCTCACCATCTCGGGACGATCGTACAAGTAGCTTTGGTCTCATCCTTCAGATCCTCCAACAAGGACGACAGCATAGGCGTAACTTTTCCATCGTGGAGCGCGGCGGCCTGCTCGAGAGCGTCGACAGCGCTTCCAAACTTGGCGAACTTCTTCATCTTCAGCTGCTCGACGAGGCTCGAGGACTCTTTGCTCTCCGAGCCCAAGAGCTTCTTGTCCTTGGACTTGAAGAGGACATAGCCGGCTGAAGTCTCCGAGAGGATGAAGAGACCCATTTTGCGAGTGGTCGGTCGTGGGATGGGTCCAATGGCGGTGGCGAAATGCAACTACCCCCGGTGGTGAATTTGGACGTGGTATGCGAAGTCGCGATGGGAGTTGTCGCAAGCTCGAACAGTGCGGAATCCCAGCTCGAACTTTTTCCTGCGCTCGGGCCAGCACGCCAACGCTAACCCCGGAACGTGCAAGCGTGGTTTCTGGCAGCTAGTGACGAACGCCAGGCACATGCAAAGCGAACCTTGGAAAGCGACTCTGACGTGTCTGGGCCATTGAGCTTGTGAGGACTGCAACCAACTAGTCAACTCCCAAAGCAACACTGCCCGCCATGTCCTCTGGCGGCGAGCGAAAAGTCTCGGGCTCCCTGAACCGCAGCACAAGGGGCGCGACTCCACGCCTTGCTGATCTTGGAGAGTCACCACGAACACCGCTTCTACGCTCCATCTCGTCCACCTTCGCCTCGCCCGGTGGCTCCTTCCGCACCGAAGACGAGTATGTCGTCATACAAGTCGGCGCTCGATTTGTACGCGGCGGCTTTCCCGGCGAAAGTGCCCCACGATGCACCCTCCCGTTTGGGCCCGACGACCAGCGCAGGGTGGGCGACTACAGGCAGTGGGACCCCGAATATGCGCACAAGAGAAGAAAGCGGAAGCGGGACCAGGATTGGGGCCAGCAGTATGAGCTCTACCGTATGGACTTGAGCAAGGTCGACTTGGGGCTGGTGGAAGACAAGTTTGAGCGAGCCATGAGAGAGGCATACGGCAAATACTTTTTGCTTGACACAAAGCCACGCCGAGTGCTACTCGCAATGCCGCCCCGTATGCCGCATGCACTCATGTCGACGGTCCTTGATGTGCTGTTTACGAGCTTCCAAGCCCCGAGCATCACCCTCATGTCCACTCCGGTGCTGTCAACAGTGGCAGCGGGACTGCGATCAGCGCTGGTTGTGGATATAGGCTGGGCGGAGACACTTGTCACTGCGGTATGCGAGTATCGTGAGGTAGCCGAGAGACGCAGCGTTCGAGCAGGCAAGCTGTTGAGCGAGGAGATGGCGAAGCTACTGAACGCCGAACTTGATGACGCTGAGCCGAGCGCTACCAAGGCAGATGTGTCTTTTGAAGAAGCAGAGGAAGTCCTCACGCGTGTCGGATGGTGCAAGCCCGTTCCCAGATCGAATCGAAAAACCGTCTACTTTCCCGCACGAGAAGCGCCTGTATTAGACGAGTTCGAAGACGCCGTTGAGTCACCGCCCCCTACCGTCACCATACCCTTCCCGAAACACACACCTCCTACCGAACTCACCATGTCCTTTGCATCACTAGCCAAGCCCACCGAGAACGCTCTTTTTGCACCAGAGTTAGCCATACACGAGTTCGATGACGAAGACCTCCCACTGCATCACCTCATATACCGTACCCTGGTTCAGCTTCCCGTAGACGTCCGCCGACTTTGCATGTCGCGCATCGTGATAACAGGTGGCGTGTCAAACCTGCCCGGTCTCAAAACGCGCATACTGAAAGAGTTGGACGCTCTGGTACAACTCAAGGGCTGGGACCCAGTGAAGAGCTATGGAAAAGCAAGTGCACGTCGTGAAGAGAAACTGCGAAACCAAAGGGAAGATATGGAGATGCGCCGACAAGAAGGCGAAGATGTGTTTCCGTCATTGCTCGATACAAATGCGCCGCCTGTTCAAATACCCGCAGCGCTTCAGTCACCACAAGAAGATCCCATAGATACAAAATTCGCTCAGATGGCCATCCGTGACGGTCCACCGCCTACTAGCTTGGTTGGTGGCATTATCAGAGGTGTAGATACGTTAGGTGCGTGGGCAGGTGCGAGTCTGATAGCACAGCAGCGCATCAAGGGCATCGTCGAAGTTGAGCGAGAGAAGTATCTCAAAGATGGTTT
This sequence comes from Alternaria sp. 'sect. Undifilum', assembly GCA_024321975.1. NCBI lineage: Eukaryota > Fungi > Ascomycota > Dothideomycetes > Pleosporales > Pleosporaceae > Alternaria > Alternaria sp. 'sect. Undifilum'. The sequence continues at coordinate 3,482,400 of JAJJZI010000006.1, forward strand.
GCAGGGCGCCACAAGGGAGAAAGAAGTCTCTGTCATCGCGCAGAGGCAGAGCATGGGTGCTGGTCTTTCCACCAAGGGCGGAGAAAGAGCTAGCTGGACATTAGGTGTGTGGGCATAGGACGTGAACCTGCTGTCGTATTGTGCACATTGTTTCTTCTCTTTTGATACCCCATGAAATCTGTCACTTTTGCACGTCCTCAACGTTCAGCTTTTCATGTCCCCTCCAATGTTGTCTTCGATGAATCATACTACAATCATCACAAAAATGGCGCCATGACACCAAGATTGAGCATTGGAAGCGTCCAATATCTTGAGCGACCTAAAGTGATCAGCATACACGCCGCTTGTCGATGTTCATTTCGATCATAGGCCTCAACACAATTCAATTCTCAAACGTGACACTCCAGGCTGTTCACGTTCGCATGTGTGCGTAGATTCAAATACATCGCACTGCCAATAACGGTATATCGCCTGCTCAAACACTGCGTGGCTTTACCTGCCCAACGTATCCGGACTACTCACAGGCTTCGCTCATGGGGCAATAAGGCAACAAGGCAACTAGACAAGTGCGCAAGTACGCAAATATGCAAATATGCATGTAAGCAAGTCTGCATTCATGCAAGCCAGCCAATCTCGCGCCAAGTGGTCTGCGCACCAATGAGGGAGTGCACTATGCCGGCTTAAAGAGCTCTCCTATCCCCTCAAGGGAAGTCCTTCAAGTTATCCTATAGTCCTCCATTAGGTTTACACGCTTGCACAACCATGGACGGCCAAATGCCGGAAGGTCCTCCAGATTTCTCCAACGATTTTTTTGGGTTTACGAACTACACTGGAGCCCTCCACAACCACGATCTCGACTTTAATCCAGATACGTTTCTGGAAGCACAGTCCTCGGGAGAGGACGAACGATTTACTTTCCCACAGGTACATAAACCCATTCGCATTTCGAGCAATATGCATTACACGTCATCTCACACATTTGTAACTGCAACATTGACCATCTCTTGCAGAAACTTCGCCTTGCGACATCTTGTCTAGAAACTGGTATCGGAATCCAAGTTTGGGCCTTAGAAAAAGCATGGCCTGGCATATGTGAAGAGTTATTTTGGTTTGGTCTCATGCACCCTGGCATCATCCATTCAGCTACAATTGAATCTATCGACACCATGCATGAGGCGTGGTGAAGATACCAGCAACCGAAAATTCGACTGTCCTGTCTTCGTGGCAGAATCCCGACATGGCTGGCCACGTACCTGTAACAACGTCCAAAGCCCAAATATGGCAGAAGTGCGACGTCATCTGACAGCATGAGCGGGCCGTAGATACGCACCTCAGTTAGCGTTTTTGGAGCTTTGTCCTACATGTAACGAGGATTTTGTCGACAGAGATGTATTTCAGACTAGGCATGGCTACAAAGGAGAGCTTTGCAACGCTCGCCGACCACAGCGCAGAGGGGCCAACGCACGAGTGCAGTGGGAACTGCTGTACCGACAAGTAGAAGCAGCGATGGCTGTTCAGCGTCTCTCATCACATAGGAATTTACTTCCTCTCACTGTGGCAATGGAACTGACGTTGTAGTCCAAGAGCGAGTCAATACGGACCCTGCACCATCACAAGCGGATTTCAATCTTCGGACTTTACCTCTACAAGATACCCACGAGCAACCTACATATCAGCCTGTGGACGACCACCAAGGCCAAGCTATGCCTTATTTGACACCGTACCAACTTATTGTCGACTCAGATTCGGATGAAGGAGAGATGGGGAGAAGTCCACACAACGTAAGTTCTTGGTTAGCCTAGGCATCTTCCTGTCTGATTGATATTGTTAGTAGACATCGTTGTCCTCTCTGAGTGGTCTTGAACAGCCATTTTCGAGCAATGTGGCCGCCCGTATACCCGAATGGCAGTCTTCATCGTCAATTGATGCTCAGAGACAGTGTTTAGCGCAGCCTCGGAATAAGGAGCAAGCGAGCCGCACGTCACATTCGACCAGACCTATGCAGAGTCAGGTTCGGATGAACCAACTCGATACTTCAACGTCACAAAATGTGCTTCATACTGGTAGAGGCACAAACTACTCCATTACGAAATTGAATTCGGGCGCTGATTGGGAAGACCGTATGGAAGTCGTACGTATGGACGACACAGCTGGTTGCGAGACACCAATCTTAGACCATGGCCTAGAATACGACAATCAGGACTGGCAACCATCAGATCAACCTTCGCCCTGGTCTTTTCAAACCATAATCCCAGATATGGTATTATTCCCGCCATCCTCGTCTATAGAAACGCCTCAAGATGTCTCATCTTTCCATGTCAATCTTGAGCGCACGGCTACTCCACTTCCCGAACCAGATCGCGATACGCTTCACACACAACTAGACCAAGGGTATTTGCTGCCCCCAGGACCGAGACCCTTTACCCCCGACACAGAGGCCGACATCACCGAGCCAGAAGATTCACCAGAGCTACACTGCGATGTGGAAGGATGCAACGTCAACTTCCGTGGACCTTACAGCAAGGGAAACCTCGCGAGGCATCGACGACTAAAGCATGTTCATATCCAAGGCCAGGAATCAAGGGAATACAACTGCGAAGAACCAGGTTGTTCAAAGTCGTATAAAAGACAGGATGCGCGGGTCAAGCACTACCGGAAGCATCATCATCATCTTGCCCTTGGTCCAGCGCTCGTTCGAAAGAAATACAGAAGCGTGTAGCTATTTTTTTTGATGATTGACACACACTGCCTATTATCGACATCTGTGCTCGACGTTGTGCAGTCTCAGTCCCCACCCATGCAATCAACCTTGCCGCGCCGCATTTTCCCGCTTCAACTTCTTCCACTAGTCACATGGCCGCAGATATCTTCTACTAGCATTAAAGTTACAGGATTTAGTTGAGCTTGTTTTTACCGTTGGATTTCCTTTGTATCGTATCCAGCATATCATGGGAGTTCAAGCAAAGCACTGGGTTCATTTCACATCGATATCCCCGACATGTGTCTCATTCCTTTGCTCCTAAGCCAGATGTATGGCGATTCTATCTTTCTTTGCTAACCACTCACTAGTATTCTGTCTCGTTGTTTCAAAACTCTTTACTTGCTTAGCTTAGTAGGGATGCGTCTCCATGATCGAGGCCCAGGTGCTAAATGGGTGACTCGAGTGAAAGTACACGAGCATAGTACCAAAAAATATCGCTTACAGTTTATTATATTCAATCTCCGCAGATGACATGTGTTCCTTGATCAAAAGCGCAATGATGTTTTGTGCACAGTTGAACGGAATTCATCTATAGCCCCCGTGCAAAACCCCGTCACGCACTCCACACTACCAGCCGACTGCACTGTACCGCCGTGACCGCACTGCCAACCATTCGGTACCCCACCGCTAGCACCCATCTTAAACCTTCTCATTCCCCCCCCCTCACAACTCTTCTGCCGGCCGGTAAGAAATCCTCCATTGCGTCTTCTGCTTTTGCAGCGAAGACACAGCAGAAGCTTCATTCATCAGCGACGAAGGTGGATTCGGACGGGGAGTTGAGTTGGATTTAGATGTCAAGGGCGCGACAGGGATGGGGCTATTGCTCATGTTACTCATTTAAACGGTGATGTAGTGGTTTGCTCGAAGGGATGAGGGAGGGAATCACTTGTTTTAGGTTGAGAGCTGTGGTGAGTGCGTGTTGTGTTTAGACCAGAGAACCCACAAATGCTTATAGAGTATTGGCGTGGAAGAAGTTGTGTGGTGCATCAATGGTGGTAGCACGGGGTGTTGTGAGAAGAATCATCGCATGGGTGGTAGGTACCGTGAGTGACACGTGCACAATCTGATGCGGTTGGGATTAGTTTTGGAGGATTCACTAAATGTAAGCTAGGCCACCTAGTGTTGGGCCAACCCAGAGGTGGGCCACCCCACCAAGATTGCGAGTTTTTTTTTGAAGCTGTACACCTCCACCACAACGTCGTTAATATAGATAATCGTGAAGCCGCAATACAAAACGCTATCTGCAATCTTTAGGCTAGTGTTTTTAAATCCTAGCGAGAGGCCTGTCGCGCCTAGGGCGTGCCGCAATTAACTCTACAGCACCGCCTCGCTAGTTGCGCGCCTAACGCGACAGCTTACTCAAATTAGCAGCAATTATCTTTAGAACAAGAAGAGTTTCTTGTTAACTAAGTTCTTAACAAGAATCTACGCGCTTAACTGCCTACTTACTTACGTATACAAGAAATGGCAATCTAGATCCTCTCTATAAATAGTGATAACGCGCTGCTAGGCTAAAACTAGGTTGCTAGCTTCCTCTGTTGTAACCTACGCGTATACTTAATTGTTAGCTAAAAAATTAAGGCCTTAAAAGCAATTGCAGCTAATTCTAAGTTAATACTTAAGTTTCTTAAGTTGTACAAAGCTACTTAACGCTGCCTTAATATACAACTTCGCAATATCTACAACGTAAATAAGACTAAAATTATGCTTAGAGTATGTAACAATTTTTGCGTTATTGTGTTAGCTTCTAAGCATAAAGCTTATGTTAAATTACTAGAGAGTTGTAAGTAGGTTACAATAATTAAGTGTGTCTTAGCTAATAGGCGTACGCTCTGCCTAGTAGTAATTTTTAAGAGAAACTACGTCCTTACAAGCTAGTTTTAATTGTAGTTATAATCTTTGCCTAACTAGCTTTTTATAACTTTTTAGAACAGCTAAATAAGTAATAGTATAAGTTTAAAGTAGTTGTACAGCGTTTTCTTACTAAAAACTTTACTATTGCTACTCTGCAATTGTCTACTAATACTTAACAGGCATAGCTTCTATATTAATATTAAGTTTATATAGAGCTGCTACAGCAATAATGTACACCTACTCTATCTCTTAGCTTACGCCTCTTACTTATTACAGCTGTTAGACCTCTTACTGTTCTTTATAGTTAAAAAGAGCTATTATTAATAAGTTAGTAACCTTGCAGCAGTTAGTAACGCAGAGCTAGTTAAGAAACAACACTTTATAAACTTTTATTACAAAGCTTAATTGCAAGGGCTTACTAAGTAAGTAATACAAGCTAGATAGTAAGCAACTAAGATAGCTCTATATAACCTACTGTCAGAAGGCTTGGGCAACCTTGACGATATATACTATCCTGCACAATGATCAGTAATTCACTAATCATATCTACCCTTTTGGTTGTTTGGCGTAGTGGTGCAGGGCTGCGTTCTGACACCTACAAGTTGTACTATAATTAACTGAACTATAAACTTGCTTAGTAACTCTACTGTGTTCTGCGCACTAAGATTACAGTACAACAGCTGCAGTTACAACACTAAAGCAGTCTTAGAATTTATATAAGTTAGGTAAAGAGCTCTAACGCTTAGAAAGGCAATTACAAGCTACTAAGGCAATCCTTACTAAAGTAGGCAAGGCTATATTAAACGCTAATACTTAAGCTGCGCAGTTATATACAGATAATTTAAAACTACAATACTAAGTATGTTAGCTTATAATACAAGGGCTAAAAGCACAAGTTTTACTAGACCTAAATAAGAGGTTTACAAACGTAGAAGCGATTAAACTTACAATAGACGCTGCAGCAGCTAAAGTAACTACGCAACTAGTAAAAAAGCGTAGCAAGGCAGTTAAAAAAGCTGCTTTACTGTCTAATAACTGTAGTTTTAATTCTATATACTTAGAATAGCAAATATAAGCTGTTTGTACTATTGTAATCGCGACTCCAAAAAAAACTCGCAATCTTGGTAGGGTGGCCTACCTCTGGGTTGGCCCAACACTAGGTGGCCTAGCTTAAGTAAGGTAGGAATTTGGAATGCGAACGAGATGGATATGAAGTATGGAGATGGAATGTATGCGAAGTTGGTAAGGGAAAGATGGCATGAAGATATGATTGAACGGAACGAAAGAAGTGGAGAATAGTGGAGGGAGGAAATAGAATAACAAAAAAAGGTAGGATGAACAACGGAAACCAGTCAACTCCCCATAACCACATCCACGGTCAATCTAGAAAGAGTCTTTGTTTTTGATTCATATCATATCATTTCATTTCATTACATTAAAGCGGGAGGGTCTTTCTTACTCAACCTCTTTCCCACATCCTCACAGAGTTAGCAACCGCCTTAATTCCGAACATTCCCCCTAATCTCATCATCACCACCATGGTTCTTGATATAAGTCTGGTTCCTCTCTTCAGGCGCACCAACGCCTCCGTCAGCAAAGTCGCCCGCCTTGGTAGGCTGACCGTTGGCTTTGATGGAGCCGCCCTCGTCGAGCGGGATCTCGCGGTTGTTGCCTGCGCCGCTGGCGGCGGAGCCGTATTTTACTTCTGCGCCAGGGAACCTGCCCTCTACGTTTGCGGTGTCGACGCCGGATTCGGTGGCTGTGGAAGGGTGTGGGTTAGTTGGATGGTTGTTGGAAGAGGAGGTTTGGGAGTAGGCGGACGTACTGGAGAGACCAACGTTGTGGCCCTTGGTAGCGCTTTGGCTGTTGAGATCCTGCTCAGCCTTCTTGGCGATCTCGTTGACGTCGGTGTTCTTGTATTCGGCAGACATTGTGACGTGTGTGTGTGTTGTTTGAAGAAGTCTGGAACTGGGTGGTTTGAAGTGTGTGTTTGGAAACTGAAATTTGGGGTATCAAAGAAGTTGTGTGTTTGTTATGATGGAGATATAGGTCGAGAAGGGGATGTTATAAGTATTTTGGACACACTGCTAGCTTCAGAACTCATCGATGATGATGAAAGAGTGGAGGACCCTTATGATGTCACGACGACCTCATAACAGCGGGCCGACACATAAAGGCCTTTTCGCGATTTGGAAAAAGACTTGCCGATTAGTGAAGGGGCTTTTGAACCGGAACTTGGAAACTGTAGGGGCTGATTGGTAAGCTTGCTGTGGTGGTCGCGTGCTGGGTGGGGGTGTAGTGTAGACATCCAGGTACCGAATCCGAGCCATGACGAAACAGATCGTGCTACAACGCACCGCACGCTGGGGAACGAACATTTTTGCCAGCACACAGAATGATGCATTCATACCGATATGCACACCTAAGTACGCCGGCCGTCGTTTCTCATAAAGCATGAAGTTCGTCCCTCATGAGCCACTCAAGACTCGTCTCAAACTTCATGCCAGGGAAACAGTGTCGAAGGCCGCTATATAAACGCCATGCTCGCAGAGTGATATATGCGCATGTAGGAAAGCGAACGAAGTCCATATAACCAATGAAAAGTTTTGTGCACATCCCCAACATTACTGCTCTTCCTACTCTTCATTCAGCAAACGTCACATGCCTAAGAGGTGACCGCTGTTGCAAACTCCTGCGTGATTGTTGATGAGAAAGAAAACGTGCGTCCCCCTTCTGTCCATTACTCTTGACCCAGCTGTCGACTGCAGTTTGTCTAGCGCGATTGAACATGACGCTGGGCTTGAGATTGTTCGCCTAGAAAATCTCGGAATCGAGACTGGTACGATAGCTCTGCAGAGACTCTTCATCGTCTGTCGTACTTGTCAGTAACTTTTCTGAGCCTACACATCTGGCAACACAAAACTTACCAGCAACAGGCTTTCTGCGAACGACAGTATCCGAATGTTGCAGCGGACTCTGTGGCTGCGGGCTCTTGCTGCCCATGGACCTGGGACCCGTGACTCTGCGCTGTGGGCTGCTCATACTAGCCTCGGAACGAAGGTACTGGCTGCTCGGACGAGGCGAGGGTGTGGGCGTCATCTTTCGCGTAATGTCAGCAATGTTCGCCATCTTCTGAGGCGTGAACTGAACTTACACGATGGCCCCGGTCAGTCTCGAGTGAATAACGCACCTCTGCAATGGGTGCAAGCGGTGTCAAAGCACCTTGGCTACCAAACTCATTCGGAGAGCTGTACATCTGCCTCGTCTGGCCGTAGCCGGCAAGCAGCTGTGGCGGGGGGATGAGCGGGCCGTCGTCTGGGATCTTAGGAGGCCGAGGTGGGCCGGCTTGCTGCTCCGAAGTAGAATGCTGGCTGTAGCTATCAGATGAGATGGGCGAGAGGTTGCCGGCACCCTGTTGAGCCGAGATACCAGACATTCGGTTCCGCGCAAGCGATGGCATGCTACCCCACTGATCAAAGTCTGGAGATCCTATGCTTGAGCGAACAGGATTGTAGATTTGCGCTTGAGTCTCCAAGTTGTTCTGGTGACGACCAGTTGGCCCGGGCCGCGGCTGGGGATGTTGCAGGTTGAGCGAGTTGCGATGCGCCTGGTACTTGGGGTCTTCCATCTTATATTGATGCTCTTCAGGGATCAGAGGTGATGGAGAGCGTACAGAGCGTGCAGAGCGGATTGATGCCCGCTCTTCCCGAGCCAGAGAAGTGTCGGAGCGAAGCCTATCGTCGGCATGCTGCTCATACGGCTCTTCGTCATCATAGTAGTCATCCAGAGAGGAAGATCTGGAGTGAGTGGAATGAGGTCGCCTCTCTCTAGATCCGCTGTTGCGCGGCAGACTCTCAGGATTGGTAGAAGAGGTTGTCTTCGACCATCGAGAGATCTTGGGGATACCGAAGATGGACGATGAGTTGGATTTGTGCTTGCGCTTCGGTGTTGTCTCATGGCTGGATTCTCGCGTGGTCCTAGAAGCTTGTGGTGGAGTTCCTAGAGACCCACGCTTTTCCTGGAAGGCTTCCTGGGTTGGCGTTGTCATACGCTCCGTGTTCTCGTAACGAACATCACGTTCATCATACTCTTCGTCACTCTCTTCTCGCACAGTGCTTATGCGGTTCGTTGGCACAACATCGTAGCCAGAGTGAAGATCTTGAATGCGCCGTGATGAAGAAGGGTTAGAGAAGTAGCCCGACTGGTCAGGAGAGGGCGCGGTATTGGCACGACCCTCTGGCTCATAGCCGGCGTCGTCGCTCGCTCGCAGATTCTCGTACGAATTGAGACTATTCGTCCTCGCCTGCTGATCCAACGAAAGCTGGTTGACTTGCTTCAAACCCTCGACTTCACCGAGCAATTGAACTAGCATTTGCTCGATGTGCTTGATGTCGCCATCTCCCTTGCCAGAGCTCAGACCCTTCAGAGCACGCCTGAAGACGCTCTTCTTCTTAGTTTCAATGTCATCGTCCGAAGATGAGCGGTTGATGCGAGGTGGTGTCACGGGTTGGGGACGAGGTCCACCCAGGATCCTTTGCTCCGCGAGATTGACTCGCTTGTCAGTGGTGTTTATGATCATAGTGTCTTGAGTCTTGATAAACTGCTTCAGGTCGTCCAGCTGATTGCGCATTTCCGCGGCGCTTCGAACAAGGGTCACCAGAATCTCTGTGTCGCGTGCATTACGCTGGGCATCGCGAACCGTGAGATGGTCCATGAGCGCCACAATGTCCTTTGATTCGATGCGATCCATACCTTTACCGGTAGCTGCGTCGTAGAGAGGCGAAGTCATGCCGTGTGAGTTGCCACTGACGTGTCGGTCATGTTTGGCACGAGCGGCAAACATGTCAGGACTGCCAAGATCCGCGCCATTGTACTCATCGCCGTACCCGTCATCATCAAAGATCTTTGAGTGATTGCGGTTCTGAGGCGTGTACGCTTCACGTTGGTTAGCCGACTGGTAGCCCTCGTCTTTCCAGCCGGTCTGGCCTGACAAAGGAGTGCGATTACTCTGCGCATAGCCTGCCTGCTCGTATTGTTGCTCACCTGGATAGGGATGATCGTATTCATCTTCTACGGTGGCCTGGAGTCGTTGATCGAACGAAGCCGAACTTTGTTGCTCTTCTCTTTCATAAGCAGCGGCAGCAGCCATGGCAGCAGCTCCGGCTCCAGCTCCAGCTCCAATTCCAATAGGACCTTTCTTGAACGAGGCGGGTGTACGCTCTCGCCCTTCTTGTCGGCTTAGCAGCTCGTCGGTGCGATCATGGTAACCATCTCCTCCACCAATTGGTCCTTGAATGATCGATGGGTTGGTAGTCACATCTGAGTCATCGTCTATGCCGTAACCAATCTCAGGCATCATATCGTCGTTACCAACGGGGTAGGCGCTGTGATGCATTTGAGGTGCTTCATCAATCGATTGGGCATCCTCAGACTGCGCAATGCTTTGCCTGGGAGAATTCTCGCGAGCGATATTTTGATTTGGAGAATCTTCAGCACGTCGTTCATGTGCCAGTGCTTCGGCCTTGTCGCGAATGGCGGCCCATCTCTGGCCGGCAGGAACTTCGTCGGTTTGCACGTAAGCTGGGTTAGTGCTAATCTGCGACAGCATGCTCTTCTTGAGCGGGCTCGAGGCCATTGACGATCGAACACTGATGGTAGATGGGTCATGTAGAGATGCGACAGCTGATTCTACCGCCAGTGGTGTATGAACGTATTCGGGATTTGAGCCGACCTTGCGAATGTCTTGGAGATCACCAATCTTCTGCTCTTGATCAAGATACTCTACACCCGTGCTGTCATCGGTATACATTGTCATGCGATTGTAATTCACGGAGCTATCCTCAAGTTCTCGCCGGTACATTTCGTTCTTCTCGTGGTTGCGCTCAAAGAACTCATTCGTGTCCTTGGGTGTCGTGGCCTCGTTCAGGATAGACTTCTTACTTTCGAGAGTAACGCCTTGGGGTCGTTTGCGAGTACGTGCCGCCTTGGTACTAGCTGTTGAGTCCATTGATGCAATAGAGAGGTTGGACTCGCGTCGCTCGAACTGATGGCCAAGAGAAGACACGGAAGGTCCACTGCGGATGGAGTGAAACCTTCGTGGTGAGCCTGTGGTCTGCGCATCCCCCCGATAGCTAGCTTCGCTTTGTATCGGGCTGACAGTGTCCTCACGCCTTGATTGCGTGTCACTCTCAATTTCATACTGCGAAGCTTGAGGTTCAGATCGCTCGATGGCGCGGGCTTTGGCTGCAGCTGCAGCTGACAAACTAGCGTCGGTGACTTCTTTCGAGCGGGAGGTGTAGCTGCGATCGCTCTTTGGAGTAATTGTGCGAACTTCGTTGGTAGGTTTATTGCTGTGAGAAGTGCCTAGCGTTTGCTGAAGCGCATTAGGAGATGTGCGGGTCGGCGTGCGTGGAGACGGCGAAATGTAACCGCGAGAGACCTGTTGCAGAGGCGTCTCAGCACCTGTGCCTGTTATGCCGGTGCTTGTCGATGACCTCGACTGCGGTCTCTGCTTGGTCTCTGTTTCGGCAGATAGGATGGAGTCGCGAGTGAGCTCGGATCCTCCAATAAGCTCGCTGTGGTTGAAGGGTAGAGGTGGAACACGTTCTTTGACACGAATTTCCTCATGTACACTTTCGGATACGCTTTCAGATCGACTGCTGCGAGAGGAGCGATGCTTGCGATGTTTGCGCTCTTCCTCCTTTTCTTCCCGTGAAGTGTGGTGCTTGAGAGCGGCAGTGGTAAGGCCAGCTCCAGCAAGTCCTATGAGGGCAGAATCCCGTTGAGACAAGGTCTCTTTGTCCTTGCTCTTTCTCCGGTGAGACTTTTCGTCACGGGTAGTCGACTCTGCGTAGCTTGAGATGGAGCCTCGACTGGATCGTCGCTCATTCTTGCGACTTGATCCGCCAGTTAGTAAAGTCCCTGGATCGTCGCCATCTCTGTTGAGGACGACCTTGGGCTTGTTGCTGTGGAGTTTGGGCGCGCTCGAGGATTTGGAAACACGGCGTTTGGATGGTTCGCGAGAACGGTCGGACTCGATAGTTTCGAATGTGGCTATGCTGTCACGATTGGCGCGGTCGTACTTGTCCATGTTCCTGGAAGTGCGGTTCTCTTCTTTGAGTGCATTCAGCTCGGGGAGAATAAGGCGCTTGATGGCATCCTCGACTGTGGCGAGTAGTTTAGGGTTGTTGATCGAGGAAGTGCCAGAGACGCCAGAGCGACGGTCGGCGCTGGAGGAGAGCAGGCTGGATTCAGTGCCGCTCACTTGGTCGACCTCTTTGCTCCTTCTACGGTGCGACTTGCGTGGCGAGGCGAGCTCGTCGTCTCGCCGCCTGGAAGCCTCTCTTGACTTTGAGGATCTGTCTTTGGACTTGGATGTACCACCGCCTTCTGCGGCCTGCTGCTGCAGCTTCTCCATGACGCGCTGTGTGATGCGGTCTTTGCTGAGACTTCTGCTTCGGTGGTGGCGGGGTGCTTTGAGGGTGTCTTGGATGGCCTCTGAGACCATGGATTCGGTGACTTGGTCCCGTTCTAGGCTTCGGCTCCGGCTCCTGCGCCGCGCGGGCGGGAGGATCTCTGTTTGGCCGGTCATGCTGTCTGCGGGCATGGAGGATATGTCCGAGGGCATGGGGAGGTAGCGTCCGCCGTCGCTAGAGACGTCGCTGTGGTCGGGCAGTAGCTCAATGTCGACGGGCGGAAGGGAGGAGATGTTGGAGAGGTCGGAGTAATCGACGGTGGCGCGGCGCGTGTCGTAGAGCTGATCGTGCGACTTGCTGTGGAGCGAGATGCGCCGCGAGTACGAGGCGGCGTGGGAATGGCGCGTGGTCTGGGTGATTTGGACGTGGTCGCTCGCGGTGCTGTTCCTGCTCTTGCGGGAGGAAGGCGTGACCCTGACGCGCACACTGGGGCGCGAGCGGACTTGGCCCTCGGTCTTGCCTGCTTCAAAGTACTCGATGAGCAGCGACGTCTGCGAGGGGAACTTCTTGTGCAGGACGCGGCTGCCACGGGGCTTGGTGGGCGAGGTGGTGTTGATGGTGATGGGGGTGCCGTCTTCGGGGACGGAGTACGAGGTCCTGTCGGTGCGGTTTGAGACGTTGGTGTCGACGTCGTCGGTGTGGTTGTTTTCGTCTGCGGAATCGAGAGTCGAGGGTTCAGTAGGTGCCGGAAGAGGAGGTCTGTCTGTATCTAGAACCATCGTAGAATCTGAACGATCCTAGAAGGCGGGGTGGGTGGCGGAAGACATGCCCGGCGCCGTTTTCCTCGAGGACGTTATAGGAGGGAGGTGTTGTTGTTTGAGGTGTGGGTGCAGGACCGCAATGTGGCTAGTCCCACGTTTGCGCGACCTGGATGTTGCTGGTGCGGGTGCGGGTGCTGGTGCTGGTGCTGGTGCTGGTGCTGGTGCTGGTGTTGGGTGCTGGGTGTGAGCGCGAACAGCGAACGTGGGTGTGAGAGCGAACTGAGCGCGCGGGAGTGAACTGGCCGCGGGCGTGAACCAGGACGTGAGGTCGGCTAGCTGGTGTGCAGTGCGTGCGACGCTCTGCGACAATGGCGAGCTGGGCGCCGGCCGTCGTAGCGAAGCTGTGCCCGTGGGTGTGAGCAGCTGGACGTGCTACCTGAGTATGTCGTCGCGGGACTCACCAGACCAGACAGCGCAGACAGACAGCTCACGGCCGTCTCGCGCGGGTAACAATGTCTCTACAAGCTCCGTCCGAGCTGATGGAGAAAAAACCTGGGAGGCCGGGCTGGGTCAAGGCTAGAGAAGAGCAATCCTTGTCGGCGCTAACACGGCCGAGGTGAGGCTCACTGACCTCGTCGATCGATGGGGCTGGATGGGATGATTAGAATACTGTGTAGCCTGGCTTGCAGTACTACACTGTAGTCGAATAGTCGCATGTGTGCATATTACGTAGAGCAGACAGACATGCGACAGGTCGCGTCGGCTCGCTGGGCTGCCCCGTCGATAGACGTGCATCATGACTTGTCCCTCAGCCCAGCCCAGCCACCCACCCGCGACAAGGCCATACAGCGTGCCTGAAGTCCCTCGTGGACGCCGTTGGCCATGCATGCACCGCAGAGCCAAACTCTGCCCTCCCAGACAAGCGCCCGACGAATGCCAGCCTCTGCCGTCCCTCCACCCGGCTCCTCGCAGCAGCAAGAAGGCTGGGAGCAGCAAAAGCAACCTCGTCGCTAATTCTATTCTTACCCCCCCCCTCCCGTCCCGCACCGACATGGACATTATTCAAATCAGGCTCTGAGAATTTCTAAGGGGGGGGGGGTTTCCCTGCGCTGATTTACTCCAGACATGCACAGCCTACAACTCACCGCCAGACTGTCTACAACGTCATGTAGGCCGTCCCAGTTCTACAACCAGCTAGCTTCTAGCACCCGTGTCGTTACCAGGGGTGATTGTGCCGATTCCCCAGTAGGCGGACGCATCCGCTTGCCTGTCTAAGCGACGTCATTGGCCTGTTCGGCTCGACCACTTGCCAGCGCATACCCTATACAATCTGCCGCATGGCTTTGAAGGTAAACTCGTAGGGCTGCGCTGCCCTCAGACGTCCGTCAAGTAATATGCCAGAAGTGCGCTATGCTAGAGAATAACATCCCGAAGGATGCAGATTTGGTGAACTGGCAGTTGGCGCCATCAAGACAATCTTGCTCTTCTGCTGCCTCAGTGGTTGCCGCCCCAAATGCCACTAGCGCACACCGGTTTCGTGGCGTCGCACTGCCAATTTTCCCACAGACACTCATTTCGCCAAACTACGTTTTGTACCTAACTAAATTTCATGAGGCCATCAAGTTTGCAAGTTGCGACATCTGAAATGTTACTGACGTCCTCCTGGGTGCTCGGTTAGATCATGCATGTAAAGCTATAAACCCTATATCATTGCCCGAATGCGATTTTGTACGCCAAACTCCCCTCAATGCCCTTGAGCTACCATCTCAGAACCTCTTGCCTCCCCTCATCGCTCGTCGTCCCTGCTGCGGTTGGCTTCCATATGCTCTCCGTCCCTCCACCTTCTTGTCGCGGCTCAGACTCGCTCCAAGACTAATGTCGATGCGCGGCGGCGTTGAGAATCCAAACGACTTGGCCACCTTGACAAGATCCAGCTTATGCACATCGAACACTGAGCGCAAGCTATGTGAAGCATACGACTGGAGGTAGGACCGGTAGCCGTCCTTTGCACTCTTGTTGAGGTAGTAGTTCTTGTTTATCAACGCCTCCAGTTGTGACTGGATGTTGAGAATCTTGTTGGAAGGCAGCTCAAACTCCACAAGAGGCACGCGGTTTTCTTTGAGGAGCTTCAGGAATCCAACCTCGGACGGTAAGAGGAACATCAAACTTCTGCCTTTACCGTTGGCACCTCGAGCTGTTCGACCGACTCTGTGGATGTAGTCTGCAGACATGTCAGTGCAATTTTCTCACATCCCATCGCGCATATTCAAAGCTTACCTCGCGGATCATCAGGTGGGTCGAACTGAATGACCCAATCCACCTCAGGAATGTCTAGTCCTCTTGCAGCAACATCGGTGCAGATGAGCGTGCCGCTCTGTGCATTCACAAACTCGAAGAAGCGGTTCGTCCGGGCTTGTTGCTTGATTTTGCCGTGCAGCCCAAGCACCGGCAGGTCGATGTAGTTGAGCAGTTCGCTGTAGAAGTCGACTGATGCGCACGAAGACAGGAAGACAATGACCTTCTTCTTCTGATGTTTCTTGAGAAAGGAAAAGAGGAGCCGGAATCTGGTGTCGGAATCGCATAGAACGTAACCCTGCTCTAGTCCCTGCACCGTGCTGTGCTCGGCTCGGTGGTCGACATTGATATAAAGCGGGCCTGGCTTGAGCGATATCCTTGCGAGATCTTCAACCTTGGTCGTCTGCGTTGCTGAGAAAAGCATGGTTTGACGCTCCGTAGGCAGGATCTTGATGATCGACCTCATCTCGTCTTCGAAACCGACCTCAAGAATTCGGTCTGCTTCATCGATGATGAGTGACCTCAAGTTCTTGAAAACGAAGCCTTGTGTGTTGTGTAGATGATCCAGGAGACGCCCTGGAGTAGCGATGATCAGGTTCAAGCCCTTCCTGATCTTTTCAGCTTCTGCGTTTCGGTTTGCACCGCCAATGCAGATGCCAAACGTCTGGCTGTGGGATTCCATGAGCTCACGTGCTACGCCGAAGATCTGCAACGCAAGTTCTCTTGTGGGCGACACCACAATGACTCCAGTTCCGTTGCGCGGCTTGAAGCGCAATTGTGAGAGCATTTCAATTGCCGGGATGAGAAAAGCCAACGTTTTTCCACTGCCAGTCTTTGCCGCTCCCAGTACGTCCCTTCCAGACAGCAGAGGTGGTATAGCCTTCTGTTGAATTTCTGTCATGCTCTCGAAGCCCATGTTCTTGATGGAAGACATGGTTCGCTCGCTCAGGTTAAGCTCATCGAATCGCGTTGGGTTCGCCGAGGGCATAGTCGTGCCTGAGGGGAGTTCGAGAGCGTTGCTGCCCGTTCCAGAAGGAAGTTCGGGAAGCTTGTCATCATCGCCCTCATCGTCTTCCTTGTCGCTGTCCTCGTCATCGTCGTTCTCAGCACTGGCCTCGGCGACAACCTCTTCCGCAGCCTTCTCATCTTCTTCCTCGTCACTTTCTGCCTCCTCGGAAACATACTCCACAACAGGCGCTGCTACGACGGCTTCCTTGCCCTTGCGCGCCTTCTTGCGCGCTTTGGTAGAGTCTACGCCATTATGCGCTGGTGCGGCCTCTGCTTCAGCGCTCTTTTTGCTCTTGTGAGACCTCTTTCTCTTATTGCCTGGCTCGATCGCGGCGGGCGACATGGTATATCGTGTGTCTTGGGGGCTGGTGCAATGGCGCGAAAAGTTCGACTTGAAGCGCAGCGTCTTGCCAAAAGTTCCAGGACCGAGAAATAATTATCGCGCTAGAGGTCCCTGGCTCAGCGCACGGGCCAATGTTACCGGCTTGCATGATGTCCACACGAACACACACCATCTACGAAGGAGCTCGTTTTTAGTGTCCCCACTTCACTTGGGCGCCCATCAAATCAATGAAGCAACAGCACAACGCACTTGATTTTGAAGCTAAAAAAGATGAGGCTATTCATTTGTATGTAGATGTATCGATAAAGCGATTTTTTAGAGTTGCGCCTTACCTATAAAAGCTGTTTCTGCCCTTATTTTGCAAGATCCTGCGCACCACCTAAGGAACCCTTATCACCCACCTATTAATCGCTTCAATAGGCATAGCCTCCCACTTAGCTTCCTATTGTTGTTAACACTCCTCTAGTGTACATAAAGGAGTGAACTACTTCGTTACATGACGTCGTATCTATAGCTAAGCGTGTTTAGATGCGTTTACATTTAGGCTGTAACCTAGCTATGCTATCTTCTTAACCTTCTGCACTTGTAGGTAGTTATTAGCAATGCAAGAATTATAGGAAGAAGCTTTGTCTTTAAGTAATAAGCATAGTATACTATAGCTTTAGAGTAAATTAATTTATAAAGCGACCTTTTTAAGAGCACCTTTACAGTGGCAATAACTATCTACACTACTACAAGCGCAGATACTATAATAATAGTTATATTTCTTAATATGCTGAAGCTTTCTTGTAGTTGCCTTAAAGTTTATATTAAGCTTTTCAAGCTTATTAAGCGCTACGCAGGCTTTAGTTTAAGTATAGTTTAAAAATACCTGCATTGCTGCATTCTCTAACGCTAGAAACTTCTCTGCTACCTCTTTTTCCTCCTGCATCTTATAAAAATATATATAACAAAGTCTTTTATAGTTGTATTAAAAAGCTTTAAAGAATTATATATAACACTTGTGTCTATTGCGGTCGTAGCAGACGCCGTTTTTATAAATCTTATAGAACTCATTCACCCACCGTTCGAATCTCGTTGACTACACACAATCTTTTTTTTTGACTTTTGCGACTAATTAGTAGAGGGTAGCTGCTTTTCACTTTTTTGGAAACCCCATACTGACTACAACAACAACCACCACCTTTGACACCTAAAAAATAAATTATAAATCTTATTATCACGAGCCTAGGTTCTAATTATACCTTACTGCTCTCCTACTTAGGCTAAGGTTTTATTAGTAGATACAACATAGCAGAAATTAAATTTAAGTTTATTGCTAACTTTATACTTATTAAGGTTGTACTTAAGAGCCTATATAAGTCGCTTGCGGCGTTGTAAAGATATTAAAGGTAGCTTCTACTTTAGCTTTTAACAGCTGTAGCTAGCTTAATACATAACATTTTGGCTTCAGCCTTTTAAGACAACCTTTTAATGTGACTACACATTTTGTAGACACCTTTTTAGTAAAAAAAAGATTTATTGCTAATAATAGGTATTAAGGCTTATGCCCCCTTGTTTAGTATTGCTAGCACGCAATTAGTGTGTCGCATATTTAGACAGAAATAAAGAAAAGCAAGATAAAGACGCGAATCGCCTCCTAACTTAACACGCCCTATCCTGCCTATACTACCTACTTATGTTAAGGCTTTACTTCTAGGTACTCTTAGACAAATTAAAAAAGCAGCACTATTATTACTTTGCTTTCTAACTTATACATACAATGATAGAACGCCTACTTCTTCTTTCCTACCTTTTTTTTCTTTATTGCTATTTTAACATTATACAACAGCTAGCCTAACTAGTTAATAATTTCTTTACTTAGCTTATGCATGATTAATAAGAAGAGAAAGATATTAAAGTAAAGTATTTTAAGTACTTTGCTAGTATTAGTAAATACTTTGTAGATCTTGTATTCCTTTTACAACTAGCTAAGTTAAGCTTAATATTCTTTTTATATATAAAGATATCGCGGATTCTAGATTTATTTATAAAAGATATAATTATAAAGTTTTAAAGAGGCTAAGTTTATAGATATTTAATAAACTTAGGTGTCTACATAATTAGCTTAAGCTAGACTAGTTTAAGGGCTAGGTGTACAACAGGAAAGCTTCCTATCTTTAGATAAAAGTTAAGGTTAAAGAGATGCTTATTATAGAGGTTGTACGTTATTACAGCGTATTATATGCAAATTATTTATATGCGGTGCTGTTTAAAAAGTAAGAAGTAGTAGGTAAGAAGTAGCAGCTTTATAAAGTATTGTAGGCTCCCGCTGCGGTACGTACGTGTCCTTTCCCTCCTCTATTGCATTATGTTGCAATCCTATTGCAATCCTACTGTAATCCTGTTGTCAGCCATAGGCTGGCAATCGCCGTTAGACACGTTTTAACTAGTGTCGTTTTTTTTTAGTACCTTAGCAAATTTTTTAACCCTGATTATCGCTCAGTGGTCTGAGCTTTCCTCCCAGAACTCATCCACCTACCGTTCGAATCTCGTTAACTACACACAATCTTTTTTTTGACTTTTGCGATTGATTAGTAGAGGGTAGCTGCTTTTCACTTTTTTGGAACCCCATTTTGACTACAACAACAACCACCACCCTTAACACCTTAAAAAAAATACATAACATTTTTAAACGTAAAAATGCTTAAATTAGGCGTAATAGCATAAAGCTCTTTATATTCTATTACTTGCTATAGCTCCTGTTTACAGTAGTCGCAATCTTGTGTTGTAATGCAGATAATCTTATTTTTCTAATTATTGCTTAGAACCTTAGGTCTTTTACGCTTAATATTATCTTAAAATAGAACAGAATTTTATATATTAAAGCCTCTGCTTTCTGCCCTTTCTTGTATCTTTTTCAGAAGCTTTGATATACCTAAGCGGTCGCAGTAGAGGGCTGCAGCGATGGTGTGGTAGCTGGCATTTCTGAGCAATGCTGCATTAGCGATAAACGCACGCGTTTCTGGAGGGATTTTAGTACAAGAAGTTTTAGGAACTTAAGTAGTACGTGTATCTTTATATTTAAAAGGCTTTCTACGGTTTAAATCCATAATTTTAGAGTGTTGTGGTGGTAAAATAAGCAAGAAGCTACATAGTTGGGATGGCAATCGGCATCTCGGTCCGTCCTACATAGCCTTAGGCTGATACAGGACGTAAATGGATTACCTACCTACCTATCGGCATCTCGGTATTTGGGTGGGGACACTAAAAACGAGCTCCTTCGTATAACTTTGCTAGCTGCACTTTGTCAAGTGTTGTTTAGTCTAATGAAAATGTCACAAAGACCATCTATATTGTCGCGGCTTACCAACGACGCAAATATTTGAGGAGCTTCTACGTCTCCGCCTACCGACATTCAGGTGCAAAAATGCCATAGGATCCATACGACGCGTGATATATACGATGATTCTCAACGAAGCTCGTTGTATGCGGACTGACACATATGTTTGTTTCTGGCCGTTCGCGTGTGAGCAGCCTGTACTGTACCCTGAGAACAAGTTTTTGGCTCAAGCCTATTCGATTCTCTTTCCATCTGCATCGAATTCGTTCTTACATGTGCGCTAGAACGTCATACAACACACTCTTAGACTAACAAGGAAATGATGCAAATTTGCATTACCAATCAAAGCGGAATCGCGCGACGCCTTATGTATGGGGCTGAGCCCTGCTAATGGACCATTTACAAAGCAGCTTCAAGCATCTTGACCACCTCAGTATCTCAAACAGTTTCGTAGCACGTTAAATTCGCTCAGTTGATAATTCGTTCAGTTGATGATTCGTTCATCATGACCCCTAAAGTGTTCCTGTACGTTTTACGCATCCGTCACATGCTAGATGCACTCCTAAGTTACCCATAGTACAGGAGGAACAGGCTACATTGGTGGTTCCGTCCTGCACACCATTGTAACCGCCCACCCCGAATACTCCATCACTGTTCTGTTACGCAAGACTCCCGATAACTTCAAGTCCACCTACCCCAACATCAACATCATCACGGGCGACTACTCAAGCACCGATCTCATCGCCTCAACAGCCGAGAACAACGACATTGTCGTCCACAATGGCGACTCGGATCACGAACCTAGTCTCAACGCCATCATCAAGGGCTTACTCCGCCGTCCAACCCCAGGCTACCTCCTCCATCTCTCCGGCACAGGAATCGTGTCAGATTGGGCCGATGAACAATACCTAGGAAAACTAAACCCAAAGATATGGTCAGACATCACTTCTCTGCCTGAAATCCGCCAGCTGCCCCCCACTGCACTACACCGCAACACTGAAGCAATTCTCCACGATATCATTGCCAAACACAGCGATAAGATCAATATAGCAATCATGTGCCCACCGGATATCTACAGCAAAGGCAAAGGGCTGGCAAAAACACAAAGTGCTTTTATCCCGTTCTTCGTCAAGGAAGTGAAGAACATGGGCGGTAAAGTAATTTACCACAATGAAGGCACGAACACGAGGAGTTGGGTGCACGTCGACGATTTGATGCGTCTGTACCTGCACGTTGTCGAAGCCGCGGCCTCCAATTCCACACCCAAGGACTTCTTCAACGAGAATGGTTACTACTTTGCTAGTACGCAAGAACATTCTCAACTTGATGTTGCGAAAGCGGCAGGAGACATCTTGTACAGACACGGTGTTGTTGAGAACCCGGAACCTGTGCAGATTAGTCTGGAGCAATTAGACTCCATGGCTAATATTCCAGGTTTTCCCAAATTGGCCAGATATCTATTTGCGAGTAACTCACGCACTAGGGCTGAGAGAGCGGAAAAGGCTTGGAGATACAAGGGTGAGGCATCGACCTTGTTGGAATGCTTGGAGGCGGATATACTGGATGCTGTACGTAATTGAAGTTTGATTAGTAAGACGTTGGTGGGCACGACAGGTAGGTAGGCCTACATTTAAACGAATAAGTAAATTTTCGAGAGAAATTACATGGGGCTCAAATGTTACCCAGACCCTTTGACGCTCAGACTAAAGAGAAGATATCTTGTATCCAAACAGCATCATCTGAATGCAATCATCGCATGCGGCCATCAAGACCCTCGAGGTCACGCTCCAGATCGCTTCCATTCCATCCACCCTGGTTGAACGCTTCTTGTGGCCTAGGGTCTTCGTAGCCGGCGCGGTCGTAGTTGTTGGGTATTGGGACTTGCGGCGCCTGGTTCGCCCCAGCGCCTGCACCGGGTTGAACGCGGACCATCTGGCGGAAGCGGCTGACTTCATCCAGAATCATCTTCTTCATCTCCGGAATCTCTTCAACGACCTCAAACTGGAAGTCGAATGTTGTTGGGCAGGAAGGCTCGTCGGAGGCATCGTGCCAAATTTGCAGATACCTGTGCTCCAGAGCTTCCTCAACTGAGATACGGCTCGATGGGTCGAAAGCGAGCATGCGGTCGAGCAAGTCGAGTGCGTCCGGGTTGGCGTTCCTGAACAGCGATTGGAACGAGATCTTCTGCATGTACGGTAGATTGCGAACGTAGTCCTGAGCACGAGGCGAGCCGATGCGCGAGAGCGTCTCCTCGTTTGGTGTTCCAAGGTAGTGCAAAATTTGGTTCAGTTGGTCGACGTAGTCGCGGCCCTTGAAAAAGGGCTTGCCTCCGAGCAACTCAGCAAGAATGCAGCCTACTGACCACACATCGACTACGCGAAGTTAGCTCTGGCTCGAAATGTGGCATGTCTAAGCGGGGTCTCTCCGTGGTTGCGCAGACGCCGAGTTTGCATAGTAACCAGAGGAAAGAGTAGCTACTTACTAGCTTTTGTGTAGCTCTGGAAACTCAACATGATCTCAGGAGCTCTGTACCATCGGGTAGCGACATACTCAGTCATGTACCCAGCGTTCTCCTCGGGATCCATGGAGAATCCTCTTGCAAGACCAAAGTCGCAAATCTTGAGCTCGCAGTCGGCGTTGACAAGGAGGTTACCAGGTTTCAGGTCGCGGTGGAGGACGTTTGCCGAGTGGATGTACTTGAGACCGCACAGGATCTGGTAGATGAAGGACTGGAAGTGGGCATCGGTAAGCGGCTGGCCAGAGCGGATAATAGCTGCCAGATCGCACTCCATGAGCTCTGCACCATGTCAGCACCTGGTTATCAGCTACTGAAAAGAGAATGCATACCCTCGTAGAGGTAGCACTCGTTGAAGTTGTCCGGGCGGGGAATGTCCATGTCGTAGAGGCATGTTATCTGTACGACAAGATTTAGTACCGTGTTGGGCGGGTTCCTTCTTGGAGCGGGTGTTTCTTACGTTGCGGTGGCCTAGCAGGTGTTAGCAGTGTTGCAGCCGACGGATGCAATGTAGACCTGCCTCTGAAGTGTTGGAGCAGCTTGATCTCGCGCAGGGCACGCTTCGCAAGGATCTTCTTGCTGAAGACGTTGGTGACCTTCTTGATGGCCACGCCCTCGCCCGTCTGGTTATTGGTAGCCGCACTGGAGGGCACAATCAGCACTGTGAATGCGTCGCGCCGTCGCTCGAGTTGTACCAAACGATGCCATAGGCACCCTGTCCCAGCTCCTTGGTCACATTGTAGCGCTCGTCGACGATAAACTCTTGGTTGAACACCTGCGGCCTGTAAATAGGCATCTTCGGGTCTAATTGGTGGATATTACGCTACCTTGAACACTTTGCGGTTGGCGAGGTCGCCCATGGTGGCAGATGCGGCGGGGTAAGAGCGAGGGGTAACCAAGGCAAGCTCTTTCTTTTTCTCTTTCTTTTTCTTTCGGAAAAGGAAGTAACGATCGAAGTGATTACAGAAGTCAAGCAGCAGAGAGAAGGTGCAGGCGGCAGGCGGAAGATGTGTTATAAGGCTAGGCGCGCGGCCAACGTGATGACTGACGGGAGCTGCTTCAACACAAAGCGGGGCGGCGGCTCTCGAAACCGGGCTGGCGGTGGGACGGTCAACGAAGGCGCAGAGTCTTCACCGGGAAGTTTGAAGCAATAGGAAAGCGATTGACAAAGTGACGATGCAGAAAAGCGGTCGTCCTGTGCCTCGTCGCGGCCTCCGTGCGGGTTGTGGTGGGGGTGGTGTCCAGTCGCAGCGCATGCGAGGGGTTCAACTTGGCCGCTTGCGGCAAGGCGCTGCTATAGCCACCTTCCTCAGACCGCTTCGCCCGCGCCGCTGGCTCTGCCCTACAATCAGGACAATTGCCCGTTGCAGGCCCATGACCATTTAGCCAGCCAACGGCCAGACCGGTTCCCTACGAAGTAGTGCGGTGCACGTCAATCACGATCAACGCATGAGCCTAGCGCTGCGAGCAGGTTGGTGTGCATTTCCGCCGCACCGACGTCTGGCATGCACGTGAAAAGAGGGTATTTTACAGCATGTACACTAACAAAAACGTGGCTCGACTCGTGTCTACCACGTGCCTCCGTCTAGATGGGTATTCAGCCTCTGGCATGCAGAAAATCAAGACCGTAGCCTCTCAAACGCCATATCCGTGGTAAGTCGCGAAGCCAAAAGACCCCCGGCCAGTTAGGCCGAACAAAGTAAACGCCATTCGTAAAAATCGCTAAACAACCAGCTTTTGTGCCTCATGACTCGTAGGAGAACCGCCGTCGGGAGGTATCCGTAGACCCTTCCAGAGGCGAGACGGGGGAGAGGGGATCGTCATCCGATTCGGTGCGTCTTCCATCGCGAGCACGGTAGGGCGGCAGTTGAAAAAATGTGTCCGAAGCTTCCAGGAGCGCTCCGTCTCGGGGTGTCCGTGGTGTGATGGGCGACACGTTGTCAGTCAGAAGTCGGTCACTCACCATCGACACTTTTGACGGAGAGACCGCTACGAGCCTTTGCGGCTCGTCATGTGCCACGGGTTTTGCGTCTGGCGTACCGCTCGGATCTATCCCGTTGTATATCCTCTCACGTACCACCATTGATTCCTTTTCCGACAGTTGACGACCGCCTGTTTCTGGAAGTACAGGCATGTCTCCAGGCATCTCATAAATTTGGCGCTCCTTACCATCTGCCTCATGCACTGGCAGTGAATCCTTCGCTTTTGTGTTGGAGCTCATTTCGTGATGTACATGAGATGAACCAGGCAGCTCAGCTTTCGGAAAGACAGTCATCCCTTCTGTACTACTTCGTACCGGAGAGGTTGGAGCATCCTCCAAAACGGGTGGATCCATCTTGGTGACTGCAGCCGCAGCGACTTCGGCCTCGTGTTTCGCCTTGACAGCCTCTAATTTGCGTTTTTGCCGCCGACGCCAAAACCACCAACCGATTGCGCATAGAACCAAAGCAACGAAAAAGCCACCCCCTACTGCAATACCAGGGACTGCCGCAGGCGACAATGGCTTTTTCTTCGGGGGAGTGGGATGTGGAACCGCATAAGTAGGCGACACAATGGGCAGGATTTTTGGTGCTTTGCCGAATGTCCAGTCAACAGCTGACACTGTAAAGTTCTGGCGTTCCCAATCTACAATCAAGTAGGCTTCCTGCAGAAAAGTCCTGCCAAGTACCCACTCGCGCGCCTCGCCACCTCGCCGAATAGGAAAGTACCTTGTCTTTTCTTTTAATCCTCTGTAAGGGGGGGTTGCCTCCAAGTCCAGTGCCGCGTAAGGCAAAGTGATCTGTAAAGTGGCATCGCTGCTGTACTTCTGGCCGAGAGCAAATGTTACACTGGGGTTTTGCGCAAGGAGGCTCCGGTGAAGAGTGTCGTCCACAAGGTAGAGATCGGTCGCATCATCGTACTGTAACCCAAACGCATCTTCAAAAGCTTGGCATATCTCAATTGGCAAGTAGAGTTCTGCGATGGTCGAATCGATGTACATGGTAACATCTGCCCGCTTCATAAGATCGATGTCTCCTTTCGACGTGGTATTCGCCGTGATGCCGACGACACCAACCACCAGATCGCGCTCATTGTCCGGTGCGAAGATGAAGGTGAGATCGTTGGGAATGAGGCGGGAGGCATCGTAGCCGCCAAGCGTGAGACTTCCGAGGACGGTCTGGTCACCTATACACACGAGTCAGTGACAGCTAAGGGGCACGCGGAACTGTCTTACGGTACTGAGCGCCTGCAGTGTAGCCAAAAGACAAACTAGGGATGCTCTTCTGTCCGAAGAGAGTCGTCATGTAGCTCGGGACTGGCTCATCGAAGACGGAGAAGTTGGTGGACTTGGAATGCACGCCTATATGCCCGAGCCAGAAGTTGGCCGTGACCAGGGTGCCGATGGTGGTGTTCTGAACAGAGGGCCCCATCTCCCCGGCCCTGCCCAGACCCACCGAATCGAAACCGTACAGTCCATTGCCGACCAGTCCGAGATACTTCTCGATCCAGAGTTGATAGAAGCCCTTCTGCTGCCATGTTTCCGAGTTGCTGCTGTTGAACAAGAAACCGCGGCTATTCTCACAATCTGAATCGAAGACGTTGAGTGCTGTAATCTCTCCAGTCGTGGGGTCCGTGGTGTTGGAGATGCAGGCCATGCGATTGATGGCCCATATCTGCTGGCTCGCAGTCGACACAAAAACTCGTACGCTCTCCCGGGGCTCGCCTATGGCCAGCGTGAATGTGTTCCATGCGCCATCAATTCCTATCCAGTTTTGGTCCGGCGCAACAGTGACGGGTGCCGGCACCGAGGCGATGCCGGGCAGCAACCTAAAGTTGGGCGTGTCGGTGATGTTTGTCTGCACATAGACAGCGGCGGCAAGCAAGGGCAGGAGCAGGACGGCGGCGAGGAAGGCGCATTGGGAGGTGTGGAAGGCGCGATGCCCTCGCAAAGGGACCATGTTCCGTGACTAAGCGGCGCGTGGAAGGAGGCACGACTGGGGCCACTCAACCTCGAAGATGGCAGCGAGCAGCATCACCAAGGGACATTGTCTATCCCCGCCAGCGCCACCAGAGAGGGCAAGAAAGAGAAGACGGCGCGGACAGCATGCAAAAGCACTCTCAGCCAGCAGTCTGGAGTCGAGCCAGATTGGCCGGGTCCTGGCATGGCAGCCGGGCGAGCAGGCCAAGGCATATATTGCACCAGATGCTCTAACGAAGTTTGTCACTTGGCTACGACTCCTTTGGACTTTGACGTACCCGCCATTCGCTGTGGATGCACTTTTTGCGGGAACGCCGCATCCGTCGCTTTTCTTGAGAGTCTTCTGCTGTGCGCCTTGATCATGCCGCTTCGATGCTGTACCGCAACTCCGTGAGACGGCCATTCTCCTCCCGTCGCTTTCAGCCGGCATTCTTCCGCAGCATCATTGATGAAGGCACCTGAGTGCCGTGAGGCACCCAGCCCCTCGTTTCATCCTTACACCGATTGGCACATGTTCGCGCGATCTGAGGTGGGCCTCTGGATTTGCTAGAGCACCCGTCTGCCCTGGGCTTTGGCCACTCTGGCATCCGCTACCAACGCACGACGCACAACGCCCAAGCCCGGACTTCCAGACAGCCACCCCGAACGACAAGCTTGGAAGTTGAAACAGTAGATTCTAGAGCGCCTGAGCGGCGCGTTCGCTTAGGTTCCCTTTCTTCAGTCTGGCAGATCGGCGCGCTTGCCAGGAGCTTATCAAACGATCGTCAAGCTCAACAGGACAAAACTACGAGTGTCGAGCCGGCGTGCGCTGTCCAGAGTGCTGGTGCAGATGCTTTTTATGCATTCCTCCTGCATCATAAACATGGCGTATCATTCTCCGTCAGAGCCTCAACAATGTCTGCATGATAGGCAATCAAACCTTCAGCGCGAAGAACAGAAAGGGATGTCTACTAAGGCTTGGAGGCGTGTCGCACAGATACAAGCAATCGCCCATGCCGGGACAGGCAGGCCGGACTTTTTAGTGGCTCCGCCTAAGCCTCAGGAGAACCGGAAGCAACCTGGTGCAGTAGTTGGGTGTTCTACACCCATGGACCTGCGTGGCAGCCGAATTCAACGTGGTAAAACGTTGGCCCAAGCCACCATGCTCTGCGATATAGGGCCATGCTATTGGTATGCGCCTGAAAATCACGGTCACGGGTGCCATCAGCCTCTGATCCCTGTCTGAAATAAGAGGGAAAAAAACGTATCTAACGTAAAAGTAGGTGTCGGACTTCACCTAGAGGCCTAGTCTAGCTACCTCCCGTGCTGATCTTCCGAAAAATACGCATGTCTATGCTCGGGACCACGCCAGTGGGTGCCGTCAATAGGGCAAAACGGGCTGACCCGCTCACGCAGATCGTATATCCACCGCTCTCTCGGGACAACTTGAGAGCACGACGTTCGGTATTTGTAGAGTGCTGCTCACGCAGACACTGTACAGCCGTCATGTTTCTAAATCGCTCGCTTCTCGCAGTAGGCCTCGCTTCGTTTGCAGCGGGGGCCGTGTTCCCTCGTGGTATAGCCAATTCCCACTGCGCCTCGCGGCTCTGAATCACCGCATGCTAACCAAGCCGTCAAGCCCTATATTCCAACGTCATCCTCACATCGACTTTACCTGTATCTGTTTCGACGCTCACAGCTACCCACACAGTAACCCTGCCGCAGAGCGTTAGCAGCTTTGGTACAGGGATTTCTAGCGAGTATGAAATCCTTCTGCCAACCGATACGGCCACCACTAGCCCACAGATTTCTTCTGTTCTGCTATCGAACGCCACCTCGTCGGACGCTCTTAATACAACACTCTCGCAAGCCCAACCTCCACCGCTGGCAACTTTAGAGGTCGGCCTGTCATCCATTAATGGCACAGCAACACATCAAACCCGCATCTCTAATGCAACATGTACAATCAACATTCCCAGTGCGAGCGTGGATTACTGGTTCGGCCCAACTTACAGCCAAGTGGTAGGAATCATGACAACCGAAGCATCAAATTTCAGCAATGCCGATTCGTATACCCTTGTCGCTTACACGACGTCGTTTGATGCCTCTAGTGCGTTGTTATCAGACTTTGTGTGTACCTATAGCACGTCATATTATGCCGAATGGGACTTCACGCTTACCATGTGTGAAGAGTATACGGCAAGGCCGAATGCGGCTACCACGTCTGTTGCCTATCGGTCTGCAGCCTACTCACCCTTTCCCTCCGGAGGTGTTATCCCAACGTCGGACGCCGGACTGTACGACCTCTACTATCCGGAGACCTTTCCATCGGCCACTGCTACCATCAACCTAGGGCCGAACACCACAATTGTTCAGACTTCTGCGACGCCGTTTGTTTATTTTACAGCTTATGAGGTCGAATCAGGCAACACAACAGAGACCGTACAGCTGCGATCCTCACAGGTCTATCCCTATTGGTTGAAAGGAATTGAAGAGGAAAGCACAGTGACGGGCCCGATACCAGATGGCTTTCTCGAGCGGATTCCACAGGCTGCATGTGATGCCGGACAGCTCCAGGCCGTCATAACTGTTCTGATCGTTGTCGACCTATACTATCAGAACTGGCCTGGTATTGCTCCGGCCCTCATCCATGCCGAGTCTTCTGTCCTTGGTTTTGACGATCTGCCCATCATCATAAACAACTGGAATACTGGTACCTCGAAGCCCCCTCCGCTTACAGTAGCGGACTGGAATCTCCCAAATGTTGACAGCGAACCGACGCCTACCACCACCAAGCCAAGAAATTGACCTGACCCGATTCCTACAACCCTGGTGCGCAGTGGCAACAATGATAATGTTGTAAACCCCCCTGAGCCCACTCGAGTCACCATTGGTTCTGTGGGCACGGAAGCTGTCGTGGTGGGTCCGTCTTCGGAAGTTATTGTTGGCTCGTGGACCTTGGAAATTGGAGAGCCTCCTGTCACCGTAGGAGATGGAACTCTTGTTTCTCTTGCTCCATCGGCTATCGCTATCGTTGTGGATGGTAAGACATCTATGCTACCTCAGGTTGCTCAGTCACGCCCCCCACCAGTGTTGACGATTGGCTCGACAATACTCACACCTAATGCTGCCACTCAGTTCTTCGTCGGTCCTGGGCAAACCCTCTCCCCTGGAGGCGTTGCTACTGTCGATGGCACTATTGTCAGTCTAGCCCCTTTGGCTTCCTTCATAGTTATTGGAGGCCTCACCCAAGCTCTGCCAGGATTGTTTACATCCCCAAGTAGCCCGCCACAGTTCGTAGTTGGCAGCTCGATGATCACGGCACAAGCAACTCAGGATAAGTCAGATAATCTCAATAATCAGAACAAACATAAGCCTAACCCGACCTTTGTCATCTCAGGTCAGACGCTCGCCCCTGGTGCCCCTGCCATCACTGTCTCAGGCACCACGCTATCGCTGGAAGCTTCAGGAAGTATTCTGGTAGTCAATGGGGCATCCTCGACGATACAGTCGCCGGCTGTTCCTGCCATAACTCCACCCGCAATCACTGTTGGGGACAGCGTATTCTCTGCTCATGATGATCCGCGGATTACATTCGTTGTTGCGGGTCAGACTTTAGTGCCCGGAGGGCCAGCAATTACTGCATCTAGTACTACGCTTTCATTGGCATCCTCAGCATCATTCCTCGTGGTAGATGGCGTCACATCTGTGATTCCGAATCCGGCCGCGCCGACTATCACTGTCGGCGACGATGTCTTTACGCCTCTTTCGGCTTCGTCCGGACCGTCATTCATTCTTGATGATCAATCCCTCATCCCCGGTGGCCCAGCTATCACCTTCTCGGGAACGACGCTATCGCTTGGGTCTTCTGACTTGTTTATCGTTGTCGATGGAGTTACTTCACTAGTCCGCAGTTCGGCAACTCTCCTACGATCACTATCGGTGATGACGTTTTTGGTGCTCTTCCAGAACCTTCAGGGCTTACGTTTGTGGTAGATGGTCAAACACTGATTCCCGGTGGCCCAGAAATCATTGTTTTTGGCACCACATTGTCGCTCGCTCAATCGGCATCCCTAGTCGTGATCAACGGCGTTACGTCCACATTGGCTACTCCAGCTTCTCCACTCATCACCGCGCCTCCTTTGACTATTGGGCATGCAACATTTAGACCGCTTCCAGGGACTGGTACTGCATATCTAATCGGATCGATGTTGCTCACTGCAGGTGGCTCTATTGTTGTTTCAGGGACCACAATTTCTCTCGCACCCGGAGCTACAGCCTTGGCCATCAACGGGAAGACCAGCTTCATCTCACCCCAGGTTCAATCCATCGTGACCAACCCGCCACTACTTACTATCGGTTCGCAGACGTACACCGCGGAACCTAGGAGTGGAACGACATTCGTCATCAGAGGGCAGACACTGACGCCTGGTGGTACGTTTACCGTCGATGGAACTACCATCAATCTCGCTTCAGGGGCGACGGAGTTGATCTATGGAAGTTCAGGCCGCACCACGAAAAGCGCTTTGTTCCCCGCTACAACGACTCGGCTCCAAAGCGTCACCAATAGTGCGGACGCGAATGCAGGGGCCAACAGGCCCAACAGACAGGCGACAGCGACGAGCAAAAAAGGGGGCGCAGCATTGCATTGGATCCACCGGAGCTCGATACTATTTGCAGTTGTTGCGATTTCATATTCATGCTTTGCTTGAGAGATAGCATGGCAAGATGTTGTCTCTTCGGCACGGGTTTGCGGTCTACTAATAAGCATAAATGAGCATTGAAAGGCGGTTCCTGGGTTGCTACTAGTAAGGGATACCACATGTACAACAAACTAATGGTCGGCGATTAATCCATCCGCGGCGGCAGAGTTACGGATGCATCGTAGCGACGCAAACAATAAAAACCCTCCTCTAGCGAGTGGACTAAAAGCACGATCAAGTGAGATACTTGAAGCCGAAGGGACTCTCACATGTTGCTGAAGTACGGTACCACGCGGGGGGGGGGCAGGATTTCTACATGCACGCCACTACGCCACTATGCGGCGACGTGCACCGGCGCAACGCCCTCTCCACTAACAGTAGAACCCACATACCTCAAGAACGGGCGTTGAGTAGCGTAAGCGCTTCCTTCCCGTTCAACTGAACGGTGGGTAGGTAAGTAATCCACAGCATCTTGAGGAGCTGCAGCAATTCGAATGTTGATGCGAGAAGACTTTACAACCGGTGATTCTTTTCATTCTGAGCACCATGCGAAGAAGACTTCCCTAGTCGAACGGAAAGCGGTGTTGTTTGGTTATAGCCTCGGAAGTGTCGAAACACCACCAATGTCTTGGCAGGCACAGGCGCGCAATCTCCCCCACTAAAGGATTTCGTTTCATGTCGTCTCGCAAACAAAAACACCCTTCACGGATTAATTCGCCCCACCACCAAGGTTGCTTCCCCTTCGCACTGCAGGTTCTAGAAGATTAGATGGTCAAAAATGAGAGTCATTGTAGACGGGTGGCACGAAGGGTGAAGAGTAGGGAGATTGCCTAGTGCAGCCACAGTGGTGGAGAGAATGCAGCGGCAACAAAACAGCCGGTTCCCGAAAGAAGGTTTTGGCATAAACAAACGATCAACTGCGAACATGTCGATGCGTTTTTGCGGTGAGGCATGAAGTGAACAAACTGGGGGCGCTTCGTTGCATGACGTATCGTTAAGCGCTACGGCACGATGGCAGACTTCAACCGAGCAAGTTTTCCCGGCACGGTTTCACGTTTCCCATGAGGCTCTCCCGTCATTCGACACTCAGCATGTGATGCAGGCCACTTTCAGGCACATGCATGGAGGCGACGCCTTCCAATCTCTCCACGACAACACCCCGTCACATATTATGGGGCGTGGTTGCGGACAAAGCCTCGATTCAACGTTCTGCGGCAGCTAAACGAAGCCATACTTCCGTTTGTGGTGCTAGAGCGGCGCGGACTAGATTGACAGGTGCTTGGCATCAATCCACAGGCCCAAGTTTCGTATTGTTGGCGCTGTCAGGATTCTGTCAGTGAGGAGCTCATCTTGTCATGGCGCAAACGAGGCGTGTAGGCGGGAGAAGTATAAGAGATACTGTGGCCATCGTCGTTGGAAGGGCATCAAGCTTGACGCTGACACTCATTTTCACACGCTCTTTAGCATTACACTCACTTTTGAACCATTCGTCTACCATTCATCCGTTCATTCTATCTTTGAAGATACGCTCAACTTTTTCAATCCAACCAACCAACACCACAACCGCAAACATGTTCACCAAGACCGCAATCATCATGGCTGTTGCCAAACTCGCTGCTTCGCACGCTACCTTCCAGAGCTTCGTCATTGACGGCAAGGACCAGGGCCAGCACTTCGCTGTCCAGACTCCGTCCAATGGCAACAACCCCATCCTCGATCCCACCTCCACTGCCATGATCTGCAACGGTGGCAAGGCTACCGCTGACCAGGTCGAGGTTGCTGCTGGCTCCAAGATCGGTATGCAATGGCACCACAACGACCCCGCTACCCTGAGTGGTGACAGCGACGAGCCCATCGCGGCCTCGCACAAGGGACCCGTCATGGTCTACATTGCCAAGGCCGACACCAACGGCGAGGGCGCTGTCTGGACCAAGCTCTGGGAGGGACGGTCTTACCGGCGGCAAGTGGGGTGTGGAAAACTTCATTGCCAACAAGGGCCTCATTGAGATCGACCTCCCCGAGCTTGAGGCGGGCGACTACCTCATCCGCCCCGAGATGATCGGTCTCCACGAGGCCAGCGCCGAGGGCAAGGCTCAGTTCTACAACGGCTGCGGTCAAATCAAGGTCACTGGCAGCGGCTCTACGGCCCTCCCTGCCAGCGGCGTCGACATGAACAAGGCTTACAAGGCCACGGACCCCGGTGTCTTGTTCAACCTGTACAACGGTGCTACCGAATACACCATCCCCGGCCCCAAGGTCTGGGACGGCGCCTCCGCTGGTGGCAGCGCTCCTTCCACCCCCTCCGAGCCCGCCCCCTCGTCGGCTGCTCCTTCCCCAACCGCCAGCGCCGCTCCTTCCGCCACTCCCTCGCCCGTTGAGCAGGCTGAGCCCGCCACTCCCTCCGCCAAACCCTCCGCCACCCCCTCCACCACTCCTTCTGCTCCTTCCTCCGGCAGCGAGTCTGGCTCTGCTCTCCCCGAGACCTTCACCATTGAGCAGTTCATCCAGTGGCTCAAGACCACCACTGGCAGCTCTGCCTCCAAGGCCCGCCGCCACGCCCGCGCTTTCCACCTTTAAGCGCTTTCTTGGACGGTCGCAAGACCATCTTCGTTGCATGAACTGGTCTTCATGGTTGGACCTTTTTGAGCCGTATCTGCTTTGATGGGAAACCCCCATGCCTTTTTCTATTCTCAGTAGACCGCGAGATCGGCTATCACTTCTTTTGTAAATTTAGCATTCACGACGAATGGAATTTGAAAAGTCTTTGTAAACTTCCTGCTTGCTTGCCGTGCACTGTGTGACTGCAAAGTTCGATTAGAGACACTGTGGATGAGATCTTCCATGTCGTGGTCCTCCAACTCTGGAGGCCATCGCATTGTTCGAGATGCTCGTAGAAATTGCACAAATCGACTTGAAAGGCTTGCATTGCTCTTCCACATTTCTGCGGAACCTCGGCCTAACCCCAAGCGCAAGAGAGAATTGGACAGCATCGATGTAGTTGGCGGCGCTGCGATTGCTAAGCTACAGGGTTGTAGCAATAGCATCGAGGCGGGTAAGACTGGAGTACGCTTTCGCACAGCCATCTAAAGTCAGACATACAGGGCGCTAGATCGGTATATAATCCTACTCGCTCGCCTTGATTAATAAACATGGCACAACCAGATAATAGCTGCTGTTCTCTACACTACATAACGCCACATGCAGTGGCGATTGCCAACGTGAAAGCCCCACTAAAATCCTAAGCGTAACTAATCTTCTGTAATTTTCGAACAATCCTCCAATAACACTCAACACAGCATCTCAACTCGAGCTTCTCTCCAACCACGAACAAGCTTCCAGTAGCTACCTTGGCAATGGTAAAGTACACCTCAGTCACGGATATCGGGTCTCCTATCACGGACCCCTTAAATCGTACTAGCAGCACCACACCAACCCCAGCCAAGTGCACGCCAGCTGATAAGCAGTCACAGCTTCTTCTGCAGTTACTTGTCCTGTCGGCAGGACTTTTGTAGTCGACTTACACCACGTCGGGACTACTATTTTGGCCTTCCAATCAGCAGAAGACTCTAGTAGGTAGCGATCTTAACTACTGTATGATTTATTTTTAAGGTGTCAAAGGTGGTGGTTGTTGTTGTTGTAGTCAAGATGGGTTTTCCAAAAAAAGTGAAAAGCAGCTACCCTCTACTAATCAGTCGCAAAAGTCAAAAAAAAAGATTGTGTGTAGTCAACGAGATTCAAACGGTGGGTGGATGAGTTCTGGGAGGAAAGCTCAGACCACCGAGCGATAATCATGTGTAAGCAACTATATAGTAAAGAAAAAAAAGCTAGTGCTAGCTTAGTAGGCGCCAAGCCTAGCGCTACGTCTAGCTAGTACTAGTATTTACTATTTACTTATTTTTAAGGTGTCAAAGGTGGTGGTTGTTGTTGTTGTAGTCAAAATGGGTTGTCCAAAAAAGTGAAAAGCAGCTACCCTCTACTAATCAGTCGCAAAAGTCAAAAAAAAAAGGTTGTGTAGGCAACGAAATTCGAACGATGAGTGGATGAGGTCCACGCGCTAAGCGAGCGCTCGGAGCAGAAAAGCTCAGACCACCGAGCGAAATCAGGGTCAAAAAATTTGCTGAAGGTACCAAAAACGACACCAATTGAAACGTGTTCAACGGCGATTGCCAGCCTATGGCTGGCAACAAGATTGCGATGGAGGTGGAGGAGGTGGAGGAGGTGGAGGAGGGTAAGGACACGTACGTTACCGCAGCGGGAGCCTGCAATACTTCTTCATAAAAGATTTACTATTTACTAAGTAGTAAAGTAAGCTTTTATCTCTATATAAGGACAAGGCTTAACTAGGACTAGAGTCACTAGACTACTCTTAGCTAGTCGCTACGTGTATGCTAGAGGTTACATATCTACGCTAGTATATATACTATTCTAGGCTAAGATAACTATCTTAGTTATTAATCCTCTTTTAGAGGTGTAGTAGCAGTAGCTGTGATGGGCTGGAGCCCAGGGCGTGGGTCCTCGGTGGTACCTCGGTTGAGGTGTGAGACACCTCGCAGGTGCCACCTCACATGACGAGTTGCGGTGGCAACTTAAGTACCAACTACGCAAGATAACAGCCATCCTCTGTTATCTTGTGCCTGCCTTTTGGCAAGGTGGACGGCGTGTGTAGTTGCATGCGAGGCCTCTAGGCCTGTCCCTTACAGTAGCCTAGAGCTGTGTTCTTGTAAGGTAGACTTCACGCACAAAAGAACAGCTGGTTAAAAGATAGCTTGTATTTAGAGTAAAGAATAGCAGACCCAGAGCCTAGAAGAGGCTAAGCGTGCAGGCAACTATTGTAAGGGGTGGCTTCAGGCAATAGTACTTGCTTCACACCACAGAAGATAGTGAGAGATGGCTAAGAATAATAACGTGTGTATATCTTAAGCAATAATACCTGCAGGTATCCCCGCAGGTGAAGAGCGCCTCCTTATAAGCACAATTGCAGGTAGGCAAGCTAACGATAAGCGAGCTTGGTGGATCTAGCTAATACACCACTATCTGTGACAGAGCCTCCCCCTCTAGGCTAACGTCCTAACAGCCTTTAATCAAAAACTCTAAACTCGTGTATATAAGGTAGCATAGCATAGAGCGTGTCTTACACGTAGCTTATGTGCGCTTAAAGTACGTGTTACCTGTAGGTTTAACACGTTGCAGGCTGTTATGTATTTAGAGTTTAAATACGCGTAGTATTATTATAGTAACTTTTAAATTTTTTTTGTTTATTTCTTAAAGTTTTTAAAGGTAAAAGTAAAAGTATATAATTATTATAAGTAGTTTATGCAAAGTAATGTTTGCTGCAGTAATTAAGAAATTTTCTAGTATATTCTTCTTAATTCTTTTTGCGCTTAACACACTTAACATGCAACTACAGCGCACTTACCTAGTATATTAATAATAAGCTTTAATTTTTACTATAGTCTACTATCTAAATTCTAAGTATATTAAGAAGTTGTACTTCTAGAGTACTTAGCTATACACGTTTAACGCGCTTAAAACAGCTATTAATTATATTGCCTTACATATAACTTGCCTACGCTACGCGTAAAACTTTACTAAGCAGAAAAAAAATTGTAGAAAAACTAAGTATTATTATTACAACTATTATGCTAAGGGCAACTATAGTAGTTATACTAAGGTAAGTCTTTTATCTTGTTAACTGCGCCTTAGCTAATCTAAATAAGTGCCCCTAGCGCCTAATAGGCAATTAAATTGCCTATATTAACTTTGCACTTATTATAACACTATAGTTACTAATGCTGCTGTTTTTTAGACTAACACTGCTATTATTGCTATAGGCGTTAAGCTTATGTATTACTAGTGCTAATTTAACTTTAAGCTTGCTAACCGCCGCTATGTTGCAGCGCACACTAGTACTTCTTTAGGAGTTCCTACCTAGGTGCTAACAACCTTGCCCTACTATTTAAGCTTAATTTTAGCAAAGTAGTGTTGCATAGTAACTACTTTTAAGCAGCTTGTTAGCTATACAGCTAGGATAGCTAGTTCTATTAATAATAACAATAACAATAATAAGAGCGCGAGCAATAATAATAAGCCGCTAGTTAGTTTTTGCTTAGGCGTAGGTGGCGCTTATGTTAATAGTTCTGCTAGTAAGAATAATGCTAGGATAGGTAGTAGTAATAGAATTAGTAGTAATAAGTAGAAGTTAATGTTTTTTTTAATACTTATTAAAATTTTTGTCTCTTAAATACCTAGTTTTGCGCCTAACCTACGCTGCAATAATATTTAATATTTCTTTTTAGTGCGTTTATACTATAATAAGCTTTGCTTATGTTTATACTTCTTAATTAATTCTTCTATATTCTTAAACTGTGATGCTAGCGTCTAGGTATCCTATAATTTATTGTAACCTTTTTATCATAGCTAGTATTTTAGCTAGCTATTCTTAATCTGCTTTCTAAGTATTCTTTTAACTTCCTAGATTTTTTCTTTTTTTTAGGCTAATTTCTAGTGCTTAAGTATTGTCTTCTTAGCTATTGCGCGATTCCTATTATTCTAGTAAGGAAACATAGAAAACATTGTTAATGTAATAATAAGGTAGTAGTTATAATTAGTAAGCCTATATTCTAACTGCTTCTTGCACTTAGAATAGTTCTATAAACTTACTAGAAAGCTTCTTGCTAAGTTAGTAAGCTAGGCTAATGTTCTTTGTGCTAAGGCGCACTAAGTCTTTTTAGCAAAAGATTTTTAGTTTATATTTTTTATTATAGTAGCAGCGTTAATACTCTTGTGCTACTAAAAAGTACTTTTTTACTATTACACGCGCGCTATGCATACGCTATACTCTGTTTGCAGCATCTAGCACCTCTCTCTCTAGCCTACTATCCTTAGAAGGCAAGGTAAGCAACAGGTGCTTACTATATACTACGTAAAAAAGTGTTATCTTTGTTGTCTTATAAATAGAGTTGTTGTATGCAAATTAAGCTATTAGTAAAAGTAGAACCTAATTATCTTGTTGTTCTAAAGCAAAAGTTCTAAGATATTGCTTTATTATTTAGTTTTAGCGTTTAGTTTGCCTGTTTGTATATAGGTAGAAAGCTGTGCTTAGCCTACGCTTTACCTGTAATTAGTAGCATATTTCTGTTTACAATGCTAAAGTAAAGATTAAACTGCAGTTAGACACAATGCCTTTCTAAAATCTATATTTTAGGATAATATGTTTAAAATAAAACTCTACAAACTGTTTTGCATTCTACTTCTTTAATGCAGGTATTTAGGTCGCTATCTTTAAAAAGCGATTAATAATTACAAAAATTATATTAAACACGCAACCTAAACTATTCTTTGCTAGTAGTAGCCTTATAACAAAATTAAGGCTTACTTTTTTAAAGATCTTATTAGAAATTAGTAGTAGTAACAACTAACTATATTTGCTGTGTTTTAAAGCTTTGCTTCTTTAGTATACTGTACAGGTCTTTACAAAATCCTAAATGTTATAGCTTAGCTCTAGCTAGTAATATAGCCTACTAATAAGCTTATGCGTTCTACGTGCGCTAAAATAACCTGCTATACGCGTGTTATAATTCTATAATAAAATCTCCTACTTAATAGCTTATTCTAACAAAATATAAATTCTGCCTTTATATTTTAGGACTTCTTTATTGTTAACGTGCTATACTTGCGTGCTGCTACTATTTTAAGTGCATGTTACTTGCATAGAGTCTGCAACCTATTATTAAGCAAAAGCGTCCCTTTACTACAACTAGCGTAGTTTATTTATTAGAGCTTCTAACTCTACTATTGCAGGTTTGCTACTAACTAATACTCTAGCTAGTAAGCATAGTACGCATAGTATGCACCCTATAGCACTAGCAGTACAGATACCTTCTGTTCTGCAAACGTTAGCTACATGCGTTTTATATACGCTTTCTTAGCTTTGCTAAGTTATAGATTCTTTTGTTCTACTACGCTCTACCCTTACTAAAAGCTTATTCTGCAGTGTAAGTAATAGTTAAAATAGTAATAAGTTTTTCTATTTGTAATCTACTCTTTTTAATAGCCTGTCTATAGGGTTTGTATGCCCTAGGCAGTACTTAACTTTAAAATTAAAAGCTCTTAGATACAGCGCCTAGCGTGCTTAGCGCTAGTTTAGCTTCTATATAGCGCGTAAAGAGCGTAGGTTGTTCTAATTAGTTAACACCTAAATAGTGTGCTAAGCACCTTCTAAATAGTATTGCTATTTCTTAAAACTTTATATAATAGCTAAGAGTTCTAAGTTATATACTTTATAGTTTAGCTTAGCGTTTTGTAGGTTTTCTAAGTAAAACGCAATAAAATACTACTTTTTATCTTTAAATAGTTAAGACAATATACTTAAGATAGCAAAAGTAAAGGCGTCTGTCTTAATATAAATTACATATGTATTATTAAAGTAACGCAAGATAGGCGCATATATAAAGCGTTGCTTTAGCTTTATAAAAGTAGCATATATATCCTTATTCTAATAGAATGCTTGTTTCCCTTTTAAGATATTTGTAAGAGGCGCTGTTTCTACAGCATAGTTCTTAATAAAGCGCTAATAAAAGTTTGCAAATCCTAGAAAGGACTGCAGCTCCTTAATACTAGTCAGTATAGGCTACTACTTAATAGTAGCAACACGCGCTAGATCTGCGCAGATGCTGCTCCTTATAACTATAAATTCTAAGAAGTAAACTTTGCTTAAAGCAAATGTACACTTCTTAAGATTTACGTATAATTCTACCTTCTATAATAAATTAAGTACAGCACGTACAGCACGCTAGTGTAGCGCAATATTGTTATTGTAGGTATAGATAAAAATATTATCTAGGTAAACTACATATATGTAATCTAAGTGCCCTCTTAAAGCCTTATTAATGTAGGCTTTAAAACTTGATAGGGCATTTATAAGTCTAAAAGGCATAACAAGATATTTAAAATGTCTATATTGTGTTCTAAAAGTAGTCTGCTATTTATCTCCCGCCTTAATTCTTAGATAATAGTAGGCGTCTTTTAGATCTAATGTAGTGTAGTAGTGTGCGCCTAACAAGCGGTCTAGTGTCTCTCTAATTAGAGAGAGCAGGTAATAATCTTTTATTGTAACAGCGTTAAGACCCTAATAATCTACATAAAGGCGAAAAGTCTTATTTTTTTTTAGTATAAATAGGATTAGAGCACTAGCAGGGCTAGTGCTGTAGCGAATTTATTCTTTCCTTAGTGCTTTTTTAATGTATTCTTAGAGCACCTAGAGCTTACAAGAAGAGAGAGTGTAAAGAGGTCTATAAGAGGATTCTTTTTCTTGTTAAATAGAGATCGCGTAATCTAAACTTTTAAGTTATAGGAAGGTCTTAGTAGCATTATTGTTAAAAACATTAGCGTAACTTTATAATGTCGCATATATGACGTATTATCCTTAAGGCTAAAGGCGCACTTGAGCATTAGGTCTAGGCGCCTATCAGCTTACGCGCCAGGCTCGCGCTAGTTGACTGCATATTAGAGTTTTCACACCGAGCTTAGGAGCTTACTCCCGAGCTCTACAGGATACGTGGCAAACTTAGAGGTAATCCCTCTAAGTTCTACAGCAGCCTTTCTAGGTTAGGACTATTTCCTTTATATATATAGCGCGTTTTAGACGCAGGTAGAAAGGCAGAATTAACTATCTAGTTCTCTTAAACTACTGTTACTAGCTCTTTGTTCTCTATAGTTATAAGCCCGGCGCTTTAAATTGCAGTTTAGATTCTCCCTGCGCAACCTAGAGTACGCTAGTAGTAGTTTAGACCCTCTAATTTGTTTAAACACACTTTTTAATCTACTAACTAATTGCACGTACAATAATAGCGAGCAACTCCCTGTAAATTACTAACTTAGCGCGCCTCTTAGGCTACGCAAGCTGGACTTACTAGTACACCTAGCTAAAGTTTAACGCTAAATCTAAAGAAGTCTAGGAATATATAAACCTAGAGGCTATTGTAACTATTAATATATTAACAGGGCTACCTCTAAGGCCTTTAGCGCCTACAGAGGACTTCTCTAAGGAAAAACTTAACGCCTATAATAGAAAGCTTAACAAATATCGCGCAAGGCACATAGACTAGGCAGTAAACGCGCGCGCCCTTTAGCATATTTAGGATTAAGTCTACGCAACTGTTAACAAATAGTTACTAGCTCTAATTATAATTAGACTTGCAGATAGTACTAGTTAAACTCTAAATAAGCTTATTAAATAATTAAAGATTAAACTCGCTCTAACAGATGCTGTTAACTAAATAGTTGTACGCTAGGAGTACTGTGCGAGCCTTAAGAAGGTAAAGCTTAGTACTATAGAACTACAAGCTTAGTATAATAAGTAGTAGATAAGCTGACTAAAAGCTAAGGGGCTAAAGATCCCTAAGGTAGACAGCGTGCTCGCCGTATTTAACTTTCTAGACGCAGTAGGAGCTAAATACGCTTCTAACTAGGCAAGTACTACAAAGACCCTTTACTAGCAGCACTAAACACTTAGTACAGATTATTTAAACCTTAACTAAACTAGTTAAGTATTTTTAGGAATGCTTTACTAGCACTTAAATAACTTACTAAGCTTAGAGGTAAGCTTCTTAGGAGCCTACGCTACTCTAGGAAACTTAAAACCTTATAAACTATAAAGCACTAAGGGCGTAGGCTAGAAACGCAGCTATAAGTGCCTATATTAAGATAATAAAGATAGTAAGTATTTCTAGGATTCTATAGAATGCTATATGCTTTTAGCAGCAATTAAGGCCCGCGTAAAAGTTAACTATAGTGTTAGTAAAGAGAAAGCTAAAAAGATTTAAGAACGCTTATATACTAGCTAGTACAAAAAACTCTAAGATAAGCTAGTTAAAGCAGGACATAAGCTCTTTTAGAAGGAAAAAAGCAAGTTAAAGACTTTCTTAGGTAGTATAATTGTATCTTTAATTAATCTAGCGCTTCTTAAAGAAAACAATAGCTTAGGTGTATACTATATAAGTAACTTTAACGCTTATATACTATTAGGGAGTACTATACTAGATAGTAAGGCCGCGTTGTACTTAGTAAACAGCAGGGAACTGCTTATACTAGGCTCTTTTATACCTGCAAGGGAGGTAGAGATAGTAAAGGTAGGTACTTAGGCTTTTTTTATTAGTAGCTAAGGTACTTATATTCTTTGCTAAGTTCTAAATAGAATACGTAGTAAGAAGACTAAGGACCTTATACTTATAGACGTAGCAGTTGTTAAAGGTTTTTATCTAAATATAGTTTTAGAAGCTTGCCTATATAAAAAAGGAGTCTAGTACTTAGGCCTAGATAATACTCTCTACTAAGGTACACTAGGTAAAAACGTTGTACTAGCACGGCTTAAACGTTGTTTTAACTTCTTATTTTTTAAATATAAGCCTTTATTCTCTTATCTAAAGCTTATTATAAACGTAATGCCTTCTGTTAGAAACTTATAGACTACCTATTTAAGGAGCAACTTAGAGAACTTTTAGTATGCCTGCGCAAAGCACCTAGGTTCTAAAGCACTAAAAGCACTTGTTAATATAGCTTAAAAAGTTAGAATTAAAGAGATAGCACGTGTTAAGTACAAGCACTGCGCTTTAACTTATACAAAACAGGTTATCTTACAAAGACTAAAGGAGCTCTCTCCTTAACTACACTAGAGAATCTTGTAGGACCTATTTAACATGCCTAAAGGACGTTTAAGAGAGCAATAGATACAGGTAATAAAGGACGCCTTTAGTGGCAAGCTTTATATATATATTTTATAAGCGAAATGTATTTTAAAGATTATAAGAGCCTTTTACTACTTTAAGGCACTTCTTAAAGCTTGCTATAAGCTCTAGATTATAAAAATTGCACAGAATAATAACTTCTTAACGCTTCTTTAAAAAGAGACGTTGCAATACTAAATATAATATAAAGAGCGCAGC
Organism: Alternaria sp. 'sect. Undifilum'; assembly: GCA_024321975.1. NCBI lineage: Eukaryota > Fungi > Ascomycota > Dothideomycetes > Pleosporales > Pleosporaceae > Alternaria > Alternaria sp. 'sect. Undifilum'. The sequence continues at coordinate 3,525,256 of JAJJZI010000006.1, forward strand.
ATTACTATTAAGCCGTCTCTACTAAATATACATAAACTAAATAGAGCTGCTAAATAAGCAGGCTAGGAGCTAATAACTAAGTTAATTAAGATAAGGGCAAGCGTAAACCTACCTAAGAAACTCTAGCTAGAGATAGTTAAGGCTGTAACATAGCTTTATAATATAAGTTCTTCTTAAGCGTATAGCTTGCGCTTACTAAACGAGCTCCTTAAGCAATAAAGTAGAAGGTACTTTAAGTACTACAAGCCTAAGCTTCTTAAGAGCCTTACAGCTAATATAAAACTAAATTAGAGCAGTATATACGCTTACGGCTGCCGCGCCTATCTCTTAAACAAAAATAGAGCGGCTAAGCAATATAAGAAGAGCTTTAAGACTCTTCCTAGGGGCTATATTAGTTACTTAGTAAGTTATAGAGCCTCTAACATATACTATATATAAGTCTTAGCGCTTAACTAAGTTATTACAATATGTAACGTTACATTTAACAAGATACTGTACTACTAGGAACAAGCTTACAAGCTGCCTAGGCAAGACGCAGTCCTTATAGTAAACACCCTAAATAAGGATAAAATTAGTAAGGCTAAAGAAGTACTTAAGTAGCTTACTAATATTAGTTAAGTATAAGTAACAACACAGGAGGCCTTACAGCTAATAAGCAATTAGCTAGTAATAAAGACTATAGAAGGCTTATTACAGTCTCTAACAGGTAGTACGCTAATAGCACGTAAAAAGTGTTAGGCTAACGCTTTTTAGAGAATTTGTGCGGGGCAGAAAGGTTTTTTAGGACAGCTATTAACGCCTAAGGCAACGCTAGCGCTTTTTTTACTAGAAGCATAAATGCTAGGGCAAGGCACCCTAGCTTAAAGGGCTGCAGGTAGCAGCAATAAGCTACTTAGCTTCTAGGAATTGCAAACTACTAGTAAATTAAGCTTAATAGACGCGCTAAGACTCTTACAGTCTTAAGGGGGAGCAAGAATTGCTTTTAAGGACGCCTAGCGCGGTGCTAAGAATTCTATAATACTAACTAGAGCCCTTTAGAATCCTCTAGTAAAAAAACTTTATAAAAAAAAAGGTATAAGGACCCCCTGTAAGGAGCTTCTTAAAGCTAAAAAATAAGGACTAATATAGTTTTAACGTAGAGGGTGCAGGCGTATATTACCTATTATATAACTTTGTCAAGGCTCCTAAGCTTAAGGCATTACTTTCTTAGCTTTAAAACTATAATAAAGAGCTAATTACTGTTCACGCTGTAATAGCAGTAGCTTTTAGAAAAGTTAATTAATTTTAAACGCATTTTAACAATATCTTAAAGCTTCTAAATAAATAAACGGACCTTTATAACTACTAATATAGGACTTTATTTAGATAAGCTAGCTAAAAGGAGATTAATACTCTACTTTTAAAAGGTACCTAGATAGAAGAGGAGATTCTAGAGGACTCTAAGCCTCTCTTTCTTAAATAGGTATTTACCTACAAGCTTAATAAGAACGGCTACTTTTTTAAATGTAAAGCACGTCTTGTAGTAAAAGAAGACTTTTAAGTAAAGGACTTACTACACTTAATATACGCAGTAATACTAGCTGCGCAATCTTTTAAGCTTGCAATTACAATTATAGCTAAGTTTAATATAGAGATATAGTAGCTTAACGTAGTAGGCGCGTTTTTTAATGCTAATATTAGTAATAAAACAACAGTCCTGTGCAACTTATTAGATAGTTATAAGCACCTAGGCAAGTGCGTTAAGCTTAAGAGAGCCTTGTACGGCCTATAAGACTTGCTATTATTATAGTATAATAAGTTTTTAAGCACACTAAAGAAGCTTAGCCTGTAGGCCTTAGCTAAGGAGCTGTGCTTTTTCTTTACTAAGGATTGCGCGCTTCTTCTAATATTCTATGTAGACAATATACTCCTTATGTATTATTAAACTTACTAAACTAGAGCCTACGAGCTCCTTAAATCTATTAAAGACACCTACAAGGTTAAGGATAAAGAAGAGGCAAGCTAGTTTCTAGAGATAAGGATTGTAAGAGATTATAAAAAGCGTATAATATTGCTACTACACAACACCTATATGAATAAAGTCACTAAAAGGTTTAATTTAGACGCCCTTAGTAGGTTTCCTTAAACTCCTTTGCCCTTAGAGAAGCTAGTTAAAAATCTAGAAAAGGCCTTAAAGCTTTAAATTAAGGCCTACTAAGAGCGCGTAAGTAGTGCGCTGTATATAGCTATTATGCTGCGTCCTAACGCTGCCTATGCAGTTTCTAAGCTCTCTTACTTTCTTACTAACTCTTTAGAAGCTTACATAAAGGCTGTAGATTATCTTATATAATACTTCTACTATATAAGGTATAAGAGGATTATATACAGCAATAACAATAGTAAGAAGCTTACTATATATAGAGACGCGTCTTTTGTAGATAATTTAGAGACTTATTAATCTTTTTAAGGCTATATTATTATGCTTTTTAGAGGTCTAATTGTTTAGAAAGTAGCTTATTAAGCTACAGTAATAACTTTAATAATAGAAGCTAAGCTCCTTGCATTAGAGTATGTAGCAAAAGAATCTATAGCACTTAAAAGGCTATTTAAAGAGCTTAAGCTTATAGTCTTAAGAGCCTAGAAAATCTTTTGCAACAACTAGTAAATAATACGCCTAGTTGTTAGAGAGTAAGAAAGGATTACTACTAAGCTTTAATATATTAATATATAGAATATGTAGCTCTGCTAGGAGCACGCTAAAGGCTTGTTTTAGATTAAGTATTTACTAACAGCTAAGATGCTAGCTAATAAACTTACTAAATACTTATTAAGGCAAAAGCTTAAGCACTTTAAAAAGCTTATTAATATAGGTCACGTAGCTTACAAAGATTTACAAAAGAAAAAAGGGATAAAAAAAAGAGATAAGTATTTAATTATTAGGGTAGATTAGCCCTTTACCTCTAGAGAACTTATAAAATTCTAGGAGGACAACCTCCTCCTAATAGGTATTTAAGTAACTAAAAGGTCTACTAGCTTATCTAACAGCTCTCTAACGCGTTAACAACGCGTAGGGAGACTATTGGCCTTACTAGAGGATTCTTTTTAGTTATCCTTACTAGCCTTCTCCTTACTACTAAGGCCCTCTCTAAACTTTTTTTTAGCTGCTTTCTTTAAAAGGATGTACACGGCAGCTTGTAAGCTATTAGCCTGCTTACTCTACAATATGTTAGTATAAAGAACTTAAGAAAAAATAAAAGAAGGGCTTACGCTAGCAAATTCTTTTAGAACTTAGTAAAAAGCTTCTTAGCTAAGAAGATAGTAATTTAAGGGCTTTAATTATTAGTAAAAGCTTAAGATTTAAGGAGAAATTATATATAAGACCTTGCAGGTCTTTTTATTAAAGCACTACTAGTAACGCGTTCTAGAGCTAGAGGCCTTGTTTTAATAAGCTTTATTAGAGCTGCTAGACAAAGCGCTCTTTACGCACTTAAGATAGGGCACGTTGTAATATGCACTAGGTATGCTCTAGCGACTAGGAGTTGCTGCTAGAGTCTTACCTCCGCGGGCGGTCTTAACTAGGGTTTTAACTTTACTTATACGTTCCTTAGACGTGCGGGCTAGTGCTATACTTAAAGCAGTACTAGTTGACTTTGCGCTTTTTGCGCAAAGTAGAGGCAGCCGCGCTACTAGCAAGGGCGGCGAGGGCGGCAGGGGTAAAGGCAAGGGCGCGCGCGGAGGCGCGGGCGGCAGCGTAGACAGCAGCAGCTTTTTGTAGTTTTAACTTCTATATAAAGTTAGTAACTAAATAGAAGAAGTACTAAAATAGAGCTAAAAGCTGTATAAAGGTAATAAGTAGCGCGCGTAATAGCTTAAAAAACTATATAAAAGTATAGTTAAAACTGCGTAAGTAATTAGTATTGCTTTTAAAAGATTTGGGCGAGTTGTAAAGTAATACTTACAGCAGCTATAGTAGTGTTAGATACTAAGTTTAAGAGGCTTAAAAATTTATTATTATTGTTGTTGCGTTTTGCGCTAAGCTGCATGTGCGCAGCGCGTTGCGCAGTGCGCTAGGACTATATAGAGCTCTATATAGGTAACTAAGGTCTTAGTTACTTAGAGGGTGTGTTGTATATATAACATATTATTCTTAAGGCTAAAGGCGCACTTAAGTATTAGGCCTAGGCGCCTGTTAGCTTACGCGCTAGGCTCGCGCTAGTTGACTGCATATTAGAGTTTTTATACTAAGCTTAGGAGCTTACACTTGAGCTCTACAAAATACGTGGCAAACTTAGAGGTAATCTCTCTAAGTTTTACAGCAGCCTTTCTAGGTTAGGACTATTTCCTTTGTATATATAGCGCGTCTTAGACGCAGGTAGAAAGGCAGAATTAACTATCTAGTTCTCCTAAACTACTGTAACTAGCTCCTTGTTCTCTACATATAATATATTAGGTATACGCTATACTTGCGCTGCAGATACCTTTAGTACGTGTGCCTTTAGCTTAATACTTACGCTACTATTTTAAAGTACTTCTAAAAAGTAAGTTCTTAAGTCTATAAGTCTTGCATTCTTTAGAAATGCCTTAGTAGTTACTAAGTTAATGTTTGCCCTTATATATCCCTAGCGCTATATTTATTATCTACAGTTAATATAGATACCCTTCTAGCTTAAGAAGAGGTTACTAAGTAGTAGTAGTGCGCCCTCTTTATCTACTTTGTACGTAGTAACTTTTGTTATACGCTTTACGCTATTATTATTTATTAAGCGCATTTGAAGCTTATATACTACGTATATATTCTGCCTTTAAGGTCTAATTTAACTTAGGCGGGGAAGTTCTGCATTCTAGATAGGTTTTAAGTCTATTTCTAGAGCTGTTTTTTAACTAATAAAGCTAACATCTGCTTGTAGGTCTAAAATAACTTAGAGTTCCTTTTTCTTTTTTATTGCTAAACGTGCGTAACACATGCGCTGCATTTTTAGTAAAATATCTATTAACACGCGCTTTACTAATCTTAAGTTTATAGCAAGGCTTAACCTTTTCTTATTTAGTTTATATCAACTAAGACCTTGTTAGAATTGCTGCTTTAGCACTTGTTTACGTGGGATCCTTTCTTTTAGTACTTAAAGTAAGTAACATTGTTGTTATTTTTACACTTTTTAGGTGCGTCTAGTGTAGTAGTAGTAAGGGAGTATTTTTTTTTCTTTGTAAAAGTATTCTAGTTAAGCTAATTATGCGCTATAGGTGCTCTGCGCAAATTCTGTTCAAGTATAGAACTAAGTGTAATAAGGTCTTCTCTAGTTACTAGGATCTAATAGTAGTTAGTAATTGCATGCTGTAATTTAGGCCTTAGTTTTATAAATAGGTGCTAGACCCTTTATGCCTTAGTATACGTTGTAAGTTAGTCTTTAAGGACATTAAAATAAGTTGTAAATAATTAAATAGTCTAGTTCTTCTACTACATAGCATGCGCGTGCGCAGTCGCTGCTTTAAGACTATAGTTAATAAAGTCTAAAAGTAAGTTAAGCATGTATTGCTTAAAGTAATTTTAAGTTAGCACTTCTTTCTTCGCTTTAGAAGAGCGTTTATAGTAAGTATACTAAAGCTCTTAAGGGTCTGCCCTAAGATACTACATTGCCTAAATTACTTTATTATTATTTTTCTTAAATTCTTGTAGTAATAGGCAAAACAGTACTTTGTAAAAATAAGTAAACTTACAATATTCTTTAAAGGTTTTGCCTTAGTATTTAGCTAGGTTTTTAAGTTTTAACGCGCGTCGCACATGCAGGTTTAGTGTAGCTTTAAGTGCGTTCTACGCGTAGGATGTTGTAGTTAGTACTATTAGTATATTTAGGATTTCTTTCTATTTAACCTTCTTTAGTTATACTACTTCTTTTTCTAGCTTCTGTAATTATTGCAAGAATTAAAGTTTATTACGTTACTTTTTTACAGCTTTAATGCGCTCCTTAAGCGTTAGGGGTACGCTTTAGGTGCGCTCTCTAGGCTCTTTAGGTGTGTCGGGCCTTAATAAGGTTAGAGAAGGATTAGAGAGTTTAGATGCAGCAGGGCTCTAGCTGCCCTAGTTGCCTTAAGTATTAGATTACGTTAAGGAAGCTATCTCTAAACTATTAGCCTGTAGAGAGGAGGTATTATTCTGTAAGAGGTGGCTTTAGGCAATAGTACTTGCTTCACACTACAGAAGATAATAAAAGATAGCTAAGAATAATAACGTGTGTATATTTTAAGTAATAATACCTACAGGTATCCCTGCAGGTGAAGAGCGCCTTATAAGCACAATTGCAGGTAGGCAAGCTAACAATAAGCAAGCTTGGTGGATCCAGCTAATACACCACCATCCGTGACAACTATATAGTAGAGGAAGAGGAGCTAGTGCTAGCTTAATAGGTACTAAGCCTAGTGCTACGCCTAGCTAGTACTAGTGCTTGCTAAGTACTAAGGCAGGCCTCTATCTCTAGCTACATGCTTTAAAGTATATAGAACTAACTCTAAAGTATGTAGTAGTGTTAGAGGCAAAATACCAACCGATCGATAAATCGCACTCCGGCAGCGGTCCGGCTAGACGATATATATATACTCTACGATAAAAGTAGTAAGTCGATAGAGTCTATGTCTTTACAGTTCTTCTACTATTTTAATTAAAAGTTATTATAAATTTTTGATAGGATTTTAAATTACATGTTTTATAGATTTTTGATATACTAATTTTTACTGCAATAACAGCGTACAGAATGCTTACTAAGCCGCTTACTAAGTAGCCTAACTTAAAGAGAGGGTTCTTGGCTTTTCAGATTACTTACTCTTTTTAGCTTAGCCCCTGTAGTTATTTAGTTATTTATTATTAAAAATTATTACTTTTTCTATTAGTTTTCCTTTTTGTTACCCCTCTCTGTATGATTGTGTACACGAAACGAACACAAGACTCGCAATTAGCTTGTCGCAGAGGTCGGCAAGGCAAGGATTGTAGCACGTCCCCGCAAGACCCGTGCACTCGTACGAACCACTAAATTCGAGACACGCCCCGACGCCCCGACTCGCGAGCGTCAAAGCCGTCTACCAGGCCAAAATTTTGTATGTGGGTCACTGGTAAGGGGCCGTTTCATCCGGGGTAATTGTCACGTGCAAATATAGAAAGTTCGCTTACCGAGGTGGACGGCGTAACGCGCATGACGGCGTAACGCGCGGTTTGAACACCAAAACCACCACTAAACTTGAGGCTGTAGAGCCTTACACAATAGCCACTATCGCGAGATTTTTTAGTAGTGAGATCTATAAGGCTTAAATAATATATATAGCTATAGAAATTAAGTTAGAGTTTTAATCGCGCGCCCTGTGCATAAGGTAGACGCTAGTTAAGCTGTAATACTACCTTAAGGCTCTCCACTACTTATAGGGCTTGTAATAGGCCTCTTTTTTTAAGTAACCTTTTTAAGAGCCTTAAGGCTACTTCTCTTACCCTTTTAAGAAGTTTTTATAGATTATTAGAGTTGTTTTGTAGCCCTGCAAGCAGCTGCCCTAGAGGCCTGTTTAGCAGCCCTCTTAGCCTTCTCCTTCTCCCTTACTAATTAAGCTGCAGCCCTCGCCTATTGCCTTATTTTCTTCTCTTTTGCCTTTGCCTACCTTTTCTCCTTATAATACTTATTTATCTTAGCTTTTTAGTGTTGTACCTACTCCTCCTTGCGCTTCTAGAGTTGTTAGTAATTACGTGCCTCCTTTACCTTCCTTAGAGACTAGATTATAGCTATACCTTAGTACTCCTTAGGCTTCTAGAGTAGGAGAGGCTTACCTTGTTTCCTACGCGTCTTTTTATTAATTAGAGCCTTACGTAGGCCCTTAACTTTATACTTAAGGAGAGTCTTTTAAGTTAAGATTTAGTAATAAACCTAGCTTAGCGTTTAAGCTTATTTATTATCTTAATTTTTTACTACCTTGCGTAGTAGGCGTTTAACTTTCTTCTAGTTTAAGGCACTTAAGCCTAAAAACTTACTACTACTACTTAAAGGGCTCTTAATACTAAATCTTTTTAATATAACCTTAAGATTAAAGGGTAAGAGGCTTATAGCCTTAAAGGCCTTTAAAATTATTATTTCTTTAAAAGAGGCTTGCTAGGCTTAGTAGAAGAGGGGGAAGAAATCCCTCTTGCTTATTAAGGTAAGGCCCTAGTTCCTCTCTAGAAATCTAGAAATCTTAGCCTAGTAAGCTAATAAGAGAGGCTTAAATAAAGTAATATTAAGAGGCTACAGCGTATAGGTTAAATAAGAAGGATAAACTACAAGGAGAATCTTGTTCTAATTATAGTACTTAATAAAATCTATAGTAAAGTAAGATTTATAGCTGTCTAAGATAAGTAATTAATAAGAGGCTTAATCCTTTACTTTAGTATTGCAATTAAACACCTGTTTAAGCTACGTAAGACTAATATTATTATTTGTCTAGTTAGAGGGCAATAAGTAGATTTAAACCTAATAAGTCTTAGAATTAAAGGCTTATAACTAGGTGTCCTGTATTAATCCTAAGGTTAATTAATATATAAGAGTAGGCGCTAGGTAAGATCTATTAGTATAAATATAGGCTAAGAGTGTTATCTACTCTTATAAGCTATCTTAAATAGTACTCCTCTTTTTTCTCTACTTGTATAAAGGCTTACTAAAGATCCTCTTTAATCTTCTTAAAATACTAAGAAGGAAGCCCTTTTTATCTATATTGTATATATAACGCGCCTTAATGTAGTACTGCTTAATTTTCTTATGTAGGAGATTAAAGTATAGGCTATACTTCCTCTTAGAATTAGCCTTATAGCAATTGTTATCTATGCCTGTTGTCTATCTTAAAATAAGCTTATTAGGGTACTAGTAGACAAAGCAATTAACCTAGTGTACTCTAACCTCTCTCCTTGCAATTTGTAAGGTGAAATTTTATATTATAGCTTATGTAGGTGCAAGGCCTCGCCTAGTAAGCTGTTTAATATACTATAGGAGCTCTAGCTCCTATTGTAGATAGAGAGCCTATTAATTTTAAGCCTTAAGGTTGCGCAAGGTTAAAACACCTTAGTGTCTTTAAGAGAGCGTAGATTATACTATACTATACTTTTCTACAAACTTTATATACAAGAAAGATGCGCCTAGTGCGCGTGAATTAATTTTATTAATTGCTTCCTGAATTGGATCCATATTGGTGGAGTTATTAGGTGTTAAAAGGTAGTGTTGTTTTGGTGGGGGTGCGCGTTACGCCGTCATGCGCGTTACGCCGTCCACCTCGGTATATAAACGTCTGTTATTGGCTAGAAACCCTCCGAAGTAGTGCCTGATCTTCGGATTTTGGCGTCTCGACGCACAAAAACTTTTGCCTTGTACCGTAGTACGATAGTAGAAGCCGAATGTTTTACATGCGGAAACGCTAAAATCCTGTGATCTGGGGTGACTTCGGATAGAATACGGTACGGTACGCGGTACTACGTCCTGTAAGCTCAGTCATCCCAACTTTAATTCACGTGCAATAGCCCTTTGCTAGTGGCCTACACAGGTTACTTTTGCCTCATCTTGGAGTCAGGGTGTCGACTGTGCAAAGAGAAGAATATAACGTTTTCGAACATCTTGCAATATGATCGCGCAACATTCTTTGTCAATAGAGAGCACTTGGGTGATTTCCCAGAGAGGCAGTACCGTAGGATCTTCCACGTAAGCACTTACAACCACATGGTCGGAATCTGTCTCGTAAATCCGGGGGACACCTTGATAGTTTCATAGGTGGACTCTAATCTATACACGTCGAGGCTTGTTACAAAATATTTCCTGATGCCGACTCATCTAACAACCATGACGAATGCTTGCCGGTATGTACCCCTGTACTGTCCGGAAATACCCCGGTCTCGAGATGCGAGAGCGTTTCATTGGACGACTCAGGCTACTAATTAGTGATATCTGTTTCGGCATTAGACATGCTTGATCTCGTATACGGCTTTTCAATTTGACTCTCGCGCTAATATATTTCGACATTGGGAGGAGTAATATAAGGGTCGTGGAATGCCTCTGCTAGAAACTGCACTTAGCAACACAGGAAGTTCCCACCAGTCTCTCGTTTACTCCTCAACATTCTTACTCTCTTTAAATCTCGTTTCGGAAATCTCACGGTCGCTCCATTCTTCAACATGAAGCTTTCCATAGCTGTCCTACCTGTCATTACGGGCGCAGTCCTGGCCCTTCCCTCATCCCTTGCCGAGCGCATAAAGTCTCGCGCTGAGGCCAACCGTGAGCGCTTCATGTACAACCAGGCGGGTGCCATTCTCACAAAGCTCTCCTCTGGCCAATTCGAGTCAGCCACCGGACGTTTCACCGTTCCCACACCCAAGTACGCTGGCACTGGCGAATCTGGGTCTGCAGCAGCCTGGGTGGGAATCGACGGCGACAAATGTAAAGGCGTTATTCTGCAGGCGGGTATCGACTTGATCGTCGATAAGTCTGGTGCCGTGACGTACGATTCTTGGTACGAGTGGTACCCCGACGTGTCCCACAGGTTGAGAGGCTTTTCCATCAAGGCCGGCGACGTCATCCAAATCGACATCACCACTACTTCTACTACCCAAGGCGCGGTCAAGATCACCAACGTGAGCACGGGAGAAAGCAACAGCAAGACACTGAGCGCACCTGATGGCTTTCCTGTGTCGCCAGAACGCAGAATGGATTGTAGAGGACTACAAATTTGAAGACAAGACGACAGAGATGAGCGACTTTGGCACTGTTGTTTTCACGCAGGCTAGTGCTGCTCTTACCACTGGTGGGAAGGATGGGTTGGGCACCGCTGATATCGCCAAGATCATGCTGGAAGAAACCGTTCACACTGATGTCACTATTGACAGTGATTCTCAAGTCACTATCAAGTACGTTACGCCATAAATGGTAGAGAAGGATACGAGGCACTCTGAGGTCGAGATGGGGTCGAGTTCACTGATGCACTGTAAATAAGGAAGACGCATCGGGTTTTAGGCAACATTCATAAGCTGTATATATGTATTCAAACTAGCTCTCATTTCGGGCGCCGTACAACTTGACATGTAGACGACTCGAATGCACCCGACATGTCCCCCCGCCCCCGTCCTCCATAATACATCCCATGCCATTCAGACCCCATTTCAAGTTGCAGCGTGAGTGCCATCTCACTTCTTCTGTTCAGCACCCTGCTGGCCGCCAGCGTTGGCGTTGCGGTCTCCGGCACCCTGGGCGCGAGCCGCGAAGCCAGCAGAAGACATGTCTCCACCGCCTTTGGCCTGAGCGAAGTGAACGTTAGCATCGGAAATTACATCCGGCTCAGGTTAATGTGGTGGAATAGCTTACCTGGGTAGCCTGAATTCTACCTGCGTCGGACTTGCTCATTGTACTGGAGGACTTGGAGCCTCCACCGGTGTTGGAGGCGTTGGAGTTATTGTCGGAAGACGGCATGTTGTTAGATAGCGTAGTGACTTTTGAGTAATTGTCTTGATAAATTTTGAGTGTGAAGGAGGTTGTATGAAAATGTGATTGCGATGCTTTTTCTTTCGGGAGGGAAAGGACGCCTTTTTATATTGTTATCTGGAGCTGTTCTTCCAGTCCTTGGTTATGTGGCCGTGGAGCTGGTCACGTGTCGATCGGCTATGTGCATGTAGTACAACAGCAGCATCATACCATGGTATATTAAAACGATAATGTCGATGCCTAGGATATTCTACACCGCTGTTTGCGACCTCGCTGATCTTGAACATGTCAAAGAAGCTTGAAACTGGCTGTGTAGAAGAGCGTACGCAATGTCTTTTTGCAGCGCTTTTACGAGCGCTAGCTTCAACTACGTAGATTGAACCGTCGTAGTCCTAGCCCACTACTAACTGTTTAAGCCCAAGAGAGAGACCCCCTTCTATCGGTCGAATCTAGCCTTGACTTGACGCTTGGGAGGGCTTCCAATTCATACCCATGGCGTAGTACAACAACCCCGATGACGAAGATCAACGAATAGCCAAAATGTGACGTTGCATTTCACCTTCCAGAAACGGAGTTCCCATCGTTCGATGTATGCAAAGTAGGTGACACATACGAAGCATACCGCTAACGGTACCGCTCTTTGTTGCATGATACAGGGAAGGATGACGCTGAGGTCCACAATATCAAGGTTCGAGCCAGCGGATACAAGCCTTTCCGCGTTTTTGCGAGAACTTGTTCACCCTGTAATCTACATAATCAGAATGATAGGCTCAAAGGAAAGCAAGTCGATCGAACCCGAGTGCTCTCATCACTCTCCCCAACTGCGGCCATTGAAACGTCGCTTAGTATAGCTAAGGTATTCTGTGATTGTCAGGCGACAAAAAGGGTGCTAAAAAGGGGTTTTCCTGCTTGAGTCGTTGAACGCTTGTGCAAGATAAGGTTTTGAAGTGTACGTATGTTTGATTTTGTTCCCTGCTGCGGACACTCGCGTTCTCATGTTGCTGACTTGCTTCACTGTAGTCAGGTATTGCCCTAGTGACAAACTCCGAACGTGGAGGTGGGAGACATAAGAGGGATGTACTTTGGCCAGAGGTTGATCGCTGAGCAATGCGGGTAGTCCTGAATGGCGTTCTCAATTGTGTTCGGAGGAGGCTACGAGTGGAGATTGGCGGGTGTCAAAGACGATTTTCATCGCTGGCCAAAGGTTCTAGAGGACGTGTGACTGTCAAACCTTGTACACATTAGATTTTTATTTAGTTACTTCACTGCTTCGTGTTGTTTTGCCTTGGTACTAGCACTTACTCCACAGCGATACAGTTTTTTTTAGTTCATTTACAAATTTTATTATTGTATTCTCTCTTATCTAAGGGTAAGTAAGTGCATGGAGAAGGCGCCGCGTGTGCTTTCCAACGTGGTCGGCCAGTCCACGTGTAACTTATGCTCGCGACGCGGAAAACAAGGAGGTGTTAACGAGTTACTTGCTTGCGCGCGTTGATGGCGGTTTTAGGCAAATTTTTATTATCGCGCCGATACGGATTATGGTGCTGCATAATACTCGGGTTACAACAATTGTTACGACGTCAGTGTGCGGGTTTGTGTTTGGATTGAGCGCGTTATCAGCAGCTACTCATCCAATTCTTATAAGCTTCGTGGCATGACATCGGTATCCAGAACCTTGACTTGGACTCAGCCAATGCACGTTATCTTTGGACAGACTCGACGGTGCGGCTTCGTATGATAGACGAGAATTTGGGTGCCCGCCGGAGATTCCATATCGACTTAAATCTCTCAAGACGCTCAAAGATGTCGCTAACACATACCAAGATTGCCTGGTACGTCCACGAAACAGAATATCTACAGCATTTGTTATAAACATCGCAATAGCATTTCTCGTATGCGGGACAGCTTATCAAAGTTAGCAACCGTGCATCCCAATTCTAATATATCGAGTACTTACTAAACGGGGTCTTGGCCAAACAGAATGTGCCAAAGATACTCAAACACCCGCCCACTTGTCTCATCCTTTAGCGGAGTGTCCATCAACCACGTGTAATACTTTTTGTATGCGTCCAATGGCCGTTTTTGCACTTGCTTGCTCGACACGGCAAACTGCGCACAGCAAGGGGTCGCCAGTATGTGCGGTACATCCGTGTTGTTGAACAAGTCCCGCCACGCATCTGGCATCGCTGCTTCGATTGTTCGATGATCCTCAGGCAGGTTTCGGAACGGCATCACTTCGTGCGGACAACCGGGATCGTTAACGCAACGCAAATTCGCGTAGCCGTTACTCTGAATGAAGTTGATGTTGAGGGTTTGCAGAGAGACTACGTTGGAATGTTCGTTGTTGTCGGTGTGCCAGGCGGCCGGGTAGCCGTCTTTGTGCGGATGAATAAACGCGATCGTTGAAGGGAGGTTATTGTAATTCTGCACGATGTATGCGAGGTATGCATTTGCTTCCATTCCTTTGTTCCGAAGGGTACGTAGAGTGCTGTTGGTGAGCGGATCCAAGGTCGATGTGTTGTGCGGAGTTTCGATATCGATGTCGTAGATGGCTGATTGCCAGTCTTGCAGGTCAGTGTGTACCCAGAGTGTGTCGTCTGTGGGAAGCTTTGCCATTAACACGACTCGATCGGGTAGCGATGGGCTAGGCGTCGCGACCGCAGTACTTTGCGTCAATGTGCTTAGATGTTGCGGGGTGGAGGAGGTCGACGACGTTTCCTCTTTCGTGCCACCATGCGCAATTTCCTGCTCAAGTATCTTTTGCTCTTCTTCTGCTTCCGTTGTCTCATGTCGCCATGGCTTCTCAGCATCGCTGGCCTCGGCAGATTCGTCCTGGACATTGTTGAAATGGGCGTCAAAGAGAAACCATGCGCAGAGCACGAACACTGCCACCACCATGAATTCTATTTTTTCTGCGGGAACGCATCATCGCTGAATGGCAAGTGGGTGGGTATTCGAGAAGTAATAGAATTGGACATGTGACAACTCGTTCCAGAAATTTGTTCGAACAGGATATCGTGAAGGCTCGTTTGCCTCGCGCATACATACGCAGGTGATATAGGGTGCGCAGAGAAGATGACGGTTAGTATGAGGTAGGAACAACTGGGTCGCGCAGCCAAAAGCACCTTCTCATAGGGAATGCGAAAGGCGTCTCATGTACTAGCAAATGCAAACGTTCGTTGCAGCCCGTAGTCTGGCGATGGGGCATTGCGGCACAGTTCAGTTATTATTAGGAAGTTAGAGATGGGCCAGGCACTTATCCCAAGAGCCTACAACAAACTATAGCGCCCGACCCGTTTGTTGATGAATCCAAAATGTTGCAGAATATTCTGGGTCGGCGCTACCGTGTCCGTGCGCGCAATGCCCGTGTTCGCGCAATGCCCACCCTAACACAACAACTACCTACACAAATTACGTCATAACTCTATTAATATAGATTTAATTTAGGAAGCAATTAAAGAAATTAAATTATGCGTACTAGGCGCATCTTTTTTGTATATAAGATTTATAGCAAAGTATAGTATTAATTATTAAATGCTTGCTTAAAGACACTAGGGCTAAACTTAACTACGCTAACTTACCTACTAACTCTTTTACCTACACTAAGAAACTAAGCTCCTATAGTATATTACTATGCTTACTAAACAACATATACTACCTATATAAGTAATAATATGCAACTTTGCCTTATCTTTAGCTAGTAGAGAGGTTTTAAAAAGCTAAGTTACTTACTTTATTAATAGGAATTCTACCTATCTTATCTTACGCTAGTAGGTAGGAATAGATTACAATTGCTATAAAGCTAATTTAGAGGCTAAATATAGCCTCTACTTTAAGCTACTATATAAGAAGATAAGGGAATATAATATAGAGCCTTCTTAAATCTTTAATATAGATAAGAAAAGCTTTATAATTAAAGTAACTAAAAGGTTAAAAAGAGTGTTTAATAAGAGGATATACAATTAAAAAAGAGTAATAGCTGTAACTTAGGATAGTTCTAGAGAGTAGGTAACTATCCTAGCCTGCGTTTGTTTAGATAGTACAGCTCTATCTCTAGCTCTTATCTTTTAGTTAGCTATTAGAGCTCTAAAATTAAGCTAGGTTAAGAATATTAATAATAAAAAGCACTTAGTATTTGTTAACTTATCTCCTTCTAGCTAGACTAATAATAATATAGGTCTAGCCTAGCTTAAGGAGGTTTTTAAGAGAAAGACTAGACAGAAAGCTTATTTAAAATACTAATTACTTTTTCTTAATAGCTATAGATCTTACTTAACTATAGATTTTATTAATTACTGTAATAACTACAAAATTCTATTAGCTGTATTTCTTCCTTATTTAACCTATACACTTTAACTACTTAAAGTTAAATTATTTAAGCCTCTCTTAACTACCTACTTAACTAAGCTTTTATCTTACCTTTATAAAAGCTAGAGGCTCCTACTAATAGTAAAAGGAGACTTCTTTCTCCTCCTTTAGAGGGCCTAGGGTACTGCTTTTAAGGAGAAGACTATTAGAAAGTCTTTCTAGGTAACTAGAGTCTACCTACCTAATTCTAAGGTTATCCTTTAAAGATTCTATAAGGAGGCCTCTAGTTTAAATAAATCTTTAGCTTCTATACTTAGTAAAGATAATTAGCTTAAAATAAAGACTCTTATACGCTGTTTAGTGCAAGATTAGGGCACTAAGGAGGTAAAAAAGATATGTTAAAGCCTCTACTATATCTTAGCTTAAAATAGTATCCTCTGTAGAGAGATTTAAGGCTTAAAGGAGGCTCTTTTAGTTAAAAAAAGACACTAAAAGAAGAGCTATACTCTCTAACTTAATAATCCTTAGGAGTACTATAGTAGTGCTGTTTTTTAGTTACTTAAGAAGGTCTGTTAGGCTTAGGATAATAAAGTAGTTTAATAATATAAATAACAACTACTATAACTCTAAAAAGCTAAGAGGTCTTACTTAAAAGAGTAAGCTTAATTATATAAGGCTTAACAAGCTAAAGAAAGGTATGTTAAGAGAGAGAGGCTTAAAGAAGTAAGGCAGAAAGAGAAGGCTAAAAAGGTAGCTAAAAAGAAGCGTTAGAAATTAGCTTGTAACGCTTAAAAAGCTATATAACTGTCCTAATTAGGTAAGTGCAAGGCCTTACAAGCCTTTACTTAAAAGCAAAAGCATTAAAAACGTGTTATTATTAATTTATTTTATATTAAAGCTAAGGTAGCTGCACTAGCTGCCCTAGCGCGCACCACCTGCCGCAGGCGTAACGTTAACTTACTAAGTAAATATAAGTAGCACAAATTAATCACAATAATATATTTACCACAACTCTATAAAATCTCGCGATACTAGCTATTAGTGGTAGCTCTACAGCCTCATTTTTCTATATATTTGATGTTGTTAGGGTAGGCATTGCGCGAACATGGGCATTGCGCGCACAGACACGGTAATGCGCACCCCAACAAGATGAGATAACTAGAAAGATGAGGCTGTACAGCCACCCACAAAAGCTATTATCACGAGATTTCATAGAGTTATACTAAATAGAGGCTTGTAATCAATTTGTGCTACATATATTTACTTAGTAACATAACGTTGCGGCCAATACGGGTGGTGCGAGTTAAGACGATAGGTGCAGCCACCTTAGCTTGTACATAAGATAGAGCAACAACAACACGTTTCTAACGCTTTCTAGGTGGCTTGTTAGGTTGTAAGGCTTTGCGCTTACCCTTTTAGGACAATTGTATAGCTTTTTCAGCGTCGTTAGCTCTCTTTTAGGCCTCCTTTTTAGCCACCTTAGCGGCTTTCTCCTTCTCCTGCACCTCCTTAAGCCTCTCTCTTTCAACCCGTCTCTCCTTAGCTTGTTAGAGCTTATACAATCAAGCTTAGTCTTTTAAATAAAACCTCTTAGCTTTTTGTAGTTGTTGTTGTTTATTGTGTTATTATTCTATCTTATCTTCCTAAGCTTGTTAAACTTTACAAGGGCTCTAAAAGAAAGCTCCTCTGTAGTACTCCTCTTAGCAATTAAGTTGCAGTGTATAGCTCTTCTTTTTATGCTTCTTTTTCACCAAAAGAGCCTCTTTTAAGCCCTTAATCTTATAGTAGAGGAGCTCATTTTATACTAAGATGTAATAGAGCGATTAGCGGAGCTTTTTAGACTCCTTTAAGCTTTTATCTCGTGTTAATTAACGTATAAGAGACTCTATTTAAAGCTAATCCTCTCTACTAAGTACTAACGTTGAGCTTTCATCTAAACTTAAAGCTTCTTTAGTAAATCTTTCAAGTATAACGTCCTAGTTAGGTAGTACTATACTAGTAGCTTTAAAGCTCTTTTTAATAGTCTTAGAGGTAAAAGCCTTGCCCTAGGCAGCCTAAAACAACAGGAAAAAGTCTCCTTTTTATTCTAGGAGAAGCCCCTAGCTTGTATAGAAATAGGATAAGAGCTAAGTTAAGTATGCATTTAATAGAGGCTTAAACAACGCTACATCTAGTAGCTAAAGCGTATAAGTTAAATAAGGAGGAAAGACAGCTAATAGGATCTTATTATTATTGCAATATTAAATAAAATCTATTGTTACGTAGGATCTATAGCTATCAAGGATAAGTAATTAGTAACTTAAGCAGGCTTTCTGTCTTGTCTCGCGATTAAACACCTCCTTAAGCTAGGCTAGCCCTATATTATTGTTCGTCTAGCCTAAGGGAGATAAGGTAATAAAGACTAAGTGTTTGTTTTATTGTATAGACGCTGCCTAGGCCGATTGTATAATGTTGTTAGCTAATTTAAATATAAGACTTAGCAGTAAAGCTCCTCTATCTAAATAAATACAAGCTATTACTGTTACCTACTCTCTATTGCTATCTTAAACAGCTGCTGTAACCCCTTTTGCCTAGTATAACTTCTTATTAAACACTCTTTTTAAGCGTCCCGTTACACTAATTATAAAGCCCTTTTCATCTATATTGTATATATAACGAGGTTCTACCTTATACTCAGCCATCTTATTATGCAAGAGATTAAAATACAAGCTGTACTTAGCTTCTAAATTAGCGTTGTGGCGTTTATAGTCTATCCCTGTCTGCCAGCGTAATATAAGATAGGTCTAGTTTCTGTTAATAAACTGCGTAACCCAGCTTTCTAAAACTTCTCTACTAATAAGAGATAACGCAAAGCTAACAATTATCGCTCTTGTAGGTAGTATACGTCGCTTAGTAAACGTTTTAATGTACTGTATAAGCTCCGTCTTATGTTCTAGGTGGAGGGAAAGGTAGGCAAGTTCGCGCGGGCTTATTTGTTTCTAGTGCCTTCAGGTTAACGTAGACCGCACTACACTATACTTTTTAGCAACTTGTAAGTATGAGAAAGATGCGCCTAGTGCGCGCGATTCGATTTCTTCAATCACTTTCGAAATCGGATCCATATTGGTGGAGTTATGACGCGATCGGTGGTGGTGGTTGTTGTGTTGGGGTGCGCATTGCTCGAACGTGCGCGCAATGCCCGTGTTCGCGCAATGCCCACCCCAACAAAAAAAGATTGTAGAAAAATAAGGCTATAGAGCCACCACTAATAGCTAGTATCGCAAGATTTTGTACAGTTATAGTAAATATATTATTGCGATTAATTTGTGCTACTTGTATTTACTTAGTAAGTTAACGTTACGCCCGCGGCGGGTAGTGCGCGCTAGGGCAGCTAGTGTAGCTACTTTAGCTTTAACATAAGATAAATTAATAATAATACATTTTTAATGCTTTTACTTTTAAGTAGAGGCTTATAAGGCCTTGCACTTACCTAATTAGGATAGTTATATAGCTTTTTAAGCGTTGTAAGCTAATTTCTAATACTCCTTTTTAGCTACCTTTTTAGCTTTCTTTTTCTGCCTTACCTTCTTAAGCCTCTCTCTCTTAACACGCCTCTCCTTAGCTTATTAAGCCTTATATAATTAAGCTTGCTTTTTTAAGTAAGACCTCTTAGCTTTTTAGAGTTGTAGTAGTTATTATTTATATTATTAAATTACTTTATTATCCTAAGCCTAACAGACCTTCCTAGGTAACTAGAAAACAGCACTACTATAGTACTCCTAAGAATTGTTAAGTTAAAGAGTATAGCTCTTCTTTTAGTGTCTTTTTTTAACTAAAAAAGCCTTTTTTAAGCCTTAAATCTCTCTATAGAGGATACTATTTTAAGCTAAAATATAGTAGAGGCTTTAACAAATCTTTTTTACCTCTTTAGTGCCCTAATCTTATACTAAATAGCGTATAAGAGTCTTTATTTTAAGCTAATTATCTCTACTAAGTACAGAAGCTAAGAATTTATTTAAA
This sequence comes from Alternaria sp. 'sect. Undifilum', assembly GCA_024321975.1. Lineage (NCBI taxonomy): Eukaryota > Fungi > Ascomycota > Dothideomycetes > Pleosporales > Pleosporaceae > Alternaria > Alternaria sp. 'sect. Undifilum'. The sequence continues at coordinate 3,545,004 of JAJJZI010000006.1, forward strand.
CTAAAGGCCTCCTTATAGAATCTTTAAAGGATAACTTTAGAATTAAATAAGTAGACCCTAGTTACCTAAAAAGACTTTCTAATAGTCTCCTCCTTAAAAGTAGTACCCTAGGCCCTCTAAAGGAGGAGAAAGAAGTCTCCTTTTACTATTAGTAGGAGCCTCTAGCTTTTATAAAGGTAGAATAAAAGCTTAGTTAAGTAGGTAGTTAAGAGAGGCTTAAATAATCTAATATTAAGTAGTTAAAGCGTATAAGTTAAATAAGAAGAAAATACAGCTAATAGGATCTTGTAGTTATTACAGTAATTAATAAAATCTATAGTTAAGTAAGATCTATAGCTATTAAGAAAAAGTAATTAGTATTTTAAATAAGCTTTCTGTCTAGTCTTTCTCTTAAAAACCTCCTTAAGCTAGGCTAGACCTATATTATTATTAGTCTAGCTAGAAGGAGATAAGTTAACAAATACTAAGTGCTTTTTATTATTAATATTTTTAACTTAGCTTGATTTTAGAGCTCTAACAGCTAACTAAAAGATAAGAGCTAGGAATAGAGCTGTACTGTCTAAACAAACGCAGGCTAGGACAGTTACCTACTCTCTAGAACTGTCCTAAGTTATAGCTGTTACTTCTTTTTAATTGTATATCCTCTTATTAAACACCCTTTTTAACCTTCTAGTTACTCTAATTATAAAGCCTTTCTTATCTATATTAAAGATTTATAAAGGCCTTATGTTATATTCCCTTATCTTCTTATGTAGTAGCTTAAAGTAGAGGCTATATTTAGCCTCTAAATTAGCTTTATAGCAATTGTAATCTATTCCTACCTACTAGCGTAAGATAAGATAGGTAGAATTCCTATTAATAAAGCAAGTAACTTAGCTTTCTAAAACCTCTCTACTAGCTAAAAATAAGGCAAAGTTACGTATTATTACTTATATAAGTAGTGTATGTTGTTTAGTAAGCGTAGTAATATACTATAGGAGCTTAGTTTCTTAGTGTAGGTAAAGGAGTTAGTAGGTAAGTTAGCATAGTTAAGTTTAACCCTAGTATCTTTAAGCAAGCGTTTAATAATTAATACTATACTTTGCTGTAAATCTTATATACGAAAAAGATACACCTAGTGCGCGCGAATTAATTTTATTAATTACTTCCTAAATTAAATCTATATTAGTAGAGTTATGACGCAATTTGTGTAGGTGGTTGTTGTGTTGGGGTGGGCATTGCGCGAACACGGGCATTGCGCGCACGGACACGGTAAGCGGCGTTCGCTGGTTGGTGAATTCGTGTGCCTGACGCTAACGATAGGTAGGTGATTGCGATGCAGCAGGCGTAACTCGAGCAGTACAACACCGAATTTGAATGGATATGCTACGCCACTCATTTAAGGGCTTTCGCTTGAAACCGACTTCCCGCCTTACCGCCTTGCCGAATTGCCGCCTTGTTGTTCCCCTATACCATCAATTCCTAGCTCTTTAGTCCTCCTTAACGTCGTAACTTCAAACAACGAGTATTGCAAATGGGTCCCCCAATAGGCCTGTTCCCACTGTGTCCCGGAGTTATACGATTTGTGACCTTTGCGAAGAGCCAGTGCCAGCCACAGCCCGTTGTCGCACCTATCCAGAATGTATCTTTGTCCAACGGAGCCTTGGTAAGAGGGATTTCCAAGACTGTCGGCTCAAATAACCAGAACATCTCATTCTTTGCTAGCAGGTAAGTCTTACAGTACAATTTGCAGGCCTTGATGCAATTGATGTTTTATCTCCTTGTTTGGGTTAACAAATTGTACCAAAACCTCGACGAGCTTGGGGGTTCAACATGGCTAACCAGAACTGCCTATAGCAATTACAACGAAACCTACGTCTACGGAACAGATGGATTCTGCACAGAAATGTACTCATCTGGAGCGTGCGTAACATTTCTCGGCGGCGCATATGACATATCAGAATCCTCTACGGACAAATCGATCAGTGATCGAAAGGAGAGTGATGGTTTCGAAGCGGACTGGATAGAAGATACTCTTAGCTTTGGCAGCAACATCTCACTGTCTTCATTTGGATTCGGCGTTCCGCAACAGGATCTCAACCAAGCGTTCACCAGCCAATCTCAGCTTGGCTTGGGCAGGAACTCATCCTTTCTGCGAGCACTCGTATCCGCCGGCGATATAGGTACGAGAGCATACTCTATATATTGGGGACTGGTCGGTGGTCCCGCGGAAAAGCAGACTCGGGGTTCACTGGTTCTCGGTGGCCTGGACAAATCGTTGATCGCGGATCAAAATGACAATTTTACGGCGCCGCTGTTCCAGGGCAGTAAGTGTGGGACGGGCATGGTAGTAACGATTAGCGACATCCTTCTGAACTGGCCAAATGGTACCGACATGAGCATCTTCATGGGATCGCAATCAGCGGCCATACAAGCGTGCATCAGTCCCAGTTTCGCAGGGCTCATGTCCCTTCCACTGAGCTACTACGACAGCTTCTGGGCGCTCGCAGACGGAACGCCTCCATGATAAGTTTGAGGCGAGAAGCCTCGGTATCAATTACTTCACAATGCTTTTTGACCCAAATGATGTGTAAATGCCGTACCGGTTCCATTCGAAAGGTACGCAGCTGATGGTTATGATGTAGTTACAACGGTGGTCTGACAATCCAGCTTCAAAACAGGATAGTGGAGCCATCGGTAGTAGTAGACATTAGTAAGGGAACTAATCGGTTAACGCATGCCATTAAGCAGGTACAAGGTTTGCTTATGGTTTTGTGCAAAACGGACAATCTTGCCTTGCTGAGACAAGCTAGTTGCCTTTAGGTAACGGGAGGAATTTATTCCCGATAAGAGCTTATTATTTTCACATACAACCACATCCTCGTCGTCCCACGACATCTGCGCTACCGAGGCACAACAAGAGCACTGAACGTCGTACGAAGGACGAATTGCAAGCAAGTTTAGACATAGTTGTGCTTGATGTTCAATTGATACAACGGTCAAGATTGGTTGCCATTTGTCGCGTACCATGTGTCTCTACGAATTTTGAGAGTGATATGGTGCAACGTCTTCGCAACGAGGCACTCTGCATACAGAAGCTGGTGCCCGTACTAATTAGCGGATTACGCCGCGGGAACTACAAGCAATGTGCTTACACCCGAAAGCACTCTCCCGTCTACGGTGGCTGTGCTAGGTGGGCAGTTTACCGGCGGATTAGTAGTTGGATGCGTGATGACTAGCGAATACCCGCTGTTGTATGGTTCTAATAAGATTTCTTTCAGTTTTTTCTTCATTTACTCTAGTGTAAGTGACAACGAAGTCAATGACATGGTCTGGACTCTAGTAACGTCTGGGGAGGGTGCAGAAGAGAGCACATTAGAGACTAGTTCCAGCTAGCGAAGTCTTGTCATCAGTCGCGATGCGCAACACACGTATTCTAGTAGATGTTTCTGTCGACATGACATGTGCTGCATCGACCATTAGCCATCTCGCGACGATAGTGCCGAGGTGGGCGGGGGGGCTCGGTCGATTATGCGTCGCGTTGAAGAGTTCAACGGCTTGTTCGGTCCTATTGTGTCAAACTCTGAAAGAAGGACTCGGCTCGTGAGAGGATGAAATGCACGCTATTGTAGGCGCGTCTGATGCAGCGTAATGATGATATTGGTTTGCAATCGACTGGACAGCAATGCCCAACTGCTCCAAGGCAACCTGCCGAGTTCTAGTCCCTGAATTGAGTGGATTTTTGCGTCTGCAACTGCATTAGACCTGTGGAAAGGCCGAGATCGTATTGCGTCGTGCAAGTAGTAGAGGTGGCTGATACCCCGCCGCGGAAGTGGTGTTCATGTGTGGCGGTGCAGCACAAAGATGAAGGGTCTAGAAGCTGCGCCACGTCAACCCGCATCTGTAAACAGGGGGTGGCAGCTGGAAGCACCAAAACTCAATTTTTGTCCAGTTCATCTTGCGCGTCACATGGCGTTGGCGTTGGCGTTGGCGTTGGCGTGAGTGGTCAGGGGATAAGGTGCATACGCAATTTATGTAGTAGATGGTAAACTTGGCGAGATAGGATGTGGCTTCGATCTAGATGGTTGATTCCCGCAGGGGGTGGGAGGCTGTCAATCCTTCCGGCTGTGTGCAGGGGGCGGCGGCTGCGTGTCAATCAACTATGACTATCACTGCGGGATCAAGAAGTCGTGAGGAGTGTTTGTGTCCAGTTTGGTAGGGTGTGCCCAGAGTACGGTGTGATGACATCGTCATAGTTTCGGGTTGCCAACCCACAACAACGCATGGTGTGTTCTGTGCCGTGTACGCTCGCGTGTATCACAGTCTTGTCGGTCGCTAGTAGTCGAGCCTTGTTTTGTCGTAACACGGAGAAGGTGTAGCCCGGCAGAGGAGACTTGGAGATTGACGTACTGTGCGTAGCGCTTCCGAGACGATCGCCAGCGAGGCTGGGAGCTGGCTGGGAGCTTGGCAATGTTGTCGCAGCTGGATCCGCGCCGCATCTCGCGAATCACTAGGTTGCTTTTGCGCCAGCTCGGTAATTTCCTTGTGGCCTTGTGCGCGTCTTCACATGGGAACGCGTTTTGTGCGATGTGTGCTGACCGACAAGGGCGGTGGTTGTATAGCCTCAACCGACGGCAGCCCCGAGATGCTCCCACCGCCGGGGATTGAGGCTGGCGATGCAGGCCGACGAGTGCGTTCAGGGTCCAGATGCTCGATGTGCGATGCGATGCGCGCAGCCATGGCTGGAGTTGGTAGCGCAGTGGTGCGAGTCGCACGATAGGGCCGACTTGTGGAGTGTGCTTGGACCATACGTCACACTAGACGCTTACGGACTGCTGGTTGCTTGTACAATAGCGCCCGCAAGTCCTGTTTAATTTGTAGCTGGTCCAGGGAGCCTCCTGATTACCTGTCGAAGCATCTTCCCTTTGCGAATCCTTTCCTCCCACTTCACGGGCGCGCGACCGCCTAACTGCCTAGCATGTCGTCTTCTGTAAGTTTGGCATTGTTGCGACAACAAAACACGAGCCTGCGCTAACCACAACAAAGGGCGGTGATATTGGCAGTGCCAAAGAGGCATCATCCAATTCACTTTCCAGTTTGGTGTCCACCCTGATACCGACTGCCATTCTTGCTTTTGCCTTTGTAGCCGCGTTCTTCGTCGCACGCAAATACTTCCGCCGCGTCTATGCGCCCAGGACCTACCTCAACCACCTGGGCCAGCAGCGGTGGACGCCCGCACCGAGCGAAGGCTTCTTTGCATGGATAAAGGATTTCAAGAACCTCAAGGACGAGTACATCCTAGACCATCAGTCCATTGATGGCTACCTGTTCGTGCGCTTCTTCAAGGTCCTCATCATCACCTGCTTCCTAGGATGTCTCATCACGTGGCCTGTCTTGTTTCCCGTCAATGCGACTGGAGGTGCAGGCCAAGAGCAGCTCGATCTTCTCTCCATGAGTAATGTCGACCCCGCAGGCACCAACGTCAACCGCTACTATGCACATGCCGGAATCTCCTTCATCTTCCTCGGAATGGTCATGGCTATCATTGCCCGCGAGTCTTTCTACGTCGTCAACCTCCGCCAAGCATACCGCCGTTCACCATGGGGAGCCAGTCGCCTGTCTTCGCGTACCATCTTGTTCACCAACGTCCCGACGACCATGTCCCAGTCGGCTCTTTTCGACATGTTCCCTGGTGTCAAGCACGCCTGGGTCGCTTCCAACACGAAGGAGTTGGATGAATTGGTCGAGGATCGCGACAAGACTGCTCTAAAGTTGGAGGAGGGAGAGATCCAACTGTTACGCGATGCCAACACAAACCGGATCAAGGCCGAAAAGGGCAAGAAGCACTTTGTCGCGAGCCACGTAGCTGACGGCACCAAGTGGATTGACCCCAAAAAGCGACCGACGCACAAGCTGAAGTTCTTGATTGGCAAGAAGGTTGACACGATTGAATACGGACGCTCGCACCTCGCTGAGCTCCTTCCCAAGATCCAACAAGAGCAGGATAAGCACTGGAACGGCCAGGGTGATTTGGTTGGAGCTGTCTTCCTCGAGTTCGACACCCAGAAGCACGCGCAAGATGCTTGGCAAATGATGCAGAGCCGGAAGAATAGGCCCGACCAGAAACTCAAGGCGCGCCAACTTGGTGTTATGCCTCAAGAGGTTGTTTGGGTCAATCTACGCATCAAGCCTATGGAGCACCTTGTCCGCTGGGCAGCTGCTACCACCTTCATCTCGGTCATGATTATCTTTTTTGCAATTCCCGGTACGCTAGACCAATCATTTTTACGTAGAACATCGCTAACGTATGCAGTTGCCGTTGTCGGTCTGATCTCCAACATCAATTACCTTGCTGATCGTTTCAGCTGGCTCGAATGGATTCTGGACATACCCCAGGTAATTCTGGGTGTAGTCACCGGTCTCCTGCCAGCTGTTATGCTTGCCGTTCTCATGGCTCTTGTGCCTATCGTGTGTCGTTTGATGGCCAAGCAGGCCGGATACGTTACGTACAGCCAAATCGAGCTCAAGTGCCAGAGCTGGTACTTCGCCTTCCAGGTTGTCCAAGTGTTCCTCGTGGCAACTTTGTCTAGCGCCATCACGTCCGTCATCAATCAGGTTCTTGACAACCCGGGAATTGTACTCCAGCTTCTCGCTACCAACCTGCCCAAGGCCTCCAACTTCTACATCAGCTACTTCATCCTGTTGGGTCTCTCGTCGGCTGCGGGTACTCTGCTTAACATTGGAGGATTCGTTGTAGTTGTGCTCCTCGGGCGCATTCTGCCCGGCAAGACACCTCGCAAGATCTTCGAAAAGCTTACCAAGCTCTCGGCTCCATCATGGGGATCTGAGTACCCCAAGTGGGTCAACTTGGCTGTCATCGGTATCACCTACTCTGGCATTGCACCCCTTATCCTCGGTTTCGCCACAGTTGGTTTCACCCTCATCTATATTGCTTTCAGGTACAACTTCCTCTACGTGTACGAGACGAACCTGGACACTAAGGGCGACGCCTACCAGAAGGCCCTTCGCCAGCTACTCACTGGTGTCTACCTCTCTGAGATCTGCCTTATCGGTCTCTTCGCCATCGCTACCGCCGATAACATCCAGGCTGTTGGTCCTTTGGCCATCATGTGTGTGCTCCTACTCCTCACCATCATCTTCCAGTTCACCCTGAAATTCGCTCTGAAGCACGAAGAAGCACGCCTTGCCTACACTGACCCAGCTCCTACCCATGGCGGTATCAAGGGACACCTTGAAGACGGCATGCACACGCAAAATGGCGAGAAGGTGAACATTACGGATTCCAGCCCTAGTTACAGCCCCAAGCCCACTCATATGCCCATGTTCCTGATCAAGCTGTTCAACCCCGAGAAGCATTCGATCCACAACCTCACGGCCTCCCTCGACCAGTTCTACCACCAGCCGCAGGAGCCGCTGCCGATTGAGATTCAGAAGCGTGCTTTCTTCAACCCATCAGTCACAAGCCCTACCCCTGTGCTGTGGATTGTGAAAGACGACATGGGCATCAGTGCGCGCGAGATTCGGGATACGCAAAAGGCTGTTCCTGGACTTGTCATGACGGATGAGCAGGCCACGTTCAACGACAAGGGCAAGGTGTACTGGGACGGTGTTGAGAACGGCCACTCACGAGAGGCACCCGTCTTTGATGAACGCATCGTGTACTAAAAGGACAATGGTCTTTTATAACCAACGACGACGGATTACTGGAGTTCGATACCCCAAAGGGATGATGGGAACTGTCTTACTTTACCTTGCATTTGCAGAGTTTCACAAGGATGAGCAAATCAACGATGGCGAAATAGGCGTGTGTTTTCTTTCACAGTTTTCGATTCTATAAACGAGTACCCCCGCTACTTTAGCACTATATTTAGTTAATGATTGTTAAGTTGCGCATGCATTTATGCTTTGCAAGTACCTGCGAGGGACACAAAACATGATTCAGAATGTTATTGACGGTACTAAGGAGGGGAGAGAAAAATTGGTTCTGTTTGATGTTGTGTATAGGGTATCATGCTGCTATGCTCTTCACTCAGATCGTATAGCTCAATCTTCAAACTGCGCCCGCCCTCCTCTCGTCGAGAATTTGCAACTTTAGCCCTTCGGCAGCAACGTCCGTCTCCAAAACTCTTCCTACGCCCTTCTTCCAAGTCTCCTCGAGCGTCTTAATCTCGCCGCTTGCGCTCTCTTGTTGCGATTTCCTCATCATCTCCGTCTCTTCTTGTTGCTTCCTCACATCCGCCAGCTCAGCCTCGATCCCCTTGAGTATGTCCTCGAGCTGCGAGTTGCCGACTAACCACGCGTTTTTTCCAAACTTCTCCAGCAGGCCCAGCTGTGTCAGCCTACCCTGGACATATTCGGAGCTCGTGTAGGCCTGTCTCAGCGCCTTGTTCCACCGCTCTAGGAGCTCTGGCCTGTCCTCGTCGCTGGTAGGAGTAGTGTTCTCGGGCGCATCGAGATCCTCGTAGCGCTTCAGGTCGACGCCAGAGAGCTTGGAGGTTGGGTGGTCGTCGAGTCGCGCATGTTCGCGTGTAATGAAGTCGGAAAAGGTAGGGGTGTACTTGATGGCTGGTATAAGCGCTGGGTGCATGTCTGAAGTGTCTACACCGGCGCTCCTGATATCGGCATCGATGACGGCTCTGGCAAACGCAAGGCTTCCAGCATCGAGCTCCGTATCGACATCTACAAGCAGTTAGCAGGTAATACTGGTTCTTGTCACGCGCGCCCTCGGGGAATCTGCGCGCATCGGACATGGGGCTGTTCCGGGTAATCGCATGTTGCACATACATGGCAGATGGCCGTAGGATTCCTGAATAAGTGGCATTGTGGCAAGCGACCTGCAGGAAGGGGCAAAGATGGTGTATTGGGTGTATTGGCAGTGAAGGGCGTCGCGAAACGAGAGGCACAGGCAGACCCGGTAAATATAGGCTACTGGGTCTGTCCGGGCTCCCCACCAACCAGCGCACGAGGAACCCCGCAACGTCATGCATGTGCGAGGCGCGACTGTCAAGCTTCCGGGAGCTCTGGTTGTTGGCCATTGGTAGCAGAACAAGAGCGGCGACATGCTTTTTCCCCCTGCCCCAGGCGAGCGTATGTGCAGACGCATACATGTTCGGTACGCGTAGATCCATGGGCCGCCAGTAGCGTACAAGTACTTCTTCCTGCCCCCCCCCCCCACAGAGGCATCCTGTTCCTCCGCGCACTTCCGTCCGAGACATCTCTTCGCGTCAATGGCGCGCTCACACATAGCCGTGGCCTTGGGCGCTGCTCTTGTCGCCTCATTGATCATTGCACAGCTCGTCATCAACTTGGGATTTCCTTCGGTCGACTTCTGGCATGCGAGGCTTGACCAGACGTACAATGGAGCGCAGCAGCTTCGCTTCAACAGTAAGAAGCAGGATGGCGGCCTGGCCGACGACCCGTCTTCATACCTCGTTGGCGTTGGCAAGGCGGATATCACTGGGTGAGTGGTGTGCACATGCTACATGCGACTGTGCTGACGATAGCACAGTCCCGTCGTCGAGCTCAACATGATGGGCTATGCCAACTCGTCGCAAGTTGGCTCCGGACTCCGCCAACGCCTCTACTCCCGCGCCTTCATCGTCGGCGACCCAAGCGAACCCCGCGAACGATTTGTATACCTCGTCCTCGACACCCAGTCTGGAGACTCTGCGATCCGCAATGGCATCTTGGAAGGGCTGCAGGCCTTGGGACCCGAGTACTCTGTTTATGGGAAGAACAATGTAGCCGTGACAGGCACGCACAGCCACGCTGGTCCAGGCGCCTGGTTGAACTACCTCCTTCCCCAGATCACAAGCCAGGGCTTCGACAAACAAAGCTACCGTGCTATTGTGGACGGAACACTTTTGTCGATCAAAAGGGCGCACGAGGGTCTAACTCTAGGAACAGTCAGTGCTGGCACTGCGAAGATTGCTGATGCGAACATCAACCGCAGTCTGTTCGCCTACCTGGCCAACCCACAGGCAGAACGCGATCGCTACACGGATGACGTGGACAAGACGATGACACTGATGAAATTCACAAGAGCAAGTGACGGAAAGAATATCGGAATCTTGAACTGGTTCCCTGTTCACGGCACAAGTTTGCTTGGCAACCAGACGCTGATTGCTGGAGATAACAAGGGCGTGGCCGCATACTTGCTGGAGCAGGACGTGCAGGCGAACGCGGACGATTCAAATGCCGCCGAGGGCTTTGTGGCGGGCTTCTCCCAAGCCAACGTCGGTGACACGACCCCCAACGTACTCGGTGCCTACTGCGAAGATGGCTCAAACCAGCAGTGCAGACTCAACGACAGCACCTGTGGAGGGAAGAGCCAGGACTGCCACGGCCGTGGACCATACTTTGGTCTAGACGACGGAGGCCACAAGTCGTGTTACGAGATCGGCAGGCGTCAGGCCTTGGGTGCTAGGAGTATCTATGACTTCAACGAGTTCACACCCATCTCTGGAAAAGTCCGCTCGTTCCACACTTATGTCGACTTCTCCAACTTTACCTTTACCCTCAGCAATGGATCTGTCGTTCACACATGCCCAGCGGCCATGGGCAACTCCTTCGCTGCCGGCACGTCTGATGGGCCTGGCGCGTTTGACTTTGTTCAGAACGACCCTGGTGCGCCCTCAAATCCTTTCTGGAACCTCGTTGGCAGCGCAATTGCCCCACCCAGCAAGAAGCAGAAGGAGTGTCAGTACCCGAAGCCTGTCTTGCTGAACGTTGGAGAGGCCAACACACCGTACCCGTGGTCCCCCAACATTGTCGACATTCAGGTTCTTCGTGTTGGCCAGCTCGTCATCATAGTCTCGCCTGGTGAGGCCACGACCATGTCTGGTCGCCGCTGGCGCGAAGCAGTACACAACTACATCGTCTCCTCGAACATTGCCTCGTCGCCCATCGTCGTGCTGGGCGGACCAGCAAACAGCTACACACATTACATCGCCACAGAAGAAGAGTACGGCATCCAGCGCTACGAGGGTGCGTCTACCTTGTACGGTCAACACACTCTAAACGCATACATCAACTCCACCTTGACGTATCTTCCCTATCTTGCCGATGATGCAACAAGCTCTCCGCCACCTGGACCTTCCCCTCCCGACAACCGCGAGAGAAGCATCTCTCTCATCACTGGCGTCGTCTACGATGGCGCAGGCTTCGGCCGATCATTCGGCCAAGTCACCAAAGACGTCCTACCCAGCTATGCCCGCGGCGCCACTGTATCCGCTACCTTTGTCGGCGCCAACCCGCGCAACAATCTCCGTCTCGAAGGAACCTTTGCCTCGATCGAGAAGCAGAACAGCGATGGTACCTGGGTGCAAGTCAAGAACGATGAGGACTGGGAGCTGATCTACCAATGGAAGCGTGTCAACGGACTCACAGGAACAAGTGATGTTACAATCACATGGGACTCGAGTCTCACAGCACCAGGAGCAGGCACGTACAAGATCCGGTACTATGGTGATGCCAAGAAAGTCGGTGGGACAATTACAGAGTTCCAAGGCCAGAGTGCGCCGTTCAAACTGACGTAAATCTTATCTTGCGTTTTGAAAATGATTACACGACGGTTATGTAGAGATGCGCGAATGAAGGAGATTTGTATTTTATACCTAATTCAAACATGAGTAATATAAACTTGTTTTCTCTGATGCGAAGTTGTCACCTGAGAATGGCAATAAAAAGAGGGACAAAGCACTGCTACGAACTGGGAGATCATTTTTTTTTCTTAATTCAGAAGATCAGCTGGGTAAACTGGGGGTATTGTGTGGCAAGAATTCAAGGAGGAGGAGGAGGAGGGAGCAAAGTGAAGGTGAGCACGTTGCCAATGACTAACAACCCCACGAGAAGCGCGCCAGTGAAGGTATAAAAAAAATCTCAAACTCCTGCCCATGTACAAAAACCCAAATCAGGTGGCCCCAATTCAGGGCTGTTGCTTAGACGGGCTAACTGCCCTTTTGTGTGATACCCCACCCACCGTCTTCATTCATTGCGTCAGCTCGGAAACATATCCGCCATGTCAGCTCATTGTCTCTGGCCCCCTTTGCCAGCCGACACTCGACATCATTTTTCTCGCGCTCCAACTCCCGAATCCTAGCCTCGTTCCATCTATCCCTCCTTTCTGCCTCGTCCTTCATCCTGTCTATTTCCGCCTGTAACGCCGACCTCCGCTGCCTTTCGAGCACCCTGGATAGTTCACTCGGCCTTGGTCGATTCATCTCACACCACAGCTTGACTCGTGTAAGCTCATGGTTGTGTGTGACTTGTGCCTCTGCGAATTGGCGAGCATGTTTTTTTTTAGTCAGGGCTGTGAGATCTTTTGCGTGGGATGCTTTTAGCTCATCGAGTTGTTTCTTGTGGTCTGTATGCTGTTTCTCGAGAGCGCTTGATAGGGTGAGGATTCGTCGTTCTTGTGCTCTTAGGTCTTTGAGAAGCGCGGTGAGAGATGATTTTGCGGCGGCGGCAGCGGCAGCGGCATGGGTCGTGGTGAGTGACTTGTGTGCCGTGTTAGTGTTGTTTGCGGATATGTTTGCTTTCGAAACTTACGGTCCTTGTCTGTGTGGGTGGGCGGGTGTGGCGACGCGGGAAAAGGGAGCTGAAGGATGGGTTACGACTGCGCTTTGCCTTTTCCATTGCACGGTTTTGAGCGTTCGATTGTCCGGCATCTCGAAATATGGAGAAGTTTGTGCTGGGACTACGGAGAAGTCTTCACGATTAGGCTGCAGCTTCAATGGAGTGTACGAATTGAGATGGTTTGGTGCAAACGGAACAGAGAGGGTATTATTAGTAGCGGAGGCAGAAGTGAAGGTAAAGCTGGAGCTTCAAGCTATATACCCACAACTTCACCATGATACTGGTAACATACTGCCCAAAACAAGATTGATTGCCTTCTTTCCTTGTCCCAAATCTCGGTGCCTGAGTTTAACCTCCAGCCCAGACGTCTGAATCCCCTCACGGTCAGCATGCCTGGTCGTGTAGTACAAAGGTACTCAAATTTACCAACGTCGGCTCAGACACCTAGAGCTTAGCGACCAACACTCCCAACTGCTCCTTCATCCACTTCTTCAATATCTGTTGCGCCTTAACCACTTGCGCATTCTCGGCTTGTTAGTTAGCGAGTGAAACGATCTCGTCTCAAGTTCCAAAATACCACAAGGTACATTATCTATGTTCGAACAAACCTCATCTGAGATACATGGACGAGCTGTTCCTTCCTACACAATTGGGAACTTCACACGCCACTCCAAAAGCCCCCTGCCTAATCTCAACAGTTTAAGCCATCCATCTTCTTCGCCTCAGGTCCGTACCTCATGCACCTAGCCTAGCTTCCTCCAACTATCTCGACTTCCTCATCACACATAGACTCTTAGCTCTTCTTTTAATCCAGCCTCGAAACCGCTCGCGGTGGCGCCGCTTAGTTTTCTCCAAAGGAACATGATTATCGTGCAATTGGGCCTTTTCGACAAAAGTATCGAATGTAAGTGTGCGATTGCATCCCAAAGTTTTTCCATCGTCCGCGATATCATGGAGAGCGGCGTAAAACGGAGGAGTCTCGGTGGTCGATTGATCAGCGGTATGGGGCGGGTTTGAAGGGCTGTTGACAATATCGTTGAGGCCTTCGATTAGATTTGAACTAGTGTGGAACGTTGAGGCTTGGGGTCGGAGCGTAGGGCTTCTAGGCTCCTTGCTGCCACCGGATATGTGCACGAGAGGGGTCCACATGCGGCCATTGTCTGGTGTCTGCGATAGCATCGTGTCGTGTGAGTTGCTGTCAGGTCGCTGGGGAGGAGTGGTCCAAGGGCTCTTCGGTGAATCGCCAAGTCGGTCAGAGACAGAGATGTTGGGACGTTGTGCATCTTTCGCTGCTGCTGCTGCGCATGACACGTCGCCCTTTTGGAGGGAAAACGAAGGCGACATGTCTGCGTATGGTGACAACAGTATGCGAGTGAGTAGGATTAGGAAGGGATACTTGGGTACAGGAGATGGATACTGCCTGAACCATCGAAGTACCAAGTGACGCGTTTGTTGCAACCATGTTGATTTGTACCTGCTTCGCTATGAGATATAATGCTGATTGAGACATTGCCAATCACACTGCCAGGCAAGTGCGATCCTATGTGAAGATGACATGGTGTTAAGAGGGAAAGCAAGACGGAGCGTGCTCGCACGAAGCCGTCAAGTCTAACAATGTTCCTTCAGTCAGTTCTACGCGCTTAAGAATCAACATCATGCCCAGGTGGCATCGCGTTCCATAAACTCTACTACATATTCCAGGAATGCCATTACCAAGCGAAAAAAAAAGACTCCGATTGTGATCGTTACGTAGAGACCTGCCCACGGTGTAGACCGCATATCTTTGCACATGAAATTTACCAAATAATCCCAAAAAAGTAGGAGCAGAGGCACACATCTTCTCCGCTCAAAGCCGAACCTACCCACTTTCCGAGCGACTACCACGCTTCCGCAGCAGAGGCATCGACGGCATTTTCGTCAACCTCCTAATCTTTGCCTTTGCCTTTGGACTTGGGCTAGGGCTCGCGTCCAGTGTGTTGATCTTCTTCGCGTCCTGTGAATCTCGAAGGACTTCGCCCTTCCCAGATTTATGTGGCGCGAGGAAGGAGTCGAATGTCGTTTTTGGGTTAGCGCGGAACTGCACTTCTTGGGCTAGAGGGCTACGGATACGGGATGAGGAGTCGGATGATGATGAGGGGCCTGAAGTTGATGCTAGGTGGGAGATGCGGCGGGCGTTGTAGGTGCCTGTTCGAGGACCGGGAGGCTTTGAGAAGTAGTCCCCGCTACTTGCTGCACGGGTATGTGAGGCGTGATAGTGGCGCGGCTCGCCCTCGCGCCCCTCGAATAGTAGGGCAGGTGCTGGTTGTGGTGCTAGCTCTGTAGGTGATGGTATAGAAGTGCGAAGATCGTAAGTCGACTGGGAGACCTGCCCGAGCTGTGCATAAGTAGGCTCGCCGTCCTTTGCAGTGTCAACAGTAACCTTGATACGAGGTAGGCTGAAGACTTTACACACCTTCTCCGTCACTTTAAACAGAGCACGCTGGCTATGCTGCTTGTCATGCTCAATACCCGCAAGCGCGTTGGTCTTTTCCACTTTGGGCATTACGCGTGGAATCAAGTCCTTGCGCGCCTCATGGTGAGTAACGAGGTTCTTGGCCGACCACTCTTGAAGGTTATGGTTCTTTTCGCCTTGTACAAGCGCTAGCTTGTCTTCTGCGGTCAGTGCTTGAGCGTAGTAGCGCGACTGCTGTAGGGGCTGCTCGAACGAAAAGGCTGACATGGACGGGCTTGGGCGACGACGGAGGCTTGATTCGCTGGATGGGTACTGGGGTTGCGGTTTGGTATTCGCAGTTCGACTAGCTGCGCTGCTGGCTTTGGAAGATGTCAAGAAGTGAGGATTGAGTGGCTCGAAGCGCTCGTGCAGGGTAGCAGTGAAAGGGGACGATGAAGTATCGTAAGAAGGCACTGCCACTGGTTGATCGAATGGCTGGCTCGGATTTCCAGCGAAGCTATACGATGTCGAGCCATCTATGAAACCTGAAGTTACGTAGGCAAACGGCTCCCGCTGCGTCGCCGCGAAAGAGGACGATGTGGTCCCATCCTCGGTGCCTGCGACGAGCGGCCAAAGACTATCGGGAACCTTATCGTGACTTGCTTTCACCTTCTGCAATGAAGATATCGTAGGCTGTTGGTAGTCCATAATGTGCGACTGATTTTCGCGTCGCTGCCTGCAACGAAGTGAACAAGAATACGTTTGTAGTGTCAGACGAGCACCTCCAGAACAGTAATGCGCAATAAAATTCAGACGTGAGCAAGCTTGAGCTCGAGTTGCAGCTGATGTGTCGTTGCCATATCAGCCGGAGCAAGCAATATAAGCGCATGATGCAGTCATTGTAAAGACTTGTAAGCTGTGTGGTTCGTGTTCTCTGGTGTTATCGGTTCACACTGTTGGAGATCATGGCGAATGAATGGAAGAGTTGAAGCTTGGTTTGAACCATCTTCCAAATACGTTTCATTCACTTTTGAATGACGCCTCAACTGACTACCTACTATCGTATCGCGTTCTCATCTTGGGATGGGCTGTCTTCTTTCTTCGTACTTTCTCCTTCTTCACATGGATCTCCTCTTTCTGTAGCGATCTGCGGTTTCCTTCGATGATAGCACCATATGGAACTATCTTGCGACTTGGCCTGGATATTCCCTGGCTCTGCCGTTTCGTCGAGCGACGCTTTGATTACATGAATACCGAGGGGGCTTGTAGAGCCGTTCCGGGGGTCAGAAGCTCCAGCCGAGCCTTGTTGTTTGGACTGTACACTACGCCTGGCGCGCGAACATGGTTGTAAATCACTGTCGTATTTGTCCGTGGCTACACTCATATATACACCCATTGGAAGAAGCCCAGTATCATGGTAATGATGCCCAGATACGTGGATATAAGAGGTGCGTACCGACTTCCGAGAGAAGTGGGGTGGTCGTATACGGGTCTAAGATCATCGTCAGCGTTCACATTCCTGAACTTGGCTTAACTTCTAAACAAGGAGATTATATCATCGTGACGCCATCTGCCGCCGCAAGGTGGGTCGATTAGATGAAATGGATGTGGGGTGCTGGACTTACTGCTTCAGATACAAACCCATGCCATCGATGGCATTACACCTCTGCCACTCTAGCTTGGGAACCGCTTCCATGTGCACTTGGTTCTTGTCGTTGAACCTCAGTCTCTGACCATTGCTTACACCATAGGAGCGCCAGTCCGGACTGTGTAGCTCTGAACCTTTGGAGACTAGATATTCTGTAGCATGCGTGTTCGGGTCGTAACTTCGGATAAAGGATGCCCAGTATGCCTGTATAAAGACGCCAGCGGCCGAGGTGGCGTTGTTCCAGATTGGCAGCAATTCGCCAACATGGGACGCGGTTCCAACGTTCCATCGGTATTGCCAAGTTGTATTAGTGTTGTTAAGAGCGTAGGTGTGGGTGATGTTGAGACTGGGACAGGAATATCGGATGTAGCCAAATACATCAGCGGTCACTGATCTCCAGCGAGTGTTGTTAGCGGCCGCCATGTTGCCCTCCCAAGCCTGACAAACCGTATCCCAATTCAGAGCAGGATACTGGTCAGTGAGGAAATCCCGAGATCGAGATTGAGACACGACGCTCTTCTGTACAAAGTTGATACCATCATTTGTCGCAGTGCCAAAGATGGTGGGCACGTTGACGAAATGGCCAGCTTTTAATTCGTTGAAGGTGTAGTCTTGCACGAAGTCGTAGTCCAATGTTGGATTCCAGAAGTAGAGCGGTGGATTCTTGCCGCCCGGAAAAGGTTTCTTCAGAGCATTCACAGCATCTTGGAAGATGACCGCATCCAAGTTCGTCATACAAGCGAGATCTGCGCATCCCGTCTGTACAAGTAGGTCGTCGTATTGCCATTGGCTATCAGCTACGTCTCGCAGCGACGGAAAGGCAGGAGATTCGCCGGCAGCAGCATGGAAAAGGCCGTCGTCTCGGCCGCCATATGCGGTAAGTTGAAATACGACGGAGCCTCCACCGGCACTTGCACCTCCAATGGTAACATGTTTTGGGTCGCCTCCAAACTGTTGGATGTGTTTTTGAACCCACTCGAGTGCTTTTCTCTGATCTTTCAGCCCGTTGTTCAAACTCAAGCTTGAATTCCCAAAAATCTCACGGCTAGCTAGAAATCCATAAGGCCCAACTCGATAGTTGAAGTTCACAACAACCATGCCATCATGGCCAGCATTAATCAAGTCTGCACCGTTGTAGTTCGGATTGCCGTTCACATTGAAGCCACCGCCCTGGATAAAGACATAGACCGGCAACAAGCTTTGGTTGGTGGCCCTTTCGGGCGCAAAAACGTTGATGAATAGGCAGTCTTCCGAGTGTTTCTCACCAGTTTCAGCTTTGAGAGTGCTCTTGGTGCCGATACACAGGGGTCCAAACTAGGGTGCGGTTAGCATGGTGTCAGCAAACGTGAACGCGCTCTGTGTACATCTGTCGCGTCGACAACATTGCGCTCCTCTAGGGGATCCTGAGGTGCGGCAAATCGCAGTCCTTCTAAACGGGATGGATTGCGTGCATATCGCATCCCAGCCCAGCGTATAACACCATTGCCGATGTCCTTTCCGCGGTACTTTGCGTATCCAAGGTCGATGGTTTTTTGCAGCGCAAGGGCGTGCTGAAAGAAGAGTGCCGCGCAAAGCAGCAGGCGAAACATTGTCGACACCTGAGTGAGTGGAAGGCGATGAGAGGGGATCAAGTCCAAAAAAGTATCGACAATAGGTATCGTATTCGGTGGTGTTTCCCCTGATTGTCGCCGAAGGGTCGTTCCGACACGGACTATGCTATACCTAGGTAGTGTGGCAGGGCTATGCGTTGATCTTTGTTCAAGAAGCACAAAAGAAACCCGGAGATTGCATCATAACGGCATTACAGGGAGTTTGCGTGAGAGTGTGCTATTTCCGAAGCATTAGCTTTCACCTGTGACGTCCGTTGGCGCCGCAGTGAATAGTACATACCCGTAGGGAATGAAAAGTGACATTAGCACCGCGCTACCGGCAAACGTAAGCTCGAGGGCGCTCGAGGGCGGAGTCGATGGTAGGACGACAACGAGGATCCACGTCACGTAAGAGCGGACCCCACAGATATAAGCCATGTGCTGTTGCTTCTAGTTATAGCTACAATGGTCCAATTTGCACCGCCGCACTACAGCATCGAGCCAGGATTTTCTGCGATCCAGACGACCCCCTCATGGATGGATAAGCGACTCTATGACTAGCAATTCCCAGGCCTATGGGAAGTGGAAACCGCTGACCAGGGTAATTCACCGACAGGCAGTAGCGCTCCCCGAACACTTGGGGCCCGCGGAACCAATTCTGGAATGAAGGGCGACGATAGGGGGCGGACGGCAGATGATGATCGACGACAGCAAAGAGATTCGACCTGCGATGGAAACGCGGTTGGTAGAGATGCCTAGCATTGTTTGATCAGAAAACCATGTAGAACCTGCAGCCTGATCAACTCAAGGATGGAAAGGCCGGCTTCCTTACCGGCTTCCTACTAAATGGGCAAGATCGGCGTTGCCAACGTGAGGCCAGGACGGCTGAAACCTGGGCATAAGCATGGAACCACCACGCTTTGCCCAACACCTCACGAGATATTGCGGAAACACTGGAAATTAGCATGACAAGCTATTTGCTTGGCATCATCATTGCCAGCGTTAAATCTTGGAAGTCATATGAGAGTGCCCGAATGACGTTCAAAAGCCACGCTGAAACGTGCTCGGTCTGGCGTGTCGCAGCTATTGTAACTACACCTCGGCGGCCCACGTTGTCTGGCGTCAGCCTTGAGCGCGCACTGCTGTTCGTGACAAGCATTCGAGGACTCGCACCGCTAGAAACCTACTCAACGTAGAGACTGGCTTTTTTTTTTCAAGGGTCCAAATGCATTGCGTCTCAAAGTTCGCGGATCAATACGCGCCATCCACGATTACGAGCAACAGCTCCACCTCACTACACCTCTTTCAACAACGACAACGTAATTGACTCCCTTTGAACGAGAATTGAGAAATACCAAGTTATCCATTGCCAGTTCAATGGAATATGTAATTGATTGATGATATTGGAACGAATCCCCACATCTTTCCACCTCATCAGTCCCCTCCCTCCAACGTTGCCCCCCAGGATGAACAACATATCCCCACCAACCCCTCCCAACAACCAACTCCACAACCCTCTCAGAAATCAGTAACCCTCCCATTGTAACTCCAATCCCCCCTCACCCCATCACTCCCCCACCTAAGCGGTTCATTCTTCGGCCCGCCCACCTCCCCCGTCTTGGGATTGACATGACCCTCAAACTCCGGCGGCGCCCCCCTCCTCATATTAGGATGAAACTCCTCCCCCTTCCTAATCTCCTTGCCATTTTCAAACCTTACTTCTGGCCCCTCTGAAGCTGAACCGGGCGATTGGTTGATTTGTGGCCTGGGTGGGGAAGCGGGGGAGGCGGGTGTAGGAGCAGACGGTATCGACGAGTCGGGGGACTGGTTGATGCGCATTCGTATGTTTGGTTGGGAAGTAGGTGTTTCAATGTCTTTGGGGGTGCTGAAGGCGCCGGTGCTTTGCTTTTGCAGCTTTTCGAAGAGCTCTTGCTCTTCTTTGGGGAGGCGCGGTGGGGCTGGACTGGAGTTGAAGGGTGTTTGGGCGTGGCGGGTTGAGATGCTGAATGTGCGGCGGGAGAGCGGGCGGGGGAGGCGGGCGATGGTGCGCATGGAGGCGGCCATAGGTCGGTGACTGGATGGGTGGCAGATGTCTTAGCGGTGTATAGATTATGCGAGGTTTGTTGCGAGTGTGCACTGTGGTGGAAGCTGTTTGTGAGCCGAAGGCGAAGACAACTTTCATGGCTGTAGATCTACATGTAGGCCGCGGCTTGACGGGACCAATCGGAGCTTTGCAGTGGCAACGGAGGTCGCATTTTCGTAGATTGTGGACATGCATCGTAGTTCTCTTTTGCAAGCTTCTAATGTACCATGTTCCGAATTATTATCGTGATATCAAAGCATACAGTACATATTGCGTCCAACTTTCTTAGAAAGTTATCGTCCCTTCTGGGCGTGAAACGCCCACCGTGCTCTGCAACCAAACGCCAGGCTATCGTACAAACTACAGCACATGATCTACGAAATGTAACCATCCGTCTCGCCCAGTGCCCGCGCACTCCTTCCTGCATCCAAGAACAGGCTCTGGCATTCCTCCACGTCGTCTACCTCGATTTGCTTATTCTCCCGTCCATGGACCTCTGCCAGCACGCTCGCGGGTGCTAGAAGTTGTAGCGCGTATCGCAGACTGATCTTCTCACCAAGCGCGCTGACCTTCTCCTTGGCTGGTCCTGAGATGTTGAGCTTCTCGGTTGTGACACGCGTGGAGATGATTGACTTGATTTCTGCAGGTCCGTACGGGTGTGTTGGGATGAGGAGGAGGCGGGCAAGTAGATCGGTCGGTATGCCATGCGCCGAAGGAGGCAGGTTCTCTCCGCCACGAATATGTGTGTTGCCGCGGTTCGATGCAAGGATGACAAGAGGTGATAGAGGCGATTCGAGGGCGCGGTTCAGGAAAGTGAAGGCCTCGAGGTCGAGCATGTGAACCTGTGCATGTTAGTCAAGCCCATGATCTAGAAAGTAATGTGTTACCTCGTCAATGAAGAGCACACCAGGCACCAGGTCCGCGATACCTTGGTCGATGTACCTGTTGACGACCTTGTTGATCTCTAACCGCAGCTTCTCTGTAATCTCAGTTTTCTTCGGCTTCATCAACTGTCCCATCATGCTCATGATATCCTGTCCACCCTGCGGCCGCGCGTTGGCGACATCTAGGTCGTGCAGCGTAACGTCCTGAACAATCTCCTTCTTTTTATGAACATCCCCCTTTGGTATTGGCACGTACTCCTCTGCCTCGAGGTCAAACTCGGTCGCGTAAGCGTCTGATCGCCCGACGCGCTTTACGGCACCCGTGTTGGCTTCAATGTAGATGACGTCGCCTAGACGGACGCGCTCCTTTTGTATGGCCTCGTATATGGACGGATCGAGTCGCAGCTTCTTGGTGCCTTTGGCGGACTTGAGGTTGACGAGGAGGTGCGAGATGGTACGGCCATAGCCCCCGAGCGGGTTTTCAGCTTCTTCGGGTGTAAGCTCAGTGACTTCACCTTCGTAGACTTCCTTGGTCTCCTTGACGCGAAGACCTATCGTAAAGCATTAGTACATCCCGTGACTGCAGATCGAGTAAAAGCGCACCTATTGCCCTCCTGAAGTTCTCCATGAGCGCCTCCGTCTTCTTCACTTCCGCAGAGTATATCTCGCTGCCGACAATCGGACAAAAGGGAACCTTGGTACCCAGCTCCTGGCTCACAGCCAATGCCAATGCGGTTTTGCCGGTTCCGGGTCCACCTGCAAGTAGCACAGCTCTGCCTGACATCTTCTTTGCCTTGACAAGGTCGACGACTATACCACATGCCTGCGCTGGTTAGTCCCTGGGCTGAAGCAGAGTGTGCAAAGCTGATGTACCTCTCGTGCTGCAGCTTGGCCAACGAAGCCGCCAGCTGAGGGAGTTGCGCGTCCATCACTTGAAAGACCTAGTCCTTTGATATGGGAATGCGCCGCGGTTCTTGCTGAGCGATCATGCGCGC
This sequence comes from Alternaria sp. 'sect. Undifilum', assembly GCA_024321975.1. NCBI lineage: Eukaryota > Fungi > Ascomycota > Dothideomycetes > Pleosporales > Pleosporaceae > Alternaria > Alternaria sp. 'sect. Undifilum'. The sequence goes on from JAJJZI010000006.1 coordinate 3,567,210, forward strand.
TCTTGACTTCGCTGACTGGCACCGTCGTCATTTTCGCTGTCGCAAACACTCAATCCTACTAAAACTATAGAGGACCTAAATTGGGATGCCGATGGTAGTCGTGTAGGCGGGGTTGCGATGGTGTGTATTACTAGGCGCGCGTTGTTTGGGGTGTCTTGAGCTCGAAGTTTTGGGAGGGATGGCAGTTCGCGAAAGGCACAGCTAGCGCGTTGACGGCGCTCCATGTCAGTCACCCGCTTGAATCCCCACCCTCCGCCTCCACTCACAGCAGCAGGGCATTCACAGTGCCAGGCCAGGCTGTACGTCTGCCCGCAATACTGCATACACTCTTGCTATTGCTTCACCCTCTGCGCTGTTGTCTTTCTATCTACTAGTTTTTCCGACCGTCGCACCTTCCTTACGGCATCGCCTCTCCGTTACCGTCACACGGCGTCGCAGTCAGGGTCACTGCGTGGGCGAGACGGCCAGCAGAACAACGTACAGTATCTGCTCTTCCTCTTACCGTGTCCAACACTGACAGTGCTACAGGCCATCGCCTCCGGGAGCACATGTTTGCGCCCTGAGTACCGCCATCACCCCTCGGAACTTCCTCTCCCGAGCAACTGACGGCCGCTCTTTCACCCTAATGGAACATGGAGTACCTTACGAAACGCCCCTTGGTCTGAACAGATCCATTCACGCAATATTTGAAAGCGACATGCGATACACGAGTACACGCAACTGCCATTCTCCCCGGGTCCCAGCTCGACTGATTAGTCGTATCCACTCTCGAGCACACTACCGAGCCAAGACCAAGGACCATGGAACATCACACACCGAGGCCCAACGCACATTTGGTAATATTGTCTGGATTTTATTCTGGCCGCCGACTTGAGCAGCATATTCATACAGCAAAAGACTACTCCCATGTCCTCCATTTTCGGTAGCACCACCACGCCAAATACCAGTTACGGCTGGCAGCCTATGCCTTTGACCAAAAGGACCTAAAAAGACAAACCTCGTCACTCGTAATCCATTGTCGGCATTGGGACCATGATCAAGGCACCTCTATGGTGGGGGTCGGTAGGCAAGAGAATACTATACAATCGATGTGTGTTGGTGGTGAGTGGACGCTCGCAAGTTTGAGCAAGCACTGATGTTTGCCTTGGGTTTCTGTCGCCATCGATGCGCACCGACCATTGTATCAAGAAGCAGGCTAAACGCCCATGTTCGGTCATGTCAAGGAGAAGGAAGGAGATCGGACCAATCATCGAACCAGCACGTCACGCGAAAACAGAACGACTCATCGACGGAGAAGATTACTCTTCCTCGCTCTCGGAGCCGCTTGACTCGTCATCGTCGCTGGAGGCATCATGCACTACAAAGGTTAGTGATGATTGAGGCATGCACGTACTGACGACTCACCAGGTGGAGACTGGCTGGATCCCGACGCACCACCCTGGAACGACTGCAGCTTCTCCTGAATCTTGCGCATGTTGTCTTCCTGCTCGCTCTTGCCCATGGGCTTGTTCTTCTTCGGTCGAGCTGCCGTCTGCTTCGACACTTGTCTAGGCGGCTCAAAATCATCATCGGCTACAGCACCTCCTTTAGGGCCACGAAGAGACTTGATGAACCTCAACAACTCCCGGAGGGTATCATCGTTGATCTCATCCATGTCAAGCTCCATCTCATCATCATTCACGGTCGCGAGGTGAGGGCAGCCATTTCTGATGATCTGGACCGCCTTACGCATATCAAGATCGCCGAGCGTGCTGATACCCTCGGAGATCTCCTGTTTCTGGGCGAAACTCAGAGGCGCGGGAGCCTTGGCCTTCCTGACCGGTGCAGTCTTGATAGGCTTGGAAGGAGGCGGTACCGCCAGAGGAAGACTCTTCCTCTTCGTCGGTGGCGCCACAGCCTTCTTCTTCTTGCTAGGCAACTTGGGCGAGGCACGCTTGCCACCTGTTTGCTGTTGCAGAAGTTGTTGCGCTGTAGCATTCAGTTGTGCAATCTGTTGCTGGATTGCAAGGAACTGCGCCTGAGCAGGATCTATCTCCTCGTCGTCTTCGTCCTCGTCGTCATCCTCATCGGAATAGAGGTCGCTAGGCGAGTGTTCAGGAGCAGGCGCATGCTGGGCAAGCCAGTCCGCCTTCTCCTTCCACAGACTCTCAAAGAGATCCTCCATCTTATGTCCCATCTGGTTGACAGCATCACCTTCAGGGTTGAACTTGTAGCAATTTTGGAACACGAGCTGCACATCCGCGTAGAAGTCCTTGGCACTCTGGTAGACACCGTTCTTCAAGTTCTTCTCAATCGTTCCAAAGTCCATTGGTTTTTTGATGATCTTGAGATAGGACGGAATGTTGAGCGCCACGGGGTCTACGGGAGCGATGAAGGGGTAAGTAAGCGCACTGTACTTTGGCTTCATGAGTTCTGTTAGCACAGACTCGCAGAACTTGAGTTCCTGTTGGAACTTCTTCCGTCTCGGCTTAGCGTTGGTGTAGGGCAAATCTTTCGATGGCCTGTGAATCTCTCGCTTTGGCCGACCGTCTGTAGTCGTCGAATCACGTCGAATCAGCGGCGTGCCGTCTTGCTGCAGAGGCCAAGCAGCCTGGGGTGAGGTTGCGGCAGGTGTAGCGACGGCGGGAGACTTGGCATTAGGCGGTGCAACACGAGACTCACGTCGAGCCTTTGACGAAGCGTTTACCGATGACTTCTTTGCCTTTGCCGGCTTGGGCGGCTCTTCAGCAGCAGCACCTCGAGGCATCTTACCCATGCCTTTCAGGAAGTAAGCGCGAAGGTTGTATCCTGCCTGAGTAACAGGATGTTGCTTGTTGTTGAACAGCTCGCTGTTGGTAATCATCTGATCGAGATCCGCCATGAAATCCCTTACGTACGTATACTTCTTGTCCTTCAACTTGTGCTCCATAGTCGTCAAGTCCATGGGGTTTTTGACAAAGTCGGGGTAGTTGGGGATGTTGAGTGCTATGGGATCAACAGGATCCTTGAACGCCAATGAAACCTTGATCTTCTTCGTGTTCCTTATCCGCTCAAGAAGAAACTTGTTCTGTGCGTCCGTCATGGGAGTGGTAGGCCATTCTTCCCAATCAACAGCCTTGTGAACACCTGACGCCTCGTGTGCAGAGTCAGAAGCCGGCCCCGGTGTACCTCCATTTGTGCTGGGCTGTTCGGTCTGGTTCGGCAATTCGGGGAGCTTGAAGTCGGTTTGAGCGCTGATCTCTTCATCCGTCTTGGTGCGCTTCGCATCTGGGATGTCGTCATCGTCATCCTCGCGTGGACGCACTTTGCCTGAGGACGGAGCATCTTTCATGTCACGATCTACGATTACTGGTGACAGAGCGGCAACAGATGGTGGCGCGGTAGGTGCATCACTGTCGGTCTTTATCGTGAGGTCGTTCATCGGCTTTGTAGGCGCTCCAGTTGACTCTACAGGTTTGGATTGTTCCGGCACATCTGCAGTGGTGTCCATGGTGTCGTCAACCGGCGCTTCCTCTGTGGCGGCTATCTGGGTCTCGGGGACTACCTGAGTGCTAGTGGCTGTTGCCTGGGCTGCTGTAGATAGCTCTTCGGCAGTCGGAGGCTGGTCGCGTACGTCTGAAGTCGGCGCCTCTACTGCGCTGGTGACTGTTATACCAGCATCCTCGTCGCCAAATAGGGAATTATCGTCTTGGTGATTTTCAGGCAGAAACTGGGCGACACCGTCGATTCCAGCAGAGACGTTGGTCGTGGGCTCGACGGCGGGCTGGACTGCAGGCGCTGATGTGTCCATGTCGACGTGATGGCCGTTCGTGGTTGGCTTTGATGGCGCGGTCTCGTCGAGGGTGGTCTTCGGTTCTGTGTCGTCGAAGAGCACATTGTGGACGCTACTAGGTATTAGTAGGTTGCGCAAGGTGAGAGGGAAGGCGCGATGAAGAGCCAAGGGAAGAGCGACTTACCCGTTTGCCTCGGTGTTTACCGCCATTGCGTCTGCCGGCGCAAATGCGCTCGCCTTAAGGTCCATGGTGGGTTTGTCGACAGATGGAGATGTCATTACTGCCATAGGGCCATGAAAGAGAAAGGCGGGTTTGCGCGCGGCTGACAGAGGGGATGTTGTGTTTGATGTTGTTGTTGCTAATCTGGCCTTGTTAGCGATTGCCATTTTGGGCGCACGCGACTGCGCAAGTAGACGCGCGTTGACGACGGACACGGCAGTGAGAGGGGCGGACGGGCGCGTTTGCGGTGAAGGTGGGGTCGGGAGAGTGAGGCTAGCGTCGGTACAGAGAGGCGAGGGATGAAGAGGGGCAGCTGGGGAATATATGTCGCAGAGGCTGAAACGCACGTGACTACGTACCAGGTGGTGGCGGCGGCGAGGGATCAAAGAGCGGACGGCCGCCGGTGATGAGTCAGACTTTATAGCGTCGACGCGTTGGTTAGGGTGGCCAGGCCAGGCGGCAGAGGCAATGGCGGCGTGGTGCAGCTGTGCGCCCTCTCGCTCAAGATGTGCGACGACGACGACAACAACAACAACAACACAAACGTTGGTGATGTCGTGCACGGATGGTGACGGCGGGCTGGGTGCTCAGACGGGCGGGCGGTGAGCGCTAGTGGCAAGCGGGTGCATCAGACGGGGGGGATGGATGCGCAATGTTAATTATGTCGGACTTGCTTGGTGCAGCCGCCCAGACTGTTGTCGTGCTGTGTGCTGATGGGAGGGGCCTGGGACAGCTGGTGGGCGTGTGGCGGGGGAGTGCGAGTAGGGCTGGGCGATTGGGAGCAGGCGCGTATTGATTGGAGGCAGATTAAGGAAATGGACTCAAGAACGTCGAAGACAGACGCGAGGGGAGAGGCATTGGGGTTAAGTAGCCCGGCCCTTCCGTCTCCGAGCCAAGCCTCGCAGCAGCCCCTGACCTGCCACTAACCTGGACGGGTACGTGTCCTTGCCGACCTCTTGACCATCCGCACCCGCACCGCCGCGCCCGCACACTGTCGACCTCGTCTCTGGCATCTGCAGACTGCACTTGGACCGCGCCGCCATCGCCTCGCTGCCTTTGCTGCTGGAGAAGATGCCGTGGACGCGTCGCTGCGACGCCAACAGCTCGACACCATGATCCCTGCCGAAAGGGCCCGTGTGTGCAGGGGTGGGTAATTCGCTCTTTCCAATTTTTTTGCGACCACCTGCATCTTGCGCATTGCTCCAGGCTGCAGCATCACAGCCTTGAACAGACTTCCGGCGAAGCCATCCACGCGCGCCGTCAGCGATCCCCTCGATACACACGGTGCCTGCCAAAATGCCCGCCGCTGTAGCAACCCCGAAGAATCACGACCGCCGGCCGGCGAAGAAGGCCAAGCTGGCGCAATCACCGGCGACAGTCCGCCAAAACGGTCTCAAAGCACTTGCAAATGGAACTGCGGCCAAGCCCACAGCAAAGACAAACGGTGCAAAGAATGCGCGAGCACACAGAGTCGACGACGCCACTGCTGCTGTCCAAGGGCCGGCCGATGCGCACATGGTGGATGCGGACGTCATAGAGATCAGCAGCGCCGAGGAAGAGAGCGCTGACGACTCGGAAAGCGACCACGAGCACGAGCATCCCACACACAACGGTGCCGCCGCCGCCGAAGAAGAGAATGGCGCGGACCCGGAAGACCTTACCTTCGGGGACCGGTTGCGCGCAGAAGGCCCTGAGCCTGTCCCAGAATCGCGAATCATTAGCGTGGAAGACGCATTCGACCCCAATCCCGAGCGCACACTAACGACGACGAAGAACCGCCCTCTTGCACCGCCCAATGCAAACTCTCTCGGCACTGTTCTTACCCAAGCCCTGCGCACCAACGACAAGGAGCTTCTTGACTCATGTCTCCAGGTTGTAGATGTAGAGTCCGTCTACGCTACTGTGGAACGGTTGCCGTCGCCGCTAGTCGGAACATTATTGCAGAGGTTGGCTGAGCGACTACACCGAAGTCCCGGTCGGGCTGGCATGCTGATGGCCTGGGTACAGTGGAGTCTTGCTGTAAGTAGTCCGCATCTTGACTGAGGAAATCCTTCACTAACGACTTCTCCGCTAGGCCCATGGTGGATACCTCGCTTCCCAGCCACAAATCGTCAAGCAACTTACCGCACTAAACAAAGTCTTGAAAGAGCGCTCGAGCGGTCTCATGCCACTCATGTCGTTGAAGGGCCGCCTAGATATGCTCCAAGCACAACTTGATCTAAGGAAACGAAACCAAGCCGCCAATGACGATGCAGACGAAGCACTGGTATACGTAGAGGGTCAGGACGACTACGTCTCCGATGACGAGTCTGTTGACGGAGCCACGGCAACCCCGAAACGAGCGCGTGCAGAGATGGAGGACGACGATGAAAGTTCGTCGGACGACATGGGCCTGAATATGGAGATGGAAGACGTTTCCGACGAGGGTAGCGAGGGTTCTGACGAAGACCTCATCGACGACGAGGCGGAAGAGACGGACGATGACGAGGGTGAGGACATGTCAGAACCCATGAGCGACGATTTGGAAGACGGCGATTCCGAGAGCGGTGACGAATCGAAACCGGAGCGACGATCAACTGCTGCCCGGGCTGGCTTCAAGAGCCGGCGTTGAGTGTTGAAGAGGAAGTTTGTAATTCTTGTACAGTCTACGACGGCCCGCGAACCCAACTGCTTGGCGCGTCCGATCATCCAAAATGGGATTCACGCATAGGCGTTCATCTAGGTGGCGTTGATACCTTACTTACGGCAATCTACACGAAGTTTAGATTTCTACTACGCATTGCGTTTTGCAGACACAGTCAATTGCATGTCATGAAATAGAAGGTTCTCACATATTCAGTCGGTTTGCTGGTCTGAGACACGTCCTCGCCTTCTGGTTCGTCAGAGACACTTCATATTGTGAAGTCTGATCACGTCAAGTGCGCACGGCGTGCTGTCATCTCATGAAATGTTTTTCTCAGCCGCCAATATCACAACGTTTTCATAACCCTCTCAACCTTCAAATCAATCTGAATTATCAGGCGCATGTCTGACTTATATCGCATGGACCCTAAAACCACAGAGACCAACAGTCAACCATCTCAGTCGACACAACATCCGCAACTTCGCCGCAGGGCAAACGGACAACTCTACGATCCTCTCCGCCCTACCCAGCCAGAAAAGCTTTACGCTGCAATCTTGGATCTCAACGGCGATCCCATCGACCGCAAGAAGCCTTACCCGTCCCTGCGCCGAACAGCTTCAGGTCATCCTTTCCAGCCCAAAGCTTCAGCCATCCCCGAACGCGTGTCGCGCACCCCTCGGTCTTCCACAAAGCATCCCGTTGACACAAACAGTGTGAAAATCCCTGCAGTGCGACTCCAACCGTTACGACATCACACCAGCCGGTCCCTTGGCACAGGAGCCTTCATGGGGCAAGGACCAGCAATTCCAATACACCTCATGAACGAGACACTAGAGTGGAGAAGTGCGGTTCCTTTACGGGACACTTTATCTTCAGACTCATCGCCGTCACAGCCTAAACAGCTGACTGAAAAGGCACCTCCATACACACTAAAAAATGTGCGTCATACGAATGGCTTGCGGGGTCAAGCTGCTCTGCACGCAAAAATGTACGATGCTGACGATGAAGCTAGTCCAAAGAGACCGAAAAGGCTGTCAACCGACACTGGATGCGCAGTCAACCCGACTACAATGAGTGATTGGAATAAGCAAGTTGCGAAAGAGGATGCTCATGATAGGCGTATGGTTGAACTTCGCGATACGGAACAAAAGGAGCTTCGCTGTGTGAGCAGGTGTCACAATTTACGCGCTCAAGCTAAACACGGTCAGGAAAATGAGGTGGCAGTACGGGAAAGAACGCAGGCGCCCGTGCCTGATAATGTGCGCTATAGGTTTTATCAAGATGACTCTGGCGGCAAGTCTAACAAGCCGTTGAGCTCACATACAATGACGGTCACAAATTCGGTAACGGGGGCTAAAAAGAGAGTGCGCTTTGATTTGTACATGATTCCTAGAGATTCATTTGCTAAGAAGGAGGAGGAGGAGAAGAAGAAGAAGGCTGGAAGTGAAGATGTATGGACGCAAGTTGCTGACGACTAGATAACCCTGAAAGTCCTTTTCATTTCTTTTCTTCTTACACATAAGGTACTTTATTTCATATTCTTTATAGAATTGTAATCCTCATTTTCACCATCGCAATCTTTGTAATTCACCAACTGTTTTTCCACCTCAATCTAGTGTACATTCGATCTTTCACTCATCTTCTCGCGTCAAATCTTCACTCTCACAATGTTATGTGCCTTATACATTCACCATGCAATATCCTCATACTTTAATGGAGATGCTATGTTGAACTCTCTACAACCGGACTTTGCTATATCGCCTGACAAGTAGCATGCCAACTCAACAATGGAGCTCGATTAATGCCGCACGACATAGGCTTGAGACTATGCAGATGGAAGCTTGTGATGTTCTACGTGTGTCGCGCAATGGAAATCTTCGCGGTGCCTTTCAAGCAGGTCGAAGCCAGGAAACTGGGACGGGGGCGCCTTTCCTTGCGGCTCCCCAGTATGTTGCCGCAGGTAAGACCAAATTCTCACCTGTCGTACCACTTCCCTCTGCCCCAATCAATCAATCTTCCGGTCGTCAAAATTCGCTTGTCATTGAGCAGCGTCAGCGATACAATCCCGAACGCCTTCGTCCGGTGCCTTCACGGTCTTTCCGAAAAATCGAATCAATACCTACACACCGGGCTAGAAAACCCGTCAACGAACCAGTCATCTCAGAAGAACATACATGGAACTATATTCCAGTCGATTTCCAGCCCACCTTTTCGAATGAACAGGTACAGCCTCCAATTTCATCATCCGACTCTGAAGATACAATCGTAGAACCGGAGTCAACTCTAATCGTCTACAAAGACCGGGCGACCCAGAATCAAGAACTACGTCGTCCCAATCGGGACTCCAAAAGCTCATACGTCCCATCAATACACATGACTGTCAACAAACCCGCCCTACAGCACAACCACGGGCAACGACCACAGACGCCCACCATAGAAGACGATTTGCCATTCGATGGTTTGCGGAACGCCAGGGAATATGTGGATCAAATTAAACGTTCATCTTACTATTCTGAGTTCGAGGAACGTCCCGGACCATCTGGCACCATTGTACCAGATCCGCCTGTGGTGCGAAAGGCTGCATCGTGGGTTGCCGACAGGCTACAAATTCGAGCCGATCAAATTGCTGGCGCTGTTGGACTACGGCGTGTTGTGATGACTAGGGGCGAGTGCAGAGATGTATACTGTAAGCTTAGTTGCAATAAGTCTCGGAAGAAGGATTGATTCACGGTGGATGATCACTCGGTAGCTACATAGGGACGCTCCAGCTGGGTGAGGCTTGTTTGAGAACTAAATTGCAGAATGGGTAATGAGTTGGACTGTGTATTTACATTGACCTACGGTGTATCAACGCCATTAAGGATTTCCTAATCAAGCTCGATCGCTTCTTTGTTGTCGTCCTGCTGTTCATCACATCCATATTCCTCACAACAATGCCCTTGTCAATCAGAACTTTCAGTTTGCTACATATGCTACAAGGTTACAACAGAAACTCTATACTACACATTTCAATTCCAATGTACTATTACGCAATACTTATCCTTTACCGGTTGGCATCTCTTCCCTGGAAGGTACCCCCCAAAGCAACGCCAGCCAAACCCATCATCCATCGACCACGCGGCACCAAGCCCAAGCAAAAACTGTCAACTATGCCGCGACCCCGTCCAGACATGACCATCACCGTCAATCCGCGAGTCCAGCAATCCTTTCTCCTCAGCCCAACCCCCACAACAACAACCTTCCATATCAACCCCCCTACCCTCCCACACCTCCCTAGTTCCCCTACCTTCCTCCTCAGCCCAACCCCATCTCTCAGCCAAACAAGATTCCGCATCGACTCCCCCATCCTGCCTCCCTCTCACACCCGCCGCATCTCCACACGCACATCCACCCTCCCCGCCTACCCTACACCCCGCAGCCTCTACAACAACAGCCCCCTCCCTCCCTTACTACCCTCCCCCTCCTCCCACACCTCAGACCTATCTACCGCACAAACAGCCGTCGAACGCACCCCAGCACCGCAAACTACACGGATGAGCGACATCCTGCCCGACGACATGGACCTCTACATAAATGACGGCAATGAAGACGAAGCAGCAGAAGAGACACCAGATACAAGAATATGGACTATCGCGCTTACAGATGGAGCGCAGGAAGCTGTTACCCAGCAGGGAGGATTGGCTGGGCAGACGGGAGGAACAGAACAAGTGGAACGGGTGTCGACGGATGTAGAAGAAGAAGAAGAAGAAGAAGTGTGGGAGTTGGAAATGGGACAAGAGGTCAAGGGTTCGTTGCCGGTTATCAAGGAGCACGAGTATGCGTATTATCCTCGACCGCTGTATAGCGCTTCGGAGGGTAGGGAGAGGAAGGACGAGGACATAGGAAGAATGCTTGCAAGGAAGTTGGTGAAGAAGAGGCGTGGTGGTAGTGGTGTTAGGGATGGTATGCGGGGGTTGTTGAGAAAGGTTTTTCGGAGAAAAGGGAAGGGGAAGGGGAAAACAGGGATGGACTTGTAGTTTTTCTTTCTTCCTCATATACGTATACCTTATAGACCTGACTATTGATGCGGGCCTCATTTGTAGAAAGCGATGTCCTGTTTCCTTATCTTCAGCACACGATTACTCAATTCACGTGAGTTCATGTTCGATGATCGTAGCGTCAACATCAACCAACATCCGAGCAGTAAATTTGATATAGAGGCAGAAAGAGCCACACACCGGCTTGAACCACATCAATTCCCTCTCCAAAAAAACAAACTAAACTACTACACCATAGGACTGAAAAAAATCCCCCCGGGATATCATACCAACAATCTCCCTTCCCCGCTCATCCTTCCGTCAAAACACTCCATCTACAAGAGCAGAGCAGCAAGCGCACCAACACCCGCCAGCGCACCACCAACCTTGAAACCCGAAGCCGCACCCGTAAACTCAGGGTACGGGGCCCCAGTAACGCTACCAGTAGGCGCAGCAGTGCCAGAAGCAATAGCCACGGTACCGACAGAAGACTGTTCAGGGACCGTGGGGGGAACACCGGTACCGCCCATGACGGGGAGGTGGGGGGTAGTAGTGGGGTAGTAGACGTCGGACATGGAGGGGGCGACTGGGGTGTGTTCTTGAGGCCTGGTGGGGGGTGTTAGTTCAGTTTGTTCGAGATGATATGGGACGGGGTAGTAGTAGAGCAGGGTAGAAAGAAGGGAGACGTACGCAGTGACGGTGACGGTGACGGTGACGGGAGCCAGGCAGGAATCCCCGGCAGCATAGGGGTATTGAGCGGCGACTGCTGCGATGAGTGAGGCGGCGACGATGGAGGAACGCATCTTGATGGTGATTTCGTCTGAAAAGTGTGAGAAGAATGTAGTGAGATGGGTATCAAAAAAGAGACAATAAAGCCGAGGTGTTGTTGATGGTAACGAGCGAGTGAGTGGAAGTAAAGACTGTGGTTGGGCTTGGCTTGCAAGAAAGAGAAAAGAGTGGCTAATAGTATACTAAGTACTATTGATTATCTGCGATCGTAGGATGGAGACGAATCAGCATACAGGCGGTACCGAGGGGGTCTTATACATGTCGCATATTAGTCAAGTTCATTGTGGGTTTGGACGCGCCAGCCTTGCTCACCGATGGCTTGCAGTGATTCGTTTCCTCGCGTTTGGAAAACTAGATTGGATGGGAGGTCCTTGCACTACAGGTGCGGCGAGCATGGTGAAAGGTTCACGGGTTGGGGCGGGCGATAGCGGAGATTGTGTGAGTTGATCGACGGGTGGTAGGAGCGCAGCGATGGAGTTTTGAAAGCCTTGTTATTGCGTTGATGGTAGTGGGAGAGTGTTGCGCGTCGTCGTGGGCTTTTTCATGTTTCCTGCGTCCACGCAGGGTTTGGCAAGGTGCTTTTGTTGTTGCAGAGTCGTTGAAGTCCTTCGCATGGAGACACGCGACTTGTCTTGAAGAACATGTTGTTTCGAAACACGCCCAATTACAACCCCCAACTAACCAAGCGGCCGACATTTGAAGGTCATCTTGAGAGGAGCGGCACGAGATTGGGCACGCGGCGCCTCCCCCCATTCTGAGACGTGGGTGGGCCCCTGGCGCTAGCCTCTTTTCGTTTAGGCTGTTTCTCCAAACATGAATGCTCTTGCTCCTCTCTGCTTTTGTACACGATAGAAGTGCGCGAGCTGTGCACAGGGACTCGCAGATGGGGTACTTGAAGAGGAATGGCAGTGCGATAAAGCCATGGTATGCTTATCGGCAAGTAGAAGGAACCTGATGTGAGGAACTTCGTATTCGCTAATCTAGCAACGAACAGAAATCCGGGGTATATCGTATTACTCTATCGCCGTTAGTGATGCCGCGTTCCGCTGGCTGCAACACTGACCCAATATGCATACACTTCCAACGCCAGACGTGCCTACTGCCCAGCAGCCGGAATATGCCAAGACCAGCTTTACTTGACCCTACCCATAATCGGATCAGGAGGTGCGTCTTCCGCAATAGGTTCTGTAGCCTTTGCTTTGACTGCGTTCAACATGCCCCGGTCAAAATCGTCCCTTGTTCTCAACACAGCTTCCACCCATGTAATCGTAACATCCCGATAAGCAGTCTTGAAGTCGACATATGCAAACTGCACTTGGGATTTGTCGCATTCTAGCAGCTTGAGGAATTCCTGCACAGCGCGCCATCGCTGCATGATATCGGCACCTTGCTCACCAAACGTCCTGAACCATTCAAAGGCCGTGAGAAGATCGTCTTTCATCTTTGCTGCAAACTGGTCTGTTCTCTTGAACTTGGCACCCTTGTTGCGCACGGCTCCGAGATACTGAACAAGCAGCTCGTCGGCGAGAGAGTCGATGATGAGATCCCGCAGCGAGCGGTGTATGCGGGGAAGAAATTCCTCCACATAGTCTTTGAACGTCGTGATGATGGAAGCCATGTCGGTCCTTGAGTACCACTCTGCCGTGAAGAACTTGGAAAGAACAGGCTTGAGATCGACAATGAAGATGAGCTCGCTGAAGACTTGTATGCAGTGAGACGAAATGTCAATGTAGCTGTTCTTCGCTTCGTCCACATTCCTGGCCAGCTTGTCGATCATGTAATCTTGCGAGACGATGGGTGTTACTTCACGTTCAAACACGCTCAGGAAGGAGGCTTGACCACTGCCCTCGATGTCGTCGTCAATGCAGATGATCTGGTCATTTGCGAGAGCTATAAGCCACTCCTGCAAGACATAAATTTCATCCTCATCTTGCATGGAATTAGGCCCAAGATATTTGGCCTTTTCTTCGTCGATGAGCTGGGTCCATATACGCTGGCGAGATAACAAGGCACGGAACATGGCGTCGACGACACCATCGGCAACGTCAGGACGCTGGCTACTGGCGGCGACACCAATGTTCTGACTGAAAAGGGTCCACATGTCTCCCAGCGATCTTGTTTGGGTGATGCCGTCAAAATTGGTCTCGTATGCTGTCTTGTCTTGCTCCTGGAACCTTTTCCTGTCCTGACTGTTGATGCGTTCCATGTATTGGTCGACGGCCTGGATGATGACGGAGCGATAGGTGCGTATCAGCTCTGGACTGCGGTTGTCGAGGACATGGGGTTGCAGTTGCTCTTCCGAGTATCCAAGCTTTTGCATCTTGAGATAGTATTTGTCCACCCAATTGATGACAGCCAGCAGATATTGCGGTCCTAGAGCTTCATCATCGGCAAACTCCATGAGGAAGTCGTGCATCTGCTTGTGGTAGATGTTGGTGTATGTGTCGAAGATTTTCCACTTCTTGGGCATGAGGTCAACCATGCCCAACTTGACCGTGTTGAGATTGTTGAAGTACCACTTGAAGTACTTTTCAATCTTCTCGGGGTCTTCCTTGAACTGTTCCCTCGCTCCGTCCATCTCGGCCTTGCAAACGTATTCGATGGAAGTGATGAACTTCTCCTTGTAGCCACGGAGCTCCTTGGGTCCCTGGGTGATGGACTTGAAGCGAGAAGCAAGATCGCCAAACTCCCTCTGCGCATCTTGCAGGGCCTTGATCTTCTTGTCCGTCTTCTCCTCTTCCTCAACCACGACGGCCAAGCGAACCACCATGCCTACGTTGTCGGTCTGTACCAACTGGATCAGATTTATGCATGCCTCCCCAACGTGCCTGTCGAACCACTCTACGACGTCGTCCAAGCGCGCGAAGAGGTCTTGCACGGTGACACCACTTTCGAGAGTGAGGTTGTCGATGAGCTCGGTAGAGGTATCGCTGTTCTTGATTTGGCCCATAGCTTCGTCGCGGATGTCGCGTAGCTGCGTCAGACCGTAATGGACCTGTAGCAGGTTTGGCTGGTTGGCGGGATCTTCGTCGTCCTGCGCCAGCAGCATCTCGAGGTTCTCCAGGCGCTGTTCAAATGTCTCGATGTCGTTTCGCATCTTCTCGACCGACTCAAAGTTCTTGTGGGTTTGCGCTACCAAGTTGATGTGAGGGAAGTCCTGGATCATGTTCTGGGCCTCGGCGCACAGCTTGTCTATCTTCATCATCTCCTCCTTGATGAGGTTGACGGTGCGCTGGCCCTCGGTGATGCTGCTCATGCCCGACTGGGTCAGCTCGAGCTGCTCCTTGAGTCCATGGCGAAGTTGGCCGTCTACAGCCGCCTTCTTTCGCGTGAACTCGGCCTTGAGTGCGGGTATCTTGTCCAGGTCCTCCGGGTGTCGCAGCAGCTCCGCGAGCTTGACCGTCGCCGACTCGACATCGCCCATGGTTCTAGACGTGGATCAATTCGGCAGGCGCGCGCCCATGGCAGGGTCAGTACAATACGTGTTCGGAGCTTCTACAGCTGTGAATGGCCGGGTTAGTTAGTCTGGGGCTGATGCAGATCGAGGCCTAGCGTGCCGGTGGTGCGTCGCGGGCAAAAGTTCCCACCGTGCCACCCCGCCACTTGCTCTCTACACGCACACGCACTCAACATGGCCGACGAAGAGCTAAACCTCTACGATGAAGTTGAAATCGAGGACTGTTTCTACGACGAGACTCTGCAAATATACCACCACCCATGTCCATGTGGCGATCGCTTTGAGATGTCCATTTACGACATGCGCGACGGAGAGGACATTGCGCGCTGCCCCAGCTGTAGTCTGATGATACGGATTATTTTTGATCCAGCATGTTCTTCACTTTGTTGTAGTTTCGATACCGGAGACTAACACACGGCAGTCTGATCTTCCACCGGAAAACGACGATGCGCCCAAGAGCGTTGCGATTACCGCCTAGATTCCTCCATTTCTATTCTCTTGGGAGGTTTAGTTCTAGCCTCCCAGCATCGACGGCGTTATAATGCATGTATCGGGCGTTTGAAGCATGTTGGTCATACCATGTCGTAGCAGTCTGGCAGAGACGAGGGAGATGATACCACACGCAATATCTAGGGGACAAGAGCTGAGCTTGCGCAATCAAAGTCGTTGGCGCTATTTGACTACTCCGCGTGCCAGAAGGGACATGTGCTAGATGGAGCATGTGCTACCGACCATAACCCGCTCAAACTAACGCGGGACTTGGTCGTCAACACTAACGTCGACTCCCAGCTCTTTCCTAAGAATCTCAGTGAGCGAGCTGCCGTCCCTCAGGCACACCCAGTCTCCGATACCACCGCCCTCCTTGAAGTCCATACCCTCTTGTGCCACGACCCAGTCGAAACGCTTCGGTCCGGATATCGGGGAGCTGAGCCAGATCTGCTTGTTCGGCGGTTGCTTGTTCAGAACGAAGGTGTTCTGTTGGGAGGTGACTTCAAGGACACCAGCCTGCAACGACATCAGTTCCAAGTCCATAGCTATGCTGAATGGAGAAACCTGTTCCGTAACGACTTACTGAATAGTCAACTTCAATCGTAGTGTCATTCTCCTGGGCCTCCTCTAACCTTTGTACCAGCTCGCCCAAGTAGTGGTCTGCGCGCTCGTGGAACTCATCTATTGAGAGCCCAGTCGGCTTGCCAGGTTCGTCGTGGGCTTCACTCTCCTTTGGCTTGGGGTCCTCTGAATCAGGCATGATTCCCACTCGCATGCCCATTGACGCGTGCAAGCTGCGGACCGGGGTAGCATGCCTGATGGCTGGAGCTCTGCTGGCCATGATGCAATTGACGGGCGACTGAACGCGAAGGGAAGTGCGAGCGGCGCGACGCATGGCTGTACCGGCGAATCGAGTAATTGGTTTCATTGTGACTGATGGGGGACGGATAATAAAGAATAATTCGGAGAGTTGTTGTTAGTGGTGAAAGTTGACGAGTAGCGGGAGTGTTCTGTCTGTTCCTGGCTGCAAGCAAGCTGGAGGAGCATGGGCCGTCGCGCATCCCCCGCATCTTCCAATACCAACACTGTGCACTCTATTCGTCACCACCGAATACCACCACAATGATCAACGCAGTCCTTGTATTCAACAACGCTGGTCAGCCGCGACTGACCAAGTTCTACACACAGCTGGTATTTGGTCATGTGATCTCGATTTGTGCTCCCCCTACTGACTAGCATCCAGGAAACGAGCGTCCAGCAGCGCCTCATCTCAGAGATCTTCACCCTTGTCGCCAACCGCCCAAACTCAGCATGTAACTTCCTGCCGTACGTCCTGTCATAGTTCCAATCAACATACCCCCTAACATACATCCAGCCTCCCACCGCTTCTCGCCAGCAGCTCCAAATCCAGCACACCCACAACTCCCCACAACGACACACCGTCCCTCGTCACCTACCGCCACTACGCCACGCTCTACTTCATCGTCATATCCACATCCACCGAATCTCCTCTCGCGCTCCTCGATCTCATCCAGGTCTTCGTACAGGCACTGGACGGTCTCTTCGAAAACGTGTGCGAACTAGATCTGATTTTCAACTTCGAGACCCTACACGCGACCCTAGGCGAGATGATAGTAGGTGGTGTGGTGGTAGAGACGCAGTTAGACAAGGTCATTCAAGGCGTCAAGGCACAAGGAAGAGTAGCCAAAAGGCCTGTGAACGAAGGGAAGAACATTGGTGGAGGCGGCGGCGGCGGTGGTGTAATGGGCGGCCTGACATTCGGCGGACTGGGACGAGGAGATGGCATCTGGGCTGGAAGATGAGGAAAAGATCCGAGGGTGAGGTTCGCGATGCCAGAACCTTTGCAGTGGGACGCCTGAGCGTCGCCTAATAGTCCGTGCCACGATGCCTCCTCGATCGTGCAAGAGGAAACGACCCCACGGCCGAACCAGAGCTCCTAATGTGCACTGGTTCCATAAATAACACCATAGGGCTGATTCTGTGGCTCGATTTCTCGGCCCTACTTCAAACCTTCCCCCTTATCTGCGCCGATTCGGCAAACCTTGAGATCCGCTGACCGTGTTAACTCATGGTAAAGGTCAAGGGTCGGGATATGTTCGAAATGTCGTGCGTAGAACAATTGCCGAGCTAGGATTAAAGGAAACAATCCTTTTATTTGCACGGCCATTAATTTCCTTCCGAGTACAATTAGATGGCAAATAATAATAATTGTTGGCCCTTCATCTAGGCTACGGCGCCGAAGATGTAGGGGAAACACTTTAATCGAGAACTGCGTGACATTACTGCTGACTGCTGGGTACTTTCGGGGAGATCCTTTTCGTGCAGACAGCTTGAACCGTCCACGGACTCCGGCTCAAGACAAGTTTTATAAGAGAGGCTATATCCCAAGACAATTGGCATTACTCACTGTTTTCGTTCATTCTCAAACCAGCACCATGCGCTTCCTCACTGCCCTGACCAGCTTCCTGTATGTAGCCGGAGCGGCAACTCTCGGCAAGCGCGCCGTGACCCCTGGCACACTCTCCCAAGTTACCTCGTTTGGTCATGCGCCCACCAACGCCAGCTTCTACATATACGTGCCCAACAAACTTGCGGCATCACCAGGAGTAATCGTTGCCATCCACTACTGCACCGGCTCAGCCCAAGCATACTATAATGGCAGTCCTTACAAGACGCTGTCTGAGCAGTATGGCTTCATCGTCATCTACCCATCTTCGCCTCATTCCGGTACCTGCTGGGACGTTAGCAGCAAGGCGACGCTAAGCCACGAGGGTGGAGGAGACAGCAACACCATTGCCAACATGGTGAAGTGGACACTCAGCGAGTACAAGGCGGATGCATCCAAGGTCTTCGTTACAGGTTCCAGCAGTGGCGCCATGATGACCGTACGTTTCATCACATCCTGGTTCTAGTTACTTTGCTAATGTCACCTCAGAACGTCTTAGCAGCAACCTACCCCGATCTCTTCAAGGCTGCCATTCCCTACTCAGGTGTAGCCGCCGGCTGCTTCTCTTCTACATCAGGTGAAGTCGCCGCCTGGAACAACACCTGCGCCCAGGGTGAATCCATCGCCACGCCTGAAGTCTGGGCCAACGTGGTCAAGAACATGTACCCCACCTACAACGGCCCCCGTCCCAAGATGCAGGTTTACCATGGTAGCGCCGACACCGCCCTACTCCCGCAGAACTACCAGGAGACTATGAAACAATGGGTAGGTGGTTACGCATCCTTTCACAGCGCGGTAAAGTGCTAATGGCACACAGGCTGGTGTCTTCGGTTACGACTATAGCAAGCCGCAGAGTACAACGGCCAATGATCCCCAGAGCGGATACACGAGGACCATCTACGGCCCATGTGTTCAAGGTATCTATGCGGAAAATGTTGGGCATACCGTGCCCATTCGGGGTGCGGACGATATGAAGTTCTTTGGCTTTACTTAGATTCGTGAAAAGACCATTTATTCAGCCAGCTTTTTCCTTACTACGACGTGCGCGTTCCCACAATCCCCGCTTCGGCGCTTCATCCTCAGTGGAACTATCGCTGAACATACTACCCAGTTGAGGCGTCGGTCCATATACAATCTCATCTCCAGTTCCACTATCACATCGCTCCCTCCGCGGTGGCATAAACTCGCGGGGCGGCAAAGGCAAAGGCACAGCATCAGCATACCTACCTGAATTTGCCCGCCTCTGCGTAGATGACAGGTAACCGTTCTTGCGATACTGCTCCTCCCTATATTTTTTATCCTCGTCCCAGTATTTCTCACTGAGCTCGGCAATATAGCGCGAGGGAACATAATCGGCATGCATACCTTCTTCTTCGTCTCTTGTACCCCTTGAACTATCTCGCTGCACACTCTCAAATCCCTTGTCAGTGAAATCAAAGCTCGGTCCCAACGCTGCACGCGTCGCAAACGCCGTTTTAGAAATCTTGGTGCGGCGTTCGCGGCTTAGGTTACCTTGCTCTTGGTATGCTGTTTTGGGGCGAGGATATTTGTGTGAAGAGGAGGGGAGAGAGGGTTGGGCGAAGTGGGCTTTTAGACGGGAATGGTCTTGCTGCTTTACTAGGTAGCGGTATTCGTCGTTGGGGAGGTAGCCGGGTGGGATGGAAGTGCGGTAGTGGAGGGCGGGATGGTAGGATTGGGGGTTGCAGGAAGAGGTGGGGGTGGAGGTGTAGGAGTATGATGGTGGCATTGTCAGGGTTTTTTGGTTTTTGTTGTATGAGTTGTATGTGAAATGAAGGGATTGCTTGGCATGAAAGGAAGAGCCATTCTTAGGGACTAGTATGTGAAAAGTTGCGTGTGTTTGTTGTTGTTGTTGTTGTGATTGTACCGTGAGATTTTGTGGATGTTGTTGATTGAGGGAGAAGGAGGTGCGGATGTTGTGAACTCACTTATGACATTGTCATTATGTTCATCGAAGAATTATACTGGAGATTCGCCACGAGAAACTCCATGGCTGTCTCACTGGTTTCTCCAATTGACAGTAGACAGGTAAATCCATCTCTATTCCTCATATCTAGCATGGATTCTCAACCTGTCCAAGTCTACACCCTACAACTACTCCGTCGACAGATCCTCCGTGTTAGCCGTCATGAGCAACATCGAAGCGGCCTTGAGACCTAATTTCTTTTTTTGCTTTGGAAATGTGTCGGACATGCGCTTCGATGGCTTGAGGCTGATAGAAGTTGTAGGTGACGCGTGACTAAGTACTGGAACGATGACGTAATAATCTATCCTAATCCTACTAACGTGCGTACCCAAGTGAGTGAGTATTTGAATTGCTGCATCCTTGCGTAAAAAGCTAGAACTCACACAAATGGCGCAAATTCCACTTGATCCAACGACAATGGTGGAGCCTACGCTTACTATTGTTGGACATGAACATTCCGTCTACTTCGCGTATCCGCGTGAGGATTTGGTGTCTAGGAGAAGTGGTGTGCATGTTTTAGGCCACGATCGGTATAGATTTGGGAGGCTAAGTACAGATTCAATACGTGGAATTTTTCGGCTAATAAGGCTGTATAGGAACTTATTAAAGTACGGGATGAATGAGGGAGAAGAGGGGTTCTGGGGAGGGTTTCTCGGACCCGTGCTAAACAAGCTGGCAGGCAGTCTCGAAGAACAAGACCAGTGAATCGATACCACCCTTCTACTTGGTTATCCAAAGTTGGCTTATTAAAACAAGGTAGCTAATATCCAATTGTCTGGTATGGATTCAATAGGGACTGTACAAAAAACCGCGTACGGTAATGTTGCTGGCTTGCAACGTAAAGCTCCGTTACGAGACTGTTCCCGTCACTTGCAAGAGTCCTGTGGCTAAGGTAGTGGCTAAATTAGCCAGTCCCGCATACTCCGCAATTTTCTCGGGCCTTTCCAGTGCCATTGCAATGGACAGTCTGAGTTAATGGCGGCGCTCGCGTGATCGATGCGGTAAAAGAATTTGATCCAAAGCACAAGATAATCGAATGGCGACCGCGGCGGTCAACGGCGATCGAGCGCCGGATCTCACGGAGGCCGTTGTCACGCTTCAGCAAACAATACAGAAGTTCATAAGAGATGCCAAAACGGGACGTGAGAGCTTCGTACTAAGGCCATCAGCTTTTGTGAGGGACGAGACGGAAAGGGGATACATGCTGAGCGTAACGTCTGCAGACAAGGAGATTGAGACTCATCTGGAAGCTCTGGAAGCTCTGGAAGCGCAACTACAGGCCTTTGAACGGCAATTGCGATCCAGAGGAGATTGGCAACTACCAGACCAACTACCAGACCCATCAATAGCGACTATCCTCGACATCGCTGACCTTTCAAACGCCATTACGCTACTTGGCCATTTGATCAACTCTAGAGAACTAACCCGACAGAACACTCCCCATCAAACTTTATCAGCATACTCCTAAAATTGGAAACCGGCATGGCATAATTTCTATACCTACATACCTTCGCAACATACCTCCGTCTATCTTTCGCGATGGAAGTTGAATGAGATCAGGAACGTTTGGGAGCATGTGAGCATGGCTGATGTGAACTTGACGCCGGATGTCGCGGCAGAGATGCTTGGTGCTTGGGAAGATTGGGTCCGAGATCCGAAATAGCGGCAGTGGTACCTAGAGGTGGAAGAAAGCAACAGTAGCGTGAAGAGCCAGGACTTTGCAAGTCCATGGCGCATCCGAGGGGATGGCGAGTGGGTTTATGTCGGCACACTAGGGCGCGTAGACTAGAAAATTCAGCTCTTTCGTATCGGTACGAGATCATGGACGCCATTGGAGTATCCCGACAATTTGTTGAACACCGGAACACATGAGCACTGTGCGTGAACCACGCATGTGAGACCAAAGACATGAGCATGCTGTACAAACACAAAGTCCAAGTTTCATTACTTTCACAAGGTTGCGGTTACTATTATATCACGCGATTCCTCTGTCAATTCGATGTTTCCAAACGTCGTTGATCCATGTTTCAAAAATAGTAACAAGAAGGATGCACGGCCGAACAAACACAGGGTTGATCACATGTACCGAGCCACATGCAAAACTTTGCCCTGTAGTAGCAGAAGGTTACTTCTCTTTCCAACCACCGTCCCATAGCAACCGTAGACCGGCTATCAAACGTCCGCGCATCCCCGCCCCATTGCACCTCAGCAATACAGAAGCGTGCTTACCACTGGCTGCCGGCCCAGCAGGGTGGAAGTACACGCCACTATCTATGCGCTCTTCTTTTTTTGAGTCGTTCCGCAACGATCACAGTGTTAGGTTCAAGCAGCGCCTTTCTGTCCGAAAAGTGCTGCTGGGTATTCATTGGCATTTGTTGCTGGATGAAGATGCGCTGCCGTCGAGGATGATGTCCCGCTGCCAGACGTATTTGAAGGCAGGTTTCAAGTCTTCAAAAGAGGGTCTGGTGAGGCGTCGACGGTTTTTGCGTAGGTGCTGGGATTGGCTTTGGCGGAAGATGGTCTTTTGGCGACCGGTATTGGATCATTTGGATGATGCTCCGGATATCTACTCGGACGATTTTGTGCCTGGGTTATCGTACGACACAGGAGACGTCCAGCCTATGCTGGGTCATGCAGTTTAGCTTATACGAGGGTAGAAGTGCCTGCTAAGAAAGGCGTTCGCGATTAGGAATTGAATGTAGTGCAAACCGTACCCTCGATCCTGAGTCCAACCAACCTGTCCACGTTGTTATTCTGATCTTGCCTCTCCGAGTGTGATGCTGCCCTTAACCGTAGTTTCTCTTGCACGCTCCCGTTTATCGACAGATCAAAACGCCTGACTTCTAGGCTCCTCGGGGGCCCACATATTCCGATCTAGCACCAACGACCCGGGACGCCTAAACCCCAAATGGGGCTTGCTTCGAAGGGCCGGCTCGTTAGCGGCGATGCAGGTGTATGGCCGTAAACTATACCTATACCACGCCCAGGGGCGATGCGACGTCACTATACTAACACACACACACACACAAACATAGCGCAAACTCTTTCTATCTATCAGAAGAACAAAATCCGGTTATAAGAGTTTGATGACACCTGGGCAGCCATCTATCGCGCAACGAGAAGCGCCTGAAGTCAGTGATACCCGTGGATGCCTTTATTTCCGGAGTTCGCTGGCCTCTCCTGGAGCGCGATTTAGTTCATAGTACAGAGGGGTGACAAAAAGAAAGAGTAATTTTAAAAGTTTTCTTTTTTAAAGATATATAACTAAATGACTAGAAGAGCTAGGACTATAATTTTTAGTGTTTTGGAAAGCGCAAAACTTCCGCTTTAAGTTAGGCCACTAGTAAGCTTGCTTAGTAAGCATGTAGAAGGTGATAAAAGGCACTAAAAACAGAAAAAAAAGCCTAGTTAAATCTAGTAACAACTTTTTATTAAACCAATAAAAATGTCTAACAAAAGATTATGTAATACTAGCTCATATAAGTATTACGTAAGCAAGTTTTTTAAATTATTTTATAATATAATTATCTTTTAAATAAAAAAATAAAAAAGGATGCTAAAAAACGGCGCTGAAATTACGTAAGCGTTTTTTTTAGCGTTAGTCTATATAACAATCTTGTTTTTATCTATGATTTTTTCCTCTTTTTTATTTCTTTGTGTTAGTCAAATTTTTAAAGTTTAAAAAAGAAGTTTACACTCTATCTTTACAACAAAAGTTTGTTAGTGCTATTAGTACTATACTAGAAAAGTCTTCTAAATCTATTTATAATACTATACAATGTATTAAAAAGAAAGAAAAAAAACTTCTTTACTTCTTTCTAAGCCTAGACTAGGCCGTCCTGCTAAGGCCTCTAAAAAAGCTATTTAAGTAGTTAATAGAGACCTAGAAAGAAGCTCTAAGAAAATAATAAGCGTATTTTAGAAGAAAATAGTTTAATATTTTCTACTAAAAGCAGCTTTTAAACCAAAAAAAGCTTTTAACTGCAAAAAATACGCTGAGAGAACTCTTAAAATATTAAAATATATTAACTTTTATAAAGTTATATTTTCTGACAAGTCTTTTATTTAGCGTGGACACGGCGCTAGGCAAGAATACGTCTAAAAAATGAGAAATAAGCAAGTTAGCAAGGAACAGATGTCTACTACAAACAAAAGTTAGTTCAATAAAAAAAATTTAATTCAAAAGATTTTTTAGAAAATCTAGTATATTTCTAGAATTTTAAATTATTTATCACTAGCTTACTAACTAAGATATAGCCCGCGATATTCCTATCTCTGTTTAGGGAGCTAATTAGATAGGTAGTAGATCTAAGTTATTTATTTTTAGGGTATCAAAGGTGGTGGTTGTTGTTGTAGTCAAAATGGGTTTTCTAAAAAAGTGAAAAGCAGCTGCCCTCTACTAATTAGTCGCAAAAGTCAAAAAAAGATTGTGTGTAGTTGACGAAATTTAAACGGTGAGTGGATAAGGTCTACGCGCTAAGCGCTTAGAGCAGAAAAGCTTAGACTACTAAGCAAAATTAGGGTTAAAAAATTTGCTGAAGGTACTAAAAAACGACACTAATTAAAACGTGTTCAACGGCAATTGCTAGCCTATAGCTAGCAACAAGATTGCGATGGAGGTAGAGGAGGTAGAGGTAGAGGAGGGTAAGGACACGTACGTTACCGCAGCAGGAGCCTGCAATACTTTATAAAAGCTCCCTGCCTGCTGCTTCTCACCTTTAGGATTTCCCACACTACACGGTACTGTATACAAACAATACAATGCTTAGACTATTCTTCTCCCTGTTTAACACGAAGACTAATAGCTTACATTAAGTAAAGTTAAACCTTACTAAGTTACTATACAAGAAGCTATAGTAGTAGATTACAAAGCCTGCGTTCACCTTTATTAAGCGGCCTCCCTAGTTAGTTAAAGAGGAGCTGTCGGCGGTAGCTCCTATAGTAATTAGGTAGACGCAGAGGTCGAATTCTATTATTTATTAACACCTTATTAATGCGTCTAGTATTATAGATGTTAAAGTTACAATAGAGGTTGTGAAAGGCTTGTTTAGTGGCAAGTCCATTAAATACGTTGCGTATGTTAATAGTCTAGGTGTAGTAACGGTGTGTTATCTTACAAATCTCCTCCTGCGCGAATGCAACTTTAGTAGAGAAACCTTGCAGTAGCTCTACGAGGAGCAAGAGCGTGTTAAAACAGCTATTAAGCAGCTAGGACAAACTAACGAGCAGGAGGATTTTGTAAGTTGCCTCTAGGGATAAGAGAGCTGTGCTTAGATAGTAACGCTGTTGTCGTATGTTCACATCTGAGTATAGGCGCCAGAAACGCCGCGACTGCAACACCGCCGGGATAGCGACAGAGACAACAGAAGTTGCGGTCAGCGGTAAATAGTTATCAGTAAATAGTCATCAGTTAAGAGGGTTAGTTAGAGGGATATCGCGCATCTTCGTTTCTGTCTAAACATGCGACACACCAATTGCGTGCCAGCAATGCCAAACAAGGGGGCATAAGCCCAGATACCTGTTGTTAGCAATAAATCTTTTTTACCAAAATAGTGTCTACAAAATGTGTGGTCACATCAAAAGGTTGTCTCAAAAGGCCGAAGCCAGTAAATCTAAGTTATACATTACTAAATTACTAAAAGATCCTAGAACCTTTACAAATACTTAATATTTGAAAAAAGTTTTGATTTTCATTGTTAAGCCTCTTTTTAACAGAAGTAAGTTAAACCACTCTTAATTTTAACTTTAAAAGGCTACAACTTTGTTATTTCTCTATATTTTTCAAACTTTTTATATTTGATAGCTAATAACTAATTCTTTTCAGGCTAGCAAGTTTAGCAGAATAACGCCAAGATCTATAAGACGCTACCAGTTATCGCCTAGTTTTCTAGAAATAGGAATCTCTTTTTTAAGCATCTTGCCTATAGCCTAGATTTAAATCTTATAGAAAATGTTTAGAGTTTGCTTAAAAACGCGCTAGGAAAAAGGCCTATTGCTTCTTTAGGCATAGGTTAAAGCGTTAAAGCAATATAATTGTTTGAAAAGGCAATTTTAGAAGAGTAGGACCTTATACCACACCAGGCGATAGATAAATTTATTAAGTCTTTACCTAGGCGTTATTTAGCTGTTAAAGCAGCTAAAGGTTGGTATACTAAGTACTAGTTACTAGCTTTAGCTACTTTAATATAAGAAAACTTTTAAAAAAAACTTTTAATCTAACTTTTGAAATAATAGTTAGGATATCTTCTTACTAAGATATATTTTAGATATTTTGTTAATATATAACGCTTATTACTTTTAGCGAAAAAGATACTGTAAATAAAAAGTTGTAACTAGGTTTAGCTAAGCTTTTTTTTTTACCTATTTTCAGTGCCTTTTATCACCTTCTACATACTTACTAAGCAGGCTTACCAGTGGCCTAACTTAAAGCGGAAGTTTTGCGCTTTTCAAAACACTAAAAATCATAGTCCTAGCTCTTCTAGTCATTTAGTTATATATCTTTAAAAAAGAAAACTTTTAAAATTACTCTTTCTTTTTGTCACCCTACTGTACCTATTGAAAGCCTAAAAACGATGTACGCGGATAGATGCCAGCCTTGTATCCGTGAATAAAATATACTACGAACGAGATAGGAAGGCTATATGTAACGTGGTGCGATTGTTCTCTGCGTATGTGGAATATCTAGACTGATTATAGTGTAGTTGCACGCCACCAACGTTGCATTACCGGGTGGGACATGGTAAGGAACGCATCCATCTCCGGCACATGTTTGTTCTATCTAGTAGTGTGTTAGTTTCTCCAAACGAGTACTTGCAGTAGTCTTTTCTCGAGAATCTGATGTGTTAGCGCAGGCAAATACGATGGCACGGACTCCCTAGCGCAGCTTCCTAACCATACTATGTGGAGCGCAACGAGCCGCCACATCGTTGTATACTGAAGATTTGTGGAGTTGACCTGATCGGAGGTGATAGCCTGTACGAAGTGGTGTACTAGGCACAGTGCCAGTTTTCCACAAAATTATTATAAAGGCTGTCCCGGAGCCCAGGTTTTCAGGACACCTCTTTACATCTCCCTCCAAATACTTCCTTCACCCACAGCTACCGCCCATCATGAAGACTGCACCTCTCCTTCTCGCACCCCTTCTAGCTGCAGCCAGCCCACTGGCTCAGAGAGAAGAGAGCAACAGCATTGATACTCTGTTCAAAGACGTTGGCAAGATTTACTTCGGCACGGCTACGGAATCTGCTCGACTATCTGAAGGAGAGAATCAAAGAATCATCCTAGAGGATTTTGGTCAAGTAACACCGGAGAACAGCATGGAGTAGGCTCAAACTCAACCGGAGCGCGATGTCATGACTCTGGACAAGGCCGACAGCCTTGTCAGATGGGCAGTAGACAAATGGAAGAGTATTCGTGGTCAAGCACTGGTGTGGCATACCGAGGTCCCGAATTATGTGAAAGCCATCAAGGACCCACAAGAGATGAGAGACGCAATCACAGACCATGTGACGAGATTGGTAGGGCGCGACGGCTGGAAGGGCAGGATCCGCGCGTGGGATGTGGTAAACGAGGCGATCGAAGGGGACCACTTTCGCAGCAACCCATTCTATGATGTCCTGCAAGTAAACTTCCTGCTGACGGTAAAGGTGAACAAGCTGTAATAATTTCGAACAAGGGGAGAAGAGTACATCAAGGTCGCCTTCGAAGCTGCCCGCGCCGCCGACCCTGACGCTAAATTATACATCAACGACTACAATCTCGAGGATGCTACCTTTGCAGAACACATATTCATGGTCAACAAAGTAAATCAGTGGAACAGTGACCCAACATGGCAAGCTGGTGGAAGACCTTTGATCGACGGAATTGGATCGCAGACACATCTTCACAAAGGTACGACGACTGACTCCAATTGTCCACCTGAATCTCAAAAGTATACTAATAAAGATCTCCAGGCAAAGCCTATGCTGTTGAAGATGCACTTAAATCCTTAGCTGCCGCCAACGTTGCTGAGGTTGCAATCACAGAACTGTACATAGAAGGGGCTGACCCGCAGGAATATCAGGCCGTCGTACAGTACTGCTATTGGGTACCACACTGCGTAGGAGTAACCACATGGGGTGTCCGCGACAACAAGGCCTCGGGTGAGAACGACCCTTCTGACACACCTCTTCTTTTCGGTTCGGACTGGACTCCAAAGGATGCCTATTACGCTATCCGAGACTACCTTAGGGATCTGCAGTAAACGACACAAGTCAGGGAGAGGAGAGAAACTTTGTGTACAATGAAAGCAGGTGAAGGGCATCTGACTTACCTATCTAGCTAGCTGCAATGAGAAGAATCTGAAATGAGGCCCATGTAGAAGAACCTTCAGGCATCACAGTGCTTTTCCTCATACTCGTGAACTTCTCATCGCCGCCGCCTGCCTGCTTGTTTTAAACAGCTCCGATCTATTTCGATCTAAAGCCCCCAGTACCAGAACGATACAGATTACCTCGCCACAAATGCGATGTTTCGAGATGCGTGCGAAGTTCAATAACCCATGTGAAGATGTGTAATAGTTCCAAGGTTGATTTGAGGCTAAGCATGAATCATTGAGACGAGATCTTGAAATTAGTACCGAAAAGGAATATGATTGGAGAGTGGGTGATTTTGCATACTGGAGATTGTTGCGAAAGAAAGCGAGAGAGGATGGTGGATGGTGGTGCTTCGTGGCTACCCATGACGTAAGCTCCCCCTAGCCTCCGCTCCTGCCACATGCCCGCCCTCGTTCTACTTCCACTTCAATCTGTACATATCAATTCACTCTTACGATGTCCTTATAACCACAGTGACCACCGAGCGCGAATTTCTTTCAAAACTTAGACGCAAGGCTGGCGCGGAACATTGCCGGATGACCACGTGATAGTAGAATCTCAACTCCCCCTACTTCCGGTCATCTACCGAATACGTTAGATTGAATGATATATCTGTCAACTAATCTGTGATCCCGCCCAACTTTTCTGGCGACTCTTTCGGAAAAGACTCGGTTCCCAAGGCATCTAAATCAAGATAACTACCGACATGATCCGGGTACCTAGAGCAGATTACCGAGAGACGGGCAATTGGACATCTGACTAATCACCAGAAACTCACTCACGATGTTGGATATGTACCCTTGTATTAGCTGCACCCTACAATCCGCTTTCGTGGATATGAGCAGTGTGGAGGGTTGCTCATGTGCCGGTAAAACTTCTAATGATAACAGCATCTTGTTGCACTTGCATCGCTCTCATTCTCATCCGATCTTACGGCGTCATGTCCGCGTTCCTTGTAGTCGTGCTATTCGCGCTAGGCACGCACGCTCTACTACACATCTCGCAGTTGGTACCACGAACTGGTAGGCTTACATTCGCTGGAAATGGATGATGAGTCCAGAAATGTTTACACAATCCAGGCAAGAGACGCGGGTGGAGCCTTCCCACCCTTGGCTCTCGAAGTTCGTAAATCGCTTCCCGATTGACCAATTTTGTTGACCTAGGGGCTAGCGTTCGAAGCAATATCTCTTCAGCAGCCGTCCGCAAGATGGAAACCCTGACCCGCCATTCGACTGCCCCGAAATACGAGCTCATTAGCGAAAGAACTATAGAGATACCACCATCATGTCAGTTTTCTTTGTGGCATCTGCACGAATCCGTCTGACGATGTTCAGGCACCACTAATTTCGGATCCCCGAAGTTGAGTTCTTCCATTTAGAATACAGCAACACGGGGTACCGCTAGTACCGGCACCTGTAGCATCGTTTTTGGTCTGACGCCAGATGCTTACGACACCTTATGCTCGCAAGAAATCGTCGGCGATGTGCATTATCTCGCTTGGAGTCCCGGCGGTCGCAACTTGCACGCATTAGACTCACACGCTTCCCAACAGCTTTTGACATCCACTCACAACTTCCATATATCCAAGGATGCAACTTTGCAGGACGTGGTTGGCGTTGACCTCGTCGGAAATTGTCACAAACGCTTCGCAGATTGTCGTACACCCTAGGCGATAGTCATCACCACCCTTTTTTTATATTGTAGTTTAACGTCCTTTCTCAGCCTGAAGGGCTATATAAGACGTGTAGGTTTAGGACCTACAAGTATCTACGTAGTGTTTTCTAATATATTATTTACAAGGAGGGGTTCGTCTAAATGAAGGTGAGGCTCGTAGCCTAGGGTAGTTTTAACGAGTATCTCTCTCAGTCCTTTGCTAGGAAGTATGTAGAGCTAGTATGCTAGTCTAGTTATCTTCTTTACTTCTTATATGATGTTGTAGGCTATGCTAGCTGCTCTCTTGTATTGCTTATAGGTACGCTAAGCAGTTCGGTATAGGGTCGATATATTAGGTTGGTATATCGAGTTGGTATAGGGATTGCGGTATAGGTAGATAGCTAGGGGTCTAGCTATTGATTCTAATGTGTAGGTCAATATATTAGGTCGGTATATTAAGTTGGTATAAGGGTTTCGGTGTAGGTAGATAGCTAGGTGCTAGTCTAGCTATTAATTCTAATGTGTAGGTCGGTATATTGGGTTAGTATATTGAGTTAGTATAGGGGGAATTCGGTGTAGGTAGATAGCTAGGAGCAAGGTGCTAGTCTAGCTATCAATTCTAATGTGTAGGTTGGTATAGGAGGTCAGTATATCAAGTCAAGAGGATTTCGGATAGTAAATAGCTAGAAAGATAGATCTATTAGTTTACTACGCTAATAAATCTATTTACCTAAGTAGAAAGCCGTTGCTTTGTCAGGTAGGAGTTAAATTGCCTTTAATTAAACTCTAAAATTAGCTTACGCACAGACTACTTGCAGAGTTTTTAATAGATTACTACTCTGTTTTCTCTACAAAGGCTAGCGCGCACGCTACAACACCTACACTAGGAAAACAAGTATTAGAAACTAATTTTAGGAAGGCGTTTAAGATAGTTAAGGCGAGAAAAAGGCAAATCTAGACCTTTTTCTCGCCTTAAAAAGTTAGTGTTTAATGTTATCACCACCCTTAGTATAGTTAATTAACTAACAAAAAGAGGCAAATGCTACGTTATACTGTGCCGTACTACTATCTTTACCGCCCTTGCTTAGTCGCGGCATAGTTCTAACTAATAATAATGTAGAAAAGCTTAGAGAACGCTAAGGGCACTACCGTGTCTATGCGCGTAATGCCTATAGTTAAGTAATGCCTACCCTACTAACTTTTTAAACTTCACAAAACGCGTTATAACTCTACTAATATAGACTTAATTTAGGAAGTGATTGCACAAATTAAATCACGTAAACTAGGAGACAATTTCTTGTACTTATAAATTGTAAAAAAGTATAGTGTTAAGCGTACTACGCTCGCTTAAAAACACTAAGGCAAAACCTAACTTAACAAACTTACTTATTAGGGGGGATAGCGCAGTAGTAAAGCGTCTAGAAAATCTCTGCTATTAGCTAACGTTAGCAGAGGTTAAAAGTTTAAATCCTTCTCCTCTTACTACTATATTTTATAGTTTACCTACATTTGACTACCTATATTTAGTTAAGAGAGAAACTCGTTAAAACTTAAGAGGAAGACTTATAAAAAGTACACAAACTAAGAGAGATACCTGTTAAAACTACCCTAGGCTACGAGCCTTACCTTTATTTAGACAAACTCCTCCTTATAAATAATATATTAGAAAAACACTATGTAGATACTTGTAGGTCCTAGACCTACACGTCTTATTTAGCTCTTCAGGCTAAGAAAGGACGTTAGACTATAATAAAAAAAACTCGCTTATTACTTACTTAATCTACAACATAAAATAGAGCTTGTACAGTATATTAAATTGCTTACTAAGAGGCGTACTCTACTATCCTGTACAATAATACGCAACTTTGCTTTATCCCTACTTAGTAGAGAGGCCTTAGATAGCTAGGTTTCTTAGTTCCTTTGCAGAAACTCCTCCTATCTTATATCACGCTAGCAGACAAGGATAGACAGGGAGCGTTACAAAGCTAATTTAGAGGCTAAGTACAGCTTATACTTTAAGCTATGTTGCCAGCCATAGGCTGGCAATCGCCGTTGAACACGTTTCAATTGGTGTCGTTTTTTGGTACCTTCAGCAAATTTTTTGACCCTGATTTCGCTCGGTGGTCTGAGCTTTTCTGCTCCGAGCGCTTAGCGCGTGGACCTCATCCACTCACCGTTCGAATTTCGTCGACTACACACAATCTTTTTTTGACTTTTGCGACTGATTAGTAGAGGGCAGCTGCTTTTCACTTTTTTTGGAAAACCCATTTTGACTACAACAACAACCACCACCTTTGATACCTTAAAAATAAATACTTTAAGCTATTACACAATAAAATAAAGGAGTATAAGGTGTAGCTAACTTATATCTTTAATATAGATAAAAAGGGCTTTATAATTAAAGTAGTTAGAAGATTAAAAAGAGTCTTTAATAAGAAAGTTTATAGACAAAAAGAAGTAACTGCAGCTATACAAGATAGTTTAAGAAAGTAAATAGCAGTAATAGCTTATATTTGTTTGAATAGTACAGCTGTTTCTTTAATTTTGATTTTTAAGTTAGCTGCCGGAGCTCTAAAATTGTCCTAAGTTAAGGTAATTAATTCTAAAAAGCATTTAGTCTTTGTTACCTTAATTCTCTCTAACTAGAGTAACAACAATATAAGATTAACTTAGCTTAAGGAGGTGTTTAAAAGGGAGACTAGACAGTACGCTTAAACTAAGTACTAATTACTACTTATTAATAGCTACTTATCTTACTTATTTATAGATTTTTTAGAGTATTGCTATAAACATAAGATTCTATTAGCTGTATTGCTACCTCACTTTACTTATACGCTTTAGCCGCTTAATGTTAGGATGCTTAGTCCTTTCTTATCTGCCTACTTTACAGAGCTCAAAAACTACCTTTACTATAGCTACAGGATCCTTCTAGTAGTAAAAGGAGACTTTTTTAAGCTGTTCTAGAGAGCTTACTGTAGAACTTTTAAGCCTCTAACTATTAGAAAGTCCTTTAGGGCAACTAAGATATATCTACCTAACCTTAAGGTAATTCTAAAATAATTCTGCAAGGAGGCTTTAAGTTTAAATAAAAGCTTATCTTATGTACTTAGTGCAGAAGACTAGCTTAAAATTAAGACTTTTAGTTAGTGTATAGCTAAGGATATAAGTAGTAAAGAGTTAAAAAAGCTTTAACAAAGTTTGCACTATATTTTAGCTTAAAATACCTTACTTAGAGGTGAGTGTAAAGGGCTGAAGCCCTAATGTCTTTAGTACTCAGCCAAAAGCCTCGTTTTCCTAGCTATCCCACAGATTCCGGGTGTGCGGTAAGCACCCAGATTCTGTAGGCTTAGCGTATTAGCCCTTCTAGCCTGCTCAGCTCTTCTGCTCAGCTCTTCTGCTCAGCTCTTCTGCTTTTCTAGCCTACTTAGCCTTTCTTTTAGCTCTGCGCTATTTCTCTTACAATAATTAGTAGCTGCCACGTAGTTACTTTTGCGTACTAACTAGCGCTAACCTTAGGCCTTACAGAAAGGTAAATAAACTTACTATACAACCTTTATAGTTCTATATTAAATTTATTTATTATTTACTTTGCATCTTTAGTTAATCTAACGTACTCTTATAATTAAATTTAATTCTTCTGTAGCGTTGCTACGTTAAATTAAAAGCCGCCTAGAGCTATATCTACGCACGGAAGCCGCCTAAAGCTATATCTACGCACAGAAGCTACCTAGAGCTATATCTAGACAAGAAGCCACCTAGAGCTACATCTAGACAAAATTCTAATTAATTAGATTGCTAATCTTAGTTAAAGCTGTTTTATATCTACTAAAGGATTAACAGTAGAAGAAGCACAAAAAGTGCTAAAAGATACTTAGCTGTATAAGTCTTTAACTAGAACGTTTCGCAATACAAACTGTTAGATAAATCTACTATATTTCTAGTAGCCCTAAAAACTAATCCTTGCTAATTATATAATAAAAGCACTATTGATTTAGTACGCTTATACAACAATAGCAGGGGCTAAAATTACATTTAGAAGCTTTGCTGTCTAGATAGCAAGACTGCACTAAGATATTATTAGCAGAGCTAAAATAGAGAACACTCTAAAAGGTCTCTGCAAAGCAAAAAAAATTAGATAAAATAGCAACTTTAACTATGATTTACAAAGCTTTTTTTTATCTAAGAGGCTATTAACCTAGCCTCTAAAGAAATTAAACTAGAATAAGAACAGCTACTTATTTAGCTACTAATACTACTTGCTGCATTAAAACTAGCTTAGCAGCCAGCACAACCTAAGCGTTTTAAACAACTTAATTTAGACGTTTTTAATAAAATAAAAAAGATGTACTAAATCTTTAAAAAATAGCTTACTGCTAAGGTAGAAAACAACTAAAAAGACTTTAATACAGAAGGAAGAACGTGCAATTACGCCTTTAGCAGGCTTAAAAGCTTAGTAGCAACCTTAATACTGCTCTACCTTAACTAGATAAAATTGTTAGAGGCCTAGAACTTTAAATACTTATTAAACTTCTTTAATTAGATATTTAAAGATCTGTACAGCTCTAAAAGAGCTTAAAACAAACTCTAGTTAATGTTTTAGGGCAAAAAAATATCTATAATTATATTATAAAATTTTAAGAACAGTTGCTATTGTTAAATAGCAACTTAAATAAAAATATAAAAATAATGCTCTTCTAAAAGAGCCCTACTTATAAGCTTTGAAATAAGCTTGTAAGTATTACCTTTTTAAACTTAAATAGTTTAAAGAACAAGTCTATTATAATTGCAGACTACCTATATAGGATAAAGCAATACTCTAAAAGCTAGGACAAGCCTAAGGAACAATACTCTAAAAACAGAGACTAGGAAAGGCCTAAGAAATATAAACTAAGACGCGCTTTTCCTCCTCTTCCTACAGAAGACTAAATAGAAGAAATTAAGTTTACTAGTAAATTAGCTAGGCCACGTAGGTTTAGCAATCTAGAACTAAACAAGCTAATAAGAGAAGGACGTTGTTTTACTTATAAGCAAAAAAAAACCACTTAGCTGCAGATTATACAAAAAAGACGCTAAGAAAGAAAGAAAAAAAGAGGACTACTGTATTAAAGTCCTTAAAAGCAAAGGCAAGAAAGCTTAGTAAAAAAAGCTTTAGTAGCAAAGACACTCTAGAGGACTAGAATTCTAATTTAGAAAAAGAATAGCTCTTGCTTAAAGTTACTAGCAAGAGCTATACATAAGCTAAGACAACTTAGTAAAGTGTAAAGGTGCGTTAGGTTAACTAAAGATGCAAGAAAAACAGTAATAAATTTAATATAGAACTACAAAGGTTGTACAGCAAGTTTATCTACCTCTTTGTAAGGCCTAAGCTTAGCGCTAGTTAGTACGCAAAAGTAACTACGTGGCAGCTACTAATTATAGTAAGAGAAATAGCGCAGAGCTAAAAGAAAGGCTAAGCAGGCTAGAAAAGCAGAAAGGCTGAGCAGAAGAGCTGAGCAGGCTAGAAGGGCTAATACGCTAAGCCTACAGAATCTAGGTACTCACCGTACACCTAGAACCTGTGGGATAGCTAGAAAAACAAAGCTTTTAGCTAAGTACTAAAGACATTAAGGCTTTAGCCCTTTACAGTACCCCTCTTCTTAATAAAATCTTTAGAGTTTTTCTAGTCCTGTAGTACTTCTGTATCCTCTAGGTTTAAAGCTAGTCCCTAAGTTAGTTCTAGGTATTCTACTTATTTAACTAGGTATTCTTTTCTTCTTCCTATGCTTCTTTCCTCTAATAAGCGCTTTACTAGGTACTCTTCTTCGCTGTCTACTTTGATTAGTAAAGGCTTATTATCGTCTTGTAGTTAGCTTAGTAAAGGATCTAAAAAAGCTAGCTAGAGATTGTTAATATTAAATACTAGGTATATCTTTCTAGGAGTATTTAGCTTTACAGCATTTAGCCTAACAATCTTAAGTACTGTATACTTTAAATTCTTTTAATTAAGTTTTTAGCTTAGTTTCTTAGTTCTATAGTAGTTTTTAAGCTTTAACTAAACTCTAATACTTATTTAAAGCTAAAGTAATTGTTTTTTTAGTTTGCTTGTTGTTTTTGTTTTTGTTAAGACTTTGCTATTATAGCTTAAGCTAACTTAATACTTTGCCACAGTTTATTTGCAATATTTTCTGCCTTCTAATAGTCTTTTTATATTCTTCTTTTTTAAAGTTAATTTTAAGGTCTGTGTTTTACTTCTATTAAAAAAGGATCTACCTTGTATTTATGTGGCAGAAAGAAAAGCGACATTCTAGTAGATTGCGCTTGCCTTACTATAATTGCAATCTTAGCTATTTCTAGGTTACTTTTCTAGTTTGTTTAATTTTAATTGCAGAAGGCTTATAAGTAGGCCTGTACTATAGAGTTTATTCTTTTTATAAAGGTGTTAGGTTTAAAGTAATACTTAGAAGATAAGCGTTGTTTAATCTCTAGTATCTTACAAAGCTAAGTTTAAAAGTGGCTTACAAACTATACACCTTAATTAGAAGTAATATAGTCTAGTAACTAGAAGTAAGCTACTACAGAGTTAATAAACGCTTTAGCAATGCTTTCTGTAGTAATATTTTCAAGGCTTATTAAGATTACATCTTTACTTAGTTTATTAGTTACTACTATTAGGTTTGTACAATCTTTGCTTTCTAGTAATCCACAACAAAGTTAATTAAGATTTCTTTTTAAATACGCTTAAAAATTAGTAAAGGTTTTCATAATCTTTGTAGGCTATCTTTCTATAGTTTTGTTCTTTTACAAACTAAGCAGTTTCTAATATATTGCCTTACTCTTTAGCTAATTAAAGGCTAAAAGTATTCTCTTGCAACTGCTTAGTAGGTAAAGTTCCTTTCTAGATGCCCTAGGGCCTTAGAGCAGTAGATTTTATAGATAATTCTAGTGTGTAAGAGTTTATTGTTTAGTACTTATTTTTAACCTTAGTATAGCAGGTTTCCAAAATTGTCTAATTAGCATTTAGAAATAGAAAGCTTAAGATCTAGCTTTATTAGAAATTAGCGTTTTTCTCCTTTTTATTGCTTTCTAGGCTAGCTAGTAAGTTTTATCCTCTTCTTTAGCTTTGTTCTAAAGCTTCTCTAAATCTAATTATTCTTAAAGTACTATTGCTAGATAGCTATTGCAGCAAAAGGTTCTAAGAGTCTCTTTTTCTTCTACTTCTTCTGTTTCTAAAGTTATTATAGTAGATAGTTTAAAGACTTGTAGAAACCTTCTAGAAATTAAAGCATTTAAACTATTTGCAGGCATATCTTGTTGTCTTCATAATAAAGTATTAGCCCTAGAGTTATTAACTCTAGGCCTATAAACAATTTCTATGTTAAGAAATTTACTAAGGAATTAGGCCTATTTTATCTGTCTCTTACTAAGCTGCTTAAGCTTTCTAAAATACTCTAGATTCTTGTAGTCTGTTATAACTAGAAACTTCTTTAGAGAGCGTAGCATAGCGTTTTACTTAAATAAACAGCAGGTAACTGCAAGTAACCCCTTATTATATATCTTGTAGTTGCTCTAAGCGCTAGTTATTTTTTAACTAGTATACTACTAGTTATAATCTTCTTTAATTGTTGTATTACAAAAGGACTCCTGCTATAATGTAGCTAGAAAGATTAGTTTCTAAGATTGTTTTCTTGTTTGGATTCTATTAAGCTAGTATTATTTTAATGAAAATAGCTTCTTAGCTTATTAAGAGCTTTTTGCTCTATCTTGCTTTGTTAAAAGGAGACGTTTCTAGTAAGCCTTAAGAGCGGGGCAACTATATTAGAGTAGTTCTTAATAAAGTATTAATAAAAGTTTGCAAATTTAAGAAAACTGCGTACTTTTTTAATATTTGTAAGCACTTCTTATTCTTAAATAGCTTTTACTTTCTTAACGTCTAAAGTCCTTTTCTAGCCTTAATAACAATTCCTAGGTACTTAGTACTCTGCACGTTAAATTTGCATTTCTTAATATTAAGAAGTAACTTAGCTTTATATATTGCTTCTAGAACCTTGTTTATCTTGCGTTAGTGTTCTTTAAGCGTGCTATTTGTGTAAATTAATACATTATTTAAGTAGGCTAAGCAAAAATTGTTAACGTATTTGCGGAGTGTCTAGTTAATATATTATTAAAAGGTACTAGGAGCTTTTTCCATGCTAAAAAAAGTAACTAGCTATTTATATAATTTAAATTTTATTTTAAAAGCAGTTTTTATTTATTTCTTGCATTAATTCTAATTTTGTAGAAGGCTACAGAAACGTTAGTCTTTGTAAACTATTTTACTTTAGCAATATTGTTAAGCGTCTCTTAGATTAACAGTAAAAGATAACAGTCTTTTTTTATAATAGCGTTAAGAGCTTAATAATTAACGCAGAACTATAATCTTCCTCTAAGTTTTCTAGTAAATAGAACTAGAGAAGAAGCTGCAGAACTGCTAGCTCTAATTTATTCTTTATTCAATAGAGATATAAGCTCCTTGCGTAGAACTAAAAGCTCTAGTCTACTTATATTGTATAAACAATGTGAAGAAAGTTCTTTTTTTTCTATTTTTATTCTTTTGTAACTTAATATAGTAATTAGCTTTAAGTCTGCGTAAAAAAAGTTGTGTAGAAGCAGTTTATAACTCAAAAATTTAAGCTATATATTAGTACGCTTTAAGAATTAATAATAAAACATTTACTTTCTTTTTAGAAGCTAAAGCCTTTTTAATATTCTTTAGAGAAGCTGTAAAGGTCTAAATTAACTTGTATTTTTTTGCTTGTTAAATATAGGAGTAATAGGCTATTGCATTTTTTTGCTTTAACCTTTTGTTCTCTAAAACTAGGCAATTTTTAGTACTTAGCAGTCTAATCTTTTGTTTAGAAGAGTAGATGTAGATTAACTTAATATAAAAAAGCAATAGTAACCTCTCTTCTATTTATCTAAAGCTGTATAAGTATTAAATCGTATCTAGGGTGTGTAAAAACAATATAGCTCTAGATAGTATTCTTATATTCTTTAATGTTAATTTTTAATTTAGTAACTTTGTTAATAGTTTTAAGTTTTTCTGGAACTCCTTTAAATTTGCGCAGAGAAATAGAGATGTACTATAAACTAGTGTTCCTAATAAGTTAAAAGCTAATAAGAGAGTATGAAGGTTTTCTGTATTGATAAAAGTTAAACAAAAGTATAACAATTAACTAACATTTTTATAGCAATTCTATTACTACTTATATCTTTTTTAAAACTAGCTTATATTTTTGCTAGTAAATTTAAGGAAGAGCTATTCTTTTTCTAAATTGAAATTTTTGTTTTTTAGAGTGTCATTGTTACTTAAGCTTTTCTTTAGATCTACTTTTTATAAGATTCTAGCGTACAGTTAGTTTAAGGCCTTATTAGTACATCTACATTAAAGCATTATTATTCTATTTAATAACTGTTTTATACTGTTAGAATTTAGTTGTGTAATTAGCCGCAGATTTAGTCTATTGTTATTTTTAAATCTTCTGTTCCGCAACTACAGACTTCTTAAAAAGTAAAAAAATTTCTTGCATCTTTGTCTTGAGGGTGTCTTAGTCTTTAACTAAGGCAGTATTGTTAGTATCTATAATAGAATTATTTATATAGTGTTAGAAGATTAAGTTAGCTTACTTCTCTGCGTTTTCTTAAAGATATGTAAAGGCTAAAACTACTTTATTGTTGTTCTTAATCTTGTCTCTTTTAATATAGAAGTATCTGTTAACTTAAAAAAGCTAAGCCTTTAGCTTCTTATAATTACTATAATAGTTGTTAGGCTTCTTAGCGCAGCTTGTAGTTCCTCTAGTGTAGGAATTAGTAAAAGTGTCTATAGCAGTATTACTTATCTTTTATAAGTGTTTAAAGTGTAAAGATTGTCTAAAGATAACCAAGGTTAGTTCTTAAAGGATAAGTAAGTTTAATAGACAGTTAGTGTACTAGCACAATTAGAAAATTAATGTAATAGTACAGGGTGTGTTAGCATAATTACAAAGTTAATGTAATAATACAAAATTAAGAGAATTAAGTTTTAATCTTTAAATTAATTACTAAGTAAAACTCTAAGTTGAACACACTAAGCTATAAGAGTTTAGTGCTTATACTATATACTATTAAGTATAGCGCTTGTGTATAAAGTATACGCTTATAGAAGAGCATATATGCACTTGTAGAAGAGTATACTTATTAATAAGCAGTTACGTAGTTGCGCTTGTGTATAAGCGTGTAGGTCCCGCTTGTAGATAAGCAGTCACGTGACAGCAGCATAATTGCCTTGCCGTAGTTTTCTGCCTGCGTCGCATAGTCCTTAAGGCGTTGTTCTGAGTGTTCCTTAGTTTAGGTTGTAACACTTATACTTCAATATATTATTAGCTTTGTAACAGTTGTAATTAATTCTAGTACTTTATTTAATAGTAAGATTGTCCTTGTGGCGCTAGAGAAACTAAGTAACTTAGCTTGAAGAAACCTCTTACTTTATTACTGTTAATACGAAATTTTATATTATCTCTTGTATAGGTGGTAAGCCTCTTCTTGCGTATCTTTCTATATATAACATAAGTTTAGCCTCTTGTTGTAAGTTAAGTACCGCCGTTGGACACGTTTCAACTGGTGTCGTTTTTTGGTACCTTGGCAAATATTTTGACCCTGATTATCGCTCGGTGGTCTGAGCATTCCTCCCAGAACTCATCCACCCACCGTTCGAATCTCGTTGACTACACACAATCTTTTTTTTGACTTTTGCGATTGATTAGTAGAGGGTAGCTGCTTTTCACCCCATTTTGACTACAACAACAACCACCACCTTTGACACCTTAAAAAATAAAAGTAAGTTAAGTACTTGCTGACGTTTTTTTTTAGTTGCATAAGTGCTCTGTTTCTCTTAGTACTGCCGCGACAACGTCATTCTGTCAACACTAAACTTTTGTACAACTTCGCGGTACAAGAAATTATCTCCAGCTTCATGCAATACTAAATATTCAATCGCTTCTTGAATCAGGTTCATAGTAGTGGAGTTATAACGCGTTGAAGTTGGGACGATTTCGATGTTATGATGTTCGGGTGGCTCAGAACGCGAACTAGCTCGTAACGCGACCAACCAGGTTACCCCACCCAACAGTGCCACCCACCAAAACAGCACCTTAACTTCAACACGCGATAACTCTACTAATATTACTTTAATTAAGGCTGCAATTGTAGCAATCAAATCGCGCAAACCTAGAGAACAATTTAGCTATTGTTGAATTGCAAGAGAGTATAGTTGCAGCCGTACAGCGCTCGCACGAAGACATAAGGGCCTTTTAACCTTACGCGCCACCTAGGCTCAAAATCAGCAAGCTCTCTACCTACAACAGGAGCTAGAGCTTTTACAGTATATTAAATAGCTTACTAGGTAGGGTCTTTTACTTACACAAGCTATAATACAAAATTTCGCTTTGCAGATTGCAAGAAGAGAGGTTAGAGAAAACTAAGTTAATTGCTTTGTCTACAGGTACTCAAATAAGCTTATTTTAAGATAGACAACAGGTATAGATAACAATCGCCACAAGGCTAATACTAAAAGGAAGTACAGCCTATACTTTAATTTCCTACGCGAGAAAATTGAGCAGTACTATATTGAAGCGCGTTATATATACAATATAGATAAAAAGGGCTTTCTTCTTAGTATTCTAAGAAAATTAAAGAGGATCTTTAGTAAGCCCTTATTCAAAGAGGGAAGGAGGAGGAGTACTATTTAAGATAGCTCGCAAGAGTAAATAACACTTCTAGCCTACATCTGCATTAATAGATCTTATCTAGCGCCTACCCTTAAGTATAAATTAGCTTTAAGATTAATACAGGATACCTAGTTACAAGCTTTTAATTTTAAAACATATTAAGTTTTAATCTGCTTATCACTTTTTAGCTAAATAAACAGCAATATTAGTCTTGTATAGCTTAAACAGGTGTTTAATTGCAATACTAAGGTAAAGGCTTAAGCCTTCTAATAATTACTTATTCTAGGCAGCTTTAAATCTTACTTCACTATTAATTTTATAAAGTACTATAATTAGAACAAGATTCTACTTGAAGTTTAATTTTTTTATATAACTTATACGCTGCAGCTTCTTAATATTACCTTGTTTAAGCTTCTTCTATTAGCTTACTAGGCTAGGATATCTAGATTTCTAAAGAGGAACTAGGGCCTTACCTTAATAAGCAAGAGGGATTTCTTTCTTCTCTTCCACTAAGCCTAGCATGCCTTTTTTAAGAAAACAACAATTTTAAAAGCTTTTAAAGCTACAAGCCTTTTACTTTTTAATTTTAAAGTTATATTAAAAAGGGTTAGTATTAAAAGCTTTTTAAGTAATAGTAAGTCTTTAAGCTTAAGTACCTTAAATTAAAAGAAAGTTAAACGCCTTGTAAGGGTGCGTTGGATTAACCAAAGATGCAAGGAAAATAGTAGTAAATTAAATAAAGAACTACAAAGGCTATCTAGCAAGCTTATCTTCTCCTCTATAAGGTCTGTGCTTAGTACTAAGAAAGAAGTAAGAGTAGCTACGTAGCAGCTACTAACGTAGCTTAAGAAAATAGCGCAGAGCTAAGAGAAAAGTTTAGTAGGCTAGAAAAGTAGAAGGGCTAATACGCCCGGCTTACAGATGCCGGGTGCGCACAGACACCTAGGATCTGTAGGATAGCAAAACGAGGCTTTTTGTCGAGTACTAAAGACGTTAGGGCTTCAGCCCTTTACACGCCTCTTGCGTAAGGTAGTTAAAGATCTAGGTAATAAATAAGCTTAAAGGCTAAGCTAAGTTTATTACTAAATTTTAACTTAAGACTTTCTTTAAGCATAAAGTTAAAGGCCTACGCAAGGCTCTAATTAATAAAAAAACGCGCAAGAAACAAGGCAGGCCTTTCTTACTCTAAGAGCTTAAGAAGTACTAAAGTAAAGCTATAGTCTAGTCTCTAAAGAAGGTAAAGAAAGCACGTAATTACTAGCAGCTCTAAGAGCGCAAGGAGAAGTAAGCACAACACTAAAAAGCTAAAATAAATAAGTATTGTAAGAAGACAAGGCAGGCAAAAGTAAAAGAAAAAGAAAAAAGGCAATAGGCAAGAGCTGTAGCTTAATTAGTAAAGAAGAAGGAAAAGGCTAAGAGAGCTGCTAAACAAGCCTCTTGGGCAGCTGCTTACAGGACTGCAAAACAACTCTAACAATTTATAAAACTTTCTTAAAAGGGTAAAAAGAGCAGCCTTAAGGCTCTTAAAAAATCTACTTAAAGAAAGAGGCCTATTGCAAGGCCTAAAAGTAGTGGAGAGCCTCAAGGTAGTGTTACAGCTTAACCAGCGTCTACCTCGTGCACAGGGCGCGTGATCAAAACTCTAACACGATTTCTATAGCTCTATATATTAATCAAGCTCTCTATATCTTACTACTAAAAAGTATCGCGAAAGTAGCTATTGTACGTGGCTTAATAGCCTTATATTGTAGGACTATTTTGATGTTCTAGTGGCACTGTTGGGTGGGGTGGTTGGCCGCACGGGGAAACACGGTACCGAGGTGGACGGGCCAACGCGCAGGACGGGCCAATGCGCGGTTTTTGCCATAGTAATCTAAGCAAATCTCTAATATTCAAATAGCTATAACTTCTTTGAAAATTAACTTTTTTTGAAAATTTTAAAGTTTTCGAGCTTAGAAGCTTAAATCTATAAGTCTAGAATTTTACTTTAGTTTAATACAGCTTAGTTTTAGAAATATTTGCTTTAAATACTTGCTATACAAATATGAACTTTTTAATTAAGCTATAATAAACTAAAGCAGAGTTCTAAGTCCATAGACCTAGACTTTTAGATCCTAAAACTTCAAGAACATTTTAAAATAGTTGACATATAAGAAAGTTATATAAGAAATTATTTTTTATGAAAGTATAATTTTCAAATTTCTTTTATATCTTCTTGAGTATAATAATTTTAAGTATCATTACTTATGTTTTAGATTATAAGTAAGAAATAAAAACTTTTAGCCTATTAAGAATTTTTAAAATCTTTATAAATAAAAAGTTTATATTTGTATAGAGAGTAGATATCTTAATAACTAAGTGTTGGAGTATTGACGTGCGCAACATGCGGATCACCCTGTTGATTAGGTAATCCTGGTAAGCTAAACACGTGACGATCTCGCTAGCGCCTATATATACGGGCCAGATTATCTTATTCCTCTTTAGTAGTTATTGGTGACTTTGTTGTGGCACTTAGTTAATTAATACACTTATTTTACTCCTTCTAATTAAGCAATTGCTTCTTTTTAGCTCCTACAGTTATAAGCCTAGCTGCTTAATTGTAGTTT
This sequence comes from Alternaria sp. 'sect. Undifilum', assembly GCA_024321975.1. Taxonomy (NCBI): domain Eukaryota; kingdom Fungi; phylum Ascomycota; class Dothideomycetes; order Pleosporales; family Pleosporaceae; genus Alternaria; species Alternaria sp. 'sect. Undifilum'. Next base: position 3,611,339 of record JAJJZI010000006.1, read on the forward strand.
TAATTCCTATTGCGCAATCAGCAAGCTGTAAGGTTAACTGTTTAATTAGTACTTTACTCTTCTCTATTCTCCTACAGCATAGCTAGCAGATCGCTGCGGCTGCTGTACCTCACCTATTAATTATACAATCAATCTCCTACTCATCCTAGCTACCTAGCTACCTACCAACTGACTGATTAATTTGTTGTCACCTTAACAATAACCTACGTCGTGATCCTACAAAAAGCATCTTATCTTAAACTAGACTTTACTAATACACTGCTTGTCGCCTTAAGGGTAATCCTTAAGGCTTAATTAGACTAGCTAACCTAGTTTGCTCTATTAAGGCTACACTGCTTAGAGAAAGGCATCTAGAATTAGGTTAATCCTAATCCCCCTCACGTACCCTCAATAGATTACTAGGAGCTACAGTATCTAGAACTGCCTAAGGATATTAAGCAGCCAGTTGCTCTATTACCTAGCGCCAGCACACAAATACAAAAAGACTATAAAATTACTTATCACGAATATAAGGCTTAATTACTTAATACTAAGTACAAAAAAGATAATTACAATAAGCTGGTTAATAAGTATAAAGTACAAGCTCCTTAATAGACAAAAAAAGTTGCTAAGATTACTAATACTAAAAACTAAATTAGCAAGACTGTCTATTAAGACCTACTTTTAAACGCCTTAATAAACAAAATTACTTAAAGCCTTACTAGTTTTTAAGCCTTAGTAAAGATCCTAAAAGAGAATCTTGCACTTACAGATTAGAATACTTGTAAGGGTGCGTTGGGTTGACCAAAGATGCAAGGTAAACGGTGAATGAATTAGATACAGAACTATAGAGAGACTACGTGGGTTTTTTTATATCTAATCCGGATAGTTAGGACTAACCAAGGTTAGGACTAACTAAGGTTATCAGGGGTCGCCGGGTCAGCTGACAGTTAGCGTAACTAGTGCGGCTGATAGTCAGCAGCTAGTGCTGAGGTGCTAATGCTGAGGTAAGAAAAGCCAACGAAGGCTACAGGCTGAGTACTAGAGGACATTAAGGCTTCAGCCCTTTACAATACCCCTCTCCTAAAAAAATAGTAAGAGTAGTAATCTTGTTACCTAGAGTTCTACTCTTCTAGGGCCTCCGTATTTTTTAGATTAATAGCTAGTTCCTAGGTTAGATCTAGATATCCTAACCATTTAACTAAGTATTGCTTTTTTCTTCCTCTCCCTCTTTCCTCTAATAGGGTCTCTACTAGGTATTCTTCTCTATCCTCTGTCTCGATTGGTAGAGGTTCATTGTCGTCTATAGGCTGGCTCGGTAGAGGGTCTGAGGACGCTAGTCTGAGGTTATTAACATTAAATACTAGGTAAATCTAGCTAAGAGTATTTAATTTAACTGCGTTCAGTCTAATAACCTTAAGTACTGTGTACTTTAGATTTTTTTAGTTAAGTTTTCTGCTAGGCCTTTTTATTTTGTAGTAGTCACTTAGTTTTAACTATACTCTATTGCCTATTTTAAGCTAAGGTGATTAGTGCCTTTTCTTATTTGCCTGCTTTTCTTATTCTTGTTAACTTTCTCTTATTATAGCTTATGTAAGCTTAATACTTTGTTGTAGTTTATTAACAATATTTTCTACTTTTTAATAGTCCTCTTGTATTCTCCTTAGAAGTTGTTGTTAAGGGCCGTGCTTAGTTGCAATTTGTAGAGGATCTATCTTATAGCTGTGTTGTAGGAAGAAAAGAGATATCTTAGTAGACTAAGCTTGCCTTGCTATAACTGTAATCTTAGCTATCCTTAGGTTGCTTTTCTAATTTGTTTAATCCTAATTGCAGAAGGCTTGTAAATAAGCCTATACTATAGAGTTTATTCTTTCTATAGACTTGTTGGTTTCAGGATAGTATCTAGAAGATAAGCGTTACTTAATTTCGAATAACTTACAAAGCTTAATCTAAAAATAGTTAACAAACTATATACCTCTATCTAAAGTAATTTACTTTAGTAACTAATAGTAAGCTACAATAGAGTTAATAAAAGCTTTAGTAATACTTTCTATAGTAATGTCTTTAAGGCCTATTAGGACAACGTCCTTGCTAAGCCTATTTATAACTACTATAAGGTTTGTACAGCCTTTGCTTTCTAGTAACCCTGTAATAAAATCTATAGAAATTTCTTTCTATATTTGCTTAGGTATAAGTAAGGGTTTTAGTAAGCCTTGTAGGCCGTCTCTCTAGAGTTTTGTTCTTCTACACACTAAGCAGTTTCTTATGTACCTTCTAGTACTTTTGCTAATAGAGGGCTAAAAGTATTCTCTTATAATAGCTTAATAGGTAATATTCCTTCCTAGATAGCCTAAAGCTCTAGAACTGTGGATTTTGTGGATAATTCTAGTTCTTAAAGGTTCATTATTAGGGACCTATTTTCAATCTTAGTATAGAAGGTTTCTAGAATCGTCTAGTCGGCATTTAGAAATAGAAAATTTAAGATCTAAAGCTGTAGGAAATTATCGTTTACTATCCCTTATAGCTTTCTAGGCTATTTAGTAGGTTTTGTCCTCTTTTTTAGCTTTATCCTATAGATCTTCTAGATCTAATTGCTCTTAGGGTAATTCTAGTACTATTGCTAGATAGCTGTTGCAGCTAAAGGTTCTAAGCACCTCTTCTTCTTCTAGTTCCTTGTTAGTAGCTGCAGTTGTAGGTTTAAATACTTGTAGAAATCTCCTAGAAATTCTAGTATCCTAGTCGTTTGCCGGCATATCTTGTTGTCTCCTAGATAAGGCATTAGCCCTAGAGTTATTAACTCTAGGCCTGTAGGATATTTTTATGTTAGGAAACTTTCCTAGAAATTAAGCCTATCTTATTTGTCTCTTGCTAAGCTGTCTAGGCTTGCTAAAATATTTAAGGTTTTTATAGTTTATAATAACTATAAACTTCTTTAAAGACTGTAGTATAGCATCTTACTTAGATAAGTAAGAGATAACTACTAGTAATTCCTTGTTGTGTATCTTGTAATTGCTTTGCGTGCTAGTCATCTTTTTTGAATAATAAGCTACTAGGCGTAAGCTTCCTTTATCGTTATATTATAAGAGGACTCCTGCTACTACATATCTAGGAGAGTCCGTTTCTAGGATTATTTCTCTGTCAGGATCCTATTAAGCTAATACTAGCTTAGTAATAAATAACTCCTTTAGCTTATTAAAAGCCTTTTGCTTAGTTTTTCCTTATTAAAAGGAGATGTTACTAATAAGCCTTAAAAGAGGAGCTACTATTTCTAAGTAGTTCTTGATAAATTATTAATAGAAGTTTGCAAAACTAAGAAAACTGTGTACTCTTTTAATGTTTGTAGGTGCCTGCTAATCTCTAATTACTTTTACTTTCTTAGGATCTATCTAAAGTCCTTTTCTAGCCTTAATAATAAATCCAAGGTATTTTGTACTCTGTACGTTAAATTTGCATTTCTAGATATCTAAAGGTAATCTAGCCTTGCCTTAAGCTTCTAAAACCTTATTTGTATTGCGTTAGTGTTCTTTAAGCGTGCTATTAGTGTAAATTAATACATTGTCTAGGTAGGCTGAGCAAAAATCGTTAATATACTCGCAGAGGGTCTAATTAATATAGCGTTAAAAAGTACTAGGAGCGTTTTCTATACTAAATAGAGTAACTAGCTACTTATATAACCTAAGTCTAGTGCAAAAAGCTGTTTTCTACTTATCTCTTGCATTAATCCTAATCTTATAGAAAGCTGCAGAAATATTAATCTTTGTAAAATATTTAGCTTTTGCAATATTGTTAAGGGTTTCTTAAATTAAAAGTAAAAGATAACGATCTTTCTTTGTAATAGCGTTTGGGGCTTAGTAATTAATGTAGAAACATAGTCCTCCTCTAGGTTTCCTAGTAAAAAGGACAGGGAAGGAGGCAGGAGAGCTACTAGCTTTAATCTATCCTTTATTAAGTAGAGAAATAAGCTCCTTTTGTAATACTAGGAGTTCTAGGCAGCTTATACTGTATAGAGGTCCCTAGGGAGCCTCTTTTTCCTTGCCTTTATTGTCTTTCTCTAGTTCAATTCGGTGATCTACTTTAGATCCGCGTAAAGGAGGTAGTACAGAAGTAGTTTTTAGATTAAAAATCTAAGCTAGGTGTTAATAAGCCTTAGAGAGTAAAGGTAAGACCTCTACTTTCTTCTTAGGAGCTAAGGCTTTTTTAATATTCTTAAGAGAAGCAGTAAAAGTCTAAATAGACTTATCCTTTTTCGCCCGCCTAATATAGGAGTGACAAGCTGTTGCGCTTATTTGTTTTAATCTCTAGTCTTATTTAATAAGGCAATCCTTAGTGCTAAGTAACTTAATCCTTTAGCTAGAAGAATAGATGTAAATTATTTTTCTAGAAGGAGCAATAGTAACCTCTCTTCTATTTATCTAGGGCCGTCTAAGTATTAAATTGTAACTAGGGTGTGTAGAGGCTACATAACCCTAAATAGTATCCTTATAGCCGTTAATATTAATATCTAACCTAGCAACTTTGTTATTGTTTCTAAGTTTATCTGTAACTCCTTCTAATCTCCTAGGAGAAATAGAAATGCACTGTAAGTTGGCGTTCTTAATAAGTTAAGGGCTAATAAGCAAGTATACAAGGTTTCCTGTCTTAATTAAAGTAGAGGCAAAAGTGTAACAATTAACTAACGCCTCTAAAGTAATTCTATTACTGCTTATATTCTTTTTAAATTTAGCCTACTCCTTAACTAAGTTATCCTAACTTATTAGAGGCTCCTGCTAGTGACTTTAAATAGGAGCTACTCTTTTTCTAAATCTAAGTCCTTATTTAAGCTTCCCTTGCTAAGCTTATTATCTTTCTTAGAGTTAGAGGACTTAACTAAAGTCTTTTTCTCCTCTTTAGAAGATCTCTTATTCTCTATATAATATGCAGACAGATGGCCTTTTTGTTTATAGTTAAAACAGTGTCTTTCTCTATACAACTATTCTAACTCTTAGTTACTAAACTGTTAAGGTTTAGCAGTTCTTCCTATGTATTCTATTTCTTCTATCTAGTCTCCTTTCAAAGGAGAAGGAGGAGGAGAAGTTCTCCTAGATTTATACTCCTTAAGCTTGTTGTCTCTGCCTTTAGAGTACTCCTCTATTCTGTAGAAGTAATTAGCAATCTCTATTGCTTTGTTCTGCAGGCTATCTAAATCTTTATAAGTAATACCTACAAGTTTATCTTAGAGTTTCTAAATAAGACTTTTTTAGAAAAGCATTATCCTTGTATCCTCGTCTAAACTACTATTAGATAATAGTAGTTGTTCCTAGAATTCTATAATGTATTTGCGTATGCTTTTCTTGCCTTAGCTCATAGACTAGAGCTTGTTCTTAGCTCTCTCTGCACTATAGGGATCTCTAAACATTTAATTAAAGAAGTTTAATAGCTTATTAAAGTTCTATAAGTTAGAAATCCCTATTTAGTTAAGGAAAGGCAGAGTAAGAGTTGCAGCTAAGCCTTTTAGTTAACTAAAGGCGTAGTTACAAGTTCTTTTATCTATGTTAAAATCTTCCTTATTATTTTCTACTTTAGCAGTAAGCTATTGTTAAAAGATTTAGTACATCTTTCTATTTCTATTAAAAGTATTAGGATCTAGTTGTTTAAAACGCCTAGGCGTTTAAGCTTATTAATTTCCTAAGGCAGCTAATAGAGTAGGTAACTAAAGTAGAGGTTGTTATTCTACTTTAGGCTCCCTTTGTTGTTACAATGTTATGCCTATAGCTTCTTAAGCTTGGAAAGCTTCCTGTACTTTTGTAGAGGTGGCCATCTCGTCTAGGCCCCCTGCTCTACAAAGTCCCTCTAAAGTAGTCTCTACTTTAGGTTTGCTTACACTATCTCAGTATAATTCTGCTATCCTTACAACTAGAAAAGCTGTTAAGGGTTCTGCTATTGTATTTGTAGGTACTCGCTAGTACTCTATATTGTTTAATAGGAATTGTTATAGGTGCTACTACGCTTAGTAGGCTTATCTAACGAATTTAAACGCCTTAAGGACTTATACAACTAAGTATCCTTTAGCACTTTTAATCTAGTGCTTCTTCTATTAATCCTTTAGTAGATTTAAACAGTTAACTAATTAACTAGCGCTCTAATTAATTAGATTCTCGCGCGTAGATATAGCTCTAGCTGGCTTCTCGTCTAGATATAGCTCTAGAGGGCTCCTAAGTACGACGTAGCTACGTGAGTAGCTAAAGAAGGATCTAATTCAATTGTAAGGATGCGTTGGGTTAACTAAAGATGCAAGGTAAACAGTGAATAAATTAGATATAGAACTATAGAGAGACTACGTGGGTTTTTATATCCAATCCAGATAGTTAGGACTAACTAAGGTTATTAGGGGTCGCAGGGTCAGCTGACAGTTAGCGTAACTAGTGCGGCCGATAGTCAGCAGCTAGTGCTGAGGTGCTAATGCTGAGGTAAGAAAAGCCAACGAAGGCCACAGGCCGAGTACCAGAGGACATCAAGGCTTCAGCCCTTTACAATACTTAGTATTTAATTAGGGCGCAATATAGATAACACCTTAATAAGGCTTGCTAGAGACAAATAGACCTTAAGTAATAGTTTACTAAGTAGCAGCTACTGTATTAATAAGCAACAATCTACTCGCTTCCTAAAGTTGTTAGGCTGTTAGCAGTTACTAATTTTTTGAAACGCCTTAGGCACCATGATCACACTAGACTAGTTGCACAAGAAGCACAATAAGCTAGTACAAGCAATAGCGCTTAGTAAAGCTTATTTAACTTTTACTATTCTAGAAAAGATCTTTAGTGTTTTATTATAAGATTAGTTAATTACTTCTTTAAAAGGAAAAGGACACGCAGTGTTCTAAACTAGATCTAAATTAAGAGCAGCTTAATAATTTACAAGCGCTAACAACTTAAAGTTAAATAAAAATAGTAGGTAATTACACCTTTGCCCCTGCAAGGCTAGTAAAAGGCCTATAAGCAAGCACTTCTAGACACTACGTAACTGCTATTAACTTTAAACTGCAGTTATTAGATTAAGCCCTCCTAGCAGTATACTAATTAAGCTGTTAGACAACAACAAAAAGAAAATTGTTAAGTAATAAAATAGCAACAAATAGGCAACCTTATATACCTAGATTAAGTTAGAAGGCTAGAAGGATAGCACTAGTAGATTAGCTACTAATAAAACTAGCGGATTGTACCCTAGTTTATTAGTTTTAGCACTAATTAACTTAAAAACTTTATTAAGGAAATTAGACTAAATATATTTAGCGCAGCCTTTCCCTCTTATACCTTGTCCTTTTGCATAATTATAGATAGTAGAGTAGCAGTCTATTTAGTTAATACTATAAATTACATAGTACTAGGTACCTTTAGCAAATATGCAGAGGGCAAGACTGTTAAAGCAGGCACTTAATCTATTCTAGTTGCTAAGATAAGAAACAGGCTGCTTAAAAACGTCCTGCATAGCAAAGCTAGCCCTAAAATAGCTAATCTTTTGCTTACTAACATTCAGGTTGTACTAGGTTTCTATATTAATATTGTATTAGAAGCATAGCTTAAGCAGGCAAGTATTTAGTATTTAAAATATAATTTCACTTTGCAATTAAAAACAATTAAAAAGAACGTTATCTAAATTAACTTCAAGTGTTACTTTAATTTCTTATTTATTAAATACAAGTAACTTTCTTTTTACACTACTTAACTACTGCTTATAAACGCTGTAGCGCAACTAAAGAAACCTTAGGTACGCACTAGTAATAAGGACCTATAGCATTAGTAATTAAGACACTTAAGACAACAAGCTATTAAAGCCTTAGTACGCTTAGCGCAGAACATTAAAATTACTAGTAAGAAGCTATTAAAATGCAATTACTGCGCAACAGCTTATACCTTGCAAGTAATTTTACAGCAACTAAAAGAAAAATTACTACAACCTTTCTATCAAATTTTATAAGATTTATTTAATTTTTTAACTAGGTAGCTGCTTAAAAAATAAGCATTAATTATTAAAGAGAAATACTTAGGCAAGCTGTACAATTATAATATCTAGTTAAAAACACTTAATAATATTATGCTAGTTATTAAAAGCTTTGCTACAAGAATTAAGAGGAAATATTGGTAAAAAAATTTAGAAATTTATTAGAATAACAATACTGCTACACTGCCTTAAAGAGGGCAATTATGATATACAGAATAGGCAATAGAGAAAGAAATTATAATTAAAACGCCACTGCTATACACTTATAAGCCTAATAGCTTAGCAGAGAGAGCTAGACAAGAGCTAATTACAAAGGCTATTAAGATGCGCACAAGCGCTAATCTACTAGCTAAGGTTTAGCTAGTAGTTATAAATACGGCGGCTTACCTACATGGCATAAGCCTTACTAAGATCTATAGCTACTAATTCTCTAACTAGGTGTTTAAAGAATAGTTTAGGAAATATTTCTAATACTATTAACTACCTAAGATTAGACACTAGACTGCTAATCTACGCCTAGACTAGAGTAGAATTTATACCTATAGCTGCCGAGCTTATATTTTAAACAAGGAGAAGGCAGCTAGGCGCAATTCATAAGAATTTTAGGTTAATTCTTGCGGCTATATTAGTTATTTAGTTAGTTATTAAGCCTCTAATATATACTACATATGTTGTCAGCCATAGGCTGGCAATCGTCGTTGGACACGTTTCAACTGGTGTCGTTTTTTGGTATCTTAGCAAATTTTTTGACCCTGATTATCGCTCGGTGGTCTGAGCTTTCCTCCCAGAACTCATCTACCCACCATTCGAATCTCGTTGACTACACACAATCTTTTTTTTTTGACTTTTGCAATTGATTAGTAGAGGGTAGCTGCTTTTCACTTTTTTCGAACCCCATTTTGACTACACAACAACCACTACCCTTGACACCTTAAAAAAAAATATACTACATATAAGTACTAACACTTAATTAGATAATTACTACCTATAATGTAACTTTTAATAAACATTCATTCTGCAAAAGAGATTGCAAAGAAGAGCTGCTAAAAAATTAAGCAATAAAATTGTTAAATTTTTTTATAATAGCAAGCTAGTTAATTTAGAAGAAGGTTAAGACCTCTTGCCTATTTAAGAAAAGGCAGTTAAGATTACATAGCTAACTACTAAAGACCTTAAAGGTAATCTATCTACTATTTTAAGCAGTAAAGAAGGCCTGTCTACTAAAAACAAAAGTAGATTAGAAGACGCTAAGCAAATAAAGCACAAAGCTAGTGCACTATTAAGAACTTACTTAAATTAGCAGCAGAATACTAGTCTTGCTACTCTAGAACCTATTCATAAACTAGAGACCTTAGAGAGCGACGACGCGATTAATTGCAGGTTTATTAATAGTTAAATAGTAGTACGCTTGCTAAAAAAAAAGCTAATCTATTAATACTTAGAGATAGAGAGCCTCTTCTAAATAAGCCTAACAACTTATTACTAGTCTAACAGTCTGTATCTAAAAACTTTAACGCGCTAGCTTGTTGTAATAGAACACCTGCTTAGGTAAGCAGGATAGCAGGGCGTGAATTATCTTAAAATTTAAAATCTTAGGCGTTAAACAGCAGACAGAGTAGGCAATTATAAGCTAAACTTCTGCTTATAAGGCGTAGTGCGAAAATGGCAGGCAAAAGTTTAAATTAGCTTACAAATTGTTATCTTTTACTGCGCAAGCTAGATAGCAGGCGTAAGCATAAAAACGCAACCTAAGATCCTAACAATTAACTAAAGAGTAAAAGCACAAGTAGTATTAATGCATTAATTACAGATTATAAGAATTTTTTATAAAGCAACTTTTATAATACCTACCTGCTAGGTTTGCAAGCAACCTAGGAAGACTAAGCAAGCTATAAGACTTTTAATTACGTAGTTATAGCAGCTTTGCTTACTAAGCATAAGCTAAGTAAAAATGCTTAACTACATTACAACAATTTACTTAAACTGCTAAGATTAAAGAAGTATTTACTTTAGCATCTTATAAGGGCCTTATTTAAGGATGCCTGCAGAAAAGAGATTAATTAGTTAAGTAAAAATAAGACTTAGACTAAGATATTAAGTGAACAAGCAAATAATTACTTAATACTTATAAAGTAAGTTTAAACTTATAAGTTTAATGAGAATAGCTTATTTCTTAAATACAAGGCGTAGATTGTTGTAGAAAATAATTTCTAAAAAAAAAGACTTAATTAACTTAACATACGCTGCCACATTAGCAGCTAAGTCCTTTAAAGCAGCAATAGCTATTGCCGCTAAGAATAATCTAGAGATTAAGCAATATAATATTATAGGAGCATTTCTTAATGCGTTAATTACAGTAGACAACCTAGTAATCTGCAAGATGCTAAATAGCTTTAAAAAGCCTAGAAAGTGTGTACAGCTTAACTGCGCATTTTATAAATTACAAAACTTGTTACTGTTGTAGTATAAGAAGTTCTCAGGATTACTAAAAGAAATTAAACTAATTACCTTACTAGAGGAGCCCTGCCTATCCTTTAATTAAAATAAGAAAATTCTAGTTTTGTTTTATGTAAATAATATCTTACTGCTCTTCGCAAAAGATTATAAGCAAAAAGCAATAAATCTTGAGTTAAAGATTATAGACAAGTACAAGATACAGGAACAAGAATTAGTTAAATAGTTCTTTAGTATAAAAGTAATTAAAAATTATAAAAAGCAAATAATTACGCTTATGTACAATACATATATTAACAAAACTGCAAAGAAGTTGAAGATAAAAAATAGTAGCTTTCCTAAGACTCTATTGCTGTTAGAAAAGCTAATTAAGAACACTAGCAAAGCAACTAAGTAAGAGATTAAGGCCTACTAAAAAAAAGTTAAATTAGTGCTGTACATAGCTATTATGCTGTAACTAAATATTACTTACTTAATCCTAAAGCTCTTACACTTCTTTACAAACCTTAGTAATTAGCATATAAAAGCTGTTAAATAGGTAATTATGTACTGCTATTAAACAAGATAGGACGCGATCTAGTACAGAAACTATAATAGCCTAGACTTTATAATTGCAGGCGACGCTTCCTTTGCAGATAATTAAGAGACTTGTTAATTATCTTATAAATATATAGCTATCCTATATAGTAGTCTAATATTTTAGAAGGCAGCTCAGCAGACTACAGTTACTACATCAACTACTAAGGCTAAGCTGCTTGCCTTTAAGCACACTACTAAGGAGGCTATAGCCCTTAAGCGCTTTTTTTATAAGCTGTCTTTTAATCTAGGAGACGTAGTCTAGATAGTCTAGTATAATAACTAGCAAACAATTAGGCTTGTAGTTGAGAAAAATAAGCAGATTAGCACTTAATTAAGGCATGTAAATATACAAAACATATAGCTGCAGCAGGAATATGCTAAAGAATTATTTTAAGTTAAATACCTAGAAACAGCAATTATGCCAGCTAATAGACTAACTGAGTTGCTTACCTAACAATAGTTTAAGAAGTTTAAGCAGTTACTTAACCTTTAGCAAGTTAAGCACTTAATTAAAGACAACAATAATTAACAAGCAAAAGGATCTATATTAAGCAGCAACATCTATATACTAGGCTAAATCTCCTTTTAATTGCTTATTCTTTTAAGCAGGAGATCATGAGCTAAATAAGCAAAAAAACTAAAAAAACAAAACTAACATTACTATTAAGCATTAGAATCTCTGTAATTGCTTAACTTTATTATTAAATTATGCTTAGCTTTTTTAGCTTCAGCGAGCTTAAGAGCATCTTAAGCTAACCTAGCCTAAGCAGCAAGAGTTTAGAGATAAGCAGTCTAACAGCATAAATCTAATTTATTACTTCTATAAATAGAATTGTAAGATAATTGCTAGCTTACTTTAGCATAATAATCGCGCCTATATATATATGTTGTATAGCAATCAGGACGGCGAACTTAAGAGTAACTGTATAGAACAGGCAGAAAAAGTATTTTTTAAGCATGCTGTTTTTAAAAAAAAATTGCTAAAAAAGTTGTTGTTGTTAAGAGTGCTGCTGTTGCAGCTATTGTTAATTATATGCTAGCTGTTATACTAGCTGCTACGCAGGTTAACTTAAAACGTATGCAGTATAAAGCTGCGTATTATAAGGCTTTTATTTATATAGACAACCTTAACTTAAGCTTATAGCTTACTAAGCAGGCTGTGTTTGGTGCAAATAATCCTCAGCATTATACTTTAAGTTAAAAAAAGAAGCAGGAGCAGGAGCAGGAGCGGGCAGTAAAGGCTAAGCAGCAAAACTACAAGAAGATATCTCTTAAGTGCAACAATTATTAGCAGGAGGCTTCTGCGCAGAAAACTTTCTAGTAAACATAACGCTGCTATTAATCTTTTTGCAGCAAGCAATTATGTTTTTATCATCGAACACCAACTTTTCGAGGCGAGAAAAAGGTCTGGCTTTGCCTTTTCCTCGCCTCAACTATCTTAGGCGCCTTCCTAAAATCAGCTTCCAATACTTGTTTTCTAGGTGCAGGTGTTGTAGCGTGCGCGCTAGCTAGTTGTAGAGAAACAGAGTAGTTAACTGTTGAAAACTCTGCAAGTGGTCTGTGCGCAAGCTGATTTTAGAGTTTAATTAAAGGCAATTCAACTCCTACTTAACAAAGCAACAGCTTTCTACTTAAGTAAATAGATTTATTGGCGTAGTAAACCAATAGATTTATCTACCTAGCTATCTATTACTTGAAATCCCTATACCGACTTGATATACCGACCCAATATACCGACCTACACATCCGAAATCCATCCTGACTCAATATACCGACCTCCTATACCGACCTACACATTAGAATCAATAGCTAGTGCTTTTAGCTATCTACCTACACCGAAATCCCTCTATACCAACTTAATATACTAACCTAATATACCGACCTACACATCTGAAATCCATCCCGACTTGATATACTGACCTCCTATACCGACCTACACATTAGAATCAATAGCTAGACCCCTAGCTATCTACCTATACCGCAATCCCTATACCAACTTAATATACCGACCTAATATATAAACCCTATACCGAACTGCTTAGCGTACCTATATAAGCAATATAAGAGAGCAGCTAGCATAGCCTACAACAATATACAAGAAGTAAAGGAGATAATTAGACTAGCATACTAGCTCTACATACTTCCTTACAAAGGACTAAGAGAGATACTTATTAAAACTACCTTAGGCTACAAGCCTTACCTTTATTTAAATAAACCCCTCCTTGTAAATAATAGAAATTGGAAAACACCACGTAGATACTTGTAGGTCCTAAACCTACACGTCTTATATAGCCCTTCAGGCTGAGAAAGGACGTTAAACTACAATAAAAAAATGTTTTTAAGCAGTTAAGCTTTTAAAGCTTAGTACAGCTTACTATTATTCTATCCCTAAAATTAAGTTAGCAGCCTAAGCAAGAAGCTTAAAAAATTAGAAACTTACCTTTTTATCTTTGTACATAGCTTTACTAGCTTCGGCCTTTTAAGACAACCTTTTAATGTAACCACACATTTTGTAGACACCTTTTTAGTAAAAAAAAAGATTTATTGCTAACAACAGGTATCTAGGCTCACGCTCCTTTATTTAGCATTACTAGCACGCAATTAGTGTATCGCATGTTTAGACAGAAACAAAGAAAAGCAAGACAAAGACGCAAATTGCCTTTTAACTTAACGCGCTTTATCTTGCCTATGCTGCCTATGCTGCCTACTTGTATTAAGGCTTTACTTTTAGGTACTCTTAAACAAATTAAAGAAGCAGCACTATTATTACTTTAATTTCTAACTTATATATGCGACAATAGAACGCCTACTTTTTTTTTCTGCCTCTTTCTTTTTTATCACTATTTTCATGTTATGCAACAGCTAGCTTAACTAGTTAATAGTTTCTTTACTTAGCCTATGCACAATTAATAAACAAAAAAATGTTAAAGCAAAGCATTTTAAGTCCTTTGCTAGTATTAGTAAACACTCTGTATATCTTATATTCTTTCTATAACTAGCTAAGTTAAGGCTTAACATTCTTTTTGTATATAAAGATATTGCAAATTCTAGAGTTGTTTATAAAAGATATAATTGTAAAGTCTTAAAGAGGCTAAGTTTGTAGATACTTAATAAACTTAGGTATCTGCATAATTAGCTTAAGCTAGACTAGTTTAGGGGCTAGGTGTACAACAGAAAAGCTTTCTGTTTTTAGATGAAAGTTAATGTTAAGGAGATGCTTGTTGCAGAGGTTGCATGCTATTGTAGTGTATTATATGCAAATTGTTTGTATACAGTGCTGTTTAAAAGGTAAGAAGCAGTAAGTAAGAACCAGTAGCTTTAGCTTTATAAAGTATTGCAGGCTCCTACTACAGTACGTACGTGTCTTTTCCTTCCTCTATTGCATTATGTTGCAATTCTATTGCAATCCTACTGTAATCTTGTTGTTAGCTATAGGCTGGTAATCGCCGTTAGACACGTTTTAACGGGTGTTGTTTTTTTGGTACTTTAGCAAATTTTTTGACCCTAATTATCGCTTAGTGGTCTAAGCTTTCCTCCTAGAACTTATCCACCTACTGTTTGAATCTTGTTAACTACACACAATCTTTTTTTTGACTTTTGCAATTAATTAGTAGAGGGTAGCTGCTTTTCACTTTTTTAGAACCCTATTTTGACTACAACAACCACCACCACCTTTGACACCTTAAAAAAAAGTACATAGCTATAAATTAATTTGCAAGATTAATATTAACTGTATAGTAGGTATGCAAAAAGCAACTGCTACTGCATAAGCTACTTTAACTACTAGTTTAAACGCAATTAAAGCAATGTTTACTATCAGAGGCAAAGAATCCTTTAGAGAGAAGTGCCAAACCTTTAGAGAGGAGCTATTTCCACTACCTCCTTCTACACCAGCCCCATTACTCAATAACTACCAAGAAAACCACAAATGGGAGTGGCTAATTCTATCTAAAGAGGAGCTCTACACTGCCTGTCAGAAAATAAAAGCTACCTCACCAGGCCTAGATGGAATTAGCCAAGAAGTTATCTCAAAGGCATACGAATACCAACTAGGCATCTTCTTTAAGGTTTACTCAGCCCTGTTTAACCTAGGATACTAACTAAGGTGCTGGCGAAAAGCAAAAGGGTTATCCTTAGAAAACCAAACAAACTAGACTACTCAATCCCAAAAGAATACAGAGTTATCTCCCTCTTATGCTGCCTAGGGAAGGTACTAGAAAGGCTCTACTTAAAAAGATTAAGTATCTTAGCAGAAACAACTAGCCTGCTACACCCTACACAAATAGGAGGCAGGCTTAAGAAATTAGCTATTAACGCTGCACTCCTCTTCTACAACAATATTCAACAACAGAGAAAGAAGAATAGAGTTACCTTAACAGCCTTTTAGACATTAGAGGCGCGTTTGACTATTTATTTAAGAACAAGCTTCTAGAAAACATAAGCAACTAATAGCTACCTACCTACCTCTTATTGTAGACAAACTCCTTCCTTACAGAGAGGCTTTTAGAGCTACCTTTTAATAGGCAAACAGAAGAACTACAGAAAGTTAATACTAGTACACCTTAAGGAAGCCTAGCCTCGCCTATCCTATTTCTAATTTACACGAAACCGCTATTCTAGTTAATTACATTAAACAGCAACATATACTTCTTATCTTACATAGACGACCTTCAGATCTCAATATTAACAACATCTATTAGGAAAAACATTAAACTACTTAAAAAGAAGTTAGCAAACCTCTTTATACAAGTAGAAGAGTTAGCTATTAAATTTAATAGCTTAAAAACAGAGTTAGCAAATTAGACAAGATCTAGAAAAGATACAAACAGAGTCCTTACGCTGCCTACTTAAGAGACCTTCTAGCTAAAAGGATTAGTTAGGTAGCTAAGTATCTTCTTTAACAATACCCTTAAGTTTAGAGACTACTGCCATATAAGGATACAACAATCAAACTAGGCCTTTTTCCGCCTAAGCAGGCTAGCTAATATTAATAAAGGCCTCTCACTAAGGGCAGTAAGGCAATTATACCTAGCGTGCATTACTAGCGTAGCTAATTACAGATGCTAGCTATTTTAGAAAGGCTAACAACACATCCTTAATAGTAGGCAAAAACTCTAAAACTAGGCCTGTAGAAAGATCCTAGGAACCTTTAGATCTTCCCCTACAATGCTAAGTAAGGTAGAAGCCGCTCTATTTCTACCTAGAGTTAGGCTAGATAACACTATAAGAAGATACGCCTTTAGATCTACCCTACTAGATCTAAACCACCCTCTAAAAGCCGCTATTAACATCAACAGAGGAGAGCAACTCAATTAAATACAAGTATCTATTATCTTGGCCCTCTTAGTTAATATAGAGGAAATACAACACTACGCCTTTACGCTATAGAACGCTAGAACTTCCTACAAGGTCTATATTTCAAACAATTAAGATACTTGATGAATTCAGGTGTCCGCATGAGCAGTTCGAGTTGGACTGAATCGGGTGCTAGGTAGACGGTAGCAAAGGATGCTTTTTTTTGGAAGAGAGCCTAGAATGAGGAGATGCTCGCCGCGGAGGTTGCACGCTATGTTGCAGTGCAGTGTATTGTATGCGAATCGTTCGTATGCGGTGCTGTTTGAAAGGTGAGAAGCAGTAGGTGAGAAGCAGTAGGTGAGAAGCAGCTGCTTCAGCTTTATGAAGTATTGCAGGCTCCCGCTGCGGTACGTACGTGTCCTTTCCCTTTATCGCATTATGTTGCAATCCTATTGCAATCCTACTGTAATCCTATTGCCAGCCATAGGCTGGTAATCGCCGTTGGACACGTTTTAACTAGTGTTGTTTTTTAGTACCTTAGCAAATTTTTTAACCCTAATTATCGCTTAGTGGTCTGAGCTTTCCTCCTAGAACTCATCCACCCACCGTTCAAATCTCGTTAACTATATACAATCTTTTTTTTGACTTTTGCGATTAATTAGTAGAGGGTAGCTGCTTTTCACTTTTTTGGAACCCCAATCTGACTACAACAACAACCACCACCTTTGACACCTTAAAAAATAAATATTTCAAACAAGCTAAAAAACATTAAAGCAGAAAGCTATATAAAACTACTAGTAGAAAACAACCTGCTATTAATATACTTAAATGCCTTAGCTATAAGGGAGGGCAAAGGAATTAGCGTAGGCGTTGCATTCTATAAAGGAGCTACCCTTATTAAAGAACTACAAACAAATATAGGAAATAACTAGCTAGTTTATAACAGCAAACTAGAAGGTATTACCTTAGGGCTAGAGAAAGTAGTTAGCCTATCAAACAACTGCTAAAACGTTAATATATACGCAAACAATTAAGCTGCGTTATTTTAATTAAAAAACACCTTAAATAACCCTGGCTAAGAGTAGCAAATTAAGTGTATTAGAGCAGCAACTTAACTAGAAGAAAAAGGCATTACTCCTACGCTACAATAGGTCCTAGGACACCAAAATATACTAAGAAACAATTAAGCAGACTCTCTAGCAAAAGAGGCTACAGAAATAAACTCTTTAATAAATAAAACAAGCCTAGCAGTTGTTAGTTCTTAAATTAAACAACTAGCAAGTGTTAATTAGTTAAGCCTCCTTAAAAATTACAGGAGAAAAGCTACTAGCAAGAACCCTAGCACTTACTTAGCTACCTTCAAATAGAGAATAAGAAATTAGATACTTATCCCTCCTACTAGGAGAGATATATCTAGCTCTTTCTTTTAATTAGAACTAGGTCATAGCTACCTAAAGAGCTATCTGTTTAAGAGAGGAAAAGTAGAATCTAAGTTTTGCCTATGTAATTTTAGAGCTACACAAGACACAGCTTATATAATCCTTAGGTGCCAACTATACAAGGATAGTAGAGCTATACTTCAGAACTTATGTACAGAGCTAGTCTCTCTACAATATCTCTTTCAAATAGAAGCAGGCATTAAGGCTACTTTAGCCTTTATTTAAGAAACTAGGGTTAGTACACAGGCCTAGTACAAAGGAAACTCTGATAACTAGATGCAATCGCCTAGCCAGGCGACCAAGCTCTAAGCACCCCTCCCCCCCCCTCCTCCTCCTCCCCCTTCTCGATCTTACACAATAGGCTAAGAGCCTCACCTTCATTTAGATAAACCACCCCTTTTAAATTACTCAGCAGATAGAAAAACCACATAGATACCTGCAGGCCCCGGCCTGCACGTCTTATATAGCCCTTCAGGCTGAGAAAGGACGTTAAACTACAATAAAAAAAAGCAATGTTTAGTATATAAACTATTTAGTATCTTTTTTACATAGTACTTACAAGGCCGAATGCAAAAGTATAATAAATTAGCAGCAAACCTTAAAAAGCTGTTAAGCGCCTTTTTTTAAGTTAAAGAAAGCGCTTTATGCTTAGTAGACAGCTTAATAGGCGTTTGTAGGCTATTACTGTTGTCTTATTGCTGTTTACAGGACGCTGCTTAAGTAATAAGCTGCTAAGACTTTTATATTAGCTTTTAAGAAGCTTTACCCTTATGCTAGCTTAATTACTTAGTTAGACTTTTATGTAGATTAAAATTTAATTAAGGACTTAACAGTAGACTTAATTTAGCAGGTAAAGCAATTAGCCTTTAAGTAGAGCTACTAGATGTCTTGCAATAAGCTTATAAATTGAGAAGCAGCAGTAACTAACTTTTATTATTTTTAATATTAGCTGATTGTTAAATATTATTATTAAACAAGCTTTAGCACGCGCAACGCTTATGCTTAGCACTGTTTTTACATTACTAACAACTGCTATTTAAGCAGTTCTTACGCTTATAACAGCAGCTTGCTAATTAATGCTTGCGCTTATTGTTGCTAGGGACAGACTACACAAGAAAGATTAGTAGCTAATTAGTACAATAGGGTAACGCTGCTTACTATGTTAGTAATAGTGGTCAAGACAGTCTAGAAAAAGCCTAGTAATTAATATTAGAGTAAGGTTAAGGACAAAAAGTTTTAGAGAGGCAGTAGACGCAATGAATATTGTTGTAGAGGCTGCGCACTTACCAATTACGCAATATTTAGGGTCTTTCTAATATTTTAATATTAGGGCTGCTAGATTCATTAAAACATTATCAAGCAGCATTACTAAGACAACAGAGAATTAGGTAGAAAAGCTATAATTACAGAGGAACCTCTTGGTCAACAACCTTAATTTAACGATTGCTTAGTTGCTCACAGCTTAGATTAATAGTATCTTACTAACCTAGAGGGTGTGTTAGAGTATTGACGTGCGCAACATGCAGATCACCCTATTGATTAGGTGATCCTAGTAAGCTAAACACGTGACGATCGCGCTAGCGCCTATATATACGGGCCAGATCGTCTTATTCCTCTTTAGTAGTTATTGGTCACTTTGTTGTGGCACTTAGTTGATCAATACACTCATTCCACTCCTCCTGATCAAGCAATTGCTCCTTTTCAGCTCCCACACTAAGCTATATCAAACTAAAGTAGAATTCTAGACTTATAGATCTAGGCTTCTAGGCTCTAAAACTTATATATTTTTCAAAAAAGGTTAATTTTTAAAGAAGTTATAGCTATTTAAATATTAAAGATCTACTTAGATTACTATGGCAAAAACCGCGCGTTGGCCCGTCCTGCGCGTTGGCCCGTCCACCTCGGTAGCGCTCCGGGTCAGTGGCTTGGCGCACTCTGATGATTATCATCAACCAACCCTTTCTCCTCACACCAATTCTCATTCGCACAGTCTTCAAATTCCCAACCTGTGTACAAAAAACTATCATGGAAAACAACACAACAGATAAGCAGCAGGATTGTTGTACTGAGTTTCCCAAACCGATCCCAGTCGAAGAGTTCAATGACCCCGCTTTCATAAATGCAAGCCCTAACGACGAGCCGGCAAGTTTTAGGGGAGTTGGCACTTTAGAGATGTTAGAAGTTACACAGTTACTGAATAGAGCTGGCATTACCTGTTGTATAGTTGGTATTTCCGCTCTGATCTACTACGGCGCTGGAAGAGTACGCAATGTAAGCTTAAATTAACAATCCGTTGTCTAGATTGTTTCTATCATTGCACTACTAACCTAAACAGCTAGGACTGGGAGTAGTGCGTGCCTACAGAAAGGCTTACAGAAGCGTCTGCACTTCTAGTTTTAGCCGACACTTACGAAACCTATCCGCCACGCCCCCTATACATTAGGTCACTACTCCACACATTTCCACGGTCTAAAGTCATAGGCAAAGCACTGTGTTTTACCTTAATTCCCTCAGATAACGCGCACATTGATTGTATAACACCCAATATCAAGCGTAGCCAAATAGGCCTCCTGTACCTAACCCTAGAGATATTCGCACAGAGTCTTCTCGACACTAACAATATAACTACGCTCACAGACCTTATCAACAGCATAGATTTAACTGAACAATGGGGTTTAGAGTTTCTAAAACTCGATGCTGAAAATAATGTAGCATGGACACAACAGAAAAATGAGAAGATCTAGGCTTCAGTTCTAACTACCCAATACTCGTGTCTCTTAAAACTTCCAACCAATACCATCAACCTAAAAGAGACCTGGCAAGCTATTGTCCGAAATAAAGAGCGTCAGATTAGGCCGGAATACTCGGAAGGATATTATGCCACGCGGTTTCGTGGTCGAGGAGCTGGGGATCCACAGTCAACAGAGAGGCACTACGCGTAAGGCGCGGGCGCAGACGCATACTAAAAGAAGTAGCAATGCAGAGTTCTTCACGATAGTCACAGCATTACAACTATCTACGCTACAACAAAAGCTGTTTAATAACTAAGACAATACAAGTGTGGAAGTGATGGCTTGCAGTAACTAAACTTATTCAACTGGAAATGGTACAATTTTAACTAGGAGCATTAGGACACAAACAGAAACATGTAAATCATCCTACAACTTTGCTTTTTACGATGGTGTCCTAGAACCCTGTCCACCTTTTTCAGACATGGTAGAGACTTGTCCAAAGAGCCTTCTAGATGGATACAACGCCTCCGTGGGTTCGACCCTCGCCAGGCGGAGCAAATTCATTGAAACTAGTGCTAGAGCCAGATGCGGAGATATCCTCAGCTGCGCCACTGCGTGTTCGAAGTATCATTGTCCACACATAGCAAAAGATCAGAGTGAATGCCCAGGTGGTCCAGTGTAATGCAATGGAAGCTTCACTCAAGAAGAGTTGTCCGTTCGAACAATTCGTATCGCATGCCCAGTTTGATTACTTGCAACTGCTGCAGCCAAGGTAAAAGCTGATGCTTCCCACGCCAGTGTCAGCGACAACTGCCTGTAGAAATTTTGACGGGGCTTTGAGGACGGGATAGGATTTCCTTTGCGGCCAGTTGGAGGAGGTCGCATCATGGACGGGTCATATCGAAGTCTAACCAAGCCGACTGGTGATAACTTTGTTCCTGAGTTCCACATCCCCAACATAGTTCCCATGATTGTCTATGGAGTAATTAATCCTGTTACTATCAGGTCGACTTCGTGAAATGGAAACACTAGAAGACCGTGGTTAGTACGTGGAACTACGGGCGCCGCACGCACTCCTTCGTAGATGGTTCAGAAGCAGAGCCTTCGGGTCCTATTGAGACCAGTGAGCCCGCTGGTACGAAAACTTGTACGAGGCAAATGCTGACATTAGAACTATCGATCTCCAGACACGAATTTATTGTAAGGCAGAAAATGTCGGGATACAGGTGCAAGACAGCGATTTCTCAACAAGAATCAACACTGTGACGACGAAACTTCATTGTGATATCGCACCATCCACTGTCGTATTAGCTAGGGACTAGGAATGCCGAAAATGTCCAAAATTCTTGAGTTATCTCGGGATGGAGTGTAGAATGCAGTGTTAGTTGGTCACGAATGCGAAACCATTGTTTCTGCAAATACTGTCAAACTTCATGTATAAGAACGGGCAATTGACCCAGGCGGTGGTCATGGGAAGGCGAGAGGGGCGCTGCAGGAAAAGAGAGTCAAGGCCAGAGAGGGAAGCAATAGCTGGTAGCGGAAACGCTAAGCCAGACTGGGCTAGGCGACTGATAGCGCCCGCCTTCCAGACCGACACACGCTTTAACCTTCGATTCTTTACCTCGCCCAGCACTCGGCAGACGACGATGCTGCAACAATATCCAATTGGGTGGGGTCCTACCGAAGCGCCAGTGTATGTCCCGCTTCTAGTGCCAGTGCTACTACCATCCACTGACCAACATATGGGCACACACCAAATAGCCACGGTCAGAGATGCCCAGCTATCACAACAGTTTGCGATCCTTCTACACATCACCTTCGTATCCTTGAACAATTAGTATCTTCTGCCGGATGTCCGCACGATGACTCCGATAACACAATATGTCATCAGGTGGACAGGGGGTTTAGATGGTTTCCATTGTATGCCCACAGGATCTCGTCCATTTATGCATTCCTTGCAAGCCGCGTTCATCGCAGGACTCTTAGGAGGCATCGAAATGCTCTGAGTTAGGACTTTGTACGTTCTTTCTATCCTCTCTATTGAGACACTGGAGGCGTTCATCAACAAGCACTCAGTCTGCTCTTGAGCCACCACAGTACTCCATAATGAACCCTGGGGACGTACGTTGCCATGCCCGATATCATTGCGGAAGCTTCTTACTGACAACAAGTCCTTCGGGAAAATGCCTGGGTCAGTAGGAACGGGTTCATGCAAATCACCATACTTCCGTATAGGGCCCACACACGGCATCTCCCGGGATGTACGACATATACGGTTCTCACCACAATACCAACTCACCGAGCATACAGTATGCTAGATCCCGGTACTTCAGGAAAAGATGGCCTTAAACCAAGCTAATGCGGATTCGCTTTGGCTCTACTACCATGATACTGACCTACTTAGTTTCGAGAGGCACTCGATTCATCAAATCAGGTGTTTACACTCTTGGAATACTTGCGAACCTAGCCACTGCATCGCTCTCCTATACAAGACTGAAACGCGGTATCTGGGCGGCGAGGCGCCCATCGCGGCTGGAGTTCAATATCGATTCCCGGTACCTCTATAGAAGCCGCCATATTCAGCTACGCCATGGATTTATTTTGCTAACACCGAGACTTGCAGCATGGTCATTTGGAGCTACCCGATTAGAGCCAGTCGAAAGTTGGGCAGGGCTATTGACGCTGCATCTACCACGCCTCAAGAGGGACCAAGCCGAGGAAGAAGCCATTGTAACATCGAAAAGGAATTAGATTAAGGGTAAATGTAGCATTTTTATCGCTGAGCTTCTCTATTGAAGCGTGTCAGCAGCGAGGGATCTTCAGTCTCGAGTAGGAGAGTGTGACGCCGTCACATGGAGCTGCTGGCAACAGAGATGCTCTTATACTGTCATGGCTTGTCATGGAACCGTAAAAAAAAGCGTCAGACTAACAAAATTCGGATGTAGGGACTTACATTAAATCATCATCCGCCGTTTCGAGTTGGGGGTGGGAGCTTCAGAAACGAAGTGCGTCGGCAGAGGAGGGCTGCCGACAGCCACGTCCTCGCGACTGGCGGCTCAACTACACATATCTTACATACGAAGCGTACAGCATGCGAGCCGACGTACCGCATTTCGCTGGGAGGGATTATCTGGATGGAAGCGGGTCAGCGGAGTAGTGGGGCCGCTGACCACAGGAAAGATATAATAAAGCAAGATCAACTCGATCCTCGAGGAATGTTCAAACACTTCACCCGAACACGACAAAGAGCATGCAATATGCTAGTCGACGTGCCAAATCTGGCCGGAGGGAGCTGCCTGAATGCACCGGGTCGGCAGAGCGGTGGGGCAGCCGACCACGGGAGGAGGTGAGGGAAGAGAGGTGGTTTCGCCGTTGGTGGGACGCACCAAGAATATTTTAATGTACAAAGGAGCATGCATCATGCATGTTGTCGTGCGAACAGTTCGCGGGCGGGAGCTTCTTGATTGCGGCGGGTTGGCAGTGGGGTTGCCGAACACAGCACGACATGCATATTATTCAGCTTGCTCTGAAGTAAAGGAGCCACGTCTTTTTGAGCAATCCTCGACATTCGTACCCTCTAAGCCGCTGTTTCGATCACCTTCACGCACAGGCGGCCAGTAATCGGGTTTTGAAGACCTGGGGACCTGTAGCATGTCGACAGCTGAGCTTTACTGGAGCAGTCAGCAGAGAGGGACCGGCTACTGGCTACAGGCTGCTTGTTGGTGGTGATCGCCACTAGCTTCCGATGCGGGAGGGATGAGCTCTAGGTAAAACAAAAAGAGAATATCAACTGACTGCCTATCATTCGCGCAACACCTAAAGGCGCAAGAGAAAACGCCTAGCTTACTTGAACCAAAGCTTGAGCACGAATTTTGCAGGCGATGAAATTGTGATCAGGCCGCTATGGGCATGGTTCACAGTTTGTTGCGTCGGAGCCTCTGACTAAAGAGGGTCGACTACGTCGCAGGGGTGTCGGCCAGGATCAGCAGAATGTGGAATTTGGAAGACTGCTGATCGTCAGCGTGGGTAGTCAGTAATCAGATCGATACCCTCATATATGGTCTCATGCATGATATGATAGAACGCATCACGAGATGAGGTTTCTGTTCAACTACATCATTGCATTGTGTATTTGCTATGTACAAGCTTTTTTATTATCAATGCAAAGGCCCTTTGCGACGTCTAAGACCGCTGATAATCGACTACAGGCCACCTGACATACCAGTTTGCCTCATCTGACCTCCGCCGGTCGAAGCTCTCTCTGCACCCGCCTTCCATCCCACCATCTGTCCGTATTACGCGCGGGACGCTTGTTTGCTTCCTTGCTTGAGCCTTCCCACTAAGCTGGCCGATTCTGGAGCCCTAGAAATGCCAATGCATCCCTCCCCTGACTCTGCTCAAACAACGCCCTTTGTATAACTTGCACGAAGTACTCACGACCCTCAACTGGCAGTCTGTTCTTGAACTGTCCCATCCACTGATTTGCGCGCTCCTTGGTCTGTGCGGTTTGGGAGCTGTTTCGGGCGATCAGTAGGCACTGCCAAACCTGTGGGATGTGGCGGTTGATATTCGCGCGGAGCTGGGCGGAGGCTTGAGGTGGTGTGGAGTTCGGGGTCGTGTTCGAGTTTAAGTTATTTGGTGCGCGATCGCTTTGGGCGGTGGATGGCTGAGGCGGCTCCATCGGCTGGGGAGTATGAGGAATACTGTGATATGGTTCTTGAGGGGCTGACGGCTGGGAAGGTCGATTTTGAGATGACTGGTAGTGTTGAGAAGGCGAGACGCCTGGGTGAATCTGAACCTGGACGCACACCTGCGGAGTTTGAGGCATGTTCTGAGGCGGTTGAGTTTGATGTGTCAGGCGCGTCTGCGCTTCGAGAGCCTCCTGCGTCTGGAGCTGTTGTGTCCTCTGTTTCTGCAACTCCGCCCCAAATTGTATGTTGGGGATAGATTTATTGACCATCATGGTGACGTTTTGAATATCCGATAGTGCCTTTGCTCGTAGAGAGCCATTTGGAGTAGATTCCCGCACGACGACCCAACGGTCGACGAGAATCTTTGCAATCTCCATGCGCTTGTCAGAATGGAGGCAGTCGTAGCGCGGATTATGCAACAGATCGTTTGGTTGGAGAAGAGAGATCTGCCTGCTCGATTTTGGAGAAGCGATTGGAGCGGAGGAAAGAGGCAAGTTGTTGGGCAAGCGGCCAGTGGCACGCTGTGGCTGTTGTTGATGCAGGTTTGCTGGCGGAGGTAACATTGGCATCGGTGACGCGAAAGGCGAGAGCATGTCAGGCTTCTGAAGCGAGGCCATTTGCGCTACGTTCTCGTCGACATCGGTGGTAGACGATGAGTGTAAGAAGGATGGCTGCTGTGGCTGACCGCCAGACCTGTGTACGAATGGCGTGTTCCTGGTCTGCGTCTGCTGCCTGGTCAATCTCACCGACTGTTGCTGCTGCGATGGAGTGAAGGGGAATGCGGATCTAGACCGAGGGCGGCGCTGTGATGCATCGAACGTCTCCCGTCGCGCCATCTTCTTCTCAGAAACAGTGCGAATGCCTTGCGGAGGTAGCAGCGGGTATAGGGGACTACCGATTCGCGAGCGCACATCCAAGCCGGGCGTACTACTACCGCTGTTTGTGCCGCTAATGTCGCTGTTGCTCACCTCATCGTGTCCAGTTGACAGCACCTTCGTAGCTGCATTCTTCAACTTCTCAAGGCCCTCGGCGGTCTTGTAAGACCAAGATCGCGACGGCATGCTATTAGTGTACCGAATAGGCGCAGACATGTCTATCGGATATATCATAGGGTGTAGACCAGGTTCCTGGGTCACGACGAGGCGCTCGTCGGGTCCGTACATGTAGTCGGTGTAAGCGGGGAATATGTCGTAGTCGCGCTGCAAGTCCTCCCATTCCTGGTCGCGAAAAGGCATGTCTAGAAATGTGCGTTATCGGTGGATTTCCATCAATTGACCTGAGGTGTTATGCCGGTGGTATTATTGTTGTGGCAAGAAACAGGTTTCGTGCGCTCGGTAAGTACGCGGTCGCGAGGAAGGTGCGGTGGAAGAGCGGGATGTTTAAGCTCTCACTTCCATCCTACCGTTTTCTCTGCAGTGAAACTAGTATGACAGTGTTCATACTCCCTGTTGGGAGGAATTGGCGGCAGCTCAGTGACTTTACTTCGAAAAATTGATGAGTTTCGTCTACCAAGCTATGTAATACTGAGAACGAGAGTCAACATGAAAGACTTACTACGCCTGAATGTAGTCATGTCAAGCAATCTGTCGCCATGACCCAGATTGTGTTATGCAACAAGATCAATATTACTTTGGGCATAAACATCGCAAGTCCCTTACAACTTTCTGTTACATGTCGGAAGAGCGTAGCAGCAGAAAAATGGACGTCACTAAGCCCATTTTCTCAGTCAAACCAGACGTAAGCAGCATGTATACATGTTCGCAATGAGAAAGGAGGAAAATATGATAAGAGGCCAGATGGATGCCTGCTTGAACCCATCTTTTGAAGTCTAGACTGATGACAGGATAGGGAGCAAAAATTAGGTTGGGAAGATGCTTGGGAGTGCCACAGCCTCTCTTTGATCAAGGAGCATTTATGAAAAAGTTTTGAGTTGCGTACTGGGTACTAAGGCGATGATGTCTCTGGTAGAAGAAGAACGGTGTGAAGCATGACAGAGTGTAGGTAGGTATGTCGGCAAAACCATTCACCGAAGACGCCAAAGAATCTCGCGCTCCCCACTACCCCACCATCTTTACGTCGATCTTACAGCAAAGCACACACGGTCTCTACCTTGCATCGTTTCCTTGGCCCTTCTGCCCCTCTTGTATCCTTCGAGACTGTGCATCATGATGATGGGCGACGCGACGCCTGCGCCCGAACCAGAAACCCTCGAAGCGCTACTATCTCGACATCGCAAAGAGCAACGCGACCTCGTATCCCGTATAACACAGAAGAAGAAGCAAGCAAGTAAAAAGACACGAAAGGGTGTCAATGAGGAGTGCGAGCGGCTCGAGCGCGAACTGAAGGAGCGGCAGGCGCATGAACTCGCCGTGCAGAACGGAGAGGCTGTAGATGCCGAGGAGCAGGCAGAAATTCTGCAGAGCTCTGAGGATGAGGCGCAGGACATACAAGAAGACATCGCCGGCCTCATGATGAATGGTTCGACTCCAGAAAGCAAAGAGAATAGCACGAACGGCGATTCCACAGAATCAAAGAAGGAGAAGCCGAATCGCGCAAAAGCCCGCCTCGCCCGCCGCGCCGCCGAACAAGCCTCAATGATCGCCGAGGCAGAGCGCGAAGCTGCCAACGCACCGAACCCACGTGAACTAGAACGAGAGCGCATGGCGACACAATTACAAAAACACGGGCTGGTCCTGCATGAGATACGGGCGGATGGTCATTGCTTGTATGCGGCGGTTGCGGATCAATTGCAGACACGAGATTTGGGCTTGAAGCCGAGGATAGGTGTCACGATCGCTGGACAGGGAGACCAAGAAGTGGACACCGAGTTAGAAGGATACAAGACGGTTAGGCACGCCGCGGCAGACTGGATCCAAGGTCACGCTGACGACTTTTCGGGCTTCATGGAAGACCCATTGCCCGAACACATCCGCAAGATTAGAGACACGGGCGAATGGGGTGGCCATTTGGAACTTCTTGCATTAGCTAGGGCCTACGGCCTCAGGATATGCGTACTACACAGCGACGGACAAGTGAACAGGATAGAGGCTGAAGATGAAGTCAAAGAGAAGGAGGACATCTGGCTGGGATACTATAAGCATAGTCACGGGTTGGGCGAGCACTACAACTCATTACGCAAGGTGGGCTGAACATGAGAGTGGCGATGCAAATATTAGTGACCTCGCAGACTGCCTATAAAGCCAAGCAACCTCTCCGTAGCCTGCTGCACTCAACGCCATCGCTCATCGTCCGGACAATCCGCCTTGTGCCGCCACATGCTCACACAGTCTCTCACAAGGCCCTTAATTACACCAATATCGTGGGTCCGCTTGGGCGTGTAGTGCGCAATCTTGACTAGCGCGTTGTCCGTCTCCTCTCGATCCGTCTTGGTCACCACCCCTTGATCGTCGTACAATAGATCTTGACCTGGTTGTTTGAGTAGCTCGCTGTGTACAAGAGGTGGGATCGACCATGGAGGTCCGCCGGAGGATGCGGGCTTGTGTGTTGGGAACTCGAGACAGATGAGCACACCACCGGTAGAAGTGGTATTCGGAGAGGGACGGCGGAGGAGCCTGGTGGTACGAGATGCCCACTTCGGTCTTAGAGAGGGAGGAAGTGCGCAAAGGAACTATTCTTCGCGTCAGTACACAATACCAGAGAAACAACGACCCGCAGCGGTCTAGGCTACTACTCACCGTGTTATCATAGATGATATCAAACCCCTCGTCACTCTCCCAGCTCTCCACATCCCGAAACCAGCTATCTTCAAAGTAGTCTCCACACACAACCCTCATTGCCCCCTTTCCAATCTTCTCATCCTTAACTGCATATTCTCCCTCCAAGGGCCCTTTCCCAGGGTCTTCCAGATACTTTCTCGCAGCTTCAGCTGCATGCGAGGAGACTTCCAGCCCATAAGCGTCGTAACCATGCGCCGCGAATAGTGCCACATCGTACCCCTTTCCACACCCCGGCACAAGCACCCGCCTCCTCTTCCCATCGTCCTTCAACGGTCCGGCAAGAGACGCATAGCCTGCCGACTCGCTGTTGGGTGGTGGTGCGCCAAGGGAGGGGTTGGGGTCTGGAGACGAGAGTGGGCGACCACGTTCTTGTAGTAGGTCGATTAACGCAGGGTTTGCATGGCCGCGGTCCCAAGGCAAGAATGTAGATTCTTTCCAGAGGTCGTCCCAGCGGTTGTTGTGCTCTACGTTGGGAACTGAGGAGAAGTGTGATCGGAGGCGGTCTTGGTTTTGGGTTGCCATTGCGTGGGAACCTGGAAAAGATTTATTCGAAGAGTCTGGATGGATGCGTCTTGAGGGTCAATGGCTTGAAAGTGTCGTGTGGTAGCTTTCGATGGTGACGGAATGAAGAAGCCGAGGCCCCTCCAAGCTGATGTGCTAATCCAACTTTACCCCGCCAAATACGCGCTCATGCGATGACGGTAACGGTAACGGTAACATTGACGGCCGTGCAGGTGCCATCGGATACCGCAGTGTCAATTTCAAGGGTCTTTGGACTAGACTAAAAGTTGCTCGAACATAAGCTTCGAGAAAGTGATCTCGGTGCACGATCTACGCTTGGGATGTCCACGTGACATCCCGTACCGTGTCCGTGCGCCCGATGGGCCAGTTCACCCAATGGGCCACCCCACCAATATTGGGCAAACAAAAAGATGAGGCTGTAGAGCCACCTACAAAAGTGATTATCGCAAGAAAAGTTAGTGTATTAATATATAGAGGCTTGCCTATAAAGCTTCCTGTCTTTGGATGAGAGTCGAGGTTGAGGAGATGCTCGTCGCGGAGGTTGCACGCCATTGCAGCGTATCGTATGCGAATCGTTCGTATGCGGTGCTGTTCGAAAGGTGAGAAGCAGTAGGTGAGAAGCAGCAGCTTTATGAAGTATTGCAGGCTCCCGCTGCGGTACGTACGTGTCCTTTCCCTCCTCCATCGCATCATGCTGCAATCCTATTGCAATCCTACTATAATCCTGTTGTTAGCTATAGGCTGGCAATCGCCGTTGGACACGTTTTAACTAGTGTCGTTTTTTAGTACCTTAGCAAATTTTTTGACCCTAATTATCGCTTAGTGGTCTAAGCTTTCCTCTTAGAACTTATCTACCCACCATTCGAATCTTGTTAACTACATATAATCTTTTTTTTTGACTTTTGCGATTAATTAATAGAGGGTAGCTGCTTTTCACTTTTTTGGAACCCCATTTTGACTACAACAACAACCACCACCCTTGACACCTTAAAAAAAATAGAGGCTTGCCTATTAATTGTACTATTTGAATTTCGCTGGTGTCTTAATTTGGCGCGCGCGCGCGCTAATTTTGGGTGGGGGAGAGGCAGCCGGCAGACTAGCGTCAACACTAGTTTAACTACTACTAATATAAAAACGCTTTGTTAGATTTTTTACTACTTTATATAAGACTTTTTGCTTAAGTTTTATAAATATATTATAAGATTTTTGTGCAGTTATAGCTTCGTGTTACTGCTTTTTAAGTGCTTAAGCAGTAGTAAGCTTTTTAGTGTGCGCTTTCTTTGCCTTGCAATACTTATTAGTAGCATGCTGTTAGGCTACTTTTGCTACCTCTGCTAGCTGCTTTTTATATACTGTTGCTGCCGCTTTAAGCTCTTTATTGTAAGTTTTCTAAAGTTATAGTTAGTTAGCTTTATTTGATTCTGTAGCTTTACGCGCGCGCGCTGTGCAGAGCTTTCTATACCGAGGTGGACGGCGTAACGCGCACCCCCACCAAAACAACACTACCTTTCAACACCTGATAACTCCACCAATATAGATCCGATTTAGGAAGCAATTAATAAAATCAAATTGCGCGCACTAGTCGCATTTTTTTTATATACAAAGTTTACAGAAAAGTATAGTGTAGTACAATCTACGCTCTCTTAAAGACACTAAGGTGTTTTAACCTTGCACAACCTTAAAGCTTAAAATTAACAGGCTCTCTATCTATAACAGAAGCTAGAGCTCCTATAGTATATTAAATAGCTTACTAGGCAAGACCTTACACCTATATAAGCTATAATACAAAATTTTACTTTACAGATTGTAAAAAGAGAGGTTAGAGTACACTAAGTTAATTGCTTTGTCTACTAGTACCTTAATAAGCTTATTTTAAGATAAACAACAAGCATAGATAATAATTGCTACAAGGCTGATTCTAAGAAGAAGTACAGCTTATACTTTAATTTTCTATATAAGAAAATTAAGTAGTACTATATTAAAGCACGTTACATATATAATATAAATAAAAAAGGCTTCCTCTTTAGTATCTTAAGAAGATTAAAAAAGATCTTTAGTAAGCCTTTATATAAGCAGGGAAAAAAGAAGAGTACTATTTAAAATAGCTTACAAGAGTAGATAATACTCCTAGCCTGTATATATGCTAATAGATCTTACCTAGCGCCTACCCTTATATATTAATTAACCTTAGAATTAATACAAGACACCTAGTTACAAGCCTTTAATCTTAAAACTTATTAAGTTTAAATTTCCTTACTACTCTCTAGCTAGATAAATAACAATATTAGTTTTACGTAACTTAAACAGGTGTTTAATTACAATACTAAAGTAAAAGCTTAATTTTCTTATTAATTATCTATTCTAGATAGCTATAGATCTTACCTTACTATAAATTTTATTAAGTACTATAATTAGAACAGAATTCTCCTTGCAGTTTATCCTTCTTATTTAACCTACATACTGCAGCTTCTTAATGTTACCTTGTTTAAGTCTCTCTTATTAGCTTACTAGGCTAAAATATCTAGATTTTTAAAGAGGAACTAGGGCCTCACCTTAATAAGTAAGAGGGATTTCTTTTACCTTTTCTACTAAGCCTAGCAGGCCTCCTTTAAGGAAATAACAATCTTAAAAGTCTTTAAAACTATAAGCCTCTTACCCCTTAATCTTAAAGTTATATTAAAAAAGTTTAGTATTAAAAGCCTTTTAAGTAATAGTAAGTCCTTAGGCTTAAGTACCTTAAATTAGAAGAAATTTAAACGCCTTCTGCGTAAAGTAGTTAAGGATTTAAGTAATAAACAAGCTTAAAGGCTAAGCTAGGTTTATTACTAAATTTTAACTTAAAAGACCTTTCTTAAGTATAAAGTTAAGGGCCTACACAAGGCTCTAATTAATAAAAAGACGCACAAGAAATAAGGCAGGCCTCTTCTACTTTAGGAGCCTAAAAAGTACTAAGGTAGAGCTATAGTCTAGTCTCTAAAGAAGGTAAAAGAGGCATGTAATTGCTAGCAGCTCTAGGAGCGCAAGGAGGAGCCGGTATAACACTAAAAAGCTAAAATAAATAAGCATTATAAGGAGACAAGGCAGGCAAAGGCAAGAGAGAAGAAAATAAGGTAATAAGCAAGAGCTGCAGCTTAATTAGTAAGGGAGAAGAAGAAAGCTAAGAGGGCTACTAAATAGGCCTCTAGGGCAGCTGCTTGTAGGACTGCAAAATAACTTAAACAATTTATAAAAACATTTTAAAAGGGTAAAAAGAGTAGCCTTAAAGCTCTTAAAAAGGCTACTTTAAAAAAGAGGCTTATTGCGAGCCCTACAAGTAGTAGAGAGCCTTAAGGTGGTGTTACAGCTCAACTAGCGTCTACCTTGCGCACAGGGCGCGCAATTAGAACTCTAACTTAATTTCTATAGCTATATATATTATTTAAGCCTTATAAATCTTACTACTAAAAAATCTTGCGATAGTAGCTATTGTGTGAGGCTCTACAGCCTTAGGTTTAGTGGTGGTTTTGGTGTTTAAACCGCGCGTTACGCCGTCATGCGCGTTACAGTGCCCGTGCGCTATGTGAGCCAGGTTAGCATGTGAGCCACCCCAACAAAAAGTCGCGATTGAGAAGATGAGGCTTTAGAGCCCCTTACAAAAGCTATTATCGCGAGATTTCTTAGTGTATTACTATATTAAGGCTTGCGCGTCTTTCGTGCTATTTAAATTTCGCTAGTGTCTTAATTTGGCGTCCGCGCGCGCTGGTTTTGGGTGGGGGAGACGCAGCTAAAGGACTACCGAGGTGGACGGCGTAACGCGCCGTAACGCGCACCTTTTGCCATAGTAATCTCTAATATTTTCTAATATTAAAATAGCAATGACTTCTTTGAACACTAACTTTTTTTGAAAATTCTTGAAGATTGAGAATCTTGAAACTCAGATCTATGACTCTAGAATTTTACTTTAGTTTCATATAGCTTGGTTTTAGAGATATCAGCTCTCTATACAAATATCAACTTTTTAATTAAGCTATATTAAACTAAAGTAAAATTCTAAGTTTATAAAGCAAAGCTTTCAAATACTAAGATTGAAAGAATTTTCAAAGAAAGTCAACATTTAAAAAAGTTATATTAAAAACAAGATTTTTTTATAGTGTGATTTTAGAATTTCTATTATATCTTCTTAAGCATAATACATTTAAGTATTATTACTTAAATTCAAGACTTTAAGTAAGAAACAGAAACTTTTAGCCTATTTAGAATTTTTAAAATCTTTATAAATAAAAAGATTATATTTGTATAGAGAGCTAATATCTCTAAAACTAAACTATATTAAACTAGAGTAAAATTCTAGAGTAATAGATCTAGGTTTCTAGATTTTAAATCCTTAAAAATCTTCATAAATGGTTAGTTTTTAAAGAAGTTATTGCTATTTTAATATTAGAAAATATTCGAGATTACTATGGCAAAAGGTGCGCGTTACGCCGTCATGCGCGTTACGCCGTCTACCTCGGTAGCGTCAGCACGACTTGCTGCAACTACAACACGACGACGCTTTGTTAAAACTTAACTAGCTCTGTGTAAGGCTTTTTGTTTAGCCTTTTTGCCTATATTATAAGATTTCTGTGAGGTTGCAGCGTCATGTTCCTGCTTTTTGAGCGCCCAGCGCGCAGCTAGTTCTTTAGCCCTCGCTTTTTGCTTGTAATTACGCTCCTCTTTAGCACGTTGTTGAGCTACTGTAGTCTCCTCTGCCTGCTGCTTTTTGTATAAGGTTGCAGCTGCTTTTAAGTCTTTATTGTGAGTGTTTTAGAGTTGTAGCTGCTTAGCTTTGTCTTGTTTTATTGCCTCACGCGCGTAGGCTGCGTAGAGCTTCCTAAGACTCTAAAAAACTGCGCTGCTGTAGTACTTATTGCTGTCTTCTATAGCTAGTGTTGTATGCTTTGTCTAGCGCTTCTATTTAGTATTAAGCTTATGCTAGAGGCCCTTATTTTAGTTATAAAGTAGCTTATTATTTACTTGTAGTAAGTGTATACTCTGCAATAGCTGTTTAGCTTTAACTTTTACCTTATTAGTGACTGCAGCGTTAAAAAAATTTCGCAGCTAAATCTAGCTATTGCTATTACTATACTACTTAAGTTCTAAAGCCTTATCTTACTCTAAAGTAGTAGTGTTAAAGTGTTTTAGTATAACCTCTACATCTATTAGCTATACGCCTGTAGCTTAAAAACTCTTTAAAATAGTATCCTGCCTTATTATAGAGCTCTAGGCTGCCTAAAAGTTTGTAAAGAAGTTGCGTTTTGTAACTCTTGTAATGCCCTATAATTACTATGTATTTATTTTTTAAAGTGTCAAGGGTGGTGGTTGTTGTTGTAGTCAAAATGGGGTTCTAAAAAAGTGAAAAGCAGCTACCCTCTACTAATTAATCGCAAAAGTCAAAAAAAAGATTGTGTATAGTTAACGAGATTTAAATGGTAGGTAGATAAGTTCTAGGAGGAAAGCTTAGACCACTAAGCAATAATTAGGGTCAAAAAATTTGCTAAGGTACTAAAAAACGACACTAGTTAAAACGTGTCTAACGGCGATTGCCAGCCTATGGCTGACAACAGGATTACAGTAGGATTGCAATAGGATTGCAACATGATGCGATGGAGGAGGGAAAGGACACGCAGCGGGAGCCTGCAATACTTCATAAAGCTGAAGCTGCTGCTTAACAGCACCGCATACGAACGATTCGCATACGATACGCTGCAATGGCGTGCAACCTCCGCGACGAGCAAATTACTATATATAGTAGTTAAGCTGTGTTGTATAGTTTCGCGAAAGTAGTAAGAATAGTACTATATTAAGCAGCCAAAGACTGTAAGTTAAGTAAGGTAGAAAGAGGGCTAATAAGATTTAATTAGCGTCGCAAAAATTAATAAAATTAGTAGTAAGGTAGCTACTATAGCTGTTAAGGATTAGAAGTTACTATCTACGTCGCGCTTTTGCCTTTATATAGCAATTAAACACTTATTTAAGCTAGGTAAGGCTAAGATTATTATTCGTCTATCCTAAGGGCGAGTGAGAGACAAAAACTTAGTGTTATTTAACGTGGTTCACAAGCGAGCGCGCCACCTAAGCAAGCGCGCCACTTTTCTCTAGCGCGTCGACGTCGTAACATCATTATAGCTATTTAGCACAGTATATTAAAAATTGTAATAAGCTAATTTACTCCTTAGATCTATCACTATTACTAGCACTATTAATTTTAACTGCATAGGTACGGGCGTTATGTCTAGTCTACTTACAACGCCTACACTGCCTTTTCCCTTATACCTTCTTTAACGCGCTCTTACTATTACTATAACTACTACCCGCCTATTTAGCTAATACTTCTTGTACCTTACCTATAGTAAGAGTCTCTTCTGTCTATACATATTGCCGCTTGCGGCTCTTATGCTTATTTAATTTATCTAGAGCCTCTTAAAAGGTAGTTATTTCCTCTATTATAAGTGTTATCTTATATACTATTTACTAAGCCTCCTTACTTAACTACGTAATCTAATTAGTAAGTAAATTAGTAGAAGACCTACAGCGCTTTCTTACGCTCTATTAAATAAAACTAATTTAAGCCTTAACTTTGTGCATGTTGCGTAGTGTCTACGCCTTCTAGATAGCTACTTATTACAGTAATTATTTTAGTGTCTGTATTACTATATTAAGCTTTAATAGCACAGCCTGTAGGTTAAATAGGACTAGACTAGCGCCTCTAAAGCTAGCTAGGATATTCTCTTTTCTAATAAACTACTTAAAAGTAGTCTTAAAGGCTAGTAGAAACGCTTTTTTACTAATATAGTAGGTGTAGTTACGTGCTAAGCCTAAAACAACATTGCTATACCTGCGCTTTAACAGCGCGAACCAGCCTACATTAAGAGGCTATAGTAAGTAAAAAAAGTGCGCAGGCATATAAAGAAGAATAATATTCTTCTTCTTATAAAGATCTTAAAAATTAACTAAGCAGTAGCTCTTATAGCTGTTAATAATAAGTAGTTAATACCTACC
The DNA here is from genome assembly GCA_024321975.1 of Alternaria sp. 'sect. Undifilum'. NCBI lineage: Eukaryota > Fungi > Ascomycota > Dothideomycetes > Pleosporales > Pleosporaceae > Alternaria > Alternaria sp. 'sect. Undifilum'. Next base: position 3,647,761 of record JAJJZI010000006.1, read on the forward strand.
TACAGTGCAGCTCTTTATATAAGTATTAAAGTGCTCTAACTACGCAAGAATAAGCTAATTATTAGTCTAGCTATTAGAACTAACTTTAAGAACTTAGTTAGTAAGTAAATTCTTAAACTAAACGTTAATTAGCACTTTGCCTGCAAAGATAATAAAGGGGAGTAGCTAGCAACTTAATGCGCTTACGCCTTAGATTATGGTAACCTACTTATAATTGCCTAGCTAAACCTACTTAACTTTGCTAAAGCCCTCTAATAATATAATAACTAACTATAATAAAATTTTATCTATTATAAAACCAATCTTATTAAAGTTGTAGATATTATTGTCTATAATACCCTACTTCTCCTTTATCCCCTTAAATAGATTAAACTAGCGCTAGATAATTGCTAGATCCTCGCAGGCGGCTCGCTAGTAATTATAAGAATAGCTCTAGCGCGTATAGAGCTCTAGAGTTTACTTAATAAAGTTGTTAACCTAGTTCTTGCTAACAGGGTTACTCTCCTACTCCTATAATAGTTTATTAGCTATTACTTAAATATTAGCCTTTATAAGCACAAATTTTTGCGTAGACTCTTTAAGAATATGCTTAACTACAGCCTTCTCTTCTAGCTTATTTAGGCGCTTTAAATTTAGTTTATAGTTACGTTAAATATATACGCTAGTAACTCTACGCTAGAGCGTTCTTTGTGAGACATTATAGATTACTGCAGCACGTCTTTAGCTTTAAACACGTTAGAATTTAATATTAAAAAAAAGCAAGTTGTATATTAGCTTTAGTATTAGTTTATTAAGTTATCTGTTTTTAAGACATTTCGCGTTATTGTTGCGACGTCGACGCGCTAGGGAAAAGTGGCGCGCTCGCTTGTGAACCACGTTAGCTATAATATTATTAACCTAGCTTAACTAAATCTTAGCGGTGCTCTAGTAGATAAGAGTCGGTAGTATTGCCTCGCTAGAAGCGCATACGTAGGCTAGTAGTGTTACTTATTCTTTATTACTATTTTATACTGCCGCAGTGCGCTCTTTTTAAGTTAAAAAAAGCCTTACTAAAGACTCTTTTTAAGCGTGTTATGCGGCTATCAAAGAAGCCCTTCTTATCTATATTATATATATTTTGCTTATTAATACTGTACTCTTGCATTTTTGCGTAAAGGAGGTTAAAGTAGAGCTTGTATTTAACGCTGTTGTTAGCATTATACTAGTTATAATTAATATCTGCGCTCTATTTAGTAGTAAGTTTATTAGAATAGCAATGTAGAAACTAAGTTACCTAGCTTTTAGACGCTTCCTATTTTGTAACTGCACTGCTAAAATTTTATACTATCTCTTATATAAGTAGTAAGCTTTACTTTGTGCATTTTTCTATGTAATTTACTAGGTCTATTTCTTGTTGTAGGCTAATTAACTACTACGCTTGTCTTTAAGATGTATTTAAGCGTGTTACACCTTAGTGGCAACGCAATAATATTGTTCTATTAACTTTAAATTTTTTTATAACTTTATAGTACAAGAAAGATGCGCCGTCTTTACGCAATTTAATATTTTTAATTGCTTCCTAAATTAGGTTTATAGTAGTAGAGTTATAACGCGTTGAAGTTGGGATGATTTTGATGTTGTGATGTTCAGGTGGCTCACATGCTGACCTGGCTCACATGGCGCACGGGCACTGTACCGTGTCCGTGCGCCCGATGGGCCAGTTCACCCGATGGGCCACCCCAACATCAAAACAATAGTTCCATCCCAACTTTTAACACGCGATAACTCCACCACTATAAGCCTAATTAAGGAAGCGATTGAAGCAATCGAATCGCGTGAAGAAGGCGCATCTTTTAGCTATCGCGAAGTTGCAAAAAAGTATAGTGTTCCTTAGTTAACCTTAGCGCGCTGATACTAGCAGAAATCTAACAATGTGGCAGAAGCAGCGCGCCAACAACAACTACTCAACCTATAATAAGAGTTAGAGCTTATACAATACATAGAAAGATGCACAAGGAGAGGCTTGCTGCTAACACGCAAAATAGTACAAAATTTCACGTTAGCTGTAATAGAGTAGGAGGTTTCCTAAAGCTAAGTTATTTAGTTTCTTTATTGCTACGCTAATAAGCTTACTATTAAATAAAGCCCTAAAATTAATTGTAATAGGCACAAAGCTAATTTACTATATAAGTACAAGCTCTACTTTAAACTGTTATATTTAAAGATACGTAAACACGCTATTAACACGCGTAATACATATAATATAGATAAAAAGGGCTTTTTTGTTAGTATCTTAAAACGCGGCAAAAGAATCTTTACTAAGGCCTTATTAAGCTTAAAATAGTTAGCAACTGCTGTACAAGATAGTAACTAAGAATATATAACACTACTAGCTTGCGTATGCGCTTTTAGAGAGGCATTGCCGCTAGCGCTTGTGTACTAAGGCTTATCTAGACTTTAATTAAGCTAGTTTAACGCTGTAGAGGCTAAGAAACATAATATTTTCTTCTTAAACTCACCTACAGGATAGAGCAATAATAAGATAGAATTAGCTTAGCTTAAACAGGTATTTAATTGCTATATAAAGTAGAAAGCGCGTCGTAATTACTAACTTCTTATTCTTAATAGCTACAGCAGCTATATTACTACTAATTTTATTAATTTTTGCGACAGCAATTAGATCCTCCTAGCTATATTTCCACCGTATGCTACTTACAGTCTCTAGCTACTTATTGTACTAATCTTTAGGCCTCTATCGCAATACTATACTTAAGAACTTAATTGCTACATTTACTGTACGTAGAACTTTACAAGGACTACAAAACATAATTTCTTTAGCCTCTTTTAGCCTGCGTAGAAGTCTATAATAACGCCTAAGCTTATTTTAAAGAGTTTTTAAGCTATATGCATCTAGCTAATAGATATAGACGCTATACTAAAACACTTTATTAACTACTAATAACAACAAGCTAAGGCTTTAGAACTTAGGCAGCCTAGTAAAAGTAATAGCTAGAGAGAGCTCCAAGAATTTCTAAACTCTACACTGCAGTATACCTTAAAAGTTAACTAAGATTAAGTTAAGGCTTTATTTTATTCTCTATAAGTGCAAAATAAGCTTATTAACTACAAAAATAATAGTTTACAGGGCGAGCTTAGCACTAAAAGAAAGTAGAAACCTTTGCGCGTAATACTAACTACTTAAGAAAACAATAATTATTATAGCGGCGCTATATTTATAAGCCCTAGGAAGCTTTACACAGCGCGCGCGCAAAGCTGTATAATAAGACAAAGCTAACTAACTACAACTCTAAAAAACTTATAATAAAGAGCTTAAAGCGGCGGCAACAGCATATAAAAAGAAGCTAGTAGAGGTAGCAAAGGTAGCCTAACAGCATGCTACTAATAAGTGTTGCAGAGCAAAGAAAGCGCACACTAAGGAGCTTACCGCCGCCTAGGCACTTAAAAAGTAGTAACGTAAAGCTGTAACTGCACAAAATTGTTATAATATACTTATAGGACTTAAGCAAAAAGCTTTACATAAAGTAGTAAAAAATCTAACAAAGTGTTGTTGTGCTAGTAGTAGTTAAACTAGTGTTAACGCTAGTCTGCTAGCTGCGTCTCTCTTACCCAAAATCAGCGCGCGCGGGCGCCAAATTAAGACACTAGCGAAATTCAAATAGTACAATTAATAGGCAAACCTCTATATATTAATACACTAACTTTTCTCGCGATTATTACTTTTGTAGGTGGCTCTACAGCCTCATCTTTTTTGTTGCCCAATATTGGTGGGGTGGCCCATCGGGTGAACTGGCCCCTCAGGCGCACGGGCACGGTACGCCGTCCACCTCGGTACCGTGTCTGTGCGCGTTTTGGCCATGTTCGAGTTTTAGCTACCCTAACACAACAACCACCTACACAAATTACGTTATAACTCTACCAATATAGACCAAATTTAAGAAGCAATTAGAAAAATTCAATCGCGTGAAGTTTGCAATACTTTCTCATAAAGTGCATGGACACCTTTTGCACATAGACGCGTTTTGCACACCCCACTAAAAAATCCTATTATTAAGATTGAGGCTGTACAACCACCACCAATATTTATTATTATGAGATTTTATAGTGTTGTAGTAATTATAGCATTGCGATTAACCTGTACTACTTATATTTACTTAGTACCTTAGTAGTGCGGCCGTGGCGGGTGGTCTAAGTTAGGATAGCTAGTGCAGCTACCTGAGCTTGTACATAAAATAAATTAACAATAACACGTTTTTAATGCTTCTGCTTTTAAGAGAAGCCTTGTAAGGCTTTGCGCTTACCCTTTTAGGATAATTGTATAGCTTTTTTAGCCTTGCGAGCTGCTTTTTAACGCTCCTCTTCAGCCTGCTTTTTAGCCCGCTCCTTTTCCCTCACCTTCTTAAGCCTTTCTCTCTTAACACGCCTCTTCTAGGCTATTTAAAGCTTGTATAATTAAGCTTGCCTCTTTAACTTAGATTTTTTAGCTTTTTAAAGTTGTAATTGCTGTTATTGCTGTTGTTGTTCTATTTTATCCTCTTTAGCTTGGCGAATCTTCTTAGGTAACTAGAAGATAGCTCTGCTATAGTATTCTTTAGGGTTATTAAGTTGAAGCGTGTAGCTCTTTTTTTAGTGTCTCTTTTTAACCTTTAAAGCCCCCCTTAAGCGTTAGATTTCTCCTTTAATTATACTGTTTTAAGCTAAGAGGTGATAAAGACTTTAACGAAGCTTTTTAACTTTTAGATTATTAAACTCTTTTACCTCCTAACGTATAATAGACTTAATTTTAAGCTAATTATCTCTACTAAGGATAGAAGAAGAGCTTTTATCTAAACTAGAAGCCTTAGAGTCCTCCTGCTGGAATTTTTAGAGTATAACTTTAGGATTTAGTAGTAAGATGCTAGTTGCCTTAAAAGAGCTTATGATAGTTTTTTTTAAAAGCTGTACACTAAGCCTTCTAAAAAAGCTTAAAGAAGTTACCTTTTGCTAAAGGAAATTTTTTATAGCTCTAATAGAGGAAGTTTAACAACTTCTTTAAGTAAGCTAATGCTAAAGGCCTAAATATCTTAATATTAAGAGGCTGAAGCTTATAAGTTAAATAAAGAGGATATACTGTAACTAGGATCTTATAGTTGTTGCAATAATGAACAAAATCTATAGTTACCTAGGATAAATAGCTATTAACAAGGAGTAATTCGTACTTAGTTTAAGCGTAACGTGCAGTCTCTCTCTTAAAGACCTTTTTAAGCTAAGCTAGGCCTATATTGTTGTTAGTCTATCTTAAGGGTAATAAGGTAACAAAGACTAAGTGCTTATTGAAATTAATTGCCTTTACCTAGGCTAATTAGAGAGCTCTAGCAGTTAACTAAAAAATAAGAGATAGAGATAGAGGTGTACTATCGGCACAAATACAGGCTAGAACTATAATCTACTTTTTAGAGCTATCCTGTAGGCCTAAAATAACTTTTCCTCTCTTATATTGCCGCTTGCTAAAGACTCTTTTTAATCTTCTAAATACACTAAGTAAGAAGCCCTTTTTATATATTAAAGTTATAAGAAAGCTATATATTATATTCTTCTATCTTATTGTGTAACAGCTTAAAGTACAACTTATACTTAGTTAGTAAATTAGCTTTGTAACAATTGCGATCTATAGGGACCTGCTAGAGAGAGATAAGATAGGACGCGTTCCTGCGGAGGAACCTAGAAACTAGCGTTCTAAAACGTCTCTACTAAGCAAGGACAACACGAGATTGCGTATTATTAAAAGCAAAGGTAGTGTACGCCTCTTAGTAAGAGAATTAATATATTGTATAAGCTTAGTTTCGCGTTAAGGGTAAAGAGAAAAGTAGGCAATTGCGTGCAGCTAGTGTTTGCCTTAGTGTCTTTAAACAAGCATTGTGTGTACAACATTATACTTTTTTGCAATTTAAGAATACAAGAAAGATGCGCTAGGCTTGCACAATTTAATTTTTTTAATTGCTTCCTTAATTAGATCTATATTAGTGGAGTTATAACGCGTTGAATTTAGGGTTTTAATGTTAGTAGGGTGTGCAAAACGCGTCCATGTGCAAAAGGTGTCCATGCACCTTACTTACAAGTCGCTAAAAAGTATAGTGTAGGTTGCCGTACGCTCGCTTAAAGACACCAGCGCCTAAACTAGCTTTACTAACTCGCCCACTAACTCCTTCACTTACACTAAGAAACTAAGCTCTTACAGTATATTACTACGCTTACTAAACAACGTACACTGCCTACACAAGTAATAATACGCAACTTTGCCTTATCTTTAGCTAGTAGAGAGGTTTTAAAAAGCTAAGTTACTTACTTTATTAACAGGATGTGAAGATCGTCCGAAGATAATCTAGGTTGGTTCTCGGGAGAATAAACGAGTACTAAGGACACAGGGTGTACTAGCACGATTAGAAGATTAATGTAATAGTACGGGGGGTGTGTTAGCACAATTAGAAGATTATTGTAATAACATAAGGGTTAAGAATTAAGTCTTAATCCTTAGATAAATTACTGAGTAAAACTCTGAGTTAAACACACTAAGCTATAAGGATTTAGTGCCTACACTATATACTAATAAGTATAGTGCTTGTGTACGAGCGTGCGCTTGTTAAAGAGCGTGCTTATTAATAAGTAGTTACGTAGTCGCGCTTGTGTACAAGCGTGCTTATTAATAAGCAGTTACATAGTTGCGCTTGTGTACAAGTGTACTTGTTAATAAGCAGTCACGTAACAGCAGCGTAGTTGCTTAGTTATAATTATCTACCTATGCTGCATAGTCCTTAAAGAGTTATTTTAAATGTCCCTAAGTCTAGATTGTAACACTATCCTCCTCTTCTAAAGATTTATCCTTAAATTATGTAGTTGTCCCTTTTGTTGTTAATAACTAAGGCTTGCCTCGCGTTATAAGTAAGGCATTTGTTATATTCTCTTCTTACTAATATTGCTTACGCCTTAGTTTTGAATTATTTATGCTAACTATTTTGCTTAACTTTCTTGTAATTATTGTTTTTTAGAAGGCCTTATTTATTACGTTGTGCTTAATTCTTGTTTAAAATGTGCTAAGTATACGCAGTTAAGTTAAGCGTGTATAAACATATCTTAAAAGTCTCTAGACAGTACTTGTAATAAGTATTAAAAGAAAGTTAATGATAATAAAAAATTGCTTACAACAGTAATTTTGCGGTAACTGCAGAATTTTTTTTTAAAATAAGCTCAAGAGCAAGTGCGTAAGAAGGCACTGTGTCTAGCTTCTAACATAGAGGCTGCTAGTAAAACTAAAGTAGCACAGGAAATTAACTATCCTGCAGCATTTATTAGCATAGCCTTTTTGTTTATAATATAGGCTACTTCAAGTTTGCTGAATGCCTCTATTACTAAGCTTAGTACTGCTAGAGGTACTTTTAGCAATTTGTAAAGTTTGTATTTAGTTCTTATATATTATTGCTGTTTAGGTAACCTAACTATTTAATTAAATATTCTGTTTTATTATTGTTGTTTTAGTGTATAAAAATTCTCTTAACTTGAAGTTTATTTTCTTTTTTCTTTTTATAATAAAAGGTTATATAGAGTAGCGTTCTTAGGTTTGCTAGTTCTAACATGTTAACATAGAATCTTAAGTAGATTTTTGCATTAAGTAGAAGGTTAAGTATATACATAACTAGTCCCTTCTAGTCTAGAATTAAAAACAGTCTAACTTTAACGTTGTTAAGCCTCTTACTAAGTTACTTAGTGCAGAGATTCTTTGTAAGCAAACAGAATTTATCTCTCTTTTTTAGCTAAGGTGCTGTTTTTTTTTCTAGTTAATATGTAAAAGGCTCTAGTATTAGGCCTTCTTACGTGTCTTCTTAAGTAACTTATGTACGAACTTTAACTTATTAGCTATTATAATAGCTGCTTCTGTTTATAAACTTAGAAGTATATATTTATAAAAAAACTTGGTGTCTTCTGTAGTTTGTATGGAATAAAGTTTCTTTTATTAATTTTTTTAAGGTGTCAAGGGTGGTGGTTGTTGTTGTAGTTAAAATAGGGTTCTAAAGAAGTGAAAAGCAGCTACCCTCTACTAAACAATCGCAAAAGTCAAAAAAAAAGATTGTTTGTAGTCAACAAGATTCGAACAGTAGGTGGATGAGTTCTAGGAGGAAAGCTCAGACCACTAAGTAATAATTAGGGTCAAAAAATTTGCTAAGGTACTAAAAAACGACACTAGTTAAAACGTGTCTAACAGCGATTGCCAGCCTATAGCTAACAACAGGATTATAGTAGAATTGTAATAGGATTGCGATATAATGCGATAGAGGAGGGAAAGAACACGTACGTACTACAGCAGGAACCTGTAATACTTTATAAAGCTGCTACTTCTTACCTACTACTTCTTCCCTTTTAAACAGCACTACATACAAATAATTTGCATATAATACGCTATACTGTAATATAGCGTACAACCTCTATAATAAGTATCTCTTTAACCTTAACTCTTATTTAAAGATAGGAAGCTTTCCTGTTATACACCCAGCCCCTAAACTAGTCTAGCTTTAGCTAATTATACAGATATCTAAGTTTATTAAGTATCTATAAACTTAGCCTCTTTAGGATTTTATAATTATATCTCTTATAAATAAATCTAGAATCTGTAATATCTCTATATATAAAAAGAATGTTAAGTCTTAACTTAGCTAGTTATAGAAGGAATATAAGATCTATAGGGTGTTTGCTAATACTAGTAAAGTACTTAAAATACTCTACTTTAGTATCCTTCTCTTCTTGTTAATTGTGTATAAGTTAAGTAAAGAAACTATTAACTAGTTAGGCTAGCTGTTGCATAACGTTAAGATAGCAATAGAGAAGAAAGAGGTAGAAAAGGAGGAGTAGGCGTTCTATCGTTGTATGTATAGGTTAGAAAGCAAGGCAATAATAGTGCTGCTTCTGTAATTTGTCTAAGAGTACCTAGAAGTAAAGCCTTAATATAAGTAAGTAGCATAGGCAGGATAAGGCGCGTTAAGTTAAAAGGCGATTCGCGTCTTTGTCTTGCTTTTCTTTATTTCTGTCTAAACATGCGACACACTAATTACGTGCTAGTAATGCTAAATAAGGGGGCATAAGCCCTAATACCTGTTGTTAGCAATAAATCTTTTTTTTTACTAAAAAGGTGTCTACAAAATGTGGGGTCACAATAAAAGGTTGTCTTAAAAGGCCGAAGCTAAAAGTTTCTTTTATAAACTTTAAAAGCTTGTTGTTGTATGCTAATTATGCTATAAATAGTAACAATACCTAATTATTCTGTTGTTAATTAGCATGTATTTTAAGATACGCTTTTATTATGCAATTTGTTTATCCTATTTGTTTGTCTGTCTGCGGGTAGTATACTGTTAATAGCTTCCTTTTAGTTTTAATTACAGCAAGTAATGTTGTCTAAAAATTTAAAGTAAAGAGCTTGTCTCTATTACTAATAATTAACTTTAGTATACTGTAATGTCTAATAACTTAATTGTTAATAATGTGTGTAAGCTATACTACTGTAAAAAAATTCTTAAAGGCTATGTACTTAGCATATTTTGTAAATTAATTAACTACTAGAAAAATAACGTTGTAAGATACCTTTATAACAAAGTTTTTTAAAACTAGTACTTCTGTAACAAAGTCTATAGAGATATCTAACTACAGTGCGTTAAGTAGTTCTATTACTTGCATTTCTTTATAAGATGCATGTGTAATATACTTATTTCTCTAATAGTCTGTATATTAGGTAATAAAAGTAGTAACCTTGTCCTTTAATTCTAAAAACTTATAATATCTTCTAATAAGTTTTATTGTTTTTATAATGCCTAGGTAACTATATACTAAGTTATTATAGTGTTGCCTAATAATTGCTTCCTGCAATTCTTCTAGTACGTCGTGCGTAATGCGTATAAGTAAATTAAGTATTTATGCTAGTCCTAATAATCTGTTGTTAATAACCTTTAGTATTGTAGAGTTAGTTATCTCTTTAGTTCTTACAATATTGTGCTTATAGCTAAAAGCATCTACTTTTTTATTATTTTTTCTTAGTATGTACACAATTTTAAACTTATGCTGTTTTAGTTTCTCTAATTATTAAACCTAGCGTTAGTTAAGTCTCTTAGTAGTTGTAAAATTAACTAAGTTCTTGTAATCTGTAAATATTATAAGTTCTAAGCAGCTTTTGGCGTATACTTTCTAATGTCTTAAATAATTAATAATAGCTAACAGCTTCTTGTTATAAATATTATCTTATTTTTCTAGTCTTAAGAACATGCAAAAATAGTAGGAAATCAAGTGACTTTTGCTTTTGTATAGTTAGCTAGCGTAACTTTTAAGTGCGAGGTCTAATGTGTCTGTTTTAAATTGTAGTAGTTGTCCTGCTTAGAACATTTAAAAATATAGTAGTTTTATGCATATATTTTTGAGTATTTAGAAGGCATTCTCTGCTTTCTTACTCTACTTAAAAAGCATTTCTTTCTTTGTAAGTTTTGTTAATATAATAGCATTTTTAAAGTACTTTTAAATAAACTGTTAGTTAAACTTTAAAATTTTTAAGAAGAATTATATCTTTTTAACTATTTTTAGTTATAGCTATTTCTTAATTACCTATATTTTTTCTTTACTTATCTGTACTCCTTGTGCCCTTAAAATATATTTTAAAAAGGCAACTTTATTTTTATAAAAGTTGCATTTATTAAGTTTTAGTTATAAGTTAAACTAGTCTAGGCACTTTAGTACTTTCCGGACATATTTAACATAATCTCTTAGGTTCTTGAAGTAAATAGGAATATTATCTAAGTATATAATAACAAAAATGTCTAAGTACATTTTAATATACTACTAATAAGTTCCTATAATGCTACTAAGGCGTTTGTTAACCTAAACAGTACAATAGTATATTTATAGTATCTATATTTTGTTTAAAACGCTGTCTTTTATTCTTTACTTTTCTAAATTTAAATAAGGTAGTATTTATTCTAAAAGTCTAGTGCTATAAAGACCTTAGCGTAAGATAATTAATCTCTAAGTTTTGTAATATTTAGTAGCAGATATTAATTCTTTACTACAATGTTGTTTAACTTCTAATAGTTAACACATATCTTTAGTAGCTTATTCTTTTCTAGTATCAAAAGTATAGAAAATCTTATTAGTAATATTAAAAGTTTTATATAGCCTTTTGCTAAATCCTTGTCTAGCTTTTCTCTTAATATCTTAAGTTCTATCTTTAATTAGTTCATAAATTAATTTAAAGAGTAAGGTCTTTCTTTCTTTTAAAATAATCTAATAATTCTAAATTTAGTGTCTTAATAAGGCTTTACTATCTACTACTTTTATAAAAAGATGCTAAAGTTCTTTATACTTTTTTAAAATATCTAGAGTTACATATTTCTTTAAAACTCTAACTTTATAAGTTAAAGAAGCTTTTTTAGTATTTCTTAAGTTAAACTCTTTTGTCTTAAGCTTGTTCTTAGTTTAGGTTTACTATCTTTTAGTAATAATGTTAATTTTCTTTTTATCTACTATTTTAGTTGTTAGATATATAAGCTAGTTTGTAGTTGCGTTTAATTTATAGCACTTAAATAAAAACTTTTTTAACTTCTAGTTAATCTGCAGGTTGTATTCTTGTAACTAAGGAAGTTCTAATATAATGTTATAGGTAGCTAGTCTAAAAATGTCTAGGTCTATTTCTTTTTAATATTTCTAGATGCAGGGTATTACTCTAGTAACCTTGTAAGTAATTGTTGTCTTGCCTAGCATAGACTAACTGTTAGCTATATATAGTAAGTAGGGTTCTTATTTCTTTAATGCTTATAGGCCTACTACTAATATTGCTTAAGCAGAAACAAAGTTAGCTTGCGTGCTAAAATCTACTAGTACCTGTATTTAGTGTCTGTTAAGCTTTACTATAAGCTTAAAGAGGCTTAAGAGATTTATTGTGTTCATCTCTTTAGCAGTTCTAGGTGTTTAGGGCGTTTGTCGAAAAAAGACTATTTACTAAATCTATAGAACTTCTTTGCAACAAGATGTTAGTTGCATTTAATATTAAAGTGTATATACTATAAAGGCTAGTTATAATTTTATACACAAGTTCTGTCCTTATAATTCTTGTACTATATTATATGAATTTGCAGGTTCTCTTCTAAATTATTATGTATATAAAATTATAAGCAATGTCTTTTGTCTTATATATATACTGCGCATTTATTGTTTAGATAATTATACTATTAGTATTTACATTTAGGCATTCTCGTTAGTTTCTTAAAAAACTATCCTAATTTATACTTGTTAGAATAATAAATTATACAGCTATTATGTATACATACTGTCTATAAAGACTTTGCATATTCTAGGTTGCGCAGGTCTATCTAATAGTATATATTTTTAGTATAGCTGTTGTTTTAAACCTTATGCTGCTAGCGTGTTACTTGAAGTTTGTTGTAAATCTCCTTTTTTTCTTCGTCTAAGAGCTAGTGCGCTAGTTTATTCTAGGATGCCTTAGCTTTTTAAGTCTATTTTTATACTAAGTTGTTATGTATAGTCTTGTTAATAGTTGCTACTAAAGTAAGTTCTTTCTTCTACAGTTTCTTTAGTAAATTAGTATACTAGCTATAGTTTAGAAATGTTCTTTTGTAAGGTTCCTTAAAGATCTTTTTAAGTTGTTTAAGCTGCCTTAGTAGAGCGTTAATCTTCTTTACTAGATCTATTAAGCATCTAGTCTTTATAAGTAGTAGTACTTATATACTATTATTATGTCTATCTTTTATAGTATAAGTAAAAAGTTTCTGTATAGCTACTAGAACTGTTTTCTTGTTGTACGCTACTAGCTCTTCCTATATAACTAGTGTAGCTAGTTAATAGTTCTTTTAAAACTTAGCTATTTTGCTGTATTTAGTTTAGTCTACTAAAGTTGCTTTTATATCTTTGTCTAGCACTATCTTAGAAATGTTGTTGTCTAAGGTTTCCTCTAGCGTAATTATAACTAAGTTATCTAGACTATTAATACTTACTTAGTCTTGTCCTTAAACTGTAATAGTAAGTTATATAATAATATTTTATTGATTGTCTAGTTCTTTCTTAAGTTTTACACAGTAAATAATATTTAGTTTTTAAGTTAATTTACTTTAGCTCTAGCAGTCCTGTTTTATGTAACTTTCTTTACTATATTTATAATAAGTAACTTTCTTGTTACTTTTATTATGCATAAACTTCTTCCTTCCTAGTCTGTTATTAATCTTATTAAAGTGTATTAGCTTGTAACTATTAGTAGCGTAATGCCCTAAGACTCTAGGTACATAGTTTCACTAACATTCTTAGTTAAAGTATAAGTATTAAAATGTTTAACATAGTTAAGCGTCTATGTTTCTAGGTGCACAATTCCCTTGCGTAAATAATTATTCTTTTAATGTAAGCTTATAGAGTTTGTTATTTACTCTAATAGGTTTAACTATAAATTTATTAAGCGTATTAAAGCTAGATCTGCTTCTTATAAGTTCCTGTTGTATAGTAAGTTTAAGACCTTGTTAGTACATTTATATTAAAGTATTGTTATTCTATTTAATAACTGTTTTATACTATTAGAATTTAGTTGTGTACTTAGCAGTAGACTTAGTTTATTGTAGTCTCTAAATTTTCTGTTCTGCAACTACAAATTCCTTAAAAAGTAAGAAAATCTCTTATATTTTTGTCTTAAAGGCATCCTAGTCTTTAATAGAATTATCTATGTAACATTTAAATATTAAGTTTGCCTACTTTTCTACATTTCTTTAGTAATACCTAGAGGTTAAGATAGTTTTATTATTATTCTTAATCCTGTCTTTTTTAATGTAGAAGTATCTATTAGCTTAGAGAAGCTAAGCCTTGAGCTTGCTACAATTGCCATAATAATTATTAGGCTTCTTAACGCGGCTTGTGGTTCCTTCGGCGTATGAATTAGCAGGTGTGTCTATAGCAGTGTTGCTTATCTTTAAGAGTGTTTAAAGTGTAAAAATTGTCTAAAAATAATCTAGGTTAGTTCTTAGGAGAATAAACAAGTACTAAGAACATAGGGTGTACTAGCATAATTAGAAGATTAATGTAATAGTACAGGAGGTGTGTTAGCACAATTAGAAAATTAATGTAATAACACAAGAGTTAAAAATTAAGTCTTAATTCTTAAATTAATTACTAAGTAAAACTCTAAGTTAAACACACTAAGCTATAAGGGTTTAGTGCCTACACTATATACTAACAAGTGTAGTGCTTGTATACAAGCGTGCGCTTGTCAAAGAGCATGCTTATTAATAAGCAGTTACATAGTTGCGCTTGTGTACAAGCGTGCTTGTTAATAAGTAGTCATATAGTCGCGCTTGTGTACGAGCGTGCTCGTTAATGAGCAGTCACGTAACAGCGGCGTAGTTGCCTAGTTGTATTTATCTGCCTGTGCTGCATGGTCCTTGAAGAGTCATCTCGAATGTCCCTGGGTCTAGATCGTAACACAGGAATTCTACCTATCTTATCTTGCGCTAGCAGGCAGGAATAGATTGCAATTGCCACAAAGCTAATTTAGAGGCTAAATATAGCCTTTACTTTAAGCTACTACATAAGAAGATAAAGGAATACAATATAGAGTCTTCTTAAATCTTTAATATAAATAAAAAAGGCTTTATAATTAAAGTAACTAGAAAGTTGAAAAGAGTGTTTAATAAGAGAATATACAACTAAAAAGAAGTAACAGCTACAACTTAAGACAGTTTTAGAGAGTAAGTAACTGTCTTAGCCTGCATTTGTTTAAACAGTATAGCTCTATCTTTAGCTCTTATCTTATAGTTAGCTGTTAAAGCTCTAAAATTCAGCTAAGTTAAGGATATTGATAACAAAAAGCACTTAGTATTCGTTAGCTTATCTCTTTCTAGCTAGACTAAGAATAATATAGGTCTAGTCTAGCTTAAAGAGGTTTTTAAGAAAGAGACTAAATAGAAAGCTTATTTAAAATACTAATTACTTCTTCTTAACAGCTATAGATTTTATCTAACTGTAGATTTTATTAATTACTATAACAACTACAAGATCCTATTAGCTGTATTTTCTTCTTATTTAACACATACGCTTTAACTGCTTAACATTAAATTGTTTAAGCCTTTTTTAACTGCCCACTTAACTAAGCTTTTATCTTACCTTTATAAATGCTAAGGGCTTCTACTAATAGTAAAAGGTGACTTCTTTCTCTTTCTTTAGAGGACCTAGGGTACTGCTTTTAAGGAGGAGACTATTAGAAAGTTTTTCTAAGTAATTAAGGTCTATCTACTTAATTTTAAGGTTATCTTTTAGAATTTTTGCAAAGAGGCCTTGAGTTTAAGTAAATTCTTAGCTTCTGTACTTAGTAGAGATAATTAGCTTAAAATAGAGACTCTTATACGCTGTTTAGTGCAAGATTAGTGCACTAAAAAGGTAAAAAAGATTTGTTGAAGCCTCTACTACTTCTTAGCTTAAAATAGTATCTTCTGTAAAGAGATTTAAGGCTTAAAGGAGGCTTTTTAGTTAAAAAGAAACACTAAAAGAAGAGCTATACTCTTTAATATAACAATCTGTAGGAGTACTATAGTAGTGCTATTTTCTAGTCGCCTAGGAAAGTCTGTTAGGCTCAGGACGACAAGGTAGTTTAACAATATAGATAATAACTACTATAACTCTAAAAAGCTAAGAGATCTTACTTAAAAAAGCAAGCCTAATGATATAAGGCTTAACAAGCTAAAAAGAGGCGTGTTAAGAAGAAGAGGCTTAAAAAGGTGAGGCAAAAGGAGAAGGCTAAAAAGGCAGCCAAAAAGGAGTGTTAGAAATCAGCTCGCGACGCTTAAAAAGCTATACAACTGTCCTAAAAGGGTAAGCGCAAGGTCTTACAAGCCTCTACTTAAAAGCAGAGGTGTTACAAACGTGTTGTTGTTGATTTATCTTATGTTGAAGCTGAGGTAGCTGCACCAGCTGCCCCAGCGCGCACCACCCGCCGCGGGCGCAACGTCACCTTACCAAGCAAATATAAGTAGTACAAATTGATCGCAATACTATATTTACTACAACTCTATAAAATCTCGCAATACTAGCTATTGGTTGTCGCTGTACAGCCTCATTTTTCTATATATTTGATGTTGTTGGGGTGGCCAAAACTCGAACATAGCCAAAACGCCCACAGACACGGTAACTTATAAATATAGCGCTGCTATAATAATTGTTACTGTCTTAAGTGGTTAGTGTTACGCGCTAAAGTTTCCACTTTCTTTTAGTGCTAAGCTTACTCTGCAAACTATAATTTTTATAGTTAATAAGCTTATTTTGCACTTGTAGAGAATAGAATAAAACTTTAACTTAATTTTAGGTAACTTTTAAGGTATACTACAGCATAAAGTCTAAAAAATTCTGCAGCTCTCTCTAGCTATTGCTATTAATAAGCTGCTTAAGTTCTAAAGCGTTAGCTTATTATTGTTAGTAGTTAATAACGCGTTTTAGTACAGCATTTGCATTTATTAGCTAATGTTACCAACCGTACCAGAACAATGCACGTCACAGGACGGATCAGTAGACCGAACTAAGCCACGTAAATGCTCTGTACAGAGCAAGGGCTTAGCATACAGAGCAGGTGATCTGTAATTTGTATGCTTTTAACCTTAGCACAATAGATTACTATAGAGCAACTCTTATAAATCTAAGTATATAGCATAAGCACTAAACCCTTATAGCTTAGTGCGTTTAACTTATGTGTTAATCTAAGGATTACTTAATTCTTAACTCCTTGTGTTATTACATTGTTCTACTAAATTTGCTAACACACCCTTATACTATTACATTAATCTTCTAATTGTGCTAGTATACTTGCTGTCTATTGCACTTGCTTATTCTTAAGAACTAACCCTAGATTATCTTTAGACAATCTTTACACTTTAAACACCTTTAAGATAAGTAATACTGCTATAGACACTTCTACTAATTCCTACACTAGAAGAACTACAAGCTGCGCTAAGAAACCTAATATTTACTATAGCAATTATAGCAAGCTTAAGGCTTAGCTTCTTTAAGTTAACAGATACTTTTGTCTTAAAAAAGACAAGACTAAAGACAACAATAAGGTTGTTCTAGCTACTACGTACCTCTAAGGGGACGCAAAAAAATAAGCTAACTTAATCCTTTAACGCTACATAGACAACTCTATTATAGACGCCAACATTACTGCTCTAGTAAAAGACTAGGACGCCTTTTAAGTTAAGATGCAAGAAATCTTCTTACTTTTTAAAGAATTTGTAGTTGCAGAACAAAAAATTTAGAAACTACAATAAACTAAATCTACTGCTAGCTACAAAACTAAGTTTTAGCAGTATAAAACAGTTATTAAATAAGACAATAATGCTTTAATGTAGATATACTAACAAGGTCTTGAACTAACTGTACGCAAAGAACTTATAAGAAGTAGATTTAGCTTTAATATGCTTAATAAATTTATAGCTAAAGCTATTTACGTAGATAATAAACTTTATAAGCTTATATTAGAGAAATAATTATTTATATAGAGAACTTGTGCAACTAGAAACACAGATGCTTAACTACGTTAGATATTCTAACGCCTATATCTTAACTAAGAACGTTAGCAAAACTATGTACCTAGAACTCTAAAGCATTATGCAACTAATAGCTACAAGCTAATGCACTTTAACAACATTAATAAGAAACTAAAAAGAAAAAAGTTTGCACATAACAAAAGTAACAAGAAGATTACTTGTTACGCT
The DNA here is from genome assembly GCA_024321975.1 of Alternaria sp. 'sect. Undifilum'. Lineage (NCBI taxonomy): Eukaryota > Fungi > Ascomycota > Dothideomycetes > Pleosporales > Pleosporaceae > Alternaria > Alternaria sp. 'sect. Undifilum'. Next base: position 3,665,517 of record JAJJZI010000006.1, read on the forward strand.
TATAGCAAAGAAAGTTACATAAAACAGGACTGCTAGAGCTAAAGCAAAGTAACGCAACAGCTAAATGCTAATTACTGTATAGTACTTAACCATAATTTAAAAAAAGAATAAAACGTTATTACTTAACTTACTATTACAGTTTAAGGACAGAATTAGGCAACTATTAACAGTCTCAATAACCTTATTATAATTACTTTGGTCAGATTTGGGAGATTTGCGCGATTGATTAGGAGGTCGGCGAGGGTGATCAAAGGGTGACGCTAAAGGACGCTAAACGCGCTAGCGCCGCCAAGGCCCACTCAGAATCCGGGTGTTAAAAGGAGCACCTAGGATCTGCACAATCGATCAAGAGAACAGACTAAAAAATCTCAATTATCGATCAATACAATTACTATTAATTATATTATTATTATCTTATTAGTTTTATTAACCTATTATTTCTGACAATTAAGAGTCTGTAAAGGGCTGAAGCCTTGATGTTCTCTAGTACTCGGCCTGTGGCCTTGGCTTTTCTTACCTCAGCACTAGCACCTCAGTACTAGCACCTCAGCACTAGTAGCTGACTATCAGCCGCACTATTCACGCTAACTGTTAGCTGATCCGACAACCTCTGACAACCTCGGTTAGTCCTAACCTGGGTTAAGTCCTAATCACCCGGGTTAAATATATAAACCTACGTAGTCTCTCTCTATAGTTCAATATTTAATTTATTCACCTTCACCGTTTACCTTGCATCTTTGGTCAACCCAACGCACCCTTACAATTAAATTAGATCCTTCTTTAGCTACTCGCGTAGCTACGTCGTACTTAGGAGCCCTCTAGAGCTATATTCAGACGAGAAGCCAGCTAGAGCTATATCTACGCGCGAGAATCTAATTAATCAGAGCGCTAGTTAATTAGTTGACTATTTAAATCTACTAAAGGATTAACAGAAGAAGCACGAGATTAAAAGTGCTAAGGGATACTTAGTTATATAAGTCCCTAAGGCGTTTAAATTTGTTAGATAAACCTACTAAGCGTAGTAGCCCCAGAAAATAGACAAAGGATAAGCCTACTAAGCATAGTAGCCCCTACACGAAAGGATAAGCCTACTAAGCGTAGTAGCACCTATAACAATTTCTGTCAACAATATAGAGTACTAGCGAGTACCTACAAATACAATAGCAGAACCCTCAGTAGCTCTTTTAGCTATAAAGATAGCAGAACTACACTAAGATAGTGTTAGTAGACCTAAAGTAGAAACTACTTTAGAAGGTCTTTGTAGAGCAGGTAGCCTAGATAAGATAGCTGCTTCTACGAGGATATAGGAAGCCTTCTAAGCTTAGGAGGCTATAGGCACGCTACAAAGAGAGCCTAAGGTAGAACAACAACCTCTACCTTAGTTACCTACCTTATTAGCTGCCTTAGGAAATTAACAAGCTTAAACGCCTAGGCGTTTTAAACAACTAGATCCTAATACCTTTAACAGAAACAGAAAGATGTACTAAATCTTTTAACAACAGCTTACTGCTAAAGTAGAAAATAATAAGGAAGATTTTAATACAGATAAAAGGACTTGTGACTACGCCTTTAGTTAACTAAAAGGCTTAGCTGCAACCCTTACTCTACCTTTCCTTAACTAAATAGGGATTTCTAATTTATAGAACTTTAATAAGCTATTAAACTTCTTTAGTTAAATGTTTAGAGATCCCTATAGTATAGAAAGAGCTAAGAACAAGCTCTAGTCTATGAGCTAAGGCAAGAAAAGCATACGCAAATACATTATAGAATTCTAGGAACAACTACTATTATCTAATAGTAGTTTAGACGAGGATACAAGGATAATGCTTTTCTAAAAAAGTCTTATTTAGAAACTTTAAGACAAACCTGTAGGTATTACCTATAAGGATTTAGATAGCCTACAAAACAAAGCAATAGAGATTGCTAATCACCTCTACAGAATAGAGGAGTACTCTAAAGGCAGAGACAACAAGCCTAAGGAGTATGAATCTAGGAGAACTTCTCCTCCTCCTTCTCCTTTGAAAGGAGACCAGATAGAAGGGATAGAATAAACAGGAAGAACTGCTAAACCTCAACAGTTTAGTAACTAGGAGTTAGAACAGTTGTACAGAGAAAGACGCTGTTTTAACTGCAAACAGAAGGGCTATCTGTCTGTATATTATACTAAGAATAAGAGATCCTCTAAAAAGGAGAAAAGGACTTTAGTCAAGTCCTCTAACTCTAAGAAAAAAGATAATAAGCTTAGCAAGGGAAGCTTAAATAAGAACTTAGATTTAGAAAAAGAATAGCTCCTGTTCAAAGTTACTAGCAGGAGCCTCTAATAAGTTAGGATAACTTAGTTAAGGAGTAGGCAAACTTTAAAAAGAATATGAGCAGCAATAGAATTACTTTAGAGGCACTAGTGAATTATTACACTTTCGCCTCTACTTTAATTAATATAGGAAACCTTGCATACTCGCTTATTAGCCCTTAACTTATTAAGAACGCTAACTTACAGTGTATTTTTATTTCTCCTAGGAGATTAGAAGGAATTACAGATAAACCTAGAACTATTAACAAAGTTGCTAGGTTAGACATTAATATTAAAGGCTATAAGGATACTATTTGGGGTTATGTGGCCCTTACACACCCTAGTTGTGATTTAATACTTAGACGGCCCTAGATGAATAGAATAGAGGTTACTATTACTCCCTCTAGAAAAACAATTTACATCTATTCTTCTAGCTAAAGGATTAAGTTACTTAGCACTAAGGATTACCCTATTAAAGGAGACTAGAGATTAAAATAAATAAGCGCAACAACTTATTACTCCTATATTAGGCGGGCGAAAAAGGATAAGTCTATTTAGACTTTCGCTGCTTCTCTTAAAAATATTAAAAAAGCCCTAGCTCCTAAGAAGAAAGTAGAGGTCCTACCTTTACTCCCTAAGGCTTATCAACACCTAGCTTGGATTTTTAATCTAAAAACTACTTCTGTACTACCTCCTTTACGCAGATCTAAGGTAGATTACTAAATTAAACTAGAGAAAGACGATAAAGGCAAGGAGAAAGAGGCTCCCTAGGGACCTCTATACAGTATAAGCCGCCTAGAACTCCTAGTATTACAAAAGGAGCTTATTTCTCTACTTAATAAAGGATAGATTAAAGCTAGTAGCTCTCCTACCTCCTCCCCTGTCCTTTTTGCTAAGAAACCTAGAGGAGGATTACGTTTCTACATTAATTACTAAGCCCTAAACGCTATTACAAAGAAAGATTGTTATCCTTTACTTTTAATTTAGGAAACCCTTAACAATATTGCAAAAGCTAAATAGTTTACAAACATTAACGTTTCTGTAGCTTTCTACAAGATTAGGATTAATACAAGAGATAAGTAGAAAACAGCTTTTTATACTAGATTTAGGTTATATAAGTGGCTAGTTACTCTATTTAGTATAGCAAACGCTCCTAGTACTTTTTAACGCTATATTAATTAGACCCTCCGCAAGTATATTAACGATTTTTGCTTAGCCTACTTAAATAATGTATTAATTTACACTAATAGCACGTTTAAAGAACACTAACGCAATACAAATAAGGTTTTAGAAGCTATAGGCAAGGCTAGATTACCTTTAGATATCTAGAAATGTAAATTCAACGTATAGAGTACAAAACACCTTGGATTTATTATTAAGGCTAGAAAAGGACTTTGAATAGACCCTAAGAAAGTAAAAGCAATTAGAGATTAGCAGGCGCCTATAAATGTTAAAGAAGTACGTAGTTTTCTTAGTTTTGCAAACTTCTATTAACAATTTATTAAGAACTACTTAGAGATAGTAGCTCCTCTTTTAAGGCTTACTAGTAACATCTCCTTTTAATAGGGAAAAACTAAGCAAAAGGCTTTTAATAAGCTTAAGGAGTTATTTATTACTAAGCTAGTACAAGCTTAATAGGATCCTGACAGAGAAACAATCCTAAAAATAGACTCTTCTGGATATGTAGTAGCAGGAGTCCTCTCACAATACGACGATAAAGGAAGCTTACGCCTAGTAGCTTATTATTTAAAAAAGATGACTAGCACGCAAAGCAATTACAAGATACATAATAAGGAATTACTAGCAGTTATCTCCTGCTAATCTAAGTAGGATGCTATGCTACGATCTTTAAAGAAGTTTATAGTTATTACAGACTATAAAAACCTTAAATATTTTAGCAGGCCTAGACAGCTTAGTAAGAGATAAATAAGATAGGCTTAATTTCTAGGAAAGTTTCCTAACATAGAAATTTCCTACAGGCCTGGAGTTAATAACTCTAGGGCTGATGCCTTATCTAGGAGACAACAAGATATGCTAGCAAACGACTAGGATACTAGGATTTCTAGGAAGTTTCTACAAGTATTTAAACTTACAACTGTAGCTACTAACAAAGAACTAGAGGAAGAAGAGGTGCTTAGAACCTTTAGCTGCAACAGCTATCTAGCAGCAGTACTAGAATTACCCTAAGAGCAATTAGATCTAGAAGATCTATAGGATAAAGCTAAAAAAGAGGACAAAACCTACTAAATAGCCTAGAAAGCTGTAAGGGATAGTAAACGACGATTTCTTACAGCTTTAGATCTCAAACTTTCTATTTCTAAATGCCGACTAGACGATTCTAGAAACCTCCTATACTGAGATCAAAAATAGGTACCTAATAATAAACCTCTAAGAACTAGAATTATCTACGAAATCTACAGTTCTAGAGCTTTAGGCTATCTAGGAAGGAATATTACTTATTAAGCTATTGCAAGAGAATACTTTTAGCCCTCTATTAGTAAAAGTATTAGAAGGTACATAAGGAACTGCTTAGTGTGTAGAAGAACAAAACCCTAAAGAGACGGCCTACAAGGCTTACTAAAACCCTTGCCTATACTAGAGCAAATATAGAAAGAAATTTCTATAGATTTTATTATAGAGTTACTAGAAAGCGAAAGCTGTACAAACCTTATAGTAGTTATAGATAGGCTTAGCAAGGACGTTGTCCTAATAGGCCTTAAGGACATTACTACAGAAAGTGTTGCTAAAACTTTTATTAACTCTGTTGTAGCTTACTATTAGTTACTAAACTATATTACTTTAGACAGAGGTATACAGTTTATTAACTATTTTTAGATTAAGCTTTACGAGTTATTAGAAATTAAGCGACGCTTATCTTCTAGATACTATCCTAAAACCAACAGTTCTACAGAGAGAATAAACTCTATAGTATAAGCTTATTTACAAGCCTTCTGTAATTAGGATTAAACAAATTAGAAAAGCAACCTAAGGATAGCTAAGATTGTAGTTATAGCAAGGCAAGCTTAGTCTACTAAAATGTCTCCTTTCTTCCTACAACACGGCTATGAGGTAGATCCCCTACAAATTGTACCTAAGCACAGTCCTTAACAACAACTTCTAAGGAGAATATAGGAGGATTATTAAAAGGCAGAAAACATTGTTAATAAGCTATAACAAAGTATTAAGCTTGCACAAGCTACAATAGGAGAAAGCTAACAAGAATAAGAAAGGCAGGCAAATAAGAGAAGGCACTAATTACCTTAGCTTAAAATAGGCGATAAGGTATAGTTAAAACTAGGCGACCACTACAAAATAAAAAGGCCTAGTAGAAAACTTAACTAGAAGAATCTAAAGTACACAGTACTTAAGGTTATTAGACTAAACCTAGTTAAATTAAATACTCCTAGCTAGATTTACCTAGTATTTAATGTTAATAACCTTAGACTAGCGTCCTCAGACCCTCTACTAAGCCAGCTAATAGACGACAATAAACCTCTACTAATTAAGACAGAGGATAGAGAAGAATACCTAGTAGAGACCCTATTAGAGGAAAGAGGAAAAGGAAGAAAAAAGCAGTACTTAGTTAAATGGTTATGATATCTAGATCTAACCTAGGAACCGGCTGTCAATCTAAAAGATACGGAAGCCCTAGAAGAGTGGAACTCTAGGTAACAAGATTACTACCTCTACTATTTTTTTAGGAGGGGGGTATTGTAAAGGGCTAAAGCCTTAATGTTCTCTAGTACTCGGCCTGTGGCCTTTGTTGGCTTTTCTTACCTTAGCATTAGCACCTCAGCACTAGCTGCTGACTATCGGCCGCACTAGTTACGCTAACCGTCAGCTGACCCGGCGACCTCCGATAACCTTAGTTAGTCCTAACCTTGGTTAGTCCTAACTATCCGGATTGGATATAAAAACCCACGTAGTCTCTCTATAGTTCTGTATCTAATTTACCTTCACCGTTTACCTTGCATCTTTGGTCAATCCAACGCACCCTTACACTACTATATATAGTAAGCTGTCTGTTGTGGCTGTTAAGCGGGTTGCTAAGCAGGAGCGAACGCAGAAGTAAGAGCGAACGCAGGAGCAGGAGCGAACGCAGGAGTAGAAGCAGGAGCAGGAGGTTAAGCAGCAAAACTGTAATACAATATTTCTTAAGCACAATAATTATTAGCAGAAGGATTCTTTGCAGAAGGCTTGCTAGTAGTTATAATACTGCTCTTAATCTCTTTATAGCGAGCAATAATATCCTTAAGTAGTTAAGCTTTTAAAGCTTAGTACATTTTATTATTATTCTATCCCTAAAAACTAGTTAGTAAGCTAAGCAAGAAGGTTAATAGGTTAAAGACTTACCTCTTTATCTCTATACATAGCTATAAATTAATTAGCGAGATTAATATTAACCATGTAGCAGGTATAAGACAAGCAACTGCTATAGCGTAAGCTACTCTAACTGCTAGTCTTAACGCGATTAAAGTAGCGTTTAGCGTACAAACTATCTAGCATCTTTTTTATACAGCGCTTACACGGCAGAACGTAAAGGCGTAATAGATTAGCAGCAATCTTTAAGGAGCTACTAGGCGCCTTTTTCTAAGTAGAGGGGGGCGTAGAGCGCTTAGTAGACAGCTTAATAGGTGTTTTTAGCCTATTACTGTTACTATGTTACAGTTTACGCGTCGCTGCTTAAGTAGTAATCTACTATAACTTTTACTTTAGCTCCTAAGGAGCCTTGCCCTTGCGCTAGCTTAATTGCTTAGTTAGACTCTTATGTAAATTAAAATTTAAGCAAGGACTTAACAGTAGACTTAATTTAGTAAGTAAGGCGATTAGCCTCTAAGTATAGCCACTAGATGTCTTGCAATAAGCGTACAGATGAAATAGTAGTAGTAACTAACTCTTATTATTTTAAAGATTAGCTGCTTGTTAAATCTTGTTGTTAAACAGGCTTTAACGCGCGCGACGCTTATGCTTAGCACTATTATTACGCTTATAACAGCGGCTTTCTAAACAACGCTTGCGCTTATTATTACTAGAGGCAGACTACACAAGATTAGCAGCTAATTAGTAAGAGAACAATAGAGTAACGCTACTTACTATATTAGTAATAGTGGTCAAGACAGTCCTAAAAAGCTTAGTAATTAATATTAGAGTAAGGTTAAGGGCAAAAGTTTTAGAGGAGTAGTAGACGCGATTAATATTGTTGTAGAGGCTGCGCACTAACTCATTACGCGATATTTAGAGTCTATCTGATGTTTTCATATTAGGACTGCTAAGATTAATTAAAACATTAACAAGCAGCATCACTACAACAATAGAGGATTAAGCAGGAAAAGCTATAATTACAGAGGGACCTCTTAATTAACAACCTTAATTTATTACAATTGCCTAGTTGCTTACAGCTTAGATTAATAGTATCTCACTAACCTAGGGGGTGTGTTAGAGTATTAACATGCGCAACATGCGGGTCACCCTGTTAAGCAGGTGATCCTGGTAAGCTGAACACGTGACGATCGCGCTAGCGCCTATATATACGGGCTAGATCGTCTTATTCCTCTTAAGTAGTTATTGACCACTTTGTTGTGGCACTTAGTTGTTTAATACACTCATTCCACTCCTCCTGATCAAGCAATTGCTCCTTTTCAGCTCCCACATATATTAACAAGATTATAAAGAAGTTTAAGCTAAAGAATAGCAGCTTTCTTAAGACTTTACTATTGTTAAAGAAGCTAATTAAGTACACTAGCGAAGCAACTAAGCAAGAAATTAAGGCCTACTAAAAAAAAGTTAAATTAGTGCTGTATACAGCTATTATGCTGCGACTAAACGTTGTTTATTTAATTTTAAAGCTCTAATACTTTTTTACAAACTCTAGTAATTAGTATATAAAAGCTGTTAAACAGGTGATTATGTACCTCTATTAGACAAAATAAGATGCAATCTAGTATAGAAACTACAATAGCCTAGACTTAACAATTACAGGCAATGCTTTTTTTACAGAAAATTAGGAAACTTATAAATTATTTTATTAATATATAGCTATTCTATATAGTAGTCTAATATTTTAAAAAGCAGCTTAGTAGACTACAGTTACTACATTAACTACTAAGGCTAAGCTGCTCGCCCTTAAGCATACTACTAAAAAGGCTATAGCTCTTAAGCGCTTCTTTTGTAAGCTGTCTCTTAATCTAGAAGGTGTCTAGACAGTTTAGTATAATAACTAACAAACAATTAAGCTTGTAGTTAAAAAGAATAAGTAGATTAGTACTCAATTAAAACATGTAAATATATAAGATATATAGCTGCAGCAGGAATATACTAAATAATTATTTTAAGTTAAGTACCTAGAAACAGCAATTATGCCAACTAATAAATTAACTAAGGTGCTTACTTAACAACAGTTTAAGAAGTGTAAGCAGTTGCTTAAATTTTAGCAAGTTAAGCACTTAATTAAGGGCAACAATAAATAATAAGTAAAAGGATTAGTATTAAGCAGCAACATCTATATACTAGGCTAAGTCTTCATTTAATAGCTTATTTTAAGCGGGAGAACGTAAGCCAGACAAGCAGAAAAACAAGAAACAAGATTACTAATAAGCATTAGAATCCTTATACTTGCTAAACTCTATTATTAGATTATGCTTAGCTTTCTTAGCTTTAGCAAGCTTAAGAGCATTTTAAGCTATTCTAGCTTAAGCAGCAAAAGTCTAGAGGTAAGCAGCATAGCAACGCGAATCTAATCTATTGCTTCTATACATAGAGTTGTGAGATAATCGCCTGCGCACCCTAGCATAATGATCACGCCTATATAAATAAGTTGTATAACAATTAGGACGGTGCATGCAAGGGCAATTATACAAAACAAAAGAGAGCAACATTTCGCAGGCATGCTACTCTTAAAGCGGCAACTTTTAAGCAAGTTGCTGCTAAAGCTACTTATATTACTAATACTGCTATTGCTGCTGCTGTAAATAATAAGCCGGCTGTTGTGGCTGTTAAGCAGGCTGTGTCCGGCGCAAATAATCCTCAGTATTATATCCTAAATTAAAGACGCTCACGGGAGCAGGAACAGGCAGCAAGAGCTAAGCGGCAAGACTACAAACCGACATCTCTTAAGCGCGGCGATTATTAACAGGAGGCTTCTGCGCAGAAGGCTTTCTAGTAAACGTAACGCTGCTATTAATCTCTTTACGGCAAGCAATAATGTCCTTAAGCAGTTGAGCTTTTAAAGCTTAGTCTAGCTTATTATTATTCTATCTTTAATAACAAGTTAGCAGCCTAAGCAAGAAGCTTAAAGAATCAAAAACTTGCCCCTTTATCTTTGTACATAGCTATAAATTAATTAGTAAGATTAATATTAACCGTGTTGCAGGTGTAAAACAAGTAGCTGCTACAGCGTAAGCTGCTCTAACTGCTAGTCTAAATGTAATTAAAGGAATGTTTAGCATACAAACAATTTAGTATCTTTTTTATACAGCACTTGCAAGGCAGAATACAAAAATACAACAAATTAGCTGCGATTTTTAAAGAGCTATTAGGCGCCTTTTTAAGGGAATAGAGGCGCGTTGCGCCTAGTAGATAGCTTTATAGGCGTTTATAGCTTATTGCTGTTGCTATATTGCTGTTTACGCGTTGCTGCTTAAGCAGTAAGCTGCTGTAACTTTTGCTTTAACTCTTAAGGAGCTTTACTTTTGCGCTAGCTTAATTGCTTAGTTAGAATCTTATGTAGATTAAAATTTAAGCAAGGACTTAACAGCAGGCTTAATTTAGCAAGTGAGGTAATTAGCTTTTAAGCAAAGCTACTAGATGTCTTGCAATACGCGTACAAAATAGAAGGCAGCATCAACTAACTCTTATTATTTTAAAGATTAGCTGCTTGCTAAATTTTATTGTTAAACAAGCTTTGGCGCGCGCAATACTTATACTTAGCGCTGTTCTTACAAACTTGTTAACAGCTTTCTAAGCAACGTTAGCGCTCATTGCTGCTAGAGGCAGACTACACTAAAAAGATTAGCAGCTGATTAGTAAGAGAACAATAAGGCAACGCTGCTTACTATGTAAGTAATAATAGTTGAGACAGATTAAAAGGCTCAGTAATTACAGAGGGGTGACAAAAAAAAAGATGTCAAAAAAGTTATAGTTTTTAAAGCTTTATATTTCTACAATTAGAAGTACTATACCCAAAAGATTTAGTGATTTGGAAAGCCAATATCTTCCTTTTTGAGTTGGATGGCTTAGTAAGCTGCTTAGTCAGCACGGTTGTCCCTGTAAGCTTGCTTGTAATAAGATGGAAAAAAAAGTAAAAATAGATTTCAGTATAACTTTTTTATAAATGTATAAAAAAACGCTAAGAAAAAATAAGTTTAATAAGCTTACATAAGTATAACATAAGCGTATTTTGGAGGCTTACATCTTATTTCCTTAGAGTTTAATAAAAGGGTGAAAAGATAGGGGTTGCTTACGTAAGCGCTAATTACATAATAGCTTAGTAAGCTTTTAGTATATTAACTCCTCTTGTTTATCCTAATTTGCTTTCTTTGTAATACCTCCTCTATGTCTCGCAATCTTTCTCAATTCAAGCAAGAAGTTTATACTTTATATTTACAAAACAAGCCTATTTCTTTTATCAGTAATATACTAGAAAAGTCCTCTAGAAGTATTACTAATACTCTTTATCGAATAAAACAAAAAAAAGGCTCCTTAATCTACTTTTAGGCCTCAAAAAGGTCGTCCTACAAAGATCTCAAATAAAGCGAAAAGAGTGCTTAATAGAGACCTTACTGAAAGCTCTAAAAAGACAAATCGACGTCTTTTAAAAGAAAAAAGTCTAGATCTTTCTATTAGAAGCTTACAACGCTTTTTAAAAAAGGAGAACGATTCTGTTAACATTTCTTGAAAAAAGACGCCTTTAGACTCTAAAAAGGCTTATAATTGTCATATTTACGCCAAGAAATTACTTAAAAACATCAAAAATATCAACTTTCATAAAGTTATACTTTTAGACGAGTCTGCTATTAGGCGAGAGCACAGTGCTAGGACAGAATACTATTGAACACGGCAAAATAATAGGGTTAGAAGGAAAATAGTTTCTACAACTAACACAAGTTTAAAAAAACTTAACTTTACTAAAAAAAATACTTTAATATATCTATTATTTTTCAATTATTTTAATCTATTTTTAGCACGCTTACTAATTTAGTTAAAGGTCAAGATAATTCTATCTAAGTTTGGGGAGCAATTTGGATAGGTAATAGATCCAAACTAGTAGTAATTAAAAGCCCTTTAATTATAACTCCTTTTAGGAATTTAGACTATATTAAAAAGGTTCTTATTCCTATAGTAAAACCTGGATAAAAAAAGGTAAGTTACATATACTCCTTTTTCCTACTAAGAGATTGTTTACTCTATATTTAAATTATAAAGTAGCAAACTTAATTTATATAATCAAAGGACTTACCAACCTCTATATAGGCTAGAAGTTTCAGCAGAATGACGCTAAGATTTATAAAACTCCAGAAGTTTTATCTTAGTTTTCTAGGATTAGGATATCGCTCTTTAAGCATCCTGCTTATAGTCCTAATCTAAATTGTAAAGGGCTGAAGCCCTAACGTCTTTAGTACTCGACAAAAAGCCTCGTTTTGCTATCCTACAGATCCCGGGTGTCCGTGCGCACCCAGTATCTGTAAGCTGGGCGTATGGGCTCTTCTGCTTTTCTAGCCTACTAAACTTTTCTCTTAGCTTTGCACTATTTTCTTGAGCCACGTCAGCAGCTGCTACGTAGCTACCCTTGCCTCTTTCTTAGTACTAAGCACAGACCTCACAGAGGAGTAGATAAGCTTGCTAGATAGCCTTCGTAGTTCTTTATTCAATTTACTACTGTTTTCCCTGCATCTTTAGTTAACTTAACGCACCCTTACATAAATCCTATAGAAAACCTGTAGGCCTTGCTAAAAAACGTATTAGCTAAAAGGCCTATTACTTCTTTAGGTATAGGAAAGAGTAAAAAAAGTATAGCAGCCTTTAAGGCTGCTATAAGGGAGGAATAGGATAAATTACCTTAAAAGGCAATTAATAATTGTTTTCTATCTTTACTAAGGCGTTATTTGGACGTTGAGGAAGCTAAAGGCTGGTACACTAAGTATTAGTAAGCTTTTTTCGTTATTTATTTGGAAAAAACCCTAAAAACAAGCTCTTTATTACTACTTAATAGTTTTTTTTTACAATCACCTTCAAACTTAAACACAAAAGAGTTCAACTAGTATTATTTAATATATATACTTTGTAGCGGTTTTAACACCTTCAAAAAATAGTTATTTTGTTATTTATTCTTGAGTTTTTTTATCTTTATATTCACTGCGGAAGTTGTGTGCAAAGGTGATTACTAAACAGCTCACTAAGTGGCCAAACCTAAAGAAGAAGATCTTGGCTTTCCAACTCACTAACCTTGTTAGGTATAGCCCTTCTGGTTGTAGAAACATAAAGCTTTGAAAATTATAACTTTTTTGACATTTTTTTTATCACCCCTTTGTAATTACTGTGCTTTAAACGCAGGTACTGTTAAGAACTAATACCTAATTCTACTAATTTAAGAGATGTTAAGCTAACTAAGCAAGGCTAAGTACTACATAAAGCTTAATATCATTACTGCCTTTAATTGATTGCAAATTGTTAAGGGCGACAAATAGCTAACAGCTTTCTGCATCTAATACAGGCTCTTTAAGTACCTTATTATGCCCTTTAGGCTAGCTAATGCCTCTAGCATGTTCTAACACTTTGTGAACAACGTGCTGCGCCTGTTCTTAGACGTATTCTATACTGCATACCTTAATAATATCCTTATTTATAGCAAGAACTTACACAAACACAAGAAACATGTTTAGTTAGTTTTTAGTATTTTTAAAGAAGCTAGACTCTAACTAAACGTAGACAAGTGCAAATTCTACTAGACTAAAGTTACTTACTTTAGCTACGTAGTTAAAGTAGATAGAATACAAATAGACTTAAAAAAAGTACAAGCTATTATAAACTAAGAATAATTAAGCAATGTTAAAGATATTAAAGCCTCCTTAGGGTTTGCAAACTTCTACTAATAGTTTCATTTTTAAGGTGTCAAAGGTGGTGGTTATTGTTGTAGTCAAAATAGGGTTTCCAAAAAAGTGAAAAGCAGCTACCCTCTACTAATCAATCGCAAAAGTCAAAAAAAAAGATTGTGTGTAATTAACGAGATTCGAACAGTAGGTAGATAAGTTCTAGGAGGAAAGCTCAGACCACCAAGCAATAATTAGAGTTAAAAAAAATTGCTAAGGTACTAAAAAACGACACTAATTAAAACGTGTCTAACGGCGATTGCTAGCCTATAGCTAGCAATAGGATTACAGTAGGATTGCAATAGGATTGCAACATAATGTAATAGAGGAGGGAAAGGACACGTACGTACTGCAGCGGGAGCCTGCAATACTTTATAAAGCTAAAGCCGCTGCTTCTTACCTACTGCTTCTCACCTTTTGAACAGCACCGCATATAAATAATTCGCATACAATACACTGCACTACAATATAGCGTATAATCTCTACAGCAAGCATCTCCTTATTCTAGGCTCTCTTCTAAAAAAAAGCAACCTTTGCTACAATTACTTAGCACCTAATTTAGTCTAACTTAAACTGCTTATGCAGACACCTAAATTTATTAAGTATCTTAAAACTTAACTACTTAGCTAGACTTCTAAGTTTATAAAAATATTAAACAAGTTCTTTATCTGTAATATCTCTATATACAAAAAGATTATTAAGCCCTAATTTAGCTAGTTGTAGAAGGAATACACAATCTCTAAGGTATTTGCTAATACTAGCGCAGTACTTAAGATCTATTGCTTTAGCATTCTCCTCTTCTTATTTATTATGCAAGGGCTAAGTATAGAGACTAGAACTTAGCTTAAATAGCTATTGTAAGACGTTAAATTAGTAATAAAGAAAAAAGAGGTAGGAAAAGAAGAGTAGGCTTTCTATCGTCGCGTCTATAGGTTAGCAAGCAAGGCGATAATAATATTACTACTTTACTTTATCTAGGAGCGCCTAGTAGTAAAGTAACAAGTATAGGCAAGATAAGGCGCGTTAAGTTAGAAGGCAATTCGCGTCTTTGTCTTGCTTTTCTTTGTTTTTGTCTAAACATGCGACACACTAATTGCGTGCCAGTAATGCTAAATAAAGGGGCATGAGCCCTAATACCTGTTGTTAGTAATAAATCTTTTTTTTTTTACCAAAAAGGTATCTACAAAATGTGTAGTCACATCAAATAGTTGTCTCAAAAGGCCGAAGCCACTACTAATAGTTTATAAATAGCTTTTATTTACTTAGCTGCTTCTCCTGTAGCTCTAATTAAAAAAGATATTAAGTTTTTCTTCAATAATAACTGCTAAAAAGCCTTTAGCGCCGTAAAGCGCGCCTTTACTACTGCGCTAATACTACAACACTTGAACCTAGAACTACTAATTACAATTAAAGCAGACGCCTTTAATTATGTTACTGCAGAAGTCCTATCCTAAAATAAACATAACAGTATCTTTTTTATCTTGTTGCCTACTACTTTAAGATAATAAACACTATTAAAAATAATAACAAAATCTATAACAAGGAACTACTTGCGATTATTTGCTGCTTTAAATAATTAAGACTTAAACTTAAAGGCGCTGCCTTTCAAATTATTATGCTTGGTAATTACAAAAACTTGTAGTACTTTGCAACTACTAAGCAGCTAAGCTACTGCTAAGCTAGATAGTCTAAAAACTTCTCCTAATTCTAGTTTACAATTACGTACTAACTTAGTAAGCACGGCAAGAAGCCTAATGCTTTAACTTTGTATTCTTAAAACTAGCTTGCTTAAAAAGAAACACAAAAGGTTTACAAGCAAATATTACTTTGTTTAAAACTTTTTTTTAACTTTTTTTGCAATTAGTTTTGTAAAGACTATTAAACTTATTTAGTACATTATTAAAGAAAAATACTAGCCTCTGCTTAATAAGTATTCTAAGAACCTATTTATACAAGAAACTCTACAACTACTATATAACAGTAAACAACAGTTTAAAACTATTACGTTAAGCAACTGCAAAGCATGCAAAAGTTGCCTTTACTACTATAATAAGCTTGTAATACTTAATAATAATAAGCTTAAGATTAAGATTCTGCGCGCAGTACACAACTGTCAGAAATAATAAGTTGTTAAAACTAATATGATAATAATAATATTGTTTATAATAATTATATTGTATTAATAATTGATCTTGTATTAATCTGTTGATCAATTGTGCGTATTCTAGGTGCCCGTTTTATCCGAGAG
This sequence comes from Alternaria sp. 'sect. Undifilum', assembly GCA_024321975.1. NCBI lineage: Eukaryota > Fungi > Ascomycota > Dothideomycetes > Pleosporales > Pleosporaceae > Alternaria > Alternaria sp. 'sect. Undifilum'. The sequence continues at coordinate 3,681,139 of JAJJZI010000006.1, forward strand.
GCTCTTGGCGGCGCTAGCGAGCTTCAGCGCTCCTTAGCGCCACCCTCTAATCACCCTTCTAGGATCTTTTGTTTAATCTCGCTGACCTCCTCATTACCTTGCTAGCCTTCTAATTAACTGCACGAATCTCTTAAATCTAAAACACCCTCTTAGCTTAACTGTACAGATTAAGCTAAAGACTTAACCTTTGTCTCTGCTGCGAGATAGTTAATTATAGATCTTAGGCGTCAAGATAGTTAGTTATTGATACTAGATAAGCTTCTTGTTATGGTCGCGTGCCTAGATCAATTAGTCCTATCTATTGTAAGAATCTTAGCTATTAATTAGCTAGTAATAGTTCAGTAAGTCTGTTAGCAAGTATCTTGCTTAACTCTACGTAAATTACCCTAATTAACTTGTTCTAAACTTCTTGCCTAAGCTAGTAGTTATAGATATTTACATTTTGTAGCTTTGTTGTTAACTAAATAATCTTTTTTAAAATTAATTAAATTGTTTGCAGATTATTGCATTGTATAGTAATTATTTAGTTATTTATCTTAACTTGTAGCTCTGTAAGCAGCATTTAAATAAATATAGCTTTCTTTACAACTTATAAAAGTGTAAGTAGTTTAGCTTTAGTTATTAAGGTTGTAACTGTATCTTGTTTGTTTGCTCTCTAAGCTACTAGTTTGCTAAATAGTTTAATTATGTATCCTTATAAGCTCTTGCAATTAATTGTATTATTAGCAAATAAATTATTACTTGCAGTAACTAAGTAATTATGTCTACTAAATTGTAGTGCAAGCGTCTAGGTACAGTTAAAGTATAAAAGTACGCAATTAGCTGTTAACTAACAATTAAGTTTAGAGTTTGTAAAAAATCTTGCTAAGCATAATACTACAAAGGCTGTGTTAGGTCTTGTGTTAACTGCTGCAAAAAAGAGTAATTTAATCTTTTGTTAGTAGAGGTTAATTTTGCTAGGAGTCGCGTAGCTATCTTAGGGCAGCAGCTTAGCTTGAATGATTAAGGTGTTACTCTTAATTAAGTAGTTGCTTACTAGTTAGGTAATCTTCTTAATGTATGCTAATTTAGAGATTTAGATCTTATGCTGTAATTAATTCCTAATTAACTCTATACCTAAACACTAATGCAGATTGTCTTCTTTAGTTATAGAGTACTTCTTTTTTATATTCTTAACAGCTGCTTGTATGTCTAATTTATAGTCCTTGCTGTACATTACAATAATATTATTAATGTAGAAGAACACAAAAATCTCTTAACAAATTATATAACATAGCTTATATAGAATAGCAGTAAATCTACAGCTTTAGAACAAAGTAGTAAAGTCTTAATAATAGAGCAGTAGCAATATCTAAAGACTGTAAAAAGCTTTTTTAAGCTTTAAGATTGTTCTCTTCTTTGTGTATCTACGCAGTATTTTAATATATACAACCTAATATATCTATGTGTGTATAAAGGCGTTAGTAACATTGTACTGCTCAAGCTTAAGGTTAAATTAAGCAGTAATTATAAGAGCTATTTAAAAGAATTAACCTACAAGCGTAGCGGCGTAAGTTTTTAAGCAGTAACGTCGCGCTATTAATTGCCTTATATAACTAGGAAAGCTTTGCACTTAATAACCTAATAATTCTTATTAATTTTGTAAGTATATACTTACATAGACTTAAGTATCTAGGTATTAATTAGTTATGCTTCTTGCACTAAGACTTCTAACTATAAATCTAATTGCTTGTAGCTTAAGGAGTAATCCTCTTTAGCTTTCTTAAACAATTAGTAGAATATGTAATTTTTCTTTAGTTAATTTAGACTTAGCGCTAGCAGAAGCTTGCTTAAAAGAGGTATTTAGTTATAACTTTAGCCTTTAAGTCATTGATTAACTGCTGTGCTATTAAGTTTCTTGTTGTTTAGTTGTTAAACTTCTTCTGCTCTTACACTTACTATAAACGCTAAAGCCTATAAGTCTGTCTAGCTTTTCTAAAAAGTTTTACTAATAGATATTAATTCTATATTAGCACTGCATAGATTAGGACACTTGCTGCAGCTAGTACTTAAAAAGTAATTAGACCTAGGGTTTAATAGCTGCGCAAGGGCGACGCTCTAACTCTTAATATTAAAAGAATTATCTACACGCCTAATTCTCTCTGCTGTTTTAAGATTAGTTAAGAGGGCTACTAGTAGAGGCGTTAGTAGTAGTAAGAGATAAGCTACTTAAACCTTTCTTTTATGCTAATTATATTAATTAGATGTTTTTTCTTGTATAAGTCGTTTATTAAAGGACTTATTCTTAAGAAAAGATTATGTCTCTTTTTGGTTATTTGTAATCCCTAGGGGAAGTTCTACAGCCCTAATTTATACTTTAATCTCTTTAAGGATGCTATGCATTAGGCTATTTATAATGTCCTTTTTATTTCTAGTAAAGATTAATTCTGCGTTAAATACTACATCGCGTGTAGTAATTCCCTTAGCTATTATTAGTACTTATACACAGTATATGTTTGTGGATTAATATCTAACTAAGTATTTAATTTATACTTTAGAATTAAGTTGCTATAGTTTGCGCTTGCCGTGCTTTATATTATTTATTATTACAAACGCCTTACACTTGTATACTTGTAAGTCGTCTTAGTAAGGTTTGCGTAGTAAGGTAATAATTCTGTTTTTGTATGCGTTATGCGTAAAGAACTCTTAATATAGTAATCTTTATTAATTTGCGTATTAAGGTGTTTGATTATAAAGATATACTGCTAATAAAGCGATCTTAGGCTACAGGAGCTATAGTAGATTAGCGTCTAGTTGCATTACTTGTACTTTATCTTTAATTACACTTCTTAAGCGTTCTGCTCTACTATTTTGTGCTTAAGTATTAAAGGCGGAAGGCTTAAATTGCATGCTGCAAGACTCTGCCTAACAAGCTACTTCTAGTTTAACTATAATAATCTTGTTGTTAGTTTTCATAACTTTTACTGTAATATTAAACTAGGTCTTTATAAAAATTATGAAAGACTTTGGTAACTTAATAACTGTCTACGCTGTTAAATTATCCTTGAAGTAGTAATTCTACATAAATCTAGTAGCTTAATCTGTAATTAGTATTTAGCTTCTTTTTTTGTTAAGCTGTTAATTTTATAATCATAAAAGTTAAGTAAGATACGTTCTCTTAAAGCCTTTTTAATCCTGCGCAGTGTACAGCAGATTAGCTTTTTAGCTTTTGCTCTTTTACAGGTGTTGCATTCTACTATAAGTACTCTAGTAATTTTTACTTCCTTAAATTACTATATAAGGTGCTTAAATGCACTTAGTCTTAAGTAACTTATTTTTTTATGCTATATAAACGCTTGTGCGCGTTGTCTTTAATTATATTTTTACTCAACTGCCCTAGAGGCTATTGTTGCGTAGTTGTTAATTAGGTTTGCTTTAGGCACCTACTGTCTATGTAACTTAGTAAAGTTAGCAATTAGATTATTAGTAAGCAATTTTTAAAAGACTGTTAGATTATGTTTAGTGTTCTACTACAAGCCTTATAAGCAGAGTATTTTAAACAAGACTAAGTTGCAGAGCAAATTAGGACAATATACTATGTCTTTAAAGTATAGTCAGCTTTAAGTCCTGCTACTAGCTACTGTTAAAGTAACTAATTTATATGCCTTAATTAATACTTATTTGTTACTTGCTTATAGGAAGTCTCTTTAGAGTGCTAATTATATTCTAGTAAATTAGCTTGTATAGTTAAATACATAACATGTTAATCTAGAGTTAAGAATTTATAATTGTTATTAAGGATATATAACCTAGTCGACTTTAAAAAAGGCCTAAATATATGTATAATTAATTTCTCTAATTTGCTAACTATGTATTTAATTGTTTTACTTAATTGTAAAAGTTGCTATGTGTAACTTCTTAATTGTTGGTCTTGAAAATTATAATTGCTACTTAGCGTTACAAATTGTTTCATATATAGCTAGGCTGTTATCAATATATAATTAGACTTAATTTATCTTGTTGTCTTAGAGTTGCTATAATGCTAGTGCGTTGTTAAAGTGCGCGTACTAGCAATCTTTAACTACGTGTTTTATATTATATGCTTCGCATTTGCTTGCAGTGTATTAAATATGAGTCAATTTAGTTATATTAGTAGGCTTTTAGTTTTAGCAGTGTTTACGCTTTTAGCTAGTGTTATTTAATTTGTTCTTGTTAAGTATTAGTAATCTAGCTCCTGCAGCTGCTCTAAAAGATGCCTTAGTTAACTTTACTCTAGACAGGTAGAAAAGCTGCATGTAATCCTAATATTGGCAGATTATATCTTTAACTATAATTAAAGGATTCTTTAATTCATTAGATGCAAAAAAATATTGTTTATTATTCTAAGTACTTAGCTGTTGCTTAAGTAAAGTCCTTTTTAATGAACATAATTAGTTAGTACTTAAGTATTCTAACTGCTTTGCCTTTAGTTGTTACGTAATTAACTTTAGTAAGCTATGTTTCTTATGCAGTAATTACCTTAGACGGCTTTATTACGGTTTTGTACTGCTCTTAGGCCTCCTTAATCTTGTCCTTGGCGTTAATGCCTACAGTAGTTATAAAGAATGTTATTTATTAATAGTATAATTATCTTGCTTTACAGCAGTTTGTGTATAAGTAATTATTAATTATTTACTGTATTTCTTACTTAATTTTATTAAACGCTGCTTACTCTTTTATGTCCTTCTAATCTTTTGTCTTGTATTAATCTAGCTCTAACTTGTAGATCTCTAGATCTTTTTGGTATAAGACTCTAGCGTTTGTTACTACATTAGTAGGTTAAGTAAGGATAAAGAGCAGTTTTAGTACGCTATTGCTGTAATTAGCTTAGTTTGTTGCAGCGTGCGCGTTAATTGCTTATTACAACACTTAATAGTTGCTTAGTTGCAGTATTTAAAGCACTAATAGCTTAGTAAAAGGTTTGAATATAAGGTTTAGATCTATCTTCTTTTACACGCGTAGTAAGTCTGCACGCGTCTTAATTTAGCAGATCTATTTAATTTAGTTTGTGTAATTAGTAAAGATTACAAAGAAGTCTTGTAGAAGTAGTGTAGACATCTTGTTAATAGCGTGCAGAGTTTTCTTGTGTTTGTTAATTCTTATTTAGTTAAGGCCGTAAGACTTTTAATTGTTAGAAATATCAAGTTGTTAAAACTAATAAGATAATAATAATATTGTTAGTAATAATTATATTGTATAAATAATTCATTGTGTATTGTTCTATTAATTAATTGAGCAAAATTTTAGGTGCCCGTTTTATCTGAGAGGCTCTTGGCGGCGCTAGCGAGCTTCAGCGCTCCTTAGCGCCACCCCCTAATCACCCTTCCAGGATCCTTTGTTCAATCTCGCTGACCTCCTAATCACCTTGCTAGCCTCCTGATCAACTGCGCGAATCTCTCAAATCTGAAAACAACTCTCTCTCTCTAGCAGCTATTTAGGCTAAGAGAAGACGCTTAAACTTATTCAACAAGAATACTATCAGCTCTAACTATTTAAGACTATTTAACAATATATTTTTTTTGCTTACCTGCTATTACTTAAAGGCTTTTTGTAAAAAGTACTACAGCTTGTTAAAACTGCTATTTATTCTTAAACAACATCAAGTAGACATTTTTATTGACTTTGTAGTTAACTTATATAAATCTAAAAAGTACAAGAACATTATAGTAATAGTAAACTACTTGTCTAAGTACTATTACTTGATTCTATGTAGTAGAATAGAGGCCTCTAACGTAGCCTGCATGTTCCTTTGCTACGTCTAGTGCAACTACAGCCTCCTTAACATAATTGTCTCTAACTAAAGTAGACAGTTTATCTCTGCCTTCTATAACAAATTGTGTAGCTAATTAAAGATTAACTTATACTTCTTAACAAGCTACTACTTTAAGACTAATAGGCAAACTAAGAATGTATATACTGCAATAGAGTAAGTCCTACGCGCGTATATAAACTACTAGCAGAATAATTAAGGTTAATAACTTTTAATTGCTTAATTTAAAGCTAATAACACTGTCTCTAAGTCTACTAAAATATCCATAATAATAGCCTGTTACAGCTAAACCCTTGCATAGGTTTTAAACTGCCTAGTAACAAGACACGTCCTACTTACTAAGCTCTCTAAGCTTAAGAAATAAACGTAACAATTAATAAAATACACAGCGTTACTAAGTTTATTTAAAAAGAAATTACTTAGGCTTAAGCCTTGCAGCAAGAGTATGCAAACTGCAAACGCCTACTTGCACTAGAATATAAAACTAGCAACAAGGTATAACTAGACGTGCACAATATTTAAACATAATAAGCATTAAAGAAGCTTGATTAGAAGAACTTGAAACTATACTAAGTAGCTAAGAAAGTCTCCTTGCACGCGTACTGTCTCAACTTACTTAAATTTATAAAGATACACCCTGTATTATATGTATCTCTCCTCCGCTCCGCTGCTAAGACGCAGGACTATATACCTAGTTAACACGCACTGCTGCCTAAACCTGTTCTTATAAACAGCAAAGAAGAATACTTTGTTAAAAGTATTAAAGGCCTTTGCTACAACAAGCGTATTAGACAACACAAATACTTTATTAAATAAACTAGCTACAAAGATATAAGCTAGGAGCCTGCCTTAGACTTAAAGAATAATGCAGCTATAACTGCCTTTTATAAAAGATTTCTTAATCTTATAAAACTGCCTAAATTGAAATTGCTGCAATTAACGCTTGCAGGAGCTTAAAAGTAAAAGAAAGGTACTGTTACAGTAACTACTATAGTTTCTCTAACACTTAAATACGCCTACAAACGCTAGGTGCTAATCAAGCACCTAGATTCCGTTAATTAGCTAGCTAACCGAGCGCTACGCGCACGGACTCTACCTGTATTTCCTTACTGCTATTGTATTTTGCTTCTGTTTCCATACGCAACGTCTTGTATTACACTAGATATTATACGTAGTTACAATTGACGCTTATCGTAAGCTGTTCAAATATACACTCGTAGCATCTCGTGACATAACTACACCAACTTGCCTACTAACCTTTTTACTTATACTAAGAAACTAAGCTCTTACAGTATATTACTATACTTACTAAACAACATATGCTACTTATATAAGTAATGATATACAACTTTATTTTATTTTTAGTTAGTAAAAAAGTTTGAAAAAGCTAAGTTACTTACCTTATTAACAAGAACTTTACTTATTTTATTTTATACTTATAAATAAAAATTAATTATAATTGCTGAAAAGCTAATTTAAAAGCTAAATATAGCCTTTTTTTTAAGCTACTACATAAAAAAAATACAATATAAAGCTTTTTTAAATTTTTAATATAAATCAAAAAAGCTTAATAATTAAAGTAATGGTGTCGTTTTTTGGTACCTTAGCAAATTTTTTCGACCCTGATTATCGCTCGGTGGTCTGAGCTTTCCTGCCTGTAAGAGTGCGTTGGATTGACTAAAGATGCAGGGAAAACAGTAATAAATTAAATAAAGAACTACAAAGGCTATCTAGCAAGCTCATCTACTCCTCTGTAAGGTCTGTGCTTAGTACTAAGAAAGAGACAAAAGTAGCTACGTAGCAGCTGCTAACGTGGCTTAAAAAAATAACGCAGAGCTAAGGGAAAAGTTTAGTAGGCTAGAAAAGCAGAAAGGCTGATATACTAAGCTTATAGATGCTCAGTGCGCACAGACACCTAGAATTTGTAAGATAGCAAAACAAGGCTTTTTGTTAAGTACTAAAGACATTAAGGCTTTATCTCTTTATAGTACTTTCTTCTTTAATAAAAGTCTTAGAGTTTTTCTAGTCCTGTAGTGCTTCTGTATCTTTTAAGTTTAAAACTAGTTCCTAAGTAGTTTCTAAGTATCCTACTTATTTAACTAGGTATTCTTTTTTTTTTCTGTGCTTCTTTCCTGTAATAGGCGCTCTACTAGGTATTCTTTTTTGCTGTCTACTTTAATTAGTAAAGGTTTGCTGTCGTCTTGTAGTTAGCTTAGTAAAGGATCTAAAGAAGCTAGCTAGAAGTTGTTAATATTAAATACTAGATGTATCTTTTTAGGAGTGTAAAGGGCTGAAGCCCTAACCTCTTTAGTACTTGACAAAAAGCCTCGTTTTGCTATCCTACAGATCCTGGGTGTCCGTGCGCACCCGGCATCTATAAGCCTAGCGTATCAGCCCTTCTGCTTTTCTAGCCTACTAAACTTTTCCCTTAGCTCTGCGTTATTTTTTTAAGCCACGTTAGCAGCTGCTACGTAGCTACTTTTGCCTCTTTCTTAGTACTAAGCACAGACCTTATAAAAGAGTAGATAAGCTTACTAGATAGCCTTTGTAGTTCTTTATTTAATTTATTACTATTTTTCTCTGCATTTTTAGTTAATCTAACGTACTCTTACATTTAAATTAGATCCTTTAATAGCGCTAACGCTGCTACGTTAAATTAGAAGCCCCCTAGAGCTATATCTACGCACGGAAGCCCCCTAGAGCTACATCTAGATAAGACTCTAATTAATTAGATTACTAATCTTAGTTAAAGCTGTTTTGAATCTACTAAGAATTAATGATAAAAGAAGTATAAAGAGTGCTAAGAGATACTTAGCTATAGAAGACTCAACTTAAAACGTTTTGTAATACAAACTATTAGGTAAGCCTACTATATTACTAGTAGCCCTAGAAACTAATCCTCGCTGTTAGACAATATAAGTACTATTTAGTTAGTATTTAAATACAACAATAGTAGAAGTAGAGATTACATCTAGAAGCTTTTCTATCTAGATAGCAAGACTGCACTAAGATAGTATTAGCAGGACTAAGATAGTGAACACACTAGAGGGTCTCTGTAGAGTGAACGAACTAGATAAGATAACAACTTTAATAATAATTTAAGAAGCCTTTCTTATCAAAGAGGCTATTAACTTAGCCTTAAAAGAAATAAAACTAGAACAAGAACAGCTACCTGCTTAGCTACTAACACTACTTGCTATATTAAAACTAACTTAGTAGCTAGCAACAACACTAAAGCGTTTTAAGTAACCTAATCTAGACGCTTTGGATTAAATAAGAAAGATATACTAGATCTTTAGGAAGTAGCTTACTACTAAGGTAAAAAACAACTAAGAAGACTTTAATACAGAAAGAAGACCGTATAATTACGCCTTTAGTAGGCTAAAAGGTTTAGTAGTAACTTTAAGGCTGCTCTACTTTAACTAGATAGAATTGTTAGACGCCTAGAACTTTAAATACTTATTAAACTTCTTTAATTAGATGTTTAGAGATCTATACAGCTCTAAGAGAGCTAGGAACAAACTCTAGTTACTATCTTAAGGCAAAAAGAGTATCTATAATTATATTCTAGAATTTTAGGATTAGTTGCTACTATTAAATAGCAACTTAGATAAGAACACAAAGATAATGCTTTTTTAAAAAAGCTTTACTTATAAGCTTTAGGATAAGCTTATAGGTATTACTTTCTTAGACTTAGATAATTTGTAGAATAAGTTTATTTAACTTATAAACTACTTGTACTAGATAGAGTAGTATTCTAAAGGCTAGGATAAGCCTAAAGAATAATACTCTAAGAACAGAGACTAGGAAAGTCCTAAGGAATACAGGCTAAGACGTGCTTCTCCTCCTCCTCCTCCTCCTCCTACAGGAGACTAGATAGAAGGAATAGAGTTTACTAGAAGATTAGCTAAGCTACATAGGTTTAGCGATCTAGAGCTAAATAGGTTAATAAGGGAAGGACATTGTTTTACTTATAAGTAGAAAGGACACTTAGCTATAGATTATATAGAAGAAAAGACGCTAAGAAAGAAGAAGAAAAAGAGGACTACTATATTAAAGTCTTTCAAAGTAAAGGCAAGAAAGCCTAGTAAAGAAAGATTAAGTAGTGTAAGGGTGCGTTGGGTTAACCAAAGATGCAGGGAAAACAGTAGTGAATTAAATAAGAACTACAAAGGCTATCTCGCAAGCTTATCTACTAAGAAAGAGGCAAGGGTAGCTACGTAGTAGCTGCTAACGTGGCTTAAGAAAATAGCGCAAAGCTAAGAGAAAAGTTTAGTAGGCTAGAAAAGTAGAAGGGCTGATACGCCTAGCTTACAGATACTAGGTGCGCACGGACACCTAGGATCTGTAAGATAGCAAAACGAGGCTTTTTGTTAAGTACTAAAGACGTTAGGGCTTTAGCCCTTTATAGTACCCCCCTCCTTAATAGGGGTCCTAGAGTTCTTCTAGTTCTATAGTGCTTCTGTATCTTCTAGGTTTAAAGCTAGTTCCTACGTTAGTTCTAGGTATCCTACCTATTTAACTAGGTATTCTTTTCTTCTTCCTATACTTCTTTCCTGTCATAGGCACTCTACTAGGTACTCTTCTTTGCCGTCTAATTTAATTAGTAAAGGTTTATTATTGTCTTATAGTTAGCTTAGTAAAAGATCTAAGTAAGCTAGTTAGAAGTTGTTAATATTAAATACTAGGAGTTTTAGCTTTACAGCGTTTAGTCTAATAATCTTAAGTACTATGTATTTTAGATTCTTCTAATTAAGTTTTTAGCTTAGTCTCTTTGTCTTGTAGTAGTCTCTAAGCTTTAAATAAACTTTATTACTTATATAAAGCTAAGGTAATTATTTTCTTCTCTTATTTACTAAGCGTTTTTATTCTTATTAAGATTCTGCTATTATAGCTTAAGCTAACTTAATATTTTACTAGAGTTTGTTGGCTAGTTTTTTTTATTTTCTACTAGTCCTCTTGTATTCTCCTTCCTTAAGCTTAATTTTAAGGTCTATACTTTACTACTGTTTAAAGAAGATCTACCTTGTATCTTTATTGCAGAAAGAAATGCGACATTCTAGTTAATTATGCTTATCTTATTATAATTGCGATCATAGCCATTCCTAAGTTACTTTTCTAATTTATTTAATCTTAATTGAAGAAAGCTTATAAGTAGGTTTATACTATAAAGTTTATTTATTCTGTAGAGCTGTTAGTTTTAATGTAATATTTAGAAGATAAATATTATATAATCTCTAGTAGCTTACAAAGTCTAGTCTAAAAGTAGCTTATAAACTATACACCTTAATTAGATGTAATATAGTCTAGTAACTAGTAGTAAGCTACTATAGAGTTAATAAACGCTTTAGCTACGCTTTCTATAGTAATATTCTTAAAACCTTTTCAAACTACGTCTTTACTTAACTTATTAGTAACTACTATTAAGTTTGTGCAACCTTCGCTCTCTAGTAATCCTATAATAAAGTTAATTAATATTTCTTTCTAAATACGCTCTAGAATTAGTAAAGGCTTTAATAATACTTATAAGCTATCTCTCTATAATTTTATTCTTCTACACACTAAGCAGTTTCTAATATATTACTTTACTATTTAGCTAATAGAGGGCTAAAAGTACTCTCTTACAACTGCTAAGTAGGTAAGGTTCCTTCTTAGGTGCCCTAGGGCTCTAAAATAGTAGATTTTATAGATAATTCTAGTGCGTAAAGGTTTATTGTTTAGTACCTATTGTAAGGGTGCGTTGGGTTGACCAAAGATGCAAGGTAAACAGTGAAGGTGAATGAATTAGATATAAAACTATAGAGAGACTACGTGGGTTTTTATATCCAATCCGGATAGTTAGGACTAACCAAGGTTAGGACTCACTAAGGTTATCGGGGGTCGCCGGGTCAGCTGACAGTTAGCGTAACTAGTGCGGCCGATAGTCAGCAGCTAGTGCTGAGGTGCTAATGCTGAGGTAAGAAAAGCCAACGAAGGCCACAGGCCGAGTACTAGAGGACATCAAGGCTTCAGCCCTTTACACCTATTATTAACTATAGTATAGTAGGTTTCTAGAATTATCTAATTAGCATTTAGAAATAGAAAGCTTAAAGTCTAGCTTTGTTAGAAATTAGTATTCTTCCTTGCTAACTACTTTCTAAGCTAGCTAGTATATATTATCCTCTACTTTAGCTTTGTTCTAAAGCTCTTCTAGATCTATCTATGCCTAAAGTACTATTACAGGATAGCTATTATAGCTAAAAGTTCTAAGAGTCTTCTCTTCTTCCTATTCCTCTAGTTTTAGAGTTATTATAGTAGATAGTTTAAAGATTTGTAAAAACTTTCTAGAAATTTTAAGAATCTAAACTGTTTACAGACATGTCTTATTATCTCTAGAATAAAGCATTAGCTTTAGAGTTATTGACTCTAGGCTTATAAGCAATCTCTATGTTAAGAAATTTACTAAAGAATTAGGCTTATCTTATCTGTCTTTTTCTAAGCTACCTAAGCTTTCTAAAATACTTCAAGTTTTTGTAGTCTATTATAACTAGGAACTTCTTTAAAGAATATAGCATAGCATCTTACTTAGATAAGCAGTAAATAACTATAAGGAATTCCTTGTTATATATCTTATAGTTACTTTAAGCGCTAGTTGTCTTTTTTAAGTAGTACACTACTAGTTATAATCTTCTTTAATTATTATATTGCAAAAGGACTCCTACTACAACGTAACTAGAAGAATTAATTTCTAAGATTATTTCTCTGTTAAGATCCTATTAAGCTAGTATTAGTTTAGTTATAAGTAGCTCTTTTAGCTTATTAAAAGCTTTTTATTTTACTTTTCCTTATTAAAAGGAGACGTTTCTAGTAAGCTTTGTAAGCAAGGTAACTATGTTAAAGTAGTTTTTAATAAAGCGTTAATAAAAGTTTGGATATCTAAGAAACCTATATACTCTTTTAATATTTATTAGTGCGTCCTATTCTTAAATAGCTTTTAGTTTCTAAGGGTCTATCTAAATTCCCTTTCTAGCTTTAATAATAAATCTTAGGTACTTAGTACTCTATACGTTAAATTTGCATTTCTTAATATCTAAAAGTAACTTAGCCTTACTTATTACTTCTAGAACCTTTTTTGTATTGTATTAGTATTCTTTAAGCATACTATTTGTGTAAATTAATATATTATTTAATCATGCTAAGCAGAAATTATTAATGTACTTACGTAGTGTCTAGTTAATATATTATTAAAAGGTGCTAGGAGTATATGCTATACTAAAAAGAGTAACTAGCTATTTATATAATCTAAATCTTGTTTTAAAAGTAGTCTTCTATTTATCTTCTATATTAATCCTAATTTTGTAGAAGGCTGCAGAGATATTAATCTTAGTAAATTATTTTCCTTTAGCAATATTATTAAGCGTCTCTTAAATTAATAGTAAAGGATAATAGTTCTTTTTTAGAATAGTGTTAAGAACTTAGGAATTAACATAGAACTATAATTCTCTTCTAAGTTTCTTAGTAAGTAGAACTAGAGAAGAAGCTGTAGAGCTGCTAGCTTTAATCTATTCTTTAACTAATAGAGATATAAGCTCTTTGTATAGAACTAAAAGCTCTAGTTTATTTATATTATATAGAGGGCCCTAAAGAGGTTCTTTTTCCTTTTTAATTTTATTTTATAATAACTTAATTTAGTAATTAACTTTAGGTCTATGTAAAAGAAGTAGTGTAGAAGTAGTTTATAACGTAAAAATTTAAGTTATGTGTTAGTACATCTTAAGAAGTAATAATAAAACATTTACTTTCTTTTTAGGAGCTAGGGCCTTCTTAATATTCTTAAGAGAAGCTTTAAAGGTCTAAATTAACTTATTCTTTCTTACTTGTTTAATATAGAAGTAATAAGCTATTATATTTATTTACTTTAACCTTTTGTTTTCTAAAATAAGGCAATTTTTAGTACTTAGTAGTTTAATCCTTTGTCTAGAAGTGTAGATATAAATTAACTTTTTAGAAGAGGTAATTATAACCTCTCTTCTATTCATCTAAGGCTATCTAAGTATTAAATTGTATCTAGAGTGTGTAAGAGCAATATAGCCCTAGATAGTATCTTTATACTCTTTAATATTAATCTCTAACTTAGCAATTTTATTAATAGTTCTAAGTTTTTTTATAAATCTTTCTAATCTATGCAGAGAAATAGAGATGCACTGTAAACTAGCGTTCTTAACAAGTTAAGGGCTAATAAGTGAGTATACAAGATTTCCTATATTTATTAGAGTTAAAGTAAATATGTAACAATTTACTAACATATTAATAGTAATTCTATTACTACTTATATCTTTTTTATAACTAGTCTATTTTTTTGTTAAGTCTTCTTAGCTTACGTGTAGCTCTTACTAGTAACTTTAAGCAAGAGCTATTCTTTTTCTAAATTAGAATTCTAGTCCTTTAGAGTGTCTTTACTACTTAAGCTTTCCTTGCTAGGCTTTCTTACCTTTGTTTTTAAGGACTTTAATATAATAGTCCTCTTCTTCTTCTCCTTCTTTAGCGTTATTTCTGTAGTATAATTTATAGCTAAATATCTTTTTTGCTTACAAGTAAAACAACGTCCTTCCTTCTTTAGTCTATTTAGTTCTAGATTACTAAGCCTGCGTAGCCTAGCTAATTGTCTAGTAAACTCTATCCCTTCTATCTAGTCTCCTGTAGGAGGAGGAGGAGAAGCAGGTCTTAGTTTGTATCCCTTAGAGTATTGTTCCTTAAGCTTATCTTAGCCTTTAGAGTATTACTCTATCCTATACAGGTAGTCTACAATTTTAATAGACTTGTTCTATAAGTTATCTAAGTCTAAAAAGGTAATACTTTTAAGCTTATCTTAAAGCTTATAAGTAAAGCTTTTTTAAAAGAGCATTATCTTTATATCCTAATCTAAGTTGCTTTTTAACAATAGCAACTGCTCCTAAAATTCTATAATATAATTATAGATACTCTTTTTACCTTAAGATATTAACTAGAGTTTATTCTTAGCTCTCTTAGAACTATATAGATCTCTAAACATCAAATTAAAGAAGTATAACAAGTGTTTAAAGTTCTAGGTGTCTAATAGTTCTATCTAGTTAAAGTAAGGCAGCGTTAAGGTTACTACTAAGCCTTTAAGCCTACTAAAGGCGTAATTACACGTCCTTCTTTTTATGTTAAAGTCCTCTTAGTTGTTTTTTACTTTAGCAGTAAGCTACTTCTTAAAGATTTAGTACATCTTTCTTATTCTGTTAAAATTGTCTAGATTAAGTTACTTAAAACGCTTAGGTTGTGCTAGCTACTAACCTAGTTTTAATACAGCAAGTAAGGTTAGTAGCTAAGTAGGTAGTTATTCTAATTCTAGTTCTTCTTTAGAAGCTAAATTAATAGCCTCCTAGATAAGAAAAGCTTCTTAGATTATTATTAAAGTTGCTATTTTATCTAGTTCGTTCGCTCCGCAGAGGCCTTCTAGAGTATTCTCTATTTTAGCCCTGCTAACACTATCTTAGTATAGTCTTGCTATCTAGACAGCAAAGCTTCTAGATATAATCTTTACTTTTGCTATTATTATGTAAAAGTACTAAATAAATAGCACCTATATTGTTTGATAGTAGAGATTAGTTTCTAGAGCTACTAGTAATATAGTAGGCTTATCTAATAGTTTGTATTGCAAAACGTTCTAGGTAAGGTCTTATATAGCTAGGTATCTCTTAGCACTCCTTGTACTTCTTCTACTACTAATCCTTAGTAGATTTAAAACAGCTTTAACTAAGATTAGTAATCTAATTAATTAGAGTCTTGTCTAGATGTAGCTCTAGGGGGCTTCTGTGCGTAGATATAGCTCTAGCTAGCTTCTTGTCTAGATATAGCTCTAGAAGGCTTCTAATTTGACGTAGCAGCGTTAGCGCTACAAAAAGATTTAATTTAAATATAAGGATGCGTTAGGTTAACTAAAGATGCAGGGAAAACAGTAGTAAATTAAATAAGGAACTACAAAGGCTATCTCGCAAGCTTAGCTACTAAGAAAGGGGCAAGGGTAGCTACGTAGTAGCTGCTGACGTGGCTTAAGAAAATTGCGCAAAGCTAAGAGAAAAGTTTAGTAGGCTAGAAAAGCAGAAGGGCTAATACACCTGGCTTACAGATACTAGATGCGCACGGACACCCGGGATCTGTAGGATAGCAAAACAAGGCTTTTTGTCGAGTACTAAAGACGTCAGGGCTTCAGCCCTTTACAAGTAGCAAAGATACTTTAGAATATCTAAATTCTAATTTTTAAAAAAATAGCTCTTACTTAAAGTTACTAGCAAGAGCTACACGTAAGCTAAGAAGACTTAATAAAAGAATAAGCTAGTTTTAAAAAGGATATAAGTAGTAATGAAATTACTAATAAAATGTTAGTAAATTGTTACATCTTTACTTTAACTCTTATTAATACAGAAAACTTTATATACTCTCTTATTAGCTCTTAACTTGTTAGAAACACTAGTTTATAGTACATCTCTATTTCTCTGCATAGATTAGAAGGAGTTATAGAAAAACCTAGAACTATTAACAAGGTTGCTAGGTAAGAGATTAATATTAAAGGATATAAAGATACTATCTAGGGCTATGTTACTCCTATACACCCTAGATATAATATAATACTTAGACAGCCCTAGATAAATTGAAGAGAGGTTACTATTGCTCTTTCTTACAAGTTAATCTACATCTACTCTTCTAGACAAAGAATTAAACTACTAAGCACTAAAGACTACTCTGTTTTAAAAAATAAAAAGTTAAAGCAAATAAAAGTAGTAGCCTATTACTTTCATATTAGATAAGTAAAAAGAATAAGTTAATTTAGACCTTTATAGCTTCTCTTAAGAATATTAAGAAGGCCCTAGCTCTTAAAAAGAAAGTAAATGTTTTATTATTACTTCTTAATGTTGCGGATTCGCTATTCTAGGCTCATAACCTGTAGCGATTTACTCTCCAGGTATAGTTGCTTGTTCTACTATCAACTCAGAGATAGAGGTCTCTGCCTTCTACTTGTTTGTAGTAGACTCAGAGGCAGCTTAATCCAGGCTTATAACCTGTTGGAGATTAAGAAGGAGGTGCGCAGGGAGAAGGATAAGGATAAGAGAATAAAATAATAGAGACTAGGGGAAGACAGTATTGTAGAGGATAGCAATTGTATTGTCTTATCTCTCTGTCTTAATTGTCTTATCTCCTAACTATCTGCTAAACTACAGTCTATATATACCTGTAACTTGCATTCTAGAAAGATCTGTATTACGCCATAGCTTGCGTAGTAGATTGCGTAATCTATAGTAGATGGCGTAATCCTGAACGTCATTGATCATAACAATCAATTGATAACAATGATAAGTAATACTAGTAGCGTAATAGCTTCTAGTAATCAATCGATTGTAGATTTCAGGTGTGATTTTGAGCACCTGAATTCTGTGGAGAAACAGCTGAGTAGCTTAATCTCCAACACTCAAGACGTACTAACACATAGCTTAAATTTTTAAGTTTTAAACTACTTTTACACTACTTTTCTTACATAGACCTATAGTTAATTACTAAATTCAGTTACAAAAAGATAAAAATAAAAATAAAAAAGAACCTCTTTAAGGCCTTCTATATAATATAAGTAAACTAGAGCTTTTAGTTCTACACAAAGAGCTTATATCTTTATTAGTTAAAGAATAGATTAAAGCTAGCAGCTTTATAGCTTCTTCTCTAGTTCTATTTACTAAGAAACTTAGAAGAGAATTATAGTTCTGCATTAATTACTAAGTTCTTAACGCTATTATAAAAAAGAACTATTATCCTTTACTATTAATTTAAAAGACGCTTAATAATATTACTAAAGCAAAATAATGTACTAAGATTAATATCTCTGTAGCCTTCTATAAAATTAAAATTAATATAGAAGATAAATAGAAGACTTCTTTTAAAATAAGATTTAGATTATTTAAATAGCTAGTTACTCCTTTTAGTATAGTAAATAATCTTAGCACCTTTTAATAATATATTAACTAGACACTACGTAAGTATAGTAATAATTTCTACTTAGCCTACTTAGATAATATGTTAATTTATACAAATAGCACGTTTCAAAAATACTAATATAATATAAAT
Organism: Alternaria sp. 'sect. Undifilum'; assembly: GCA_024321975.1. Lineage (NCBI taxonomy): Eukaryota > Fungi > Ascomycota > Dothideomycetes > Pleosporales > Pleosporaceae > Alternaria > Alternaria sp. 'sect. Undifilum'. The sequence continues at coordinate 3,699,044 of JAJJZI010000006.1, forward strand.
AAGGTTCTAAAAGTAATAGGTAAGGCTAAGTTACCTCTAGATATTAAGAAATGCATATTTAACGTACAGAGTACTAAGTACCTAAGATTTATTATTAAAGCTAAAAAATAACTTTAGATAGACTTTAAGAAAGTAAAAGCTATCTAAGAATAGAACGTACTAATAAATTTTAAAAGAGTATATAGTTTTCTTAGATTTATGAACTTTTATTAATACTTTATTAAAAACTACTTTAATATAGTTACCCTGCTTACCCAGCTTACTAGAAACTTCTCTTTTTAAAAAAAAATAGAATAAAAAGCTTTTAATAAGCTAAAGGAGCTATTTATTACTAAACTAATACTAGCTCAATAGGATCTACACAAGAAGATAATCTTAGAGACTAATTATTCTAGCTATATGATAGTAAAAGTCCTTTAACAATACAATAATTAAGAAAGATTATAACTAACGTGGTTCACAAGCGAGCGCGCCACCCAAGCGAGCGCGCTACTTCTCCCTAGCGCGTCGACGTCGCAATAATAAAGCGAAATATCTTAACAACAGATAACTCAACAAACTAATACTAAAGCTAATATACAACTTGCTCTTTTTAATATTAAATTCTAACGTGTTTAAAGCTAAAGACGTGCTATAGTAATCTACAACATCCCACGAAGAACGCTCTAGCATAGAGTTACTAGCGTATATATTTAACGCGACTGTAAACCAAATTTAAAGCGCCTAAACAAGCTAGAAAAAGAGGCTGTAGTTAAGTATATTCTTAAAGAGTCTGCGCAAGGATTTGCGCCCATAAAGGCTAATATTTAAGTAATAGCTAATAAACTCTTATAGGAGCAGGAGAGTAACCCTGTTAATAAGAACTAGGTTAACAACTTTGTTAAGCAAATTCTAGAGCTCTATACGCGCTAGAGCTATCTCTATAATTACTAGCAAGCTGCCTGCGAGGATCTAGCGATTATCTAGCGCTAGTTTAATCTAGTTAAGGGGATAAAGGAGAAGTAGGGTATTGTAGATAATAATATTTACAACTTTAATAAGACAGGCTTTATAATAGGCAAGATTTTATTACAGTTAGTTGTTACATTATTAGAAAGCTTTAGCAAAGTTAAGTAGGTTTAGCTAGGTAATTATAAGTAGGTCACTGTAATCTAAGGTGTAAACATATTAAGTTACTAGCTACCCCTCTTTGTTATCTTTGCAGGCAAGGTGCTAATTAACATCTAGTTTAAGAATCTACTTACTAACTAAGTTCTTAAAGTTAGTCCTAATAGCTAGACTAATAATTAGCTTATTCTTGCGTAGTTAGAGCACTTTAATACCTATACAAAGAGCTGCACTGTAAGTAAGTATTAACTACTTAATATTAACAGCTATAAGAGCTACTATTTAGTTAATTTTTAAAATCTTTATAAGAAGAAGAATATTATTCTTCTTTATATGCCTGCGTACTTATCTTACCTACTACAGCCTCTTAATATAGGCTACTTCGCGCTGTTAAAGCGCAAGTATAGCAACGTTGTTTTAGGCTTAGTATATAACTACACCTACTACATTAGCAAAGAAGCGTTTCTACTAGCCTTTAAGACTGCTTTTAAGCAGTCTATTATAAAGAAGAATATCCTAGCTAGCTTTAGGAGCGCTAGTCTAGTCTTATTTAACTTACAGGCTGTGCTATTAAAGCTTAATATAGTAGTGCAGACACTAAAACAATTACTACAATAAGTAGCTACCTAGGACGCGTAGACACTACACAACGTGTACAAAGTTAAGGCTTAAATTAGTCTTATTTAAGAGAGCGTAAGAAAGCGCTGTAAGTCTTCTACTAATTTACTTACTAATTAAATTACGCAGTTAAGTAAGGGGGCTTAGTAAATAGCACATTAGATAACGCTTATAATAAAGGAAATAACTACCTTTTAAGAGGCTCTAAATAAGTTAAATAAGCGTAAGAGCTGCAAGCGGCGATACATACAGACAGAAGAGACTCTTACTATAAGCAAGATATAAGAAGTATTAGCTAAACAGGTAGGTAGCAGTTGTAGTAATAGTAAGAGCACGTTAAAGAAGGTGCAAGGAGAAAGGCAGTGCAGGCGTTGTAAACAGACTAGACATAACGCCTGTACCTGTGCGGTTAAAATTAATAGTGCTAGTAATAGTAATAGATCTGAGGAGTAAATTAGCTTATTACAATTTTTAATATACTGTGCTGAATAGCTATAATGATGTTACGACGTCGACGCGCTAGAGAAAAGTAGCGCGCTCGCTTGGGTGGCGCGCTCGCTTGTGAACCACGTTAGTAGTGTATTACTTAAAAAAGATAACTAGCGCTTAAAGCGACTATAAGATATATAATAAGAAATTACTTATAGTTATTTACTGCTTATCTAAGTAGAATACTATGCTACATTCTTTAAGGAAGTTCCTAGTTATAACAAACTATAAAAACCTAGAGTATTTTAGAAAGCCTAGGCAGCTTAGTAAAAGATAGATAAGATAAGCCTAATTTCTTAGTAAATTTCTTAACATAGAAATTACCTACAGGCCTAGATTTAATAACTCTAAGGCTAATGCTTTATCCTAAAGACAACAAGATATACTTATAAATAGTTTAGATTCTTAAATTTCTAGAAGGTTCTTATAAGTTTTTAAACTATCTACTATAATAACCCTAAAAATAGAGAAATAGGAAGAAGAGGAGACCCTTAGAACCTTTAGCTATAATAGCTATCCTGCAATAGTACTTTAGGAATAGATAGATCTAGAAGAGCTTTAAAACAAAGCTAAAGAAGAGGAAAATATATACTAGCTAGCCTGAAAAGTAGTTAGTAAGGAAGAACGCTAATTTCTAACAAAGCTAGACCTTAAGCTTTCTATTTTTAAATGCTAATTAGATAATTCTAGAAACCTACTATACTATAGTTAAAAATAAGTACTAAACAATAAACCTTTACGCACTGGAATTATATATAAAATCTACTATTCTAGAGCTTTAAAGTATCTAAAAAGGAACTTTACTTACTTAGTAGTTGCAAGAGAGTACTTTTAGCCCTCTATTAGCTAGATAGTAAAGTAATATATTAGAAACTACTTAGTATGTAGAAGAACAAAACTATAAAAGGGATAGCCTATAATGATTATTAAAGCCTTTACTAATTCTAGAGCGTATTTTAAAGAAAATATTAATTTGTTGCAGATTAAGCTACTCAGCTGTTTCTCTACAGAATCCAGGTGCTCAAATCATACCTGGAATCTACAATCAACCTACAATCAATTGATTACTAGGAGCTATTACGCTACTAGTATTTCTTATCATTGTTATCAATTGATTGTTGTGATCAATGACGTTCAGGATTACGCAATCTACTACGCAAGCTATTGCGTAATACAGATCTTTCTAGAATGCAAGTTATAGGTATATATAGACTGTAGTTTAGTAGATAGTTAAGACAGATAGTAAGAAGACAAGACAGAAAAGACAGCAAGACAATCAAGACAAAGAGATAAGACAATACCATTGTTATCTTCTACAATACTGTCTTCCCCTAGTCTCTATTATTTTATTCTCTTATCCTTATCCTTTACCCTGCGCACCTCCTCCTCAATCTCCAACAGGTTATAAGCCTAGATTAGGCTGCCTCTGAGTCTACTACAAACAAGTAGAAGGCAGAGACCTCTACCTCTGAGTTGATAGTAGAACAAGCAACTATACCTGGAGATTAAATCCGCAACATAATTAACTTTATTATAAGATTACTAGAGAGCGAAGGTTGTATAAACCTAATAGTAGTTACTAATAAGTTAAGTAAAGACGTAGTTTTAATAAGTCTTAAGGACATTACTATAAAAAGCGTAGCTAAAGCGTTTATTAACTTTGTAGTAGCCTATCACTAGTTACTAAACTATATTACATCTAATTAAGGTGTATAATTTATAAGCTACTTTTAGACTAGACTTTGCAAGCTACTAAAGATTAAATAATATTTATCTTCTAAATATTACTTTAAAACCAACAGCTCTACCAAATAAATAAACTCTACAGTACAGGCCTACTAATAAGCTTTCTATAATTAAAATTAAACAAATTAGAAAAGCAACTTAGGGATAGCTAAGATTGCGATTATAGCAAGATAAGCATAATTAACTAGAAAATTGCCTTTTTTTCTACAGCATAGATACGAGGTAAATCCTCTTTAAATAGTAGTAAAGCATAGACCTTAAAATTAAGCTTAAGGAAGGAGAATACAGGAGGACTACTAGAAAGTAGAAAAGATGGCTAATAAACTCTAGCAAAGTATTAAGTTAGCTTAAGCTATAATAGTAGAATCTTAATAAGAACAAGAACACTAAGTAAATAAAAAAAGAAAATAATTACTTTAGCTTTAAAAAGGTAATAAAGTTTAGTTAAAGCTTAGAGACAATTATAAGATAAAGAGACTAAGCTAAAAACTTAATTAGAAGAATCTAAAGTACACAGTACTTAAGATTATTAGATTAAACGCTATAAAGCTAAATACTCTTAAAAGGATATATCTAGTATTTAATATTAACAACTTCTAACTAGCTCGCTTAGATCTTTTACTAAGCTAATTATAAGATAACAATAAACTTTTACTAATCAAAGTAGATAGCAAAGAAGAGTACCTAGTAGAGTACCTATTACAGAAAAAAAGTATAAGAAGAAGAAAAGAATACTTGGTTAAATAGGTAAGATACCTAGAACTAACGTAGGAACTAGCTTTAAACCTAGAAAATATAGAAGCACTATAAGACTAGAAGAACTCTAGGACTCTTATTAAAGAGGAGGGTACTGTAAAGGGCTAAAGCCCTAACGTCTTTAGTACTTAACAAAAAGCCTTATTTTGCTATCTTACAGATCTTAGGTGTCTATGTACACCTAGCATCTGTAAGCCTAGCGTATTAGCCCTTCTGCTTTTCTAGCCTACTAAACTTTTCTCTTAGCTCTGCGCTATTTTCCTAAGCTATATTAGCAGCTGCTACGTAGCTACTTTTGCCTCTTTCTTAGTATTAAGCACAGACCTCACAGAGGAGTAGATAAGCTTGCTAGATAGTCTTTGTAGTTCTTTATTTAATTTATTACTGTTTTTCCCTACATCTTTGGTTAATCCAACGCACTCTTACAAGGAGTATTTAGCTTTACAGCATTTAGTCTAACAATTTCAAGTACTGTATACTTCAAATTCTTCTAATTAAGTTTTTAGCTAGGTCTCTTTGTCTCATAGTAGTCTCTTAGTTTTAACTAAACTTTATTACTTATTTAAAGCTAAAGTAATTGTATTCTTTTTTTATTTGCGTAATGTTCTTGTTCTTATTAAATTTCTGCTATTATAGCTTAAGCTAACTTAATACTTTACTAGAGTTTATTAGCTAAACTTTCTGCTTTTTAGTAGTCTTCCTGTATTCTCCTTTTTTAAGCTTAATTTTAAGGTCTATGCTTTACTACTATTTAAAGAGGATCTACCTTGTATCTATGTTACAGAAAAAAAAGGCAATATTCTAGTAAATTATGCTTGTCTTGCTATAATTGCAATTTTAGCTATTTCTTGGTTACTTTTCTAGTTTATTTATTTCTAATTGCAGAAAGCTTGTAGGTAGGCCTGTACTGTAGAGTTCATTTATTCTGTAAAGCTGTTAGTTTTAAGGTAATATCTAGAAGATAAACGTTGTTTAATTTCTAGTAGCTTACAAAGCCTAGTCTAAAAGTAGCTTACAAACTATACACCTTAATTAGAAGTCATATAGTCTAGTAACTAGTAGTAAGCTACTACAGAGTTAAAAAACACTTTAGCAACGTTTTCTGTAGTAATGTTTTTAAGGCCTATTAAAACTATATCTTTGCTTAGCCTATTAGTAACTACTATTAAGTTTATGCAATTTTTACTTTCTAGTAATCTTATAACAAAGTTAAACAATATTTCCTTCTAAATACGCTCTAGAATTAGTAAAGGCTTTAAAAATTCTTGTAAGCTATCTTTTTATAGTTTTATTTTTTTACACACTAAGCAGTTTCTAATATATTACCTGACTGTTTAGCTAATAAAGGGCTAAAGGTACTCTCTTGCAACTACTTAGTAGGTAAAGTTCCTTTCTAGATACTCTAAAGCTCTAGAATAGTAGATTTTATAGATAATTCTAGTGCATAAAAGTTTGTTGTTTAGTACTTATTTCTAACTACAGTATAGCAAATTTCTAAAATTATCTAATTAGCATTTCAAAATAGAAAGCTTAAGGTCTAGCTTTATTAGAAATTAGCATTCTTTCTTGCTGACTACTTTCTAGGCTAGCTAGTACGTGTTATCCTCTTTTTTAGCTTTGTTTTAAAGCTTCTCTAGATCTATCTGTTTTTAAAGTACTATTGCAGGATAGCTATTACAGCTAAAAGTTCTAAAAATCTTCTTTTTTTCCTATTTTTCTGTTTTTATGGTTTTTGTAGTAAATAGTTTAAAGACTTATAAGTACTTCCTAGTAATTTAAGTATCTAAACTATTTACAGGTATATCTTGTTGTCTTTGTAATAAAGTGTCAGCTCTAGAGTTATTGACTCTAGGCCTTTAGGCAATCTCCATGTTAGGAAATTTGCTAAGGAATTAGGCCTATTTTATCTATCTCTTACTAAGCTATTTAAGCTTTTTAAAATACTCTTAGTTTTTGTAGTCTATTATAACAAAAAAACTTCTTTAAAGAGCGTAGCATAGCGTTTTATTTAGATAAGCAGCAGATAACTATAAGTAATTTCTTATTATGTATTTTGCAATTGCTTTAGGCACTAGTTATCTTCTTTAAGTAGTATACTACTAGTTGTAATCTTCCTTAATTGTTATATTATAAGAGGACTCCTACTACTACGTAGCTAGAAGAATTAGTCTTTAGGATTGTTTTCTTGTTAGGGTCCTATTAAGCTAGTATTAGTTTAGTAATAAATAGCTTTTTCAGCTTATTAAAAGCCTCTTATTCTGTTTTTTCTCTATTAAAAGGAGACGTTTCTAGTAAGCCTTGTGAGCAGGGCAACTATATTAGAGTAGTTCTTAATAAAGTGTTAATAAAATTTTGTAAATCTAAGAAAACTGCGTACTCCTTTAACAATTATTAGTGTATCTTATTTTTAAATAGCTTTTACTTTCTTAAGGTCTATCTCAAGTCCTTTGCTAGCTTTAATAATAAATTTAGAGTATGTAGTGCTTTGCACATTAAACTCGCATTTCTTAATGTTAAGAGATAACTTAGCCTTACTTATAGCTTTTAGAACCTTGTTTATATTGCGTTAGTATTCTTTAAGCATGCTATTAGTATAAATTCATACATTATCTAAGTAAGCTAAGCAGAAGTTATTCAAGTATTTTGCAGAGTATCTAGTTAATATATTACTAAAAGGTGCTAGAAGCGTTTACTATACTAAAAAAAGTAACTAGCTATTTGTATAATCTAAATCTTGTTTTAAAAGTAGTCTTTTGTTTATTTCTTATGTTAATTTTAATTTTGTAGAAGGCTGCAGAGACATTAATCTTAGTAACCTATTTTACTTTAGTAATATTGTTAAGCGTCTTTTAAATTAATAGCAAAGAATAACAGTTCTTTTTTATAATGGCATTAAGAGCTTAATAATTAACGCAGAACTGTAATTCTTTTCTTAGTTTTATAGTAAATAGAACTAAGAAAGAGGCTATAGAGCTGCTAGCTCTAATTTATTTTTTATTTAATAGAGATATAAGCTCCTTGCGTAGAACTAGAAGCTCTAGTCTACTTATACTAAAATAAGGACCCTAAGGAGGTTCTTTTATCTTTTTCTTTTTATCTTTTTGTAACTTAATTTAGTAATTAACCTTAAGTCTATGTAAAGGGGGTAGTGTAGAAGCAGTTTGTAGCTTAAAAATCTAAGCTATGTGTTAGTACACCTTAGGAAGTAATAACAAAACATTTACTTTCTTTTTAAGAGCTAAGGTCTTTTAAATATATTTAAAAGAAGCTGTAAAGGTCTAAATTAACTTATTCTTTTTTACATGTCTAACATAAAAGTAATAGGCTATTACGTTTATTTGCTTTAACTTTTTACTTCTTAAAATAGAGCAGTTTTTAGTGCTTAGTAGTTTGATTTTTTGTGCAAAACGGTAAATGTAAATTAATTTTTTAGAAAAAGCAATAGTAACCTCTCTTCTATTTATGTAGAGCTGGCTAAGTATTAAATTGTATCTAGGATATGTAGAAGCAACATAGCCCTAAATAGTATCTTTATATTCTTTGATATTAATCTCTAACTTAGCAACTTTGTAAATAGTTTTAAGTTTGTCTGTAACTCTTTTTAATCTGCGTAGAGAAATAGAGATACACTGTAAATGTGAAGATCGTCTGAAGATGATCTAGGTTGGTTCTCGGGGAATGAACGAGTACTAAGGACACGGGGTGTACTAGCACGATTAGAAGATTGATGTAATAGTACGAGGTGTGTTAGCACAATTAGAAAATTAATGTAATAATATAAGGGTTAAGAAATAAGTCTTAATCCTTAAATTAATTACTAAGGTAAAACTCTAAGTTGAACACAATAAGCTATAAGGGCATATTGCCTAATACTATATATATAAGGAGTTCTAGAGATCCTACAGTGTACTATAGTCTTAGCAATCCTAAAGTTTATCTAGGACTTCCTAGAATTCTAGGATGTCTACAGTCTTAAGGATTCTAAAGCCTAGCTAGGACCTTCTAGGATTCTAGGACTCTAGGACTAGTTACGTAATCCTTTTATCACCTAATTCCTAGGTCTGTGCTATTAGTTGTTAGTACTTAAGGTAGTAGTGCCCTACTCTAGGCCTTAGGTCGTAACACTATATCCCCTCTCTAAGCTTAATATCCTTATAAGCTGTCTACTATTATCTTATTCCGCTAAGTTCTATTATTGTTAAGCTAATTATATAGAAGCTGTAAGTATTTTTGTAATAGTTGCTTATACTTACTACGCAAAGTAATAGTTACCTTGTAAGCTATCCTCTCTGCATAAGAAGTATAGAAATTATATTTATTTTAGCGTTTAGTCTTATAAGCCAAAGGCAGTTCTGTTACCTAACTATTCCCGCATTAATAGAGAGATAAGTTGTCTAAAAAAATAAAGGATAAAGAAGAAACGCGTCTACGTGTAAAAGAAAATATTACTAAAGCAGCTTTATTGCGTACGCGTCTAGCACGTAAGAAGCTAGCAAGGCTTTAAAAATAAAAGAAACTTCTACGTTAGAAGGAGCAGGAGTTATTTAATAAAGGAATAAGTTCTATTAAGGAGTTAGAGGCTCTTAAGGCTTATAAAGAACTAAATTCTATAGTTCTTTTAGCAAAACCTAAGGCTGCATTAGGTGCTGCTGTTGTAAATTAGTCTCTGTTCTAGGGTGTTAATAATACTTTGTCTAAGGCTAGCAGTAGTATATAAGATACGTTGTCTATTTTATTCTTACTACTTAATTATTGCAACACAGTAGTCTGTTTATAAAAATTAAGTAGGTTATTTTTACTTCTAGGTGTGTGTGCTAACATCCTTAGTTTAATTCCTAGTACAGTTGTTGTATTTTTGCAATATTTATTAGCAGTTAGTTAGGTTTATGTTAGGTTCCTATGTATTGTTGCTATTTAGGTAGTCTAACTATTTAACTAGGTATTCCTTGCTATTATTATTGTTTTAGTATGCGAGGATTCTTTTAACTTTAAAGACATTGTCTTTCTTTATTTTGTAGTAGAATGTTTTCTGTACTAGCGTTCCTAGGTCTACTAGTTCTAACATGTTAACATAGAATCTTAAGTAGATCTTTACATCTACTAGGAGGTGAAGTGTATATATTACTAGTCCCTTTTAGTTAAGAATTAAAAACAGTCTAACTTTAACGTTGTTAAGTCCTTTACTAGGTTGTTTAGTGCGAAGATTCTTTATAAGCAAGTATACTTTATCCCCCTTCTTTAGCTAAGGTGCCGTTTTTTGTTTCTAGTTAATATATAAAAGGCTTTAGCATTAGGCCTTCTTAAGTGTCTTCTTAAGTAACTTATATACTAATTTTAGCTTATTAGCTGTTGTAATAGCTGCTTCTATCTTTAAGCTTAGAAGTGTATATATAAAAAGATTTAGGTGTCTTTTATAATTTACATAGAATAGAGTCTGTCCTATAGACTCTAAAAGCTTATTATTGTATAATATCTATGCTATAAATAGTAGTAATACCTAATTATTCTGTTATTAATTAACATATATCCTTAAGTATACTTTTATAATATAATTTATTTGCTTTGTTTGTCTGTCTGTCTGCAGATAGTACGCTGTTAATAGCTTTCTCTTAGTTCTAATTGCGGCAAGTAATGTTGTCTAAAAATTTAAAGTAAAGAGCTTGTCTCTATTACTAATAATTAACTTTAGTATGCTGTAATATCTAATAATTTGGTTGTTAATAATGTGCGTAAGCTGTACTGCTATAAAATCTTTCCTAAAGGTAATATACTCTGCTTATTTTATAAATTAATTAACTATTATAAGAATTGCGTTGTAAGATACTTTTGTAATAAGGTCTTTTAAGACTAGTAGGCCTATAACAAATTTTATAGAGATGTCTAACTATAATACATTAGGTAGTTCTATTGCTTGCATTTCTCTGTAAGGTGCGTATATACTGTATTTATTCTTCTAATAGTCTGTGCACTTAGTAATAAAGGTAGTAACCTTGTCCTTTATTCCTAGAAACTTATAATTTCTCTTAATAAGTTCTATAGTTCTTGTAATACCTAGGTAACTATGTACTAGGTTGTTGTAGTATTATCTAATAATTACTTCTTGCAATTCTTCTAGTACATTATGCGTAATATATATTAGTAGATTAAGCGTTTATGCTAGTCTTAATAATCTATTATTATTAACCTGTAGTATTACAGAATTAGTTATCTCTTTTGTTCCTGCGATGTCGTGTCTGCGGCTAAAAGCATCTTCTCTTCTATTATCTTTATTAGTATATACACAATCTTAAACTTATATTGTCCTAGTTCTTTTAACTATTAAACCTAGCGTTAGTTAAGTCTTTTAGTAGTTGTAAAGTTAACTAAGTTCTTATAATTTATAAATATTATAAGTTCTAAGTAGCTTTTAGTGTATACTCTCTAATGTCTTAGATAATTAATAATAGCTAACAGCTCCTTGTTATAATTATTATATTATTCTTCTAGTCCTAAAAACTTATAAGAATAATAAGTAATTAGGTGCTATTTGCCTTTGTGTAGTTAGCTAGCGTATCCTCTAAGTGTAAAGTCTAATGCGTTTATTTTAAATTGTAGTAGCTGTCCTGCTTAGAATATACAGAAGTATAGTAGTTCTATACTTACATTCTTAAGCGTTTAGAAGGCGTTCTCTGCTTTTCTACTCTACTTAAAGGGTATTTCCTTCCTTATAAGTTTTGTTAATAAAATAGCAATTTTAGAGTAATCTTTAATAAACTATTAATTAAAGTTTAGAAATTCTAAGAAAGATTATATTTCTTTAACTATTATTTGTTGTAGCTATTTTTTAATTACTTATATCTTTTCTTTACTTATCTATACTCCTTGTGCCTCTATAATATATCCTAGAAAGGTAACTTTGTTTTTGTAAAACTTGTATTTCTTAAGTTTTAGTTATAGGTTAAACTAGTCTAAGCACCTTAGTACTGTGTAGATATATTTAACGTAATCTCTTAGGTTCTTAGAGTAGATAAGGATGTTATCTAAGTATGTAATAACAAAAATGTCTAGGTATGCTCTTAACACATTATTAATAAGTTCCTAAAATGTTACTAAGGCGTTTATTAACTTAAATAGCATAATAGTGTATTTGTAGTATCTATATCTTATTTAAAATACTATTTTTAATTCTTTACTTTTCTTAATCCTAATAAGGTAGTATCTATCTTATAAGTCTAATACTGTAAAGACCTTAGTATAAGACAATTAATCCCTAAGTTCTATAATATTAAGTAGTAGATATTAATTCTTTACTGTAATATTGTTTAACTTTTAGCAGTTAACACATATTCTTAGTAGCTTATTATTCTTTATTACAAAGAGTATAGAGAATCCTACTAGTAATATTAAAAGTCTTATATAGCCTTTTGCTAAATCCTTGTCTAGCTTTTCTCTTAATATCTTAAGTTCTATCTCTAATAGTTAATAAATTAGTCTAAAGAGTAGAGTCTTCCCTTCTTTTAAGATAATCTTATAATCTTAAGGTTAGTATCTTAGTAAGGCTTTGCTATCTACTACTTCTACAAAGAAGTACCAAAATTCTTTATACTCTTTTAGGATATCTAGAGTTACGTATATCTTTAAAACTCTAACTTTGTAATCTAAGGGAGCTTTTCTAGTATTTATTAAGTTAAACCCTCTTGTCTTAAGGCCGTTCTTAGTTAAGGTTTACTGTCCCTTAGTAATATTATTAATCTTCTTCTTATTTACTATCTTAGTTATTAGATACGTAGGCTAGCTTATAGTTACGTTAAGTCTACAGTACTTAAATAAGAACTTCTTTAACTTTTAGTAATTTGCAGGTTGTGTTCTTATAACTAAGAAAGTCCTAATATAATATTGTAGGTAGCTAGTCTAAAGACGTCTAAGTCTATCTCTTCCTAGTGTTCCTAGATGCGGAGCGTCACTTAGGTAACCTTATAGGTAATTGTTATCTCGCCTAGCATAGGCTGACTGTTAGCTACATGTAGTAAATAGAGTTCTTATTTCCTTAGTAGTTATAGGCCTGCTACTAGCACTGCTTAAGCAGAAATAAAGTTAGCCTATACGCTAGAATCTACTAGTGCCTGCATCTAGTGTCTGTTAAACTTTACTATAAGCTTAAGGAGGCTTAGGAGATTTATTGCATTAATCTCTCTAGCAGTTCTAGGTGTTTAGGGCGTCTATCTAAAAAAGACTATATACTAAATCTGTAGAACTTCTTTGCAATAAGGTGTTTGTTATATTTAATATTAAGGCACGTGTACTATAAAGGTTAGTTACACTTTTATATACTAGTTCTATCCTTGTTATCCTTCTGCTGCGTTATATGCATCTATAGGTTCTCTTCTAGATTGTTATATCTATAAAAGTATAAGCTATGTCTCTTGTCTTATATATGTACTGCGCATTTATTATTAGAGCAATTATACTATTAGTATTTGCATCTAGGCATTCCTTTAAACTTCTTAGGAAACTATCCTAATCTACTTTTGTTAGAATAATAGATTATATAGTTATTATGTATATATATAGACTATAAATACTTCGCATGTTCTAGATTACGTAGGTCAATCTAGTAGTATATATTCTTAGCGTAGCTATTATCTTAAGCCTTATGCTATTATTATATTACCTTAAGTTTATTATAAATCTCCTTTATTTCTTTGTCTAAGAGCTGGCGTATTAGCTTATTCTAGGAAGCCTTAGCTTCTTTAGTCTATTTCTATACAAAATTATTATGTATAGTCTTAATAATAGTTGCTACTAAAGTAAGTCCTTTCATCTGCAGTTCCTCTAGTAAATTAGTATACTAGCTATAGTCTAGGAATATTCCTCTATAGGGTCCTATAAAGACTTCTTTAGTTTATCTAAGTTGCTTAAGTAGGGTATTAGTTTTCTCTACTAGATCTATAAGGCATCTAGTCTTTGTAAGTAGTAATACTTATATACTAACATTGTGTCTATCTTCTATAGTGTAGGTAAAAAGTTTCTATATGTATGTAGGAACTGTCTCCTTATTATATACTGCTAGCTCTTCCTATGTAATTAGTGTAGCTAGTTAATAGCTTTCCTAAAACTTAGCTATCTTACTATGTTTAGTTTCTTCTACTAAAGTTGCTTTTATATCTTTGTCTAGCACTATTTTAGAAATCTTGTTATTTAAAGCTTCCTCTAGCGTAATTATAACTATGTTATCTAGACTGTTAATACTTACCTAGTCCTATCTTTAAACTATAATAGTAGGTTGTGTAATAACATTCTATTTATCGTCTAGATTGTTATTAGGTTCTACATAGTAAATAATATTAAGCTATTAAGTTACTTTACTTTAGCTTTAGCAGTCCTATTTTATATAACCTTCCTTACTATATCTATAATAAGTAACCTTCTTATTACCCTTGTTATACGTAAACTTCTTCCTTCCTAGTCACTTATTAATGTTGTTAAGGTGTATTAGCTTATAGCTATTAATAGTGTAATGCCTTAAGGTCCTAGGTATATAGTTTTGCTAATATTCTTAGTTAGGGTACAGGCGTTGACGTGTTCAAGCGTCTGTGTTCCTAGGTGCGTGATTCCCTAGCGCAGATAACTATTCCTCTAATATAAGCTTATATAGTTTGTTGTTAACTCTAATAGCTTTAGCTATAAGTTTGTTAAGTGTGTTAAGGCTAGCTCTACTTCGCATAAGTTCCTGTTGTACAGTAGGTTTAAGACCTTATTAGTATATCTATATTAAAGCGTTGTTGTCCTATTTAATAACTGTCTTGTACTGTTAGAATTTAGTTATATAGTTAGTAGTAGACTTAGTTTGTTATAGTCTCTAAATTTTTTATTCTACAACTACAGATTCTTTAAGGAGTAAGAAAACTTCTTTTATCTTAGCTTTAAAGGCATCTTAGTCTTTAACTAGGGCTATATTATCAGCGTCTATAATAGCACTGTCTATATAGCATTAAAAAATTAAGTTAACCTACTTCTCCGCATCTCCTTAAAAATATATAGAGGCTAAGACTACCTTATTATTGTTGTTAATCCTGTCTCCTTTAATGTAGAAGTATCTGTTAACCTAGAGGAGCTAAGTGTCAAGCTTACTATAATTACTATAATAAGTTTTAGGCTTATTAGCGCGGCTTGTAGTCCTCCTAGTAAGGGAATTAGCAGGTGTGTCTATAGCAGTATTACTTATTTTAAGGGTGTTTAAAGTGTAAAGATTGTCTAAAAATAATCTAGGTTAGTTCTTAGGGAATAAACAAGTACTAAGGACACAGGGTGTACTAGCATAATTAGAAGATTAATGTAATAGTATAAGGTGTGTTAGCACGATTAGAAGATTAATGTAATAATATAAGGGTTAAGAAACAAGTCTAAATCCCTAGATTAATTACTAAGGTAAAACTCTAAGTTAAACATAATAAGCTATAAAGGCATATTGCCTAATACTATATACATAAGGAGTTCTAGAGATCCTATAGTGTACTATAGTCCTAGCAATCCTAAAGTTTATCTAGGACTTCCTAGGATTCTAGGATATCTACAGTCTCGAGGATCCTAAAGCCTAGCTAGGACCTTCTAGGATTCTGGGATTCTAGGACTAGTCACGTAATCCTTTTATCACCTGATCCCTAGGTCTGTGCCATCAGTTGTCGGTACTTAAGGTTGTGGTGCCCCACTCTAGGCCTTGGGTTGTAACAGTAAACTAGCATTTTTAATAGGTTAAAGGCTTATAAGAGAGTAAACAAGGTTTTTTGTATTAATAAGAGTTAAAGCAAAAGTGTAATAATTCACTAACATTTCAACAGTATTTTTATTACTGCTTATATTTTATTTCAAACTAGCTTATTTCTTAATTAAGTCTTCTTAGCTTACGTGTAGCTCTTGCTAGTAACTTTAAGCAAGAACTATTCTTTTTCTAAATTAGAATTTTAGTCTTCTAGAGTATCTTTGCTACTTAAGCTTTTCTTACTAGGCTTTCTTGCTTTTGCCTTTAAGGACTTTAATGTATTAGTTCTTTTTTTCTTCTCTTTCTTTCTTAGCGACTTTTCTTTTATACAATCTACAGCTAAGTGTCCTTTTTGCTTACAAGTAAAACAACGTCCTTCTCTTATTAGCCTATTTAGCTCTAGATTGCTAAACCTGCGTGGCTTAGCTGATTTTCTAGTAAACTCTATTCCTTCTATCTAGTCTCTTGTAGGAGGAGAAGAAAGAGGAGAAGCGCGTCTTAGCCTGTATTCCTTAGGCCTTTCCTAGTCTTTTTTTTAGAGTATTATTCCTTAAGCTTATCTTAGCCTTTAGAATATTGTTTTATCTAGTACAAGTAGTCTATAATTTTAATAGACTTGTTCTGTAAATTACTTAAGTCTAAAAAGATAACACTTATAAGCTTATCCTAAAGCTTAGAAGTAAAGCTTTTTTAAAAAAGTATTATTTTTGTATTATTATCTAAGTTGCTGTTTAACAATAGCAACTATTTCTAGAGTTCTATAATAGAATTATAAATACTTCTTTTACCTTAAGACATAGACTAGAGCTTGTTTTAAGCCCTCTTAGCGCTGTGTAGATTTCTAAACATCTAGTTAAAGAAGTTTAACAGGTGTTTAAAATTTTAGGCGTTTAACAACTCTATCTAGTTAAAGTAAAGCAGTGTTAAAGTAGCTGCAGAACTTGTAAGCCTACTAAAGGCGTACTTACAGGTTCTTCTTTCTGTATTAAAATCTTCCTAGTTGTTCTCTACTTTAGCAGTAAGCTGCTTTTTAAAGATTTAATAAATCTTTCTTGTTCTATTAAAAGCATTTAAATTAGGTTGTTCAAAACGCTTTAGTTATACTAGCTGTTAAACTAGTTTTAATACAGCAAGTAAAGTTAGTAGCTAAGCAAGTAGCTGTTCTTGTTCTAGTTTGGTTTTTTTAAAGGCTAAGTTAATAGCCTCTTAGATAAGAAAGGCTTTTTATATTATTGTTAAAGTTGCTATTTTATCTAGTTCGTTTGCTCTACAGAGACCCTCTAGTGTGTTTACTATTTTAGTTCTGCTAACACTATCTTAGTGTAGTCTTGCATCTAGACAGCAAAGCTTCTAAATGTAATTTCTGCCTCTGCTATTATTGTATGTAAATACTAAATAAATAGTACTTGTATTGTCTAACGACAAGGATCAGTTTCTAGGGCTACTAGCAATATAGTAGGCTTATCTAATAGTTCGTATCGCGAAACGTTCTAGGTAGGGTCTTATACAGCCGGGTATCCCTTAGCACTCTTTATGCTTCTTCTACTATTAATCCTTAGTAAATTTAAAACAGCTTTAGCTAAGATTAGCAATCTAATTAATTAAAGTCTTGTTTAGATATAGCTCTAGGTGGCTTCCTTGCGTAGATATAGCTCTAGCTGGCTTCTTGTCTAGATATAGCTCTAGGTAGCTTCCGATTTAACGTAGCAGCGCTACAGAAGAATTTAATTTAAGTATAAAAGTGCGTTAGATTGACTGAAAATGCAGGGAAAACAGTCATAACTTAAATAAAGAACTACAAAGGCTATCTAGCAAGCTTATTTACTCCTCTATAAGGTCTGTGCTTAGTACTAAGAAAGAGACAAAAGTAGCTACGTAGCAGCTGCTAACGTAGCTTAGGAAAATAACACAGAGCTAAGGGAAAAGTTTTGTAGGCTAGAAAAGCAGAAGGGCTAATACACTAAGCTTACAGATGCCGGGTGCGCACGGACACCCAGGATCTGTAGGATAGCAAAACGAGGCTTTTTGTCGAGTACTAAAGATGTTAGGGCTTCAGCCCTTTACACTCCCAGAACTTATCCACCCACCGTTCAAATCTCGTTGACTACACACAATCTTTTTTTTTGACTTTTGCGACTAATTAGTAGAGGGTAGCTGCTTTTCACTTCTTTGGAAACCCCATATTGACTACAACAACAACCACCACCTTTGACACCCTAAAAATAAATATAAATAATTTGAGTAACTAAAAATTAAAAAAAGAAATTTTTTAACAAAAAAAAATTAAAAAAAGAAACAACTATAACTTAAATTAGTTTTGAAAAGTTAATAACTAATTTAGCTTGTATTATTAAAACAGTACAGCTTTATTCTTAGCTTTTATTTTTTAGTTAGCTGATAAAACTCTAAAATCAAGCTAAGTTAAAAATATTAATAATAAAAATCACTTTGTATTTCTTAGCTTAATTTTTTTTTAGCTAGACTAATAATAATATCAGTCTAGCTCAGCTTAGAAAAGTCTTGAAAAGAATAACTAAATAAGAAACTTCTTTGAAATACTAATTACTTTTTTCTAACAGCTATAAGTTTAACTTAACTATAAATTGTATTAATTACTGTAATAACTACAAAATTTTATTTGCTGTATTTTTCTTAATTTAGCTTATACACTTTAACTACTTAACACTAAATTTTTTTAAGCTTTTTTTAACTACCTACTTAACTAGGCTTTTTATTTTTAAGGTGTCAAAGGTGGTGGTTGTTGTTGTTGTAGTCAAAATGGGTTTTCTAAAAAAGTGAAAAGCAGCTACCCTCTACTAATCAGTCGCAAAAGTCAAAAAAAAAGATTGTGTGTAGTTAACGAGATTCGGACGGTGAGTGGATGAGGTCCACGCGCTAAGCGCTCGGAGCAGAAAAGCTCAGACTACCGAGCAAAAATCAGGGACGAAAAAATTTGCTGAAGGTACCAAAAACGACACCAATTGAAACGTGTTTAACAGCGATTGCCAGCCTATAGCTAGCAACAAGATTGCGTGCCGGCCGAACAAGGGGGCGTGAGCCCGGATACCTGTTGTTAGCAATAATCTTTTTTTACTAAAAAGGTGTTTACAAAATGTGTGGTCACATCAAAAGGTTGTCTCAAAAGGCCGAAGCTAAACTAAGCTTTTATTTTACTTCTATAAAAGCTAGAAGCTTTTACTAATAATAATAAAAAAACTTTTTTTGTTTTTTCAAAGGGCCTAAAGTACTGCTTTTTAAAAAACTATTAAATAAAATTTTCATGTAACTTAGGTTTATTTACATAGTTTAGAGTTATTTTTTACAAAAAAAATTGAAAAGCTTTTAGTTTCAATAAACTTTAAAATTTTAAACTTAGTAAGAATAATTAGCTCAAAATTAAAACCTTTATACACTATTTAGTAAAAAATTAAAATACTAAAAAAGTAAAAAAAAAATTTATCAAAGTTTTTACTATATTTTAGCTTAAAATAGTATTTTTTATAAAAAAAAAATTCAAAACAAAAAAAAAATTTAGTTAAAAAAATTTTCCAAAAAAGCTTGACTTTTTAACTTCATCATTTTTAAAAGTACTATAGTAGTGCTGTTTTTAAGTTGCTTAGAAAGGTCTGTTAGGCTTAAAACAACAAAGTAGTTTAATAATATAAATAACAACTACTATTACTTTAAAAAGCCAAAATGTTTAACTTATAAAAGCAAGCTCAATTATTTAAGGCTGAATAAGCTAAAAAAAATAAGTGTATTAAACAGAAAAGACTTAAAAAAGTAAGGCAAAAAAATGCTAAAAAAGTAGTTAAAAAAAGTATTAGAAATTAGCTTGCAACGCTTAAAAAGCTATATAACTATTTTAATTAGGTAAGCATAAAGCTTTATAAGCTTTTACTTAAAAGCAGAACCATTAAAAATTTATTGTTATTAATTTATTTTAAATTAAAGCTAAAGTAGCTGCACTAGCTGCCCTAGCGCGCACTACCTGCCGCGGGCGTAACGTTAACTTACTAAGTAAATACAAGTAGCACAAATTAATTGCAATAATATATTTACTACAACTTTACAAAATCTCGCGATACTAGCTATTAGTGGTGGCTCTACAGCCTCATTTTTCTACAATCTTTTTTTGTTGGGGTGGGCATTGCGCGAACACGGGCATTGCGCGCACGGACACGGTACCGAGGCTCACTACTCAACGCGCACCACTACCCAACGCGCGGCTAGCCAAATAACACCTCAACTTTAACACGCGATAACTTTACTAAAATAAATAAAATTAAGGCTGCGCTTGCAGCTATAGATGCCCTAGCACCTAAAGAAAATATTAATTATACTTAGATCTTAAAAGAATATAGTGTTGTGCGATCTACTCTTACCTGAAGACACTAAGGTAGATCTACCTCGCGCAGCCTCGAGGCTCAACACCGACAAGCTATCCACCTACAACAGGAGGAGGAGCTCCTACAATATATTAAATAGCTTACTATACAAGGCCTTCTACCTACCTAAGCTATAGTTAGGAATTTCGCCTTACAGATTACTTAAAGAGAGCTTAGAGTTAACTAGGTTAATTGCTTTGTCTATAAGCACCCTAACAAGCTTATTTTAAAATAGACAACAGGGATTAATAAAGTTGTTACAAAGCTAATTTAAAGAGGAAGTATAGCCTCTACTTTACTTTTTTATATAATAAAATTAAGCAGTATTACGTTAAGCCTTGTTACACATACAATATAAATAAAAAGAGCTTCTTTCTTAGTATTTTAGGTACATTAAAGAAGATCTTTAATAGGCCTTTGTACAAGGAAGGAAAAAAAAAGAGTACTATTAAAGATAAATTTTAAGAGTAAATAACACTGCTAGCCTGCATTTGCGCTAATAAATCTTACCTTAAGCTTACCCTTGTTTACTAGTTAACTTTAAAATTAATACAGGACTTCTAGCTTTAAAGCTTTAATTTTTATTTTTATTAAGCTTAACTATTATTTTTATCTTTAGGCTAAATAAATAATAAGTCAGGCTTTATATAGCTTAAACAGGTGTTTAATTACAAAACTAAAGCAAAGGCTTAATTAAGCTATTATTTACTTATTATTAATAGCTATAAATCTTACTTTATAATAAATTTTAGTAACTATTGTAATAAGAACAAGATCCTCTTTGCGGTATATCCTCCTTACTTAACCTATACGCTACAGCCTCTAGACGTTAGCCTATTTAAGCCTTTCTTCTCTGCCTATTAGGCTAAGATATTCTTTTTTATAGCAAGGAGCTAAGGCTTTGTTTTTATAAGTAAAAGAAACTTCTTCCCCCTCTTCTATTAAGCCTAGTAAGCTTTCTTTAAAGAGGAGACTATTTTAAAAGCTTTTAAGGCTATAGGCTTTTTACTTTTTAATTTAAATAAAAGATCTTACTATTTCCCTCTACCTAATATCTTAAGTAATAGCAACTCCTTAGCCCTTAGCGCATTTAATTAAAAAAAATAAAGCGTCTACTACATTATGTAGTAGCTAATTAGGGTAATAAGTAAGTTAAAAGGCTAAGCTAAGTTATTTATGCAAGCTCTGCTTAGAATAGCCTTTTTAAAGATAGAGTAACAAAGCTAAAGAAGGCTCTAGTTAATAAAAAAGCACGTAAAAAGCAAGGTAAGCCTCTCCTCCTCTAGAAGCCTAAAGAGTATTATAGTAAAGCTATATTCTAGTCTCTAAAGAAAGTAAGAGAGGCTTATAATTATTAGCTTCTCTGGGAGGAGCAGAAAGAGCAGCAACAATACTAAAAAGCTAAGGTAAGCAGGTATTGTAAGGAGCTAAGAAGTAAAAAAGCTAGACAGAATTAGCTTAAGCGTAAGGTAAAGGCTAAGGCTAGAAAACTAAGAGAGGTGTTAAGAGCTAATTAAGCTGCTAAGTAAGCTGCGCAGCAGGCTGCTTGTAAAGCTACACAACAACTTAAAAAGGCTATTAAAACTTTCTAAAAGGGTAATTAGAAGGGCCTTAAGGCTTCTACAAGCTCTACTTAAAAAAAGAGGCTTATTATAAGGCGTATAGGTGTTAAGCAGCCTTAACAGCCACCATCAGCCTCACTAGCCTATATCGGCCGCCACGGCCGAGCGATTAGGACACCTACTCAATATTTATAGCTATATAGATCAATCAAGGCCTATAGATCTCACTACCTAAAAAAATCATTATAATAGCTTTTATATAGGGCTGTATAGCCTCATCTTGATATAGCTGTTTTAGTGTTCGGCCGCGCGTTGGGTGGTGGTGCGCGTTGAGTGGTGAGCCTCGGTAAAGCCGGCTAGCCTGCCGATTTCCGTGGCGCATGCGACAGTGAGAACTGTGACAACAACTTTGCGCATTGCCAATAACTGTCAAGCTCCCAGAAGAGAACTCACCGAGATGAGGAGAAAAAGAACCTCAACAGTCCATTCGATCATGTGCCTTAGCTATCTGAACCTCCAGGGCGTTTGGTAGAATCGATATCAACATTATTCAACTCCTGATGCAACCAGGTCTTCAGATCCAGAAATAGGTCTCCTGGTGAATTGACCTTCTTCTATAATATTTACTTCGAGCCTTTGATAAAGTCGCCGCGCAGCCACCTCGGCGCACCTCTTCTCACGAAAATCATGTCGTTCTCCGTGTCTAGTCCGAGTGCACTGAACCACACCAACGCATCCTCCGGTACGTGCGGCAACCTCGTGACAGAGATCGGGCATTGCTTGACCCAAGGCATTTGACTTTTGGGATTCAGTACTAGCCTTAAACCGAACACACTCGGCTCCTTCAGCTCCACGCTCTTGAAAACGTTCTCCACTGCGGCCTTCCACTCCCCCTCGTAACCGACAAATAATTCGTTAAAGATTGCGCCGCCCTTGCCCGTAAACTCGTAGTCAAGACGAGGCGTATTGAAAAGGTTTAGTAACAGAGGTCGGATTTCGATGGGTGTATCGTATTTGCCGCGGCGTTCGACATCAGTACGAATTGTAAGCCAGGCGCTGATGGAGTTGCGATCGACCGCATGTTTGCCAGAAGACGGGTAGATGGTCTCTAGATAGTCTTGCGCATCACGAATGTGCACCGATATGGCACGATCCCTGAGATAGAGTTCGCGAAATTCCCGCCGCGTTTGTCGTGACACCTGGGTCAAGCTGTAATAACCGCGTGCTGCCCAAAAAGCTTCACTTGTTGTCGTGGTTTTGCGCCGGCTGACGTGCTGCTCAATTAGACGCTCCTTGTTATTCGCAGCAAGCGTGTATATCCTGTTGCGCACCTCTGCGCGTCTGTGAGCTGAGAACGAGTTTTGCCGAGGTTGTTCATGGTACCTTGCGGAAGGTCGCTAAAGCCCGCAGACCTCGCATGGGCCATGGTGGAAGGGTTTGAAGACATTGTGACGCTCATCGTGATGCTGTTACAAGCTTTTGGGCAAAATAAAAGCTTTCTTGGGTTCACGGTGGTCGGGAGTTGATGTGGAGAATTGCACATTAAGGAAGGTGGAGGGCGGAGGATCAGCATGCTAGCCGCATTAGGAAGGACGTAAGTTAGGGCCGCTAGAGGATACGTAACTTGATTACTGACCGAGCGACGAACTACGCATTTTCTTACACATCGTGTTTGATCACTTCCCATCCCATTGACTACAGACTTCTGACACATATGAGATGGAGGTGAATTCTCTCGAATAAAGCTGTATGCACAGCCCGCGCGTCACAAAATTTATCTCGTTCCGTATTCGGCAACTGTCAACGTTGACGGTTGATTCGATCTTCCATTCCCCTTTACTTCTGCAGTCTCGAGCTGGACTACAAGACCGCATGTAGTGTTTTCAGTAGGAACCCTGCAGTTCCTACTGTTCCTGAGATTTCTTTATTTTCGAGATTTTCTATTTGCGCCCTTTTGGAGCGTTGACGTTGCGTCTGGAGAACTGTCGAATATCGCGTAGTCGGAGTTTTTACGTCAAACAGACATCATCGCCACCACTCCCAACTATGTCTTCTGTTTTTGAGCGCTTTAAAGAACATCAACGCAACCTTCGGACACTAACTCTAAAGTGAACCACGTTCCTTGGGAAAGTCAGTGTTGTTGTCGATAGCGGAGCATCCGGGTTGGAAAGATGAATAAAGGAAACCAAGAAACCAAGAAGAAATCAGATTAAAAAGGCTGACCGGGACCCATGATGCTCAGCAGTATGTTTCTATGAGGGGTGGATTTTAATACACATCCAGACGACTATAGCAGGGAGTGAGTTTGCTGGTCGCCTTGTCTCTTTCGGTCATTTCATTACGCCGTGCAAGATGTTACATGGCCTCAGCCTCTGCACATCACGTAGCACAAACGGTCAGTATCAGGTTAGTAGTTGCAATCAACGCTATCGAGAGAGAAGAACTGCCTCAATTAGGCAGTGACGTTATCGCCAGCACGACATTCGATCTCACTCCCAAGAAGCTTTGACTCTTTAACTGCGATCCTAGACCGACTGTTGCCCCCTGTCACCCTCAACTCAATATGAAAAATAAATTTCTGCCCCTCTATCTACCTAACTCCGCAGCCACAATTCCGACTAAGTTTCTCTTCAAGTTGATACGAACAGCAAGTCCGTCCGCGCAACATGAAGTTGTTCAACACCATCCTCATGTGTCTGACCACTGGTCTTGCACTACTCATTGCGGCTGCTGCCACCGCCGACAACGACGATGTTGTACCTTATGAGTACTCAAGTATGGATTGTATCTTAGAAGTTATCTCGGTTTCCTACACTAACAGCAATAGATGTCACCGCCGGCGCCGCCGACTGCTGCGATTGGACTCCCACTTTGTCTCACCACGGCTTCGCTACTGTGGAGGTCTGGGTAGGCCGTCCGGCCACCAATGCTGGTGAACTCAAGGGCGCAGAAATGAATGCGGCAGTCTGGGATATACTCGGCTATCAGTGTCCTTCCAAACGTAACTGGTGTGATGAGCCCTTGCCAGGCCGCTGCGTTTATGTCCAATTCGTCTCCAAGCTCAACCCATTTCCTGTCGAGCTAAAATGGAGTAAGTCATTTCGTTAGCGATGAGAACCAAAATGCTCATCTCATGTCTAGCTACGTGGTGTATGAACGTGCACGCCAGATGGGAGAACGAGGCTATTCGTCAACTTCTCATCAATACAGTTTCTGCAGTGCTCAGTAAGTATTTACTAACTGATACACGGCCATCTTGATAACCTATATCTGCAGTGGGTTTTACCGATGACGCCTACTACAGCCCCAACTGCTACGAATATCCCGGGTCGGGCCGGCAGTTCTGCAACGTCCCAGACGGGATCCGCGTCAACCTTCCCCCTCTCAGCGGCGAAAAGGGAACTCATACCAACTACATGCACGTTCACATGGCGCGCGGCGGTCCTGTCCAACACGAGTTCCATTGTTGCGAGACGCGCGATAAGGTCGACAAGCAGCTTGACAAGTTATATGATGGGATGGCCCTTGTCTTTCACGGAGATTATGGCAAGTTTCGGTCGACTCAGTGCATGGTCCGTGGCTGGATGACGTGTGAAAAATGTTGCGAGACGTTTGACTGCAACAAGTGCAACAAGTGCGGCTCGAAATGCATAAAGCTGGATTAGACGGCACGGGGTACACATGAATACAGCACCATCGATTTGAGTTATGGCTGTTGCTTTTTCCAGTCGAAGACATATCATAATTAGATAGTGCAGAGAGCACAGCTCTCTTTTACCACAGTCTTTTTAATGAGTATTAAGTCTTTTCACTACTGCACTAAAAAAAAATCGCGTTACTCTACCTGAGTACGCCTTAAATCCTGCCTTATTCTATCTCGTTATCTTCGCGCATTCTTCTATCTAATTAAAGCTAAAGATCTCGTACGCGTTAACAACTACTACAAATCTAACCAAACATCGCACGCAACGACTATAAGTAACTATACCCTTAGCCCTACAGGACCCGGCCTAGTTAAGCCTGCCCATGAAAGAAGGTCTGCAGGATCTATATTACTCGGTTATCTAACGATATGGATTATCTGTGCATGGATGGTGATCTATCTGAATCTGCCCGATTTTCCGAGCCGCGAATGTCGGTGTTCTGAAGGCAGCTTGGCACAGACATCATATTGCTCGTCACTCTAGATGTCATTGCGTTGCTGACATCTTACGAGCTATAAAAGGCATACTATCTGATGAACAAGATGAGAGTTGCCGTTTAACAATAACCGTATCGTCCATAGTGTTGGCTTCGGCAACGCACGCAGCGTGTATGGTGGAGAATGATTACGAAAAACTGCGGTAAGTGATCTCCCTATCGTATAACGTTCATGTACTCACATATAAATTCCTGTAATTAGAAGCAGCATCTAAATGCTGGGTCTGGCACCATCAAATGACTCAGCATCACCGCCTGACACCGAATAGCAATACCTTTTAGCGATGTGCCACGGCTATCTGGTTCTCGTAGACGGCTACGCGTTTGAACTCAACCACGATGCTGCTTCACTTTTTCCGTGTCAAAACAGAAGGTTGGCCTTGAACCCGAGAGTAATGGATCTTCTAGGAGATACCGATCTTTCGCTAATCCCGGATATCCCAATCGAGGAGATGAAGGACAAGAGAAAATCGACTTCGCTGGCAAATGCGATGATCTGTTGGAAGCTAGGATGGTTTGACGCCCAAGTAATCGCGAGGGCTTCCGAAATGCTGACAATCGCTATCCACGCCACTTTCACGCTGATTATACATTTCCTATGGTGGCAGAAGCCTCTGAATATCACCAAACCTTTCGCCATATATGGGAACGGACGCAGCCACTTGCTGTCTATCTCGTGCTGAGCTCATCGTTAACTCTGTCGAGAGACGGAGAATGGTAGCCAGAGTTCGGCCCGTACGATCCATGAAGCTAGTATGGTCGGATAGTAGAAGTTCCCGCTACGTGGCCGGTGAAATTGCGCCCTAACGAGATTGTACCTGAACTCATTTTCATAGGGATAGCAACAAAAAGATGGGCATCGCTGGCAGGCTAAATTGAACTCGGACCAAGAAGATGTCGAGTGCCTAAAACCAGCCTAGCAGGCAGTGACCAAGTACTCTTTAGAGCAGCACCCAAAGATGAAGCCGAACTTTTGTCACTGTATTAGACACCTGTAGTTCATAAAAAGATGTTCTTTGATTAGTCAAAGTAGACATTGCAATGAACTCTTACCCACAAAATTACTCACTATCCACACTAATCGCGCTGGCGCTCTAGCGTGATATAGGCTTATCTAGGCACAGCAAGAAAACGGAAAAGCTATTGCGCTGCGAAAAGCTTTCACTGCCTAACTAGGAACAAGTTCCGCGCAATTGACAGCGCACCATGCAGGTTGGATGCATGCATATAGTCACTACCAGCATCGCTACCAGCCAAGCTTTGGCATCCCGCCCGGCCACCAGCCGCCATTAACTAGCTTTGGCTATGGTAAGCACCAAATTAAGTGAGATCCAGCCACATTATAACCAACACTAACCATATCACAGTGACAGAATACTACGCTTGCTAGCATTCCATACCTGCACACTTCGCCGACTCAAGCGCATATTGAGCACCCCCCTCAAAGATACCCTCACGGCCAGCACCACTTTCCTCGATGACTACAAACAGACGTCGCCACTAGCCGAGTAAAGGCAGGTGCTCCCAAACATTGACTAGGGATTACCAACCATCACGCCCTGTACGATCACGCCCTGTACGGAAGCAAGGTACAACCAGTTAAACAATTGTCCTTTAAGGATTTCTCCGCTGAACCAACAATTGCGGTATCGCCCTCAGACCTAGACAAACGTCGATACATCAACAGGCTAGATCAGAGAATCCTTAAGCTGAGTAAACACATTTGGGATGCAAAATCGAAATATCTCGCTACTACTTTAGGTAGAATTCGCCAACTTAGGTCTAAATGGAGCGTGGGGCGGGAGACTACAGGGCTAGCGCGGGAACTGCTAATAGAGATGCCAATTCTGTCCGGAACCCTTTTCGTAAGTCCCGGGAAGAAAAAATGGAATTTGGCATTCTTTACCACACGGAAGTAACATGACTAGAAGAAGATAAGAGCCTAGCTGTAGCTCCCATGCTAAAATGGGACGTGCGTTGAATCACGCTACGCTAGCGACCTGATGCCCGCTTCGAACGACTTCGGCAATTTTGCTGAGGCAGCGAAGGTTTCTGAATAGGCCTTCATCAAGGATGATAGGTCCTATCTAGTCGTCAAGTATGGCAGAACGCCGCAATGGACCAAGGAGCATGTCAAAGTCGCACTGTCAATGGCCAATACAACAGTCAGGGCATTCAATGCGGAGGAGGATGCCGGTCCAATGGTCAAGAGCTTCAAGGCTGTAATGTGCCACTGCATAGTGTCAGCGGTAGGCTCGGGCTCCTTGATTTTACTAAACGAGAAGCGTCGCGATAGACAAGCAAAAGTGAACGGAAGATTACGCCTACGTCGACCAGTCAGACCCACCGCCTACACCGAGGGTGTGACGTGAATGGGCACGGTCGTCCGCGACAACATGCTTGCCACTGCAAATGTGCTAGCGACGAGATTTAGAGCTGAGGTTGACCAACTCAAGCAAGTCCGCCACGCCGTCTTTGCTGCCACGGACCTCCTTTAGTGAGGAACGTAGACTTGAGCATGGAACAGGTCATTTGCGAGAACCTTGAACGGATTCTGGACGAGTTTTTTTCCGGCTGAGTCCAGCGCAATGGTTCCCACGCCTAGGCCGACACGTTCATGAACGACGTGCTGCCAGACGAGTCGGACGAGGAAGACGCGACCTTCACCTCAGCAGAGTCCAGCAGAATGCCACCGATTCTGATGGCACTGCCATCCCTCCAGCGACCAAGAGGGATATGGTCTCGTGCTTTGGGGATTTACGGATACCAAGATTGGGTACATGGCTCCCATTGATCTCATCATCCAAGATATCGAGGAAGTGATGGGCGGCAAGGTCACATACCTGGCATACACGGGCACCGCACAGGATTCAAAGCTGGGTTGATTCAAAGCACATTGGTGATTCTTATTAGACTTGATAATCTCTCTATAGATCAAATCTACTACAGTGTCTCTCCGTCTCAGAGACCTTTCAACTAACTATCTTCTACCTGGGTGCCCTCAAATTGCAGAAGCCAGGTAATGTGAAGATTCACACGATAGCTGAGCGACACGACAGTTCGGAGTGGAATTCCGAATTTCGACGTTGCCCTGACGAAAAACGGTTCTTGTACTTCCGTCTTTGATGCCAAGCTTGCACGGCGCTATGGCGTCATCGTCGATGCCAGCATGGCGTACTTGCAGTCTTAGCCTTGTGAGCCCTTTCCGACCTCAAAATCATGCCTCGTTTCTTGTTCCACACTTCGTGATAAACATTCGAGTTATCTGTCACCAACCTTTGTCCTGGCTCGTTTCATCTGCGCCATCTCACTCTCGCTTCGATGCAGTATCGCTGTACAATTACGGTCTCACATCTTGTACATCTTTATCAGGCTGTGAAATCAAGAGTTCTCTGAACCAGCTTCGGTAATTGCTTCGGTGCGAGCTAGAAACAGTTCGGCAAACTTTGCCGAGCTTCGATGGGCATCCCACGCTGCGGGTCACGACAGTATCAGGTTTCGCGTTTTGCTTCCAAGGGTACCCGGGATGAAACTCCAGCAAATAGGTCTCGTTTTCTGATAAGGATTCTGCAGATCTCTTCGTTGCCGCACACCCGCATGGCTAGTCTTGACCGGTAAGGACTGACTGGACAACGACATGAGATTATACAACCAGTCTTGTAATTGCGCTCCACCGGTGTAGTCTTTAGGATTCACTGTTGTCTACATGAATGTTGCACGAAAGAACTCAGTCATAGCCATTTACCGTTCTACTACTTCCTGGCAGAAATTCCGTCTGCGTATTGGAACCTCGTTACATCAAGGTCGGACTAGAAGAGGGTCCTTCCCCAACACCGTACATGCCACCTGTCACGTACGTACTCAGAACCTGATGCAAGATTGGAATAATGCAATTGCGTAAACAGATATCCTAGGTCGTGCGCTTACCGAGAGTTTCGCAAGATGCTAGGATGAAGCTCCGAAAATCCGCTTTGCCCGGATGCAGTGCATCTGCTCGCAAGTCGGTTCCAAATATGTTCTGACATTTGGAAGTTTTGCGGGTCGCACAAGACCTCTGGCGATTAGGCCCCAAAGTTGGGGTGTGTCGCCGAGCAGAACGATGTGTTGTCTTTCCACTACTAGCCAGCATCATACAACTGGCAACTAGATGATTTTGGAATTAGGAACGAACATGATCCTGTGGTTTCATCCTACACGCTGCAGACTTCCGGATGCGTACTCCACGACCCCATACGTTGGTCACAACATCAGCCGCGGAACAATCATGACGCCAAGTTGTTACGGCCTGACGCGACGGTTCGGTCCTCCAGCAAATCTACCGAAGTAGGTAGAAAATGACTGGCTCGCAAAAGAAAAAAAGCGGTGAAATTTAGCGCGTCACTTGCGTCGATACAGTCTGCCGGATTTCCTGGTCAACGGAACGGAAACTAACTCAAGGATGCAACGCATCGTCTGCTTATCGGGAGCATCAACCAGCGTATGGGTATCTGTGGAACACGACGATACGAGGCATTTACCAGGTGTTCAGGAACCGTTCGTTAATGTCATACAGGACCCGGTGGAAAACCGGTCCGCGTGCTCACCGCTGTATCGGGAAGGTCAATCTGCAGACACTGCCCAAGCCGTCCACAAGTTCCAGGAGTTACACATTGTTGCAGACAAGGAATTATATTCACCGAGCGAGGCCGTAAAAGGTGGTGTGAGTATATTTCACAGGTTTCGAGGCGCGCCTCGAGGGTGGGTTGACCTTGTCGTGACAACACAACGATGGTTACCTAGACAGGGTCAAAAGCATGAATTTGACAGGTGATATTTGTCTTTACTCAGGTATGTTATCTCACTGGCCACCACCTCGCACTGCTGCTTGGCGATCACGATGGATTGAATTATCCCATAGGCCGGCAAGTGAAACAACGACACTGGCAGCTGCAGCACCTGTTGCTTCCAATCGACCTTTGCCATGGAGAGAACCACGTGTTTCCTCTTATCTAGTTCCCCCAATTGGCGCGGTCGACAGCGCGACAGATGGCTGAACACGAACTCGGAAGCAGTCGCAATACACACCAGGACTGGTGCCGAGAAGTAAGCATGCATATCATCAGCACAGCATCAATGTAGGTGTGGTCTGACTGCGACCGCATATAAATCGATATCAAGTCGTGACCTCTCAAGCCCGTGGTCGTTTCGCTACTACTCAACTTCCCTACCAAAACTCTGTTGACTCTCCAATCCCATTTCAATCAAGACCAAACCTTACCACCAAGCCACATACTCCACCCCCTTTAATATGTCAACCACAATGCCATACGCCTCCAACCAGCTCTCACCGGCCAGTCTCACCCCGCCACAATGCTTTGCCAATCACCCCCAAGCTGTGATTACCTCCAACTGTCCGCTGTGTAAAGGACATCCGTAAGTATAGCCAGTTGATCATGTCACTGTCGAGTATCGAGTGCTGACTGAAAATGTAGTCACCGCCGACCAAGATGCACCTCGTGCAATGCTCAAGGCTTCATCCAGAAGAACTGCGACACATGCCTGCATTACCGCAACGCGCTTCGGATGAAGGTTCAGATGGTCCACGCATAGCCGGTCGCCTGCTACAAAAGCAACCTCCACGTGCTTGGTGCCAGCGACATTTCTTTTTCCTCCATTTACTGAATCGACTTATATTGGGTATCTCGACACTGTCTATCGATGACTTCTTTTCGTTTTTTTTTTCCTTCACCACACTCGTTTGGACGCTTTCAAGCGCATCTTTATCTTGACCATTTGGTCCAAGACTTCCTGTTGATGAAGAACCTACAAGTACACACCAGTAACGAAGTAAATGAAAGATACCTCACATATACTGAAGAGTCGAAAATCTTTTTTTTCCCGCACGTCATCAGTGAATCAAAATAACAAAAGTGAGATTACGTTCCGAGACAAGGATAAAACCGCACGGGCGCGGCAGTGACAAGAAACCGAGAAAGAAATGTATATGCATTGTGAAATTCATATGGTGTTGACACAAACTAGTAGAAACATACAAAAGGAAAGAAAGAAAAAACATGGTGATTAACCCTCACAAACCTCCCCCACCCAATGCGAAAAACCTCTCAAAGCCCATGAAACCAACACCCATTTTAAATCACACCCTCACTCCTTGATTCCCGAATTTCCCCCTCCACCACATCATCTCGCGAACCCAGCATCCCTAGCCGAGTTCTGCCTCGCACTCCCCACACTCCCTTGCCTACTAGCACGCCCCGCACTAACCTGCCTCACCCTACCCTCGACAACCTCATAAATACCATCAGGAAGGTACGTCTCCCTCTCACTCTGCGTTCTAACAATACCGCTCCTAGCTCTTCCGCGCTCCTCAACGCCAAGCATACCAGGGTATTCGACACCATCGGCGTCCGTGATAGCGTCGAAGCGGTAGTCGGTAGACTGGTGTTGGAAGGACGAGTTGGATGCCGCTCTACGGGGTCGAGGCTGCTGCTGCTGCTGCTGCTGCTGTTGTTGTTGGGCGAGTAGGTCGGGGTTGATGAGGCGGTTTAGCGCGTTATTTGATAGGCTTCTTTGGGACATGTGGGATGAGGGTCGGCCGTGGTTTTCCATTACGCTACCTGTTCTGCTTGTGGATCTGCTGCGCATGGTTACAGGTACTGGGGCGAGGTCTTCGGTCCACCATTCTGGTCGGACGGAGTTTAGGGAGTCGGACGATGTGCTGCGTGTGCGTTGGTGAAATGGCATCGTGGGACGGTGTGTTTCTGCGGGATGATCGTTGTGGAGACCGATGACTGGTGGTGGCTGAGTCTGGCTCATGTGGCTGGCCATACTGCTGGCACTGCTGTTACGCTTTTGCAGTTTCCTGCGAGGTCGCTTTTGGCTGGTGATGGTTGTGGTCAGCGTCGTTGCTGGACTCAAGGGTGGTGAACGGAGGAGTCGAGGATCTACAGGTGACTCTTCCGACCTCTTTCGTCCGCGCGGAATGGTAGGTGCTTCCGCCTCACCAGAGTCCTGACTCTGGTCGTTGCTCCAGGGACTCTTTTCAGTATTGCCACTGCTGGTATTGCTTGTGGTGCCACTGTCACGAGTAAGAAGGCTTTCGACAAGTCTCTTATGCCACGAGCTATTTCCGTAGTTGAAGTTGAGTCGCTTTTCGGGATCTCTCTTTCCGAACCAGAGCGGCTCGCTTTGGGAGAAACCAACAGCAGTGAGCCAAGGGTTGCCGGGGGCATCGTGGGCGAGCTGAAAGATGACATCGACCTCTTCGAGTGAGCGGAAGGCGGTTTCGGGATAGAAGAAGTAGACCAGGGGAAGAATGGCGAAGTTGGTGGCTGCGAAGATGATCCATGTGCGGTAGGAGATGCGCTGGAATGCAATTGGGGTGATGAAGACGATGCTAGATTAGTGTTAGTAGTGCGATCAAGCGCTAAGTCGGTGTTGTGACTTACACAAAGTTCAACAACCAGTTGGCACTTGTCGAAAGTCCGTTAGCAGGCCCACGAATCCGGAGGGGCACAATTTCGACCTGGTACAACCAAGCCATACCCTGCCATCCAATAGCGAAGAAGACCGAAAAAATGAACAAAAATACGGTACTAGCGATCCTTCCAGCCTGCATGTTGTGCTCGGACCACAGGTACTGCAGAATAGTGATAAGAATCATGCATCCTGACATGCCCGCAGCACCGAACATCATCAGCGAGCGACGACCCCAGAAGCGATCAATACCGACCACGACAATGAACGAGGCAAGGAAGTACACAGTCGCCGAGCACGAGGCCAGAAGACGAGCCAGCCAACCTTCAAAGGACATGCGTGTGAGTAAGATCCAGGATAGATACTGCAGTACCAAATTGATGCCGGTACCTTGCTGGAAGACCTGGACAAAGTACGCCAGCACAACACGGTGGAAGCCTCTGCGCTCCCTGTTGGAGAACATGCCCGCACTCGATCCCTGTGCCATGATCAGAATCGCATCCTTGATTTGTAGGAATTCGTCTTTGGTCTCGAAGCTGTCGGGTTCGTCATCGTTCAGCGCCGCAAGCACGGTGAGTGCTTCTTGCTCGCGTCCAGTCAGGATCAACCATCGAGGAGATTCGGGGAGGATGAAGAGCATTGCGATGGCAGGGAGCGCGAACATGATCTGCATGGCGATAGGAACACGCCATGATGCCGAGGAATTGGTGATGTATGCGAAGCCGAAGACGAACCAGTATGAAAGCGAAATGCCAGCGGAGACGAACGCTCCTGCGCTGATCATGAGGATCGTTCCCTTGCGATGAGACTTGACGCATTCTGCCTGGTATGCAGGGGCGGTGGAAGTGGTGAAGCCATTACCTGTTGCAGCGTCAGTTTTGGTGTCCGCAATTACGACCTGCTAGATATGGAGAGAGCTTACCAAAACCAGCGATGGCGCGACCGACGATGAACTGCGGGAAGCTGTACGAGGATGTTTGTATGATTTCGCCAATCACCCAGAAGCTAAGACCTAGGATGAGTGTGCGCCGACGCCCAAGCAGGTCACCAACGAAGATGGTCGCGATAGCGGAGACAATACAGCCCAGATGCCATGTTCCAACAGTAAGACCTGCGCATGTTCGTTAGGACCCTGCATTCCCCAGTACCACACTCGGGCATGGATGCGCTGGCAAGGACCGGTCCAACGTACCTGTAACCCACGCATTATGGAACGAACTCTGGTTCACAATGTCAACCTGAGGGAACCTGTTCAGGAACTGCTGAACGGTCAAGAGACCACCCATGACACCCTGGGCATAGCCGAAACATCTTTGACCGATTAGCCCTCTGAAATAATCTACGCGGTACCCACAGGCAGGGTTACTCACAAAAAGCAAAGCCCACACGTGATGCTGATGGCGGTCGCTAGACTCCGACCTCTGAGACCCATGAATCTCGCCATCTTGATGAAGCTTCGACAAGCCAGGCGAGAGGAGAGAAGATTGCAAAGACGGTCGTGCAGGCTGTCAGAAGGAAGGAACGACGCCAACTGATAGCAACGCAGGTCAACTCTTGGATTTGAGATTTGCCCCATGTTGTCCGCCCGTCCAGACGCCCTGGTCTGGCCCTCACCCTAACGTCATGCCTGCAACCATCGTCGTAAGCGTGCCGTTCGGAGGCTTATGGCATCCTTGTTGTGGACTCGGTCAGCTAGGCTGTGTCGGGATTAGCGAGCGTAGTCGAGATGTGCTAGACATCGAAGCTAAAACCAACGGCCTGTCCCGACCAAGCACATGGACGAGCATGCCAGCTGAAAGTGAGCAAAGTTCACTGTGTAGATGTGGTTATACTAGCACTGAGGCTCGTAGTTTTTTTTCTATTCTTCAAGTCTCTTCTGTTCCTACGCGGATGCGAGTTGCCCGTTAGCCAAATGTGATGGCTGCAACCTTTCCCAAGCGTACCGTCCGAAGCATCATGCAACCCATGGTCGAGTATCGCCGCACCAAGCTGAGGGCAGTTTAGCGAGAGATCCAAGTTGCACCAAAGTCCGCTAAAAATGGCTGCTGTCAGGTACGCGAGCCTGTAACGCAAGCCGAGTGGTTCGTGAGAAAGGCCGACACCTACAAGCTCGATAGCCCACTGATGTCATCGATCTGTTAGCGCCGATCAGGCACGAGATGATCAAGATCGCGCGGATGTGGAAGTTGGTATTACTATTTGGCCAAGAACTTTTGGAACGCTTCCTGCTCAATAACAACGCTGCCTACAGCCCTCAGCTTCTTCCTACCCTCCTTCTGCTTCTCGAGCAGCTTGCGCCGTCTACTGAGATCACTAGCATGCAGCTTGGCGAGGACATCCTTGCGGTACGGCTTGATGGTAGCCCGCGCCACGATCCGCCTTCCGGCTGCAGCCTGTATGATGACCTCAAACATCTGTCGCTCGACGTGCTCTTTGAACTTCTCAACCCATGTGCGACCCACCTTGTCGACCTGCGATGTGTGCAGGACGCGCGATACGGCATCGACTGGGGAGCCGTTGACCAGCAAGTTGAGCTTGATAATGGAGGACTTGCGAAAGCCTGCATCTTCGTAATCAAGAGAGGCATAGCCCTTGGTGGAGCCTTTGAGTTTGCCGAAGAAGTCGTCAACGAGGTGTGACAAGGGAATATCGTACTTCAAGATGACTTGGGTAGCAGTGAAAAACGTGAGCTCTTTTTGCTCGCCGCGATTGGCCTCGCAGAGCTTGATGACCTCACCGAGATACTCGTCAGGCATGGTGATGGTTGCTGACACGTAAGGCTCATGGACTTCCTGCACCCTGAAGTGCGCTTGGTCCTGGTCGGGGAACTCATTGGGGTTGGTGATGATGGACTCGGTGCCGTCTCTCCACACCACCTTGAATGGCACCGAGGGCGGTGTGATGATGATGTTCGCACCATGCTCCTGACGCAAGCGATCCTCGAAGACCGAGCAATGCAGCGTACCCAAGAAGCCCAGGCGCCAGCCAGCTCCCAAGGCATCGGACGACTCCTTTTGTAGCGTCACGCTGCGGTCGTTGAGGATGATCTGCTGGATGCTATCTTCGAGATGTTCATGATTGTCCTGGTCGGTGGGGAAGGCGGAGACAAAGACCATGCTCTTGGGCTCTTCGAAGCCTGGGTATGGCTCTACTAGCTTCTCAGATCCGATAGTGGTGTACGTATCGCCAACCTTGGCCTCCTGCGAGCGCTTCATGCCGGGATTGAAGTAGATGTAGCCTACCTGGCCAGCCTTGAGTGCCGTCTGCGGCGTCTGGTCGGGGTACATGATGCCGACCTCGCCCACAATGTACTTGAGCTTGGTCGCAAAAGAGCGTATTGTATCTCCAGGTCGCACCTGCCCGTCGAATATGCGCACCAGCAGAATGACGCCCTTGTATACATCGTACCACGAATCGACGAGGAGCATGCGGAGGGGCTTCTTCAGGTCGCCGACTGGGGCGGGTATCTTCTCGACGACGGTAGGAAGGAGGGCTGCGACATTGAGTCCCGTCTTGGCTGAGACGAGTACGGCGTCTTCTGGTTCGAGCTCAAAGGTATCGCGCATCTGCTCGAGCACTCGCCGTGGGTCGGCGTGGGGAAGGTCAACCTTGTTCAGCACCGGCACCAGCGTGAGGCCCTGCGAGAAGGCGAGGTAGAAGTTGGCGACGGTCTGCGCCTGCACGCCCTGGCTGGCATCCACGAGCAACAACGCGCCTCCACAACTGGCATAACTGCGCGACACCTCGGCCCTGAAGTCAACGTGGCCCGGCGTGTCCACCAAGTGAAGTAGATAGTCGTGCCCCTCGTGCTTGTATACCATACTACAGGTCTGCGCCTTGACTGTGATGCCACGCTCCCTCTCTACGTCGAGCTTGTCGAGGAACTGCTTCTGGCCGCCGGGCTGGATGGTGCCTGTGATCTCCAGCAGGCGGTCCGACAGGGTAGACTTGCCATGGTCGACGTGGGCTACGATGCAGAAATTGCGATAGCGGTCCATGGGGATTTCCGCAATGCGCTTCTCGAGCTCTCCCTGGGGGCGGAAAGCTTGCGCATATTGTCGGGCGAGGGGCGGCAGGCGCTCAAGCAGGCGTGAAGTGAGCGGGAAGCCATTGCAGCGGGCAGCGGGCGTCCGCCAGCATTGCAGAAGGCTGCTCGCAGTTCCAGCACATGATCGCATGAGTGGGCATGAGGTCGAATCCGTGCCTGGGCTGCTGGTCGCGCGGGCGGTGGGCGTCGACGACTTTTTTGATCCATCTTATCTTATCGCGACCGGCGGGCCCTGCACCTGCAACCAAGCACCCACCACCACCAGACCAGACCTCTCCCGTTCCCAACTGCTGCCCCTCAAGCATACTAGGCCTGGCCCTGATCTGCAGATATACTCGGCTACTAACTACGCCTCTCCTTGACCACCCCCATTGCGCTGCCTCGTCTCGTCGCTTCCACTTCTGCCAGGCGCCGCACGTCGCAGTTGCCCTATCAACACACCCCGTAAACAAGACCACGCCCACCGGCACCGCGCACAACTGCCACCATGTCTCAGCCGAAAATCTCCTCCAAAACCTCTTCCAAACCCTCGTCCAAGTCTAAATCATCAAAGAGCGATTCCGCCAAGGTGCATAAGCTGGCTCTAAGGGGCTCCTCCAAAGTCGTCAATGAGTTTGTAAGTCTGCCGAGCCAAGCAATGCGTCCCACGCGCTTACCCCAACTAGTTCGAGTACTCCGTCAACACCATACTGTAAGCACAGAGAGATGCAGGAAGCCCGTTGCCCAGACCACTGACCCTGCCAAGCTTCCAAAGAGGTGTTTACCCCGCTGAGGACTTCACCGCGTAAGCCTGTCCCACGCCACGACAGCAATCATCCACTGACGACAGGTAGAGTAAAGAAGTATGGCTTGACCATGATGGGTGGGTACCCCGTCAGCTCTGCGATCAGCCTCATTCTAACCTTCCCAGTGACTGCCGATGACCAGGTCAAGGCCTACATCAAGAAAATCATGGGTCAGCTGAAGGAGTGGATGTACGGGGGCAAGATCTCCAAGCTTGTTGTTGTGATCACGAGCAAAGAGACTGGCGAGCATGTCGAGCGCTGGCAGTTTGATGTAGGTCATACAAAGTACACCGGATAGCAGTTTCTGACAGGGCCCAGGTCCAAATCTACGGGAAGAACACCAAGGCGAAATCTTCCAAGACAACTGCGGACCAAGAAAACTCCCTCCCCGAGTGAGTGGGCAAGTTCGTCGAGCTCAGCGACATACTAACACATCCCAGCGCTGGCGAAGCCGAAGAAGAGAAGACCGAGGCTGAGATCCAGGCCGAAATCCAGTCCGTGTTCCGGCAGATCACAGCGTCCGTGACCTTCCTGCCCATGCTCGACGGGAACTGCACCTTCAATGTTCTTGTTTATGCGGATGCTGACTCCGAGGTGCCTCTCGAATGGGGTGACAGCGATGCCAAGGAAATCAAGAACGGCGAAAAGGTGCAGCTGCGGAGCTTCAGCACTAGCAACCATCGTGTAGATACCTTGGTGAGCTACAGGTGAGCGACATCATCAAACCGGCTATACGAGCGATGTGCTAATCCTCTAGGCTTGCTGACTAATTCTCGTCGTTTCTGAGCTTTTGGACTTTCCTGGTTTTGATTCCATATCTCATTTTCCCAATTTGTTTGCCTAGGCGCACGGAGTACGTGAATTGCCGCATGTGTCCCAGGACTCGATAAACAAAATTGCGGCATTTCTCAACATCTCACGAGCAAAGGTACTCATACATCAATGACAATCACACAGCTGTCGTGTTTCTTCAAATGTAAACCTATCCGAAGC
Organism: Alternaria sp. 'sect. Undifilum'; assembly: GCA_024321975.1. NCBI lineage: Eukaryota > Fungi > Ascomycota > Dothideomycetes > Pleosporales > Pleosporaceae > Alternaria > Alternaria sp. 'sect. Undifilum'. The sequence continues at coordinate 3,737,947 of JAJJZI010000006.1, forward strand.
TGATCAAGCGCCTAGGCCTCGGAGGTCTTTTCCGAAGGTATCGCTATGCAGACACCTATCTTAGTGGTGGGGCTGGTGGCTTTGTAGGCTCGTACATAATTTCCCTTTGTTCTGTTTCGGCCTCCTGTCTTGGTAGTGTGACAGCCCCAACATTGCGAACTTAGCGATGCGGATTTGTTAAGCGCAAGGACGCGCTAACAAAGTCACCAGTTTTTGTCAACTTCACATTGGCTACCGTATTCACCACGCGGTTGACTTTGCAACTATGACGGAATTCTGCAAATTTTTCGATACGCATGGTCTTGCGTTCCCAGAATCCGCATACCTATAGCGGATGGTGCGTAATCGGATCATGATGTGGTTCGATTTATAGTGGACGGGTACCGTCTCATACACGCACTGAAGTGGGCGTATGGCTATCTCGGATGCTCGATAACTTGTTTCGCATCGTTACCTATGCTGCCCATTGTCGGTATTGTCCCACTTCATGCACGGACCTGTGTTGTATCTTCATCTTCTCATTCGCCAGATCACTCCACCGGTTTGGCACGCCTTGGCTGCATTTTTCACCTCTACCTAAGAGCGGACCCTTGTTCTGATACAAATTCAATGCTGTTGGCTCTCGCAAGTCAACCAGGCCTCAAAATCACTAATGATGGTGCATTATATCCTCATAAGCAACTTCATTCACCAACTACTGCGTCTGGACTGCGAAGATTTCATGCGGTAGCGCATATGTAACATCACACAGACGTGATTTCCCTACTACGGCCCACCTAAACTAAGTTTTACCTTGGGTAGTGTGGCACCTTGGAGCTCCAAGCCTATCTTATCCTGCGTGGTTCATCCAAGACAAGCTAATTCCAATTAACTGTCCCAGTATTGATCGCCTGTCGACTATTCTGATACTGAATCCGTCTCCACAACGGAGTCGCTTACGATGCTGTGGGTACCTCTCTGGCTAGGTGTGCACTGGTTTGAAAACCATGCCATACTGTAGTTTCGGCTTGTGCCTCTTTTTCTCTCTTTGACCTCCAACTTCCTACTCTCTCCTCAGTCGCTAATCGTATCCGTCCAGAGTTTTATCAGCTTCATTTAGACGCACACCTTACAAGCACCTGTCGCACTAGGTTCGTATGACAAGAAGCGAAAATGGGGTTAAAAGACAGATTTATCAGTAAAGATGGTGAGGACTCTCGACCGCATAACGACACTCGAAAAAAGGAGAGACCCCCACCAGAGAATCCTCTCGCACCGAGAACCAGGACCAGCAACGAATCTACGGGATCTGGTTCTAAACCAGCAAGCTTCACACCTATGCAGCTTGGCCCATCCAGCGCCCACTCTTCTGGCTCGTCTGGTAGCAACGATTGCAGTAACAGCACTTTAAGCTCAGATGCTGTCCGAGATGTCAAGGCGGAGATCTTGGCGAACTGGCTTCATACCAAACAGGAAGAGCGAGTATGGACCTTTGGCGCAGCTGGCGAAGGTGTATTGATGAAGAAGTCAAAGGGCAGCTATTCCTGCGCGCCTTACGCTCTCCAGAGTGATGGCACAGGTTTATATGAGGCAGTCACCGAGTTGAACGTCAGGGTAAGCTGAGCGTTTGCATACCGTATGCAATTCATGGTTACTAACTTTTGAAGTGCGCCATGACTGTCAACACCAGGGTCATCAAGTACATCCTCGAGCGAACCCAGGCGCAGTATGTCCAGATCCATACTGATCTCCGGCTGCAGGTCGTTCCCGACTTCGAAGCCCTGCCGTACTGCCAAAGGGGTCAGTCCGCTGCCTTTATCGCCTCGCGAGGCATGTTGGTAGTGTGGCAAGACGACCCCAAACTGACGCTCGAACGCGCAGAATTCATCATCAACTGCTTGATGAGGATGATGTGTGGAGCCGAGTACGGCTATGACGCGCAGGACTTGGAGTTGGAGAAGACACTCGGCAAGAGCCCCATGGTCGATATTGAGGACTACGACGATGCGTCTGACTCCGTCGACGGAAAAGATGAGGATCCCCGAGACATGAAGATGTGGCAGGCTGCCTATTGCGGAATGTCCATCCTCTTACTAACGACTGCTATTGGCTCCGGGTACAGGCAGATTGCTATTGAAGAATTCCAAGCCCCCAAACATTGGCTTCGACTGCTCTTCCTAATCTGCCTACCCGCCCAAGTCTGGCTCTCATTAGTAAGTCAAATGTGTGTAATCTTTCATTCCGTTGCTAACAAAGCTAGTTCTTTTTCCAAGCTCTCGTCGGTAACATTGCCCAAATCTTCGGGCCTACTGATCAGATGAAAACGAACAGCCGATACTATTCTGGCAAAGCCCCCAGGCGTATTAACCGTGATACCTACGGCAAGCCGCTCCCACACGTGACAGTTCAGATGCCTGTCTACAAGGAGGGCCTACATACTGTCATCGAGCCCACGGTTCGGTCGCTGAAGCAAGCAATTTCTACGTACGAACTGCAGGGAGGAAGCGCCAACATATTCGTCAATGATGACGGAAGTGAGTTTATGCACAAGTGAATAATTGAGTAGTACTAACATGCTGCAGTGCAAATTCTCGGAGCCGAGGACGCGCAACAACGACAGGAGTTCTACGACGAACACGGCATTGGCTGGGTCGCGCGCCCAAGGCACGACCCCAAGGGTGAGCACGGATCGAAGCCCTTCGTCCGGCCCGGAAAGTTCAAGAAGGCTTCCAACATGAATTATGCCCTCCGAATCAGCTGCAGGGTCGAAGAACTTTTGGCACAGCAGCCTCGTGAAGAAGGCTGGAGCCAGCTTGAAGAAAACGCTCTTTACAAGGAGGTCATGGAGACGGTCATGACTGAGCACGAGGGCGAAGCTTGGGCCGATGGCAATATCCGCATCGGTGACTACATCCTTTTGGTCGACTCCGACACTCGCGTACCCAAGGACTGCCTTCTCGAGGCCGTCAGCGAGATGGAGCAGGGCCAGGAAGTCGCCATCCTACAGTACTCCTCTGGAGTCATGAACGTTACCAACAACTTCTTCGAAAACGGCATTACCTTCTTCACCAACATGATCTACACCATGATCAGGTTTGCCGTCGCTGGCAGAGATGTCGCGCCATTCGTTGGACACAACGCTATTTTGAGATGGCAGGCTGTACAGAAGGTCGCCTATGAGGTCGCGGACGCCGCTGGTACCAAGTACGACAAGTTCTGGTCTGAGGAGACAGTTTCTGAGGATTTCGACATGAGTCTGCGACTTCAAAGTGCGGGTTACATCATCCGTTTGGCATCGTACAAGGGTGATGGCTTCAAGGAGGGTGTTTCGCTCACTGTATATGACGAGCTTGCTCGATGGGAGAAGTAAGCTTGCCCCAATTCTACACCCCACCTCATACGCATGCTAACGTAGACCCTCCAGATACGCATACGGATGTAACGAGCTCATTTTCAATCCTTTGATCTACTGGTTCACTAGAGGCCCCTTTACCAAGCTCTTCCGCACTTTTATCTTGTAAGTAGATCGTTACGGACCACTGCACGTCTCGCCTTCTCGTACGTCTCCGGCTAACCTGTGGTACCAGTTCCAACATGCCTCTCGCATCCAAGATCACGATCATGGCCTATATCGGTACCTACTACGCTCTCGGTTGCTCATGGGCTCTTACCATGCTCAACTACTTCTTGATCGGGTTCTTCAACGGATGGCTAGATCATTACTACATCAACTCCTTCCGCGGTAAGTATCCTACCATCTTTCATTCCGCACCTCCCTAATACCGCTCAGTCTACTTTGCCATCATAATCGTCTTCAGTGTCCTCGGTAACATCGCCCTCGCCGTCCTCCGCTACCGTATCAAGGAAGGTTCGCTCTTCGGCGGCCTCTGGACAAACATCAAGTGGATTCCTCTTCTCACCATCTTTCTCGGCGGCATCTCCCTGAACGTCTCGCAGGCTCTCCTCGCGCACTTCGTCAGCTGGCCCCTTGAGTGGGGTTCCACGTCCAAGGAGAGTGAACAAGTTGGTTTCTTCCTGGCCATGAGCAGGGTGCTGAGGAAGTTCAAGTGGAGCTTCATGTTCTGCATTGGTATGACTGCCACTATGGTTACCATGGCTTTTGCGCTGCAGGAAGACTGGAGGATCAAGGAGCTTATTGCTGTTTGGCCTATGGGTACGGTGGTTGTTTTCCACTTCTTGTTGCCCATTGTGCTTAACCCGCAGTTGATGACCTTTACTTGGTAAGCATGCTCCGACAAGTGTTATCGCGTGGAGGTTGGGGAGGCTGGGGAATGAGATAATGGATCATCTATCGGTGCTAATACATGGGATGTATGGCTTTTCCGTATTTATCAATACGATGTGGTCTTCACAAAGAACAAGCGGAGATCAAAACCCAACTTTGTGGCATAATTTTGTGAACCTCCTGTCTTCGGCGCATATTTTTTCCAGGTTCGTAAGAGTTTCCTACTCATCCACGCCACGTCACAAACTTCTCAACAACGAATTCGTCTAGTCCCCACTGCCCATTCTGCCGCCCAAACCCACTTCCCTTGACGCCGCCTTGGCTTCCAGTCGGCGAAGTGTATACCGAGATGCTGTTTGCGTGGACTTGACCGTACTCCAACTCTCGCGACATCTTCATAAAGCGCGACATGTCGCGTGTCCAAACAGTAGCGTTGAGACCATACGCGGAGCGATTCGCCAGCGCGATGGCTTCTTCGTCCGAGGAGACGAAATACAGCGAAGCAGACGGACCAAAAGTCTCTTCGTCAAGGATACGTGACTCAGGCGACGGGTTAACAATGACCGTAGGCTTGAGTGCAAGTCCACCGCTCAACGAAGCAGACCCAACGCCACCAACAAGCACCTCATCGCCCTTTTCCTGCGCATCCCGGACAACATCCTCAGCATGCCTAGCAATACTCTCCGACACCGCCGACGCAGCTAACCCCTCCACCCCCTCCATAGCCTCCACAAGCAACCCCTTGAACCTCTCCGCCACACTCTCCATCACAATAATTCTCTCCGTACTAAAGCAAATTTGCCCATGATGCAACACAGCACCCACCGCACACTGCCTCGCCGCCTCCCCCAACTCCGCATCCTCCAGCACAATCGCCGGACACTTCCCACCCAGTTCCATCAAAACAGGTTTAAGGTACCTCGCCGCAATCCCCATGATCCTCCTCCCCACCTCCCCACTCCCAATAAACTCGACCTTCCGAATCGCCTCGTGCGCAATCAACGTCTCGGTAACTTCCTCTGCGTCTTCCCGCCGACATTGAATCTGGTTCAGCACACCCTCCGGACACCCGCTTTCGAAAAAAGCTCGCGTGATAAGCCCGTGGGTCTGCGGGCACAGCTCACTTGCTTTGAACACAACGGTACATCCTACGGCAATGGCACTAGCTACCCCCCGCGTTGCTAAAACGAGCGCGGCGTTCCACGGCGCGATACACAACACCGGTCCGATTGGTTCTTTGAAGACGAAACCCAGGGTGTTGGGTTTCTCGGTTGAGGGGATGACGCCGGTGACGGAGGTTATCTGCGCGGCGATTTCTTCGAGGTAGGAAATTGACAGGGTGATGTTTTGGCGCGCCCAGGCTTCTGTGCACGAGGTTTCGGCGACTTGTGCGGCGATGAGGGAGGGGGTTTGCGCGCGGAAGTGGGTTGCGATGCGTTGGAGGAGGGTGCGCCGGGTTGTGTGGGGGGTTGAGCGCCAGGATTTGAAGGCGGAGAGGGAGGAGGTTGCTGCGAGGGTTGCGTCGGTGGGGGAGGCTGAGGATGCGTGGTGGAGGGTAAGGTTGTTTGCTTTGGCTTGTGTCACGGGGATGGTGGTTTGCGTGTACATGGGGCGGTTGTTGATCCAGAGGGGGATTGTGGGGTCGGTGTTTGAGGACATTGTGGGTAGGAATTTTCTTGCAAGTCTTCTAATGGAGCGTGTATAGTTGGATAGTGGATTATATCTACTGCTTATAATTACGACTTCCAAGGGGAAGGGTTGAATACTTCAGTACGACTGCATAGCGAACGTTGCGTCATCGCGAGGCTAGCGTGGGCAGTCGTTGGTGATGTCGATCATATGTCGGCAGATGTGGGCAGCATCACACGTACGAAGAAGCTCGTGCTTTCAGGTTGCATATATCTAATGCTTATTCTGAAGGCATAAACACTCTTAGCTCTCGAGAATCTTTTAGTAACATGCACAACTTGAGCTTTTACGTTGGAGAGATTCCATCTTTATGAACAATACGTTCTACGGTAGGTAGAAGAAGCACTGTGACCTTATGCTGAGGTACGAATTGCTAGCGCGGTCATGGCACCGGGCAATGCAAAAATCTCTACGTTTAGGGATATACCCATGTCACCAGATGAATGCCTTCAACCACATATCGTTCCGGGAGCTGGATACTCGACAGGTTGGCTTGAAAAAGCACACCTATACACCCCAACTTGGTGGTCCGAATTCTCCGAGCACCCTACGATGCCCCACTGCAACGGGAGTTGGGCGAACGATTCAGGCTCCGGACGCACACTGCAGGGATGGCACGCGGCTGCAATGACCAAGCTACAATTAGCCGCGACCGGCATAGCGGATCTGAAGCGACGGAATCCAAGGGCAAAGAGAACGAGCAGGGCGGCAGTGGCGGTGCAGATGAAGATGAAAAGGGCGAGAGGTGAGTATGCGCACGTGGCAAAGTCCCAGAAGTCATCGTGCCCCCAAGCGCCTGTCTCGTACGTCTCTTGCCACTGCTCGACTGTGACAATGAAGATACTCTGCGATGCAAGCCAGTGCAGGACGATGCCTATCATTATTGTGGAGATGGCGTAGCGCCAAGGGAGTTGGAGGAAATAGGAAGAGCGTTGCTGCCCCTGTGGACGGGAGGAGACACGTAGCGCCTTGCGCTTGTGCGCATAGCTGGACCATTCGTGTGATAGCAGCATCGAAGTGAGGAAACCGTTGCCGGTAAAGTAGATTGTGGAAAGGATGAACTGAGGTGAGTTGGCGATGAGAACGTTTGTCAAGATGCCTGACACCATGATCATGCGGCGCCGGACGCCCTGGAACGTCATGAGAGTGTGTTGGGTAGCCACGCCAAATCCGAGCGACCAAATTGCAGAGGGTGCGGCGCCGGGCATGGTGAGAATTCCATATAGGAAAAGGATGGTACATGCAACGACACCGAAGAGACTGGTGAGGTAGACGGTTAGGCGCTGGCGGCGACTCGCAGCCGCAAACCAGCGTTTTCTTTCCCCGTCGAACGGGCGTGGACCCAAAACCCTTTGATGACCCGTTTTATCCTGTTTCAGATCATCTACAGATAGTAGACAAGAACCCTCGGTCATCTCAGCCGGTCTCTCCAAGAAGCTGGCAATGGCATCTCCGATATTCATTACACCGCGTTCCTGCATGCGAAAACAGACTGCGAACATCAAGATCGCCTTGACCAAGTTGAGCACGGTGACTATTATGGCGATGGTGATGTTAAGCTGCAACTTGCAGTTCTCATCCGTACCTTGGCTAAGACAATACTCGACTGTGCGATTCCCAATTTCCCACTTCGCTGAACCCTCCAGAAGTCCTAGTGATTCTGGGTCGCAGAAGGTGTCTTCTGATAGCGAATCGCCACATATCCACGGGTATGGATCAAGATTGTTGGCTTCCATCGCTCCGGTTATATGAATGGCACCTCCTACTGATGCGAGGAAAATCTCTGCTTCCCTCGTGATATTTTGTGGATTATCTGCAGTAACGATGAGGACATTGGCGCGATTCGAGACAAACGGAAGCATATACGCATCAATGCATCTCCGTGGCTCGAGGCGTTCTAGTCGGCCTTGCTGGTAATCCTCGAACATTTTATATTCGTCTTCGAAGTCATCTATCAGAATGTCATAATACTCCTCTTCCAAGGACGGGGGCGAGGGCCCATCCGATAGCCAAGCTTCGTTGATGGCATAAACACGGTACTGGTTGGCAGAAAGCGTTGTAAAGACGATTGAGTTGTAACTGGGGCACGGTTAGACTTTTCTGTTTTGAAAACAGCAACAAAAGACAAACAACCCCATAATTCGGGCTCGTTCTACAGCCTACTTACAAGAGATGTAGCGGTATCGATGACACCGCAAGAAGTACCCACAGGAACACTCTTGTCCTTGCGATGCGTTTGAGATTGCGGATACTTGGGACTCCCACGTCTAACCAAGATCCATTGGCATGCGCATCATCAATTTCTTCCCTTGTGGGCGCAGCTAGACACTGCATGGTGAAGTTGCTTCCGCTCAGAATGACAGAGCTGAACAGGTTGATGATAAAATGGGTACCAATGTTGAGCTGCTTGACCATCCGGCAGGATCCCAAAAACAATAGGCCGTTGCCATTGACGATGTCATGTGCGGCGAGGGTCCAGATGGTGACGCTCAAATTCAGCAAGCAGACGGCTGCTGTAGCTAACGCTGCCCAGAGAACAGCGGTGCGCCATCCACCTCTTTTGTACCATGGCTCAGGCTGAGGAATAGTATAGTCGAAGTCAGCGGCATCTGGATGGGCTGAATAGGTCGAAGTTTGGATGTGGGTATTATGCATGGTGGTCGCACAATCGGCGCCGGGCGTAAAGATGCAATCTTGAGGGTAAACCCCTGAGTACAGTAGGCAGAAACGCGTTTATACATGGTTCGTTGGGGCCTCAGAGAGCTGAACTTGAGACCTGAAGTGGCTATGTCAGGACCAACATTCGGCCAAGATGACTAGACATGTCACGCGCTCTACGCTAGAATCAGAATAGTACACAGTAGACGACTGTCGCTAGCCCTTGCTCGAGCAGGACGCTACCCAATCTTATCGACGGCGTACATACTCGAGAAGCGACAGACCATAAAAGATACTACGGTATCAGGCGAAAGCAATATATGTGGGCCACTAGCAAGGGGCTGTTGCACTTGAACCATGTTAGGACGGCTGAGCTCACGTGACATAAAAACGCGTAAAGTATTGGTTAGATTCTATCCAGATCGCGGGGTTTTAGCGTCTCCGTATACAAACTTTCGCCGTTTGCCATGGTGTGCTTCCTACCATAGTAGGGCTTTTAGCTTATGCAAGGGTGAGTAGCCCAGGTCTCGCTCGGCGATATCTTGGGGGGCATTGATGAGTAGCCGAATCGCATGATTTGCCATCTCCAATATACCAGTAGCTGAAATGCCGCTTTGATGAAGCTGAGAGCGAAAGTGTTACCACTGCGAAAGAGTGTAAGTCAGGGGTGGCTAGTTCGGAAGTAACTAAGCCGTAGCTCCGCGCCAACAGCAGCTCTGTGCTTCAACCAATCCTCTATAGGCATTCTGACGACCAGCGTGAGCGCAGCAACTGCCAGAGCCTTGCAGGAGTTCACCAACTAGGAAAATTCACGAGCACGCATTGATCACAAACTAACGTCATAGCTGGATAATGCAGCAGCTTCCCCGTCGGATTCCGCCCTTTTGCACAGCCATGCGCCCTCATTCATCGCGCGAGAGCGGAGACGACAGGATAGCATAATGCCTTGGGCTGGTGTATTCACGACTGCGCATACTAATAATCGATCATTATAATGGCGGCTAACCGTCTCCCAACTTGCACAACTAGACTTACAGTCCGCAAGTCGCATCAGGACTACCCTTGGACGCGACCTACGCACAATGAAGCAGAAGACACTCGAGTGGGCAGGCCCCTCCAGCTCATTCTGCGACGGCGAGCCACCAGAGACGCACTCAAACCTCCCCATCGGCTTCATTACCCTACCCTCAGAACCGGCGATGAATGCCGCTGGCCGGACTTCAGACCACCCGTTCAAAGACCCCCGTTCCGCCCGTCGCACACACCATCGTTCAAAGACACACTCTGCGCGCATCGCCAGCTGCAACAAGCGTCGTCGCTCCGATAAAGGCCGCCCCGCAAAAGTATCACCACCCAAGGACACATTCCAGCAAATCGCTACCCAAGAACGGGAGTGCTCCCAGTACGCGAAGTGGGCACACAAAGCAGACCTCGAGCGCATGGACGCCATAACCGCGTACCACCTCTTCGGCAAGAACGCCGCCATCTTCAACAGCACCGACAACAACGAAACCATCTTAAGCGAAGGACTTCCCCTCCTGGGCCCGCCGCCGCATCGCAGAGATGCGGCGCGTAAAAAGGAATCCCGCATACACCGCTACGGCAAAACCGACCAGCCCGTCACAAATACCCATCCTTCCCACACACCATGCGCACCGCTTCGCATCGAGGTCGTACTCGCGCCACCATCCTCACCGCGCCCCAAGCACAATCCCATGAAACAACACTGCCTACCACCCTTTCTGATATCCGCGCTCACCTCGCACTAGCCTGTGCTCTCACGCCGTCTGAGGACTCTAAAGACCGCTGCGGAAACCGCTACGTGCCGGGTTTGCCCGTCATCCGGGGTTACGGCTGGTGGGGCGAATACACGTGGCAATGGCATAGGAATCTGTCTGGGTGCTGGTTCCTTGGCTACGGGTGTGGGTGTCGCGAGGCGTGTGTGGGGCGGTGCGCGTGTTCGTGCTGGGGGGGGGTATGGTGGACAAGTGTTACTGTGAGGAGTTTGGTGTGGGGGCGGAGTGGGAGGTGCCTGCGCCGGAGGACATGCAGAGGTGTAGTCTTGTGGAGTGGGTGAGAGGGGGATTGAGAGCTATGATGAAGATGGATAGGTTGGAGGAAGAGGGGGGGTTGGATGAGGTTCTCGGTTACAGGCGGGGGTGCGGGCGCGACTTGATAGATGGACATGTTATACTGGAGGAAGAGCAGGAGGTAAGTGAGACGTGGAGTGTCATTAGTGGGGTTGAAGGAACGACTGCTTTATGAATGACGATGTGATTTGGTTGCTCAATGACGTTTATACGCGCAAGTCTATCAAACCTCGAGCTTCTTCTTATCGACTACACCACCCTTTGCTTTCCCTGCCTTCTCAGCTGCCCTCCTGTTCTTGGCATCCATTCGCTCCCTATCCTCCCGCATCCGCCTAATCAAAGCGCTCTTCTCCCTGATCTTGTGTCCGTAGAGGTAGAAGACCACGGGGATGGGAATGAGAGCAAACTCGATCAGCGACAGCATCGTCGCACTCCAGTGTGGCCCAAGGCTCTGGTACATTTTCGGACCTGCAAGGGGCAGAGCACCTCCCATGACAGAGCGCAAGACGGCGTTTCCAGCGAGAGCAGACGCGGCGTAGATGCCGTAGGAGTGAACGAGGTAGTTTGAGGCGTAGATGAAGACGCCGCAGTTTCCTGCGCCAAAGGGGATCCCGGCAAGAAGGGGAAAGATCCAGTGAACGTCTGGTGTGCATGTCCTTTTGACGGATTAGCGGGAGTCACGGCGGTGTGGGGCGAGTCATTGGGTGGTGGATGGGATGTCATTACGTACCATGAGAAGATCATCTCGCCAACAGGAACGCAGACGGCGGCAATGACAACTACACTGACCATAGCCTCTGGGTAGGGCTTGCCAGTCTCTGGATCCTTCTTGTGACTGTTGATCATGCGGCGAAGGAGAGGTTCTGAAGCTATCGTGATGACACCCCCAATACCGATACCAATATAACCCAGTCCGACGAACCCAGGCGACCAACCTCGTAGCTCGCCGAAGACGATGGGGTAGGAGACGAAACACAGATACAAGACTCCATAAACCAATGCTATGTATACGTCCCAGAAGATGCAGATGGGTTCGTTGACTGCCATACTAAGCGGCCGGTAGAGATTCTCGCGTAGTAGAGGCCAGAAGGCCTTCTTTTCATCATAGCGCGAGTGGTACCGGGGATCGGTACTTTCTTTGCGCTTCTTTGCTGATTTGGCGCGAAGGATTGCTGGTTTGTAGGTTTCTGGAATCAGGAAGACCATGAAGCAGGATGCACCAGAGCCGATCATGACTACCCAGTTTGTCCATCGCCAACCTAGGGCTTGGAAAACGAAGCCGCCGACAAGAGGGCCGATGACGGGGCCTAGAATGTTGGCACGCAAGGTCAGTGTTTGTCTCGCATGCAGTTCGTACGTCGAGGTTCTTACCATTCATAGGCCCTAGCGACCAGATGGAGAATGCCAGAGCACGGTAGTCCTCTCTGGAAATGTCGGAGACGGTGCCTGGTGCGTTGGAAATCATAGCCGCGCCGGCGATGGCACCAAAAAAGCGCAAGACAAGAATCTGGGCTAGGTTGTTCGACAGGGCGCAGGGTAGGACGAGGATGGTGAAGACAGCAACTGCGATCAGGTAGACGGGTCTCCTGCCGTACATCTCACTGAGCGGTGCAAGGAGCAGCGATCCGATTGCCAGACCACACAGGTAGGTCGTTATCCCCAGGACTAGCAACGTCTTGGATCTTATGCCAAACGTCTCCATCATACCCGGTATGCCACTTGTGTAACTCGTCGAGTACATGACTACGACCAGTGTGGAGAAGCTCATGAAGAAGATGACAAAAGCCTTCCTCAGCATGGGCCACTCCTCTGGATTCTCTCCCTCTTCGTAGTCGACCTCGAAGCGCGGGTCCTGTGTCGCGTTTGTTGTGACGGTTGCGATGGCATCTTGTCTGTCGCCAGGCCATGAGTGCCCGGTGTTCCTACTCCAGGTATGATGTATCGACGGACGTTGGTCTGCTACCGAGTTGATGGAGCCGGAATGCGCTGACGATGTAGAGGTGCGGTCATGTTCGGTTTCAATGTCTTGGACCACTCGGGATTTGTGTGAAGTATGCGACTTGGTCGACGGCGACGTCGTGTGTCCGTCTCTTCCCGGTCTCGTTGCGACGGCCGTATCTTTGGCAAAGCCGCTGTGAGACATGGCGCTGATGACGGCGCCGATAAATACCCCACACCCCACTAGCACTAGCAGCAGCAGCGAATGTGTACTGCAAACGAATAGCTCTCACTGCTGTTGCAATAGCACAGACACAATGTATTTAATAATCGAAGCGAGGGTACATCAAGCCAGCAAATCGCGATGTATAATATACGGAGAAGAGACCCAACCTCAACCCCCGTGTCGCGCCATAGAGCTCGAGTCGGGCTAGTCGCGTACGCCCTTTCGCGCTCTGCTGCCTCCGTTTTGTAGCGATTGCTAAGCCAGCGGGAATAAACACGCTTGGATTAGCGGTGATGACGGTTGCGAGTGTAACCGAGGCAGGCAGCGCCGGCATGCCGTTTGCGGGCGAAGTGGAGAGCGAGATGGGCATCAGCTGTGTCGAGAGGGTGTTGTCATCGTAGAGCCTTATTGGGATTCTGATTGTTTTTTTTAAACGTGCAACAGTCAACTGCAACAGTCAACAGTCGTCATTGGAGCAGCAAGGAAAGGGCATCGGGAATGCAAGGCTCTGGTCCTCTGGATAAATCACGGGACGGCGCTATGTTGCTAGCGGTGGAGCTAAGCAAGCCCTGGAGGGGCCGGGTAAACACATACAAGCCCGCGGCACCTCACGCGTCGTCAAGCTTCAAGGCACCACACTTCTCTCAGCTACAGAGACTCCAACTTCATCGCATATTGTCGCCAAGATCTTGCACGTCTGCCTTGCAAGTCCATTGCGGTGCTGAGGCGTAGAATATGCCTTCAATTTGCTGCTACCCACTCATGCCGCGCCACGACGCGCCGGCAGCGCCTTCATTCCCCAGGCCTTGGAAGACGACCGACAAGAGCCTTCACCCTGGGCTCTAGACTAACATGCGCAGATTCTCCTGGCAGCTTGCAGATGGCGACATCCAAATTCCTTCATGTCATTTCAGTACCGTTCCTCTCGTCTCGTCTCGTCTTGATACACTCATTGCTTCCTTGTCGCTTTCAATTTCGTCGGTTTCTGCTGCTCCTCACTTGGTTCCCGCGTCCCAGTGATATGATGATTGGACAGCAAGAGTTATCTTTGCTGCAGGCGTTGGAAACGGTCAAAGAGAGGCGTCTGTGGTTTGAGTGTCACACCCAATGGCGAGACTCAGCCTTTTCTCATCCCTCGAGCTGGCGAGGCTGAGCATTTCCTCGTAGCGCCGTTAGCCAGCACTTCCGCTCATGCAGTCCTTTTCACCGGCAGCCTGAGGGCAGTTGCAAGGCTCACTGGTCACCGTTCATCGTTAGGAGAGCCCGGCTGCGCACTGTTACCGCATAGCACGGGCGATGCTTGGCATCCGAATCAACCCTGGCACTGTGCACCCATTGAGCAGTCGCGTTTTCAGCAACAACAACAACGCGACTGACCACCTGCCACGCTCGCAACATCCCCATACTGCACCTTCGCTGTATTGCAAGTTTCTACACTCATAATTACCCCCGCCCGCTGCCTTGTTGCAGCAGGCACTTGAATAGCCATGGCAGCCGCTGCACGTGTTTCGTTTCTCGAACAGCAGTACAACCATGTCGCGCTACCCCGCAACGTGCCTGGCAGAGAAGATGGAAATCTACATCGGATCGAAGAGGCTTTGTTGAAGCGTATGTTGGACGCCGTCGCAAACATCACACCCCACGTCGCTACAGATCTCGCTCCCCATGTCCAAGGACTGCGAGAGACGTTGCTTGCATGTGAAGTGCTCAACGTGGATGGGACTATCGGCAAGGCAGCGCTGATCAAGGAGCTTCACGACCTCGGCCATCGCAAAATGCTCGTTCTGCACATTGCACCCCAAAACTGCGCTTTGCTAGTATACCCTCAAGAACTGTACGTGACCTTCCCATGGTTCCATCTACTCCGCTGACCTTCATAGTACCTCCGGCGAGCGCAGCATCGTTTTTGAAGCTTTTGAGACATCAGCAACGGCCGACAAGGTACTTGCTGCCAAAGGCGCGCTACAATGGGACTGTAAGTAACAAACGCCCGAATTTTGTTGCTGCACGCATACTAACCAAGATCCCTTCGTACAGTCCCGGGCTGCGCGGTATCTGTCCCGGCTTCGACATTCCACGATGAGGCTTTCCAGGAAGCTCTCGCCACCTTCATCGAGCAAGCCAGCAGCGAGTCTGTCACAAAGTTTGCTGCTGTTACCTGGAAGGCAGCCGCCACAATACCAGAGATCCGAGACACCAGTAACCCCGCTCTCATATCGGGTTTGTTGATGACTGTACTGGAGGCCAATGGCGCTGCCGTCTCAGTACCACGTTTACGAAAGCGTGTGCGCGACACGGTGATTTTCGATAATGCTCGGACCCCGTGGAGGAGATCCGCATTCTATCTGGCCTTACGAGTAGCAGTTCAGCGCTACCTATATCACCACTTAGGCGCAGAGGTCGGAAGACTCTACTACAAGACATTGATGTGTCTACTGCATGCACAGCTACTGGAAGACGTATTGAAGAGGATACCTCTCGATGCAGCCTTCTCACTACGGCAGAAACTGGGCCGTCGCCTCGCGAAGCTCACCTCCGACATCCATGGTGCCAACAGGTCGTCCACGGGCAGGTATGCCAATCTTCTGCTATCTTTCCAAGGTAGTTTCGAGACCACTCTGGCCACAACCGGCGGATACTTAAAGCGAGTCTGGCGCACTCATAGGGAGTCGCGGGAACGCTGCATCCCAAAGTTGCGCCAGCATGCTCATCCTTACGAATTTCAACTTCGCATGACGAATAGCGGTAGTTTCCTAAGAGGTGTTTTATCTGCACGTGCGCCCTTCTCAAGACCTCAAGAGCGAACACACGCCGAGCTTTTGCAGTCGTATCTGCGGTCCACGGCTTCTGTCAAACCGTACATGGAAGCTGTGTCCAGTCACATCGCTTCATCAAAGCTAGTCGAGGACATAATTCTTCCCGCGAAACAATCAACGCAGCCTGAAGGTCTTCTTGCCATTAAACTGAGTAGGGTGATCTGTGAGTACGTCGCCAAGATCAGCACCATGGGCCAAGCGTACCCAAATCAGAAGAGCCAACATCTCCTACATATAATGGAACTTTGGGTTCTCATGGACAGAGACGCGCTGATTTGCTATCCATTGCTAGAAGAATATCATCCTGGGTTTGATGCTGACATCTTGGATCCCATCCAACTGCTTACGCGCGAAGAGATGAGGCGCAGTCAAGAGGTGCGCAAGTATCTGAAAGCTCGTTATCGCGCACGGCCAAATGCAGAGTCCAAAACCATATTCGACGATCCTGCCGACGATTGCTTTGCTGCGCAGTACTATGACCGCGAGGACCTCCAGGGCGAGCTTCCAGTCATGCGACAAGAGATCGAACAGGCGGCCGATGTTGCATGTGACGCTAAGAACACCGAATGGGAGGAGAAGAGCAAGCGCCATGAGCAAACAATCGATAGGCGAAACGAGAAGGAATGTATCTATGATACTTCTGTTGCCTGGAACGGCATGACTGAGTCACGCCATCGGCGGCCTTGCGACTGGCATGATCTTCATTACGAAGCCAAGGCGATTAGGATTCAGATTCACGAACATCCGTTGCCAAGCTACGAGCCGGCGACCAAGGCAGCGCTGTTCGAGCTACAGTGTCCGGAGGTATTCGCTGCGTATCGCGACGCAACTTGGCTCATAATGTCTACCTTGTGTCACCGACCGACCGAGAAGCTCGATAGAATGTCGCTTATCCGTGAATACTCGCAGCTTCGCCGATACGTCAACAAGACCAGCTGTAAAGTAACTCTAGGCTCTTACAAGAAGGCCCATCTAGAGTGTCATTACGCCAACTGGGGCTTTCCAATCGGACTGGAAGAGGTTATCCGGACCTGTGGCCTCAAGCCCAGGTATTATGACAGTGTTGGTGAGGTTTGGACAAACAAGCCCGAGAAAGCTTCCTTCTGGCATCACTTTCCCGTGAATCTGCCACTCAACTCACCGCTCGTGTCTCTTGGGCTTGACTATGCCACGTGGCCAACATCAAACGAGATCCAGGCGAGCCAAGCTAGGTGTCCCCAAGGTGTTGGTATCCATGAGTTTATGGCGCTTCAGGGCCTCTTGGTCGGCACTCATTCGAGATGGCTCGACCTTCTCAGGGAGTTGGGCTCGACTAACCTCAATTTCTCATTAGAGTCAACCTGGGTGCTCGTCTTGCGTTTGGTGTTGCAGCTAGGGCCAGATACTGCAGCAGGGTCTGCCTATACCGACGTTCATCGTCCCTTGTCGGACGATGGTCTTTGCAGTAAGCTACTGCAGCAGGTTCGCTATCGACTAGAAGCAATCCAGCGAAATTGGCGTGAGCCTGTGCAAATGGAGGTTCTCATTACAATCTTGCTCAAAATGACCTCCCTAACTCCAAGCACGACAGTCCGGAACCAAGGCATGGAAGTTCTTCACGAAGCTCGCAAGATTACCAACGGCTGGCGTAAAGAGCTACAGCCCATGGTGACGGAGGATCCGAACGTGTTGCAGTCAGCTATATGGGCTTCCCTTTTGTGCAAGCGGACAATGCACATTGATGAACAGCGGTTGCGGGACCCAGAAGTTCTCCGCGTTTATCTTGACGCTTCCATCTCTCTGCAATATAACCTGGCCGGGAGTTTCGACGAGATGCCATACAACATGCGCAACGCTATCGCACAGGACACAGTATTCGCTCATGATCATCGCGAGATAATGAGGCGTATCATATTGGCAAATCAAGAGACATTTAGAGCAGCTCTAGACGCGGTATGGTATGTACCTGGCGACTACAACGCTACCGAGCCCGGTTTGGAAGCCGTACCTGACACCTGGTACCTGTCGTATGCGCTGCAGTCGACGGCTGAACAGCATTCCTACTTCGTGCATTACAACTATGTATACGGTACCTTGCTCATTGATGGACAAGAGATGGGAACACTTCCGCAGTCGTATCGTATAGATGAGACTTACAAACACATTCTCGGCACCAAGAATCCGATTGTCTACCCTTCTCCTCTACGGGGCATGGATTTTGCATTATCGGAACCGGTGCGTGGTCATCGAATCCATCTAGGGTACCGCAGCAATCGATTGATCATTCGAGCGGACCAGGTCGGCCAACTGCTCGAATTCATTCCCAAGCATGTCTTTGGTTTGGATAGCCCTACACCCGATCTCCCTAGACCATTAGTCGAAGACTGCTACCACTGGCTTCACGTCTACGATGGTCGCGTCGAGATTCGCCAAAACAGTCCATGGGCGCCAAAGCTGATGAATTGGTGGATACACTGGCACCCTTCAGGCTTCTACCATGCTGTCCGGCGATTCCAAGAGGAATTGCAGACGACATTGTTGGATGCCGATAGTGATCTGGTCAAGAGCGTCACGCGTATCTTCACTCATTTTGAATTCCCATCCCAAATCCTGGTCTTCGCTTCGATTGATGGACGGGTCTCTGTGGAGTTGAAGCGAATGGAGCTAAGCTTTCACATCAATCAAGAGGGCTTGCTACAATCACTTCGCCTTGGTGCCACCATTCTACCAAATCAAGATGCGGGGACCTGGTATGGACTTATGAACAAGATCGTCGTACAATCTACTGCAAACCGTCGGCAGAAGAGCATTCTGGTTCCTTGGGGAGGTATCCGAGTCTTGAAAGACAAGCCTCATGTGTCTGTTGACATCGAGATGGGTCAAGGCGTTTACCTCAAATATGCGATCAACGATGTCTTGGGACGTATTGATTGTGCGCCTGAACCCCGCCTTCTCTACATGAAAGCTCTGCTGCATGCTTACACATCGCATGCTATTGCCGATCCACTTACGCGACGGACCGGAACGGAGGAAGCTCTTTACCTTCTCCAAACGGGCACTTACCAGCCTTGGAACCCATTGTTACGCGACGAGATAGCCACTTTGAACCGTATCGCGGAGCTATCGCCCAAGCGAGGGTACTATCCACCAGATGCCAAGTGCATGGAGACAGTGTTGTGGCAGCCTGAATGCACCATCTATATGCAGGACGATCGGTATGCTACTGTGGTCGCGAAGATACTGCAAAGGTCTTCCGACTTGTCTCAGTTTTTCCTCGACCGCGATCATCAGGAGACCATCAAGTTGGAACCTGACGTCGTTCACCTTGCCACT
Organism: Alternaria sp. 'sect. Undifilum'; assembly: GCA_024321975.1. Classification (NCBI taxonomy): domain Eukaryota; kingdom Fungi; phylum Ascomycota; class Dothideomycetes; order Pleosporales; family Pleosporaceae; genus Alternaria; species Alternaria sp. 'sect. Undifilum'. The sequence goes on from JAJJZI010000006.1 coordinate 3,756,901, forward strand.
CGGGCGGTCACAAGGTCCAATGTTCGCAAACAGAAGAAAAGTGGCAACCGAGACGTTGTTTACAGTGCACGCGATGCTCGTACAGCTTCACGGGACCGCCTGAATGTGCTCGAGGTATCAAAGCTGCTTCTGAACTGGGAGTCAACCTGCTCTTTGGACACTACACTGATCGCCCTTCTCCACGATGCTCCAGTTCTGGGCGGTTACGACAAGTATTACCGGAGATGCCTGCTGACTGATCACCTTGCTGTCGACATCAAAGCCGAGTGGGGTGCGCTCGCTCAAAAATCGCTTCAGTGCAGTCTTGGTGACCGGTTTAGCCTGATGTTTCTTCTAGGAACCATCGCGTTCTCGTCGGATGCGAATCTCAACTTGCTGCGCGTCCTCATATCTTTCGCGATGATCCCGGAGATACGTGCTATACCAGCCCCCAACCACGCTGCCTACTTCCATTTCCGAGCGGATGGGGCTCCTCCTGTATCTTACCTGATCTCGTTGATGGAGAAAGCACGGATGCCGTTCTCTGAAACAGGCTTCAGGAAACGTTCACAGCTAGTCAAAGCTGAGAGCTTACATGGCCCGAGTGTCGAGAGGGCCTGCGAGCTACTGGCTAATTCAATCGTACAGCAATGGCCAGCTTCCGATATCGACCCGCAGAAATTAGTTGCGATTGACCCCGTCTGTGTGGATGTTGAACGGGCTTTGGCCGATGTGGCTCCAGAATGGACCCGCCTTACCCGCAATCACGAGCTGTCGCTGTATCTAGAGCAGGTGCAGCAGGTTCTCTCCCGTGTCACTGTTCATCGGACGGAGGCCACATCACTTTCGAAGGTTATTCCAAACGTAGAGCTTGTGCGATCCTCCTTGTATCCCGTAAGATCGAGGGAGTACGATGATCAGTCACTCTCAGACTTATTGCAGGCTCGGGTCGTCAACATCGAAGCATCTGCAACGACGGCACCTCCTCGAATTTCGAGGTCGTACGCCGGAGCCTTGACTATCAGGTCAGCTAATATTACGCATCACCCTAACAAGACGCATAACGTCATGGGTATCGCTCAAGCAAAGAGGGCTCCATTGCATCCTCGAGTATCAAATCCGCCGCCATGCGAGATTGGAACGCTCCGGAATATCGTTGCCAACTTCAAAGATCCGTCTTCTTTCGTGCAATGTAGATACGCGAAAGAGATGGACGCGAGCATCGATGCTCTCCAGAAGCATATCTCATACGTGCAGGATACAGCTCATGGCACATATCCTCGAATCACAACAGATGACATCATACCAGCCAGAGACTTCGCAACAGCGGCAGCTGAACACATCCGTTGTTCACTTCGAGATCAGGACCCGCAAGCGAAGTGGCTCGAGATGGCGGACACATGGCCTACGATGACAACAGTTGAGCTTCTTACGGAGCTGAGAAATACTGCAGGCACTACTTTTGGCACGGGGACGAAAGAGGCCATTGTGGCTTTCGGGGTGGCTATAAGCAAGCTCCAACGATTGCTTCGTATTCAAGATGCTCAGAAGAGGTGGAAGAAGCAGCAAGAGCGGGATGAATGGGCAAATAGAGGCCATAGCAACTGGAGTCCTTTAACCTACCCGGACTGGTTGTTGCTGGAGATTGACGGCGATATTCTCATCCGAGAAGAGCAGGTAGATGTTGCTCTAGCGACTGTGTCGCCGCAGTTAAACAAGAACTCAGTCCTGCAGCTCTTGATGGGCAAAGGAAAGACGTCTTGTATCCTTCGTAAGTGCCGAGATTAGTACTTGGGTCATCAGAAACTAACTATTAATAGCCATGGTAGCAGCTCTACTCGCTGATCAAGCCGACCTCGCTCGTGTTGTGGTGCCGAGAGCTCTTCTACTGCAGTCAGCACAAGTGATGCAGGTCAAACTTGGCGGCTTAGTCGACCGTGAACTGATGCATGTACCCTTCTCTCGAAAGACACCTCCCACCGAAGCGTTGATGGGCCTGTACAGGATGATGCACGCGCGCTTGAAGGATCGCCGTGGTGTTCTCATTGCATTACCCGAGCATGTTCTCTCGTTCAAGCTGAGTGGACTTCAACAGCTTTGTGACGAGAACGTTGAAACAGCTTCCATGATGATTGAGATACAACGTTGGTTAGATCAACATACTCGGGATGTTCTAGACGAATGCGACGTTTCGTTGGCGATCAGAACGCAACTTATCTACCCATCCGGTACTCAGGCGACGGTGGATGGCCACCCAATGCGCTGGCAAGTAACCCAGGCCGTACTCCATCTGGTCAAGGACTTTTCTTCAAGTGTCCAATCACGCTACCCTCAAAGCATTGAAGTGGTCAATCGCGGAACTAGTGGGTTTCCTCTCATCTACTTCCTGCGCAAGGACGCCGAGGATTACCTGATCGAGCTTTTGGTTATGATTATCTGCAAGGGTCAGACTCCGTCGATACTTCCCTGCGCCGAGTATCCAGCCGCCCTCATGAAAGATGTACAAGCCTACATATCCAAGCCAACCGTGCGCAGTCAGTCAACGTCCAGAATCATCAGCTTCTTCCGAGACAAGCCAACTTTGATGCGGGCTGTCAACCTGCTCCGTGGTATGTTCGTGCATCGCATTTTGATCACGAGTTTAAAGAAGCGCTGGAATGTACAATATGGACTGCATCCGACACGCGCACCAATAGCAGTACCGTACTTAGCCAAGGGCGTGCCTTCCCCTACAGCTGAGTGGGGGCATCCCGATGTTGCCATCACCTTGACATGCTTGTCATTCTACTATCAAGGTCTTAGCGTTCCCCAGTTCAAGGAAGCCTTTGCTCATCTGATCAAGACGGACGAACCGAGCATTCAATACGAAAAATGGTTTCCGAGGGGTGTCGACATTCCGAAAGAATTGGACGACTATGCAGCAATCAATGCCGAAGACATGAGGCAACTGAGCGATCTTTATCACGTCGTGCGCTTTAGTGCCTCCCTCATGGACTTTTACCTGAACAACTTCGTGTTCCCCAAGTATGCCAAAACCTTTAGTCTCAAGCTTCAAGCATCGGGTTGGAACCTTTTTCCGTCTTGCCAAGACGAAAAGGGACCTCGTGTTACCGGCTTCTCTGGTACGAACGATTCCAGGCACCAACTTCCCCTACTAGTAAAACAACGAGATCTTCCCCAGCTGGCGCATACAAACGCGGAAGTTCCGTACTATCTACTGGCACCTCGCAACCAGTCGTATGTGCGCATGACCTTCGCGAGCGGAGCCCGTTGGACCGAGACAGACCTGATCAACAATCTCGCGAATCGCTACAGGAATACACCAAACAACGGCCACTACCATGCCCATTATCTTGCAAACAACGCAAGCAACTTCCGTCAGGATGGTCGGATCAGGATCCTGATCGATGCGGGTGCGCAGGTTCTTGAGCACTCGAACAAAGACTTTGCCAAAGCCTGGTTGGATGCCGATCACGAGGCTGCAGCGGCTGTCTACTTTGATGATGATCATCGTGTATGGGTGTTGTATCGTACGGGCAGAAGCATACCACTGGTCGCATCTCCCTTTGTCGACGATCTCGATCGATGTGTCGTTTACTTGGACGAGAGTCATTATAGAGGAACTGATATCAAGTTCCCACCGCACGCAAGGGCTGCCTTGACTCTTGGGCAACATCTAACGAAGGATACACTGGTACAGGCCGCCATGCGACTACGGCTTCTCGGTCAAACTCAATCAATCACCTTCTTCTCTCCCGTCGAAGTTCACCAAGGTATACTGGATCGGTTACCAACGGGAACCAGCGTATTTCACCAGCCAACCTCAGATGATGTGCTTCGCTGGGTGTTCGGCCAGACTTGCGACACTATGGAACAGCTAGAGCCATCTTATTTCGCTCAGACGTCGCAGTATCTACAACAAGAGCAAGCCCGGTTGGAGCATCCCGAGTTTCTTCAGGATGTAACGTCACGAGAGTCTTTCCTCGCAACTGTTCGGATCAAAGAAGCGCTTTCTCTGAAACAGCTCTATGAACCAAGGGGCGAGCGTCACCGGCGTACTGGTCCTAACCCTGCTACCATCGCTTGGAAACCTTCGCTGCACAGCATCTACAGTGAGCTTGAGATTCGCAAGAAACATTTCCAGGATCGAGGTTCGGCTGTCCATGCATCAGCACTAGAAGAGGTGGAGATTGAGCAAGAGCGCGAGGCTGAGCGCGAGGTGGAAATCGAGGTTGAAAACGTTCGCGAAGTTCAACAAGCTTTTCTGTTCAATGCGCTCAAGGTTAAGAAACTGCACGAGGACATCAAGCACTTCGCAGAATTTGGGCGCCTCGTTCCTGGGAGCGATGCTTATCAGCCAATGTTCTCGGTGTTGGGACGGGCGACTTCACTGGGTCTCAAGCATACGGTCAACTCATCGATGAAGTCAGGCTTGTGGATCTCAGCTGAGTTCTCCCGTACGATCGAGATTTACGCGCCTAACGACAACTACGTCCGCTCTCCACACTGGGTGCTTTGGAGTACAATAGGTCAACAAGCGCTGCTTGTCAGCCCTGAGGAGGCTAACCAGCTCATCCCGATCATGCAAGAGCAGCAAGCATTCCAGGATGGTGGTAGCGTTCACCTCATCATCTATGCTGCACCCGTTACTCGAAGGATGCTACATTTCAATCAGTTGGACTACTACGCGATGCCAGCTTTGCCAGCCGACTTTAAGGCACCAGTCTGGCTTCGAGTTGAAATGGGCCTTTTTGCTGGACGGCTCTACCTAGAATGGGACGAGTACTATCAATTGCTGGAGTATCTTGGTCTCGATGAGAACTTATCGCAGCATCCTGAAAAGGGGGCATTTGCAAAGAAGCCTCTTACATTCGGTACGTGTTTCCGAACATGTAGCACACGGTGCTTTCGCTAACTTGATTATAGTACATGAGTGGCTTGCTCTACGTCGCAAGGGTCAAGACTTTGAGCATACTCCCATGGGCTTTGTCACTACCGGTAAGCCGCTTACGGAGAATCATCCATTCTTCCGCAAGCTCGCTCACGGAGACGATCCCGCTCTACGTCAGCACATTGCCCGAGCCGTTCCCGGCCAGCTCGACGCATTGGAGGAAGAGGACGACGACGATGATCATGATGACGAGGAGTTCGTTCCGGCCGTCGAGCATGTTGATGACTCTGAGGGCGAGGACGAAGGGTTCGAGTCGAGCGATGACGAGGGCTTTGTTGATGCGGAGGACGGGGAGTAGAGCTACGCGCTCAACGCGCCAATTGGCACATGTATAATAGCACGATAGCAACATGAAAAAGGCTCCCACGCGTGCGTTCCGCGTTGGGCTCAAAAACCCGACTTCTCTTTTGCACGCCGCGAGGCTAACATACTTTGATTTGTCGATCCAGTCGACTGAGAATAAAAGTTTCTATATCCATCTAGTATGGTACAATGAAGGGTATCTTCTCTGCATGTAAGGTACAGGTACATATGCTGCACGTCCTGCACCCAGGAAATTGCTCCGCCTCTTACTCTTCAGGACCCACGTTTCTTCTTTGGCGGCACTGTCGCACTGCCCCCCCCCCCCCTTCATTCCGGTTATGCGGCCCTGCCACGCCACACTTTTGCGGCGCCAAGCATGTCCAAGACAAGTAGCGTGCGTGCGTGCAACTCTGGTCCCAGCGATTAGAAAGATGCTAATCGCGTCTCAAACGGTATCGGTCGAACTGACGCAGGTGTACGTGGGTAAGCGTGCAGTCTTCCATACGGCGACCTTCCTCACTGCAAAACTGCACGGTATAAGTCTACATTTTTTTTTGTAAATGGCCAGAAAAAAAGAAAAAAGAAAGTCTTCCCCTTGACATCCATTCCGTCTATCGCGCTTTCTACGTGGCAAAACACCCCGCCCGACTGTATGGAAAAGAGAACTTACTATATGAGGACGAGGACGAAAATCAGGACGAAGACGTTGGCAACGGGGTGCGACATGGTCTGCTGCAGCATGCTCATGGCGGCCGAGGTGTGGTCAGCAGCCTCGGCTTTCCTGGCGAGGTCAATGACCCATTGCGCTGCCTCGTCGCCGAAGAGGTCGAAGTAGTTGAGGTGCTTGGACATGGTCTTGTTTTCTGTTTGAGGGGCGCAGATGGGATCGCCTGGCTGGCAGTATTCGCGCAGCTTGCCGGCGTTGGCGTAGGGCTGGAGGGCTGCGTTTTGCGCGGCGGTTCGGGGTGCGCTGCCGTTTGAGATTTGGCCGCCGCCGTAGGTAAAGGTCTGGTTTGCGGAACGTCGTGTGGGGCCGAAGACGACTGCTGCGGCGACTGTGGCAATGTCAGTTGTGTACACTCTGGGGTTTTGGCTAAGGAAGAGAAAACACACTCTTTGAGCCAGGCGCACTTGTCATGTTCATGGCTGGGTTTTCCTCTTGAGTGCAGCCCCAGATCGGACCGCCACCACCACCCAGCACGTCGAGCATCACGCTTCCACCCTGGCTGAAGCCCATCACGATCAGGTGGCTGTCTGGGCATCGGGCAGTGTAGTTCCTCATCTGCTCGGCGCCGTTGATGGCGCCCTCGTGCGAGGATATGCACCACCGCTCTCCGCCGTTCATGGCCCAGTACTGCACATCCTCATATCCGCAGGCTTTTGGGTCTTCCTGGGTGTTGAGCGCATTGCACACCTTGCCAACCGTCTCGATGAGGTGGCCTGGGTAGGGCGAGGTTGAGCCGCGGGCGAGGAAGTGATGGTAGGTCTGGCATTCATCCGTCTTGAGGGCCTCGAACTGGGGGCAGTCTTCGAGCTTGGTGCACACAGCGAATGCGGCGGAGGCGTAGAAAAGCGCCGAAAGCGCTATCCGGGGTATCATGGCGGATGTGGAGAAACGAAAAATTTGTCGAAAAAGCAGGGAATTCGGCGGGCGTTTCCGTAGAAAGACGTCAAGGGAAAAGGACGACAAGGGAAACAGTCGACGGGAGGTAAGAAAGCATAGACCCGGGGCCATCGGTCTCTTGTTTCACCTCTGGGCATTCCTTGGAAAGGCATGCGCGTAAGAGAAAACGCCAACAAAGCAGTCGACGTGCTTGACACTGCTGCACGGCCCCGAAGGGTTTGAGATTGGCGATGCTAGTCGTCAGCCAAGCTTTTTGGCGCCTTCCCGCTCGGAATTGCCGGCTATTAGTTCGCCCGTGCGAGCCGCCAGCCGCCTCACAGCCACACCAGCGCTGCACACAGGGGCGCAGTCTGCCGAGCGCACAATACGAGGTGTTAGAAACGCGAGGCTGTCGCGACGAAGAAACGAGAGTCGTGTGTAGTGAGGCGAGTCGAACCGCTTCCGTTGCAGAAACCGCGCCGCAATAGGTGGGCCGTGAAGGATCGCTGGGAAAATGAAGTTGCATGACTCAGCTGGACGCGTAACCCGCGAAATGCCTGTGTATGTCACCAACCCTCCCCCAGCCTTCAACCGAGAATACCCACGATTGCATCCCGCAATCATCACAGTCTCTTCTCGTCTGACCTGCTCACTCGACGTATTGCGGGGAAACACTCGGTATTCTCCACGACATGCTGACTGATCTGATTGATCTGACAGCTTTCCGGGCCAACAGGGTCTGATCCATAAGCGACAGGTTTCGTCATCCAAAGCGACACAGCCAGCAGCAGAACACTGCGCCCTTCCTATGCGACTTCCCATGCGACTTCACAAATACGACCATTTGGTACCTTGCAGCGGAAACGGAGTGCTGATTGATGTGTTGCGACCCGCGGCATGTCTCCGAATGTACGCCAACGGCTACCTTGTGCGCCTACTACGGCTTCCACGGCTTTGTACCTCGTCACAGCAACCATCGATGAAGAAGAAATAGCCCCCCGTGCAAGTGCTGCGATCCCATCTGTCGTGTCTGGCTCAGTCTGGAAGTGAATCTCGACCTGCCTACAGAGCTGTCAAAACACATCACAAACACCCAACTCCGCCGCTTTGCCAAACGTCCGTGCGTCTCGGCCTCCATGTGCCTCACTTTCACTGGACGTAGCATGGTGCGATTGATGAATGGCGGCCGATTTCTTACCGTGCGAAATATTTTGCATTCAATGCCCATGCGAACTGGTATGACCTTGTTGCGCATGTCTCCTCCCTGTCTTCTGGCAGAATTGGCGCCGACGCTGATTCAACGTCTCTCCATCGTCTGAATACTCAGAGAGTTACTCGCATTTGAGACTTTGGGATACATCGCTGGGTGCTCAGACCTATGACGATGGTAGCCAGCCCGTCGGATGCCAGATCGGCCTGCTTCGGCACGCTTCCAGCTTCTCGCATTATCAAATGCGGCTCTCACTAGCGCGCTCACTCCCGACGTGGATGAAGATCAGACGTCACAAACACCCTTCTCCGCATGCGATGCAGATTTTGATAGGAGCGGCAGTGTGGAAAGGTTGTGTATCGTCCGGAAGGACCCAGCGTGCCGCACTTGCGCGTTTCGCGAAACACCAGCTCGGCTCATTTGCTAACAGCTTCATCTATACGGCATCTGGGGAGGCCCACATGCCTGAAGTGGATAACAGAGCCATTTGGTCTCCACGCATCCAAGAGACCCTGCCACCAGCTATTGGGTGCACAGTCCCCGTTAGAGTTCGGACGCTTTTCTCTCCACGCTACCATCAGCTACTGTCGTCGGTCCGCCTGCGAGGTGCGGTAGTACGTAATTCTCCATGTCCTTGGGCTCCTCCACATTGCGCTGTGACCATTTCATCTCTTTCTCCACCTATCTCTTTATCTTCTCAGCTTAGCCTTCATTAAGCCTCTCCGTCAACAAGCTCGTTTCTTGAGTGCTTCCTCGTCATTCCTTCCAGCCCTCTTACCTTCACCACGTACAACACGCAACGGCACATGCAGGCATAAGTGCTTGTTGACCCCCTAACCATGGACCCCAAAGATCTCGCTTCTGCCCATGGCCACGTTCACGTTCCTACGCAATACACAAATGGATTCGAAAACGAGCCCAATGTTCTCACTGCCCTGCCAATATCTGCCCAGCGGCCTACCATTGCCCCTGCAGAAGACCGGACCCACGACCCGCAAGACCCTTTGCAACAGAAGCATGGTGATCCTGAAAAACTCGAAACCTATTCCGAAAACGACACGAACCTAGGCGACGTATCCGACATTCAAAATGCAAGCAAACGACCCACGGGCAGTGCCGAAACCAAGAAACTCAACACCACACAAACTGTCATCATCTTTATGACGAATGAGATCGGAATTGGCATCTTGTCGTTGCCAGCTGCTCTCAACACCCTTGGATTCTTTCCTGGCATCGTAGCCATCATCGGCATGGGACTGCTTAGCTTGTACACGGCCTACAACCTTATTCAGTACTGGCGCAAGTACCCTTATATGCTCAACATTGTCGATTATGGACGCGTCCTCGACGGCCCCTGGCTCGAAGCCGTCTTCGCCATTGGGTTTCTGATCAACATGGCCCTAATCAGCGCATCGGCAGTCGTCACCATCTCCATCGGTCTCAACACTGTAAGCGATCATGCGACCTGCACGGTCGCCTTCACTGTCGTCGCGGCCATTGCTATGTGGGCCATGTGCGTACCCCACAGCATGCGCTTCGTATCATGGGCATCGTGGCCCTGCACCATCTCAATCTTTGTGTCCGTACTGTTTGTCATGATTGTCCTTGGTGTTCAAGGCCCCCGAAACGCGGGAGCACCACTCAACCTGAAAGCCATCGGAAGCCCCACTTTCACAGAAGCTGTCTCCGCTTTTCTGAATATTGCCTTTGCTTTCAGCGGGAACCAAGCTTTTCCTCCCGTCGTCGCTGAGATGGAAAACCCATCTCGTGATTACCCACGCGCTGTCACGATTGAGAAGTGCGCTTCTATCGCCATCTACTGCATTGTCGCTGCGGTTGTCTACGCACTTTCTGGTGAGTCAGTCGCCTCGCCGGCGCTCGGATCTCTCCAGCCCCTCATGGCAAAGATCGCCTACGGACTTATCTTCCTTGGACTTCTTGGGACAGGTTTGGTCTTTGGTATGACGGCTGCGCGCTACTTGCACGTCTTTTTCTTGCGCGAGATCGGCACTCACAAGGCCAAGAAGGATGGAAGCTTCAACAAAGAGGTCTCGTCTTCTTCCGGGTCATCACGTGGCCGCCGCGCCTCCATCGCTATGAGCTACATGGGCCAGAAGACTGAATGGGCTGTCTGGATCTTCTCAGTCTCCTTGTTCTGGGTCGTCGTCTGGATTCTCGCCAACGCCATTCCAGTCTTCAGTTCCTTGCTCAACATCTCCGCTGCGCTTTTGCTATCATGGTTTACTTGGGGTGTTACCGTGCTGTTCTGGTTCCACCTCAACTGGAACGGGAAGTGGCGCTCCAGCACGAAGAAGATTGCGACGGCCACGTTCAACGTCTTCATCATGTGTCTCACCCTGTTCATGGTGGTTCCCGGCATGTATGCCAGTATCGACGCGTTGCTGGACGTATTTGCCACTACGAACGTCAATGGCGCGTTTACGTGTGCAGATAACAGTATTTTGTAAATGAACAAGATAGACGAATCTATTTTCCAATTTTTACCGGCCACGCAGTAGTCTGCTTCAAGGGTTATTCCGCATTCTTTCCAGTTTCACTACGTTGTTTACTAGCATCTAGCCATAAACTGTACGCGACGCGACCCAATGTTTATGAAGAATACTCCAAGCGACGTCGGCATGGCACGCCTCGTTTTAGGTATAGCCCCCCAGCTACCACCGAGAAACGGCCGCAACTACCGAACCACCATCCTTGGAGTCTTGGACGCATCTCTAGGTCCCAGCATATACCTCTGAACCATACCCAGGAGAGATATTTCTTACAGTTTTGACACGGACTTGACATGTCCGCGTCGTGAGTACCCACATAACAAAACGTAGTCGAGGCATGACATCATTTGTACATCATCCCGACACCCACTCCAAACATCAAGCCGTTTTGCCTCGTATATCTCAGGGTCTTGTCTGTCTAATTCTGAACGCGTGCTACCAATGCAGGAAGGGCGGCTGCGCATAAGCTAGGAAATAATGTCAGAATCATTGCCGCATCATACAAGGTGCTCGCCCGTGACGCTGATGACTTGCCGTCGCGTCGATCTGCTTGTCGCGCGAGTATAACAATACGTGGTAGGACAGGACATATCGAAATCCAATCTAGGCTCTGCTGTTTCTTGTCGCACTCTAACTACAATAATTTTCAAACGCAAGAATGCAGCACGTCCTCCAAGCCGGTCTCTCTTCTGGAATGTCAGCCGTCGCTGGCATCCACAGCGGCAAGCACACCAAGCCCAACCCAGTTGACCCTTCATTTGATGGTCTTGCCGCCGTAATGCCAGACGACTGGGTCCCTACCGCCGACACAAAAGTTATATACAAGGGCAAGTACGGCGATGTCCACGCACCACTACTTTGTATCGGCGCGTGGTCGTGGGGTGACACGTCTACCTGGCACTGGAAGCCTGAGGAAGAGCCCCGTGTAGCCGCAGCCTGGAAGCACTGTCTTAGCAAGGGCGTCAACTTCATCGACACCGCGCAAGTCTACGGTACAGGAATGAGCGAAACAATCTGCGGAAGATTAGTCCAAGGCCTACCAAGAGACAGCTTCATCATACAAGACAAGTACTTCGTCGTACCCCAAGCAAAAGACGTCCTCCACCCGACCATGGCGCCCCTCAAGAAACTCGAAACCTCCCTCAAAAACTTTGGCCTAGATTACATCGACATGTACCTCGTCCACGGCCCCATCCACCTCCAAACCATCCCCATGATCGCCAAAGGCATGGCCGAATGCGTAGAAAAGGGCCTGACGAAAACCGTAGGCGTAGCAAACTACAGCCTCCAAGACATGATCAAAATGTATGACGAACTAGCCAAACACGGCGTCCCCCTCGCCACCAACCAAGTCGAGTTCTCCGTCCTCCGCCGCGAACCAGAACTCTCCGGCCTCCTCCAAGCCTGCAAGGAACGCGGCGTAGTCCTGCAATCGTACTCGTCGCTTGCCCAGGGCCGCCTAACGGGTAAATACACGGTTGCCAATCCGCCGCCCAAGTCGTACCGCTTCTCCAGCTACGACATGAAGGATGTTGAGCCTGTTAATGTCGTGTTGAAGAGGATTGCGGATAGACACGGTGTCCCGCAGAGTGCTGTTGCGCTGAATTATAACTTGTGCAAGGGGATTACGCCGGTGGTGGGGGTGAGGAGTGAGGAGCAGGCTGTGGGGGATTGTGCGGCGTTGGGGTGGAGGTTGAGGAGGGAGGAGATTGCGGAGATTGATGGGGTGAGCTTTCGGGGTCATACTACGAGTTTGTGGCAGCAGGGTTGATTTGTTGGTATTTGTTGTTCATGGCCAGTGTCGATTGGTGTTTGGTACGCGTGCTGAACATACTGGTGTCTATACAGTTGTGTCTCGAAACATTTGGTTGAAGCAGTGGCATCTTTAAGTTGGTCTCCAATTGGGATGGCAGACTACGACTACCCTCAAGATATGTTTTGGTGTTGAGTACAGACCTAGCATACTTCCAAGCTTGGGCTTTGATCAGACCATCTCCACACTCTTGCTGATATTCGAGGTCGAAATTGGAGACGTCATGGAGTGCCTCGTACCATGTGATCACCAGACCAGAATCCACAAGCAGCATTTCCACATCATCCGTCATCAAATGTGGCGGTCTTACGCCTTACTCGCCACCTTTACTGAGAGCATGCCCCTCTTCCACACTCCATTCTTCCACAGTCCAGGATAGCCCACCCTGTTCACCCAGGCATAAAGCTCTTGAGCACGAAGCGTAGGACTGTAATTGATCCGACTTGTATCTTTCATCCACGGCTCCGCAAACTCCGGCTTGACCACCACACCCACCTTAAAGCTTGACCAGCGGCTCTTTGTGATCCACAGCTCTTCAACAGCGCTCGTGACGTACTCTCTCCACGGGACTGGAACAGGGTCGCTCTGCAAGCGGTAGGTACCGAAACCCAGGCCCGCCATTTGTGCCTGAAGATCAAAACTGAGGTTATACTTTTTCCTGCCTTCCCATTCAAAATACTGATACAGAAACTCGTGAGCGACCACCAAGGAGTTTTTCCCGTTGAACATTCGCATGAGCGGCGCGACGTTGACTCTGGCGCGAACGTCGTTCCCTGCTACTTCAAACTTGATGCGGATCCTGCGCATCCCGCGGCCCCATTCGAAAGTCCCGTAGGGTAACAAGAAGGTGTTGACGTAGACCGACAAGTCCGGAAAGGGGACGTCGTGGGTGAATTCCCTCAGGAACAAGATGCGGACTTCCTGGCGGACCTGGTAGTTGACATGGCAAAGATGGAAGTAAGATCGATATCCGACGCTGTCCTTTTTGCGACTCAGGTTCTCTTTCTCGGCCACCTTGATGGATGCGTAGACCTGGTTGCGCAGTTCTCGACTGAAAGTTAGCGTACTGCGAGCGGGGATTTTTGACTTGAAATCACTCGCCTCCAGGCAGATCCATGAACCCGGTCTTTCCCTCGTCTTGCTTGCTACCAAGTCGGCGTCGTGAGTCCATCTTGCTGAGGGGATGGCGTAGAAGGCTTTCGATGTGAGATTGGGGCTCGGACTCGCTATGGAAGCAGATCAATACAAACGAAAATTGCTGCGTTTGCGTTTGCGGAAACCAAGGCACGTGGCTGCGTAGTCTGCGTGGTTAGCCCCACTCTGATATTCGCGTGTTAGCCGAGTAGCAACCCGTCGCGACTAGAAGGCCATGGTAGACCGTGGAGTATCTCATCATATCGGTTGTCCACCATATATGCATCTCCAGCATCTCCTTTCGGCGTTCACTTCGTCCAACGAATACTGTCGGTGTCTGCGTCTACCCTCTACACTGTCCGTGTCTACTATGGAGAACAACATCGTCAACATCTGTCTTCCGCACCTCCTTTGAGAATTCTCCGTCTGATCCACTGGACTTATACGTCGTCGCACTATCGCAGACACTTTGCTCAAACAAGTTTGTGAATCTGTCCCACAATGCTCTATACTGACTACACTCATATACCTTGCGTGGCTGCTCCCGAGATACGCGCACTAAGAAGACCTTCGAAAGTAAGGCACTTACGATAGGACACCATGCTTAGATCACAAGCACCACCATACCTGAGTAGTACAGACCAGTAGCGAACAATGGTACGATGGCCTTCAGTGATAATGAATGTACCAAAGAAAAGATTTCACTGTTCCACAGCAAATGTCCATGTCCTTCTCATCTCTTCAGCAGATAATCGACAACTTCTTATGATGGAAAATCTTCGGTACTCCTTTTACATTGTTGACCGGATAGCATGCTCTCTTATGCTACCCGAGTCTTAGTGTGGCTACCAAACGCTAGTCTGGGTCGCGGCGAACTGCGTCGTCCCCAAGAATGGACTCGGCAACGTCGAATCAAGACATCTGGTATTAACCATGTCCATCACCCAGAGAATTCGACGTGCATAATCAAAGACGTACTCGAAAAACACAAATTTACTCATCTGGTTCTTCATCTGTTCCAGCCTTGTCGCACTCGCCATCAGCAGCTGGCGCCCCGCGCAGGAAATGAAACATGGACTTCTCCGCTGTCTGTTCGCCACCACCCTTGTCGTACGCTGTCCAGCCATCTTTTCCAGGCATCTACAATCTAAAGAAAGAGCCGGGTACACAGTTGTGTCTTGTGAAAGGGTACTCGGCGACGCCAACTGCGACACCGCAGAGACAGATCGCACACACGCCGTGAGGTGTCGATTCGCCTAGATGGTCTTGAAAGAGGAAAAGCTGGAATCAGATCGCGATGCGATCCTTTGACTTGCCTACGACTACATCTTTGACAATGCTGCGCACGTCCTATGTCTCCGGTACTTCTGCCTGTGGGATGAAGGCGTGCCAGACAGGACGGACGTCGATAACTCGGAGGTTTTCACCATGTTCCTAGCGCTTGAGGTCGTTGCTTGGACAAGCTGGAAGATGCGCGAGAAGGTCGGATCCATGGGTGGGTGATGAGAAGGGAGTTGTGGGCTAGGCGATGGGTTGAGGTCATGAAGAGTATTGTTTTCTTTCTTACTTCCATCTACCGCGTTGATGCACCGTGTCTGGTATGTGCTCGTCGATTGCGCATTTGTCATTTGGGGGTGTGTGCGATGTGTCCATGTGGCCAAGGATGGGTTCGTGAAGTCCTTTTGCCCGACAGGTCCTCACCGTGGACCGTGATCGATCATGAAGTCGTGCGTAGGATCTCTCGGCGACTCCAGTGGGGTTAGGGTGCGATATCTGTGCAAGCCCACACGTGCTTAGATGGCCTTGCGTCGAACTAGGAAAGGAGAACTGGATAGTTCCGCTAATTATGGGTTCTCGAGTAACCGATGTTTTTCCTTCGGTGAATTTGTTAGTCTTGTTAGCATCTTGTCCGAAATGAAGGTGAGATACGTTGCAGACAATTTGGATTGCAGTCTTGAATAGTATGTAAACAACGCGCATCCACGCGCACCGTTCCGGTGACTACCGACAGGATGAAGAACACGCGGGCACGATGCCAGCCGATAGGATTGTGAATGCCGTATCACATGGCGATAAGATAAGAGTCGTCAAAAGTGAAGATACTCAGCGCCGATCAGGGGTGAAGCACGCGCCTCATCCCGGTCATTCCAGAGTGAAGGCAATTTTACACACCACTTGGTTCGCCCAATACGTTTCATCAATCATGGAATAGGCTTAGCCCGTATTTCCACTAGATGCCGCCATCCTGGCCTGAGAAGCATATTAGCTAGGAGGCGCCCCAGGTAACCATTGCGTCGGTTTGCTTATTTTTGTACGATCTGCCCACGGTACTAATCCTAGAACCCACGCACTTTACGTGGTGGTGTGGGAGAGCAACCATGTCGTTTTTGGGCGACCTCTTCAGCTGTGGTCGGGCGAGACGAACGCGCGAGACGTCGACGGTTGAAACAAATGATGCGGCGCCCGAGCCCGTCAACGCGCATGGAACTACTGCAACCACCACCCACCCCACGATTGAGAAGCCGAACGGCATCCCTGCGCCCAATGACGACCGTATCGAGCGCATCGCGGATCCCGTGCGACAAGATGTACAGCCAGATGTTGGAAAACGTAGTACCGGTTTAACCAAGGACGATGATATCGAGCTGGCTGTCATCTCGGAAAAGTCGAAGCCGAGTGCAGGCTGGTTGGTTGAACAAAGGGTCCTTGTCACAGCTACGCCCGCCACGAAGCAGGACCCGTCGTCTGCGTCGGAGCATGAGCCTGAGTCGGACCAAAAGCAGGATGAAGAACACGAGACCCGCGCAGCCTCCCCGCCTGTTCGTTGCGGCACGCCTGAACAAGAACCATGGAACTCAACTCCGGTTGCCCGTATCGCAGCGGAACCTGAAGTAAGCGACATCGCCATCACTCCACCTGTACGATTCGCGACTCCCGAACCGGAAACTCGTGCAGCTACCCCAGATGTGATGGTGGTTCATCAGCAGACAACTGAGCAGGCCATTGCGCTCGTAGAAGATGAGAAGCCAGAGCTAGCGCTCTTTGAGGCCGCATCTTCCAGCCCTGAACTTGAGGATGCTGTTGAGGATGTTCCAACACCCAAGAAGTCTGCACTAATTCAGTTGCTTGACTTGCCGCCAGGTATGTTGAACCTTTTCGCCTTTCTCACACACGCGCTAACACAACGCAGAGATAAGAAACCGTATTTATGAGCGCATGAGCGAGGATGTGCCCATCAGGATGTGCCGACGCGACGATCCGGCGCTGGCTCAACGTGATGGCGAACCCGCGCGGACTGCGCGAAGACAGTATTACAACCTAACGCAGGTATGCCGACAGATTCGCAATGAGTTCCTGCCGATATACGCGAAGAAAGCGCATTATATCATCGACCTCTGGAGCCAGAAGCCGAACCTGGTCAAGATAGACTCGCTCAAAGGCCAAGTCTCTTTGGATATCGATGCAGCGTGCTTCGACATGGAGCCCATCGACCTGCTGCCGCTCATTCGAAGCCTTGTCCGCACCCGTCGGACCAACTGTCGCTTCACGTCTACCGAGGGAGTCGTCTTCCGCAGTATCTCCGAGATTGTTGGCGAACTCAACAAGCTTCTTCCCATCCCCGAGAACAGCAACCAAAGCTGGCTGACGGCGGTCAACGGACCAATGAAGAGGATCGACCTGCATTTATTCCCGCATGACGACATCCGACAATACTACCGATTCCGAGGTGCTGAGCCGCTGTTGCGTGTCGTCTACCCTTCGGCCGTGAGTGAGGAGTGGATGAAGCGGGCTTCCAAGTCGGATGGATATGAAGCGTACTTGCAAAAGACTAGATTGGACCAGTTCGAGATGCACGTTGTTATTGGCCACGCCTCCCGGAGGACTACCAATGAAGGCCGCCTGCCGCTGGACTGGCGGATGAGCTACCAACTGTCGAGGCACTCCATCGACCGCGCTCCTCGCATGTCCATGGATATAGCAGCTGCCCGCATGTCTATTGACAGGGCACCTCGGATGTCGTGATGATAACTTGATAATGTTTGAGGCGAACGCGCACCTAACAGTTAGTGCTTACATTCTGCACTTCACGTGCGAGCTGTTTGCCATGTTAGGTATAGTTGCTAATGATTACTACGAGGCGCAGGGCCCGTTTACTTGTAATGTTTCATAGGGAGGGCAACGTACTCAGGCGTCCCATGGCGAATGACTTTGATCCACAGCCGCTGTAGGTGGCCTCATTGGATCATCCCTATTTATCTTCCTTATACCCTGAAATCAATTTAGTGTATCATGTCCAACTTCAAGTCTTACATCATGAGCGACACAGAACCTAAAGAAGAGCAACCGTCAGCACCACGATGCGTGCCGTCCTACGACACCAGTGACCCACTTCAGCAAGAGGTCACCCGCATCCTCAAGAGCTTCAAGAACGACATTCTCGGCATCACATTCCTAGGCAACGATGGCGTGTTGTGATCACTGACCGCAGATCGCAAAGTGCTGTCTGCAGAAGGCCTCAGTAAGCCTCTCATGTACTAGGCAGGCCATCGCTTACCCAGTCTTCCAGGACCTGAGCTCATTCAAGCTTTTCTAAGCCGCATCCCGGAAGAATACAGGGCGAAGATGACGAATCCTGTATTCGCTGATGGCACCAAGACCCCGAAGGAGAAGTGGTTCGCGCCAGACCTGGAGAGCCTGCCAAAGCCTTTGTCGCAGGAGGAGATTTACAAAGTCAAGAACCAATCCGAAGACCGCAAGGAAATACTGCGACAGCGGATGAGAGAGGACGAAAAGTGAGTCGCGATACGATACTAGCGTGCGACTGCTGACAGAAGGAAGCCTCTTGGATATAACTGGCGTGCTTGCCTGAATGTAGGGCTGCTCGCATGTCGCGAGTTGCCAAAATGCGTGATACCAAGCAATAGGGCTAGGTTTTTGACAAGCGGCAAGAAAAATAAAGGTTCGACAGACTATTTCAGCGTCTCGGATTCCGAGGTTGCACTCTGAAGTGTGTGATGCGTGACGTCACTATGCCCTCTTGTACCGTAAGCGTGAAGACCCCCGCAACTCAACCCTTTGTCCACATATCATGCGCGGTCACGTCGAGCATGGCCCTTGCTTTTCACATTCATCCTCATCATCTGCGAGCTTTGAGTCCATTTTCTTAACAGTTACACGTCGTTGGCGACGATCACGAGTACGTTGGGTGCGAACATCGTTATGAAAGACTCTTCGGCATCTACAAATGTTTCTGAACATCGTTTTAACCTAGGGGTTCTTTATAGCCTTCGATACCGCTCGGACCGAGATTTATACGAGTTGTAAGCCTTAGCGCACACCTGG
Organism: Alternaria sp. 'sect. Undifilum'; assembly: GCA_024321975.1. Classification (NCBI taxonomy): domain Eukaryota; kingdom Fungi; phylum Ascomycota; class Dothideomycetes; order Pleosporales; family Pleosporaceae; genus Alternaria; species Alternaria sp. 'sect. Undifilum'. The sequence continues at coordinate 3,775,747 of JAJJZI010000006.1, forward strand.
GTAATCCTATTAACCTTGTTCCTTCTATGATAATCAGTAACCATGTAATGTTTTGTAGGGAAACAAACAGACCATCTCATTCGCAGTCGGTGATTCAACACGATTCCGTACTGGAGGTGCTTTGACGCGAGAAAGAAGTGTCGTCCTACCGAAAAACCGTCCGTCTTTCGATATGTATTTCTAGTGTTATAGGTTTGCAGCAAACCAGTTTTCGTTTGACACTCACTATAAAAGGGAACATTTAACAAACCAACTAATGCTAAGCCGTATTACAGTACAATTAAATAAGCCAGATCTCTCCGCAAATAAAACCTTTGGTGGCTTTGATGCTATGCTATCTATTGTCTTGATTCGGGGATGGCACCTTAACCTCTGTGCTCTTACCGTCAGTAGTCATTAACGAGCAGCACAAGCTTCACAAAAGTATTGCTAATGTTTTCATCCCTACTGCACATGATTTGAGGGCGTTGACCAACACAGGCGGAAGTTTGTATTTAATGATCAATGGTGATTAGAAACTTGCAGAGTGGGCGAAGCCTGAATATCAAGCACGGTTTATTTATTTTTAAGGTGTCAAAGGTGGTGGTGGTTGTTATAGTCAATATGGGGTTTCCAAAAAAGTGAAAAGCAGCTACCCTCTACTAATCAGTCGCAAAAGTAATAAAAAAAGATTGTGTGTAGTTAACAAGATTTAAACGGTAGGTAGATAAGTTCTAGGTGGAAAGCTTAGACTACTAAGTAATAATTAAGGTCGAAAAATTTGCTAAGGTACTAAAAAACAACACTAGTTAAAACGTGTCTAACAGCAATTGCCAGCTTATAGCTAGTAATAGGATTATAGTAGGATTGCAATAGAATTGCAATATAATGTAATAAAAGAGAGAAAGGACATGTACGTACTGTAGCAGGAGCCTACAATACTTTATAAAGCTGCTGCTTCTTACTTACTACTTTTTACTTTTTAAACAGCACTGTATATAAACAATTTGCATACAATACACTGCACTGCAATATAGTATACAACCTTTACAGCAAGTATCTCCTTATTTTAAGCTCTTTTCTAAAAAAAAAAAAATTTGCTACTGTTTACTTAGCACTTAATTTAGTCTAACTTAAACTGCTTATACAGACACCTAAATTTATTAAGTATCTTAAAACTTAACTACTTAGCTAGACTTCTAAGTTTATAAATTTTTTAAATAAGTCTCTTATCTGTAATATCTCTATATATATAAAAAATTTAAAGCCCTAATTTAGCTAGTTATACAAGGAATACACAATCTCTAAAGTATTTACTAATACTAGCACAGTACTTAAAATCTATTACTTTAGTATCCTCTTCTTCTTGTTTATTGTACAAGGGCTAAGTACAAAAACTAGAACTTAGCTTAAACAGCTATTGTAAGACGTTAAATTAGTAATAGAAAAGAAAAAGGCAGAAAAAGAGGAGTAAGTTTTCTATTATCGCGTTTATAAGTTTGTAAGTAAAGTAATAATAATGTTACTACTTTACTTTATTTAGGAGCGCCTGGCAGTAAAGCAATAAAAATAGGCAGAATAAGGCACATTAAGTTAGAAGGCAATTTGCGTTTTTATCTTACTTTTTTTGTTTCTATTTAAACATGCAACACACTAATTGCATGCTAGTAATACTAAACAAGAGGGCGTAAGCCCGGATACCTGTTGTTAGCAATAAATCTTTTTTTTTACTAAAAAGGTGTCTATAAAATGTGTAGTCACATTAAAAGGTTGTCTTAAAAGGCCGAAGCAAGCACAGTTTATAAGGCGCGACTAATAGTAGAGCTAAAAGCTTAATTCAACAAGGCGGAGAGCTTGGCAAATGAGATCCTGAAGGTAAAGGCAGGACGTACGCCATGTAAGCATAGGTGCATTCCCAAATGATGTTGTACGAAATTATGAAGTTACTTTGTCTTTACTCATCGTAGTTTTAGGCAAATTCCAATCATATATTCCTCGTCATATATACATGGGAATATGTAAGCGCTAAAGAGCGCATTGTTAACCGTGCTTGACGGATTACGTTGCACCGAGCACTGACTTCACAATGGTGAGCCGCCCTTCCACCGACAAACTTGACGCCAGCACGTTTACTGCAAGTCCCGCAGCGCTTTGGTGATGACACGGATTGTGCGGAAATGCAGATGATGAATATAATGGTGTGAGAGTAGGTTGCAAGAACGTTCCTAGCAATCTTCCTGTAATGTCTAGGCAAAGCCCCTTGGCCAATTGATGGTTGGGAAACTCGATGTTCGTGTTGGATGTCTGTACGAACGTTTGTTTATCTTAATTGCGACCGGAAATTTGAAGGACTGAGGGGCAATACTTGGAGAATAAGGTTGGGATGGGCACTATTTTCACGCCATGTTGGGAATTGTGTTATGGCCTTCTAATGAGATTGAATTTAGCTAAATCTTGCCTTGTGAGAGGCACAAAATCCTTGTTGTGGGGCTGGTCATTAAAAATGGATTAGTTCTCCTATGTGATATCTCATCTCATGTTGGTTTAGATTCCTACTAAAGCTTTCTGCTCATTGGAAGGCCATAATACAGTTCCCGATATGGTATAGGGAGAGAAAACCGAGCAGAGACATTGCCTAACCAATTCTGAGATCATCGCACACTGGAGGGATTGTTAAATTGTTTGATTTCGTCGATGGATCTTATAATTATCTCGCTTTTGAGGTCTGCAGTTTCCTCCTTTGTTGCAATTCCATGTTTCTTACCTTGTTTCTTGAGGAGTATTGAATTGTAAGGTTCATCCATTACTATAGCGATGGCGTATACGAATACCACAAGGAAGAGAACACGCCATTGTGTCCACTTCCAAGTCTTATACTGCACTACGAACCCTTCCAACAGTTCTGTCGCTAACACTAGGTTTTCGATCTTGATGGGTTCAGCATGATACCTACAAATTGAACGTCTATTGAAGAGGTCCACGAAGAACAACAGATAGACGGATTTAGGCGTTTTATTTCACCGAATAGTGCAGTTAAGATTGGACCAAACTAAATGCTGCTGAGAAACTTCAAACTTTATCACACATTGAGCATACACCAAATTCTCCTTCAAGTTTGCATACTTCCATCTCAATATCGTTATTCTAAAGTCTTACAATTTCATCATTCGGTAACTGCGGTCTTAGACAGAGGAACTACAACTGTGACTGTGGGAGAGCCTGTAGCGGGGCAAATTCGTGCCTATTGGGGACTGTGACGATGTATTTTGCTGACATTTATATCAGCAGAATTTTCAAGACGAAAAAGACACGAGAAAACTTAACGGATCATTAAAGGGAGCTGTTCTAAGCAATAGCTGTGAATAGCTTTTAGGGTGTCCTACAGCATGCACAGCCGCCTAGCTCTACTAACACTCGTTATGACTTTCGTGTAGTGTTTAGGAGTCGATGATGTCACAGCTAGGGAGATCACGGCAAATCTTGCACCGCCTATCAAATCGCACTTTATGATGCTGAAATTGAAAGATTTCGTGGGGATGGTTAACCGAGAAGCCGCTATCTCGCTACCATAAAGTGCTTATTCTTTCCATTCATGCATTACGACGGTGGAAGATTCGGGAATGCATGTGCGTTTCACTCCCACGGTTGAAGTTCTCCGGCATTATGCACCCATAGTACGCAGAACACCACTTCGGGTCTCAAAATTCTGTCTATTTAAGTACTGATATAACACACTCACATTCGCGTATATCAGATATCGAATTCTTCTAAATTATCACATTCACTGGTAATCTCTCCATACAGTGAAAAGGATGAGTCCAAAGCGCAAACACAGTTCCGAACATGAGTGTAGGCAGTCGCAGACCTCTATGAAGCGCAGCCGTCGCAGCCTCCAACAGACACACGTAGCTTCCCAAGATGACAATAGCGACTGCAAAAATAGTTTTGAGCGCCGTCGTGGTGGCCATAAGTCACTTCCACGACCAGACCGCGGATCTAAGAAGGCTGCCAACATCGCCGCCGAGCTTGCGAACCTTGCCGACTACAACAAGCCTCCTGTGACACGACCGCGCAAGGATAGCGTATCCCAGGCTACCGACGATGAGTTTCCCAGGACCAGTCGTATTAGTGTCAACACTTCGCGAGCTTCTGGGTCCACCCGTCAAGCTGCCAACATCAGCAAAAAACTCCATGTGCAGGGTGCACGTATCGCTAAGGCGATTACTCAAGCCGTCCGCCAGAAGACAACAAGCTTCAAAGAGAAAGTTAGGGCGGAGGCCGAGAAGTTGGAGCGTTGGCCTGGTTGGGTATCAGAAGAAAAGGAAACGAGCGAGAACGACGATGAAGACCAATCTACTCCGCGCTCGCATTCTCGCTGGTATCCACCAAAGATATCAGGTACACAGAACATACCCTGGATCGAGCTGTCGGGTGAGGTCCGCAATTCGATATACAAATACGCTATGGTAAACGAGGAACAAAAGGTTCTTAATGTTCGCCATTACCCTAAAGGCGTACCTAGACGCTCGGTGCGTGGCATCGCCTCCCCGACCAACTTCGCGCACTCGTACTGGGGATTTACCCAAACTTGCCGTCAAACCCGTGAGGAGTTCACTCCTTGGCTTCTAGAGAAGCGCCGAGTCCGTACCGCATTAGAGACCGTCAACGACTACATCAATACCTTCCATCGGCCAAACAAAGATGGTCAGCGAATAGGCTGGGTAGAGCCCATCTGCTGCGGTGCGCCACTTCCTCAGCATGGTGTCGAAGTGCTTGAGCTGCGGAAGCTCGAAGAAACCAGTCCAAGATTTCACCTCCAGCTTATTCCGACGACCGTCAGCGCGGTTCTCGATGCACTGAACATGCCTGCCGACTCGGATGACTTTGACGAGCTGAAGGTCATGCACGACATGGCTGAAACCTTTCGCGATTGGTGGCGCAGTACTATTGTTAGCTCGATTGGTCTTGATGGTATCCACATTACCTCAGTAGCCAAAATTGAGAAGACAGTCGCCGATAAGAAGGAAGACGGGGACGGCTTGCAACACGACATCCTAATCAAGCTCTCCGTCGACCCAAGCAAAGCAGTCTACATGGTTCACGAAAAGCGCCTCACATGCCTCAACGCTTTCATCTTTGCTTCTCGAATCTCCAACAAGACTGGTGTCAAACTGGAGGCGCATTTGGTCGACGGGGTTGCGATCTGGAAGGTCCGCCGCATTGGTGTCGTGGACATGCGCTGGAAGGCGAAAGCTGGTGGCGGCAAAACTTTTCGTCGTTTAACACAAGATATCGTGGATCCCGGCTACAAAGAAGAGGATTTAGGCTGAGTTTGCGATGGTCCTCGGTATTAATATGCTGTTTTATTGTACTTGTCTCCCCAGCTAGCCTGTCTTTATTTTCTTTATCCGCTGTCTCATCACTGAACCGGCATCGCCAATCAACTGTGACTTACGACATGTCGCGGTTGTCGACCTTGCCTACTTGTAGTCCAGCAAACCCTTCCATTCTACATGTGTACACCGGTATAACCACCGTCAGGGCTAAAACTCATCACCAACTCATTCGAGTCGTGATAACGCATACGCCAAACGATCGTTATGCGCTATTATTTTATGGTGCCTTCATTCCACCACATCCAATATCTAAACTCATCCCCTCTTTCTTGTCATCTACTTTACTCACTTCAGTTAAGGTTTCACAAACTGGAAACTATGTTCCCAAACCAACCACCTCAGCCCCCATGAGACAGCCAAGGCCAAGCTCAATAGCCACGACAGCAAATTTCGATCATCAAAACACCATTGGGGCCTATAATGGTGCCATATCCGTGTGCAGATCCTGGATTGGTGCTGCAAGCTGCTGTCCCTGCCCCTACTCAGCCCCCTATCGTCCAGCTTCAGCAATGGATGCCTATTCCTCCCATGCCTGCCCAAAACAACCATATCGCACCCCCTCAGCAACCGTCCGGACCATCTTCTCAGATAGAGCCGCTTTCGCTGGCTCCATTACCAAAGCCTACGCAGGATCCGAGTAAGCCTGCCACACTGCCAAGTGACTATTACACGTATCGTGATAAAGGCTGGAGTGGGGAAGACTTGGACCGACTGACAAAGAGAAGATGCGCGGGGAAGTAAGCGGATACGGTATTTTATGTTTTTCTACGCCAAAGTGTTCTAGATAACGACAAAGAGTGTTTCCGTAGAGCCAACTCTTGAATGTGCAAAGTAAACTAGGCTTCTTGCACTGCTTATATCCTTCGAAAGATGATACTGACAAGCGAGCGACTAACTGCGTGCTGAGTTTGTACCTGACGCTCCATCGCTTGGTGCACCCTTCATCTCATCAAGTTCAGTGATGGACTCTCGATGCAACTTGGTTCTTTTGATACCAAAAGAGACTAGCAGACCCAGTGCGCCGACGATCGTGTAGAGAATCCACGTTCCCCTCAGCGCGCCCACGAATCCATGGCGGACTGTATCCCTCTGAGACTCAGTCATTGCAGTGACAGCGAAGCTCTGAGATACAGCTTCGCCTCCAGTGAGCCCAAGAGCGATATCTTCCGCAATGCCGCTGTCGATGAATTCTCTGAAGTGCGGTGCCATTAAGAGCTGAAATACTACTTGACCGATGACAAGACCGACAGCACCAGAAATCGCGCGTACGAAGCCAAAAGCGGCGGTACCGGCCGCGATGTCTGATTCTTGGATGCGTGTTTGCAGGGCAATGAGTGGTGCGCCAAAGTTCGGACCAAAGCCTAGGCCGATGACGATCAGAAATGCAATGATCGTTCGGAGATCTGGCGAAGTGCCTAGCGAGACGAGGAGGCCGACACCGAGTGTCATAACGAAGAGCCCCGCTTGAAGTACCTCGAGAAAGCGACCAGTCTTCTCTATGACATGACCAGACGCGAATGAAACTATCGCCAACGGTCCCGCGATCGCGAGCATGTACACGCCGGTGATGCGGCCAAGGACGATTTGGAAGTATAAAGGTAGGAAGTAGGCCACTGAAGTGAAGACCAGGGTGTCGCATGCGCAGACCGCCAGCGCGCTCAGATTGCTGATGTCTTTGAAAATGCGCAATGGCATGATGGGGCTTCCGCCATGTTTATCCACCCACCATTGCGAGAAAGGGAAGGCGATGTACGCAATCGATCCAAACACCAAGCACGTAATGACTCCTGGCTCCGAGTACGAGTTGTCGCCACCTACTTGGAGACCAACAAGCAGCAGTATAGTAGCCGTAATGATTGTGATAGTACCCAGCCAGTCCATGGCCGCAAGGCCCGTCAAGAGAGGCATGCGTGGCTGATGGAGGTGCAGCGTGAGGTATAGGATCACGATCGCTAGTGAAATGATGGGTATGTTAATGTAAAAGCACCAAGTCCAATGTAGACGTGTTGCGAAGATGCCACCAAGTACCGGGCCGAGAGCGGATGCGAGAGCCCAGATGGCGCCAACAGTTCCCATGTAGAAGGATCGATCGCGGATGGTGAACAGATCGCTGACGCATACGTGGACTAGAACCACGACCCCACCACCACCAAGACCCTGGACCACTCTTCCGGAGATGAGCATAGGAGCATTCACGCTGACGGCGCACAGGATACTCCCGCCAAGGAATATGGCGTTGGCTGCCAGGATGACCGGCTTCCTACCGAAGATGTCCGAAAGCTTGCCCCAGAAAGGGACGGAGGAAGCATTCGCAAGAAGGTAGGAAGATCCTGTCCAGGCGTACAGGGAGTCGGGGATGTGAAAAGACTGGGAAATAGTGGGTAGAGCTGTTGGTATGAGCACAGTGTCGAGTGCTACTAGGAAGATGGAGAGACTGAGTGCGATAAAGGCCGCTAATACACGGATTGGATATTTGGTTCGCCCTTTCGACGGTGTTTTGCCTCGTGTGATGCCCTTTGACCGTGAGTATGAGGGTTGTATGATCGTGTCTTGGCTGCTTACCGGGTTCGACGCTTGCGAAGAAGTGATCTCGTTTGTATTTGACATGCTTGGTGAGCCTAGCTCCGGAAAAAGCGTCGTCATTCTAGCTTTGCTTGATACGAAGGTTATAATGATACATGCATAAGCGACGAGAATGCTGAAGAAATGACGGTAGGGGGTAAAAACGTTGTTTCCGCGCACTTGACAGCTGCAAACGGCCCTACATTAATGTGTCGGGCTTTCGCACGAGATTTTGACGACTTATACTAGGTCTGCATTGCGACAACGCTTATGCGATAGCCAGTAGAGTGGTCCTCGGTAGAATCAGTCGCAGTATCGGCCTTCCTAGGTGTGCGAACAACCGGGTTACATCCCTGAGTTTGCATGCGCCTCAATCCTTGATACATAGCGCGAGCTCATGTCGTACGCGCACTATGCATGCGCAAGTCCCCTGGCTGAGCTCGAGTTCGCACGCAATCGAGCACTTTGTGCCCAGGCCACTCGAGCGCCTTTGAGGGATCCAGACACTGTTGGGTAACAGTTTAGCTTGCAGTTTGAGTTCATATAGGGTGCCTAGTACTTACAACCATGTCTTCGTTGTGTCATAGCTGGGCGACCCACGACATAAGGTGTCCAAGCCGGTCATAAGCAGGGCCAGTTAATGTTTAAACAGAGAAAAGGCGTGGCGAAGGATCATCTTCGTAAGCTGTAGCTGCAGCATGAGCGTGGTCTAGATGCATCAAGTATTGTTCACATCTTCCAAGCTTCGGCATTTGAAAGCCGAATCTCCATCATTCGTGGTAGTTTGTTCCAGAGGCGCTAAAACTTTAGTTCAATCATTGCAATATCACAGGTGTGATTGTGTGAAAATACTGGTAGCGTGTCGGATTCCATCTCGCCAGTAAAACTGCAAACTAACGCGAGTAGCGGGGAGGTTTAACCGGCATGAATTCAAGGCACCAGAACCTGGGTCCGGTCAAGTCCACAGCAACAAATCGATATGATAGGACGAACATCTGCGCGCTATAGCGATCCAATAGGGTAGAATCACAATGGGCTCGACCTTGCTGATATTTCCTGGATATGTCGTGTGAAGCAAACCTCTCCATAAAGGGCTGCTGCAGACGCAACATCATCAATCGGGAAGCCGAGCGAGCTTGAGCTACATTCTTCCCGGTATGGATCTTCCGTCCACCAGCTTGCACATTACACGGGAAACGTATATGTTCATGTTCACGTGTTTGTGGCTCCTAAATGAATCTCAAGCGTGGAAGCAGCTGTGGAACGTGCTGAAACTTGGGTATAAAGTTACATTGATCTAACGAATTAGTACAACTCTGGCAGGATAGGGACGGTAACGCGTCGAATGAGTCTGTACAGTGAGTTTATCAGCTGCACCTTCGGTACTCTCATCTATCATAGGCTAGATGGGGGATCGCGACTAGCTTCGGGCGCAGGTCGATTCAACAGGATCGTTGTAATCCGAATTTGGATAGTCGAACAGGACCGGCTAGATATGAGACCACCAGGGAGAGAGTAATCTTTATCGTGGTGATGATGGGATCGAACATCCTTGAAGGCTGGAATAGTGACTAGAATATGCGAGGATCGAAGAAACATGCCTGGAAGAGTACCTAGGTAGCGTGCAGTCTTCGTATCGCTGGAGAGATAGCTGCTACAGATGTGCATACCACGCATCTCATTCTGAGACATGTGAGTTGATCGTTTTCTAACTGCTTGGATTGCCAATACGTTGTTGGTGCAGATGCACCTTTGGCGCTGGATGTTGTGCAGGGTGGGTACGGTTCGGGAAGAACACGGGGTTTAACCGCTCGTGTAGCGTTACAGAGGCTGAGGTAATGGTACCGGTGACACAATGATCCTGCAAGGGGAGCACCAAGAGTAATCCGTCAAGAGACATCACCATGGCTGTGCGCTGCTCCGTCCCGCCCATGTTAGCCTGTTCTGGATTTTCATCGAAGAACAAGAACCTCGCTCACGTCGCCCGGCAGGGGAGTCTAGAAGAAGGGAACGATTGGTAACGCTGGTGATGAAAAGATGGAGGTTGAGCGTGGGAGAACGCAGCGAAGCTTTATCTAGGGAGGATGAGGGATGCCGACGCCAACAGCGGCCCGAACCCATCCTGGCTAGCGCCAAACCCTTTGGCAGATATCATCACCAGATGACAAGCAACTTTGCACAACCACTACAGCAGCGCCTGGAACTAATCACCGTCAAATGTAGCGATGCTAGTAGCGATGCTAGTAATTTGTGGTCTCACCAAGTCGACGGCGCGACGAATGCCATTGGTTGCCATCCGATACTACTGTCGTACCCCTCGTGCTGTCCGAGCATTGCATCTTTGATTCGATCAAAAGTCTGAACATATTTGTGCCCTATAGGTGAGATTCAAATCACATCATTCGGCAATCAGTTGGATCAAGCTCGCTGCTGCGTGACGGGTCGTGTTGCTTACCTGACTTCAGATCACTACGCCTTGGTAGATGCAACGGCCGACACTGATGCATCTTCCTAACTATGCCGCAAGTGTGTATTACAGTCACATACTGCTTGCCAACATCGTGCGAACTATTTTACAGGACCCTATGGTTGTGAAGAGAGCTTGGCTAGTATGTTGCTAGCACGCAGCGGTCGACGCACCAGAAAACATGACAAGATTCAAGGAGTAGTCAGTCGCGCAATACGGTTATGAAGCATGGCACCACATCAATACAGTATGAGGGCAGCGTTATAGAGGAACAGAGGAGTGAATTCTGGACACCCGATCACTGAACTGTGTTTGATTTGATTTACCAGAAAAAAAAGATCTCACGAGAAACAGAACCTTCCATCTCAACCTGCATTGAGGTAATTCTCATGCTCGGAGTCTCCGGCTCAGTCGGCGCTCCCATTCTCGACGCACTCCTCACCGAACCTCCTTTCATCGTCACCATCTCCAAGCATTTACTCACTACAGCCTAAGATGAAGTTTAACTTTCTTATAAAGACAACCGAACGTCACAAGACCCAGTTCTTCATACTGTAACAAGTTCAACTCACACAACCCTCCCACCTTCCACCCCGTATCCCCAAATTCAATCTCCTAAACCGTCTTCACAGGCCCACCAGGCGGCGTATACCCCCTCTGCCCGGCCAGCACCTGCCAAAGCTGCACAAGCACTCCCTCCTCATCATCCGGATCATACGCACCAGGAAGCCCCACGCCCGGCGGCAACGCCCTCGAGCCGCTCCCTCCCACGCCAATCTGAACGCACGCAGGATAAAACTGGGCGCCCATCCTCGTGCCCGCCACATGCAACCCCAAGATCTCATGTCTCAGCAGGTACTCGCCGGGCTTCAACCCCGCGGGTATGGTAACCGTCCAGCCTGCGCCTTGCTTGGCCAGGAAATCCGAGCCCCACGGGGGAGACTTCGTGGTGTCGTAGCCCATCTGGTCGAATTTGACCCAGGGCGTTCCGGTGTCGCCTTTGAAGGTCGAGCAGTTCCCGCTGCAGGAGGCGAGGTAGTTCAGTACGGGGCCGGAGTGGGAAGAGCCCCATTGGTCCCATTGGAGTTTGCTTGGTGGGGGTTAGTATCCAGTCCGTGATGCTGGAGACGCGCGTTACGATGGGGAGGGGGTTGGGTTAGGGAGAGATAGCAGATGTGGAGGAGGAAGCGGAGAGCATACACTTGGTCCCCTGGCAGAACAGGAATGACACCCTTGGCAGGCAGGTTACCGCCGACGTTGCAAGTTATGTCTTTTGAAGTGAAGTCGGGAACGGGGCCGTTGTCTTTGATGCGACGAGCGTAACGGGTGGGTTCGGGAGTCAGGAAGTCATCTTGTCCTACTTGCCAGGCGAGGTAGTTGGCGCCGCCGTTCACGGAGATGGGCTTTAGGTACCCGTGAGCGGATACGGAGGTGACGAGACCGAGGAGGCTGAGGGCGGGGATGAACATGGCGAAGACCATGGTATGGTTGCTCTGGCTATGGAATTCCTGCTACAGACAATTGCTTATATACTTCTCCGTCTGTCTCCCCTCTCGATCACGTCTGCAGCACGATCTGCAGTGCACCAAAACTCGACCCGGATTCCATAGATTATACCCATGCTTATTCCGCGATCGTATGCAGCTTCTTGGTGGATTATTCCCTGCTCATTCCAGAAGGCGTGGGCGTGACTTGAGATAGATTGGGGGGAGATTGCTACAAGGCGGAATGTGGCTTCCGCATCCGAATCGGGTGGCGAGGCGGAATGTCGGACGAGGCGGTAGTTGCTTCACCACAAAAGGATCACAGGAAGACGAGTAGATTGATGGGGTGGTATGCGAGAAGGCTCAAAATGCAACACGATATGTGGTCTTTCGCAGTGTTGATTAGGTGGCCCAATCCTAGTGTCTGTCATCGAACATCTCATCCGTCATGAAACCGCGGACAGGGTCCCACCTGCGTAATATTAGCATGAGGATCTTGCCTGTGAACTGAAAAGTGCATCACAGAGAGAGAGCTTGCCCTTGTATTGTCGTATTCAGGGTAGATTTACGTACGTGAGGCCTTCACATGCCTTATTCGTGCCCATCCCATAGATTAACCCAGGCGCTAGATTCGCGATCCTTTACAGATTGGGGCTTCTTCTCGACGATGCCGACGAGGATAAATCACATGCCATGCGAAGGTGAGTAGTAATGTCGGACGACGTCAGAGGTTAGGTTGACGACATCGGAAGATGCAATTGGCAGGATAGCAGCGCCGGAAGGAGAAGATCTCGGCTGGCAAGAGAATGTTCATTCAAGGTAGAGCTGGCTGTGCCAAAAGTAGATACAAACGGAAAGAGTGCCCCAAGGTGCATCAAAGATGTGCATCCGCTTCAGCAATACATACTTTTGTTACAAAATATCCGAAATCAGCTCGATGAAACACAAAATCGCTATCATTAAATGACTGATACTAGATCGTAGCCTGTCCGCTCCAAACGCCTATGTAATGTAAAATGCAAACGGCTGGCCCAAGCAGAGCGTTTTGTAGTCGACATCCTTGCCCGACAACGAATATAGAGAGCATTAGGCAGCGAGCAACGGTCGCTGTACATTTCGTGCCTCGTCAAGCTCCTCTTCCGTTGGGGGTGTCAAGCGAACGCTTCGGAGCCAACCGTACCACCGTCAGATATGTTTGAAGATGACCGGGCTTTTGGGCGGGGTATCTACATTGATCGAATCTACTCTCTTCCTTGGTGTGCCGCTGGGCGAACCCACATTGTCGTACTCGTACCAAACACCTTTGACCCGTTTGTTCAGCTTGCGCGGCGGCGGACTAATGCGAGTCGCGAGAGCATTGAGTGAACTGGTCGATAGTGACTGGTTGCTTGCTGTATCTGAAATGACATTTGAAGTAAACTGGGTGACGGAGTCGCCGAGGGTCTCGATACTGTGCATCATATTCTGGCATGTTTGTGAAAGCTCGACCTGGTTCTTGGACAGAGTCTGGAGTTGCGATATAGTGGTCTTGAGGATGTCTCTAGTCTGCTCCTGAGACTTTCGAGTTTGCTCTTGCGCTAGCCTGCTCTGCTCTTGCGACTGGAATGATGTGTTGGACAGGGCAATGTAATGCGACGCGTTCTGATCGACAAGCGCTTGTAGCTTGATTTGAGACCCGGAAATGGCCTTGATCTGGATGCTGTTCGATTCGTTGATCTCTTGCATCGCTTGTAAGCCTGTCGATTGCGCAACTGACAGTGCATGAACCTGCTCTGCGTTGCTTTCCACTACATGTGCCAGCCGGGTCAAGCTCTCTGCCAGGCTTTCAAAAGCCGATGAGCTGGTCTTCTCTTCGACTGGTTGAGGAGGCGCAACGGCGGGGACACCGTTCGCATGTTGCAGAGGCAAGACTATCGGCGGACATGTCGGGCTATCCTGGCTTGTGTAGAACCATTTGTTGCGGATGTCGAAGAATTTGGGATCGTCCATCATGAGCTCCATGTCTTCGCTCTTGACGACGAAATATTGCGGGCTAGGCCGCGTCGACGACGTGTATTCATGCTGGACGAGGCTCCACCATTGCGAGCAGACGGCGGCCGAGGCGAAGGTAAGAATGTATGGAGGGGATGCAGGATAATCGCTCTGTAACACAGGTCAGTATACCGTTGTTGCCGAGATGTTGACACAGTGCACTTGGCATCTCTCACCCTCAGTGCATAGGCGTAGAACAGATTGCCGCCCTCTTCCATCTCGACCTTCTTATCCTGGGATGGCCGGCTCTGGCTTCGTTTGCGCGGCGAAAGTGATCCAGTCGATGGCGGCGTGTCGGTGTTCATCATCAGTCCGGCAGCGAGCGAAATACTAGGCTTCTTGCGCATATACTGGGGCTTTCGGTCTGGTGACGTTTGCCTCCGACTATGTATACGCTTCTCGATATTCGAACTGGACGACTCAAAGACGGCCTGCGACATGGAGGATTCCATGAGTGCGGCAAAGTCAGGCATGCTCTGCGGTCGTGACATGTCTGGATGGGATGGTGATTGGGGCTCGGAAGTATGATGGCAGCAGAAAGTGTCGTCGAAGTTATTGGCCAAGTGACACCTGAACGACATAAAGAGACATGGGCGGCACGACGAATATCTTGAACGCCCAAGAACAAATAAAACCTCGAGTGACCGGGGAGGGGTTGGCGAGCTATGGTAGTGTATGAGGTTTCCGGTTGGCCGTCATCCTTGTCGATGACCTCACAATCCCACGGCTTTGCTGGGATACGCGTGCGCTTGTGGGTTCAGTACCAGCGGAAGACGGGCAAGTCTACATGTCAATGGATATCAATCGTATCATCCACGACTAGCTCACCCTGCTCGCGGGAAAAGCATGGCAGCGAACGAGGGATTGCAGCGTGCTGAACACGAACTGACGCGCCTGCTGTTGCTACCCACCAAACGGGACCTGTCTCATTAGCGAATGCAGGGGGTTGCACATCAACATGGCGACTTCAGGGGCAAAAGGAACGTCTTCCGCCTGCAAAGAGGTGGGGTTTGGGGTTTGGGGTTTGGGGGCCCGCGGCGCCTGGATCGAGATAACCGGTGCGATAGGTTCGGGATGGATGACGGCGCGAAGCTGCGAGCGAAGTTTGGCGCGGCAGTTGTGCGCTAGCGAGGCATGACGTCGGGCACGTGTGGTCGCGAACACATGGCGTCCTTGGAAATAGCTAATTATTCGTATCAACAGTATGTTTCTTTTCTTGCCTTCGGATGCATTGTGCACACCTGAATAAGCGCACCCACCCACCACATCACGGCTTCGTGGAGCGTCTTGCAGCTTGATTGGCTGCTAAAAATAAGTCCATCCATCTTTCTTTTCCGGGAATCAAATTACATCGGCCTATTAATTTGACAACCTATTTGAGCAAATGCTCCGCAATTAGTGGTCACATTGATGGAAGTAGGGAACTAGGATATCCTCAAGGGGAGTATGGATTTGTGCTAGATCATGTTCAACGCGTGACGTGCGAGACGCGTCGCCAACGTATACATCTCGACCATCATCAGCTTCGGTATACCCTCATATATGAATCCTCGTAAATATTACCAATCCTGAGCAACTCATAAAAATCTGGTTGAGGATATCGGTCCAGCGGCCAGGAAATTTTCGCAAACGTTGCTCTCCATATCAAGGTAGCAACTTGGAGGAAATGTCATCCCCGCGCCCAAGAAAGCGGCGACAGCTTTGGATGAACAGCTAGTGGAACGCATTCTGCTCAATGCCAACCTTGACCTCAAAGTGCTCCAAACCTCCAAAGCCGCGCTCGGCCAGCCAATCAGTAGGTACCTTGGGGATGTCAGACTCGAACTTGGTCATCCATGGCTCAGCGGCATCCCGCTTGAAGATGATGTGAAGGTAGGGCTTGGTAACAGCAGGGACAGGAGGCTGAACTCCAGCAACCGCCATGGCTGGAGCGACGGGGGCTGCACGTGGAGCTGGCTTCCGGTGGATGCGGACTGAAGCCAAGGACCGGCTGCGAAGGATGGAGCGCCAGAGGTTGTTCATGCCTGAGCAAGAGCGATTGCGGAGGACGCGACGGCCAAAGAGGCGGTACCTGCAAGACGGTCAGTGGACATGTTATATTGATGGTAAAGGGAGGAAGACTCACAGATCCTTGGCTTCACCATCCGTCTCAGGAACGTAGTTGGCCTTGAGATAACGTCCGAACCCAGCTTCGATTTTGAGGCTGTTGGCCCAAACATCAAGAAGAGGGAAGACCTCGATGCCATCCACGTCGCGCTCCAGATCATTGGCTTTGTCACCTACAGCGATCGTGAGGTTTCCAACGAACGGCGCGTCGTTACGGCGTTCTCCTGGCGGACCAAGCTGGGAGACGACATTGGTGGCGGTAGGGTAGAATGTCTGAAGGTAGTCCACAATCTCGGTGAGGTCCATGCCGATCTCCTGGTTTGCCATGTAGATAGGGCGGTATTCAGTGCGAATCTGTCGGCAGACTTGTGTGAGGCCGCAGAATGGGCGATTGGTCTCGCGGAGCTCGGTCTTAGCTTTGGGCTTAGCGGAACGACCAGACTTGTTGCCAGCGCTCGAGATCTCTTCATCTTGTTCCTGACTAGCAATGTCAGATGCAAGAGTGCGTCCGCGATCTAGACGAGTTCGTGGACGTAGAGAGGCGAGGCGCGGACGGTACACCAGAAGAGCCTGTTTAGGACGACCGTGGGTGTGCATGTAGACCTCGTTCCTCAGTTCTGCCGAGTGTTAGCTCATGTACTACATAGTTAAAAGAAGACACTTACCACCAGGAAGATCCATGAACCTAAATGGCTTCTGCATAGCAGGGTCGATGGTGCCGACCTTCTCAATCAGAGCAGCGTCCAAAAGCTTCGCCATCGTGCTGTCCGGCTTCTTCTTGCTCTGCTTCTTGACACCCGCACCTGTGCGCGCATTGACCTTGCCCTTGTTCTTGTTCTTGCGGGATGGCACATCTTGCTTGGGTGCTGAACTCATGGTGAGCGCCTCAAAGCCAGGAACAGGAACTCCAGGTGAGGGAGGAACTGTCGCGTGCTCAGAACCCATAATGGCATTGGAGCTGCTTTTGAAGGCATTCTGACGCGGGCCAGGTGTGGAAGGGGCAGGACCGACTGGTGGATGACCGAACTTCATCGTGGAGGAACGAGAAGGGGGCGGACTGCTTGGACGAGTGGGACTGGTCGTGTCAGCAGAGTTCATCTCACAAATTATCCAGAGGTTTTATCAAAAAGATTTGCAGGCGAATGTGCCAGGAAGGGGAACTTACGCCATTTTCTCGGACACTTCTGGTTTGTTTACCGTGTTCAAATAATTCGCAGCAGCTCGAAAGGTATTAATATTCAATGGTTGGGGATGCTTTGCGGAGTGTAGAAGTAAAGGAGCGCAGACGGTGGGAGAGTTTATTTCCTTCCAACAAGTAAAGGTGAGCGAGGATGGCGTTGACAACAGTTGTTGCAAGCTGCTCTTTCGGTGACTGGGGAAACTACCCAAATCGGAGGTCACTCAAGATTGGGCTCACGGTAAGAGAGCAGTGGCGCTTGGCAGTTATTGTTGCATCGGTGCTTGGTGCTGGCACATCAGGCTGTAGTCCAGAAAAGGGCCGAGGGTTTTGAGTATTCTATTGCTATACAATAGCGGATTAACGTAGGATAAGTCGTGTGGTAGAGTCGCGTGGTCGACGGGTAGACCTTTCCCATGGCAGCTGCCCAGAACGACCAGCATTATCAGCACCGACTGCGGCCATTGCGACCAGTTGACAGACCTCTAACTAGAGGAATGCCCAAATACGAGAGGA
This sequence comes from Alternaria sp. 'sect. Undifilum', assembly GCA_024321975.1. NCBI lineage: Eukaryota > Fungi > Ascomycota > Dothideomycetes > Pleosporales > Pleosporaceae > Alternaria > Alternaria sp. 'sect. Undifilum'. Next base: position 3,793,465 of record JAJJZI010000006.1, read on the forward strand.
AGGAGAGTTCTGGATTTTTGTCAACGTGATCTGGTGTATTGCGCACTCAAGAACAATCACCGTTCTGCCTCCGATCTCGCAAATGGCCATACATGCCCTTGAGCCCGAGACGTGCTGCTATCAGCTGATGAGGAATTCATTCTTCTTGAGCTGCACTAGAGTCCGGGCTCAACGTGATCGCGCACTTCCGTCATTACTCGTCGTAATCTCAGCAAGACGAACTCGAGTGTTTTGAGGTGAGGACCTGGAGTAGGTAGAAAGCCCTGTCTTTCGGACAGCTTGCTGATTGGAGAGGCAGCGGCGAGCCACGTGGTGACAATGCGCAGTTTACTGCGAACGTGAGCAGCTTCAGTAAAAAAGATTTAAAGACTTCAGTCACCAAAGTTGTTGTAACAGTGGTGGCTTCAGAGGGAGTAAATTTGAGTACAAACAAGTGGGCACCGTATCCCCTTGAGTGGGCAAAGCCTAACAGAAAATTGGGTAGCAAATTTATTCAATGCATACGATGAAATATGTACAAGGTTCATGGTGGGAGAAGCGCATGCGCGTGAGCGATGATGTTGTCAAGTCCCCTTTAGCATCATCTTGCTTTACACTTTCGCTACTGTACCAAGGCGCAGTTACTCTTACCGGGAGACGAGTAGAAAATACGGCAAGGCTGAGGGCCAGCATAAAATATGATGGATACTTGTCCTGAGTAGTGGAGCTACGCGGCGCAAGCAGAAAGTGGAATGTTCAAGTACACGTGTTCGAAAGTAGTGTTGTGTGGCACCGCCACATACACCGAAACTGGATAACCACGCCGAAAGTAGGAGCTCAATGCGAGCGATACCATATACAAGTACGTTCCCAAATGAAGAGAAAAGAGCCACCCCCACGGCGACTCACCAATCAGCGCTAGTGCCAAACATGAGCAGAAGCACAAAGCGCCAAAGCGAAGGGGGTTCAGAGTTGCTAGACGTGGAAGAGACGTCTCCATTTAGCGTGCAAGGAGTTAATCTCGGATTTCAGTGTTTAGCTATAGATGCAACACATTCTGCTTTCTTTTTCCTATCATTCGCGCAAGCTTCAGTCAAAGTGTTTAAGCCATCTCGTTGTTTATCTGTAAGGCGCGCCCGGAAGAAGTTGGAGCTAACATACGCCAGAAGGTTTGTCTAGATAGTCGCAACGGCGCGGGTTTGGTTTGTTCGTGCACCTGGAGATAAGCTACCGCTGATAACCTTTCACGTCATTCTAGCTCATGGCGATGATGGTAAATGCCCTTGTACTCGGCGCGCGTTTCCTTTGAGGTCCGTCGAGAGCTTAGGCACCCCGGCCCAAAGAATTTAGGGTGCTTCTCGAAGTAATAGTTGGGTACACGAATACGAAACGGTTCATTGTCGGTGTAAGCAACTCATTCGCAGACTTTGGTTGAGCAGCTCTGACTCTCGTTACCAACCTTGGTGTGTGCTATAGTGGGAAAGGCGGAACCTAGCGGACGCACATGATAAGTTGCGGCCGCAGCATCGCACCTACTTCAAGTACAGTAGAAACAGCGAGTACGATTATAATACAGTCTTTGAAGAAAAGTCACATAGAGGTGGATAGGTTTACACAAAAACTTCCCATACCCGACGTTGTAAGCCGCGCAAACTCAGAGGGAAGGTAAGCCGACCCAGACGGGAACTAACCGCAAGCGGGAAACCGCCCCACCGACTCCGGACGACAGTCCTCCAGATTGCCCCGCAACACCATTCCGTGGTGCAATGTCATCCACTGTGTCCTCTTGGTGGGGTAAAATATGCTCCGGTAAAGTGTTCGGCGGTTGAGCCTCACTCGGCAGACCTTCCTTAGCTTCCATTCTACGCGTCTAGATACATAAACCTCAAAGTCCGACTCCGACTTTGTGTATATATACAAGTTGTAAAGTCACTTATTCCTATTCAATCTCCCCAGAACCAATCTCCCGCGCTCCCAAAGCAAGCCATCTCTCCACCAAAACCCGCAAACATGTCCATGTCCATCGAAGAATGCCAAGCGCCTCGCGCGGGCTTCCCCAAGCCAGTCCCCAACACCCCCACAAACGTCCTCCAACAATTCAGCATGGCCGGAAAAACAATCATCGTAACGGGAGCCGCCGAAGGCATCGGCGGCGCAGTCGCCGACGCCATGGCCGAAGCAGGCGGCAACGTAGCGCTGTGGTACAACTCCAACAGCGCAGCGATAATGCGCGCCGAAGCCCTCGCAAAAGAGCACCAGGTCAAGACAAAAGCCTACAGCGTGAACCAAATCGACGCGGCCGCCGTCCAAACTGCCGTCCAGCAAGTCGTCGACGACTTCGGCCGCATCGATGTCTTCGTAGCCAACGCCGGCACCGGCGACAGTAAACCGCTGCTCGACCAAACCCTCGAGAGCTACCACAACCTCATGAAAGTCAACGTCGACGGGCCCGTCTTCTGCGCCAAATACGCGGGCGAGGTGTTCAAGAAGCAGGGCTTCGGCAACCTGATCCTCACCAGCTCGATATCAGCGCATATTGTCAATGTGCCTGTCGATCAGCCCATTTACAACGGTACAAAGGCGTTTGTGTCGCATTTGGGCAAGTCGCTGGCGAGAGAGTGGAGGGACTTTGCTAGGGTCAACATTGTCAGCCCTGGTTTCTTCGATACCAAAATGGGTGCTGGGCCGCAGGTTATCAACGAGGGGTTGAGGATGATTCCATTGGGAAGGCAGGGTAATGTCAAGGAGATCAAGGGCTTGTTCTTGTATCTGGGTAGTGATGCGTCGAGCTACATGACGGGTAGCGATTGCATTATTGATGGCGGTTATGTACTGCCGTAAGCAGATAATTGTTGGATGGAAAGGAAGAGAATTGATACTAGTGTTTGCTTGCTATGGAGGCAGAAGCACAACGGATCTACACGTTAACATTCTGTGTATAAGCGTGCGGCCTGGCCCTGAAGCATTCTGACCTGAAGGAGAAATCTATGTCTGAAATTAAAAAGCTGTATGTGCTCGTTATTTACATGAAAAAAAAATCATCTCAGATATCGCGAAAGCTACTACTCGTCTTTACTCCTCTCCCTATCCCAGCTCCCTCGTTCGGGGGTTTCCTCGCTTCCAGCATCAACGCCATCACTGCCTTTGCTCTCCTCATCCCTCCTCTTGTCTTGCGCGATATCTGGTGCAGGCGCAAAGGTGCTCTTGCCTCTAATCTTCTTACCAAATAGATAGAAGACCACAGGCATCGGCACAAGTACAGCCGCCACACAACCGAGCAGCGTGCTGGCCCATTGGATACCCATGCCATTGAACATGAATGTTGCAAACAGCGGGAAGACGCCACCGAAAATGGAGCGCATGAAGGTATTTGCTGCGATGGCGGAGGCGGCAAACATGAAGTATGCATCGACAATGTAATTAAGAAGTGAGAGGAAGATGGAGAAGATTCCGAAGCCAGTCAAGAGACCACTCAGGACAGGGACGATCCAATGGATTTGGCCGGTGTAGCCTGTCCAACCGAACCAGAAAAGACCGATTGTAAAAAGTACACCGCCAACTATGCTGATAGGCAATCGCCACTCTGGGACAGGGATGTTGTTGTTGGCTTGCAACTTTCGCACATAGCGTGGATTGTCGAGTACGATGATGATGAAAGCAATGACTTCGCCAGCAACCATGCCGAAGTACGCAAGTCCACCAATACCAGCACTCCAGCCATAGACTCCCTGGAAGACAAGTGCGTATGCGGTGAGGAAGAGGTAGAGTAGACCGTCTGCTATTGTTAGCCCAGTTTCTCAAAAGAACTCAACGCCCACATCAAACTTACAAATGAAACTCATGTAGATGGTGATGAGTAACACGATAGGCTCAGTGAAGAGGATGCGCATGGGTCTGCTGATGTTCTTGACGATCAATTCCTTGAAGTCGATCTCGATTTCTTCCTGCTTCGCGTGTATACCCCAGTTCTTGGTTCGTCTCCTCAACTCGCTTGCCTTGTTGATCAGCACCACAGGTGGGTACGTCTCTTCCATGAAGAAGAAAAGCAACGCAAACGACACGAAGCCCATGAAACTGCTAACGTATTCTGTCCACCGCCATCCTAGGTCACTCTGCGTGATGAAGCCTCCAAGGAAGGGCGCCAGTAGAGGACCCATGAAGACGGTCGCCGAGAAGACGGCGATGGCGAGCCCACGAAGTCTGTTGTCAAACATGTCCGCGAAGACAGCGGCGACGATAGCGAGCGGGGAAGAGCCAAAGAGACCGGCGAAAAATCGGCAAATGAGAATGGTCTGGAGATCTTTGGCTACGGCAACGGCGATGCTGAAGATGGCGAAACCGAATGCGGCGATGATGAGGGGGGGTTTTCGGCCGTATATCTCGGAGAAAGGCGCCCACATCTAGGCCTTGTTAGCATATCTGATGCCATGTCTGTGGTTAGCGTGGGCTTACCAAAGGTCCAAAAGCATATCCAAAGACGAACAGACTCGTTCCCAGAGTGCCCACAACATTGGCCACGCCGAATTGTTGCGACACTGATCCGGTAGCAGCCGAGAAGATGCTGCTGCCCATGGTCGCTGTAAGGGCGTCGAAGGCCAGCATGGCACCAATACCGATCTTCTTTTTCATGGGCCAGTTCTGCGCATGCAGCGGGTCTTCAGCGCCATCGAACTCGACCACGTATTCTTCCCTGTCCGGCAAGAGCGGAGGGAAGGGTTTTCCAGCTCCCATATTTGGCAATGGTTTATCGGTACGACGGCGTGTGAGTCTCCTCGACAAGCGCGAGTCGACCCGGGATGCACCAACAGTGCCTGCATGTTGACTCCTGTGTGTCTCAATACGGCGAATGGCTTCGGGGTCGCGTTCGGTAGGGTGTAGTGTAAGGTAATTGCTGCTCGAGGAATTGACCGTCGCTCGGCGATGGCGCGCAGGCGTTGAGCGGGCGGTGCGTATCTCTTCAAGTCGCGGGCTTTGTGTGGACGCGGAGCTTGCTGAGCTTGTCGAAGCCGAAGATGTGCGGGAGAGAGGCAAGGCGACCTCCTCCTCCTCCTCCTCCTTGTCTCTGATGGGCGATGCCACTGCTTCTTGCGGAAAGGACATGTCGCTCTGAGTGCGCCCCCCTCGCTCGTGTGCCTCGATGTTTCGCAGCCGCTCATCCCATGTCTGATTGTGCAAATGTCGCTGGTGGTACTCTTCGTGGAATTGACGTTGCGGGTCCCAGTTCGCGAAGCGCTCAGGGCTCGCATTTGCCTCGTTGCGCAGGATCTCGTAGTCTTCCTCGTGCATAATGGCCGCTTTCTTCTTCTTTTCTCAAAGAATGTGACGAGCGGTTCGGCGGCGCTCGAAAGCGAAAGGAAAATCCCAGTGGTCGGCAGTCGGACGCAAGTTCGTGAATGTTCGAGCCTGACGTCGAGGCCGATGTGGACCGCGTGGGTACCATGCGCCGCCCTTTAGATTTGGCGTGCGTGGCCATGAGCGAAAGATTTTGCTAGCCCACCCATCTCCCGCCTCCGTTTCATGCGACATGGCGAGAAATGTTGGAAAAATTGCCGGCTAGCCGGGTAATGGTATACCAAGGCGGTCAGTGCTTTGGGCTGTCTTGATTGGACGGGAGAGAAGAGGCTGGCCGGCAGAAACAGAGGCCCGCCTACGTCATGGGCAGAATTTGCTGTGTCAGCCACGGCGCAGACCGCCGTCGTCAGCGTGCATATGTAGCGGCAGATTGCCAGTGGGGCAGCTCGTCGTCTCTGCTAGACCTCTCGTCGTCTCGTCGCGAAAGGGGAAAATGGAGAAGCAGTTGATGCCCATTCTACGAACCCTATCAAGCGTACATCGCAGCCACCACGCACTCGAACTTCTTGCCTAGATACAATTCATGCTTTGCGACATTGTCTCCATTTCACCAAGTGAGCAAGTGAGGCGAGAGAAAATTGTAGCCGATTCCACTCGTGCGCGTGGGCAATCTTCTCAATGAATTGCTTTCTTTTGCGGCTTGTAGGAAGACTTCCTCGTCCGCCCAGGCAGTCAGAGTTACCGGCCTGGATCCATATCGGCAGGCCTGTCTAGCGAGACTAGACCGCGTTTGACGCACTGCAAGCCCGCAACGGTCGTCACTAGCTTCGTGCAGGAAGCAAGCCATACGGTAGTGTTGGTTGACACTGGCGGCGACGTGTCCAGCTGCAACGTGCCGTGTGCAGCAAGAAAGTCTTCGGGGTCTGTTGTATCAGCTCTGCATTGCGTTAGCCATTAACGGTGGTCCCTGTAACAGAAATACAAATGACAGGCGAGATCGGCGACGGTGCGACCGGCTGACAGCATCCGAAGGCTTGGTCGCCTTCTCCCAGCCCATCTCAACGTGCCGCTCTCAAACGTACGCTAAACTTAACGGCCTTGGTAGGTGTTTTGGTAAAAGCAAACATGCAGAACCAGACCATGCCTTTTCGAATGGTTCTTGCAGCACCGACAGCCACGCTAGCATAAGGCGTTCAGATCGGGATGCAACTGCCGACACAAAAGCGTCATCGAATGAAGTGGAGGTTAGGTCGACATCTTGATTGCTTAGGATATGTGCTTTGTTTGGAGGCCTGGTTCCAACCCAGTTGCTTGACAATACGAGAAGAAGGCGCTGTGGGAAAGAAGACGATGAGCTGGATACCTTCAGGCTTCCTTCGCACCTGGCTGTCTCGGGTACTTAGCGCGAGACCAGAGTCATCGAATCCGGCTGCGAGTATCGTGGTCCTACAGGCGCAACGTCTTTCTCCATCGCCCTTTACTCAAGCCTCCTGCTCTACCTGCCGAGCCGCAGGAACCATTATTTCACGGGTTGTATTACACACTGCTCACAGCACCATACCCTGCTTGGGAAGACAGGCCGTCGTTGCAGTTCTCGCGTTCGCTCTCTTCGCTCCAGACTCCATGCGCCCCACTTTCCGGATACGCCAAGCCTTGATGCACACGAGGCGAACGCTTCCCCGTCGGCTCACCAGTACCTGGCTGCTCCAGACCCACCCGTCTTTACTTTTTCGCCTCAACTCCCACGATATGCAAACCTGTCACATCTGCGTCCTCGACACCACTTTAAGCTGCATACCCGTATCGTCTGCATGCCTACGGAATTTTCAAGCTCGATAACCGACATGATCACGTACGATGATATCGATCGAAAGGCGTTACTTCGGACAGATTCTTGACAGGGACCACCGTGGCGGGAGCGTCCGACTTCCGCACATTCTTATTTGCTCGAAACCTGTTGGTGACGCTTGTTTTACGATGCGTATGCGAGACAACTCAAATTTGGATTCGCGTTTCGTCAGTATCCCAATGTAATTTCGGGATGAACCAGAAAAGAGCACCCGTGATCGACCCGGCGCGACATCGCCGCAACGTTCCTTACTCTTCCCAGGATGCATAGTGCACGCGCAAGGAGCGGGAGTCAACGGGAACTCCCTGGCAGGTATCCATACAGAAATGATACTATAGTCGAAGGGTCAAATCTTGTCGCTGTAGCTACTCCACTTTGCTGTATGGTCTAGGCCACTGATCAGTAATGATCAGAGTAAGTTACGGTCCCTGGAGTTCGTGTTGTAAAGCTTGGCGAGGAGTTGAAACATCTCACCGATCAGCATCTTGGACGCTAATGCCAGCTATGCGAACTATTGCATACGGAGCATATCCCATCTCCGCGTCGAAGCTCGTATATGCGAGCGTACACATAGCCGGAAAGGCTCTCGACTGCCGTTATGCGCTCGTTCAACGGCCGCAATTTCTCAACTCTGTATTGGTCGATTTTGTCTTTTATTTTTTGTGGTTGACCCACTCCTTCCAAGCCCTGGCGAATTTGTTACGCCCCTACTCTATGTGACATGTCTGGTACTTGAAAAGCCACCATGCACATACGGAAGACGTCCCTTTACCTGAAAAGCCGTTGTTGGACTGTCTTGTATCCAGGAAGCGTTCCGCGGAAGACACAACTTTTTGACTCGTCTACACAATGCCTGGTGGCATACATCCTCCTCTCGACGTCACGCTTAGTTGGCCAAAACCTAACTATGCCAATCCGGTGCTTCGACCAAATACCATCCTGCTGCTGGCCTGCATCATGGGACCTATTACCGTCGTGATGACTCTCGTAAGGCTGTGGGTCAGAGCCTTCCATCAACGGTGTGCCGGTTGGGACGACTGGCTGATGCTAGCTGCCCTTGTAAGTCACCCTTGGTTGGAGCCTCATCATGGAGATACTGACAGGCATAGATACCAACTATCGCATTGACAGCCTTATATCCTCTGGGTAATAGACCAAATCTTTCCGTAACTACACAGCTAACGCCTTTCAGCGACCCATCAAGCTTTCGATCGACACATTTGGGACCTGAACTATCTATTCGAGCCTGAAATCATCGTTGTCGCCCGGAAGTACGTGTTGGCAACCGAGTGCATATTCTGTGTTGCAACTGGTCTTATAAAAGTCTCCATCCTGCTCTTCTACCGACGTCTCTCATCCCGGGCGATCTCGAAGAAATTCGTCTGGGTGACATGGGCCAGTATCGTTTTCATCGTTGCCTACAGCATTGCCTTGACCTTGGCCCCCATTTTCGGTTGCCAACCAATCTCAGCATTTTGGGATCAAGTGAACATCACGAAGGTACTGCAGGGATATGAGTTCCACTGCTTCGATGAAGGCGCCGATGTCTTGGCTGCCAGCATTATATCGGTAGCGCAGGATCTCTTAACCGCCATCCTTCCTACCTTTCTCTACTGGAATCTTCAGTTACCGTTTCGACAAAAGCTAGCGCTGTTCGGCATCTTTGCCATGGGCTACGGCGTCGTCGCGCTAGGAGCTGCGCGAGCCTACTACAGCTGGTACACCTTCTATGGCACCTACGATGTCACATGGTCAACATGGGACCTCTTCCTTACCTGCATGCTTGAGCTGCACATCGGTTGTCTGTGTGCCAACGCTCCCGCAATGAAGGTCTTCTTCAAGCATTTCTTCCACGATAAGCTTACTCAGCGGTCAAGGACTAAGACTCCGGCAGGCTCTGATGATCGCCAGGATAGCACACAAACCAAGTCGAAGACCTCGTGGAAAAGGTTCGCCCCGAACCTCGCAAACGGAAGTTGGGCACACAGTTCCAAAGGTTATCACGACTCTCACACGGGTATATCAGTCGACCCACATGGCGGCGTGCATGTCCACAGGGAGATACAAATCACACGCTCGCCAGTGAGTACAACGTTGCCGATCCCGAACAGCCGCCCATCGTCGACAATTACAGCCGACATGATCTGCGACCACGATTACGAGGATATCGAGCTCGGCCACTACACCACGGGGCACAACTCTCGTGCCTCCAGCATGCGATCAACTAGGCTCTTTGAAGGGCATAATATAGAAGCACTACCTCCGCTGCCGATGTCATCTGCATCACCGAGGTCTCCAGCAAGCTCCGCTTCCCTTATGTCGCATCCTCGCACACCAACGGAGAAGAAATTGCCCTTGAAGCCCTTGTCGGCGATTGCGCTCAGTGAAGAGGTGGAGAAAGAGAGCAGTACAACGCCCATGCCACCACCGACCGGGCATCAGTCGCCCCATCCGCCAGGAGATTTAAGTAAGAAGAAGCCAAGCTGGCGGTCGTGGTCTTGAAGCGTACCGTGCATGCTGATGTTCAGACCCTGCGCCATCCAATATACCCATGCCGACCTACATTTATAGGAGGTAGAAGCTATCGCGTTGATCACGCGAGGTCTTCATATCTTTCCTTTTACATGTAGCGTTGCTGTAACGACCGTTTTATGATACCATGTGCGCTGTCTCGCACTCTAGCAAAAGCACTTTTTAGAAGGACCTAAATTACACATTCTTTACTAAATCATACGCATACTCCCATCTTTGTCCTCAGTCTTCTTACTTGATCATCACCTGCCGCTCAAACTACCCAAATCCAGATACCTATGAGGTCGCGGAACCTACTCTGATGCTGACAATCTGCCCGAAGCACCCGGACATGCCAATCCAGCTCAACGTCCATAGCAACACGATCATGTTTAAGTTCACCACATGTTCCAAAACAAAAGGGAAAAGCTTGCAGTCAGGATGCCAAAATCGTGACGTAGATTTTTAGACCAGCTATAGATTCGCCAAAAGAAGAAGGTGCATTCTCGCTACTTTTTGTTCGGAATGGAAAAAAAAATCCCCGGCTATTCCGATTCCGACAAGGCGCGTTGTACGCCCTCGTTCTCCACGCCCTATACAATGACTCAAATGCCGGTGCCCTTGAAGATGCAGACGCCTTCTAGAAAGAAAGACATTTAATAAAAAGCTCGGCGTTCCCCAGCCGACTGACAACAACAAAGCGTGGCACGAAACTTCCCAAAGACAATCATGACGACACCACAGCTGTCCCCACCCACTCTCTTCACGCCACTGGAACTGAAAGCCAACATACCACTATCCAAGTCCGTTACGCAAGTCGTCAACTCGGCATTCTACCGTTCAAAGCAAGCCGATCCCGTGAAATGGAATAACACGACGTCTCGCTTTGCGAATGAGGAGGCGCTGCATGCCATGCTTGGGGGCGAAGGCAGCGTACTCGCATTGGTGTTTGACGGCGCGGGGGTCGCAACAGGGGACGGGGAGACGGGCGGAACGAAGAACAACAAGAAGGTTGTTGCGTGCGCTGCTGCGGTACCGTGGAAAGGCGGATGGGCGGAAGAAGGCGCCGGAGGAGAGGGCGGATGGGAAATGAAAATCGTTTGTGTGGATGGCGATGCAACGTATCATCGCCGTGGTCTTGCTGTCCAGCTGCTCCGCTTTCTCGAAGAGTACCTTGTTGTGGTCGAGAGGGCTCGGCTGCGAAGAGCGGGAATGAAGAGTGGAGGCGTGTTGATGCTGTGGATACTGGCGACGGAGTGTATCAATGGTGGGTATTGGCGTAGACGGGGGTATCAGGAGGTACGCAGGAAGGTGGAGGGGGCTGGTGTTTGGGGCTGTAGGACGAGTTTCGAAATGGTGGTTTTGCGGAAGAATGTCATGTTTGATGTTGGTGTTGAGCAGGTTGGTGGGTGGTTGTAGGCAGAGAAGTTCAACCGAAAGAGACGATAACATGTCATCCAACGTGACAGACAAGCTTATTTTCCAACCTGCTTTGAGGGCTGAGATGCCATGCTCAGGTAGAACGTTAGCACCGTCGTCGAATATAATTTGTACAAGCCCACCATCCGGACGTCACGCATGTAACTGCGTCGGGTGCTGCTTTCCAAGCTCGCTAATCCGTACGACTGCTCCTTGAATACTATATCGATCTGCAGGGCTGTCCAGTCTGACCATGGGCGACGGAAGACCGCGTCCAGCTTTCCATCTAAACACTTCGTCCAAGACTCGCTATCAAGTTCCATGAATCGAGCGAGGTCCTTGCAGGCTGTGTTGAGGAGAGCAGCTTTCCTTTGCTGAACTTGGCACACACTGTGTGCAGGAAGTGCTCGACATCCAGCCAGTCCAAGCCAACTTCGAACTCGGCGAAGAAGTGCGAGAGAAACTCTTCGCGCAACTGCTTGCATACCTGCGCGAGCGGGGAAATCAACGCGGTAGAGGAGCTCCCGACGAGTGGGCGTGACTTTGCTAGACCGCGACGTTGTGCGAAACGACGAACACGACCTTCATATTTTGTGGTTAGGAGTTCGTAGACTGAGTTGCGGAGCTCTGCGATGATTTTAGTTTTCATGAGACTGATTTTGGGGCCCAGTGCACTCACCTGCGGGCAGATCGAGGAAGCGGAAGGGCTCGAGGAGCGAGCATTGGGCTCTCATGTTGACGAATGACGATGTTGTGATGACTTGATCGCCTTTCTTGGTATACTCTGACAGCTACCCGGAAGATTGAGTATTGGGGTTAGATTGAGAGGCGGCGTGTTGCAGACAGCTGTAAGTGTGATGGTCCGTGGTGGGTGGGAGCAAACAACATAAAGGCCGCGCGGCGTTTGCGGACATGTCTGAGCAAGCTTACTGAAATCAGTATACTCATCGTATCTGTGGAAGTATCAGTTAAGGCTCTGGCGCTGTCTCAATTATTAGTCGTAGACAAGTCGCACTAAGATGGCTATCAATGCTTATGATGCCATTTACCGCCCTCCGCCCTCCGGCAACCTGACACTCGTTTATAGGAAGATAGCGAATAGTTGTCATTTATATGTACGTTGAAACTTCATATATAGCATCTCTTGTCAGCCATTTGACGTGCATATCTATGATTTTTTTGTGATTTTTTTTAAATCTTCCATGAGCATCCACTGTAACTCATTCTCCTCATTCACCATGAAGCCTAGTCAGAAACTTCCGCATTCTATCATCTTGGTGCAATCAACTGATCCGCCTTGCTCTAACATTCAAAGATACACCTCTTATGAAGAACGCAGTTTTAACCGACGAAGCTTTTAATGAGTCCTTGTGATGTGCGGTGAGACGCTACCCGGATCGGAAGTCCGCTCGCCCTCACCTTCTTGTGAAGGTGATCACACAGCTCGCCTTAAACCAGGAAAATCAGTATAATAACTTGGAAATGTCTAAATGTCGAAAAACCCAACCCTCTTGAAGTAAACCTCGTCGATAGTCGTCCCAAGTTCTTCCATGTCATCCTCCAGCCCCAAATCAGACACATCGACATAGAACAGAGCTTGTGGGTTTTGAGAAGCACCGATGTTAGAAATTAAGATTTTGATGACCCTACCGGTTTTGATGTCCTGTACCCATTCCACGTTTCGATGACCCATAAGAGTCTCCAAGGGTGTAGTATCTTCGTCAAGATAGTGTAGAAATTCCGAGAGACAAAGACCGATGGGTTGTTTAGCTTCTGATACTTCTACGTGTTCAACGTCGTGAATGAAGTTACAGGTGAAATTAGGTTGACAGAGCCCGATCTTGACTATCGGAAGTATGTCGAGCTCATGTTTATAATCTCCCGCTCCTCCACGCCAAGGCGTCACTATCGTCATGCTCAACGGTGTAAGCTCAACGTTTTCGATCTTGCCGTTGACTGTCGGGAAGAAAGTGCGCATGTAGTCCGGAACAGTGTCCCAGTCGATAATGATATCTCGTTTCATGCAGATAGGTCGGTACTCGGTACGCAATTGTTGACAGACTTGCGCAAGCGCAAGACAGGGTAGTACGCAGCGAGGCTGGTCTGCTTGGGTCTCGGCGACGAAGTCATAGATGCGGTTGCGCAGCTCTGAATATGCATGTTATTTCCAGTCGCAAGGTGGGACAAGTTTGCGCTTACCTGCTGGCAAGTCAAGAAAGCGGGAGTGACCGCTCATGCTGGTACTAGTTCGTTCCATAGAAGCAGCTTCGTTGTGACTACGGGACGAGAGATTGTCCTTATTAGTGGTGGCAGTGGAACAATGATTGAGTGAGCTGAGCTGAAAGGCGAGGGTCGGGCCGTTTCCAGTAGATACCGGTAGCGTCGTGCTAGTGGGGGGTGCTAACTTAAAACGTGCATGATCCGCGTATCTGGGGAAAGTACTTTGCTATGCTCGTGGCCGATCGCCCTACTCACTACTCAAAATATACCTCACGAGTCATCTCGACCAAGTTCTTTGTCTTGATCCTTCGTCCCGACTTCTCGATCAAGTGCATTCAAAGCAGACGCGATAGTACAGCACCTAGTTCGCTTTCCCCAAAGCACTGAATATATATATATAGGAATCCTATGCTTATGCTATCTACGTTCCGCTGTTTCAAGAACTGATAAGACCATATCAGCAGCGACACCTCTATCGATTCGATGATTACCTTGCAATCCCTTTCAGCAACACCAATATGCCGATCTCTTCGTCAATGTCTTCAAGAGAGACTGCGCTCGTTACTAAACCGAATTTTTTGTTGAATCCGAACTTGAACTCTAGAGTGTTGTTTGAGGAGCCTAGAGAAGCGAACACGCTCGTAACCGTTCGTTCTTGTATAGCTCGTCGCCACTTGCGCTTGGCTTCAGTGACCGCGATAGTGTCTTGCTGACTATCGTCATGATTTGTAGAAGCAAACTGTACCAAATCTGTGAAAGTGCTCCCAGCATCGTCCTGGTCGTTGCTTTCCCCGTCTTTGATGAAGCGTATCTCTAATCCGAGGAAGTGTAGGCCTAGTCATACCAGATGCGTGATGTTCGTTGATTGTCTTAATGTGGAGTCGTGTTCCTCGTCGTATTGTAGGATCAGTCTCCTAGGGCCGCTACCGTACTCGTTTTCTCCAGGGTAGAAAGCCTCCAGGAACGCGTGTATAGAATGCCAATCGATGACGAAGGTTGCGTGTCTAAACCATACGGGCCGGTACTCAGATCGGATCTGTCGAGATACTTGCGTCAATGTTATTCCGGTAGCACGTTGGCCTTGACTTTGATGGAGTAGGAACCGCTCAACTGGTACGAGCAGCTGAGAAGGCACCTCTGTAGCAGCATAGTCATAGACGCGGTTGCGAAGCTCTGGAGAGAAAGGTTAACCCATCGGCTAGTTCGCCGCTTCTAGAACAAACTGACCTGCCGGAAGTCGCATGAAGGCGAAAGGACGAAGGATAGACAGCTCAGGCGTGTATTTGTCCATGATACTGTGGTGGACACCGGGGTTGAATTCACTTGCTAGAATCGCGTCTACAATTCTGTTGTGATTCAAGACGCGTACGAGGAGCGCGGCGGGCATGCAGGGCATCAAAAACTAGGCAGTATTGAGCTTGCCATTATGTGACAGGCCCTGCAGTTGTGAGCGGGCCTACCTGAGCATCTTGGACCACTAAACTGTAAACATTTTTTATTTTTTAAGGTGTCAAAGGTGGTGGTTGTTGTTGTAGTCAAAATGGGGTTCCAAAAAAGTGAAAAGCAGCTACCCTCTACTAATCAATCGCAAAAGTCAAAAAAAAGATTGTGTGTAGTCAACGAGATTCGAACGGTGGGTGGATGAGTTCTGGGAGGAAAGCTCAGACCACCGAGCGATAATCAGGGTCAAAAAATTTGCTAAGGTACCAAAAAACGACACCAGTTGAAACGTGTCCAACGGCGATTGCCAGCCTATGGCTGACAACAGGATTACAGTAGGATTGCAATAGGATTGCAACATAATGCGATAGAGGAGGGAAAGGACACGTAGCGGGAGCCTGCAATACTTCATAAAGCTGAAGTTGCTGCTGCTCACCTACTGCTTCTCACCTTTCGAACAGCACCGCATACGAACGATTCGCATACGATACACTACACTGCAACATAGCGTGCAACCTCCGCGGCGAGCATCTCCTCATTCTAGGCTCTCTTCTAAAAAAAGCATCCTTTGCTACCGTCTACCCAGCACCCAATTCAGTCCAACTCGAACTGCTCATGCGGACACCTGAATTCATCGAGTATCTCAAAACTCAACCACCTGGCTGGACTTCTGAGTTCATGAAAATCTTAAACGAGTCCGTAAACATTTTTAGTGCGAATGAATTCTTACGCGACTTCCAAGAGATGGCGAATCATCGCGCAATCGAATAGGAGCGTTTCCGTGCTCGATCAGGTATAGGCAGTGCTTACTTCAGCCCACAATTACGCCCCGTCTGCAATATGAATGAAGAAGAGTCGGATCTTTTAGCGTAAACTTTGGCATAGACTCCATTCGTTGTATTTGGCCAGCATGCAGTGTCTTATAGAGTCTACATCGAAATAATCAATACCTATGGATAATTTAAACATGACAAAGTGAAATGTATGAATCTAGTTCAATACAGAAGTGCTGCTGCTCTTCTGCTTTGGGCGTGGGTCATGATCGTTGTTTGGAAGTAGACTGAAGCACTCGGAAAAGACGAGGGGAAAGTCGTAGGCTAGGAGGCTTCACAGATGCAGAATCGAGATACCACTGCTCCACAGTATCAGAAGTTCGAGACAGGCGGATGGTTATGAGAATGAATTGAAAGACTGACTGCTGTGCATGCTAACAACGCTGAATCCGCTGAATCCGCTGGCCATCCAGTAAATGCACCCAGTATGGTGATCTACCAACCTGAAAACACGAAACAACCTGCTCTTGTCATACAAAACGCCAGTTTGAGTAACAAACCAAGAAATCTAGTCCTAGATTCCAAGGCATCAAGAAACTTCTCCGTGCGTTTATTCCGTCACTTCAAAGTCGCATGTATGCGTGATACACCGCCCGTCCCTACAATATAGTATCTGATTACTGAATACTCCATGACTAGCTGATGCTCTTGTCGTCAAAGTCATCGAAGGAGAACTGGTAGCGATGTTCGTAAGGGCGCCATTCCGGATTCGGGTCGGTGTACGCAAGCCGGATTTCACGAATGCCCCGCGTGGGCTGAGCTGCGTCGTCCCACATCCTGAATACCGTACTCTTCCACTTTCTGGCCATTTCCTCGCTCATAAGGATTCGCAGTTTTGAGTCGTAGTACTTGACTCTGAGCCTGATCTCTTTGATTTCCTTGGCCATGTCGCGCCATTTCGTATCCGATGGATCAGCAAACAAGGCTAGCATGCTGTTAAGTTGTGCGACAGCAACCTGCGCGCCAAATCTTTGGAGGTCCTTGTGTAGTTCGAAGCTGAAGCGCACATTGGGCGAGCGAGCGACAAGCTGAACTACACGAGCGATGTCTGCGTCGTAGAACTCGTTCACGCCCGCAGTCCTATCGCGGCTGTGATGGACTAGACTGGTAATGTTCCCACGGTAACGCGTCATAGTATCGTTGTCAGCGGGCGGGTACAGATTGTGGATGTACCGAGCGTAGTGGTATGTGGATTCTAGCCGAAACGTGGTTTGGTCCATGTAGGTGAGCCGGAATTCGTGACGGATTTGCCGACACGTCTGCGTAAGGCAGCGGTACTTCCCCACCGGTTTGATCTCATCTTCATGACGGAGGCGCAATGGGACAGGAAGCGGCTCGATGCAAAAGCTGTAGATCTTGTTTCGCAGTTCTACACAGGCTATATCAGCTATGATTAGGTTGTCGAGGGCAGTTACGCACCACCCGGAAGGTCAAGAAGGCGACTTTTCGGAGCGCTCACGGTGATTTGCTGCATCTGCACTTGTATATTGGCCATGAGTGGAAACTCCTCTTCGGGTTCTGAATCGCCGCTGTCGAAATTAGTGTCTGAGCGATAGGCCTCAAGGGTAACGTACATGATGGACTTCACCATCCACGGAGCTTTGTCGATTGCAGGTAGTGTTTGTTTAAGTGGAGACTGATTGGAAGCTTCAGGAAAAAGGTACGAACGCCAAGCAACGGGGATCGTGCGTAGCTAGGTAGCGTCAGATGGTCTTGAGGAGTGGGGCTTCACCTTCACGTGCAATTCGTAATCAATGCCCAAACACGCTAGACTGTTTGTCAGACAGGTAACCTGTTTACCTACCGAGATTGCAATCACATCCAGCCTAGAGAAGTGAGTGATGAAGCAGATCCGGACCAGTGATCCAGTTTTAAGTTTAACATGAAACCAAACAGTCTTCTTCCAGATAGTGGCAGCGCAATATCGTAGACGCACGCTAGCGTTGCTCGATGATAACACGGATCCCTATACACTACAGAAGTGATGATTCAAAGTCATGGTGCAGAGTGTCTGTGTATAATCTCGGTCACTGCTGCGAAAAAAATAAATAGCAAAAGCGTTCATGGACGGCGCACTCAACTTAACCAGTGACTGTCGGGGACAAGCTACTCCGTCTCGTGCTACGAAACCTTCCATGGCGCATCTCAGGAAGCGTGCTGCAAGTGACCTCTATCCTTTAGAAGAACGCATTCCCGGTAACGTGGTGGACGACAATGACAGTCTTGGCCATTGTGGTTTTGCAAACTTGGAGAGAGAAGATTGATATTTGATTGCAAGCGCGAACGCCTGGTGTGCAGTAAATGATAACAGAATCAACCGATATTTTTCAGCAGCTACTTCAATCTACTTCAGCTTGACTTCAGTCCTACTCAGATCGTCGGTAGCATTGTATTCGACTTGATGCAGAGTCATCGAGCCATCACTGCGTGTAGCTTGGATCCAAACGCGCTCCGTAAAGATGATTGTGCAAGTCTGCTTCCCAACCAAGAAACAGCGTATTTTGGACACCTCGCTATATTCGGTGAACGAAGTGGATTGTGTGGCTGTGAATTGGTAGTTGGGGCTGACCTCTACACTCCCACCTATAGCCTTGATTCCAGCCGAGGCCGAGATCTCTACGCCAGCCGAGTGCGACATTTGCTCGGATTTTTCCAAAGGTAATGTGAGCGCACACTGCGACATTTGACTGAATATGTCTCCTTCGTGAGGAATTGTCTCCTTGGTGAATGATGGCATGTCTGCACTGAAGCGTGCATAGTCCTTTGGACAGGGAAGTACAAGTACCCTGGCAAGTTCAAAGGCAGGCAGGTTGTACCCTATGGTGGCCCTGAACAAATCGGTAAGAACCGGGATTTTCTCAGATTCGTTCACGTTGATTGGGGGGCAGATAATCGACCAAAAGGAGGCATCTGTATCGGCTCCAGATTCACCATCATCCCATAGCGACTCTGGATCGTATTCGCCTTGTATAGTCAGGTCCGTGCGAACGCACCAAATCGCGCCGGTCGATGGCTGGTCCCAGCCACCTGTGAAGACGTCTCCCAGCGCGACGTATCCAGAGGGTGCTTTAGGTCTCTAGGCAAGGCCCAAATGTTTGCCTCCCATGTCAAGACTAAACCATATCATGTCATAACCAGTGGGACTAGCAACAGCTGGCTTCCCGGAACCATGGGGAGCATTGCCAACCAAGACCGTTGCTCTTTTGTTGTTCTGATCCTCATAGTGTTGATACCCGAAAGACCCCAAGGGACGCATATCGCCCTGAGACTTTGCATGATGGACTTCAACATATCTCCTGGCGCCGCTACCAGAGTCATTGTAGATCCAATTCCACTCCTTGGTAAGCGTGATCCTCAAGTCACCATAATCGCGGGTTTCGTTAGGCAATTTAGTCGTCGTAGTGTAATAAGTATGGATAGTTGTCACGGAGTACTTGGAGAGTTGTACTTGAAAGAAGAAGTGATTGAGTATAGATTGGTAGCTCACCAAAGGCAACCCATGCATATGTTTTATACTTTTTCGGTAACAACGATATGGTCACACATCCGTTGCTTTTTCTTCACATGCTAATGAACAAGCGTACAGAGGCGCTCTGAACTAGACTGTCATTGTGAAGTTGCGTAACACGACAGTTGCGGAGTGTAACTTGGTAGATTGCAAAAAGAAACTAGCAAAAGCAAGCTGCAGCTGCAGACTTGCTGCAGGTATCGTATGCAATCAATGCTAGAGAAGGTGGGGTTGAAGTACTCGTGATTAGTTTGAAGGGTTTTTTCTTGGGTTGCATCCTAGATGCAGATGGATGCACGTCTGCAGTGTGTGTGTGTGTGTGCAACACAACATCACACGATCCGTTGAAGAAGTCTAGTTTGAAAACCTTGAAATGATCATAGAATCGTAAAAAGAAAATAGTAAATACTGCATTCGATAAATCGCCCAATCTTATGGTAACGTAAACCCTTCGAACTCTCAGAAAATAGAAAGTTAAGAAATGAAGGGAACAAGTGAATGGTGTGTCTGCATACATGGCACTCTTTTTTACGCTACAATGCATCAAGTGTAGCTAGATTTACCTCACTAACTAATCAGTGGTAAACACGTCCCGTTGTGGCAGGATACAACGTGACGTCAAGACTAGCCTGCCCCACCATCTCCGCCGATGGTTTACCGATTCTGGCACAATGTAACGCATCATGTATTAGTCGGCCTTTTCCATAGCGTACACGAGTATGACAAAAGCAAAAGGGAAAAAGAAACAAAGTACATTACAAAGTACGCGTGAGGTGGCCAATGCCACTAAATTAGTTAAATTAGTCTTTGAACCTCTAGTGAAGGAACTAAAAAAGTAAATCAAAAAGTTGATCTCAGAGCATGAATAGGAAGAGATCAACGCCTTTGTACAGCTTTCTTCAACATATTTACTACATGTAGTTAAGACTGGACCGACTTTGAAAATCACAAGACTCCCGTATGCACGGTCGGCGCTCGGTGCTTACCTAGGTATCGAGGCCGAAGAGACAAGTCACGAGATCTCACAATCATACAATTGAGTTAAGAATAAAGACGGCATTCATCTTACACTAGGGATGAAATTTATACCCATCATAATGTGCTACTCAATGCCAGACTTTGATGCCAAATGCAATCTCGCATATGCTGCACAGGCTGACTTGGCTGCAGGTTGAGGATATAACAACAAGCTAAAGGCAGAAACGTAGCATACCAATCTGCTGAAAGTATGCGCCGCTACAAGGCCTTGCCTTCAGGCGTGCAGTTCCAAGCATGCTCAAATTGTTGCCATCCGCCCTGTGGCTCCTCACACATCTTTAGGTCACTAACGACAAAGTCATAGTACCCATCAGCGGGAGGCTTCCCCTTGTTCACTGTCCCACCCATGGCAATATTGATGAGTATCCTGAATTCTTCCATGCGTCGAGTGCCCTCTGGAATGCTGCCCTTCATGACTGGCCGGCCGTCAATGTACCAGATCAGGCGCCCTCTCCACCCGGGTATGCCCTCTTCTTCGATCCAAGCGAAGCCATAGGTGTGTGGTTGTCGCGCCAAGTCTTGTAGGGGTGTCTTGACTACGCGATGCTTTTTTGCGTCCTCGCCAATGTAGGAGCCCCAGTGCAAGCACGAATGGTTTTCTGTCTCGCCGTTCCAGCTCTCCGCAAGATCAATCTCGCCGTCGGTTGGCCATTTGAACGGCTCTGCCGGCAGCATCCAGTATGCAGGCCATATGCCTGGCGCAGAGGGAGGTAGACAGGTCGCTGTCAGGTATCCGCGGGGTCGCGATAGCGTCTGGTGTGAGGTCAAACGTGCAGATGTGTAGCTACCGTTTTCTACAATGGCGCGCACAACCAGGCGATTGTCATGATGGAACGAG
The DNA here is from genome assembly GCA_024321975.1 of Alternaria sp. 'sect. Undifilum'. Classification (NCBI taxonomy): domain Eukaryota; kingdom Fungi; phylum Ascomycota; class Dothideomycetes; order Pleosporales; family Pleosporaceae; genus Alternaria; species Alternaria sp. 'sect. Undifilum'. The sequence continues at coordinate 3,814,392 of JAJJZI010000006.1, forward strand.
TTCGCGGGACTGTCCGTGTACATTTGCTTCTCCTCGTTACCCCAGCCATGGTCGCCAATCTCATGCCGGAAGTTTTGGGACACGGGCGTTGTGATCTCAAATGATGGCCTCCAATACACGCTCTCGCCCTGTGGCGGGGGGATGTTTTGGGGTGGAGGAGGCTGTGCAGATTGCGGTCGGTTCTGGGGGATAAGCGGCGGTCCAAGTTGTGGAGTATGTGGCTTGCTACCCTGTGGAACGGGAGGGGCAAAGGACTGTTGCTGCGGAGGCGGCGGGCCCCATTGCTGGTTCTGTGGGGGATACTGCGGAGGATACTGCGGAGGATACTGCGGAGGATACTGCGGAGGATACTGCGGAGGATATTGACTTCCCATGTATTGCCCTGGGCTTGGCTGAGGATAGCCTTGCGGCGGCTGTTGATAGCCTTGCGGTGGCGGTTGATAGTCTTGGGGCGGTTGCTGATAGCCTTGGGGACGTTGCTGATAACCCTGAGGTTGCTGGCCCGGATAGCCCTGTTGGCCTGGGTAGCCCGGACCTGGGTGGCCTTGCTGATGATGACCACCGGAGGGCTGTCCAGTAAACTCGGAGAGCTTCGCCTTGCCTTTGGCTAAGAGCTTGTCGAAGGTGGCTGCCATTTTCTTGTGGTGCCGTGGTACAAAGGATGCGATGGTAGAAGGAAGTTTCCGCTTCAAGCCGAACCGCCGAGCCGCCGAGCCGACACGACACCAGAGGGGTCGCACCTCACAAACAGCGCCGACGACCTCTACAACGACACACACGCATCGCTGTACAGGAGGTGCGGCTACAGCATGCCCCCTTCTTTTCATGGCATTGCCTGGTGCGCCAGTTCATGCGAAGCCCCGGCGACTCGCATGCGATTGCAACCTGCCAAGGTATTCTTTCTTCTCACGAGAAACCAACATCTCCAAGTTCCATCGCACCCTACCCTACTCTCGACATCCCCTTCGCTGCTCTCTCTCGTCCCCCAATCAGTCTCTCCCCTTCTCTGTCATTTTGTGATTCGTCACACTTCCTTGTCGTGCGTGCAAACAGGCGTTCATCCACGTTACACATGTGACGTCACATCTCACCACAGCAACGGCCATTCACCCGCATAGCCAACCAGCCACCAGCCACTCCAATGGAGGCAGGCAAGAGGCACATCTTGCCTTGACCCTTCAGATTGCCTGCAACAGCCGTGTGGAACGGCATGTTTCGCTCATGTTCACGTAGGCCCCGCGTCATTCTCCCTGTCTTGGAAGCGACCTAGATGTCTTGCTGGCTGTCGCACCTTGTCGCACATGGGTAAACACAACTCTGCTCACAACCAAGATCCCTCTCTCCTACACTCCACCGCATTATCATCTCCCCCAGACTTGCTACACCACACCACACCACTCACCCCTACTCACCAGCCCAACCGAACCAACATGTCTTCCATCGTCAACGCTATCAACGACCTCTTCAAGTCCCTAGTCGAGCTAGTATGGTCCTTCTTTACCACTGCCGGGTCACTAGTCCAGAAGACGGTTCAGTTCGCCCTCAACTTCGCTGCCGAGATAATCGACCTCGCTGTTAACTTCGTCCGTGGTCTCGTGGACCTTGCTGGCGGTATCGTTAGCTTCGTACTCGGTAAGTTGGCAAAGAAACTCCCGACTCGCGTGGTGTATCAAGCATGGGCACTAACAATGCGATAGCCAACGTCCTTATGCTGGGCGTCGTCGCCGCTGCTGTCTCTGGCTTCCTCCAGTATCAGCGCAGCCAAGGCAGACAGGTCACTATCGGCAACAAGAAGCTAAACTAGCCCACCCACACGACCCCGCCTCTATGAACCATAGCGGACCAACCACAGGCGATGGATCGACGTGGGCTCGGTTGTTCAAAAGGCGTTGGACTTTACATGGCGAGAAATTGTATGATACCCTTTGATGACGGCAGCGATACGTGCCCCATGCGGAGAATTGATAGGCTAGTGCTGTGACCCTATACCAAATCAAGATATCCCTAAAGCTTTTCATACCGAACGCCCAGACTTAGCGCATCCCTTCCATGTCCTGAGGCTTACCACTTTCGGGTCTGAATACAATCTTCAACCTCGCCAATAGGATTAGTCTATGTCCAGCTTGTTATCTAAAGGACGGGTCTTGCCACATGTGTATATCAATTTGCTCTTCATACTGTATCACAACAGCGCTTGGTTTACTGCGAAACGATGCAAAGCCTCAAACTTTTCGCGCAGAAATCCACGTCCTATCGCCGTTTGTCCAACACCTCAACCGAGGATGAAGGCGATGCATGCATCTCGAGGCCCTCCACTCATAAAGAAGAGCATGATGCAGACAAAGATCTGCTGCTCGCTAACAGGCATCGACGGCCCTGGCGTTGGTCCTTCATGCACACATGCGGATACACCTTTATTGCTCTGCTAGGCCTTTTCATTGGTCTCGGCCTCGGCCAGCTCTTCAACCTGCAGTACGAGATTGATGGATTCATCAGTACGTTTCTCTCTCTTCTTGCGTTCTCCGCGGGCGGCCATTGAGCCCTGGGTCATCGTTCCTTCCCATACTGACTAGAGATCAGCACAATACGGCAGCCCGCACCGCAACATTGGACACGTGCTCTGGTCGCAAAATGACAGTTTCGCCGCGGAGCCTAGCGCTGAGACGCAGGAGGCCTGGAAGAGTATTATGCCAATTGGTCGCGGATTCGTCAAGCATCCCAAGCTGGCGAAGGAGGTGAAGGCCGTTGCCGTATTTCATCAGATGCACTGTTTGGTACGTCTTGCCATGATCATGTTGGGAGATTCCATGCTTACCTGGCCGAACAGCACGGTCTCCGAACCGCCTTTTACAAAAACGCATACCAGCTCGCCAAAATCCAACACCACCAAGCTCAATCGAGATCGCTTCCCAACACCGGGCCTCCCCATGGAGACTCCGAGTTCTTCTCCAAATATCACCCCGCGCACGAGCATAGCTTCCCCGCACCATTCACACCTAATCCTTTCATAGAGTCTCTTCTGTCGGCTGAGGACCAGCATGGGCCCGACCACATCACCCACTGCTTCGAGTACCTGCGCCAGGCGCTCATGTGCGCGGCTGATACCAACTTGGAAGACACTCGGCGGGGGATTGACGCGCATGGTGACGAGATTTATGGGACGCAGCCTTGGGAATCGGAGAGGGTGTGTAGGGATTACGAGGCGGTTAAGGAGTGGGCGGAGACGTGGAGGGCGGGGGATGCTGGGGGGATAGTTTGAGTAGGTCTTTGTGGCATACGTTTCGTTTCTGGCGGTGTTTACTGTTCCGAGGCTGAGATTACCTCTTGATCTTGCATCGTCGTACTTTCTCCTTTTTTTAGGTTGTATGGGAACATGCGCTGCTGTAATTATATGAATCTACTTGTGCAATTCTAAAGACTATTCTACTTGCTCTTGACATACTAACTCTGGGAACGGGACCTAGTCGCTCTAACTGCATGGGTGTCATCTCGTGAGCTAGTCGATGGAGGATGTGTTTGTGATGAACCTTGCCGTGAACAAGGAGGTTAGGAAACCAACTGAGAAGTTGGCGACGGACTAAAATTTCAAGCTGCTGCGTCACGCTATCGCATTGATAAATCTCTTCCTTCTCGCCTAAGCAGGACCGGAACACTTTGTCCATATCTTTTTTGTTGGAGTGTAGGAAAAAAGATGCTAGAGGGCTGAGGCTGGAAGGCGACATCTGATCACTTGCCGCTAGCCGAAAGCGTTCGAGGCGGAGCTCACCCAATTAAAAGTCACGATTTCACCATGCTGGGTGTCTCTGCATCTGCGACTGGTGTGTGATGACGGGGCTGATTTGCAGGTGCGACTGCGCTCGTTAACACTTTGCAGGTATGAAGTAAGCTGACAGCAGATTGTTGACGATGGTTTTTTTCACAGGAATACGTGTGGTCAATGCGTGTATTAAAGTGTACGGTAGGTAGAAGATCGAATGCTGAAGTGAACAAGAAAAGAGAAAAGAATCCAAGGCGTTTCGCGCATGCATTAGGGCATATAGGGTGGCGGTGGATCCTCCTCACCCAACTCAGTGGACATGGTCGGCGCATGATGCAACTCTCCACCAACAAGGCCGTGGCCGTATGTCTCCCAATTGTCGTCCACAGTCTGACCAGCACAGCCCTCGTGTGCAGTAGCCATCTCATATGTCAGCCCTGGTGAGGTGGGTGTAGCGCCAAATGCTGGTGTTGACACCGAGAATCCCGCGTTCCCGTAAACGCCGTGTTTTGGTATGGGTGAGAGACTAGCCGCGGGGCTAGTCTGTTCGGGCACGTCTTGTGGCCGTGAGCCGTTCGCGATAGGCATGCGTGATAGTGTTGCAAAGGAGTCGGTGCGCTGGAGAGAGGGCTGGATGATGATCTGGGGTTTTCGCTGCGGTACAGGCCGCCGTGGGATGTTGAAGCTTTGCGTGTGAGGAGGTGCGTGCGGTCGCGATTGAGGCTGGGTCTGAGGTTGACATTGGGGCTGGTATATCTGCGGCCGGGGCTGTGCCACTACTGGAGCATGGCACGCATAGTTTTTTTGTGGCATCGTGGGTCGCTGCTGCTGCTGATGGTGTTGAGGACGGTCATAGGCTTGAGTGTTCCAGCCATTCTGCTTTGCGCGGTTGGCACCAGGGAACGTGTGATGGCGTCTTTTCTGGGCTTCTTCCTCAAGCTGCTCTTTTCCGTTCTTCTTCCGGTAGTGTCGGTGGATGAGGTATCCACCTGCAACGATCTCAAGGCCGCCAAAGATCATGATGTCGCCAATGTTGCTGTCGCAAAGAGAAAAGAAGTAGGGCTAGGGAGGGAAAAGTTCGAGGCTCAAGTCGGTCCTTGCAAGGCGATTGAGGGATGAAGAGATGGCTAAGGTCATTTTATTGGATTTGTGCTCAGCCTCTCTTGTCAGACTGGAGGGAGGAGCTATTGTGGTGGCGGAGTCGAGAGGTGCAGCAGCGATGGCCCAATAGCGATGCATCGCTTACATAGAGTGCCTGTGCGCGACCTAAGCTAGGTCGTGACTTAAGATACTTCAGCATTATAATATCATGCTTTGTCGACCCGGACTATTACTCGACGGTCAGAGTTTTACTCCCAAAGCTACGGGCGCTTGGCGCATAGAATCCACCTACTATTCAAATCTTGTTGCTTACAACAATTTTTTTTTAACCTTTGCGAATAAGAAGTAGAGGGCAGCTGCTTTTTACTAGTTTAGAGCTACATTTTAACCTTGAAATACTACTCTAGCTAGCCTTAGAAAAAATGTTTGTGTATGGTTACAGTTTTAGTGAAGTCTTAACTATATAGCAACCTAACCACTACCACTCTAGATATCATATAATAATAGCTATTATTAGTAGCTCTACAGCCATATTTTCTTAGGGCCTTCTAGTTGTTCGGGTGTTTGTTGCAGGAACATGTTCATTGAGCGCACGGACACGGTATAGTGTCCCGCGCTCGCAGATCCGTGTCGTCTGGCTTGCAGTCTATCGCACCCGATAAGATATGTCAAACTGAACCACGACCTTGTGAACCTTGCTGGTATCCACATTCTTGACAGGGGTGATGGTCCAGACCCCAAGGGGCGACTGTAGAGGGATTGGATCGTGTTGAGACCCCTCGCCCGTGATGACTTCCATAGTCAGCTGCTCACTGGGGAACAAAGTCGAATTCGGACGGTAGGTGTCCTTGGTCTTGTCGTGGATGTAGTCGAACGACACTTTCGACGTTGTCATCTCAAAGTTTTGCGAGATCCATTCGGGCGCCTTTGGGGTCTTGTCAGGGTTGGGATAACGGTATCGTGAAATGCCGTGGCTTTGCATATGGAGCAAGATGCGCTCCTCCTTGGCCTTCGTGGGAGGCTTGCCACCAGAAGCCTCAGGAACGGCGTCGTAAAAGTATACCCCCATTGCATACATCCGCAAATCGTATGCGGCCGTGTCCTTGAAGTCGAGAGCGTGTGCGAAGAAAAAGTCATGGTCGATATCGAGCTCCAGTGATCCATACCCTGTGGCATCATCAGGGTTTGCGTCAGGTTTCTTGTCGCGGATGTTTTGCAGGAGAAAGGGGTCCGATTTGTCATCCAAAATCAGTTCCACAGTGGTCCTTGATCTGGGGTTCTTAGTCCACTCTGATGCGAGGCCGATGAGATCCTTATTGAGCATACTGTTTAACTGGTCGAGGCGAGTGGACGTAAGACTCGAGAAGGAGTGGAGGTTGGACATGTACTCGAATACGCGTGAGGGCTTGAACGAGATACAACTGTAGGCACGAGCCCGGGTGTAAATCGCCCAGAACGCAAACTTGGCCATGTCCTGGAATATACGAGTCGAAAACTGCCCGAGGACTTGAGTATCCTCGTCTGCCAGCTCTGTGGCCGTCGAGGACTTGAGCTGCTCTACTGCAGTCTCTTGTTTCACAATGATAAGTTGCTGGGCGGCAATCGTGGCAAAGGCTTGGTTGTAATTGGCGATGGCCTTGGACTTTCGCTCGAGGGCTTTGAGGACGTCCTTGAACCTTTGGCGAAGTTGATCTCCGGCTTTGATGTCCTTCAAAACTCCCTTGGCCAGCTCTTCAAAGTCTTGCTGGTTGGCGACGATCTGCTGTCGCAACTCTCCAACCGCGGTGGGATTTTGGGCAATGTCCTTCAATGACGTCGAGATCTCCTTTTGCAGCTCACCCTGGGTTTTTGACATGTAGTCCAGCTTTCCGTACAGCAAATCTTTTCTTACGCCTCCAATCGTGTTCGTTGCTTCGTCTATCGATTTGTACATACTAGTACCGACCGATAATACAGCGCCGGCCACGGACGCCTTGCTTTTGCCATTGCCAAACATCAGAACATTCGAGAGAGCGTCAAAAACCTGCTCTACAGAACACTCGATATGGTTTGCGAGTTCTTCCTTGGTCGTTCCAATTTTTGCCTTGAGCTGCGTGAGCTGAAAGTCCAGGACGCGCTCCGCTCGAACATATTCAGCCTCTGTGTCCGAGATCTCGAGCTGCGCCTTTTGAACCTCCTCGAGGGATGTTTTGATAGCCTTGCTGGCTTCGTTTATCTGCTTGCTCGCGGTCACGCGATCCTTTTGATGACCTTGTAGTATGTTGTTTAGGCCCACATAAGCGCTCTCGACAGTCTTGTAGTCAGCCAGAATCCCTTTATAAGTGTCCCTGTTAGGAACCCAGGAAACGAAGTTGATGGAGTGCCGGAAGATATCCACCATGGGCGAAGCCACAGCCTTGTGGGAGAGTAGCATGAACTGGTAGGCAACGCTCGTCTCATGAGCGCCGCTAGTCTTACCCTGGAGAGGCTCCATGATGGTTTTCAGCCAGCCAAAAAGCTCTCGGAAAGCTGTCTGCCCACTAGTAACCCAATCCAGGGGGGTGGTATCGTACCTTTGGCTGGTGAAATAGATGAAATGCTCGAAATCGAGACGGCGGATGAGTAGTTCCAAGAAGGATGTATCGGCTGAGAACCTAGACCGGACAGGCTCAGTCTGCTTGGGTTGAAACGATGTTGTGCCGGCCAGGGCAGCCGGCTGACGGACATTTTCCGCAATCAAATCCCAGCGCTGAGCTGTGTTGATCGAGGGAGGATTTGAAATGTTGCCGCTCGACGCATGCCCCTTGCCACCAGGCTGGAAGTCGGAACATTTCTCTTTGTAAGGGTCGCCGTCCTCAAGGAGACCAGCGAGAGTCAACCACCCATATACGCGATAGACGCTCGAACCGCTGTCATTACCCTTAGGACCCGCAGAGCCGTCATTGCCGTCGCTCCCATCTTGACCACATTGGAGCTCCGCGGATACCAGCTTCTTCTCGATATCGACGTCTTCGGAACAGATGATAGCCAGAGCGCCGCCGTTCCCGCCCCGCCCCCCAGGACCTCCGTGGCCGCCTTGCCCACCGTTTCCCCCTTCATAGACATCAACCAAATTTTTCAGGTTTTTGTCGCCATTAGGTCGGAAGTAGATGGTATTGTCACCGGGGAAAACAAAATCCAGTCCGTTACCTCCCTTTGCTCCATTGCCCCCGGCCTGTCCTGGCCCTCCCTGGCTTCCGTTCGACCTCACGAAGATGGTGGGTGCCCCGAGCTCTAGCAGCTTGGGGTCAATCGAATCCACCACCAATGCGAATTTCCCACCGCTGATTCCTCTACTCCCAGGCTTCGCGATGTTGTCAGCATCGGCTCCTGGTTTGGCTGGCGACCAGGAGCCGCCCATGGTGAGATTTTTAGGGGTCCAACCTGACATTCCGTCTTCTAGAGAAAGCTCTGCATCTTGATAGGATACGGAGCATGTGGCGTTTAAGGCATTCTCGTCTGCATTCACTGCGTTCTTCTGCGGTTCGGCAGCCAGGGCGGTGCTGTTGACGCCGGAAAGGTCGAAGGTGACTCTGTGATTCTCGGCTGAATCATCGCCCGATCCCTCGACGAAGGACAGCCGACGGCAATGAATCTCTATATTCTTGGCATTGCCAGTATATTTTTCGTTGCCAATCAGCACAAGCTCGTCGCAGACAATCTGAATAGACGAAACGGTGAGCTGCGAGAGGTCCACATCTACAGCTATGTAGCCATAGTCTTTAAACCGCGCGGAGAGAGACTCGGCGCGCGCGGCATCGGTAGGGCGGAAGTATATTCGAGGGTAGGCAAAGCTGTACTGCAAGACGTTGCCGATGAGGACGGTGCGTTTGAGGCTCTCATTCGTGTCGTGGAAGTCCAAAGACTCTATTGCTGGGTCAGCCATGGTTTCTCTGGGGCAAGATCGAATAGATCGCTAAAGGAAGAACAAGAAGATGGGAAATGTCCAGACCCGGAGTCGCAGAACAGATCTGGACCATAGGCTCGGTAGACTTGCAGACGGGCGGCCCGTCTTCCGCTGCAATGCGATTCAGGTCTGGACCATCAATCTCCATCCAATAATTTGACACGGTGGTCGTCGTCCTGCATATGTAAATGCGCGGGAGCTGCCGAGCAGTGCTTTTTCTCTTGGCTGGATCAGGAGGGCTGTTGGCAGCTGAAGTTACCTCGATTACAGAGGATTAGCGCAACCGATGCCGTAGAGAAAATCCACCCTCTCCGAACTATACATGGAATGACAGATCGCGGAATAGCTAACTGTACGGTACCCACCCTTATCCTGCCCGTGTGCCTGTAAAATAGGACCATATGTATTGTACCTCAGCTGCCAACGACACTGCCAAGTCTGCTGGCCAGAACAGGGGCTCAGGTGGCAGCACTACTCAGCCGTGGTAGCGTTGTGGCGTTCTACGTGGGAGCTGATCATTGGCTCCATTTCAAGAGACGGACTCAATCTCCTCATTAGTCCTAGATCTTGTATTTTTGCAAAGCCACTATATCATTCTCAAAGTTCTGGTCATTGGCAGTCAAACTGTCCCCCGAGTGGCCTTGAATCCCAATTCTTCATATTTGTCCCTTATAGCCGAAGCGAAACTATGGCCGAATTCGAGGGAGATTACCTCGGCATCTACAAATTCAAGTCCGTGGACGCCAGGTTAGCCGCAGGACAGGAATTTGAAAACAGCACCCGATTCGTAGACCATGCTGTCATCGATGCACATAAAACCCTCATCGCGAACCCGAACAGCCCAGAAAGCAAGGCCAACTGGCTTAACGCAAGGAACAAGTTCGGCTTGACTGGTCAGCTGAAAGAGAAAAAGGCTATCTTCTCATCCTCTTCCAATTCTGGACGACATGAGTATCTGTTCCTCAAAAACGTGGCCTGCAAGAACGCAAGCACGGCTATATCAGATCCTGCTCTGATCGCCAACTACCTGATATCCATCACCGGTTTCAAGGGTGCCGTGTTTTCCGATGACCCGCTTTACAACGCCCTCGACAAAGGCTTCATCACGGATGTCGAATACAGTGCTCTGCTCAGGAAACACACGGACGTGCTGGAGAACGGTAAACAAAAGCTCATACAGAACGCAGTGGAAGGGAAGATGCCTCCTATAGGGGTGCGTATCGTCTTGTTCAAGGATTCAGTCAAGGTCGAAGAAACGTTCATAGACGGAGGTCGTCAAGGAGTTCGATTGGGAACCACTAAAAAACACACTTTCCGAAACGGTTACTCTATCCACATGTTCTGCAAGACAGAGCCTGGGGAAGGGACGGAAATGATACAATTTGTGAACCAAGGCGAGGGAATCAGCAGCGTGCCCTTATTTGGTCAAATAAACAACATGGTTGCAAGCTACATGTGGCTGGCTAGCGGCGTTGCCGGCGCACTTCGGTACGACTTGTACAAGCAAGAGATGCCCAAGACTGAAGAAGAGCTTCGGAAATTCATTGAGGATAAGGATGGGAAATTCCTCGAGGCTATCATCTCGGCACCCGAGCCGGGCTTCCTTACTGCCAAGATCCTCTGTTCCATAATGGGGGAGACCATGGGCTCACTCAACATGCGTCTGGTAACTCTGTATACGCACCAGCAGGACCTTTCTAAGGCGCGGGTGGACGGCATGCTGAAGCTTGCCCAAAACTGGAATACGCTAATGGATTTGACCGCCAAGCAACAGATCAACATCGATGATGCATTCATGGACAAGCACAAACTAACCGAAATGGCGCAAAAAGGCCAATTCCTCCGGATGCTTCAGCTCGCGATGATAAATCGAGAGAATGTTGAGCAGCTCTCGCAAGGCCAGGAGAATGCTCTGGCTGGTCTCTACGATACGGACGGCCAACGGTACTTTGGGCCTCTCGACGACCAGCCCTTGGAGAGAAATCCTGGGGAATGGGGCGAACAATTGGAAAAGGAGCTCCAAACAGTTGTCAAGGAAGCCATCCTGACGAGGCTCACAAACCAGTCCATTCTTGATCTCCGCGATAAATTGAATCAGAAAGTCGACTTGTACCTGCTGGACAAAACAGCTTCGCCAAATATTTTGAACATTCGGAACTCAGAAGGATTAGATAGCTTGGTTGGGGAATTACTGAAGCCGATCCTCGTGGTATCGAGCCCCGGAATCTTGGACAGGGTCCACCAGTATGCAACCATGAATGGGCTCCCTCAGGGAGATATGGAACTCAAGACCTTCAGAGAACAGGTCACAGCTCGCGTTCCACAAATATTTTTGCAAGAGATTTGCTCAGTGTTTCTTGATAAAGGCGGCCTGCTGGATGTCTGGACTGCGACAAAAGTCGAGACAGCCTTTTGGGGGGCCGATAAGCGAAAGATGTTAATCGACGCGCAGGGCCTGGCCATTGAACAGAAGGAGAGCACTGAAGCAAAACTGCAAGCTGCCGTGACTGAATACGAAAGTGCCCAGGAGGCGCAGAAGCAAGTGCTAAGGGAGAAAGTCGAAAAGACAAAGAAGGACCTCGAGGAATGTGAGAAGGAGACCCGGAGCTACAAGGAGAAGTTGGATCTCAACAAGAGCATTTCCAATGAGGCGAAGCCAGAGGAAAAGTACAAAGAGCACGAGGCGTCGCTTCATGAGAAGTTGGTCCACCACTGATGAATGTTGCCCTTCTAGGAGCATGCGGAAGAAGATAGTCTTATCATAAGTAGAAAAGAAATAGACCCTATTTCACTTGATCGTAACTCGACAGGGTGAACTTCCCACAAAAGCGATCAACGGTATCAACAAAACAACTGACTGCCGCATCAACACTGCATATCGCTCGTCACGGATTGATTAACAGGTAAAGAATTGCTCTAGAATAAATGTTTAGCAAAAGCCGATATGTGCACTCCCACTCCCACCCCCACACCGCCCCAAACAGACGTGTAAACCGCGATCAGAGTTAGATGAACAGCAACTAATCGCGTAAAAAACAAAGATTGATATGAAGTGGAAGAGTATCTTTAGGAAGATCCCAGATCAGACTCGTAGCGCAATACGACTACACTGGCGCATGCTGAATGCGAAACAATCCGTCATTACCCATAGCCATCCCCTTACTCCCTAAACTTTCAAGACCCTGACCCTTGATCAGCCTGCTGGCCTTCCTCATCAGTAGGCTGCCCAATCATTTCGGTATCGAGTTCCAAGGTAGGAAATTCCCCCCTACGACGACCGGATTTTATAGACTTCATGCCGGGGGATGGCCTTGCTAGTTTCAGTTTCTGTATTTTATGGTTAGTCTCGAGACTGCTCAAAGAGAGGGGGGGGTGGGGGGGTGACTTCATCCGGCGACTAGATGCCTGTACGAACATACCTCGCCGAAAATCTTGAACGGATTGGGTTTGAAGTAAAGTCCCATGAAAGAGATGACGTAGCCGTTCGCATCCTGTCGGGGGTGAGTATCACTTCAACGTTGGCGTAAGCATGTAAGAAGCAGGGGATTCCTACTGAATATGTGGCATGCTCGTCGATTTTGGCGTTGAGATACCGTCCGCCTCCTATGCCCAATTTCCCAATGCCCGTCATTCCGAGGTCGAGTCCCAGGTCCAGATTAGTCCCTTTTTTATTCCACATGGAGATCTTGCATTTCTTCGTCACCCATGTCGTCATGACGACCCATAATCCGCGTTCGGTGATCTGGGAGCTGTGTCGAAGCATCAGATCCTTAGCATTGTCGACCACCCATTTCTTGACAATTTCATCGGCTTCGGTATCAAATTGGTAGCGGACCACCCTTGGAGACACCACCAAGGATGCCCCGGCAGCTGCTGTGCTTCCTATCGTTGCGTTGGCTGATGCATCCACGGGGATTGCAGCGGCGACTGCAGCCGAGACACCTGTGGTGGCTCTAGCATGCTGTCCCTCTTCCTTTTCCACTATCTTTTTGTTCCAATTGCAAGGGAATGGGTCTTCTAGCTTCAGAGTTGAGTGGGGAGGATCGTAACTGTTGCGAAGCTTTCCAATATTGACGAGGTCCGTAATTTCTCGCCACAGCCCGTTCTCATCGAAGAAACCACAGGCGCCAGGATGGAATCGCTTGGCAATATCCGGCGTGTACAGGAAGGTGCCTTGATTGCAGCAACTCATGAGAGTGGCATAGGCTGTGTCCAGTTTTAGGTCAGGCATGATGAACGGTAATGTTAAGCTGGGGGTATGAGGCAAAAGTTTAGTGATGGCCAGATGCCATCTGCAGGTGATGTAAATAAATACCATGCTATAAGTGTGCTCCGATCCATACCTAAATTGGAGAACTAGGGGAGTTGAGCTGAGGTGGAGTTGGTGCGGGGCTATGCTCTGTACTCGCAAATGAAACTCGTCGAGCGTGCCAAGGGTAGGTTTATGGTTTAGCTAAAGCACGAAGTATTGCTTTTTCATGTGTGTCACGTAGTAAGCATTAATCGTTGCTTTTTCCCAAATTTCAAGCTTATTATGGTATTAGGCGAAGGTAATGTATGTGGGCTACTAGCAGGGGCGTGTTGCACTTGCCTAAGTTGGGATGGCTGAGCTCACGTGATGTTGGAAGGCGTACGGTATTAGGTAGATTCTGTCAAAAGTCACTCCAGATGGTGGGATATTATGTAGCGTTCCTGCGTACAAACTTTCGCCTTTTTCCATAGTAAGGTGCCTCGGTGACTACATCGTTCTGTAAATGGACGGCGATACGCAACAAAGCTAGTCAGCATACTACCCATGCACTCGTACCATGTTTCCCCATGCCCATACCTAAGCGTCGACTTCTAGCGCACTTTTACAAACATGTGGGGAAGCTTCATCACTTTAGGTAATACGTCACTCGTTGATGCCAACCAACACGTACGAGGACGGGATACGTTATGAAGTGCGACTTTTACAGGAGCATGACTAGTACCTAGGTATTATTCCCACGCAAACCACACGATCCAGAAACCCCCAAGTACCATAACAGTAGTGCGAACGAGCGATACTATGAGGATTCCTCTCCACATGTTCCGTAATAGCTGTTCCAAAAATCCATAACGGCTGTTCAAAACCCCCCCCCCCCCCCTCTATACACATCCCAGCCCTACAAATCCGGTACCGGTACCGGCAACATACTACTTCTATCCAAACCATCTACTACCTCTCAAACAATAACACGCATCCCCCCCGAAAAAAACCCCCCCCAACGCAATCAATCCAATACCACACCAAACCTTCATATTTCCCCACCCGAGAATTTGGTTCCTAGATTGTGTGCATCGAGTGACGTTGCAGTGCCTATACGGTACCTAAGGGAGGAGAAATTCAAGGCCTTCGCATGAACGAAGTGTCGTCGCACCCTTACATATACATCAACATCAATGACTATGCCTTTTATTCAAGTCATCACACCTCTTCATCGTCGTAAAAAACTCCGTGGTCTAGGGTTAAAAAAGCTCGGGGAAGTCATTGATTGATTGCCCGCTCCAGAAGCTTACCAGTGGTGAAACATCGACTTAAAGCATCTTGCTCCCAAACAATTTCCAGCAGAAACCCTGCGATGGGATTGTGTTTTGGAAAATTCCAACCGTGCAGAGTCTATAAAGTCTGGAGACAGACATGTTGATCCGAGACATCATCGTGAGTGAAAAGTTTTTTTTTGTTTTTTTTGTTTTTTTTTTAAAAAAGTGCCAGCATCACAAGTCTCCATCTCGTACTAATGGATCATCATGCGTATGGTTGTCAACGTCAAAAGTGGGTCGTTTATACTAACCAAGTGCCTCTCGCGAGGTGTATCAATCGCTCTAAAGAAAACGGACGTGTAGACATAATAGTACAGATGCCCACCCATCTCATGCTGGAATTCCAACGCCTACGACCGGGTGATTAAGATAAAAGGAAATCCGTCAATGGTATAGAACAGTCCACCCAATCCAAAACGCCTGTTGTTGACTTTCCCGACCGTGAATGTGTTATCATGTAAAGCAAACTTAGGTAATTCTCCTCTTCAAACCTCCAAATAACCCCTTGAGGCCGCTGGACTCTTCCTTCTTCTTCCTCCTGTCACGTCGGTCGGTCTCGCCGCGTCTTGGCCTTGGGCGCTCGTCGCCGTGATCTCGAGTGCGAGACCGATCAGATTCTACTCGACGACCGGATGGCCTCTCTTTCTCGACAACAGAGATACGGCGTGTCTTTGGTCGTTCTTCAGGCTTGGACATACGCCTGCTTCGACGACGCTCGCGTCTTTCCTCATCTGAGATTGAGATCTCACCAACGACCGCAGCTGCGTCCTCGATCATTGGTGACTCAGCCTGCTCGAACGGTTCTGATTCCGGCTCTGGCTCGTATTCGAAAGGCTCAGGTGGTGGCGGAGGTAGATCTTCTGGTGGCGGAGGCGGTGGAGGGAGAGAAACTCCTCCATCCCGCCCACCAGACATTTCATGTTCGGGACGGCGCATATAACGTCGCTCTTCTTTCCATCTGTAGTAGTCGGCTTCCTCCTCGGCAGAAGCGAAGCGGCGTTGACTGTGTGAGTGACGCCGACTACGGTGAGTGCGCTCGGGACGTTCTCGGCTTTGGTCTGATGATTGGTCTCTGCTTGAAGGTCGTTCGACTTCCGGTTCCCTTCGCGATGACTTGACAGGCGTCATCTCTAGCGTGTTGGCGCGGGCGCGAGTTGATCTGGACGGTTTCGAGCTCGGCGGGGTCGAATCGGGCTTTGAGCGACCAAAGATGCCGCCAAAGAGACTACCACGCTTCACGTTCGGTGGAGTCTCTCGAATACTCAAACGCCTGCGCGTTGCACTACGAGGAGGGGTTTCGTCGGCCGCGATTGGTAATGGGGGCGGGGGTGAAGCGTTGTCGTCGTCTTCCTCCGCTGCTCGGCGAGCAGCATCGCGAGAGAGTCCGATCAGCTCTTCCTTCGGCTTCAAATTAGCTGCTTTGGCTGCTTCTCGTTCAGCCCTCTTTTGACGCCGCAGCCTCCGTGCCTCTTCTTCTTCGCGCGCAGCCTGTTCAATCTTCTCTTGTTCCAAGCGCCTCGCCTCCTTCTCAGCCTCATGTCGTTGTCGCCTCTTCTCATGGCGCAGACGTCTCTCCTCTTCTTCCATCGCGATCTTTTTCTCCTCTTTGAGCTTCCTACGTTCCTCCATTGCTTTCATAAGCTCTTCTTCGGCACGTCTGACCGCACGTCGTCTTTCACGATGCTCCAACTTTCTCGCTTCCTCCTCAGCCTTCAGGCGGGCAGCATCTGCTGCGGCAAGTCGCTCTCTCTCGGCTCTCTCAACCCGTCGCGCTTCGCGTCGCTTCTGTCTTTCGGCTTCTTCGTCAACTTCCTCAGCGGGTTGGCGCTTGCTGTATCTCTCGTCACCTCTGGTTTCTCGGTGGCGTGGGCGATACTCTGGATACGCCTTCTCATACGCCTTCTCGTACGCCTTCTCTCTGTCGCTGCCACTACTGGGTTTTTCGGCCTCGCGAAGTCTTTCTCTTCTTCGCTCAGCTTCGCGCTCAGTCATGCTGTCACGCCGTCTTGTTCTTGGCGCATCAGGAACGGCCGAGGTTGGCATCATTGGTCGTTCCCTAGTGCTAGCACCACTTTCGCGTCTACGACTCGACTGGTGCTGACTGTCGCGACGGGAGTGCGAATGTCGGCGACGAGTCTTCTCACGACTGGGAGTATCGGCTGAAGGTTCGTCCTCAACTGCGAAATCACGCTCGTTAAGCATATGGTCATCAGTGGTGTTATCGACGAATGCGGAAACAACGGCAGGTGGTGGTGGCGGAGGTGCGCTCGAACTTTCACCAACATCAAGGGGCCTTTCCGCCGGAGCATCGGCATCGTCTTGCTGAGGTTCAGGAATCTCTTCATTGGCCATTTCCAGTACGAGTTCTTGCGTCTCCGCTTCTGGGTCTGGTACCGACACCTCCTTCGCACCGTCCTCCTCCACATTATCTTCGGCTGCTACATCTGCCGCTGGCTGAGCGGGTTCCTCAGCTTCTTGCGTTGGCTCTGGAGGCGATGTCGCCTCAACTGGTTCCACAGGTTGCTCTGGAATTGCTTCAGCCGGTGGCTCGAGCTCTTCAACGGTAGCTGTTGATTCGGGTTCTGGCTGACCTTCAGTAGGGTCTTCGGGTGATGCCTGTGGGTGTTCTTCCTCGGGCTCAGCAGAAGTCGTGGGTGCCGGCTCTTCGCTCTCTTTGGGTTCTTCCGCTGTCTGGTCGGGCTCTGGGTCGGAAGGTGGGTCTTGAACGACTGCGGCGGCTTCTTCAATAACAGCGGCTTCTGCAACTTGTTCAGCAGGCTCAGTAGGTGCCTCTACCACCTCTGCAGCAGCCTCTTCAGCCGGTGAATCTTGAGCTGGTGCTGGCTCAGGTGCGGGTGGGGCTTCCCCCGCCTGGTCATCCTTCTCTTCGCTTACATCAACCGCTGATAGTTCATTCTCTTCCACCGCAGCTTCGGAGCCGTCATCTGAATTAGCCTTCTCAAGAAGTTGATCTGGTGCATCTTCAACAGGAGGTGTTAGCTGAATGTCGTCCTGCTCCTGTACTGGTGTAGGATCGGCGGGTTCGTCCTCCTCGGCTGCATCAGGCTCTTCTCTGGGAGCTTCATCTGGCGTCGTCGCGGGTTCTTGCGTCTCGTCGACCTCATCATCCGGTGCTTCATCAGTATTGTCCGCACCAACATCTGGCTCGACAGATTCCACTTCAGGTTCCGCTGCGACTGCTTCCGTCGTCTCGGTTTCAGTGGGCTGTTCCACCGCTTGCTCAGTCGTAGGTACATCTTCCGCTTCAGATGCTTGCTTCTCGGCATCAGCGGCCTCTTCGATCGCTGATTCTTCGACTTCCGGTACGCCAGCGTCTATCTCTTCCGCGTCGATTGAAGCTTGAGTAGCGTCGTTTTCGACCTCGACAGGGTCTTCCGGTGGCGATACAGTTTCTCCAGCCTCGCCCTCGCTGTCAGATTTGCTCACCAGAGAGGCGTCATCCAACTCCTGTTCCTGGGGGGCTCCTTCGGCGCTGGGTGCACCGGCCGGCTCGGGCACTTCCAAAGCTGCGGTGGTCTCTTCTTCAGGCCCAGTGGAACCTTCTGTCGACACGAGAGAGTCGTCAGTAGCAGACTCTTCTTGGGTGACATCACCAGCATCATCCTCATCACCCGCCTGCTCCTCCAAAACCGCTTCGAGAGCGGGAGCAGATGGATTTTCCACCTCTGATGCTGGAGACTCCGCCTCTGGGATAATCTCAGATGTTGCGACGTTAACTTCGAGCGATAACCCTGGGTGTGCTTCCGTGACCGGGACGGACTCTACTGGTGGCTCCGGACTCTCGGCAGCTTCTTCATCGTCGGGGTTGGCAGCATCCTCCACCGACACCAAACTCTGTTCCTCTTCTTGGGCCTTTGAGGAAAGCTCCGAAGCAGATTCGTCATGCGAACCAGCGTCGTCGTCGACGATTGACTGATCCTCCGGCGGGGCATCAGGTTCGGCAGCAGCGATGGCAGCGTCTTCGCTCGGCGGAACATCTTCGGCATTCGTTGTTTCATCCTGAGCGGGTTGCGAGTCAGGCGTGTCGTCGGCCTGTGGAACTTCGGATGCAGGAGGCGCAGCAGATACCTCAGACGAAGACCAGTCAACATTTTCGGATTCGGACCCAGACCCACTTCGCGCATCGGAATCCTGCTCTTTGGCTGACTCATCACCCGGCGATGGTTCATTGTCGGCGTCCATTGAAACCTCTGAATGCTGAGGGTCCTCAAACCCAACGTCCTCGGGAACCTGTAAGTGGTTAGCATACCTTGTCGAACAAAAAACAGAACAACACGTAGGACGTTTCGAAATGGACCGCATCCCCATACGTACCATTTCCAGCACTTTCTTAGCCGGCATATCTGGTGCAGAGTCGTGCTCGGCTTCTGCTAGCGCAACGTCCGCTACAACAACATCATGATCGGTCTTTTCGGGAATATCTTGAACAACAATTGAATCGCCCACGGCGTCTTCAGTATAGCTCTCTAAAGAGTTTCCCGTGGGCTGTTCAATCGGCGTCTCAACGTCAGCCTCTTTCGAGACAGGGTCTGGGCTGACTTCGCTTGTCGCGTCAGCTGAGATGCTTGCGCATGATTCGTTCGGATTGTCGTCGGGGTTGGATAGAGCAGCTTCAGTCTCGGCTACACCGGGTCAGTCGCTGTGGTGCATGGCCACTTTTGAGAGGAGAGAAGTGTCGCTGGTGCGCAAGTAGAAGTACAACCACGAAAAAAAAAGAAGGTGAGATTCAGATGTGACGGGGGTGGCGGGAGCCAAATCACAAGCGGCAGGGCTAGCGCGGAGCAAAGCCACGCATCTCTTGGAACGTCGACAAATTGCGATGCATGTATCGCAGCCCGAATTTCATGGCGACAGACAGGCTTCCACGTGACGATAAGCTAGTCGCAGCGGTGGCAGAAAGTCCGCAGAATGTGCTGGCAGGTGGGCCAAAGGATAAAATATGGGGCGTCCAATGGGGTATTCCCACCGCTGCTCGCTAGCCCGATTCGCCGCCTAGAGGGCGCGCCATCGTGGAAACGTGCGTAATGGAGCCAGCGAAAAGAAGGGCATGCGACACAAAGATGTGAAACACCAAAAACATGGCTTGTACGTACCTGTGCATGCGTCTGGACCCTCCACGTCATCGGATGTAGCCGAGACTATGACTTGCTTGCTGTCCTTGGCAGCCTCGCCATTCACCGCTGGCTCCAACTCATCGGCTGGCGATTCGAGTGCAGTCGCACCCTCATGTGCGTCGGTGCTCGCATCGGTGATACTCTCTTCTGGAGCACCTGGCTGGACAACGCCTGAGTCGGATTCTTTTGGTGCAGGCACATTGTCAGCTGTGTCAATAACGTCTTGAAAACCCGTAGTGGGCTTTGCACCTCCAGCATCGTCTTGAGTGGGCGTGTCAAGCACGACCTGAACTGGATTCTGATCAATTGCAGCCGTATCAGCTGGAGCGGTCATCTCCGGCGGCTCAGATAGCTCCGCCGTCGTGTCAGAGGTCGAGGGCTCCTCGTCTTGTGTCTGGTCTGGGGCTGATTGCAGGGCATCGTCCGGCTCGGACGCCTCTGGTTCAAGAGCTGCCGATGTGTCGTCGATAGACTGCTCTTCCTCCTTCACTTCAGTCAGGACTGCATCATCCTCAACGGCGACGTCCGCAGGCAGAACAGAGGCTGCAGTGTCGATCGGCTGAACCTGTTCTACAACCTCAGCTTCGTGCTGATCTGCTGGCTTCTCTGTCTCTAATGCAAGTTCAGATGATTCTCGAGCGATGCTGTCGTCTTCGAAGTCTTGGTGCTCCGAAGGGTTTGTCTCGCTCTCACCAGCCTGCGATGAAGCATCGTCATCGTCCTTTTCCCAGTCGGAGATGTCTGGGTCGGTAACGTTGTCTTCATCCTTCTCCCAGTCGGAAATGTCTTGCATAGTATCTGCGTTCGCCATGTCCTCGACATCTTCTTCAATCTCCGCTGTCACGACTTCGATGGGTGCCATGAATGCCTCATCACCTGGCTTATTGTCGGCTCCTCCCACATCAGCGGCGCCTTCGATCGCTACAACAGGTTCGTCTTGTGCTATGTCAGTCATGACTTCGGTTGTTTGATCATCCTTAGGAGAAGCTGTCGGTACGTCGTCGTCAGTCGGCTGAGAAGCGGGTAGAGAATCTGCTTCGTCTAGCACTGTTCTAGCCTCTATTTCTTCCGTGGACACCTTGTCCTCGTCTTGCACAGTTGTTGGATCACAGTTGCCTTCACCAGAGGTTGCCTCGCTAGCGTCGTCCGCTGGAGGAGGTACGGGCGCGTCTACTGCGACAGGAGCTTCGGTCGTGTTATCGGCTTGCAACTCATCTGTGATGTTGTCAGCATTGATTACAAACTCACGTGGCTAAGTGTTGCATGTAGTCTGACGGTAAGCGATAATTGAACTTACCGGTAGTATCAGCGCTCGATCCGTCTGACTCAGCCACATCCATCACCGGCTCAGTACTCTCTGCTTCTCCAGCATTTGCAACTTCAACTTTGTCATCGTCCTCAGTCGACGGGGCTTCTCCAGCGTTGGGAAGTTCAGAAGCAGGATATTCAACAGCTGAAGGTTGAGGTTCATCAACTTCTTCTTCATTCAGAACACTCTGAGACGCAACACCAACCTCTTCTTCTGCTGGTGTGGTATCGACTGGGGGCTCTTGATCTGCTACAGGAGATGTTTCGACATCTTGCTTATCGTCGAGTGAGGGCTGTTCTTGAGCAACACTTGACTCTGGGTCTGGTTCAGCAGCACTTTCTACAACCTCAGCATGAGGAAGCTCAGGAGCTGGTGTCTCCTCAGCAGCTGGTGTCTCCTCAGCAGCTGGTGTCTCCTCAGCAGCTGGTGTCTCCTCAACAGCAGCAGTCTCCTCAGCAGCGGATGTTTCCTCGACAACGACTGTATCCTCAGTCTTTGGTGCTTCTTCCGCTGCAGGTGTCTCTTCAACAGTGGGTGTGACCTCAGTAGCAGGAGTGTCTTCGGGTGCTGGTGAATCTCCAGTAGCTGGAGAATCTTCAGTGACAGGGCTGTCTGTAGAGGTCGGTATCCCCTCATTAGCGGGCGTGTCTGAAGCATCAGGCACATTGTCAGCCTGATGATCTTCTTCTCCGGCGCCGGCCGTCTCTTCAGCAACTGGTTTCACTTCAGTCGAGGACGATTCCTCGGTAACAGGGGCGTCTTCGATGGCTGGAGTATCTTCAGCCGAGGGCAGTTCCTCAGGGGTGGCCGACTCTGCAGAAGCAATCGTCTCGTCGGCAGCAGTTATCTCTTCGACCAAAGCTTGCTCGTCCACAGGCGTTGTTTCTTCACTAGAGGGTGCTGGTTCGGTAGCGGGTATCTCTTCAGCCGTAGGTTGTTCGTCTACAACGGCCGCCTCTTCGACAACAGACGTCTCCTCGGTAGCAGGCGGATCGTTATTCACTGGCGCTTCTTCTGCAGCCGAAGGTTGCTCTTCGACAGCAGGTGCCTCTTCAACAATAGGGGTTGATTCTTCGGCTACAATCGATTCCTCGGCGGTAGTTGTATCCTCCACTGCAGGTTGTTCCTCGGCTGCTGGTTGACTGGCTGCCTCTTCCACAATGACAGGTTCTTCTGTCGGGACTGGTGCCGCTTCAACAGCACTATCCGCTTCGACTGGCTTCACTTCGTCTTGAGATGTTGTCTCGAGCTCGACCACATCCCCACTTTCTGCTGGAACTTGTTCTATTTTGGGTTCCGCTTCAATCGGTGGCTGTGGTTCATCGCTAGTAGTATCTGAAGCCTCCACAGTCGGCTCTGGTGTAGACGCTAGATCTTCGGGAGCCGCATCCGCTGTCGGCTCATCCGAAGAGGGTGGGGTATCTTCGGTGACGGTATCAGCTGCGGCAGTCTCCTCTTTTACGGGCTCAGTAGCAACAGCATCTTCAACAACAGCAGCAGGGTCTTCCGACTGTGGCGCTGCATCGCTACATGACTTTTCAGCATCTGCGGGTGTATCTACCGATACTGTCTCGGTATCAGCTGCAGGTTCGGCAACGATAGGCGCATTATCTTCGTTGGGGAAGCTGTCCGTGACTACTTGATCTTGTGCCTCCACATTGTCCTCGCTGACAGCGACCTCGTCTGCCCCGGCTGGAGTATCGTTAGGCGGCGGTGGTGGCGGTATGGCCTCGCTCGCAACCGATCCTGAAGCGTCTTCGGTGGGTTCCTCGATGATGACGCTTTCGGATATGTCTGAAGGGGGTGCGTCTCCGTCGATAATTACAATCGACCCGTCGTCACCTGGTGGTGGGCTACCATCATTGCTAGACTTCTTTCCTCTTGACTTCTTGCCCTCCCCCTTGCTGGACATCAGTTTCTCGCTCGCCAATGCCGAGAGTAATGAACCCCTCCGCTCCTTCTTGATAATGCTGATTGGGGTAGTAGCCTTCTTCTTTTCCTCCTTCGATGGCGACGGAGAGGGAACGGATGTCGATGGCTTTCTGGGACGAATAAACGCAGTGGCCTTGCCTTTACCAAACGCCAGTTGAACCTTCTTCTTGCCATTACTCGCGGCGTCTGGGTCTTTGGTGTCAGAGGCAAAGTGGACAAACTTCTCGGTTGGGGATTTTGGGGGCTCTTGAGCGGCCTGCTCGGACTCACCACTCTTCTCACTCTCAACGACTTCAGGCTCGGGTGTTGCTTCAGCGGGTGGTGCTGGTGGCGGAGGAGGCACAGGCTCACCAGGGGGTGTTGGCAAAACCTCTGGTACTGGTGGCCCTGCTTCGGGTTCGGCAGGTATGACTTCTACCGGCGCTGATGTGGGTGGTGAACGCGGCACTACTATAACATTCGCGGGATCGCTTGACCCCGGGGGTTCGTCTTTGACGTCCTCAGCCACAACTTCAGCTGCCACGATATCATCTCCACTGCTAGAGACAATCTCTGCTTGCTGCGTTGGTGGATCTTCAGGTATTGTTTCTGCTGGGACTGTTGCTACAGGTGTATCTGTTGTCACTGAAGATTCCCCTGGAGGAGGCACTTCTGATATGGCAGGAGGCGCGGCCTCTGCTGAAGTGGCTTCTGCCACAGGTGGTGGCTCTGAGGCATCTGGTGCCGTCGGAGCAGTTCCCGATTCTACAATGGTCAATTGGACATGCTAGGCATAACATATTCCAAGCATACCTGCTTGATTGTCATCGCTTCCTTCATCACCAATTACTGGTGCAACGCCCGTATAAGAGAATTTTGGAGTAAGCGGAACTACGCGGCGATAGACAGGCTGAGTCTGTGGTTGGGTCGCGGTAGCATAGAAGTTCTTGCCGGTATTGGTGCCGGCGCTGGCATATGGGTTCGCCCATGGCGATATGGAGACATTATCGAACTGGCGCATGGTGGATCAAACAAAGTCAATGCGGTGTTTTCCGAAATCCTGATATTCGATAAATAGTGCTACACGCTATAGATGTGTTCTTCGTTCCATAGCTGATGATAGCAAACGGTAGGCATGCAATGGCGACATGAGACGTGGGGTGCGAGCATTGATTGCGGAGAGACGAATGAGAAACGGATCAGTCTAGACGGAAAGCACAGAGGGTGGAGGCGTGCAACGTGCGTGGCTTCAATCGGCCAAAGCTAGGATGCAGCGCTGAAATCAGACGAAAGAGAGATGCAGGACAACTGTCACAAGACATGATGCGAGGAATGCTAAGGAGATGCCTCGCATTGTGGGCGCAATGGTTCGGTAAGCCTCAGATTGGCATGCGCGCATGCTCCCGCAGGCTCACACTGAGAAGGCAAGTTTGGCCTGTGTGTCTAATTGGTCCACGTAGAGAAACGCAGTTCGTTCAGGTAGATAGAGTTGGAAGGCCGGAAGGTGGGGTTTTCGCTGCGAAGGCCATTCGATTATTGGCTCGATGGCGCTTTAGCTTGCAGTTGTGTCGCCAGCGCGGATCGTGGTGCAGCGTTGGTTCAACGGCCAAATTCGCGGCACCGGAAGGCCTGAGAGCGTAACGTGCGGCAAAGCATCGATTAGCAAGGAGCGCCCTTCTAACACAGCCTTTCTCGACCCCCGAAAGAGAGCCAGCGATGCAGGGGCGCGCTTGGGTAGTCATGGCTAAGATGGAAAACGTGAGGTGGTTGATGGGTTGAGTGACGTGGCGAGGCCCGGGGAGCAGGAAGGACGCCACTAAGCGACTGATTCATGAGGACCGATCCGACTTAGGACATCCAGCAAAGGACACCCTCCTGACCCTACTTCCAAACCCCCTTGGTACAACAAAGCAAAAGCATAGCGGCACCGAGGGGCATCCGGTGACGTCGACTTGAGTTGCAGCTCCGGATCGCGATGCTGCGACTATCTCTCCTCGTCACGTCTAATCTACGGCCGGGAGCATTGGTGACGTGCATCCAGTCGACGATAGGTGGAATTGATTATGCAGCGGCTATCGAGCATTCTCGAAAAGGCGAAGGGGGCGAGGAAGATTACCCAATGTGACGGGCGAATCTATTGTCAGTACGTGTTCGCAGTTCAATACTCAATGCCCCAATCAACATAGATGAGTTGATTACCTGCGCTGCAGGCAAGCATGTCGTCGGATGCGCTCATGTAAGCAGACATCAGGAGACGGTGTTGGGTCACCTGTGTGGCGTTTCGATGCTAAACTAGAATCGAGTTTTGCTAATACCTAATTATGTACAGCCCCGGTGTACTCTGGCTCATCACGTGTTCACCTCGACCCAACTGTCTGACATGACAACATCTCGAGGCGGTCTGCAGTCCTCCAACGACAAGCTCCTCATCATCCTTTCAATTTCAGCATAGTCGTCTTTTCCAATCATCTCCGCCTTCTCCTTCGCCTCCGTCGTCCTGTCCATCCCCATGGCCTCAACCCACTTCCCATTTACCTCTACGTCGCTCCTGCAAAGTCTACAGTGCTCCTTTCCATTGTGCTTCTTCGTTCCGTTCTGCATTGTCGTGACATGAACATCGCTCGTCGACCACACGCTTTGCCCAAACGTGTGCCACGTAACGAGATTCATAGTTGGTGCTGAGGCTGATGAAGCAGAAGTGAGAGTTACGGAAGGGGTCTTTTCAAAATAGTCGCTGTCTTGCAGCAATATAGTTGGAGGGCTTTGATTTTCGGGGAATGTGTCTGCTTCTGACGGTGATGTGCAGAGTCTCGTCGGATTGAGTGTCTTTATCAAGTCGAGAGCTTCGTGCCATTCTTTTGTATTTTCGGAGCCGCAGCGTTGCCACAATTTCTGTAATTTTGCGGCGCTGATGGCAGGTATGGTCCATCGTGAGTTTGTTGTACTTGGGCTAAGTAGACGTGTTCGCGGTGACGTCGAGGATGATGGTGATGAAGAGCATACCCAGCAGTTGGTTTGATCTTTTGAGTCGGAGTAGGAACACGCCCAGCACGGGGTAGTAGTGGTAGGCATGTTTTGGCTTTGGTGCGAGGTTTTTGATGAGATGGGCTATGTGAAGACAGAATAATTAGTTGTGTTGGTTAGGTGGGAGAAGAGAATATTCGCGGAAATTAAATGCTCAAAGACTGTGTGGACGTCTACCATGGTTTTCTTACTCCGCTTTACAGCTCTTTTTCCGTTTTCCAGCCGTTGTGTGGCGCTGAGATTGATATGGATAGAGCAAACCGTGGTTCTAGCAAGGTGCGTGACCAGGCACTGCGAACGCATGCAGACAACACTTGAGAGGATCGTAGGAAATTTCTCACATACTGCACGAGGCATGATGGACCTCTTAAATTCTGAGCGAAAAAAAAAATCGCGCGGTTGCGGTAGATGTGGGTATATTTCATCAAATCGTATCATCATAAATGGCCATTTTCATCGCGTGTTCATAGTAACACCCAATCCACAGCAATCGTCCATTTCTCCACTCCAACATCGACATCCCACATGGGTGCGCGAATACCGACTACGCTCCCCGTCTTGATAAGCACACTTCCTGAGCCCCTGGCACCGCCTTGGCCGGCCAACAACACTCTTATCCCGCTGGTTTCGCTGCCATCACTCTCCGCTCTCGAGGCGTTGTACATGCGAGATTCAGTGTCACCCCGTGCAAAGACTATACTACCCACATAGCACTCCACTTGGTCATGTCGATGCGATGGGTCTCCGCCTCTTGATAGACTGGTCACTCGAATCCGCAACTTAACACCATCCTCTTTGTCACGACCCCAGGCCACACCACTCCTGTCCTGCGCTGCAAAGCCTGTGTTTGCGGTCTCTATGATCCAACTCGTGACTGTCGATGCGAGGCCGTTGGGTACATATTTGCCGTTCTTGCGCGAAGGTGAGAAGATCTCAGGTAGCGGTCTAGAGGGTTTCGGTGGCGATGTAGGTGGCGCAGGGAGAATGAAATGTGGGCGTTGCGGTGCAGTGGCTGGCGTTGACGTCACGGCTGCAATACTGGGGAATGGCGCAGGTGTTCGTGGCGGCGGGACTTTGAAGCGGTGCGTCGTTGCGTTGGAGACGGGCAAAGGTGTAGAAGGTTCGGACGGTCGTTGGAGCGGCGGTGAGCTTTGTGGAGATATACGACGACGCTTGTTGGTTTGGACGGGTTCGAAGAGCATCTCTTCTTGGTCTTCTTCCTGTTCTATCCCATAACCTAACTGCGTGGCCCCACCTTCGATGGATTGCATGATACTTTCACCACTCTCATCTTGCGCTTCTGATTGGCTTGATTGGGATGGTTCTTCTATGCTTTCTATCCGCTCAAACTTCCTTGGTGGCTTCGGAAGCGGCGTGGAGTAGGTGAATGTATCTTCCTGCGCCTCATCGCGCCTCTCTTTGATGACTTCATTTGTCTGTCGTGGCGGCGCAAGAACGAAGCGCTTCGCAGGCGTCAATTTCTTAAACTCTAGCTCAGGCTTCGGTTGCGCTCTATGTGCAGGGCCTGGTGCCTGTATAGCGAGAGCATTGCGCAGGCCAGATGTGGGTTTCTTTGACTTCTGGGTCGAGGGCAGATTGGGTGCTAGGAAGCGGTGCGGGGAGGGCGTATGGGTCGGCATCGTAGGGGCAACATGGGCGATTAAAGCAGCTCTGCTATGGCGGGTAGGTGGTGTTGGGTGTATTTATCGTGGACGGAAGCATGGTCGTCGTGGCGAGGCTGGCCATGCCCAAAGCCAACGTAAGCGCGATGCAGTCGCGAAAACGCGATCCCGCTCCATTTCTAACCCAACAGCGCAGATAGCACCACCAACACAGAGCCAGGACATGGGCGCTCACCCTTAGCTGAGCTGATATATCGTGCTTATTCTCTGCTTGCTGTTTTTCGTCATGTCCAAGGCTGTACACTTCACGCGTCAACGAATCATCCTTTTCCTACGCCATGCAATCGCTGCATTACCCTGCTCGCGATTAAGGTGATATCACGGTTTCGCAAACGCAGTGGCATCGTTCTGTTTCTTTCCGAGAAAACATGTGTCAAATACATTGTTCCCCGTATGACGGCGCTCTTCCTGCATCGGTTGGGCTTCTGTCAAGTCTGTTGCAGTTCCAGGTAACAAGCCATGGAATGTGCGCGCGATGTTAGTAGTTTATTCCAGTAGATATTACTCCACATGGTGTAAGATTGCATGGTTTAGTCTTTTTTGCATCTTCAAAATTGTTCATGGGAGAAGAGAAGAATAGGACGTGGTTGATGCTTGATGGATGCCTTGCATTGGGGGTTAAAGGGAGTCGCAAACACATGTCGTTCGGCAGGGCCAAAACTGGTTACCGGTCGGTACCTAAGCAGCTGCAATTCCACTCGCGGCTCACATGTCAGCATCACAACAACTAAAAGGAACCTACAACCTGGGGAAAGTCAACATGCAACAGCTTCACCGCGCCTAGATTTCTTCTGGATGTCGATTCTCACTCCAAGGATTTATTGCATCCAAGCTTCGATAACACCCCACGCGCAATCTCCACAAAAAATCTTGATGCACGCATCTTTCTTGATACCGAACGAATCGGGGTGTTAATGTTGAGCGGCAATCCGCAATTCCGGTGATGCCCAGCCATCTCTCGCAGACCTGGTTTGGGTCTGTGGGAACGCAATGGGGTGATTTCTCGATTGGCGCCGGGTGATCAACGGTATCCTGGCTTACCGGTACTCCCGGTACCCTCGTCTCCATAGGAACATGCGCCAAACCTAGCACAGAAGAACCGAACAGAAGCGCGGACGGCGAGTAGCAGAGAAATGCAGTGCATGGAACAACCAGGCCGGGAAACGGGGGAGATTTTAGCAGACGTGTTCAATCTGGAGAAGCATGGTTGAGGGCGGAGAGGATAAAATTGCAATCGTATGGCTGGGGTCTTGCAGGCTGACGCAGGGTAGGAAGGAAAGCGGACCAAGGACGAGATGCAGTGCAATGGAAAGGCTGCGATACGAGTGTATACGTCCTACAGATGCGTGCTACGCATATGTACATGCAGGAGAGTCACGGTTAGTGAGGCGATGACAGACTCGCCGACCCAGCCACAGGATGTGACATAGCCCCGAAGCAGAGCAAACAATAGCGCGACAAGGCGTTCGCAGGACGATGGGGCTAAACAAGAAACTTGAGACTTCGCGTCTGCAAGGGACACGGCCCTTTCAGCCTTAGCCTTGATGATGGGACCGGGGAAGAGGGTGGTAGGTCCACATGGTGGCTCAAGGCGTGTGATTGGTGCTGCGGGGGGCTCGGAGAGGCTGGAGCCAGCCACATGAGGATTGCGTAATTAGCATAGGAATAGAACAACACCCGCGAACCCCATGCTGCCAAACACGCTTGCTTCGTGCCTCCACGCCAAACCTCTGCTTCTGCACTGTCGCTCTTTTGTTTTGCCTCTTTCCCTCTCACTCTCTCTCTCTTCTCGCTGTAGCTTCGCTTCCCCCTCCCGTCTCGCAATTGCTGCGGATGCGCCTTATCGCCGCCAACGACGCTGCACTCGCGGCCATCTCCCACAGTCCACTCTCGCTCGACGCGCCTTCCCGCACCAAGTCCCTCACTCGGGCAATCATCTCAGCATGGCGACAAAGGCTATGAACCTCCCCAACTTTGGCGGAGCCCATGCAGCAGGCATCTTTTCCGACATGACGGTCGACGGGCCGGTAATAGGCACCCTGGTCGTCATCATGGACCGCGCCCGAAACCTACCCAACAAGAGGACCATGGGGAAGCAGGACCCGTACTGCGCCGCTCGGCTGGGCAAGGAAGCAAAAAAGACAAAAACCGACAAACGAGGCGGCCAGACACCGAAATGGTAGGTACATGTTAGGACAAAATTCGAACCCGTCACTGACATATGCAGGGACCAGGAATTGCGCTTCACCGTCCACGACTCGCCCGACTACAACCGCCTCAAGGTCTCCGTCTTCAACGACGACAAGAAGACGGAGCTAATTGGCGAGGCCTTTGCGAATCTCAGCTCCGTCATCACGCCGGGTGGAGGGCAGAGTGACGAATGGCTCGGCCTCAATTGCAAGGGCAAGTACGCCGGCGAGATCCGTATGGAGATTACCTACTACGATAGCCGCGAGAAGAACGAGAAGCCGGTACTGCAGAAGAGGAGAGAGTCGGCGAAGCCAGACGGGCAAGCTGCTGTTGGTGGAGCCCGCGAGATGACACCAGTCAAGCGACGTCCGCTCCCCAGTGACCCGACAGGCGCCACGCCATCACCCGTCCATACGCCAGAACACCGAGGACTACGAGGTGCCAGGGCTGGTCCACGAGAACTGGGCTCGCCGCGACACCAACGACTGGCGAGTGAGCCATCACCGACACACCGGAGCCAGTCGGATGCGCCTTCTCGCAGACCCGTCCCAGAATCGTCGCCCTTGAATCCTGCATCGACATGGAGCCAGAATACTCCACAGCGCCCCGCGCCGCAAACCTCGTACAGCACACCCCCGAACCCGCGCTCGTCTGCCCAGAGGGTGCCTCTGCCGAGAGAAGAGAGCTTCGACATGTCCTACGCCGCACCCAAGCCATACGAGGTGAAGCCGATTGATCCTCTCCCACAACGTGTTCGGCACTCGGAGCAGAGAAGGATGTCTCAGGAAGATGGTCAATCTCCCAGAAGCCAGGTGCTGCAGCACCCCGAGCCAGTACATTCTCACTCAGCCCCAGTGGTCCCCACACAGCACACCTATGAATCTCCGGCGCAACAGCAAAAATTACAAGAACAGCAGAAACAGATTGAGTACCTGCAACAACAGCTACTTCAGCACCAGCAGTATGAGCCTCAACGGATTGAGCCGGTCCCGCAGCCATCCCAGTCATACGCCCAAGACCAGTACCAAGATCCGACATACCAGGTTGCACCGTTGCGAAGCAGTCGTAGCCGCGAGCACCCCCAGGAGCAGGCTTCTCCAGTCGATCAATACTATGGTCAACGATTCATCGAGGCACCTCCCTTACACGACGAAAGCCCTACGCATCGGAGACGCAGTGCCATGCAGCCCATGGTCGAAGATGAGGATGACATGCCGCCGCCGCCGCCCATGCACAAGCGCAATGCCAGCACTTTGCCTCATCCCAACCAAGAGAGCCCTGAGCGCTACCGCAACGACAGCCCTGCGCCACTCAGCTTTGCAGCAAGATCTAGGGGGGACTCGCTTCCGTTCAGCTACGATATGCCGCCTCAACAACATGTACCCGACAACTATGCGCCTCGACAACCTTCTGAGCGACGGTACACTCACCCTAGAATGCCGACACAGCCGGCAAGTCGTCCAGCATCTCGTGAAACTTTGGTGCCATCCCCACTTCGACAAGAAACACTGCGAGAAGAAGCACCGGCACTGCCTACCAGTCTCATTGCCGGGCTAAATCCAGTAAGGCAAGAGATTGAAGCGCCACCTTACGAAGCACCTCCATCGTATGAGACACCACCGCAACTGCGCCACTACTCTGAACCTGCAGAGTATAGAGCTATTACACAATACGAGGCTCCCATTCAGTCACAGGAGTTGGTTCATCATTCCGCATATCAATCCAACGACTACTATCCCCATGATCCCCCCGAGCAGCCTCGACAGATGTCACCTCCTGTTTACGATCCTGCTCCTATCGTCAAGCCGCGTGCTACGAGTCCTGGCGTGAACCCGCGGTACTCTCCAAATCCTGCCATGGACCGCTACTCTCCCAATCCAGAGACCGAGCGTTACTCTCCGAACCCGGCCACCGATCGTTCGTCTAGGATGCCCGCGAGAAGCATGCCGACCCGCAAGTCAGTGTCACCTTGTCCACCACCCGCGAGGGAAGACATGGGTGAGCGGAGACTGTCTGGAGTAGCATTCAATCCCGACAGTTTTGACGTCTACAACCCTAGAATTTCCAAGTCTCCGATACCTTCGGACGATGAGCTTGAGCGACCAGGCAGTCGCATGGAGTACAACGATAAGGGTCAGATTGTCACATTCAGTGGACGGGTCGTTGATGCCTCAGACCATCTGCCTGTCGACAATTGGGCACCCGAACCAGTACCGAAGGGCACAGTGAAAGAGAAAGCCCCTCGCACAAGAGCGCAGCTCAACGGTAGCAGAGATCTCGAAGCCGCAATGCAACGCGAGGAACGCTACCAGCGAGAGCGTGCTGATAGAGAACGCATCCGCCATGCGGCCAGCATGAACTTTGACAACAGCAACGCCCTAGTCACTACGAGACATGATTTCAACAACGACTACAATTCGCCTGTCAACGCAGGTGCGCTGGTCCTTGCAAGCCAGAGTCAACACAATGCGCCCCTTACTTCAGCAGCACGCAGCAGACCTACAAGGCAAGACCAACAACGTCCTGTCTCTGCCTACGACTCGCCACCGCAGTACCAACTACCGGATAGGCAGGTCCTCCGCGAACGCGACAATCCCAACAGCTACGGCAGCAGCCCTAACTACGACCGACGTGGTACTCAGAGGCATAGTGTGGCAGCACCGCCTATCCCTGCCAAGGTACCCATTGACATGAACGGCGGTGGTTACGGCACTCAAAACGAAGACATGGCACTCAGTTTGGAGCTGCAGAGCATTGACATTGGACCTGGTTCTAGCGGACGTAGACCACGAACCACGGCTAGACGACAGTACGGATTCTAATGGCAACACAGGATACGCTACACCACACCTTACGCTTTCGATGGCGCTGTACGATAACTTTTTTTCTTTTGTGTGTTATAGAAGAGCGTTGTATTCTTCTCCCTGCTTCCTTTGCCCGATGTCTGGACGCTGGAGCCAGGCATGTCGGAGTCGGTCTTCTTCTTTCTTTCTTACTTATCATACGTCCTCCAGTGCCTAGAAGCCGCCGTTACTTGCATAGATATCCAAGAGCTGCACTTGCGTCTTTTATATTCTAGTAATACAAACTCACTATCATATACGTGCTTTGTTACTTGCAGCTTCTCATTTCTCTGTCTCGTCTCATCTCGTCTCGTATACTATAATCACCGATCATCTTAACCTAATATCCATGCACGCTTCCGTCTTGCTAGTCCCTTTTACGCTCTCCACGTTGGACACATCCCCCAGCCGCACCCTCGTTCCAAAATTCCCTTCCCTCTTCTTTCCACACGCCTTTTGACTCGACTCGACTCGACTCTCGAGCCCCCACAACCCCTTCTTCAAACTCCTCCCAGGCCGTCTCTTCACGCTAGTCGGCGCACCCACCCACCTCACCCCTCACCACCACCACCACCACCACAAACACAACCGCGACCTTACCACCAATCTCCGCAGTCCACTTCAACCCAGCCACCTTGAGCACTGTGTACCCCCCCCCGGATACAAACATTTGTAAGTTAGTATTCTACCTACCGAGTCAAACGCTAGTGAAGCGAGAGTCGAGATTCATTTGAACTTCCCTTGTTATATGTGTAATGAACTTCTTTTATTTCTCTCTTTTTTTTTTCTTTTTTTTTGAAGAATTCGCCGACCGGATACTGGGATGTTTGCGGTGAGGGGGGTGTGTGTCTTGTGTGCTGGGTGTATGCGCTGACGGGGGGGAAGGGATTTTTTTGATGGTTTGTATCGGTGTTTTCTTTTACTTGGAGTATTTCGAGGGTTTTTGGAGGGGGGGGGGCGTGGTCGTGAATCCTTTGATATGTCGGATTCGGAAAGTACTGATGTTTTATGTGTTCGGGATTTCTGGTCTTCATGGTGCTTGTAATTCATGTTTTTCTTTTCGTAGTTGGCTGGTGAGGACGAAGGCTATGGATTGACTCGCCGCGGACCATGACTTGTGGCAAGTTATGCTGTTAATTTCCTGCAAAACCACAGTCATTAAGGGACCTCGGTAATGAAGAAAAGTGCATGCGAGATAGCATTAGAGGGTACATGTGGAGCTGGCAATGGTAGCACTACAGTGTTTATTATTCTCGTCTAATAGATGGCGTGAAGAAAGAGAGTCCGAGCTAGGGTATCTGGACGCGAAATGCTCAAGGAAATCTATCCCAGAAATGTGCCTACCCTTTCTTCTTCGCGATTTGCACTCTACTATTCTTGACTCATTAAAGACTATTACATTAGGTTGACTAATAAGCCTACTCGTACAAACTTCTATCATTTGGATCGTTCTTCGGAGAATCAGCACTAGCAGCAGGTGGAGGAGGTTGTTGTCTCGCTGAGTCTTCTGTTGAAATATCACTCACGATCACAGGTGGGATCTGCGGTGCTCCCTGTCTTGCAGCTTGAGGCGGAGGTGTCGGCGAACGGACATGGGGTGGAGAGCTTGGGTCTGGTGCTAGCGTGTTTCCTATATTTGGAGGTGCACCATACGGCGTGGGCGTATATGCGCCGTTCTGAGGAGCGGGATAGATAGGCTGGGGGGCCTGCGGTACGATAGGCGACACACTACCCATCTGCTGTTCCGGTTGTGGATGACCCATGACTGAGACAGGAGACTGTGAAACGGCCGTTCCATCCTTGATCATGTCACCGTAGTAGCCAGCTTGCTGGGGAGTAAAGTACATGTAGCCTTGCGGTGGCACGAAGCCTCCGTTCGGTGCTTGAACCCAACCTGGAGGTGGAGGGCCATAGTAATAGACTTGGCCAGGAGCACCAGGAACGGGCTGCAGGGTGCCACCGCCGAGCACACCAGGCTGGAAAGCACCCGGTGTTTGTGCCATGGCGGGATACAATGGCTGGCCCGGCGGTACAATACCGACTGGTGTCTTGCTGAACTGACCCAACAACTCCTCCGGGTACCGGTGACGAAATCCCCATTTCCACCAAGCCTTGAAAGCTGCACCACTACCCATGTTCTTCCACTTTTCAGCCAATAGCTTCTGGTCTTCGGTACTTCGACGATCTTGCATGCGAGTGAAGCAGAGCACCCAAAGCGAGATGAGCACCCAGCAGACAGTACCAAACCGCATGGCACTCTTACCGAGCATGAGGCGACGGAACCAGAACCAAGACTCGAGGAAACCAAGAAGGAACAGAGCCGGGATTACTGACGCAATTATGATAATCCATACAAGAATGCGAGAGCTACAATAGTAATAGTAGCACGAATCGTATGATCTGTCATCATCATTGGTGTTTATACTGCCACCACTTGAGCCACCGGAAAAGGTAGAAATAGTGCGATACGCTGCCAGAGGCGTGCTGCAATCCGAAATGTAGTATGAGTAATAGTAATCTGACGTTGTGGTGAATGGCGCGGCGCTTTCAGATAGATACCACGTCTCCCAAACATATACGGTGTTGTCGTAGGTGGTGCTGCTCGAGTATGTCTCAATCGAAGTTGGTGAGACTTGCGCGGTCACCTGGCTCGGCACATTTACAGAGGCGGAAGTTGTCACGGCGACTAGATAGATAGTCAGGATCGGCAGCCTGAAGACTCAGACAGGCAACTCTTTACTTACATGGTGTGGGACACGAAGCAGGTGCTGTCATGGTGACCGGCATGCTGAAATCAATACTCGTAATTGTAGTTGTCGTCGAAGCCGTCGTCGTAGTCGCGTCGTAATTATACTCGGGCTCGAGATCGGACTCTGCCACTGCACCGGTAGGGTAATAAGCGTATACGATTTGAAGATCATCGTAGTGGTAATCGAAGTTGGAAGTCGAGTATGGCGAGGCCGTGGGAGTGGCTTCGTCTTTAACGGTGCGGGTCATGGTATATGTATCAGTGGTGACACTGTCATCGTAGAATGTGAATAAGCTCTCAGCCACAGATTCCACGTAACGGGCGGTGTATGTCCAGTATGCTGGAGCAGAACGAGTGGTAGTAGTATAATATTCATCTGAAGAGAACTGTGCACGCGCAATAGCGGAATTAGCGATAGCCACAAGGGCGAATCGGGCAGCCATATTGGTATGTGCTGCGAAAGTAAACGATCGTGGGTCGCAAAACGCGAAAATTAGATACTAGCAAAGTTTGTAGGGCTGTCTCGTAACATCAGGGCAACGCCCTCATCTTAAGCACCACCAGGCACCGCGCCATCGAGCCGAATAACGACACGGCTAGCTCACCGGTCGTGCAAGTGTGCAGAGTCGCATTTCGTTTCCCCTTAAGCGATCAATGTAGCCTTACGCCTCTTGCAGGGTCCGTTTCCTTCAACCAATCATGCTTTGATCGCTCTGCGAGTCAGCTAGTCCCGCGGGAGGTCTAGACGTTTAGCGGCATTGAATCGTCTATCTTTGGGTCCACTCGGCTCGTGGCAGACTAGTAGCCGGCAGGGATTAACAGGGCGCCTGAGAAGGATAGAGGGCTTGTACCGCCCTGAGCTTGGTTGAAAAGGTGACTCCGACCATGACTGAACAGTGAATGAAGCCTTGCCAGATACGAATGACGTTCCGTGTAGGTGCTGCAGAGGTCCTGAACGGGACACGTGCCGAGCGCATGCTCAGCAACAATACGATGAGGTTGGTGATGGAGATTGATGGTTGCCAGAAGTTGAAATGTCTTTTTGGTGGCGTTCTCGTACGACAAGTGCGACGTCTTGGCGGCACATGAACAGTCATCCTCGGTAATTTCGCTCTTCTCTCCTGCTCTTTGGGCTTACTAGCCGGGACATGTCGAGGCGGCTATCTCAAACCCTCGGCTGTGTTTGCTGGAGTAACCCGTCTCGAAGCTATGAACTATCAAGTTTACCAACGTAATTTCCCACTATCTAGCAAACCAGGCGAACTTTCTGGTAGACGCAGTACGTCAGGAAAAGCACTCTTGCTAGCTGTGGTTTCTTGTGAATCCAAGCACGGCCTAAACATCGTCTCCCCACGCCACGTGTAACGATCGCCTTCAATCTTTTAAAGTGTGAGTTGGTGTGACACGTGCCATACATGAGGAGACATTTTAGCTGGGGGCAGAGTCACTAATCGCGTTGTCGGCGACTCCAAGTAGATGTTGGCATGTATAGGATTTCTGATATTTGATGCTCATGTGAAAGTTCAGCACTTTTTCACGCATCCTACGCCTCGAGCAAATATATCTTAGATATCCACATAGCCGCAATCGCACTTCGTTTGGAACACCTGTTCGAGAAAGAGGTGACACCACGAAAAAAAAAAGGTTACGGCCCCACTGATACGAAGGTTCTGAAGCATCTGCAAAGTAAGATGGCCGGGAACTAGTTCTCAAAATACCCTGCGGATCTGCGTGGACAGCTGAAAAGCTCCATGTGAGGAGCAAACTACGCTGAGGCCGATAATGGAAAGTTGTACCACACCAACTCGGGTGTCTGCTCCTCACTCATGCCGCTCTTGCCAGGTTTTCAGCTATGCTTCTGCGATCGGTCATACAGTCGCTACAAGGGGTCTAGATTAACACACACTTCGTCATTGTTTGTGGCTGACGCTTGGTATAAAGAGTAGCACCTTAGCTTATTTCTTTCCACTCGTCCTCCACACTCTTTTCGCGAGAAACGTCTATTGCTTCCAAATTTACCAACTTGTACAACACCACAAGGTGGCAGCGTATCTGCACCCTATTCGTCGGACGGAGAACAACGGAGACAAGCAGCTACAAGTGGAATCCCATCGTATTTTAGATCGTTGGCACAAGCCTAAAGTTGAAAGTACCACCAGTAGGTGCACACGCTGCCGTTGGCTAATTGGACTTTGCTAACCAAAGTCTGTCTGGCATTGTAGGTACGTGGGAAACACTTCCGCTGATCGACCCAGGGAAAGTTTTTCCAGGTATACCTTAAACAAGGATAGATGCCCAGTTCGGAACCTTGGAATTATCAGGTGCGGCTCATGAAACTACTTGGTTAGAAAACAGCTCCTCAAGTTGGGTGGGTCATGGTATCTCGGATTGTCCTGGGTTCAGCAAGAACCATCAACGGATTATCATCGATATGAACTTACGTGGGGTGTTTGATCTTAAATCTCCGTAATTTCAGCGCAAGCGATCAAACAAAAAGGAATATGATTATGTTGGTATCTACAGGACCGTTAAAGATTGCAGAGAATGCATAGCTGTGCTATTTGGCAGGTTTGACCAGGTCATCAAAGTAGATTACTGGCCTAAAGCCGCGTCATTTGGAGTAGAGTGACCAGATTTTCGGCTCCGGATGGGTAATTGACAATTTGATCATGAAGAACTCTGGATACATATACTCAGAGGCTTAAGCAAAGTGAAGTCAAGATGTCGCAAATGCAGAAAAGCGTCTCTCTGGTTTGTGTGATGTTTTCCTTGTACTTTTTGTGCCTCGAACCGAAAAGTTGAGCTTATTTGTCCTCGACTGACCCAGAGGTATTGTGTTCGCCGTTGAAGTCGTACTTTGCCTGTGTGTTAGGTGTTTTAGGTCAGTGCTTTGGGCCCGCCAGGTCTAGGCGTACTTAGTAACAGTCGATAGTTCGTTCCTGGGGCATCATCAATCTCGGAATACTCTTCGGTAACTTGGTGATTTTGAGCAAAGTGTTGAAATGATTATTGTCGTGTATAATTAAGTGGCATAGCGGGAGAGTTACCTAGAAGGGTAAAGCGTTGTTGGACCCACTTTCACCCAGGCACCTGACATGTCAGCTTCGTGCCGCATCGTTGACCACCAACACTTACTCCAACTCCAACAGCGTTTCGGAAACTTGATGAGAATCTCTCTAGGCCAGTCATGGGGTCCAAATCTCC
Organism: Alternaria sp. 'sect. Undifilum'; assembly: GCA_024321975.1. Taxonomy (NCBI): domain Eukaryota; kingdom Fungi; phylum Ascomycota; class Dothideomycetes; order Pleosporales; family Pleosporaceae; genus Alternaria; species Alternaria sp. 'sect. Undifilum'. The sequence goes on from JAJJZI010000006.1 coordinate 3,852,787, forward strand.
AGAAGATCATCGTCAAGGCCCTGATGGTCAGTACATTTGGATTGGACAGAAGAACGACAGACATGCTAATAACTTACAGGGTCCTCAGCAGATGCCGCAATCGCTATCATCAATCCTCCCAAGTCAGCCGCTGCGAGCGGACTGCTTCAAGGCGTTCTCGAAGGGCAGGATGAAGACGGCGACGATGACGATGACATTGCAAAGCTTGGAGTTGACCTGAAGAACAACGATGGTGAGCTGATGTCACATGAGTGTGCTTCCGAGACTAACTGCCTAAGGCGCAAAGAAGAAAAGGAAGCGCAATAAGAAGGCCAAGAAAGTGTGCCCAACACAGCAGACGACACCTCCCAGGGTGTCTCTCGCCGACCTGTTCCATGGCCGACCATATCCTCAAGGTCAGGTTATCGAGTATGCCATCAAGGATGAAAACCTGCAGCGCACTACGGCTGGAGAACTTCGGCATTTAGCCGCCCTGGAAAGCATGGACGATGATTTCCTGAAGGACTATCGTAAAGCTGCCGAGGTCCACCGCCAGGTTCGCCAACACGCACAGACAATCGCAAAGCCCGGCCTGTCTCTGACTCGCCTTGCCGAAGAAATTGACGATAGTGTTCGCGCACTCGTTGGTCACCAAGGTCTTGAGACTGGAGATGCACTCAAAGCTGGCCTTGCCTTTCCAACCGGATTATGCTTGAACAATATAGGTGCCCACTGGACGCCTAATGCCGGAGCCAAGGAAGTCTTTCTTCAGCACGATGATGTGTTGAAAGTAGACTTTGGTGTTCATGTCAACGGCAGGATTGTCGACAGTGCTTTTACTGTAGCCGCCAATCCGATTTATGATAACTTGTTGGCATCTGTGAAGGCAGCCACCAACACGGGCCTGAAGGTATGCAAACATTCGCGCGACTCCTAGACACTCTAACAACATCGCAGGCAGCTGGAATCGATGCGAGGATCGACCACATCAGTGAGATGATTCAAGAGGTGATGGAGAGTTACGAAGTGGAGCTCAACGGGAAGACCATTCCCGTGAAGGCGGTGCGCAATATCACCGGCCATAACATCCTACGTTACCATATCCATGGTGACAAACAAGTTCCCTTTGTCAAAACAAAGACCACTCAGCGCATGGAAGAAGGCGATATTTTCGCGATCGAAACCTTTGGAAGCACAGGCAAGGCCTATCTTCATGACGATGTTGGTGTCTACGGCTACGGACGCAATGATCACGTCAGTGCTGCCGGTCTTCACCAATCATCTGCGAAGTCGCTGTTGAAGACGATCGACATGAATTTTGGTACTCTCGTTTTCGCCCGCCGCCAGCTTGAACGTTTACCTGGTGTCAAGAAATATCATCTCGGCATGCGGACGCTAGTCAATAGTGGCATTGTCCAAGCATATGCGCCGCTTGTGGATATCCCTGGCTCCTTTATCGCACAGTTTGAACATGTAAGGAATGTTTCTTCCGAACGTTTGGGTCATATTTAACTTGATATGTGCAACAGACTGTGCTGCTCCGACCCAATTGCAAGGAGATTATCTCCCGAGGGGACGACTATTGAAGATTGACGCTCCGCCAAGTTATACACGACTTCAACAGTCATTATGATAGTCTCTCGCTAAGGTGTTTCAACACACCCTGTACTCGAATTTCACAGTTTGCCAATAGCACACATCACGCTCCTTTGAATGACTAGCATCAATGAAATCGTATTCTCACGATTCCGATCTACAGTCTAGCTACATTTGAATGACCTGATATCTCCCATGCAGCCTATGTTGAAGAAACTAGACAATCAACGTCTACGAAACCCGATTTTCCAGTAACGTCTTCACTAAACGTCAAAGACAGCCTATTAAACCTCACTGCACTATTTAGTAGTTTGTTAATACTCTAACACATCTGCTCAAATATCGAAACTGACCTTGATGATTCTGTAGTAGAACTTGCGAAGAAATGTGCTTGAAACCTTACCAGACATCCAAAGAGACAGGAGAACGAGAGCAAAACGAGCCAAAGATGAATTAGAGTACAAGGAACTACATGAACGGCAAGCGCCCATGCTAGACGAGTATGGAAAGTAAATTGGCGGGTCATTGCAGGTATCACTGACCATAGCTGCATATAGTACAGACTTGCGCAAGACACTGTTGTTCCTTACACTAGCTTCATACCAATCGTGGACGGATAAAATGAGTCGTTTATCAATGGCTATCGGAAGAGTCACTGCTTCCACAAAATGTGCTCCTAGAAACAGCAATACTCCTCGAGTACAGCTGCCAAATCATCCCAGAGTAACAAGCAAAGACAAGAAGAACAATCAGGAAGTGGGCAAAGATGGCGAAGAAGAAGAAGAAAGACGTGAAGGGCCCCACCGAAGAAGGAAATCAGGTCGTACATCACATCCCCTCAACCTCGGGCCATGCACCCTCAGTAGACCAACACGTATCCATGAGCTCAGCAACAACTCTCGTAGATCACTGCGAAGGTTCTCTGGAGCTCCGGCTTTTTGATCTGAAGAATATTACACTTGAGATATGTGCGTAGCGCGTGATGAGAAAACACTCTGTCATGATGGCTATCCTAGACTGACGCTCCTATAAGTAAAATAAACGAAGACCAAGCCTCTCCTCAATAATGATCCGACAGTGCGACTCGAAGTTGTTGAAGCTGAAGATGGTATCAGAGCATATGTCGACTTGTTGTGTATCAAGTTGCAAGGAGCGCCGAAAACGATTTCCCTCATGAGTTCAGTCTGCCCGATCGTGCGGCAGGTGTTCGCGTACTTGGCTTGGAGAACCCCTACTGTTTATGCGCAGGGGAAGATTTGGTGAAGGCCAATTACAGCTTCAATCTTGTAGGGTGGACTTCTCGAGGGGAATGATATTGATTACGGGCAGTCCTATTTAACCATTTGCTTGCTATATGTCCTGCAAAAGAATAGAATCCAACAGAAGAAAACGGAGTGACTTTATGGCAAATATGACGATGGTGCAGATGGGTCACGATCGTGAGCAGGACTAAAACGAGCTTTGCTATTACTAAATGACTAGAGAAATGTGACTAAGATATTTGTGGCTAGAAAAGTGACAGAAAATGCGCCTATCCAAACACCAGCGCCCTGACCTCGATACTCTCCCTGCCAACCGCGCCTTCTGGTGTCCGAGGGTCCGTGAAAGCTGTGTGCGGGACACGTCCCCACTGACCTACGTTCTCATCGCTATCAAAGCACTTCAGAAGCAGACGATCCTCATTCTTCATGCCAGACCAGTAGTACCACTTCTGTCCCGAGTTGTATGCTACAGCTGCGGTCTGTCCGTTGCGGTCGGGATAGCGATGCTCAATGGGTATCAGATCGCCATCGCGCACTGTTTGGCTATCAGCGACTGCAAGCGGGTTGGCCATTACAGGCCCATTGAGTGGACGCCAGACGTTGATGATACGGTAGCGGCCTTGTAGCAGTTGTTCGGCGTCGTCAGGCAAGTGAAGTTTGACTCGTTCAGCCGCCGAGAAAGGTGTCTGGTCAATGTGTACGCGCTGGACAGGATTGCGGTTGCCAGTCGGTCGGCGGACTGTATGATCGAATAGAAAAACTCTCTGTGCACCTTGTACGTTCTTCAATAGTAGCTCCTCCACCTCTGGATAATATACGCGTTTTATCGCGTCATCGTCGTCGAAACCATTTCTGTCCAACCTGCTCTGGATGTTCTGGTACGTGTCGAAGGCGTTGTTATCTAAAGTGAAATTCTGCTCTTGACCTCGTAGATCGTTGAGCGTAACCTCGGCCCATGCATCTCCCCAATTCCGTTGTGGCACGCCTAACGGTGGCTCAACGTAGTTGTGTGGTGGCGCGCCATCTTCGGGGGCTTTGTAGAAGGAGAGCGATGTTGTGACGGGTCCGCGAGGGATGGGTAGGCCTTGATAGTTGACGTCAGACGAGGTTGTGTCATTTGAAGTAGGCGTCGGGTTGGAGAGTTGATGTGCAGGTGTTGGAAGGGACGCAGTGGTCGTCATTGTAGTGGCTGGTATGCTCGATTCGTTCGCAATCGGAATGGAAACCGTACTATCGAAAAGTCGCGAAAGCAGGATCGTGAAAGAAGACCCTGGTTTGCTTGATTAATGGCTCTGTGGTAATTTGTCTGAGTAGACGATGCTGTTATATACGCCTCCGCGATTAGAAATGCTTCTTGCCATTGAGACGTCAAGTAGCTCTTTGTCCGCCGATGCTTCCCCTCATTCGGCATCTGTGTGGCGATGATGCCATAGCTCTCTCTATTCCCGAGGCCAAGGATGTGTTACTAATCCCGCCGTCCAATGATCATTCACCTGCTGACAAAATGTCTGGATTGCGTGCTAAATGTAACCATTTGACAATGCGTGCATGAAGTTTCAGTGATGGAGATGGTGGTTTGTAACAGGTCGTGTGGTTTCTGAGCCATAGTTGCGGAGGAGATGGGTTGAGCGCCCGGAGATGATGTGGAGATGATTCGGAGCGGTAATGGCGTCATGGCTGGCACAGATGTGTGGCGGCTCAACACCATCACCTTTTGTCTTTGACTTCCAGGTATCCACGATGTGGTGTTGTACATGAAAATAATCTGGACTTGGGGATCCCACTATGTCCAGTACTTACGGTTGGCTGTGTTCCCTCGCCACGCGTAGGGACAATTCGAACCACGTGGCTCACCCGGCGATGCAACAAAGGTCTCTTCTCAGCGCCGTAGTCGTGGGAATCAATTTCAATAATGCTCGGAGGGTATATAGGTCTCATCTTTACATAGTTCAGGCAAGCACAAAACTCCATTACACGCAGTGGTATCTGGCATCTGCTCTTAGCTCGCTTCTAGCTGCAATTGCCCTTTCTACAAGTATCAGTCGATGCTCAGATATGCTATTAGTTGGTGGCTTGCGCTTCTTCTATGGGAAGGTGAAATTTCAGCAATCGTATGCGCTCATAGTATGCATCGAACCGTCGCGCCAGTGCTTAATGCATTCGACCCCTCCTTGAGTACTTATGCGTCGTCTCAACGTCATCATGTTCGCGCGCGAACTGTGACATCGTTCATCCACCTTTAAATCACATAAAGGCAGCAACCATTACAACAATATGTCAACATGCTCCGACTATTCTCAAGAAGCTTTCCCACAACTTCCAAATCGATCACACCCACATTACGAACAAATCAGTTCATCCCAAGAACAACATACCAAATCGTCAGAAATATGGGTAACGGCAAGGCCAGCAACGAGGACCTTAAGGGCTCTAAGCTCTTCGATGTCTCACACGTCACCGCTCTCGTTACTGGTGGAGGAACCGGTATCGGCTTGATGATCACACAGGCGCTGGTTGCAAACGGTGCGAAAGTATACATCACATCAAGACGCAATGAAGTTTTGAAGAAGACAGAGGAGCTGTACAACGGCGGCGGTTCAGGCCAGATCATTCCTATACAGGCAGATGTCAGGTAGTAACACCCATGTCGGGTACCATGAAGAGTATCGACGTTAATGCTAGCCAGCGAGAAGGACGATGTGAAGCGTCTCTACGATGAGATGTGTCAAAAAGAGCCAAAGGGAATCCAGATCCTGGTCAACAACGCTGGTATCGCTCGTGACGACAACACCAAGTTCTCCGCAAATGGCCAGCCAGATATGGAGGACGCTCAAGCCATCTCCGACCATTTCCTCAAGTCCCAGCCTGAGAACTGGGCTGACACCATGAAGACCAACGTCGGAAGCATCTTCTGGATGTCCATGACCTTCTTGCCCCTCTTAGCCAAGGGTGGCCAGGTGACTCCTGGATACACCTCACAGGTCATCAACGTTAGCAGTATCTCGGGATACATGAAGGGTAGCAGCAACGGCCAGTTCTCCTATGCGTCCAGCAAGGCAGCCGCCACACATCTGAGCCGTATGTTGGCTACAACCTTTGTTGGTACCAAGGTTCGGGTGAACACTATCGCTTCTGGTGTCTTCCCAAGTGAGGTAGGTGACTTCGCATTCCACAAAGCTTACCAGCAGAGCTTTAGTGCTGACATCGCATCCAGATGACCACTGGCTCTTCCGACGAGGATAATAAGAGCCGTATCGAATCCGGCTTGAGCAATCCTGCAGGTCGTCCTGGTGCTGACACTGACATGGCTGCGACTGTACTCATGCTGGCTGGTCCAGGTGGCGTATTCTACAACGAGCAGGTCTTGTACCCTGATGGCGGAAGCACGCTCTCGCAGCCCGCAGCAAGGGCTTAAGCGTCTACCCGTGAGCGAATTTGTGGATGTGTATCTATAGACTAGTTGCCATGTGTCCAATTCAATAGCGACAATCATGTATATGTGCTTTGTGTACTAACGTTGGTTGTTGCACGACACTGTCTAACGGTCCATGTAAGTTGGACTATTAGAGGGTTTCGTGCAACAATTAATTCCTCAGAGCGGGGTCAGTACATCAAAACTCAAAACATCACAATGCGCTTGCAGCTCTGCACACACGTTTTTTCTCCTAGTATTCATCTGTTGCACCCTTTACAGACGTGGCAAGCTTAGGTTTGTTGCTAAATGTGCCTTTAGAGAGAGAAGTAGAGGGCGCGTACGGACCACTCAGTGAACCCAAGTCTGACCTAAACCACGGTTGGGATGCATGCTCAAACATGATACCGCGACAGATTCATCGAGCTGTTCTGACTGATGCAACACAGTTTTTCGTGTTGTGCCCCACCACGCCGAAGTGGTCCGACAACCCCACCAAACGCGCAAAACTCTTTCACGCTACACAGCCATCACCTATCCCGACATCGAGATCGTGTTTGCAATTGCTGGCGACCAGATATGTTTGTTTGCATCAAGTACTAGTACCATTTTGTTTTCTTCAACGCCATCGATCAAAGCAACGGCCTAGTGGCCCAATGGCAAGGCGCTTGACTACGATTCGTTCGATATCAAGAGATTCCAGGTTGTAAGTACCACTTGAGATGCCTCCCATTCGAATGGCGGCTAATACAATCTACAGCGACCCCTGGCTAGGTCACAACACGTTCTTTTTTGTTGTTTCTAGTTCCACGTTTTTGCTGGCACTCTGCCTTCCTTTCCAAACTCGTAGTCCATACATATCGCGCATCTCGTGCCATCCTTGACTATGCTGACCTCGGTTGCATATGCGAGAGGATTTAATACGCGGCCCCACGGCTTGGATCTCGACGGCCGGAACTGGCCCACGATCGTGCCACTCTCCTACTAGATTACTTCCGTCGGCAGCCATAAGGGCCCACAGAGGGCCGAATATGAGTTATCTCCAGGCATCCGCGGCAATTGTTGTTGAAGAATACATATACCCCTTACACTGCATCTAGCACCATTCGATCTGTTTGCACTTTTAGCTATTGTTGCTCCCCAGCGTTGAAGTAGCAAGTTCAATAAATGAGAAGTCCAGGGATACAGACAGTATTGACATAGAACATGTACATAGTGACTAATGGGGGCTAGAGATTTTGACTGATTTTGCGAATAATGCGAAGAAATTCTTTCTCAAGCATTCACGTCTTTGCTCAAAGAGACCTTGAGACAGCGGATATTGCCGGAAACGTCGATTTCCTAATACAGCGATGCATACCTGCCATGCTTGTGAGGACGAGGGCTTTGATCCAGACCTTGCATCAGTCAATATACCTGCTGTCTCCTAGTAATGCACTATGAGAGATTTAAGACCTACGGGCAGATCCGTCTGGTACCGTAAGCGCAATTATGATGATGCTCTATCTGCAGAGTTCCTTGGATGGTAGGTCGTCAGGTACGGGCCCTGTTTGGACTCTTCCAGTGGGCATGGAAGACCTGGTCACCAAAGAAGTCGAACTAGTTCTACTTCGTTTCGAAAGCAGACCAGCAGCGGGGTTTGTAATGGAACCAACCGGAATTCGCGTCGAACTCGGCAGATTGAGTGGTGCATGGAGTGAACCATCAGCGACGGAGCGCTGCCCCGATCTGCCTTGACAGTTACACACCAACGTTGACAATGCGTGTACGAGTTTACGGCCCTGTGCATATCTATTGCATTTGGGGTGCTTGATAGAATTGGTGAACGGAGCGCACCCTGGAAGCGATTAAGTTCGGTGTCCAATATGCCGTGCACGTCTATGTGCAGTTCGGGACTCACCGGGCAGTTTCATCATCACGTGATCAGCAATTAATGCCCTCTTCAGCATAGCGTCTTGGCATCTCCAATGCGGAGCTTACGGGCCATTCCCAGCAGCAAGCAGCAGCAAGGGTAGGTGATCGCCACAGGGCAGAAACCTGTTAAACTTCAGACGCGACAAGACATTGCATTGACACAACCACCATGGAATTCTACGAGTACTGTATCGAACAAACGCGTAACGTGAAACCACTTGTGATTAACTTTCTTCTACAATGACGCCATATCGTAGATCTCGGCGAGGGCGTGGAGCCGCCAGCTAGCGGACCGAAACGCTTCTCAGTTATCATAGCTAGAGATGCGGCTTCCAGGCCTTGACTGCACTAACTTTCCAGAGAGCAGCGGCAAGCAAAAGTAATCTTCGTTTCTACAGACACTACTCTGGCGTCTGTCCAATGCGCCGGTTGTGTGTCTTGTTGTCATCCTTGCCCACTCTGCTCTGCGCCAGATGAGATGGCCTCAAACGGACAGTTACTTGCGCTTCACAACTACTACGGGGCGACCGGCTGTGCCTCGCAACCGCCGCTGGCTACCTCCAGGGCCAAGCTGAATACAACAGAGCGAGATCTGGCATCTTTAACGCTCCTCGACGCCCTCGACGGCGACGACCGCCCTTCATTCGCCATCGAAACCTGCTCGTACCTTCACTGCGATGAAGCCCTCGACCTCATCTACGCGAACACGGCGCTGCACGCTGTCGGCGGACTATTAGCCAAGATATCAGGCAACGATGCGACGAGCTTATTCGCGGAGAGCTCGGCACCACAGCTTGCCTTCCGAGATTGGGTTCGCGGGCATGCGAATGAGGATGATCTACAACAGCGCGGCAATGCATATACATTTGAAGGGCACGTATGGAACGCCACAATCCTAGGGCGATATAAGATCGTTAGTGGAGTGCCAACGCGGTTGCTGTGGGTTGACGCCGCACCGGGAGGAAAGAGCCACCGCACCATCATGCGCGAGCGGAAGACGCCTCAAAGCAAGCTGCGCGCTGACGCCCTACCTATCAAGCCTCAGTTGTCGCTCTCCCAAGTGCCCCAAACACCTGAGCGCGGTACCAGCTCTTCTTCAGACTCAACCGCAATCAACAACACGTCTTTTGACTGTACCTCTGATGCACTCACGTCCGTCGTCAGAGCCAGTCCTCATATCGACTACTTCCGCAGTGTCGACTGGGCCAAGACATCGTTGGGACCAATGACTTCATGGCCCTGTGATTTGCGTTGTATAGTGAATACAGTACTGAGCAACAATGTACCGGCCGTTATGTTCTGGGGCGACGATGTCATCATGTTGTACAATGAGCAGTATGTTCAGCTGCTTGGCAACCTCCATCCCTGCATGGGGGAAAGCGTTCGCACTAAGGCACCCGAACACTGGGCTTCTTTTCAACCCATGGTAGACCACATCAAAGTCACAGGCGAATCAATAGCCGAACCCGATATGCTCCTCTTCATAGAGAGAGATGGCCTTCTCGAAGAGACCCACTGGTCCTTCCAATTCGTACCTGTGTTGAACAGCGATGGCCAAGTAACTGCCTACTATCAGACTTTCTACGAAGTTTCGAATAATCGTATCCTCGAACGTCGCGTCTCTAGCCTCGTCGCCATGGGGACCCAAAGCGCAAATGCGAGAGACTTTCCATCGTTCTGGGATACTACATTGCGTTCTTTGAGTTTGAATGATAAGGATGTGCCATTTGCTCTGTTGTACGCTGCCGAGCGACATGTCAGTGCTCAAATACCCTCAGTGTCATCACCGGGCAGTATCCCCCCACTGGAAGGTTGCGTCCTCAAGGGTACCATTGGCGTTCCCGTTGACCACCCTATCGCTCCTGCGACTGTCAACATCAATGAAGACTCTTACATCCTCCACGCGTTTTTGGGTCGAGCTGCCAAGTCTGGGAAAGCCACCATTGTCCATCTCGATGAAATTCCTGCTCCGGCATCGGCATTAGAAGGCATCAACTGGAGAGGGTATGGTGACCCTTGTCGTACTTTGGTCATCTGTCCTATCATTCCTACGACTGGGAACCAAGTAGAAGGTTTCCTCATAGTTGGCATCAACCCGCGCCGACCTTTCGACGAAGAGTATCAGCAATACCTTCAGGTCATGGTGCGGTTACTTGCCACGTCTCTTGCGTCGATTGTTCTTTTCGAGGATGAAGTTCGTCAAAGGGAAAACGCTATAATTCAGGCTGCTCAGATTCAAGAACGTCTCATGGCTGAGATTCAGCTCAAAGAGAGCAAATTCCAACGCTTCGCGGAACGGTCTGACGTAGGCATCTTCATCATCGATCCGACAGGTACCTATACATACCGAAACCAACGCTGGTACGATATGTTTGACATTGCCTCTACTGACGACAACGCTACCGAGGCTTGGTATAGGATAGCTTTCGAAGAGGATGTGCCATACTGCCAATCCATTTTCTCAAAACTCGTCATGGACCATGAATCCGTTTGCTTTGAACTACGTACGAGGATGCCATGGGTGCCGCCGTCGGAGTCTAGTGAATCGCAACCCGAGGATACCCAGCACTTCAAATGGATCTTATGCTCCGCCTATCCTGAACTGGGTCCGGACGGTGAGCTTGTAGAAGTTGTTGGAAACGTTACAGATATATCAAGTAAGGAACTTGCCAATGCGGATTGAACGTGGAACATACACTGACTTTGCACACCCAACTCTAGAGCAGAAGTGGGCCGAAGGTATTCAAAAGATTCGCACCGACAGCGCGCTTCAGGGCAAACAACACCTAGAGCACTTCTTGGATACAACGAGTCATGAGATGCGAAATCCGCTTAGCGCCATCATGCAATGTGCGGATTCCATTACGTCCTCTTATCCCCAAGACGATCGCCATGGCCACCAAGATATCACACCAAGTGAATTGTCAACTTTCATAGCGTCCACTCTGGACGCTGCCCAAACGATAGGAGTTTGCGCAACACATATGAAGCATATCGTCGATGACATACTCACCATCTCCAAACTCGATTCAGGTCTTCTGGATATGACACCGGTGATTGCGCAACCTGAAAGCGGTAAGTCTTGGGTGTACGAAACCATGTAGAGCATACACTAACATCGTATCTTCACCGCCGTAGTTGCAAAGCACGCAGTAAAAATGTTCTCGGCGGAAGCAAAAGCTGCTGGTATTGACCTAGTGTTAGTCGTTGACCAATCGTATCGTAATATGGACATCAACTGGGTATCTCTGGACCCAACGAGGGTATTGCAGATCCTCATCAACCTACTCACAAACGCCATCAAGTTTACACGCTTGGAATTGACCAAGCGAGTCACAGTCACCCTCACTGCAAGTGTAACTGAACCCGCTTCGTCGCCAGTGGGGATACAATTCAACGATGAGAGACTAGTGGGACCGGATTCTCACCTGGAAGATGACTGGAAGAACGCCAAAGAGCTATGCTACCTGCAATTCTCTGTTACCGATACGGGGCGTGGCCTTTCTGATGATGAGAAACGCAGCCTCTTCACCCGCTTTTCACAGGCATCACCTCGAACGCACATACATTACGGAGGATCTGGCCTTGGACTTTTCATATCCAGGCGTCTGACCGAACTGCAGGGCGGTTCGATCGGTGTTGCTAGTGAATCCGGAAAAGGCAGCACGTTCTCCTTTTACATCAAATCACGGCGAGCAAGACCTGTGATAGCTCGGAAAGGCAGTTTACCTCATGTCTTTCCCGAAGAGATCAGGCACAGACAGCCAATACCGCTCGTAAGCCTTGCACGCCCGTCTCCTCCCTTACGCAACCCCACAAGCGACACTAGTCAACGATCCAACTCTGTGTGTCCAAATATACGACGCCATTCTATACAGTCAAGATCTTCGCAGACTGAACACTCTCATGTTCGCCCCGAAGCTCTTGGGCTCCCAGAAGGTCCTAACCTACAAGAACTGAAGCGTACAAAAAGCATACCAGATACGCTACATGTCCTCGTAGTGGAAGACAATCTCATCAACCAGCGCGTTCTTGCTAAACAACTACGCAATCTGGGATGTGTTGTGAGCGTTGCCAACCATGGTCAGGAAGCCCTTGATTTCCTACCAAGGACTACACTGTGGAACAACGATCACCCCATGTCGAACTCGATTGCGCTAAAGGAAAGGTACCACATTCCATCTACGGAGCCCATATCCAATGGGCACGACAACGCATTACCTATTGAGTTGAACCTCATTCTTATGGATTGGGAGATGCCCATCATGAACGGGCTCACGGCTGTTGCCGAAATACGAAAACTCGAGGAACAGGGCTTGTTGAAGGAGAGGGTACCAATCATCGGAGTCACGGCGAACGTACGCCAAAAGCAGGTTGAGCAGGCCATGGCTACTGGAATGAACGATGTTGTTGGCAAACCCTTTAGGGTTGCAGAATTGCTGGTGCGAATGAAAGGGATCGTTTCGGGTATGGGGCCCGAAGGCCCAGATGGCAATGAGCATTTGACCGAGGGGTATGCGAGCTTTGGGTGAATCAAGAGCGATCTAATCTTGATACGCAAAAGACGAAGTGTTGTTGATTGCCTGCGAGTTACAGGTTCAGTTGCCACTCCAACTGCCTCGATCTCAGAGGTCTTTCGGCTATCTCCATTGCTTAGCATAACACCGGGCTAACCAAAATCGCTTTTCACGCTTGTGATGACTATAGTCAGCTGTTTTCCCCGCGCTGAAGGTACCGCGATGCCAGACTTACTAATCCCTCACTCGTACATTTTAATGCCAAATGCTGGTCGAAACCCCCGCGAGTACAGACTGGACCTTGGCCTATCCGGCTGAAACAACCTATCGCTGCTGGCAATTCGGAAATTACGGTACATATGCCTCTGCGGGGGGCTATTGGAGGAGGTACTGGTATGGCTATGGTGCCGTCAGTGTTTCAGAACTACTGCGTACAATCATCCCAATCGGTCAGGATTCGTACCATGTTCTGAACAATGTGGTTAAAGTACGAGTTGGTGGCGGAGTCGTGGCCGCCTGCGGTGCGGCTCAGATACAACGGATCACAAGGACGAGTGTGGAAAGACGCATGATGGTTTCTTGGTAGGACTTGAGGAGTCTTTGTCATGAATCAAACAATAATATTAATATGAGAGGGAGAGGCGGCTTGATTGGCTCCAGATGTATTTCTCGTGGTTTGTGTTGCACTGGAAGCTGACCAAGCTGACTTGGACAAGCTTCCTAAGCTGGAAGGTGTACATGTCTAACTCAAGATGAAAATTCAATCCGTCATGCACATGGTTCTCATTGTTGACATTCGAAGCGCAGTGTGGCTTCTCTCTCAACGTGATTTCACATCGTCCGCATCTCACGCCCATGCTATCAAGGGTAGATTTACCGCTCGATGGAACCTGCATTGGCAAGCACGAGAGTGTCGCAAACCCCCCATAGAACGCGGTGGCGCGTCTACTGATCGTATTCCAGCGCTCAAATGCGGAGATGTACAACTTGGTGCTAGAAATACTCCGCCGCTTTACTGTGGAGATGGCGCATAATGAGCTGTGGGAGGCGCACAACGCGTCGGCCGTGCTGCAAAGCAATGTGATCAGACATAGGCCGATTGAGAGTCAGTTTTTGTAGAACATACATCTGGTGTTAGTGCGAGTACAGTTTACGTGATGTTAGAGGGTGTGAAGAATGGGTGATGTTAGAATGAATCATTCAACCCTTCTGATCCTTACAGCTTCAATGATGTTTACATCCTTGGTCTTAGTCTTAAGTCCTATCTTATACGTACTGAGCTATCAACGCATCTAGAGCACACCGCGCGCTCTATACCGAAATCTAGGGGGCCTCATAGCTTGCCGCCACCTTCTCTAATCAGCGTCTGCTTCGGCATATTCGTTTGCATGCTGATTATCTGCGTCCGTTCCCAACAGATACTCTTCTTCTGCCTTCTTCCGCCTCATCTTCAGTATAGATGATGCGACGCCGCTCTCTCGCCATGCAGATTTCCGCTCTACAAAGCGGACAGCAGTTGCTGTTCTTATCAATGCCGTTGATAATGCCTTTCAAACACTGCGCGTGGAACATGTGACCACACCCGACCTTCCAGGCCACTGTACTTGACTTACGGACGGCAAAAAACTCCAAACAAACAGTGCAGGTGGCTCCAGTCTCAGGCTGGACCGGTCTGGCAACATTCTTGACCAAGATGCGAGGCCCTGCCGCTTCAAACTCCACGTCCCTGAGCTCAGTGGGGTCGTAATCTTGCCATTCCTGTACAATGCGACTGGGGACAACTAAGGCCGTGTTTGCAGTAGGTATGTAGTTTGGTTGTGCGGAAGTGGCTGGATCGGCGACTAAGGCAAGGTCAAGATCACGGAACAGCTTCGCAGTGATGACCTTGTTCGGGAACGCTCGTTCCACACAGCGTAGCAGCCATTTGTACATGTGCCAATTCAGCAACTCTTTATCTGTGCTCTGAAGCAAGTCTTTCGCTCGCAGCACTACAAAATCCTGGACACTTCGATGATTGATGCTAGAGCAGTGTATGCGCGTTTGTAGCGTTACGTGACTTGTCGGGTCGGCGAACATACGCGACAGCTGATTGATGCGATACTCTGCAAGCGCCTCTATCACTTCTGCACTAGGTGCAAAATCTGTCTTGTTAAAAAGGTCGCAAATGTAGGCGACGTGGTGGACCATAAGGAGAATGACCGTAAACCATGTTTCGCTAAGTCCTCCGGTCTTAACTGAAACTGAAACGTCGCCAGTCAAAAATGGAATATAGTCTGGACGCTTCCGTTGTTGAACCAGCCTGTCAATGTCGCTCGGCCGGTCGAAATATTGGGGCTGCTCTTCCACCAGCTTGGTTACGAAATCTGTAAACTGTCCGTTGTAGCCTGACTGCAACGTCACGAAGAGGAAATGAGTGTGGTCGTCGACGCGTAAACCCATGAACACTTTCTCCTCGTCTTGGTTCTCTTGTGCCGAGTAGATGTAGTCTTTTAGGTAGTCACGTCGCTCCATCATCTCCTGCCATACTTCGTTGAAGAATCCAGACAGCGCCGATACCCTCTCTCGTACACCAGTAGTCCATACTGAGAGGGCAAGGTAGTGTGAATCATCCACATCTCCCTCAGGTTTCAATGCACAAAAGAGGATAGAGTCGTAGATGTAGAACACGTTGGCGCGAGCTTCATGTGTGTCTTCCGTTGCAGTGAGGAGAGTGTGTAAGTACTTTAGGGGGATGGGGAAAAGCTGCGTGGGAGTTGACGGTCCGTCCATGACCGCGATTCGAGGTGGTTGAAGTTGCGTATGAACAGGAATAGACCGGGTGAGTGCTTTCTGGTTTGCTGCTACTCGTTTTGAATGGTCCGCAAAACTTGTATGCGCGTACCCACTCGCACAACTCTAGGTGTCAGAGCTACCGGTGAATAGAGAAAAGCGTGGGCTGTGTTCGTGAAAGGGTCTCTTATGGATTTTCGTGCCACCTTGGTGTTCTCAGAACGACTTTCACGTTCTGTCCGCCACGAAGAGCGCGCGTCGGATAGAGACAAATCGTTAGCAAAGGAGCCCGGAACATGAGTCAGGTATGATCAATAATTCAAGATCAAGATAATTCGATTGCAATTCATTTCATGGCTATGTATCAATCTGTACACATTAAACGATGGAGAAAGAAATGGGATATCGCTAACAATTACAAAGGTTTCTCATCACAACTGAACCTAGTCTAGCTGGAGTGGCTGCACTTGGGATTGGTAGGAGGCGAGTTTCCACCGAAGTACACCTTGTTGTAGACGTTATCACCGGTCCATGCGTCGGATGGCACCTTCGGCGGGTTGGCTGGGCCACCCTCTTGCTGAGAGTTGGGGTAAAGGAAGTTGGGCGAGATGACGCTGTCGGAGCAGCCGAGCGCCGTCTTGCTAAGGACGGGGTCAAGAACGGAAAGAGCCCACGAGACACCCTTGGAGATGTTTCCCTCAGTACCACCGAGCACAAGCGGAGTGATAGAGTTGAGGCCCTGGTAGACATCGCAGAGTAGGGTCTGGACGGTCAACTTGCCTGTGCCGACCTGTGCAGCGCCGGGGACAATGATGTTGCGGGGTAAATCTGAAGGAAGCCGTCGGCGATGACCTGTACTGCGCCGTAAGGTGTATCACGGCGGTACCAGTTCTCGGGCCAGCGCTCGGGGACATACTTGAACTCCTTGGTATTCGCATCATATTCGGCGCCGATGATGCTCATGATGCTCTTGTAGTTAGGCACACCGCCCGCACCGTGGGTACCGTTGGAGAAGAACTGGGGGTAGAAGGCAAAGGCACCTAATGAAACGATCTGAGGGAAGGGGAAATAGTATATGAAGGGGTTATTGTCCTTGGTGAAGCCAGCCGATTTTGCGTATTGTTTGGCCATGACGTCGATAGAAAACTCCTTCTTGGGGTCCTGAGCAGCATATCTGACCATCTGTTTTACAAGGCGGGAAGACAGATGATGGTTGTCACCACATCCGAGGTAGTAATCTATCCAAATGTCAGTGATAAGGTTTCGCTTTCTAGTCTTGCAATTACATACCTTCGCGGTTGGGCGAAACATCAGCCTCGACAACCGAATGACGATTGAGACCACCGATACCGTTCTTGCCTGAGCCAAGATAGAAAGACAATCCATCGAGGTCTCCACTGCCCAAGACAGCGAAGGTGGTTAAGACCGTTGCAAGGTCCGTACCCATATTGAATCCACGCGCAGTAGCCTCAAGCACCTGCCCGTAGCTGACATAACCATCGCGTGAAAGGTACCCGTAGTTGGCGAGCAAGTTGAGACCTGGGCAGGGGCCACGAGAATCGTTGGAGCCAGGTGCTTTGAACTCATAGCCAGGCTCAGGACGCTTGTTATCTTGCTTGACGATGGCTTGACCGACCGAGGATAGGAGTCCGTCGACGATGTCACCGAGCGGACTCAAGAGGTCCCCAACTGGGCTGAGAAATCCACCAAGTTGCGGTTCAGCGGCGCGGTATGCAAGTTCTTCGCGCTGCATCTCCGCGCGAAAATACTCTTCCCTCTCTGCGCGGGAGCCGGCACCCATCATGCCGGGGTAGGCAGTGGCGATGGCTGGTAATGCCAGAATGATAGATTGAGTAAACCTCATGATTCTGGCAACACAAAGTTGTGTATACGAAGAGAGGAGAGAATAAGAAGAAGCAACAGACGATACTGACTGATGAACTGATGTGGTATGCACGGTAAGGTGGATTTATACACTTTCCCTTCGCGCAGCTACTTCAAACAGTTCCCCATCGCGCTGGTAGACATGGCATGAGTAGTATCTGTGGATACTGCCAACGTTGAGCATGATCTTCATAGGCAGTCGCCGAGGAGGTGAGTTGCTTTACCATTTCCGGACGGTTGTCATCAAGATCAACAACTAGAACTGGGGAAGACCTAGTCAAAATGAGTTGTCTTCACAGATCTACACAAGGCTGCGGGAGGATACCGAGGCTCACCGCCTGACGCGCACCACCTCGTAACACGCACCTTTTGCTATAGTAATCTTGTCAGAAATAATAGGTTGTTAAAAACTGATAGGATAATGATGATATGATTAATAATAATTGTATTGTATTGATTATTGAGTTGTTGGTGTTCTGTTTTTATTGTACAGATTCCGGGTGCGCCTTTTGACACCTGGATTCTGGGCGGGCCTTGGCGGCGCTAGCGTGTTTAGCGTCTTTTAGCGCTACTTCTTAATCACCCTCGCAGGCCCCTTAACCAATCTCGCCAACCTCCTAATTAACCTCGCTAATTTTCTAAATTTAACACACCCTCTTAGCTTAAACGTACAGATTAAGCTAAAGACTTTTATTGCTTGTATCTTCTGTAAGGTATTTAATTATAAGTTTAAGGCGTTAAGTTAATTAGTTATTAATACTAGATTAGCCTCTAGTCTTAGTTAAGTGCCTAGATTAATTAGTCCTATTTGTTGTAGGAACTTTAGCTATTAATTAGCTAGTAATAGTTTAGTAAGTCTGTTAGCAAGTATCTTGCTTAACTCTACGTAGATTACCTTAATTAACTTACTCTAAACCTCTTGCCTAAGCTAGTAATTGTAAATATCTACATATTGTAGCTTTATAGCTAACTAAAAAATCTCCTTTAAAATTAAGCAAATTGTCTGTAAGTTATTGCACTGTATAATAATTATATAGTTAACTATTCGAAACTTGTAGCTTAGTAAGCAGCATTTAAATAAATATAGCTTTTTTTACAACTTGTAAGAGCACAAGCAGTTTAGCTTTAGTAGTTAAAGTTATAATTATATCTTATTTGTTTGCTTTTTAAGCTATTAGTCTACTAAATAATTTAATTATGTTTTTTAAAAGTTTTTGCAATTTAGTGTATTATTAGCAAATAAAGCGTTACTTATAATAACTAAGTAATTATATCTACTATATTGTAGTGCAAGCGTTTGTGTATATTTAAGATATAAAAGTACGCGATTAGCTATTAACTAGTAATTAAGTCTAGGATTTGTAAGAAATTATGCTAGGCGTAATACTATAAAAGCTGTGTTAGGTCTTGTGTTAACTGCTGCAAATAAGAGTAATCTAATCTTTTATTGGTAAAGATCAATTTCCCCAAGAGTCGTGTAGCTATTTTAGGGCAGCAGCTTAGCTTTAATTATTAAAGTATTACTCGTAATTAAGTAATCGCTTACTAGTTAGTTAATTTTCTTGATATATGCTAATTAAGAGATTTCAATCTTGCGTTGTAATTAATTTCTAATTAAATCTATGCCTAAAACTAATACAGATTGTCTCCTCTAGTTATACAGTACTTCTTTTTTATATTCTTAACAGTTAATTGTGCGTCTAATTTATAGTCCTTGCTGTACACTACAATAATATTGTTAATGTAGAAGAACACAAGGATCTTTTTATTAATTATGTAATATAGCTTATACAAGACAGCAGTAAATCTACATCTTTAAAGATAAGTAGTAAAGTCCTATTGCTAAAGCAGTAGCAATATCTAGAAGCTGTATAAAGCTTTGTTAAGCTTTAGAATTGTTTGCTTCTTTGCGTATCTACGCAGTATTTTTATATATTCAACTTAATTAATTTATGCATGTGCAAAAGCGTTTGTAACATTATACTACTTAAGTTTAAGGTTAAATTAGGCAGCAATTGTAAGTGCTATTTAAAAAGATTAACCTGCTAGCGTAGCAGCGTAACTATCTTAAGCAATAACATTGCGCTGTTAATCACTCTATACAACTAAGCGCGCTTTATACTTAATAAACTAATAACCTTTATTAATCTTGTAAGTATATACCTACATAAACTTAAGTATTTAAGTATTAGTTAGTTGTACTTCTTATGTTAAGACTTCTAACTGTAAGTTTAATTGCTTGTAGCTTAAAAGGTAATCCCTTTTAGCTTTCTTAAACAACTAGTAGAATATATATAATTCTTTTTTAGTTAATTTAGACTTAGTGCTAGCAAGAGCTTGCTTAAAAGCAGTATTTAGTTATAACTTTAGCTTTTAAGCAATTAATTAACTGCTGTGCTATTAAGTTTCTTATTGTTTAGTTGTTAAACTTTTTCTGCTCTTGCACTTGCTATAAACGCTGCAGCTTATAAGTTTATCTAGTTTTTCTAGAAAGTCTTACTAACAGATTTTCATCTTATATTAGCACTGCGTGGATTAGGACACTTGCTGCGGCTAGTAATTAAGAAGTAATTAGGCCTAGGGTTTAATAGCTGCGTAAGGGCAACGCTCTAACTCTTAATATTAAAAGGATTATCTACATACTTAATGCTCTCTGCTGTTATAAAGTTTGTTAAGAGGGCTACTAGTAGAGGCGTTAGCAGTAGTAAGAGATAAGCTACTTAAACCTTTCTTCTGCGCTAATTATATTAATTAAGTGTTTCTTTCTGTATAAGTTCTTTGTTAAAGGACTAATTTTTAAGAAAAGATTGTATCTTCTCTTAGTTATTTGTAATTCTTAGAGGAAGTTTTACAGTTCTAATCTATACCTTAATCTCTTTAAAGGGGCTATATATTAAGTTTTCTATAACATCTTTCTTATCTTTAGTAAAGATTAATTCTTTATTAAATACTACATTGCAGGTAGTAATTACCTTAGACATAGTTAGCACCTATATACAAAAAATGTTTATGAATTAATATTTAACTAAGTATCTTATTTATACCTTAGGATTAAGCTGCTGTAGTTTGCACTTTCTGCACTTTATATTACTTATTATTGCAAAGGCCTTGCACTTATATACTTGTAGGTAGCCTTAGATTAGCTTACGCAGTAAGGTAATAATTCCGTTTTAATATGCGTTATGCGTGAAAAACTCTTAATATAGTAATTTTTATTAATTTACGTATTAAGGTGTTTAATTATAGAAACATACTGCTAATTAAGTGATCTTCGACTACAGTAGCTATAGCAGGTTAGCATTAAGTTACATTGCTTGTGCTTTATCCTTAATTACACTTTCTAAGCGTTCTGCTCTATTGTTCTGTGCTTAGGTATTAGGGGCAGACAGCTTAAAACGCATGCCTTAAGACTCTGCCTAGCAAGTCACTTTTAGCTTAACTGTAACAATCTTGTTATTAGTTTTAATAACCTTTACAGTAATATCAAATTAGGTCTCTATAAAGATTACAAAAGATTATAGTAACTGAATAATTATTTGCGCTGTTTAATTGTTCTTAAAGTAGTTGTAAGGGTACGTTGGGTTAACCAAAGATGCAAGAAAAATAGTAAATAAATTTAATAAAGAACTACAAAGGCTAAATAGCAAGTGTATCTACTCTTTAGTTAGGTCTATGCTTAGTGCTAGAAAAGAAGCAAAAGTAACTACGTAGCAGCTGCTAACGTAGTTTAGAAAAATAACGCAGAGCTAAAAGAAAGGCTAAGCAGGCTAGAAAAGTAAAAGGGCTAAGCAGGCTAAAGGAGCTGAGAAGAGCTGAGCGGGTTGGAAGCTTACAGAATCTGGGTGCTCACCGTACACCTAGAATCTGTAGGAAACGAGGTTTTAGGCTGAGTACTAAGACATTAAGGCTTTAGCCCTTTACAGTACTCCTCTCCTTAGCAAAGTTTTTCTAGTCCTAAAGTGCTTCTGTATTCTCTAAGTTTAAAGCTAGTTTCTAAGTTAGTTCTAAGTATTCTACCTATTTTACTAAGTATTCTTTTCTTCTTCCTATGCCTCTTTCCTCTAATAGGCACTCTACTAGGTACTCTTCTTCGCCGTCTACTTTAATTAATAAAGGCTTATTGTCGTTTTGTAGTTAGCTTAGTAAAGAATCTAAAAAAGCTAGCTAGAAGTTTTTAATATTAAATATTAATTGTATTCTTCTAGGAGTATTTAGCTTTACAGCGTTTAGTATAATAAATTTAAGTACTGTATACTTTAAATTCTTCTAGTTAAGTTTTTAGCTTGGTCTCTTAGTCCTGTAGTAATCTCCTAGCTTTAACTAAACTTTATTACTTCTTTAAAGATAAAGTAATTGTTTTCTTCTTTTATTTGCTTATTATTCTTGTTCCTGTTAAAATTCTGCTATTGTAGCTTAAGCTAACTTGATACTTTACTAGAGTGTGTTAGCTATATTTTCTGCTTTCTAATAGTCTTCTTATATTCTTATTTTTTAATATTAATTCTTAGGTCTGTGTTTTACTACTATTTAAAGAGGATCTACCTTGTATCTATATTACAGAAAGAAAAGCAATATTCTAGTAAATTACGCTTGCCTTGCTATAATTGCAATCTTAGCTATTCTTAAGTTGCTTTTCTAGTTTGTTTAATTCTAATTGCAGAAGGCTTGTAAGTAGGCCTATACTATAGAGATTATTCTTTCTATAGAGCTGTTAGTTTTAAAGTAATACTTGAAAGATAAGTATAATTTAATCTCTAGTAGCTTGCAAAGCTAAGTCTAAAAGTAGCTTATAAACTATATACCTTAATTAGAAGTAATATAGTCTAGTAACTAGTAGTAAGCTATTACAAAGTTAATTAACGCTTTAGTAATGCTTTCTGTAGTAATATTTTTAAGGCCCATAAAGATTATATTTTTACTTAGTCTATTAGTTACTACTATTAAGCTTGTGCAACTTTTGCTTTCTAGTAATTTTGTAATAAAGTTAATTAAGAGTTCTTTTTTAATACGCTTAGAGGTTAGTAGAGGTTTTAACAATTTTTGTAAGCTATCTCTTTATAGTTTTATTGTTTTTACAAACTAAGCAGTTTCTAATATATTACTTTACTGTTTAGCTAATTAAAAGCTAAAAGTATTCTCTTGCAACTGCTTAGTAGGTAAAGTTTCTTCCTAGGTAACTTAAGGCTTTAGAGCAGTAAATTTTATAGATAATTCTAGTGCGTAAAAATTCATTGTTTAGTACTTTTTTTTAACTTTAGTATAGCAGGTTTCCAAAATTGTCTAATTAGTATTTAAATATAGAAAGCTTAAGGTCTAGCTTTGTTAGAAATTAGTATTCTTTTCCTTTTACTGCTCTTAAGGCTAGCTAGTAGGTCTTATCCTCTTCTTTAGTTTTGTTTTAAAGCTTTTCTAGATCTAGTTGTTTTTGAAGTACTATTGCTAGATAGCTATTGCAGCTAAAGGTCCTAAGAGTCTTCTCTTCTTTTTATTTTTCTGTTTCTAGAGTTATTGCAGTAGATAGTTTAAAGACTTATAAAAACTTTTTAAAAATTAAAGCATTTAAAATGTTTGCAGGCATATCTTTTTGTCTTTAAAATAAGGCATTAGCCCTAGAGTTATTAAATCTAGGCCTATAGGCAATTTCGAATCTCGTTGACTACACACAATCTTTTTTTTTGACTTTTGCGATTGATTAGTAGAGGGTAGCTGCTTTTCACTTTTTTGGAACCCCATTTTGACTACAACAACAACCACCACCCTCGACACCTTAAAAAATAAATAGGCAATTTCGATGTTAAGATTTTACTAAAAATTAGGCTTATTTTATTTGTCCCTTACTAAGCTACTTAAGCTTTCTAAAATACTTTAAGTTCTTGTAGTCTGTTATGACTAGAAACTTTTTTAAAGAGCGTAGCATAGCGTTTTACTTAGATAAGCAGTAAATAACTGCAAGGAATTCCTTATTATGTATCTTATAGTTGCTTTAAGCACTAGTTATCTTTTTTAAGTAGTACACTACTAGTTATAATTTTCCTTGATTATTGTATTGCCAAAGGACTTCTGCCACAACGTAGCTAGAAGAATTAGTCTCTAAAATTGTTTCCCTGTCAGGATCTTATTAAGCTAGTATTAGTTTAAAAATAAATAACTTTTTTAGCTTATTAAAAGGTTCTTGCTCTGTCTTTCCTTATTAGAAGGAGACGTTTCTAGTAAGCCTTAAGAGCAGGGCAACTATATTAAAGCAATTCTTAATAAAGCGTTAATGAAAATTCGCATATTTAAGAAAACTGTATACTTCTTTAGTATTTGTTAGTGCATCCTATTCTTAAATAGCTTTTACTCTCTTAGGGTCTATCTAAAGTCCTTTTCTAGCCTTAATAATAAATTTAGGTATGTAGTGCTTTGCACATTAAACTTGCTTTTCTTAATATTAAAAAGTAACCTAGCCTCGCTTATTGCATTTAAAACCTTGTTTATATTGCATTAATATTCTTTAAGCGTGCTATTTATGTAAATTAATACATTATCTAAATAAGCTAAGCAAAATTGTTAATATATTCGCAGAGTGTCTAGTTAATGTATCATTAAAAGGTACTAAAAGCGTTTACTATGCTAGAAGAAGTAACTAGCTATTTATAACATCTAAATCTTGTTCTAAATGCAGTCTTCTATTTATTTCCTGCGTTAATTCTAATTTTGTGTAGAAGGCTGTAAGGACGTTGATCTTTGTAAACTATTTTGCCTTAGCAATATTGTTAAGCGTCTCTTAAATTTTTTTATTGTAGTTTAACGTCCTTTCTCAGCCTGAAGGGCTATATAAGACGTGTAGGATTAGGACCTACAAGTATCTACGTAGTGTTTTCTAATTTTTATTATTTACAAGGAGGGGTTTGTCTAAATGAAGGTGAGGCTCGTAGCCTAGGGTAGTTTTAACAAGTATCTCTCTCAGTCCTTTGTGAGGAAGTATGTAGAGCTAGTATGCTAGTCTAGTTATCTCTTTTACTTCTATGTTGTTGTAGGCTATGCTAGCTGCTCTCTTGTATTGCTTATATAGGTACGCTAAGCAGTTCGGTATAGGGTCGATATATTAGGTCAGTATATCGAGTTGGTATAGGGATTGCGGTATAGGTAGATAGCTAGGGGTCTAGCTATCGAATCTAATGTGTAGGTCAGTATAGGAGGTCAGTATATTGAGTTAGTATAGGGATTGCGGTATAGGTAGATAGCTAGAGGTCTAGCTATCGAATCTAATGTGTAGGTCAGTATAGGAGGTCGGTATATTGAGTCGGGATGGATTTCGGATGTGTAGGTCAGTATATTAGGTCAGTATATCAAGTTGGTATAGAGGGATTTCGGTGTAGGTAGATAGCTAGGAGCACTAGCTATCTTTTCTAATGTGTAGGTCGATATAGGAGGTCGGTATATCGAGTCGTAGGGATTTTAAGTAATAGATAGCTAGGTAGATAAATCTATTAGTTTACTACGCCAATAAATCTATCTACCTAAGTAGAAAGCCGTTGCTTTGTCGAGTAGAAGTCGAATTACCTTTAATTGAACTCTAAAATCAGCTTGCGCACAGACCACTTGCAGAGTTTCCAACAGTTAACCACTCTGTTTCTCTACAACCAGCCAGCGGGCACGCTACAACACCTGCACCTAGAAAACAAGTATCAGAAGCTGATTTTAGGAAGGCGTTTAAGATAGTTGAGGCGAGAAAAAGGCAAAGCCAGACCTTTTTCTCGCCTCGAAAAGTTGGTGTTCGATGGCGTCTCTTAAATTAATAGTAGAGGATAACAGTCCTTTTTTGTAATAGCGTTAAGAGCTTAACAATTAACGCAGAACAACAACCACCTACACAAATCACGACATAACTCCACCAATATAAATCTAGTTTAAAAAGCAATTAAAGATATTAAATCGCGTGAAGAAGGCGCATCTTTTAGCTATCGCGAAGTTGCAAAAAGATATAGGATTAGCTATCGTACGCTCGCTCGAAGACACTAAGGGCAAACTCAGCCGCGCGCGATTGCCTATCTTTCTCTATACCTACAACACGAGAAGGAGCTTATACAATATATTAAAACGCTTACTAAGAGGCATACTCTACCTACAAGAGTTATAATACGCAACTTTACTTTCTCTTTAGTTAGTAAAGAGGTCTTAGAAAGCTAGGTTACTTGCTTTATTAACAGGAATCCTACCTATCCTATCTTGCGCTAGCAGGCATGAATAGATTGCAATCGCCACAAAGCTAATTTAAAGGCTAAATATAGCCTTTACTTTAAGCTACTACATAAGAAGATAAGGGAATATAATATAAGGCCTTCTTAAATCTTTAATATAGATAAGAAAGGCTCTATAATTAGAGTAACTAGAAGGTTAAAAAGGGTATTTAATAAGAAGATATACTTATTTTTTAAGGTGTCAAGGGTGGTGGTTGTTGTTGTAGTCAAAATAGGGTTCCAAAAAAGTGAAAAGCAGCTACCCTCTACTAATTAATCGCAAAAGTCAAAAAAAAGATTGTGTGTAGTTAACGAGATTCGAACAGTAGGTGGATAAGTTCTAGAAGGAAAGCTCAGACTACTAAGCGATAATTAGGGTTAAAAAATTTGCTAAGGTACTAAAAAACGATACTAGTTAAAACGTGTCCAACGGCAATTGCTAGCCTATGGCTAACAACAGGATTATAGTAGGATTGCAATAGGATTACAACATAATGCAATAGAGGAGGGAAAGGACACGTACGTACTGCAGCAGGAGCCTACAATACTTTATAAAGCTACTACTTCTTACTTACTGCTTCTTACCCTTTAAATAGCACTACATATAAATAATTTATATACAATATGCTGTACTGTAATATAGCGTACAACCTCTGTAATAAGTATCTCCTTAACTTTAACTTTTATCTAAAGATAGGAAGCTTTCTTGTTGTACACCTAGCCCCTAAACTAGTCTAGCTTAAGCTAATTATATAGACACCTAAGTTTATTAAGCATCTACAAACTTAGCCTCTTTAGGACTTTATAATTATATCTCTTATAAATAACTCTAGAATCTACAATATCTTTATATATAAAAAGAATGCTAAGCCTTAGCTAGTTGTAGAAGAAATACAAGATCTACAGGGTGTTTACTAATACTAGTAAAGTACTTAAAATACTCTACTTTAGTATCCCTCTTTTCTTATTAATTATGTATAGGCTAAGTAAAGAAACTATTAATTAGTTAGGCTAGCTGTTGCATGACGTTAAAATAGCGATAGAGAAGAAAGAGGCAGGAAAGGAGGAGTAGGCGTTCTATTGTCGTATATATAGGTTAGAAAGCAAGGTAATAATAGTGCTGCTTCTTTAATTTGTCTAAGAGTACCTAGAAGTAAAGCCTTAATATAAGTAGGCAGCATAGGCGGGATAAGGCGCGTTAAGTTAGAAGGCAATTTGCGTCTTTGTCTTGCTTTTATTTATTTCTGTCTAAACATGCAACACACTAATTGCGTGCTAGCAATGCTAAATAAGGGGGCATAAGCCCTAATACCTGTTGTTAGCAATAAATCTTTTTTTTTACTAAAAAGGTGTCTACAAAATATGTGGTCACATCAAAAGATTGTCTCAAAAGGCCGAAGCCAAGAAGATATACAACTAAAAAAAAAGTTAGAGCTACAACTTAGGACAGTTCTAAAGAGTAAGTAACTATCCTAGCCTGCGTTTATTTAGATAGTACAGCTTTATCCTTAGCTCTTATCTTTTAGTTAGCTGTTAGAGCTTTAAAATTAAGCTAAGTTAAGGATATTAAAAACAAAAAGCACTTAGTATTTGTCAGCTTATCTTCTTCTAGCTAGACTAATAATAATATAGGTCTAGCCTAGCTTAAGGAGGTTTTCGAGAGAGAGACTAGACAGAAAGCTTATTTAGGATACTAATTACTCCTCCTTACTAGCTATAGATCTCACTTAACTATAGATTTTATTAATTACTATAACAACTATAAGATCCTATTAGCTGTATTTCCTCCTTATTTAACTTATACGCTTTAACTGCTTAACGTTAGATTATTTAAGCCTCTCTTAACTGCCTACTTAACTAAGCTTTTATCTCACTTTTATAAAAGCTAGGGGCTCCTACTAATAATAAAAGAAGAATTCTTTCTCTTCTTTTAGAGGGCCTAGGGTACTGCTTTTAAAGAGGAGACTATTAGAAAGTCTTTCTAGGTAACTAAGGTCTACCTACTTAATCCTAAAGTTATCTTTTCAAATTCTGCAATAAAGCCTTTAGTGTAAATAAATCCTTAGCTTCTGTACTTAGTAGAAATAATTAGCTTAAAATAGAGACTTTTATACGCTGTTTAGTGCAAAATTAAGGCACTAAAAAGGTAAAAAAGATTTGTTAAAGCCTCTACTATATCTTAGCTTAAAATAGTATCCTTTATAGAGAGATTTAAAGCTTTAAGAAGGCTCTTTTAGTTAAAAAAAATACTAAAAGAAAAGCTATACTCTCTAACTCAACAATCCTTAAGAGTACTATAGTAGTGCTGTTTTCTAGTTGCCTAGGAAGGTCTGTTAGGCTTAGAACAACAAAGTAGTTTAACAACATAAATAACAACTACTATAACTCTAAAAAGCTAAAAGGTCTTACTTAAAAGAGCAAGCTTAATTATATAAGGCTTAACAAGCTAAGGAGAGGCATGTTAAGAGGAAGAGGCTTAAGAGGGTAAGGCAGAAAGAGAAGGCTAAAAAGGCAGCTAAAAAGGAGTATTAAAAATTAGCTCGCGACGCTTAAAAGGCTATACAACTATCCTAATTAAGTAAGCATAGGGCCTTACAAGCCTCTACTTAAAAGCAAAAGTATTAAAAATATGTTGTTATTAATTTATCTTATGTTAAAACTAAGGTAGCTGCACTAGCTGCCCTGGCGCGTACCACCCGCCGCGGCCGCAACGTCAAGTTACCAACTAAATTTAAATAGTCTTAATTGATCGCAAGCATCAGTTTAGTACTACTCTATAAAATCTCGCGATAATTGTAATTGTAGGTGGCTTTACAGCCTCAGTTTCATAAAGTTGTGATGTTGCTAACTGGGTCATTACGCGAACTGGGTCATTACGCGCACAGACACGGTACTGCGGAGCCTGTCTAGCCGATGGCAATCATCGACGCTAGTGTCAACTTTAACCCGAAAGCAAGACGACGTGGCGCTTTCACTTCTGACGGCGCAGAATATGGGACAAAGCCACCACGCCAAGAGGGTCGAGCAGAATAGAATGCACGCCATACAGTACCAATAAATACTATTCCGCCTCTAAATTCCAATCTCATTGACGGGGATAAGAGCTTAGGCAATACCGAGGCTCACCACTCAACGCGCACCACCACCCAACGCGCGGCTAGCCAAATAACACCTCAACTTCAACACGCGATAACTTCACTATAATAAATAGAATTAAGGCTGCGCTTGCAGCTATAGATGCCCTAGCACCTAGAGAAAATATTAATTATACTTAGATCTTAAAAGAATATGGTGTTGTGCAATCTATTCTCACCTGAAGACACTAAGGTAGATCTACCTCGCGCAGCCTTGAGGCTTAACACTGACAAGCTATCTACCTACAACAGGAGGAGGAGCTCCTATAATATATTAAACAGCTTACTGTACGAGGCCTTCTACCTACCTAAGCTATAATTAGGAATTTCGCCTTATAAATTGCTTAAAGAGAGCTTAAAGTTACCTAAGTTAATTGCTTTGTCTATAAGCACCCTAATAAGCTTATTTTAAAATAGACAATAGGGATTAATAACAGTTGCTACAAAGCTAATTTAGAGAAAAAGAATAGCCTTTACTTTACTCTCCTACGCAATAAAATTAAGCAGTATTACGTTAAGCTTTGTTATACATACAATATAGATAAGAAGGGCTTCCTCCTTAGTATTTTAGGTAGATTAAAGAGGATCTTTGATAGGCCCTTGTATAAGAAGGGAAAGAGAAGGAGTACTATTTAAGATAGATCTTAAGAGTAGATAATACTGCTAGCCTATATCTGCGCTAATAGATCTTACCTTAAGCCTACCTTTATCTACTAGTTAACCTTAAGATTAATATAGGACTTCTAGCTTTAAGGCTTTAATTCTAATTTCTATTAAGCTTAGATATCTTTCTTACCTTTAAGCTAGATAAATAATAAGATAGGCTTGCGTAGTTTAAACAGGTGTTTAATTGCAAAACTAAGGCAAAAGCTTAATTAAGCTATTAATTGCTTATTCTTAATAGCCATAAATCTTACTTTATAATAGATTTTATTAACTGTTGTAATTAGAACAACATCCTCCTTGCAGTATATCGTCCTTACTTAACTTATACGCTATAGCCTCTAGACGTTAGCCTATTTAAGCCTCTCTCCTCTGCCTATTAGGCTAAGATATTCTCGTTTATAGCGAGGAGCTAGGGCCTTGTTTCTATAAGTAAGAGGGACTTCTTCCTCCTCTTCTATTAAGCCTAGCAAACCTTCTTTAAAGAGAAGACTATCCTAAAGGCTTTTAAGGCTACAGGCCTCTTACCTTTTAATTTAAATAAAATTCTCTACTACTTCTCTTTACCTAATCTCTTAAGCAATAGCAACTTCTCAGCCCTTAGCGCATCTAATTAGAGGAGGATAGAGCATCTGCTACGTTGTGTAGTAGCTAATTAGGGTAATAGGCAGGTTAAAAGGCTAAGCTAGGTTATTTATGCAAGCTCTGCTTAGAATAGCCTTCTTAAGGATAAAGTAACAAAGCTAAGAGAGGCTCTAGTTGATAAGAGAGCGCGTAGAAAGCAAGGCAAGCCTCTCCTCCTCTAGGAGCCTAAAGAGTATTATAGTAGAGCTATATTCTAGTCTTTAAAGAAGGTAAGGGAGGCTTATAATTATTAGCTTCTCTAGAAGGAGCAGGAAGAGCAGCAACAACACTAAAAAGCTCAACACCAACGTCGACTTTTCTGGAAATTGATCAGAAACAACCGGATCCTAAGGAGACAACCCCGAGGAATCGATTGCGATATTTTTCAGAGCCTGCAGCGAGGGCGCTAGCGCGCTAGAGAGGGTGAAAGGGTCACCTGCCCCCTCCTTTTTGGAGGAAAAATTTGCGTTTTCTCTCAAAAGCTCAGACCACATGCTAAGGCATCTAGAGCTAATAGAAGTTGAGGAGCTTATTGAAGCTTAAATCTACTAAGAAATTACAACAACAACAAAAAACAACAAAAAAACAAATCGCCTCTAAGGACCTAGGGGGATTAAACAAAAAACAAATAGAGATAGATACAGATACTATAGCAGTAGAGACTGGCTAAGCAACTACGCTACGCCTAGAAAGCCAAACTCTAGAACAACTAACAAGACCTACCTATATTTACACTAGGAGCAACTTTTCTCCTTTTATTAGATCTATACCTTAATACTTAATAAGAAATAAAACGCCTAAGGCTACCTTAGTTGAAGAAGCTCTTGAAATTGCTAGAAACCTAGTAGTTTAAGCAGCTAATTTAGCTAAAAATAACCTAACTTAGCAGACTAGTCTGCTAGACCTAGTAGAAGTGTTTAGAGACTATACAGAAAACAGCAGAGTTAACAGGAAGAACACTAATATACTAGGAGATTAAATCTCCTTGCCCTTAAACATCTTAAAAGAACTTAGAAAGAAGGTTAGACGCCTAGAAAAGCCTGCTCTAAATTAACTAACTACGAACTAACTAACTACAAACTAATTAAACACAAACTAACCTCCTCTAGCTCTAGCTACCTACGCTATAGTAGCTAGTAACAATAACAAACCCTAGATCTAAAAAGAGAAGACAACTTAAAAGACTAGCCTAAAAGACCGCTAGCTAGTTCTAGTTAGCGAGACTCTAGCTGCTTTTAATGCCTTTAAACTTAGAATGCCTTTAACAACGCCTTTGCAACTAAAAGAGGTGTACAGTCTCTTGTAGTTGCCTTAATTACGTTATCTTCTAAGAGAAACAAAATAGTTACAACTACACTAGCTTTTAAAGCAAAATACCTCTTAGAGAATTAGGCTATATAGCAAGATATTATAACCTTTAAAGCTGCCTAGCTTATTACGCCCTAGTTTAAGGTTGTTATCTACAAGCTTCCTACAAACTATAGCCTAGAGGTAGTAAAAGAAGAGATTAAAACCTTTAATAAAGGCCTAAAAGTTATACGCAATCCTTTTTAGCTTACGCCTAAGGATAAATAAGAAAACTAAAACTTTAGTTTAGCATGCGTGGCCTTTGCTACAGAGGAAGAAGCTTAAAGAGCTATTAGAGGAAAGCTTTATATTTTAGATAAAAGCCTTTAAGCAGAAAAGCTTAAAGTTATAAGAAAAATAACTCTAGAACAATAATGCAAAAGGTGCTAAGGCTTTAGTTACGACAAGGCTAGGTGCTTAAAAACAGCCTGCTAGCTCTATAGTAAGCCTGACTACACAAGCCAACACAAGTGTAAGATTTGCTATACTAAAGGAAAGTTGTGTGTCTACACTATATATAAGTGTGTAAACTGCAACTAACTTTACGCAGTAAACAACTCTAACTGCGATTTTATCTTAGCAAGAGCTAGGCCTTAGCTTACACTAGGTGCTTTTTCCTTTTTATTTTTCCTATTGTCTCTGCAAGCCCTCTGTTACGATCTAGACCAAGGGACGAGGGGACAACCCCGCAGGGACCATGCGACATAAACAGATAATCACAACCAGGCAACCACGACGCCGTCACGTGACTGCTCACTGACGAGCGCTTATCTACGAGCGCAACCACGTAACTAATTATTAATAAGCGCAATTATCTACAAGCGCACGCTTATACACAAGCGCTACCCTTATTAGTATATAGTAATAGGCAATATACCCTTATAGCTTATTGTGTTTAACTTAGAGTTTTATCTTAGTAATTAATCTAAGAATTAAGACTTATTTCTTAACTTTGTACAATTATATTAATCTTCTAATTATGCTAGTATACCTTATGTCCTTAGTACTTATTTATTCCCTAAGAACTAACCTAGATTATCTTTAGATAATTTTTACACTTTAAATACTCTTAAGATAAGCAATACTACTATAGACACACCTGCTAATTCCCTTACTAGGGGAACTAAAAGCCGCGCTAATAAGCCTAAGACCTATTATAGTAATTGTAGTAAGCTTAATGCTTAGCTCCTTTAAGTTAACAGATACTTCTACATTAAAAAAGACAGAATTAATAATAATAACAAAGTAGTCTTAGCTTCTATATATTTTTAAAGAGATGTAGAAAAGTAGGCTAACTTAATCCTTTAACGCTATATAGACAGTACTATTATAAACGCTAATAACATAGCTTTAGTTCAAGACTAGAATACCTTTAAAGCTAAAAAAAAGAAGTTTTCTTACCTCTTAAAGAATCTATAGTTATAAAGCAGAAGATTTAGAGACTATAATAAACTAAGTCTACTACTAACTACATAACAGAATTCTAATAGTACAAAACAGTTATTAAATAAAATAACAATGCTTTAATATAGATATATAAATAAGGTCTTAAACTTACTATATAATAGGAACTTATATAAAGTAGAGCCTACCTTAACACGCTTAACAAACTTATAGCTAAAGCTATTAGAGTTAATAATAAACTAAATAAGCTTATATTAGAAGAATAGTTATTTACACTAAGGAATTACGTACTTAAGAATACAGACACTTAACTATATTAACTATTTTAATACTTATAACCTAACTAAGAACGTTAGTAAAACTATATACTTAGGACCCTAAAGCATTACACTATTAATAGCTATAAGCTAATACACTTTAATAACATTAATAAAGAACTAGGAAGGAAGAAGTTTACGTATAATAAAAGTAATAAGAAAGTTACTTATTATAGATATAATAAGGAAGGTTATATAAAATAGGACTATTAAAGCTCAAGTAAAGTAACTTAACAACTTAATATTATTTACTATACAGAACCTAATAATAATCTAGATAATAAATAGAATATTATTACACAACCTACTATTACATATTAAGGATAGAACTAGGCAAGTATTAATAGTCTAGATAATATAGTTATAATTACGCTAGAGGAAACCTTAAATAATAACATTTTTAAGATAGTGCTAGACAAAGATATAGAAGCAACCCTAGTAGAAGAAACTAAACATAGTAAGATAGCTAAGTTTTAGGAGAGCTATTAACTAGCTATACTAATTACATAGGAAGAGCTAGTAGTATATAATAAGAAGATAGTTCCTACGTATATATAGAAACTCCTTACCTATACTATAAAAGACAGACATAATATTAGTATATAAGTACTACTACGTTGCCAGCCATAGGCTGGCAATCGCCGTTGAACACGTTTCAATTGGTGTCGTTTTTTGGTACCTTCAGCAAATTTTTTGACCCTGATTTCGCTCGGTGGTCTGAGCTTTTCTGCTCCGAGCGCTTAGCGCGTGGACCTCATCCACTCACCGTTCGAATTTCGTCGACTACACACAATCTTTTTTTGACTTTTGCGACTGATTAGTAGAGGGCAGCTGCTTTTCACTTTTTTGGAAAACCCATTTTGACTACAACAACAACCACCACCTTTGACACCTTAAAAAAAAATAACTTAAGGAGATCTTTATAAAACCTTGCAGAGGAATATTCCTAGATTATACCTAGTATACTAATTTACTAGAGAAACTGTAGAAGAAAGGACTTACTCTAGTAGTAACTATTAATAAGACTATACATAATAATTTTGTATAAAAATAAACTAAGGAAACTAAGGCTTCCTAGAATAAGCTAACACGCTAGCTCTTAGATAAAGAGATAAAGGAGATTTATAACAAACTTAAAGTAATATAACAATAGCATAAGGCTTAAAATAATAGCTATGCTAAGGATATATACTACTAGATAGACCTACGCAACCTAGAACATACAAAGTATTTATCGACTACATATATACATAACAACTGCATAATTTATTATTTTAATAAAAATAAATTTGGATAGTTTCTCAAGAAGTTTAAGAGAATACCTAGATGTAAATACTAATAGTATAATTACTTTAACAATAAATGCGTAGTACATATATAAAATAAGAGACACAGCCTATACTTTTATAAACATAATAATCTAAAAGAGAACCTATAAATATATATAACATAGTAAAAGGATTACAAGAATAGAACTAGTGCATAAGAGTATAACTAACTCTTATAGCACATATACCTTAATATTAAATGTAATAAACACTTTATAATAAAGAAGTTCTATAAATTTAGCATATAGTCTTTTTTAGATAGACGCCTTAAACACCTAGAACTACTAGAGAAATTAATATAATAAATCCTCTAAGCCTTCTTAAGCTTATAGTAAAGCTTAACAGACACTAGATACAGGCACTAGTAGATTTTAGTACATAAGCTAACTTTATTTTTACTTAAGCAGTATTAATAGTAAGTCTATAACTACTAAAGAAACAAGAATTCTACCTACTACACGTAGCTAACAGTTAGCTTATACTAGGCAAGACAACAATTACTTATAAGGTCACCTAAGTAACGCTCTGTATCTAGGAACACTAGGAAGAGATAAACCTAGACGTCTTTAGACTAGCTACTTATAATATTATATTAGGACTTCCTTAGTTATAAGAACATAACTTACAAATTAACTAAAAGTTAAAGAAGTTCTTATTTAAGTGCTATAGACTTAATACAACTACAAGCTAGCCTATATATTTAACAACTAAAATAGTAAATAAAAGGAAGATTAATAATATTACTAAGAGATAGTAAACCTTAACTAAAAACAGCCTTAAAATAAAAAAGTTTAACTTAATAGATACTAGAAGGGCTCCCCTAGATTATAAAGTTAGAGTTTTAAAGATATATATAACTCTAGATATCCTAAAAGAGTATAAAGAGTTTTAGCACCTTTTTATAGAAGTAGTAGATAGTAAAGCTTTACTAAGACACTAACCTTAGAATTATAAGATTATTCTAGAAGAAGAAAAGACTCTACCTTTTAAACTAATTTATTAACTATTAGAGATAGAACTTAAGACACTAAGAAAAAAGCTAGATAAGAATTTAGCAAAAGGCTATATAAGACTTTTAATATTACTAGCAAGATTCTTAATACTCTTTATACTAAAGAAAAATAGGCTACTAAGGATGTACGTTAACTACTAAAAGTTAAATAATATTATAGTAAAGAATTAATATCTACTACCTAATATTATAGAACTTAGGGATTAATTATCTTATACTAAAGTCTTTATAGCATTAGACTTACAAAATAGATACTACTTTTTTAGAATTAAGAACAGTAAAGAAAAAAAAACAGCGTTCTAAATAAGATATAGATACTACAAATATATTATTATGCTATTTAGGTTAATAAATACTCTAGCAACATTTTAGGAACTTATTAATAATATGTTAAAAGCACACTTAGACATCTTTGTTATTATATACTTAGATAATATTTTTATCTACTCTAAGAACCTAAGAGATTATATTAAACATGTCCGCACAGTACTAAGGCGCCTAGACTAGTTTAACCTATAACTAGAACCTAAGAAATGCAAGTTTTATAAAAACAAAGTTATCTTTCTAAGATATATTATAAGGGCACAAGGAGTATAAATAAGTAAAGAAAAGATATAAGTAATGAAAGAATAGCTACAACTAATAAAAGTTAAGGAGATATAATCTTTTCTAGGATTTCTAAACTTTTACTAATAGTTTATTAAAGATTACTCTAAGATTGCTATTCTATTAATAAGACTTATAAAGAAGGAAATACCCTTTAATTAGAGTAAAGAAATAAAGAACGCCTTCTAAATGCTTAAAAATATAAGTATAGAACTACTATGCTTTTACATATTCTAAGTAGGATAGCTACTATAATTAGAAACAGACGCATTAGACCTTGCACTTAGAGAATGTACTAGCTAACTATATAAAGGTAAATAGCACCTAATTGCCTATTATTCTTACAAGTTTTTAAGACTAGAAGAATAATATAATGTTTTCAATAAAGAGCTGTTAGTTATTATTAATTATTTAAGACATTAGAGAGTATACGCTAAAAGCTACTTAGAACTTATAATATTTATAGATTATAAAAACTTAGTTAATTTTATAACTACTAAAAGACTTGACTAACGCTAAGTTTAATAGTTAGAAGAACTAGGACAACACAAGTTTAACATCGTGTACATACTAAAAAAAGATAATAGAAGAGTAGATGCTCTTAGCTATAGATACAACATTGTAGGAACAAAAGAGATAACTAACTCTATAATACTATAGGTTAATAACAATAGATTATTTAAACTAGTATAGACGCTTAATCTACTTATGCGTATTACACACAACGTACTAGAAGAATTATAAAAAGTAATTATTAAACAACACCACAACAACCTAGTATATAGTTACTTAAGTATTAAAAGCACTATAAAACTTATTAAAAGAAATTAATAGTTTTTAGAAATAAAAGACAAAGTTACTACTTTTATTACTAAATATGTAGACTGTTAGAAGAATAAGCACAGTACACACGCACCTTATAGAGAAATATAAGTAATAGAACTACCTAACGCACTATAGTTAGACATCTCTATAGACTTTGTTATAGGCCTACTAGTCTTAAGAGACCTTGTTACAAGAGTATCTTACAACGTAATTCTTATAGTAGTTAATTAATTTATAAAACAAGTAGAGTATATTACCTTTAGAAAAGACTTTATAGTAGTACAGCTTACACACATTATTAACAACTAAATTATTAGATATTACAGTATACTAAAGTTAATTATTAGTAATAAAGACAAGCTCTTTACCTTAAATTTTTAAACAATATTACTTGCTGCAATTAAAACTATAAGAAAGCTATTAATAGCATATTATCTATAGATAGACAGATAGATAGAGCAAGTAAACTATATAATAAAAGTATACCTTAAAATATATATTAATTAACAGCAGAATAATTAGGTATTATTACTACCTATAGCATAAATAGCATATAACAACAAACTTTTAGAGTTTATAAGATAGACTCTATTTTACGTAAATTATAGAAGACACTTAAATCTCTTTATACGTACACTTCTAAGCTTAAAAATAGAAGCAGCTATTATAACAGCTAATAAGCTAACATTAGTATACAAGTTACTTAAGAAGACAGTTAAGAAGGCTTAATACTAAAGCCTTTTATATGTTAACTAGAAATAAAAAACAGCACCTTAGCTAAAGAAGAAGAATAAAGTATACTTGCTTACAAAGAATCTTTGCACTAAACAACCTAGTAAAGGCTTAATAACGTTAAAGTTAGACTGTTTTTAATTCTAGACTAGAAGAGACTAGTTATATACATACTTAATCTCCTAGTAGACACAAAAATCTACCTAAGATTCTATATTAATATGTTAGAACTAGTAAACTTAAGGACGCCACTCTAGAAAACTTTTTATTATAAAATAAAAGAAGAAAACAAATTTTAAGTTAAAAGAATCTTTATACACTAAGATAAAGACGACAGCAAAGAATATCTAGTTAAATAGTTAGGCTACTAAGACAGTGACAATATATAAGAACCTAACACAAACTTAACTAACTACTAATAAATATTACAAAAATATAACAACTATATTAGGAATTAAACTAAGAACGTTAGTATACATACACATAAAAACAAAAATAACCTACTTTAGCCTTACAACTAGACTATTATGTTAAAACGCTTAAGTAGTAAGAATAAAACAAATAACATACCTTATAAACTACTACTAGCTTCTAACACAGCAATACTAAGCTTAGTAATAAAAATATTAATTAAACTTATAGTAGCCTACATTGTAAGTAAAAGGGCTATGCTAATAGATACTACAGGACAATTAGTTACTTATGCTATCTTAAGCTTACTAGCAACCTCTATATTTAAAGCAAGGCAGAGCGCTTTTTTATAAGCACGCTCTTTAGCTTATTTTAGAATTTTCTTATTCTACAGCAAACGTAAAATTACTATTATAAGTAACTTTTTATTATTATTTACTTTCTTTTAATACTTATTATAAGTATAATCTAGAGACTTCTAAAATATATTTACATATGCTTAACCTAGCCGCGTATACTTAGTACACTTTAGACAAGAATTAGGCATAACAAAATAAATAAGGCCTTCTAGAAAATAATAATTATAAGGAGCTTTAGCAGGATAGTTAGCATAAATAACTTTAGAACTAAGACGTAAGCGACGTTAATAGGAGGAGGATATAGTAACTACCTAACTTATAACATAAGGTAAGCCTTAGTTATTTAATAAGAAACTATAAAAACACAACTACGTAATTTAAGGACAAATCTTTAGAGAAGGAGGATAGTATTATAATCTAGACTAAGGGATAAGAGGACAACCCTACAGGGACTATATAACATAAACAAATAATTATAACTAGATAACTACAACATTGTCACGTAACTGCTTACTAACAAGCGCTTATTTATAAGCGCAACTACGTAACTGCTTACTAATAAGCGCTTATTTACGAGCGTAACTACGTAACTAATTATTAACAAGCGTAATTGTCTACAAGCGCACGCTTATACACGAGCGCTACCCTTATTAGTATATAGTAGTAGGCAATATGCCCTTATAGCTTATTGTGTTTAACTTAGAGTTTTATCTTAGTAATTAATCTAAGGATTAAGACTTGTTTCTTAACCTTGTACTATTACATTAATCTTCTAATCGTGCTAGTACACCCCGTGTCCTTAGTACTCGTTCATTCCCCGAGAACCAACCTAGATTATCTTCGGACGATCTTCACACCCTCTTACTACCTATACACTAGGCCACGAGCCTCACCTTTATTTAGATGGACCCCGCCTTATAATTAAATAAATCTTAGATAAAAACTACGTAGATACTTGTAGATCCTAAACCTACACGTCTTATATAGCCCTTCAGGCTGAGAAAGGACGTTAAACTACAATAAAAAAACACTAAAAAGCTAAAGCAAGCAGGTATTGTAAGGAGCTAAGGGGTAAAAAGGCTAGACAGAATTAGCTTAAGCGCAAGGCAAAGGCTGAAGCTAAGAGACTAAGGGAGGTGCTAAGAGCTAATTAGGCTGCTAAGCGAGCTGCGCGGCAGGCTGCTCGTAAGGCTGCACAACAACTTAAAAAGGCTATCAAAACTTCCTAAAAGGGTAATTAGAAGGGCCTTAAGGCTTCTACAAGCTCTACTTAAAAAAAGAGGCCTATTGTAAGGCGTATAGGTGTTGAGCAGCCTCAACAGCCACCATCAGCCTCACCAGCCTATATCGGCCGCCACGGCCGAGCGATTAGGACACCTACTCGATATTTATAGCTATATAGATCAATCAAGGCCTATAGATCTCACTACCTAAAGAATCGTGATGGTAGCTATTGTGTGAGGCTCTACAGCCTCAAGTTTGGTAGTGGTTTTGGTGTTCAAACCGCGCGTTGGGTGGTGGTGCGCGTTGAGTGGTGAGCCTCGGTAGTGTGAGCTGAAGAAGCTGACTCTTCGTGCAGATAGTATAGCACACTCGCGGAATTTGGCTCTGGCACACATTTCCTCGTGTCGCTGCACCTATGGGAAGAAACATCTGAGCTTTGTGTTCTCCGGAGATTTTGTTCCAGGAACGTTCCACGGATAGTTTGAGTCCCTGAACTGCGCGAGATCAGCCATCAGCGACGACTACACCTGTCGGAGAGAATCTGCTATTTTGAAAAAGTGGTCAACAAGGCATACCGGAAATTATGCGTGCAAGAGGTATGTCTAACCACAACCAATAACTACTTGTGCAATAGCATCTATCTGACTTTGTATCGACAATGCTTTGCGACTAGCGACCATGAGTGTGCATCCATAGAGCGAAAGTGAGCATTACCGAGGTAGACGGCGTAACGCGCATGACGGCGTAACGCGCACCTTTTGCCATAGTAATCTCTAATATTTTCTAATATTAAAATAGCAATAACTTCTTCAAAAACTAACCTTTTTTGAAGATTTTTAAAGACTTAGAATCTAGAAACCTAGATCTATAACTCTAGAATTTTACTCTAGTTTAATATAGTTTAGTTTTAGAGATATTAGCTCTCTATACAAATATAAACTTTTTATTGGCTTCGGCCTTTTGAGACAACCTTTTGATGTGACCATACATTTTGTAGACACCATTTTGGTAAAAAAGATTTATTGCTAACAACAGGTATTAGGGCTTATGCCCCCTTATTTAGTATTGCCGGCACGCAATTAGTGTGTTGCATGTTTAGACAGAAACAAAGATGCGCGATATCTCTCTAACTAACCCTCTTAACTAATAACTATTTACTAATAACTATTTACTGCTAACTGCAACTTCTGTTGTCTCTGTTGCTATCCTAGCAGTGTTGCAGTCGCGGCGTTTCTAGCGCCTATACTTAGATGTGAACATACGACAACAGTGTTACTATCTAAGCACAGCTCTCTTATCTCTAGAGGTAACTTATAAAATTCTCCTGCTTGTTAGTTTGTCCTAGCTACTTAATAGCTGTTTTAACACGCTCTTGCTCCTTATAAAGCTACTACAAGGTCTCTCTACTAAGGTTACATTCGTGCAGGAGGAGATTAGTAAGATAACACACTATTACTATACCTAGACTATTAACATGCGCAACGTATTTAATAGACTTGCTGCTAAATAAGCCTTTTACAACCTCTATTATAACCTTAATATCTATAATACTAGACGCATTAATAAAGTGTTAATAAATAACAGAATTTAACCTTTACGTTTACCTAATTACTATAGGAGCTACTACTAACAGCTCCTCTTTAACTAACTAGGGAGGCTGCTTAACAAAGGTGAACGCAGGCTTTATAATCTACTACTATAGCTTCTTGTATAGTAACTTAGTAAGGTCTAACTTTACTTAATGTAAGCTATTAGTCTTCATATTAAACGGGGAGAAGAATAGTTTAAGCATTATATTGTTTGTATACAGTACTGTGTAGTGTAGGAAATTCTAGAAGTAAGAAGCAGTAGGCAGGAAGCTTTTATAAAGTATTGCAGGCTCCTGCTACAGTAACGTACGTGTCCTTACCCTCCTCTACCTCTACCTCCTTTACCTCCATTACAATCTTGTTGCTAGCTATAGGCTAGCAATTGCTGTTAAACACGTTTTAATTAGTGTTGTTTTTTAGTACCTTTAGCAAATTTTTTAACCCTAATTTTGCTTAGTAGTCTAAGCTTTTCTGCTCTAAGCGCTTAGCGTGTAGACCTTATCTACTTACTATTTAAATTTTGTTAACTACACATAATCTTTTTTTGACTTTTACGACTAATTAGTAGAGGGCAGCTGCTTTTTACTTTTTTGGAAAACCTATTTTGACTACAACAACAACCACCACCTTTGATACCTTAAAAATAAATAAACTTTTTATTTATAAAGATTTTAAAAATTCTAAATAGGCTAAAAGTTTCTGTTTCTTACTTATAGTCTTAACTTAAAAGTTTTATACTTAAGAAGATATAATAGAAATTCTAAAATCGCACTATAAAAGAATCTTATTTTCAATATACCTTTCTTAAATGTTGACTTTCTTTAAAAATTCATTCAATTTTAGTATTTGAAAGCTTAGCTTTATAAACTTAGAATTTGACTTTAGTTTAATATAGCTTAATTAAAAAGTTTATATTTGTATAGAGAGCTAATATCTCTAAAACCAAGCTATATGAAACTAAAGTAAAACTCTAGAGTCATAGATCTAAGTTTCTAGATTCTCAATCTTCAAGAATTTCCAAAAAAAGTTAGTATTCAAAGAAGTTATTGCTATTTTAATATTAGAAAATATTAGAGATTACTATGGCAAAAGGTGCGCGTTACGCAGTCATGCGCGTTACGCCGTCCACCTCGGTAGCCTAGTGGGTTGTGTTTGCACTCGCTGGTGCTTTCTGAAATAAACCCACGCTTATTTCACGCTTCATCAACCATAGCGCTTGATTGTGATGATTTGCGTACGTCTCGCATAGCAGCGTACCAGAAGCTTTGGGAAGCTATCGGGGTTCGAGATCCACGCGCCTTACATATGAGTTTGTTTTCCTTACCCACTACCTCACTTCCTTGCGTAAGACAAGAATGCCTACTATCAGAATTATGTTGCGTGATTGGAGAGTCGATCTACCATCATCAGAACGCTGCGGATGAGAGCGACTTCACTTTTTGCTTCTTGATCTCCCTCATTCGTTGGGTGAGAGTGAGGGCCTCCTCGGAACGTTTGCACTGCCGATGAAGAAAATCGTTAGGCAAACACCTAAAAGTTTGACTCAATGATGAGGTTCTAAGTGAAAGAGATGCTTCTCTTACTACGCGACTCTCCTTCCGACTCGGCTGCCCGTGAAGAGTTTTCTTTCGCTCAGCTCGACCGCGAACTTAACTGCACAGGCTTACTCGCCTCAACACTTTAACTGACGAAGGATTGAATTGTTTAAGAACCCGGCGACAATGGAGACGCCAGCCGTTAACCCGACGCTTTTATCAATGACTCATCTAGGGTCATGTCTCCGTCTTTTACGAGGACATTCGGGAGGGACAACCAAAATCTTAAGTTCTTACTGTCAGACGTAGCTATTAGGCCTGGCTGACGATATATAACATCCTGCACTATGATCAGTAGTTCATTAATTAAACGTCCCTTTTGGTTGCATAGCGTAGTAGTGCAGGGCTGCATCCTGACAATACTGTTAATTCTTTTAAACTACATTAACAAGTTATAAGGTAGACGTTAAGCATAGTAGATAAAGTAAGCCAAATAGGCTCTATATTTAGAGCAAAGAGAATAGCAGATTCAGATCTTAAAAGAGGAATGGCGTAGCACTAACTATATTTATTTTTCAAGGTGTCAAAGGTGGTGGTTGTTGTTGTAGTCAAAATGGGGTTCCAAAAAAGTGAAAAGCAGCTACCCTCTAATAATCAATCGCAAAAGTCAAAAAAAAGATTGTGTGTAGTTAACAAGATTTAAACAGTAGGTAGATAAGTTCTAGAAGGAAAGCTTAGACCACTAAGCGATAATTAGGGTTAAAAAACTTGCTAAAGTACTAAAAAACAATACTAGTTGAAACGTGTCTAACGGCGATTGCCAGCCTATAGCTAATAACAGGATTACAGTAAGATTGCAATAGGATTGCAACATAATGCAATAAAAGAGGGAAAGAACACGTACGTACTGTAGCAAGAGCTTCCAATACTTTATAAAGCTGCTGCTTCTTACTTACTGCTTTTTATCTTTTAAACAGCACTGCATATAAATAATTCGCATACAATACACTGTACTGTAATATAGTATACAACTTCTGCAACAAGCATCTCTTTAACCTTAACTCTTATTTAAAGACAGAAAACTTTCTTATTGTATGCTTAGCTCTTAAACATGTCTAGCTTGAGCTAATTATGCAGACACCTAAGTTTATTTAGCATCTACAGATTTAGCCTATCTAAGACTTTATAATGATATTCTTTATAAACAACTTTAGAATCTGTAATATTGTACGGGTGTTGGAGTGTATGAAGACATACTACTACGAGGGCATAAGATCACTAGTGGTTAGGTTATGCGAGAACGAGGGTGGTAAGATAAAGATCTTATTATAGTTTGTATCTAGAAGAGAAGTACTAGAGTTGAGTTGTGAGGTGGAGGATCGATAGATGATATCCTCGTTTCGATCCCTGAAACGAGCTATATACCTCTAGATCAGGTGGTTGAGCACTGACCTGGTGAGTAGCAGGGTATCACCCTGTGCACCAGCACATACCTCCCCTTCCTACGAGCTTGGCCCCATCAAGCGACCTACTTAGCAGAAGGAAAAACAGCAAAACAAAGGAAATAAAGCAAAGGAAATAAAGCAAAAGAAATATAACTTAATTACCTTATATCTATCCTAGACACCTTCCCTTACTTTTTTAAACATTTACTTCAACAAGGTTCTTAAGCAGTAGTTAAAGCACGTGGCCTAGGCGCAGGTGCTGTAGTAGGCGCAGGGACAGGAGTAGCAGGCGCTTAAGATTCTAATATTAATTAAAGGCAACTATAATAAGGCTGCCTAGTTAGAGTTGTTAGCACTAAGATGTTATCTAAGATAACAGTACCTAATTAAGAACAAACACTAGAAAGGCGTTACATAAAGGAGAGCATTATAGGATCTTTACATTTTCTAAAAAACTTAGCGCTTATTAGCCTTTAGGCTAAGTTCCTCTTAAAGGCGTTGTAGAGAATTAGCTTAAATGAAATTAGTATTTTACTTATCTTAGTTCTTTGTTGTATAAAGAGTGTTCTGTCTAAGGTTAGTAAAGTATAAATAGTCTAGGAATTCTTAAACTAGATTAGTATAAAAAGCATCCTTCTCTAACTCTTATACTATAGGCTATAGGTTAATAATTTGCTGCAGCATATAGTTGCAGTGTTCTTTAATATAGTTATTAATCTACTCCTTATTAGTGTT
The DNA here is from genome assembly GCA_024321975.1 of Alternaria sp. 'sect. Undifilum'. Lineage (NCBI taxonomy): Eukaryota > Fungi > Ascomycota > Dothideomycetes > Pleosporales > Pleosporaceae > Alternaria > Alternaria sp. 'sect. Undifilum'. Next base: position 3,897,632 of record JAJJZI010000006.1, read on the forward strand.
CTATAGCATGTTATTTAGCTCCTTATAGACAAGAGGATTATCCTACTTAGCCTATCTAACAAGGGCCTTCTAGATCTAAGACTTATATTTAATATAAATATTAGCAGGAAATAGCTAATTAATTCCTCTAAACTTATTAGGATAGTCTAAAGAAGTATAAAAAGTAGTAGTAAGATTATAATAAGCCTTGTAAGTTTCCTTATAGGTTTCTATAGCAGGCACTTCTATTACTTTATTACAGACTATAACAAACTAAGGGAGGATAGTATAGCAGTTATAAGTAGTTAGGCTAGTAGATCTATAAAGTAGTAGAGGCAATAAAATTTAAACTTGCTTTTCTTTATAGATTTGCTTCGCCTAGTAAGTATTAGGAGCTAGTTCTTATGCGTCTTTTAGCTAGTCTATCTTGTCTTCTTATTCTTTAATAAGACTGTTTAACAATTTAATGCCTGCTTCTTTGCGCTACCTTAAGTACTCTAGTACATAGTTGTAAAAGCCTAAGAACATCTTTATATAGTTATTCTTATTCTTATTATTAAATAATACGCTGCCTTAAATTATATCTGTACTAAGACTTTTAGTTATTACTTACTTAAGGTTAAAGTTAATGTGCTTAAAGTAAGTTTAATTACTCTTCTTAGCGTACTTAGCGTAGTAGGAGTAAGAAATTAAAGTGTATTTCTTACAGAGCATAGCATATTATAACTAGTATCCTAGGTTAGTACGTATAGCTTATTAGATAAGTAAGTAGTATATGTTGCGCAGCTATCTAAGGTTTAGCTTCCTATCTATACGTTGTAGATAGAAGCAGTACATCCTAAAGGTTTTAATAATAATATCTTTAACCTAACTATCTTTAAACAGCTAGGTATAGGTGTTAGTAATAATACTTCTAGTGCGTTAGAACTCCTTAGCTTGTAGTTAAAACTCTATAGTATTAATAACTTTATCCTAAGTAGGGAGGGGATAGAGATTAAGTTTAGAAGATTAATAGCAGTAGCTTAGCAAGTTCTTATCCTACTTAGCTAGACATTACTTGCTAGTAAAAAGCTTTAAAATAATAGAGTCTAATTAGAATTCTTACTAGCAGCTCTATTCTACATATAGTAAGAGCAGATATTTGTTAAGTATATTAGACAGTATAGCCCTCTTAAATAAACCTATAACGCTCGCGGCAGTATACTTATAAATAAAGTATACTTACTTATATAACAAGTTATTAGAGCTAGGCTATTATTTAATATTAACCTTACAGTACTACTCCTTAATAACTTTAACATAGTTAGGATTAGTAATTAGTTTCTTTGCGTAGGCTCGCTTAAGCAGCTTAAGAAAAGCTAAGGTAGTATTCTTATAATACTACCCTGCCTAAAAGATCTCCTATTCCTAATTAAGGGTATCTAGCTCCTCGTCTACATAGGAAGCGTTGTTAAGGTTAGTATCTAATTAGGTAGCTACCTGTTAATAGGCTAGTGTTGCTTTTAGAGTATAAGAGCTAAGTAGAGACAGTAGTGCAGAGACATATTAGCTACTAGCTTTAGTCCTAACTTATTCTACCTAGATGTTAGCAGCGTTACGCCTTTATTGTAATACAGTTATTCTATTCTAAAACTTATATAACTTAATTACTAAGTATTAAATAAGTCCTTAACTAGCTAACATTTTTATAAATTGCCTTAAATTTTTAGTTATAACTAACAGACTACAAGTCCCTAGAGAGCGAGTTTTAGATATTATAAGATCTCTATAGCAATTAATAGCTTAAGCCTTATTTAGGGTTCTTCCTAGCTCTACAGTTATAAAGATAACTATGCCGTTGAACACGTTTCAATTGGTGTCGTTTTTTGGTACCTTCAGCAAATTTTTTGACCCTGATTTCGCTCGGTGGTCTGAGCTTTTCTGCTCCGAGCGCTTAGCGCGTGGACCTCATCCACTCACCGTTCGAATTTCGTCGACTACACACAATCTTTTTTTGACTTTTGCGACTGATTAGTAGAGGGCAGCTGCTTTTCACTTTTTTGGAAAACCCATTTTGACTACAACAACAACCACCACCTTTGATACCCTAAAAATAAATAAAGATAACTATACTATATATTAAATGCGTTTTTACACTAAGCGGCTTATACTTATTACTTAAAACGTTTTGTATAGAGTAGACTAGGCTAGTTTTAGGGTCCTTAGCTTTAGCTATAAGTTAAAAAACCTTTTGCTAGAATGTATAGAGAAGATTAGGCTTGCCTTGCTTATTCTTTGCCCTAGCATTAGGCCGTAGCTTCTATAAGTTAAACTTAATATCTTCTTTCTAGACTTGCGGCTTAGTATAGATATTATAAAACCCCTTTACCTCTTGCTTATTAATATCTAGGTAAGGTGCTTAGTTATAAGAGTTATTCTAATTAATAAAAGCATAGATGTCCTTACATAGTAGTTTTACTATTGCCTAGTTAGCTGTTAACATATATTGTTCCTTACCTTAGTTCTTAGAGTTAATGCAGTATGCTGCTACAGCATTAAAGAACTAAGCAGCATCTTTAAGATCTATACACCTTAATACAAAAGCTATATTAGTTAATCCTTAGTAACTAAGTAGCGTATAATGCATGTAGATACTAACACATTCTTAGACAAATTCTAGAGCTAGCTTCTTTATAGCTATAATAGCTCTACCTAGTTCTTTAGCCCTCTTGTCTCGCGTTAAAGATGCTGCACTAATAATAGGATAGTGTTCTTAGAAACCTTTAACACTACTATATTTGTTTATAAGTCTAGGGAGCTAAGCACAAAGGTTACCTACTCCTAAAACAACTTTAAGAATTAAGTTAAATTAGTAGGAGGCGTTGTTAAACTAATAATTTATAATGATACATTAGTGTCTTAAAGCATTTAAAAGGATCTTATCTACTAAAGTCTAGATATTAATAACTCTAATGTTATTGCTAAGCTTTACAAGCTCTAGTACTCTGTCTTAATGCTATACAACTTTAGAGATTTAGTCTACTGTAAGGGTGCGTTGGGTTGACTAAAGATGCAAGGTAAACGGTGAATGAATTAGATACAGAACTATAGAGAGACTACGTGGGTTTTTTATATCCAATCCGGATAGTTAGGACTAACCAAGGTTAGGACTAACTGAGGTTATTGGAGGTCGCCGGGTCAGCTGACAGTTAGCGTAACTAGTGCGGCTAATAGTTAGCAGCTAGTGCTGAGGTGCTAGTACTGAGGTGCTAATGCTGAGGTAAGAAAAGCCAACGAAGGCTACAGGCTGAGTACTAGAGGACATTAAGGCTTTAGCCCTTTACAATACCCCCCTCCCAAAAAAATAGTAGGAGTAGTAATCTTATTACCTAGAGTTTTACTCTTCTAGGGCTTCTATATTTTTTAGATTAATAGCTAGGTCCTAGGTTAGATCTAGATATCTTAACTATTTAACTAAGTACTGCTTTTTTCCCCCTCTCCCTCTTTCCTCTAATAGGGTCTCTACTAGGTATTCTTCTCTATCCTCTGTCTTAATTAGTAGAGGTTTATTGTCGTCTATAGGCTAGCTTAGTAGAGGGTCTGAGGACGCTAGTCTAAGGTTATTAACATTAAATACTAGGTAAATCTAGCTAGAAGTATTTAATTTAACCGCGTTTAGTCTAATAACCTTAAGTACTATGTACTTTAGATTTTTCTAGTTAAGTTTTCTGCTAGGCCTTTTTGTTTTGTAGGAGTTGCCTAGTTTTAACTATACCCTATCGCCTATTTTAAGCTGAGGTGATTAGTGCCTTTTCTTATTTACCTGCTTTTCTTGTTCTTGTTAACTTTCTCTTATTGTAGCTTGTGCAAGCTTAATACTTTATTGTAGTTTATTAACAATATTTTTTTGCTTTTTAATAGTCTTCTTGTATTCTCTTTAGAAGTTGTTGTTAAGGGCTGTGCTTAGTTACAATTTGTAGAGAATCTACCTTAGAGCCGTGTTGTAGGAAGAAAGAAGACATCTTAGTAGACTAAGCTTGCCTTGCTATAACTACAATCTTAGCTATCCCTAGGTTGCTTTTCTAATTTGTTTAATCCTAATTGCAGAAGGCTCGTAAATAAGCCTGTACTGTAGAGTTTATTCTTTCTGTAGACCCGTTAGTTTCAGGATAGTATCTAGAAGATAAGTGTCGCTTAATTTCTAATAACTTGCTGTTGGAGTATTAACATGCGCAACATGCGGGTCACCCTGTTGAGCAGGTGATCCTAGTAAGCTGAACACGTGACGATCGCGCTAGCGCCTATATATACGGCCTAGATCGTCTTATTCCTCTTAAGTAGTTATTGACCACTTTGTTGTAGCACTTAGTTGTTTAATACACTTATTCCACTCCTCCTAATCAAGTAATTGCTCCTTTTTAGCTCCTACAGTTATAAGCCTAGCCGCTTAATTATAGTTTTAATTCCTACTGCGCAATTAGCAAGCTGTAAGGTTAACTATTTAATTAGCATTTTACTCTCCTCTATTCTCCTACAGCACAGCCAGCAGATTGCTGCTGCTGCTGTACCTCTCTTATTAATTATACAATTAACCTCTTTCTAATACAAGCTACCTAGCTACCTACTAACTAACTAATTAATTTGTTGTTACCTTAATAATAACCTACGTCGTGATCCTACACGAAGCATCTTATCTTAATATAGACCTTACTAATACACTGCTTGTTGCCTTAGGGGTGATCCTTAAGGCTTAATTAGACTAGCTAACCTAGTTTGCTCTATTAAGGCTACCCTGCTTAGAGAAAGGCATTTAGGATTAGGTTAATCCTAATCTCCTAGACGTATTCTTAATAGATTACTAGGAGCCACAGTATCTAGAACTGCCTAAGGATATTAAGTAGCTAGTTGCTCTATTACCTAGCGCTAGCGCTTAAATACAAGAGGACTATCAGATTGCTTAACACAAATATAAGGCTTAATTACTTAATACTAAGTATAAGAAGAATAATTACAACAAGCTAGTTAACAGGTACAAGGTACAAGCTACTTAATAGATAAGAAAAGTTGCTAAGATTACTAATGTTAAGGACTAGATTAGCAAAACTATTTATCTAGACCTGCTTTTAAACGCCTTAATAAGCATAATTACTTAAAACCTTACTAGCCTTTAAGCCTTAGTAAAGATTCTAAAGGAGGATCTTGCACTTACAGATTAGAATACTTAGTATTTAATTAGGGCGCAGTACAGATTACACCTTAATAAGGCTTACTAGGGACAAATAGGCCCTAAGTAATAGTTTACTAAGTAGTAGTTACTGTATTAATAAGCAATAATCTACTCGCTTCCTAAGGTTATAAGGCTATTAGCAATTACTAATTTTTTAGATGCCTTAGGCACTAAGATTACACTAGACTAGTCGCGTAAGAAGCAAAATAAGCTAGTATAAGTAATAGCGCTTAAAAAAGCTTATTTAACTCTTAATAATCTAGGAAAGATCTTTAGTATTTTGTTATAGGATTAGTTAATTACTTGCTTAAAAGGAAAAGGACACGCAGTGTTCTAAACTAGATCTAGATTAGGGGCAGCTTAACAGTCTACTAGCGCTAACAACTTAAAGTTAAACAAGGGTAGTAAGTAATTACACCTTTGCCCCTACAAGGCTAGTAAAGAGCCTATAAGTAAGTACTTTTAGATACTGCGCAACTGCTGTTAACTTTAAACTACAGTTACTAGATTAAGCCCTCCTAGTAGTATACTAATTAAGCTGTTAGACAACAACAAAAAGAAGATCCTTAAGCAATAGAACAGTAATAAATAGGCAACCTTACGTACCTAGATTAAGAAGGAAGGCTAGAAGGCTAGCACTAGCAGATTAGCTACTAATAAGTTAAGTAGATCCCACCCTAGCTTATTAGTTTTAGCATTAATTAACTTAAAAGACCTTATTAAGGAAATTAGACTAAATATATTTAGCGCAGCCTTTACCCTTTATGCCCTGTCCCTCTGCACGATTATAGATAGTAGGTTAGTAGTCTACCTAGTTAATACTATAGATTACATAGTACTAGGCACCTTTAGCAAATGCGCTAAGGACAAGACTATTAAGGCAGGCACTTAAATTATACTAGTTACTAGTATAAGAAATAGGCTACTTAAGAACGTCCTACACAGCAAGGCTAGCCCTAAGACAGCTAATCTTCTACTTACTAATGTTAAGGTTATACTAAGTTTCTATGTTAATATTGTATTAGAAGCACAGCTTAAGCAGGCAGGTATTTAGTATTTAGAATATAATTATATCTTATAATTTAGAATAATTAAGAAGAATGTTGTCTTAATTAACCTTAAGTGTCACTTTAATCTCTTATTTATTAAATATAAGTAACTTACTTGTTACCCTACTTAACTACTGCTTATAAACGCTGTAGCGTAATTAAGAAAACCTTAGTTACGTACTAGCAATAAGGACCTATAGCATTAATAATTAGAATACCTAGGACAACAAGCTATTAAAGCCTTAGTCTACTTATTATAGAACGTTAAAATCACTAGTAAGAAGCTATTGGAATATAAATACTACATAATAGCTTATGCCTTACAAGTAATCTTGCAGTAACTAAAAGAGAAATTACTACAACCTTTTTATAAGATCTTATAAGATCTATTTAATTTCTTAACTAGTTAGCTACTTAAGAAATAGGCACTAATTATTAAGAAAGACTACTTAGGTAAGCTGTATAATTACAATATCTAGTTAAAGATACTAAATTATATTATACTTATAATTAAAGGCTTTGCTGCGAGGATTAAGAAGAAATATTAGTAGAAGATTATAGAAATTTATTAGGATAATAATACTACTACACTGCCTTAGAGAGGGCAATTAAGATATAAGGAATAGGCTATAGAGAAGAAAATTATAATTAAGACGCTACTGCTATATACTTATAAGCCTAATAGCTTAGTAGAGAGAGCTAGTTAAGAGCTAATTACAAAGGCTATTAAGATGCGTATAAGCGCTAATCTACTAGCTAAGCTTTAGCTAGTAATTATAGATGTAGCGGCTTACTTACATAAAATAAGCCCTACTAAGATTTATAGCTACTAATCCCCTAACTAGGTGCTTAAAGAATAGTTTAGGAAATATTTCTAATATCATTAACTACCTAAAATTAGACACTAGACTGCTAATCTACGCCTAGACTAGAGTAGAATCTATGCCTATAGCTGCTGAGCTTATCCTTTAAACAAGGAGAAGGTAGCTAAGCATAATTATTAAGGATTTAAGGTTAATCCTTGCAGCTATATTAGTTATTTAGTTAGTTATTAAGCCTCTAACATATACTACATATAGGTACTAACACTTAATTAGGTAATTACTACCTATAATATAACCTTTAATAAACGTTAATTCTACAAAGGAGATTGCAAGAAAGAGCTGCTAAAGAATTAAGTAATTAAGATTGTAGAGATCCTTGATAATAGCAAGCTAGTTAATCTAGGAGACGATTTAGACCTCTCGCCTATTTAAGAAAGGGCAAATTAGAATACGCAGCTAACTACTAAAGACCTTAGAAGTAATCTATCTACTGTTTTAAGTAGTAAGAAAGGCCTACCTACTAAAGACAAGAGTAGATTAGAAGACGCTAAGCAAATAAAGCATAAGGCTAGTACACTATTAAGAACTTGCTTAAATTAGCAGCAAAATACTAGTCTTGCTACCCTAGAACTAACTTCTAAACTAGAGACCTTAGAGAGCAACAACGCGTTTAATTATAGGATTATTAATAGTTAAACAGCAGTGCGTATGCTAAAAGAGGCTAATCTATTAATACTTAGAAGTAGGGAGCCTCTTTTAAATAAGCCTAACAACTTATTACTAGTCTAATAGTTTATGCCTAAAGACTCTAACGCGCTAGCTCATTGTAATAAAACACCTGCTTAGGTAAGCAGGAAAGCAGGGCGTAAATTATCTTAAGATTTAAGATCTTAGGCCTTAAATAGTAGATAGGGTAAGTAATTATAAACTTAATCTTTATTTATAAGACGTAGTGCTAAGATTGTAGGCAAAAGTCTAAATTAGCCTACAAATTATTATCTTCTACTGCGTAAGCTAGGTAGCAGGCGTAAGCGTAAGGACGCAACCTAAAATCCTAATAACTAACTAGGAGGTAAAAATATAAGTAGTATTAATGCATTAATTATAAATTATAAAAATCTATTATAGAATAATTTTTGTAATACTTACCTGCTAGGTTTACAAGTAACTTAGAAAGACTAAGTAAGCTATAAGACTTTTAATTACGTAGTTATAGCAGCTTTGCTTACTAAGCATAAGCTAAGTAGAAATGCTTAACAGTATTATAATAATCTACCTAAACTACTAAGATTATAGAAGCAGCTGCTTTAGCATTTTATAAGGGCCTTATTTAAAGATGCCTATAGGAAGGAGATTCGCCGTTGGACACGTTTCAACTGGTGTCGTTTTTTGGTACCTTAGCAAATTTTTTGACCCTGATTATCGCTCGGTGGTCTGAGCTTTCCTCCCAGAACTCATCCACCCACCGTTCGAATCTCGTTGACTACACACAATCTTTTTTTTGACTTTTGCGATTGATTAGTAGAGGGTAGCTGCTTTTCACTTTTTTGGAACCCCATTTTGACTACAACAACAACCACCACCTTTGACACCTTAAAAAATAAATAGGAAGGAGATTAATTAGTTAAGTAAGAATAGAACTTAGACTAAGATATTAAGAGAAGAAGCAAATAATCGCCTAATACCTATAAAGTAGGTTTAGACCTACAAGATTAATTAGGACAGCTTCTTTTTTAAATGCAAGGCGTAGATTATTATAAAAGGTAATCTTTAAGAGAAGGATTTAATTAACTTAATATACGCTGCTATATTAGCAGCTAAGTCTTTCTAAGCAGTAATAGCTATTACTGCTAAGAATAATCTAGAAATTAAGCAATATAATATTATAGGAGCATTCCTTAATGCATTAGTTATAGTAGACAACCTAGTAATTTATAAGATACTAGATAGCTTTAAGAAGCCTAAAAAGTGTGTATAGCTTAACTACGCACTTTATAGATTATAAGACTCGCTACTATTATAGTATAAGGAGTTCTTAGGATTACTAAAAGAGATTGGACTAATTGACTTACTAGAGGAGTCCTGCTTATTCTTTAATTAAGATAGGAGGATTCTAGTTTTGTTTTATATAGATAATATCCTACTACTCTTTGCAAAAGATTATAAGTAGAGAGCAATAAATCTTTAGTTAAAGATCATAAAGCAGTACAAGATACAGGAACAAGGATTAGTTAAATAGTTTCTTAGTATTAGAGTAATTAGAAATCGCAAGAAGCAAATAATTACGCTTATATATAATATATACATTAATAAGATTGCGAAGAAGTTTAAGCTAGAGAATAATAGCTTTCCTAAGACCCCCTTACTATTAGAGGAGCTAATTAAGAACACTAGCAAAGCAACTAAGCAAGAGATTAAAGCTTACTAAGAAAAGGTTAGTTTAGTACTATATATAGCTATTATACTACAACTAAATGTTACTTACTTAATCTTAAAGCTCTTATACTTCCTTATAAACCCTAGTAATTAGTATATAAAAGCTGTTAAACAGGTAATTATGTACTTCTATTAGACAAGATAGGACGCAATTTAGTATAGAAACTACAATAGCCTAAACTTAATAATTGCAGGCAACGCTTCCTTTTCAGATAATTAGGAAACTTATTAATTATCTTATAGATATATAGCTATCCTATATAGTAGTCTAATATTTTAGAAGGCAGCTTAGTAGACTACAGTAACTACGTTAACTACTAAGGCTAAGCTGCTTACCCTTAAGCACACTACTAAGAAGGCTATAGCCCTTAAGCGCCTCTTTTGTAAGCTATCTCTTAATTTAGGAGATATCTAGACAGTCTAGTATAATAATTAACAAATAATTAGGCTTATAGTTAAGAAGAATAAGCAAATTAGCACTTAATTAAGGTATATAGATATATAAAATATATAGCTGCAGCAGGAATTTGCTAAAGAATTATTTTAAGTAAAGTACTTAGAAACAGCAATTATGCTAGCTAATAGACTAACTAAGTTGCTTACCTAATAATAGTTTAAGAAGTTTAAGCAGTTGCTTAACCTTTAGTAAGTTAAGCACTTAATTAAAAGAAATAATAATTAACAAGCAAAGAATTTGTATTAAGCAGCAACATCTATATACAAGGCTAAGTCTCCTCTTAATAGCTTATTTTATTAAGCGGGAGAACGTAAGCTAGACTATTAAACTAAAACTAGGAACCTTATTACTAATAAGTATTAGACTTATTATGCTTGCTAGACTCTATTATTACATTACGCTTAGCCTACTTAGCTTTAGCTAGCTTAAGAGCAATTTAAGCTATCTAAGCTTAAACAGTAAGAGTTTAGAAGTAAGTAGCATTACGGCGCAATTCTAACTTATTACTTCTATACATAGAGTTGTTAGATAATTACCTTCTTACTTTAGTATAGTAATTGCTGTTATATAATTAGTTTGTATAGCGATTAGGACGGTGCATTTAAGGGCAATTGTATAGAACAAAGGAAGGCAATATTCCGCAGGTAGCCTACTCTTAAAGCGGCAACCTTTAAGTAGGTTACTGCTAAAGCTACTTATGTTATTATAGATGTTACTGTTACTGCTGTTGCTGCTAAGGATAATAAGCTAACTATTACGGCTAGTGTGCAGGTTGCCACGCAGGAGCAGGAGCGAACGCAGGTATAGGAGTAGGAGCAGGAGCAGGAGGCTAAGTAGCAAAACCGCAATACAACATTTCTTAAGCGTGACAATTATAGACAGGAGGCTTCTGCAAAGAAGGCTTTCTAGTAGACGTAACGCTACTATTAATCTCTTTATAGTAAGCAACAATATCCTTAAGTAGTTAAGCTTTTAAAGCTTAGTACATCTTATTATTGTTCTATCCCTAAAAACTAGTTAGTAAGCTAAGTAAGAAAATTAACAGGTTAAAGACTTACTTCTTTATCTCTATACATAGCTATAAATTAATTAGCGAGATTAATATTAACTGTGTAGCAGGTATAAGATAAGCAGCTGCTATAGCGTAAGCTGCTCTAACTGCTAGTCTAAAAGCAATGAAAGTAGTATTTAGCATATAAGCTGTCTAGCATCTTTTTTATACAGCGTTCACAAGGCGGAACGCGAAAGCGTGATAGATTAGTAGCAATTTTTAAGGAGCTATTAGGCGCCTTTTTCTGTATAGAAGGGGGCGCGGTGCGCTTAGTAGACAGATTAGTAGGCGTTTTTAGCCTATTACTATTGCTATGTTGCTATTTACGCGTTGCTACTTAAGTAGTTATCTACTGTAACTTTTGCTTTAGCTCTTAAGGAGCCTTGCCCTTGCGCTAGCTTAATTACTTAGTTAGGCTCTTATGTAAATTAAAATTTAAATAAGAACTTAACAGCAGGCTTAATTTAGTAGGTAAAGTAATTAGCCTCTAAGCAAAGCTACTAGATGTCTATCAGTAAGCAAAAGGATTAACAGGCAAAGGCAACTAACTCTTATTATCTTAGAGATTAGCTGCTTGCTAAATCTTATTGTTAAACAGGCTTTAGCGCGCGCAATGCTTATACTTAGCACTATTATTACGCTACTAGCAGCGGCTTTCTAAGCGTTAATCACGTTAACAACAGCTCTCTAAGCTGCGCTTATTGTTGCTTAGGGCAGACTACACTAGAAAGATTAGCAGCTAATTAGTAAGGGAACAGTAAGGCAATCTTGCTTACTATGTTAGTAATAGTAGTTAAGACAGGATTAGAAAGACTTAGTAATTAGATTAATTAAGGTTGAGGACAAAAGTTTTAGAGGGGTAGTAGACGCAATTAATATTGTTGTAGAGGCTACGCACTAACTAATTACGTAATATTTAGGGTCTATTTAATATTTTAAAATCCGAACTGCTAAGATTAATTAAAACATTAACAAGCAGTATTACAAGGACAACAGAGGATTAGGCAGGAAAAGCTATAATTACAGAGGGACCTCTTAATTAACGACCTTAATTTATTACAATTGCCTAGTTGCTCACAGCTTAGATTAATAGTATCTCACTAACCTAGGGGGTGTGTTAGAGTATTGACATGCGCAAAGTGCGGGTCACCCTGTTAAGCAGATGATCCTAGTAAGCTAAACACGTGACGATCGCGCTAGCGCCTATATATACAGGCTAGATCGTCTTATTCCTCTTAAGTAGTTATTGACCACTTTGTTGTGGCACTTAGTTGTTTAATACACTTATTCCACTCCTCCTAATCAAGCAATTGCTCCTTTTCAGCTCCTACACTTGCAAAGCTTAATCTAAAAATAGTTAACAAACTGTATACCTCTGTCTAAAGTAATATAGTTTAGTAAATAATAGTAAGCTACAACAGAGTTAATAAAAGCTTTAGCAACACTTTCTATAGTAATGTCCTTAAGGCCTATTAGGACAACGTCCTTGCTAAGCCTATCTGTAACTACTATAAGGTTTATACAGCCTTCGCTTTCTAGTAACCCTGTAAAAAAATCTATAGAAATTTCTCGCTATATTTGCTTAGGTATAGGCAAGGGTTTTAGTAAGCCTTGTAGGCCGTCTCTCTAGGGTTTTGTTCTTCTACACACTGAGCAGTTCCTTATGTATCTTCTAATACTTTTGCTAATAGAGGGCTAAAAGTATTCTCTTGCAATAGCTTAATAGGTAATATTCCTTCCTAGATGGCGTAAAGCTCTAGAACTGTAGATTTCGTAGATAATTCTAGTTCTTAGAGGTTCATTATTGGGTACCTATTTTCAATCTTAGTATAGAAGGTTTCTAGAATTATCTAGTCGGCATTTAGAAATAGAAAGTTTAAGATCTAAAGCTGTAGGAAATTATTATTTACTATCCTTTACAGCTTTCTATGCTATTTAGTAGGTTTTGTCCTCTTTTTTAGCTTTATCTTATAGATCCTCTAGATCTAACTGCTCTTGTACTGCTGCCAGATAGCTGTTACAGTTAAAGGTTCTAAGCACTTCTTCTTCCTCTAGTTCTTTATTAGTAGCTGCAGTTGTACGTTTAAATACTTGTAGAAACCTCCTAGAAATCCTACAGAGGGGTGACAAAAAAAAGGATGTCAAAAATGCTGTTATTTTTAAGGCTTTATATTTCTAAAATTAGAAAGGTTAGACCAAACCGGATTAGTGGATTGAAAAGCCAAGAACTTCCTCTTTAAGACAGGCTGCTTACTAAGCTACTTAGTCAGCACGATTGCGCCTGTAATCTCGCTTGAAATAAGAGGGAAAAAAATAAAAAACTTAATTCTAGTATAACATTTTTTTGAACGTGTAAAAATTGCTAATAAGAATCTTAGTTTAATTAGCTTACGTAAGCATAATGTGAGTCAGAATTTAGAGGCCTATGTCTTATTTACTTAGAGTTTAATTGAAGGGTGAAAAAATAGAGGTTACTTACGCAATCGTTAATTATGTAATAGCTTAGTAATCGTATAGTATATTGACACTTTTTATTTCTTAAACCTTACTTTTTTAATAGTATTATTCTTATAGCTTAAAATTATTGTCATTCTAAGTAGTAAGTTATTTGTTTCTATTTTTAAAATAAGCCTTTTTCCTAATATAGTAATATACTAAAAAAGTTTCCTAAAAATATTACTAATACTCCTTATAAGATAAAATTCAATAAATAGCGTTCTTAACTACTTTTAGGCCTAAACTAGGCCGTTTTACTAAGAACTTTTTAAAAGTTTCAAAAATACCTAATAAAAACCTTACCAAAAAAACTAAAAAATAAAATTTCTAACTTATAAAGTAAAACAGTTTTTATTTCTCTATTCAAAGCTTACAAAACTTCTCGAAAAAGAATAATTATTTTAGAATAATTTTTTAGAAAACGTTGTCTTTAAACTTTAAAAAAAGCTTATCTTATTTTATTTATATTCAGCAAAAAACTTGTTAAACTTTAAAATGTTGATTTAAATTAAGTTTTATAGTAAAATAAGTTTACTATAATGTAGTGTTATAGTGTAAAAAGTTTACACAATTTAATATAATAAAATAGTAGTATTACAAAAATGTTAGTTTTAACAAAAAGCAGTTAATAGTTGTACTTTTTTGTAGTTAAAGCGTTATTTAGCTAATAAAGAAGCTAAGGGCTAGTCTACTAAGTATTAGTACGCTATTTTAATTAATTATTAAAAAAAACTCAAAAACAAGCTATTTACTATTACTTAATAATTTATAATACTATTACTTTAAAATTTCAACACAAAATAGGGTTAATAGTGTTTTTTTAATATATGTAATATTTGGCGATTTTTACACGTTCAAAAAAAAGTTATTTTAAAATTAATTTTTTCATTGTTTTTTATCTTACTTCAAGCAAAAGTGCAGGCGCGATCGTGCTGACTAAGCAGCTTTGTAAGCAGCTTATCTTAAAGAGGAAGTTTTTGGCTTTTTAAAGCACTAACCTTTTTTAATCTAGCCCTTCTTGTTATAAAAATATAAAGCTTTAAATATAACAACTTTTTTGACATCTTTTTTTTGTCAGCCCTCTGTAGTATCCTAGTTGTTTACTGGCATATCTTGTTGTCTCCTAGATAAGGCATTAGCCCTAGAGTTATTAACTCTAGGCCTGTAGGAAATTTCTATGTTAGGAAACTTTCCTAGAAATTAAGCCTATCTTATTTATCTCTTGCTAAGCTGTCTAGGCTTGCTAAAATATTTAAGGTTTTTATAGTGTATAATAACTATAAACTTCTTTAAAAATTGTAGCATAGCATCCTACTTAAATAAGCAGGAGATAACTACTAGTAATTCCTTGTTATATATCTCCTAATTGCTTTGCGTGCTAGTTATCTTTTTTAAATAATAAGCTACTAGGCGTAAGCTTCCTTTATTATTGTATTATAAGAGGACTCCTGCTACTACATATCTAGAAGAGTCTGTTCCTAGGATTGTTTCTCTGTCAGGATCCTATTAAGCTAGTACTAGCTTAGTAATAAATAACTCCTTTAGCTTATTAAAAGCCTTTTGCTTGGTTTTTCCCTATTAAAAGGAGATGTTACTAGTAAGCCTTAAAAGAGGAGCTACTATTTCTAAGTAGTTCTTAATAAATTGTTAATAGAAGTTTATAAAACTAAGAAAACTGCGTACTCTTTTAACGTTTGTAAGTACCTACTAATCTCTAATTGCTTTTACTTTCTTAGGGTCTATCTTAAGTCTTTTTCTAGCCTTAATAATAAATCTAAGGTATTTTGTACTCTGTATATTAAATTTGCATTTCTAGATATCTAAAGGTAATCTAGTCTTACCTATAGCTTCTAAAACCTTATTTGTATTGCGTTAGTGTTCTTTAAGCGTGCTATTAGTATAAATTAATATATTATCTAGGTAGGCTAAGCAAAAATCGTTAATATACTTACGGAGGGTCTATTTAATATAGCGTTAAAAGGTACTAGGAGCGTTTGCTATACTAAATAGAGTAACTAGCTACTTATATAACCTAAATCTAGTGCAAAAAGCTGTTTCCTTCTTGTCTCTTATATTAATTCTAATCTTATAGAAGGTTATAGAAACGTTAATCTTTGTAAACTATTTAGCTTTTATAATATTATTAAGAGTTTCCTAAATTAAAAGTAAAGGATAACAATCTTTCTTTGTAATAGCGTTTAAGGCTTAGTAATTAATGTAGAAACGTAATCCTCCTCTAAGTTTCTTAGCAAAAAGGATAGGGGAGGAGGCAGAAGAGCTACTAGCTCTAATCTATCCTGAGCCTCTATACTATATAGAGGTCCCTAAGGAGCCTCTTTTTCCTTGCTTTTATTATCTTTCTCTAGTTTATTTTAGTAATCTACTTTAGATCCACGTAAAAGAGGTAGTACAGAAGTAGTTTTTAGATTAAAAATCTAAGCTAGGTGTTAATAAGCCTTAGGAAGTAAAAGTAGGACCTCTACATTCTTCTTAGGAGCTAGGGCTTTTTTAATATCCTTAAGAGAAGTAGTAAAAGTCTAAATAGACTCATTCTTTTTTGCCTGCCTAATATAAAAGTAATAAGCTGTTGCGCTTATTTGTTTTAATCTCTAGTCTCCTTTAATAGGGCGATCCTTAGTGCTAAGTAACTTAATCCTTTAGCTAGAAGAATAGATGTAAATTATTTTTCTAGAAGGAGCAATAGTAACCTCTCTTCTATTTATCTAGGGCCGTCTAAGTATTAAATTATAACTAGAGTGTGTAGGGGCTATATAACCCTAAACAGTATCCTTATAGCCTTTAATATTATTTTCTAACCTAGCAACTTTGTTAATAGTTCTAGGTTTATTTATAACTCCTTCTTATCTCCTAGGAGAAATAGAAATGCACTATAAGTTAGCGTTCTTAATAAGTTAAGGGCTAATAAGCAAGTATACAAGGTCTCCTGTATTAATTAAAGTAAAGGCAAAAGACTAACAATTAGCTAGCGCCTTTAAAGTAATTCTATTGCTGCTTTTGTTCTTTTTAAATTTAGCCTACTCCTTAACTAAGTTATCCTAACTTATTAGAGGCTCCTGCTAGTGACTTTAAACAGGAGCTACTCTTTTTCTAAATCTAAGTCTTTATTTAAGCTTCTCTTGCTAAGCTTATTATCTTTCTTTTTCTTAGAGTTAGAGGACTTAACTAAAGTCTTTTTCTCCTTTTTAGAGGATCTCTTATTCTCTATATAATATGCAGACAGATAACCTTTTTATTTATAGTTAAAACAGCATCTTTCTTTATACAACTATTCTAACTCCTAGTTACTAAACTGTTAAGGTTTAGCAGTTCTTCCTGTGTATTCTATCCCCTCTATCTAGTCTCCTTTTAAAGGAGAAGGAGGAAGAGAAGTTCTCCTAGATTTATACTCCTTAGGCTTGTTGTCTCTGCCTTTAAAGTACTCCTCTATTCTATAAAGGTAATTAGCAATCTCTATTGCTTTGTTTTGCAGGCTAACTAAATTCTTATAAGTAATACCTACAAGTTTGTCTTAAAGTTTCTAAATAAGACTTTTTTAGAAAAGCATTATCCTTGTATCCTTGTCTAAACTATTATTAGATAATAGTAGTTATTCCTAGAATTCTATACTGTATTTGCGTATGCTTTTCATGCCTTGGCTTATAGACTAGAGCTTGTTCTTAGCTCTCTCTGCACTATAGGGATCTCTAAACATTTAGTTCAAGAAGTTTAATAGCTTATTAAAGTTCTATAAATTAGAAATCCCTATTTAGTTAAGGAAAGGCAGGGTAAAGATTGCAGCTAAGCCTTTTAGTTAACTAAAGGCGTAATTACAAGTCTTTTTATCTGTGTTAAAATCTTTCTTATTATTTTCTACCTTAGCAGTAAGTTGTTGTTAAAAGATTTAGTACATCTTTCTGTTTTTGTTAAAGGTATTAGGATTTAGTTGTTTAAAACGCCTAGGCGTTTAAGCTTGTTAATTTCCTAAGGCAGCTAATAGGGTGGGTAACTAAGGTAGAGGTTGTTGTTTTACCTTAGGCTTCCTTTGTTGTAGCGTGCTTATAGCCTCCTAAGCTTAGAAGGCTTCCTGTATCCTTGTAGAAGCAGCTATCTTATCTAGGCCACCCGCTCTACAAAGACCTTCTAAAGTAGTTTTTACTTTAGGTCTGCTAACACTATCTTAGTGTAGTTCTGCTATCCTTACAGCTAAAAGAGCTGCTAAGGGTTCTGCTATTGTATTTATAAGTACTTGCTAGTACTCTATTATTGTTGGCAAGAATTGTTATAGGTGCTACTACGCTTAGTAGGCTTCTTTTTCGTGTAGGAGCTACTACGCTTAGTAGGCTTATCCTTTTGTGTAGGGGCTACTACGCTTAGTAGGCTTATCTAACAAATTCAAACGCCTTAAGAACTTATACAACTAAGTATCTCTTAGCACTTTTAATCTAGTGCTTCTTCTGTTAATCCTTTAGTAGATTTAAACAGTTAACTAATTAACTAGCGGTCTAATTAATTAGATTCTCGCGCGTAGATATAGCTCTAGCTGGCTTCTTGTCTAGATATAGCTCTAGAGGGTTTCTAAGTACGACGTAGCTACGCGACTAGCTAAAGAAGGATCTAATTTAATTGTAAGGGTGCGTTGGGTTGACTAAAGATGCAAGGTAACAGTGAAGGTGAATGAATTAGATACAGAACTATAGAGAGACTACATGGGTTTTTTATATCTAATCCGGATAGTTATGACTAACTAAGGTTAGGACTAACTGAGGTTATCAGAGGTCGCTGGGTTAGCTGACAGTTAGCGTAACTAGTGCGGCCGATAGTCAGCAGCTAGTGCTGAGGTGCTAGTACTGAGGTGCTAATGCTGAGGTAAGAAAAGCCAACGAAGGCCACAGGCCGGGTACTAGAGGACATCAAGGCTTCAGCCCTTCACAGGTAATTATAAGTAGGTTATGCTAATACAAGGCGTTAACGCAATAGAGAAGTATATTTTAGCGTTTCTTATCTTTACAGGTAAGGTTTTAATCTCTACTTAGTTTATTAAGGATCTACTATATAACTAGGTAATCTAAGTTAGTCCTACTAGCTAGACAAATAACAATCTAACGCTTAATTAGCTTTATTACTTTAAATTCTTATATGCGACCTGTAGGGACGTATAAGCTACTTATTATTAATAGCTATAAAAGCTACTACTTAGTAGATTTCTAATATCTTTATAAAGAGAAGAAGATAATTCTTCTTTATATGCCTTTACACTCCTTGCACCTCTTATAGTCTCTTAATATAAGCTACTTCTTGCTGTCAAAGCGCGCGTATAGTAATGCTATCTTAGTCTTAGTACATAATTGCATTTACTATATTAGCAAAGAAACCTTCTTACTAGCATTTAAAAAGGCTTATTACAAGACTATTACACTAGAGAATATCTATAAAGAATTTGAAGGTGCTAGGCTTACGCTACATAATAATTATGTTATTTTATTACAGCTTAACGTTTTACTGCGTATACTAACTCTAATAGCACAAGATAGTAGCACTTAGGAGCTAAAAACGCTACGCAATACGCGCAAGATAGAGACGTAGGCTATGCCTTTTCAAAACTATATATAAATCTAGTAAAAGTCTCTTACAACTTCTCTTAAGGAGTAGATATAGTAGTTAAGTAAGGAAGCCTAGCAGATTGCTTATTATATAGTGTTAATACAGAAGGAAATAAGTTGCCTACAAGACGCTGTTAAAGCGTTAACAAAGCGAAAAACTTATGAGTAGCGCTACGTACAAGTAGAGGGGTCATAGATAGTTAGCTAGATAGCTAATTAGATTGCTAAGGCAGAGAGTAGTAGCTATAATAATAGTGCAACGCCTGCAAAGAGAGTGCGTAGTAAACAGCGCTGTAGGCGTTGTAGCTAAATTAGACACAACTCCTGCACGTGCTAAGTAGAATTAGAGGATATAGAGGATAGCAACGCGTCTAAAGAATGATATCTTATTCTACTTAATTAGAAAAATTATAGTGGTGTTGCGTAATATTGTTATAAAGGTAGGATAGTGCGGGGAAGTAGCCTGCTTACTAAGGTGGCCCGCTTACTAGTGAAACACGTTTATCTTTTTAAAAATAAACCTTTTTTAAGAATTCTTGAAAATTTAGAATCTAAAAGCATAGATCTATAGATCAAGAATTTTACTTTAGCTTAGTAAGCCTTAGTGATAGAGATTTCTACTTTGTATACAAATATAAACTTTTTAACTATAAAAATCGAAACAAATCTGAATAGGCTAAAGGATACTATTTTGAACTTATAATATGAAATATAAGTAATATTACTTAAAAGTATAATATTCAAAAAGATATTACAGAAATTTCATGTTTATACTATTAAAGTAGCTTCAGTTTTTTAAGACAACCTTTTAATGTAACTACATATTTTATAGACACCTGTCAGATATTATAGGTTAAGTAATACTAATAAGATAATAATAATATAAGAGATGATAAGTTGATTGTATTGATCGTTGAGTGATCGTCTTGTTTTTTTTTCTTGCAGACTCTAAGTGCCCTTTTTATAACCTAGATGCTGTGTGGGCCTTGGCGGCGCTAACGACCTTTAGCGCCACCCCCTAATACCCTTGCAGGGCCCCTCACTAGTCTCCCTAGCCTTATAATTAACCTGCGCTAGTGCCCTAAATTTAACACACCCCCTTAGCTCAAACGTACAGATTAAGCTAAAGATCTCCTTCGCTTATTTCTTCTGTAAGGTAGTTAATTATAGGTCTAAGGCGTTAAGTTAATTAGTTATTAATACTAGATTAGCTTCTAGTCTTAGTTATATGCCTAGATTAATTAGTCCTATCTGTTATAGGAACCTCAGCTATTAATTAGCTAGTAATAGTTTAGTAAGTCTGTTAGTAAGCATCTAGCTTAATTCTACGTAAATTACCTTAATTAACTTATTCTAAACTTCTTGCCTAAGCTAGTAGTTGTAGATATTAACATGTCGTAGCTTTATAGTTAACTAGAAAATTTCTTCTAAGATTAATTATATTGTTTGCAGGTTATTGCACTGTATAGTAATTATTTAGTTAACTATCTTAACTTAGAGCTTAGTAAGTAGTATCTAAGTAAACATAGCTTCTTTAACAACTTGTAATAGCGCAAGTAGTTTAGCTTTAGTTGTTAAAGTAGTAACTGTATCCTGCTTATTTGCTCTCTAAGCTATTAGTCTGCTAAATAGTTTAATTACGTATCTTTATAAGCTTTTGTATTCAAGTATATTATTAGCAAAAGAGGTGTTACTTGCAATAACTAGGTAATTAAATTTACTAAATTGTAGTGTAAGCGTTTGTGTATAGTTAAGGTATAAAAGTACGCGATTAGCTGCTAGTTAATAATTAGGGCTAAGGTTTGTAAGGAATTATGCTAGGCGTAATACTACAAAGGCTGTATTAGGTCTTGTGTTAACTGCTGCAAATAGTAGTAATCTAATCTTTTATTAGTAGAGGTTAATCTCCCTTAAAGTCACGTTGCCTTCTTAAGGCAGTAGTTTAGCCTTAATTATTAGGGTATTACTTTTAATTCAGTAATTACTTACTAGTTAGTTAATTTTCTTAATATATACTAATTAGGAGATCTAGATCTTGCGCTGTAATTAATCCTTAATTAACTCTATGCCTAGAAACTAATGTAGATTGTCTCCTCTAGTTATATAATACATCTTCCTTATATTCTTAATAGCTGCTTGCGTGTCTAATCTATAGTTCTTACTGTATATTGTAATAATATTATTAACGTAAAAGAATACAAAGATCTTTTAGTAGATTATGCAACATAGCTTATGTAGAATAATAGTAAATCTACAGCTCTTAAGGTAAGTAGTAAAGTCTTATTGCTAGAGTAGTAGTAATATCTAGAGGCTGTAAAAGGCTTTATTAAGCTTAAAGATTTTCCCCTTTTTTGTGTATCTACGCGGCATTCTTATATATATAACTTAATTAATTAGTACGTGTACAAAGGCGTTAGTAATGTTATACTACTTAAGCTTAAGGTTAAATTAGGCAGTAATTGCAAGAGCTATTTAGAAGGATTAACCTGCTAATATAGCAGCGTAGGTCTCTTAAGCAGTAACGTTGCGCTGTTAATTACCTTGTATAACTAAGCGCACTTTACACTTAACAAACTAATAATTCTTGTTAATCTTGTAGATATATACCTACATAGACTCTAGTATCTAGGTGTCTATTAGTCGTGCTTCTTACGTTAGAACTTCTAACTATAAGTTTAATTGCTTATAGCTCGCAAGGTAATCCTCTTTAGCCTTTTTAAACAACTAGTAGAATATATAATTCTCTTTTAGTTAATTTAGACTTAGCGCTAGTAGGAGCTTGCTTAAAAAAGGTATCTAGTTATAACTTTAACTCTTAAGCAATTAATTAACTGCTGCGCTATTAAGTTTCTTATTATTTAACTGTTAAACTTCTCCTACTCTTGTACCTACTATAAACGCTAAAGCCTATAGGTCTGTCTAGTTTTTCTAGAGAGTCTTACTAATAGAACTTAATCCTATATTAGCACTACGTAGATTAGGACACTTGCTACAGCTAGTACTTAAGAGGTAATTAGGCTTAAGTTTTAATAGCTGCGCGAGGGCGACGTTCTAACTCTTAATATTAAGAGGATTATCTATACGCCTAATGCTCTCTGCTGTTATAAGATTAGTTAAGAGGGCTACTAGTAGAGGCGTTAGCAGGAGTAAGAGATAATCTACTTAAACCTTTCTTCTGCGCTAATTATTTTAATTAGGTGTTTCTTTATGTATAGGTCCTTTATTAAAAGACTTATTCTTAAAAAAAGATTATATCTCTTCTTAGTTATTTATAATCCTTAAGAGAAGTTTTATAGTTCTAATCTATGCCTTAATCTCTTTAAAGATGCTATGCATTAGGTTATCTATAATATCTTTCTTATCTCTAGTAAAGATTAATTCTTTGTTAAATAATACATTGCGTGTAGTAATTACCTTGGCTATTATTGGTACTTATATACAGTAAATGTTTGTAGATTAATACCTAACTAAGTATCTAATCAATGCCTTAGAATTAAGCTACTGTAGTTTATGCTTGCTACGCTTTGTATTATTTATGATTGTAAACGCCTTGTACCTGTATACTTATAGGTGGCCTTAGTAAAGCTTACGTAGTAAGGTAATAATTCTGTTTTTATATGTATTATGCGTAAAAAACTCTTAATATAGTAATATCTATTAATTTGCGTATTAAGGCGTTTAATTATAGAGATATACTGCTAATTAAGTAATCTTAGGCTACAATAGCTATAGCAGGTTAATATTAAGTTGTATTACTTATGCTTTATCCTTAATTACACCCCCTAAGCGTTCTGCTCTACTGTTCTCTGTTTAAGTATTAAGAGCGGAAGGCTTAAACTGCATGCCTTAGGACTTTACCTACTAACCTACTTCTAGTTTAACTGTAACAATCTTATTATTAGTCTTAATAACCTTTACTATAATATTAAATTAGGTCTTGATAAGAATTACAAAGGACTTTAGTACCTTAATAATTATCTACGCTATTTAGTTGTCCTTAAAGTAGTAGTCCTATATAAATCTAGTAACTTAATTTGTAATTAGTATTTAGCCTCTTTTCTTAGTTAAGCTGTTAACCTTATAATTATAAAAGTTAAGTAAGATGTATTCTCTTAGAGACTTATTAATCCTACGTAGTGTACAGCAGATTAGCCTTTTAGCTTTTACTTTTCTACAGGCGTTGCATTTTACTATAAGTACTCTAGTAATCCTTACTCTTTTAGATTGTTGTACAAGGTGCTTAAGCGCACTTAGTCCTAGATAACTTATCCTTTTGTGCTATATAAGCGCTCGTGCGTGTTGTCGTTAATTATATTATAACGTAACTACCCTAGAGGCTATTATTGCGTAATTAGTAATTAGGTTTACTTTAAGCACCTACTGTCTGTGTAACTTAGTAAGGTTAGCAATTAAATTGTTAGGAAGTAATTATTAAAAGACTGTTAGATTATGTTTAGTGTCCTACTAAAAGCCTTGTAAGTAGAGTATCTTAAACAAGACAAGATTATAGAGCAGATTAGGACAGTATACTACGTCTTTTAGGTGTAGTTAGCTTTAATTCCTGCTACTAGCTACTATTAAAGTAACTAATTTATATGCCTTAATCTATACTTGTAAGTTACCTACTTATAGGAAGTCTCTTTGCCTTACTAATTATGTTTTAGTGAATTAACTAGTATTATTAAAGACGTGACAGGTTAATCTAGAGTTAAGGATCTATAATTATTACAGAGGATACATAACCTAAATTGCTTTAAATAAGGCCTTAATAAACGTGTAGTTAATCTCTCTAATCTTCTAACTATATAGTTAGTTATTATACTTAACTATAGGCGTTACTGTGTGTAATTTATTAATTGCAGGTCTTTAAAATTATAATTACTACTTAGATTTATCATTTATTTCTTGTATAGCTAGGCTATTATTAATACGTAATTAGACTTAATTTATCTTATCTTGTTAAGGTTGCTACTAAGCTAGCGCGTTACTAAGATGTACGTATTAGTAACCCTTAAGCGCATATCTTATATTACACACTTCGCATTTACTCGCAGTGTATTAAATATTATTTAATTAAGTATTCTTAATAGGCTTTTAATTTTAGCGTTGTTTACGCTTCTACCTAGAATTGTCTAATTTATCCTTATTAAGTGTTAGTAATCTAGCTCCTACGACTGTTCTAAAGGACGCCTTAGTTAACTTCGCTTTAGATAGGTAGAAAAGCTGCATGTAATCTTAATAATCGCAGATTATATCCTTAACTATAATTAAAGGATTCTTTAATCTATAAGATATAAATAATATTGTCTATTATTCTAAGTGCTTAGCTGTTACTTAGGTAAAGTCCTCCTTTACGTACGTATCTAGTTAACACTTAAGTATTCTTACTGCCTTACTTTTAGTTGTAGCGTAATTAACTTTAGTAAGCTATATTTCCTATAAAGTAATTACTTTTAGCAGTTTTATTACAGTTTTGTACTACTCTTAGGCTTCCTTAATCTTGTCTTTAGTGTTAATGCTTACAGTAGCTATTAGATTAGCAATCTACTAACAATGTAATTACCTTACCTAACAGTAGTTTGTGTATAAGTAGTTGTTAACTATACGCTGTATCTCCTACGTAATCTTATCTAACGCTGCTTACTCCTGTGTGTACTTCTAATCTTCTGTCTTGTATTAATCTAGCTCTAACTTATAGATCTCTAGATCCTCTTTGTATAAGGCTTTCGCGTTTGTCAATAGATCTGCGGGCTGTATAGGTATAAAATATAGTATAGGTACGCTATTGCCGTGATTACTATAGTGCAATGCAGCGTGCGCATTAATTGCTTGTTATAATAATTAATAGTCGCTTAGATAAGGCATTTAAGGTACCTCTAGTTTAGTAATAGGTTTAATTGTAAGATTTAGATTAATCTTCTCCTACACATGTAGAGAGTCAGCGCGCGTCTTAATCTAGCAGATCTATTTAATCTAGTTTGTGTAATTAGTAAGGATCACGGAGGAGTCTTGTAAAGATAGGGTAGACATCCTATTAATAAATTGTATAGTTTAGTAATTTGTTAGTTATTAATCCTTGTTTAGTTGAGGCAGTAAGACTCTTAATTGTTAGATATTATAGGTTAAATAATACTGATAAGATAATAATAATATAAGTGATGATAAGTTAATTGTATGAATCGTTAAGTGATCATCTTGTTTTTTTTTCTTGCAGACTCTAAGTGCCCTTTATTTAGCATTGCCGGCACGCAATTAGTGTATCGCATGTTTGGATAGTAACAAAGAAAAGCAAGGCAAAGACGCAAATTGCCTTCTAACTTAATATGCTCTATTCTGCTTCTATTCTGCCTATGCTACCTACTTATATTAAGACTTTACTTTTATGTACTCTAAGATAAATTAAAAAAGCTGCATTATTATTACCTTGCTTTCTAACCCATACATGCAACAATAGAACGCCTACTCCTTTTTTCTTGCTTTTTTCTTCTTTGTCGCTATTTTAATGTTATGCAACAGCTAGCTTAACTAGTTAATAGTTTCTTTACTTAGCTTATGCACGATTAATAAAAAGAAAGAGATACTAAAGCAGAGCATTTTAAGTACTTTGCTAGTGTTAGTAAACACTCTGTAAGTTTTATATTTCTTCTACAACTAGCTAAGTTAAGGCTTAATATTTATTTTATATATAGGAATATTGCAAATTTCAGAGTTGTTTATAAGGGATATAATTATAAGTTCTAAAGAGGCTAAGTTTGTAGATGCTTAATAAACTTAGGTGTCTGCACAATTAGCTTAAGCTAGACTAGTTTAAGGGCTAGGTGTACAACAAGAAAGCTTTCTGTCTTTAAATGAGAGTTAAGGTTAAGAAGATGCTTATTACAGAGGTTGCATGCTATTATAGTATATTATATGCAAATTGTTTGTATGCAGTGCTGTTGAAAAGGTAAAAAGCAGTAAGTAAAAAGCAGCAGCTTTAGCTTTATAAAGTATTGCAGGCTCCTGCTGTAGTACGTATGTGTCCTTTCTCTCCTTTATTATATTATGTTGCAATTCTATTGCAATCCTACTATAATTCTGTTGTTAGCTATAGGCTAGCAATTGCTGTTAGATTGTCAGAAATAATAGCTGGTTAAAACTGATAGGATAATGATGATATTGTTGATGATAATTATATTGTAGTGATGATTGATGCTGTGTTGTTCTGTTGATCAATTGGGTGAATTACGGGTGCCTTTTTTTATCCGAGGGACTCTTGGCGGCGCTAGCGCGTTTAGCGTCCTGTAGCGCTACCCCCTAATCACCCTTCCTGGATCCTTTGTTCGGTCTTCGCCGACCTACTGATCACCTTGCCGACCTCTTGATCAATCGCGCAAATCTCCCAAATCTGACATAGATACGTTTTAACTAGTATTGTTTTTTAGTAATTTAGCAAATTTTTAACCCTAATTATTGCTTAGTAGTCTAAGCTTTCTTCTTCGAACTTATCTACCTACCGTTTAAATCTCGTTAACTACACATAATCTTTTTTTTTGACTTTTGCGATTGATTAGTAGAGGGTAGCTGCTTTTCACTTTTCTAGAACCCCATTTTGACTACAACAACAACCACCACCTTTGACACCTTAAAAATAAATACTATTAAAGAATCTTATGTTCTATATAACTTCTTTTAATGTTGATCATTTTGTAAAGTTTTGGAAGATTAAGAATCTAGAAGCTTAGGTCTATGAATTTAGATTTTTTTTATTGTAGTTTAACGTCCTTTCTCAGCCTAAAGGGCTATATAAGACGTGCAGGCCAAGGCCTGCAGGTATCTATGTAGTTTTTTCTTCTAAGTTATTGACAAAGAGTGTTTTATCTGAATGAAGGTGAGGCTCTTAGCCTATTGTGTGGAGGTAGAAGGGGAGGGAGGGGGAGGAGAGGGAGGAGGGGGTGTGTAGAGCTAGGTCGCCTAAGGTAGGCGTTTACATCTAGTTGTCGGAGTTTCTCTTGTACCAGGCCTGTGTACCAACCCTAGTTTCTTGAATAAAAGCTATAGTAGCCTTAATACCTGCTTCTGTTTGAAAAAGATACTGTAGAGAGATTGACTCTGTACAGGAGTTCTGAAGTATAGCTCTACTATCCTTGTATAGTTAGCACCTAAGAATTATATAAGCTGTGTCTTGTGTAGCTCTAAAATTGCATGGGCAAATTTTAGATTCTACATTTCCTCTCTTAAATAGATAGCTCTTTAGGTAGCTATGACCTAGTTTTAATTGAAAGAAAGAGCTAGATATATCTCTCCTAGTGGGAGGGATAGGTATCTGTTTCCTTATTCTCCGTTTGAAGGTTGCTGAGTAGGTGCTTGGGTTCTTGTTGGTAGCTCTCAAATTTAGAATTTTGCTTTAGTTTAATATAGCTTAGTTAAAAAGTTTATATTTGTATACAAAGTAGAAGTCTCTAAAACTAAGGCTTACTAAGCTAAAGTAAGATTCTAGACTTATAAATCTATGCTCCTTGATTCTAAACTTTTAAGAATTTTTAAAAAGGGTTCATATTTAAAAAAAGTTATACTAATTTTAATATTAGATATTTGCTGAAATTACTATGTAAAAGTGGGTCGTACCGCCGTCTGGGTCGTTACGCCGTCCACCTCGGTACCCGTTCCCGCAAAATCAGCTTACATTTATTCATGCCAATCCTGACTGCAGTGCGCAAACCAATTATTCCTTGGTCTGCTACTGCAGCACAGCCACTATGCTACACAGTGCAATTGATTTCCCAGTGCAATAGGAGTATTCAAACCAAGAATCTACTGGAACTACTCGCGTCCTTTCGACAGTGCTGTTGCACAAAGTGAATGAATTTCGTTATATTGCATTTTTTTACGTTCGTTCAACACTCTAGATGCATGAAAAGCACCAAAGTCGCTGCAATCTGATTTTTGGTACATTTAGTCTAAGTGAAGGTCTTAGTCGGTCTGCGTATTCGACCTCTCGGGGCTTCACGGTCGTATACACTGTTTATAGTCATTGGAGAGAACAAGCTAAGGTAAGGTTACATTTCGTAGGCTACGCGTTGTTAGGAACAGAATCCTTTATTACTGATACCTCCGTAATAATGCTGTTTATTAATAAGTAGCCTGAAATAGTAAGTCGCAAAACTCGCACGGACACCGTAACCTAATGCGGCGTCGTACTAGCTGTTTGGATTATCACCGCAAAATTAGGGACGTTAGGATGTCAAAAACGATATGATATAAACTCTCTTAGTATAATTCTTTGGGTGATATTCGCACTCTAGTCCATCATGACGTACACACCACTACTGTTCAAATATCTAATCTTTCTCTCGACCGGAATTGAAATCAATCTTTGAAATGCCCTCGTACCACCCGATCCAGGGATTCGATCAATGTTTGGACGTCCTGAATGTTGTTGTAATGAACGAAGCTCACACGAAGGACTCCCTCATCACCCAGTCCAAGAATGTCGTGCACTGGCCTTAGCGAATAAGCGTTTCCTGCCAAGATACGGCATGGAGACGAGTCGTGAATGGTCTTCGCAATCATCTTGGAGGACACTCCATTAACCGTGAACGAAACAAGAGATACGCGAAGCTTCGGATCGGAAGAGTTTTCTCCATAAAGAGTGAACCATCTCGGATGGGAATTGAGATAGTCAAGCAGAGGTCGCACAAGGACCACTTCATGTGTGATGATGTTATTCCAACCAATGCGTTGAATATACCGTACTATCTCAAGGACACCGTCCTCGAACTCGTAGCAGCATGTGCCCAGCCGAACTTTGACGTCAAGGGGTGTCGGATCCATGTGGTAGTGGTTTAAACTCGTCATGTATCGTTGCTGTACGGAGCTTCGGGCATACATCTGGGCAAAGTGCGGCCCAAACAGCTTGTACCAGCTGAAGAAGTAGAAGTCAACGTCCATGGCTTTGACATCGATAGGCCGGTGAGGAGCCCAGGCTACCCCGTCGACCGACAGCAAGGCACCTGGAATCTCGTGGACAACATCTGCGACGGCGCGAATGTCGTGTATCGTTCCGAATATGTTTGATACGTGACCACAAGCGACGAGCCTAGTCTTAGGGGAAAGCAGCGGTTTCAGGGTTTCGGCGCTTAGCTTGGCGGAAGAATTGTATTTACCACCGGGCGGAGACCACCACTTAATTTCAATGCCTAGAGAGCGTGCGAGAGCCACCCATGATGTAATACCAGACTCATGACACAACGTTGAAACAATCATCTCCGAGTCGGCGTTAAGCAGCGGGCGTAGAGAAGAGGTCAAATTACGAATGAGGCCGCTGGTGGAGGGTCCGAAAGCTGCATGGGGCTGTTAGATAGCCATATTGATATTCATTGAATTCTTTCTGATAGCAGTCATAACATACCGATTTCGTCGGGATCAGCGTTCATGAATGCGGCTAGCTCCACGTATTTCGACTTTCGCTCATCGATCTGGAGCTGGCTCGTTGTATCACCGCCGATGAAGTCGAGTTGATAGTCGGACATTGCGTCTGCAATGCTAGATTGACCATCAGCCCCCAATCAAGTTATGAAAATATTTAATTAAAGGTAGATAAATTATACTTACGCCTTCACAGCGCCATCATACACCAAGCTACCAGTAGCATTGTTTAGGGGAATCTTCTCTCCGCGCAATGCCGGAAAATGTTTTCGAATGCTCTCGACATCGTATGGAACTGTTTCAGTCTGTTTCGCACGATCCTCATCGTGGTTGGAGATATCGACCGGCATGGTGACGGAAGGAAAATAGAGGAAAGCGTTGATGGTCTTCAACGATTAAGAATGGTTGTGTGGGGTCTTTTGAGACAGTTACAAGGCTGATAATAAGAAAATTGCGTTTTGTCGCAGTCTTTTAGAGACGCGCAAGAAATTTATACGCAGATCTGATACCACAATGAGGGGAAGGACACACTAGAGTTGTGCTTATCGCCAATCTGGAATGCTAACGACACATTTACCGATATCCACCTAAGTAGAAGCTAGAGCGGATCAACATCGAGCGAATTTTGAGAAGCGATTAGATGCTGACTATCGGTGTAAGCTGACTTCGTAAGCTGACTTTACCGGAAACAGCGTAAGCTGATCTGGTGATTGAGGCAAGCTGCGCTACTCTAGACTTAAGGGTCCCATTAGGAATGCTGGATACTAGATAATCAGAACTTCCGAAAGAGAGCACACTGCACAAGTCGAGTTACTACGTCCGTTGTGTCGTGACGGTGCGCCTTTCCGCCTTTGCGCGTACCTCATACGCCTAATCCGGCCTTTTTCTCACCCTTTGCCCACGAACAGAAAGGACACAGAACAACATCTATCATTTTCTGTGCCTCGTCTACCTCGACAATAACACGAACATGAGTGTTACGATTCAACCCCTAACAGCTCTTCCGGAGACGCCCGCGATTGGAGCACAAGCGACAGAGGCGAAGGCTTGCACTGTGCTTCATGCAAGACCCATCAGTCCGCTCACTATAGGACACGCTGAGGAGAACGCGATTATCCAAACGAAACGCCCGAAAACGGTGGTTGTAGTCACGGTTTGCGCAACCGGATTGAATGCATTACTGTCTAGTCTGGTTATAATCACCTTTCCAACTATAGCATCGGATTTGCACTTAAGTACAGAGTTACAGCTATGGTATGTCTTTCTCAAGTTTCAGCGCCATCATACTTACGTGATTTAAGGCCAACATCTGTGTACTCTCTCACCTGCGGCTGCACGCTTCTTTTGCTGGGTTCTATAACTGATGCAGTTGGAAGTAGACCGATGTACCTAACAGGTTGTTTATTCCAGACTGTCTTTACCCTCGCTTGTGGTCTTTCACAAACGAGTGCGCAGATTATCACTTTCCGCGCTTTTGGCGGTGTTGCTTCCTCGTTTCTCCTTCCATCGGCTGTCAGCATTGTTTCTGAATCCTTCCTGAATGGTAAGCAGCGAAATATGGCATTTGCTCTACTTGGAGGATCTCAACCAGTTGGATTCTCTATAGGTCTATTGCTCGGTGGCCTTCTCTGGGATTGGAGATGGGGCTTCTACATTGCTTCAATTGCCAGTGGGGTGGTCTTTGCTCTAGCTTTCTGGGCACTCCCGAAAACAAAGATAAATCAATCCGCTTTGTGGACGCACTTAAAGCATGGAATTGATTGGGTCGGGATCGTTATTGGAAGCGCGTCTGTCGGCTTGCTTTCGTATGCATTCACGTAAGCACATCGAACTCCATCGCGAATTATTACTGACAAAACAGAACTATTACAGATACTGTGTCCAATATTTCCCAGCCTGGTACACTCGCCACATTAATATTGTCAGTCGCTCTAGCCCCAATTTTCGTGTTCTGGGTTGGTCGCCAAGAACGACTTGGAAAGCCAGCAATAATCCCAAATTCGCTGTGGCGCAATCGGATCTTTACAACTATCTGCCTTGGACTATTCTTAACCTGGGGGGCCTTAACTAGTTCCGACTCCTACCAGAGTCTTTTCTTCCAAAACGTCCAAGACAATTCTGCTTTGCAGACTGCTTTGCGTTTTTTACCTGGTGTTTTTTCTGCATCGCTTAGCACTCTAATTGTGGGTTTCCTTGCTCATCGAATTCACGTTGGCTGGGCAATCTCATGTGGTATGCTAATAACAGCTGTGGGAATCCTTCTCATGGCCGTTATACAGCCGGAATGGTCATATTGGGCATGCGCATTTTTGGCAGTTGTGTTGAGCCCAATTGGTGGAGATGCACTTTACACTGTATCAAACTTGATCATCACATCAGCTTTTCCTCAAAAGACGCAGGCACTTGCGGGGGGCGTACTTAACACGATCACGCAGCTCGCGAAGACAGTCTCCTTGGCAACCAGCGGTGCGATCGCAGGCAGCGTAACATCTCGTAGTCTTCACAGTCCAAGAACATCACCTCTTGCTTTGATGGAGGGCTATAGAGCTGCCTTCTGGTACTTCTTCGCCCTGTCTTGCACTACCATGTTCCTCTTAGCCTGGGGATTGAGAAACATTGGCAGGCTGGGTATGAAGAAGGCGTAGGAATATTCGATAAGATCGGTATCAAAACAAGTGAGGATCAACGTCTTGAAAAAAATAGATCTTTTCAGCTTCAATAAACATTATTCTGCATGAAAGTCTGGTGAAGTACATTAGAGTTCACATCTAATGTATGAAAGTGCTATGCGAAGTCCTCTCAGAAGTCTTGTAGCGGAATTGAGACGGGTGACCGATAATTGTACCGTGGAGTCGGTAAATTATCGTAGGGGCAGGTCGAAAGAGCAAATTTGAGTAATACGGGTTATAAGAGCCACGGAATGTCTGAGATAGACAATGTGATTCATAAATACTTCTCGCTACGAAAGGCTGAAGTACACAAGTACAACTTTCCATTCGAAAGCGATCGCAGTGAGGCTCGTGAGGACCTCAAAGCTGCGAAAGTGGTATGACACTCTTTTGCAATAATGCTACAGCAATTCAAAAAAAACTCGGGTTTGGGCGCTGCCTGGCTGTCTACAGCAAGTTACATACCCCATGATTGAATTTTCACCAGGGCGTATTCATGACAATGCTTTGTATGTGATAACTTTTATGATCGCTGGCTAATTGGTCGTGGGATACCTTTCCGCAACTGAGCCGATCACCTCGATGGCTATGTAACGCAGCGCTGTGAATATGTGGGCCCTTCGTGCTCGGCATTGGTGACGAAGCAATAAGCACGGATTTTCATGATCGTCCTATTGAGGCATTTAACCCCCCTGCTCCTAGATGGAAATGGTGGTGTGTTTCGCTATGGCTACTTAAATTCGGTAAGAAAATGCACGGGCGAAATTTTTGAACAAACGGTATTCTTAGTAACTCTTTTATGGTGTTTCAATAGACAGTTAATAGCCTAGAGGCAATGCAGTAGACAGATGGCGATTAATTAGATAAATTCTTTTAGCAAACTTAACTTTAGCAGGATACGGATAGGCACTGGCTATACCTTCCTAAGTATGGCTATTTGACTACCGCTATAAGCTGTACCGGCTAACGTAATTGCGATCCGTTCAATTTTTCTACACATTCTAGAAAGGGTAGGCGATGGCACAAGTTCATGTTGTACTGCGATATAACTGTATTTGCGGCTTCGGCCTTTTGAGACAACCTTTTGATGTGACCACACATTTTGTAGACACCTTTTTAGTAAAAAAAAGATTTATTGCTAACAACAGGTATTAGGGCTTATACCCTCTTGTTTAGTATTACTAGCACGCAATTAGTGTGTCGCATATTTAGATAGAAATAAAGAAAAGCAAGACAAAGACGTAAATTGCCTTCTAACTTAACACGCCTTATTTTACTTATTCTTATTACTTTACTACTAGGCGCTTCTAGATAAAGTAAAGTAATAATACTATTATTACCTTGCTTGCTAACCTATAGACGCAATAATAGAAAGCCTACTCCTCCTTCCTTACCTCTTTCTTCTTGATTGCTAATTTAACGTCTTACAATAGCTATTTAAGCTAAGTTCTAGTCTCTATACTTAGCTCTTGCACAACAAATAAGAAGAGAAGAATACTAAAGTAATAGATCTTAAGTACTGCGCTAGTATTAGTAAATACTCTAGAGATTGTGTATTCCTTGCACAACTAGCTAAATTAAGGCTTAATAATCTTTTTGTATATAGAAATATTGCAGATAAAAGACTTATTTAAGATTTTTATAAACTTAGAAGTCTAGCTAGGTAGTTAAGTTTTAAAATACTTAATAAATTTAGGTGTCTGTATAAGTAGTTTAAGTTAGACTAAATTAGGTACTAGGTAGACAGTAGCAAAGGATGCTTTTTTTAGAAGAGAGCCTAGAATAAGGAGATGCTTACTATAGAGGTTACACGCTATTACAGTATATTGTATATAAATTGTTTGTATATAGTGCTGTTTAAAAGGTAAGAAGTAGTAGGTAAGTAGTAGCGGCTTTATAAAGTATTGTAGGCTCCCGCTGCAGTACGTACGTGTCTTTTCTCTCCTCTATCGTATTATGTTGCAATCCTATTGCAATCCTACTATAATCCTGTTGTTAGCTATAGGCTAGCAATCACTGTTAGACACGTTTTAACTAGTGTCGTTTTTTTAGTACCTTAGCAAATTTTTTTAACCCTAGTTATCGCTTGGTGGTCTAAGCTTTCCTCCTAGAACTTATCCACCTACTATTCAAATCTCGTTAACTACACATAATCTTTTTTTTGACTTTTGCGATTGATTAGTAGAGGGTAGCTGCTTTTCACTTTTTTGGAACCCCATTTTGACTACAACAACAACCACCACCTTTGACACCTTAAAAAATAAATAACTGTATTTGCTTAGTATTTCTGGAAGATACACATCGTCGAAATAACTGAGCTGTTGTAAGAAACGTTAGTTACCTCGTGATAGAAGCAGTAGTTTTAATCGACCAAATATTTTATCTATGTGTAGTGGCTTGAAGAATTTACAATTGTACAAACTCGCAAAGCAATCTACGGTTGCAAAGGTGTAGTCTAGTGTACTGTAACAGAACCCTTAGGTTTGGGCCTTCGTTAGGACACAACTAAAAAGAAATAATTCTCTATAGAATTCATTAAGCCATGTCAGGGCAGCCTGTTCTTTTGGGTTGTTCTCTGCCATTTGCGGTATTTTCTTACTCAAAGTCGAGTGGTTCGTAAGGACTTAGGAATCTTATTAAGCATTGCCTATGCTTTCATTTTCATTTTGTTGAATAGATAGATGGGTAAAATCAAATGATCAAAAAAGTTAGCAAAAAAGAGCTGTTTTAAAGATTTCGATGTCTAATTTTGACGGCTGCCGCAAGTGAGCTTTTACCCTGAATAGAGTGGTGTATAAATAATTTAGGTTAACAGATGTGTGGAAACGTTTTCTCGACGCCTGACTCTGCGCTTACTAGTATCGATAGGCGACTCCGCCCCCGCGAGGAGCAGACAAAAAGGCGCTAATACCCTGGGATGAAAGCCGCGGGGAAAGCATGCGAGTGAAAAGCACGGTTCATCTGCCATCGTGTACACCCGTGATGAGTCGTGTAGAACACGATTCTAGCCTTTTGGCAAAACAGTACTCCGGCGCTCGCGCTATGTTGTGAGCGACGAGATGCGATCTTCGAAAACGCACTGGGTTGTGGCGGAGAACCAACTGCGGTATTGGAAAGAAAGCCGAAGGCATACTATGGTGCCCCCTTGAAGTTTTCAATCGCCCCTCCTTCGGGAGCTAGAGCGGGGAATAATCCAATTCCACAGCTCTACTTATCAAGCAAACTACAGTCAATTACAGCTGCCCTCTACCTATTAGGACGTTTAAAAACTTCTAGAGGGCACCACAATACCTTGGAACCCACATTAGTGCCGCCAGCCCTATATTATGAGGGTCGGGCCGGAGCTCATAATGCGCCGTTAGAGCTTGGAGCACCGCCGTTGAGAACCAAGCATTTCTGACATTTGCCTTCACATAATGCCGCGCGCCGCTCGGTGACCCCAGTCTAAATTGCATGATATGTATGGGAGCACAAGTAAACTGGTTCGCTCCTACAGTTATGCGAAGAGCTTCCGAACGCCATTTTAGCGTCCGAGTCGATTATCATGGATTCACGGTGGATATATCCATCGAACCAATCCTGTGGCTTGAGTTCATATAACATGAGCTGCAAAGGCAAGAAAGGAGATGCAGAGTGGCTTCTGGAACCTTAACGCTGATGCAGGTAACTTTACCGTGTCTCGTGGCAACCCACTAACCCTGCTGCAGCTGACATGGAAATTAAGTTGCTTGTCATCTTACGCGCGAGACAGGAGTGGGGGGACTTAGCCTGCGACGGCTACACTCGACGCGACTACATAGTGGATGACTATGCATCTTAGGAAATGGGAAGTCACAGCAAGTGAACAGCAACCAATCGTATTTCTTTCGTTCCTGTGTCGCTGATTTGGGACAGCGCTCGTTTCGAGGCTCACCGACCCTGCCATGAGTCCTTGTGGCGGCTGAGCATAAGCGACATGATGCACCCTAGTACGACGATAGCGTTTGGCCTTCCATTGCACGACACACATACTGCAAATTGCACTATCGCGAGGCACTCAGAGCCGTAGATAGCAGACACAAAAATACAACTTGGCAGCAGTTGGTCCTTGTAAGCCAGAAATGGATCCCGAGACACGCAGTGTTAAAAGATGTACTGGCTGAAGGTAGCGAGTCTGCCAGGGACCCAGCGGCCCTTGGTGGCAAAGCTTGGTAGCGACGAGACAACAACCTCTATGTTTCTCTTGGCTGTCCGTTGCGTGTGGACATTAATGGGAACGCGGAAATAGGCTTTGTTAGCCATGCCGGCCGACACTAAGGAGAAAAATGCCTCGTATGTCGAGCTCCATGTCAATCGACGCATAAATGGAGAGACTTCGGTACCAGTCAATAGACGATCTACGTCATATGTCAGCGTTTGTATCATGAGGTCTTTTTCCCCTTGGTCCGACATTAGCAGACTGTTGACCGCTACGTTCGCGCCGGTTGGAGCGATTCTTTTCGTCGCAGAGTCGACAATTGACGGGAGCGAATTCGGGATTTAGTCGTTAGAGCTAGTATTTTCTCAATCCCCCTTTGCGTCTGTCCCTCTATGTAGCCTTCTCAGGGTACGCATTTTGGTTTCGTTTGTTTTAATGCGTTCTGATGTGGTTTCGATTGTCTACCAACCAAGCCATCACAGTGAGGTTTGGTTCTGTCATATCTCTGCTAGTAGAAAGCCCAGCGAGCACTATGAAAAGCTACCTATTGTATTTAACTTCGTGTTGCGCTATTCCACATACATGAAGGAGAGGCGCAGGCACGTTGATTGAAAGAGGCCGCTGCCACCGTACC
Source organism: Alternaria sp. 'sect. Undifilum' (assembly GCA_024321975.1). Taxonomy (NCBI): domain Eukaryota; kingdom Fungi; phylum Ascomycota; class Dothideomycetes; order Pleosporales; family Pleosporaceae; genus Alternaria; species Alternaria sp. 'sect. Undifilum'. The sequence goes on from JAJJZI010000006.1 coordinate 3,934,614, forward strand.
GCGGCTTCTATGTCCTCTCCCTATTTTAGAAAACTAAAAGACGGATTTCTTCAGGCTACCCTACTTTTTATTTTTTATTTTTTAAGATGTCAAAGGTGGTGGTTGTTGTTGTAGTCAAAATGGGGTTCCAAAAAAGTGAAAAGCAGCTACCCTCTACTAATCAATCGCAAAAGTCAAAAAAAAGATTGTGTGTAGTCAACGAGATTCGAACGGTGGGTGGATGAGTTCTGGGAGGAAAGCTCAGACCACCGAGCGATAATCAAGGTCAAAAAAATTTGCTAAGGTACCAAAAAACGACACCAGTTGAAACGCTCCAGGCTACCCTACATCTACAGTATTTATTAGCATAATTCTCTAGCGGTTCTAGCAGTCGACTCTTCTCACTCGTCATTCATCAAGAGCGCTGCATTATCGTTCCCATCTAGGCACTTTACTTCAGCATCGATTCCTGTCAACTGCGAGAAAGCCGGCACCTAAGCTACAGTGCGGGGGCCGTACCGGAACACGCGGCGCGGGGGCGGCTCAACGCTGCAGATCTGGTCGGCGATACTGCGGACGGCATCTAAGCGGGCCGACTTGGACCCCTAGACGTGCCTTTCCCTCTAAGGACCCTAAGGGTTCGTTACGAAGCTCTGTCTGGGAATTAGTTCGTTTATCCTGCTGCTGCTCTAGAGGACAGAGGTGGCTAGCTACATCTTCAGCTCAGCATTTTGTAGATCATTGGAATCAACAAAACAATCTTATTCAATTACCAAATGAGCGTCTTTAGCATATCAAGCTATACATTCATGTTGTCTTTTATGCAAAGACAGTACGCACATGCTTCTCATTCTAAAAAAGAAAGAAGAGCAGCAAATTTAGTCTACTAGCTTCGCGAATTTAGGTTGAAAATATCTTAAGCTATATTTCCCTGGATAGCGTGGAATGACTTTTCTACAGCATCCTAGAAGACATAACAGCATACCCTACATCGATACTAGACGACTAAAAAAACTTTCCTCTATTCTCGAAGAAACCCAAAAAGCTATCCAAGGAGACTAATGTACCGTGACTTCCCACATTGATTCCTAGCACAAAATGATTATGCCGATCCGATAAGAGATATACCCAATGAATTTGTAACATGGAAGCATCCGCTGGTGTCCTAAACATCGATGGGAATCGCATGTACATACGCACTATATCGATGCTGACGATTCTCCATTCTGGACCGACGCTAAGGAATTAGCGACACCTCCCCCGCTGCACTGTGCAGATGCCCATTTAAAGCGTAGCAATTCTTACCCTATCCCGCCATAACAGCCGTTATCCTTGCTATATCTAGATATTTACTCAAGTATATGCCCAGGCAACTCCTCAAAACCGGATTTCGCTTTTGGTACGATATACGTACTACTCTTATGACAAAATTCAAAGCTACACGCACATCAGTTATGAACGATAATGACTGGAGGAAAATCACTGATGCCGCCGAGCGGCGGCGGGCTCAAAATAGAATCTCTCAACGTAACTATCGTGAGTACTCCGTGATTCTCCATGCTCTATTATAGTCTAACTCGAGATCAGGACACAAACGCAATAGCAAACTTCGACGAAAATCATCTGACCAACCCGACGAAACTCTCGCATCCTATTCGCAGAATTAGCCAGAGCAACAAGCTCTTCGGATGCAACCGAAAGCTTTGGAAGCATCTTTAAGTAACACTTCACCAACAAGCTCAAACGAATATACAACGACCGCACCGCAAAGCTCGACACCGTTCACTACGCCCTGGTCTGATATGATCAGAGAGATACCCATCAACACAGAGGATCTGGATGCACTTTCCCTAGTACCTGCAATTCAAGAGAGTAGCCCAATCACACAGGACAATCGCGAAGCCGAATATTTCTGCAACGACCCAAATTCTATTGTAAGTGATTACAACCTACAATTGACCCGCACATTAACATTCCTTTTGATCAGAACTCTTCCATGACGCAGTTAGCAAAGCCTCCCGATTCTACACCGCTTAATGCCCTCCAACGCGCTATAGTTAGAGGTCAGATGAGCGTTGCGAAACTTCTCCTCGATAATGGAGCAAACGTCTACGTCGTCGATGGGAATGGAAATAATATATTACACCTAGCTGTCCAGTCGGGAAGCTCTGCATTGGTGTTATTCGCATTGAGGAACGCCGTTAACGTAAATGATACCAACAATTTGGGGCAGACAGCTTTACATCTTGCGGTGGAACAAGGGGATCTAGAAAGTATTAAACTTTTACTTGGTGCTGGTGTAGATATTGAAATGAAATCCTAAGTTGAGTTAGGCAACGGCCTCTACAAGCGAGTAGAACTCCTAAGCAAGTACACTATAATGCCTTGACCTAATAATGTGAAGAATGCGTTGAAGTACTTTATAAGTAAGTACAGCTTCTAAGTAAGTAAAACTTCGGAGTCAGTAAGTAAAGCTTGTCTACTAGTTCCCAACAAAATTTTAAATATAGTTTAATACGCGACTTAGTGTTACGACCCAGAGCCGGAACGCCAGCTACTGTGCCGCAACCGCACTACGCACAGCCGAGAGAAGGAGAAGTGACTCCGCAGCCTAAAGGCTAAGAGAAGTCACGTGACTAATCACTACGCCAAGGACTACTGCTAGGAGCGATCAAGACTACTGCAACTATTACTAGGAGCGATTACAACTACTGCAATTATCGCTAGAAGCAATCACAACTATCAAGGCTACTACCTAGTATATAGCTTAGGCACTAAACTTTTATAGCTTAGTGTGTTTAACTTTGTACATGACTTTAGTATTTCATTTTAAAATTATACTTAATCTTTTAAACTCTTTATGTTATTACATTGTTTTACTAAACGTACTAATACACTCTTGTACTATTACATTAATCTACTAATTATACTACAGAGGGGTGGAAAAAAAAGATGTCAAAAAGGTTATAGTTTTTAAAGCTTTATATTTCGACAACTAGAAGTACTATACCCAAAAGAATTAGTGATTTGGAAAGCTAATATCTTCCTTTTTAAGTTAGGTGGCTTAGTAAGCTGCTTAGTCAGCACAGTTGTCCCTGTAATCTTGCTTGAAATGAGATGAAAAAAAAAGTGAAAATAGATTTCAGTATAACTTTTTTATAATTGTATAAAAACACGCTAAGAAAAAAATAAGTTTAATAAGCTTACATAACTATAACGTAAGCGTATTTTAGAGGCTTACATCTTAGTTTCTTAGAGTTTAATAAAAGGGTGAAAAAATGGGGTTGCTTACGTAAGCGCTAATTACGTAATAGCTTAGTAAGCTTTCAGTATATTAACTCCTCTTGTTTGTCCTAACTTGCTTTTTTTTATAATACCTCCTCTATGTCTCACAATCTTTCTCAATTTGAGCAAGAAGTTTATACTTTATATTTACAAAATAAGCCTATTTCTTTAATTAGTAATTTACTAGAAAAGTCCTCTAGAAGTATTACCAATACTCTTTATCAAATAAAACAAAAAAAATGGCTCCTTTATTTACTTTTAGGCCTTAAAAAGGTCGTCCTACAAAGATCTCAAATAAAGCAAAAAGAGTGCTTAATAGAGACCTTACTAAAAGCCCTAAAAAGACAAATTGACGTCTTTTCCAAGAAAATAGTCTAGATCTTTTTATTAGAAGCTTACAACGCTTTTGAAAAAAGGAGAACTATTCTGTTAACTTTTCTCGAAAAAAGACGCCTTTAGACGCTGAAAAGGCTTATAATCGTCATATTTCCGCCAAGCAATTCCTTAAAAACCTCAAAATATCAACTTTAATAAGGTTATATTTCCAGACGAGCCTGCTATTAAGCGAGGGCACGGTGCTAGGACAGAATACTATCGAACACGGCAAAATAATAGGGTTGGAAGGAAAATAGTTTCTACAACTAACACAGAGATATTTAAAAAAAACTCTATTCTAACAAAAAAAACAATTCAATATATCTATTATTTTTCTATTATTGTAATCTATTTTTAGCACGCTTTCTAATTATGTTATAGGTTAAGATATTTCTATCTAAGTTTGGGGAGCGATTTGGATAGGTGGTAGATCCAAATTAGTAGTAATTAAAAGCCCTTTAATTACTACTCCTTTTAGCAGTTTAGACTATTCTAAAAAGATCCTTATTCCTATAGTAAAACCTGCGATAAAAAAAGGTAAGTTACATATACTCCTTTTTCCTACTTAGAGACTGTTTACTCTATATTTAAATTCTAAACTAGCAATCTTTTTTTATATAATTAAAGGACTTACTAACCTCTATATAGACTAGAAGTTTCAGCAGGATAACGCTAAGATCTATAAATTTCTAGGAGTTTTATCTTAGTTTTCTAGGAATAGGATATCGCTTTTTAAGCATCCGGCCTATAGTCCTGATCTCAATCCTATAGAAAACGTGTGGGCCTTGCTAAAAACGCTTTAGCTAAAAGGCCTATTACTTCTCTAGGTATAATAAAGAGTAAAAAAAGTATAGCAGCCTCAAAGGCTGCTATAAGGGAGAAATGGGATCAATTACCTCAAAAGGCGATTAATAATTGTATTCTATCTTTACTAAGGCATTATTTGGACGTTAAGGAAGCTGAAGGCTGGTACACTAAGTATTAGTAAGCTTTTTTCGTTATTTATCTAGAAAAAACTCTAAAAACCAGCTCTTTATTACTACTTAATGGTTTTTTTCACAATTACCTTCAAACTTACACACAAAAGAGTTCAACTAGTGTTGTTTAATATATTCACTCTATAGCTATTTTTACACCTTCAAAAAAAGTTATTTTGTTATTCATTCTTGGGGTTTTTTATCTTTATTTTCACTGCGGAAGTTGAGCGCAAAAATGCTTACTAAGCAGCTTACTAAGTGGCTTAACTTAAAGAATAAGATCTTGACTTTCCAAATCGCTAATTGTTTTGGGTATAGCCCTTCTGGTTGTTGAAATAAAAAGTTTTGAAAACTAAACCTTTTTTGACATATTTTTTTTGTCACCCCTCTGTACTAAGTTAGACTTTACTAATACACTAGTTATTGCCTTAGGGGTAATCCTTAAGGCTGAACCAGACTAGCTAACTTAGCTTGCTGTATTAAGGCTGCACTGCTTAGAGAAAGGTATCTAAGATTAAGTTAATCCTAATTTTCTAGACGTGCCCTTAATAAATTATTAGGAGCTACAGTATCTTAAACTGCCTAAGGATAATAAGTAGCTAGTTGCTCTATTACTTAGCGCTAGCGCTTAAATATCAAAGGACTATAAAATTGCTTAACACAAATACAAGGCTTAAATTCTTAATGCTAAGTATAAAAAAAATTATAATAATCTAGAAAATGAGTACAAGGTACAGACTGCGTAGTAGACAAAAAAAGTTGCTAAAATTACTAATGTTCAAGACTAAATTAATAAGACTATCTATTTAGACCTGCTATTAAACGCCTTAGTAAGCATAGTTACTTAGAACCTTACTAGCATTTAAGCTTTAGTACAGGTCTTAAAAGAGGATCTCTTACTTATAAATTAGAATACTTAGTTTTGAATTAGGGCGCAAGACAGATCCTACTTAAATAAGGTTTACTAAGAACAAATAAGCTTTAAGCAATAGTTTACTAAGAAGCAGCTCCTGTATTAACAAGCAACAATCTACTTGCTTCTTTAAGTTATTAGGCTATTAGCAGTTACTAATTTTTTAGACGCCTTAGGCACTAAGATTACACTAGACTAGTTGCGCAAAAAGCGCAATAAGCTAGTATAAGTAATAGCACTTAAGAAAGCTTAATTAATTTTTAAAAATTTAAAAAAGATTTTTAGTATATTATTACAGAATTAGTTAATTACTTTCTTAAAAAAAAAGAACACGCAGTGATCTAAAATAAATTTGAATTAAAAACAGCTTAATAATCATTAAATAACTTAAAGTTAAAGAACAGTAGTAAGCAATTGCACTCTTGCCTGTGCAAGCCTAATAAAGGGCCTATTTATTTTTAAGGTATTAAAGGTAGTGGTTGTTGTTGTAGTTAAAATGGGTTTTCTAAAAAAGTGAAAAGCAGCTGCCCTCTACTAATTAGTCGCAAAAGTCAAAAAAAGATTGTGTGTAGTTGACGAAATTTGAACAGTGAGTGGATAAGGTCCACGCGCTAAGCGCTTAGAGCAGAAAAGCTTAGACTACTAAGCAAAATCAGGGTTAAAAAATTTGCTAAAGGTACTAAAAAACAACACTAATTAAAACGTGTTTAACAGCAATTGCCAGCCTATAGCTAGCAACAAGATTGCGATAGAGGTGGAGGAGGTAGAGGTGGAGGAGGGTAAGAACACGTACATTACCGCAGCAGGAGCCTACAATACTTTATAAAAGCTCCTTGCCTGCTGCTTCTTACCTTTAGGATTTCCTACACTATATAGTACTATATACAAATAATATAATGCTTAGACTATTTTTCTCCCTATTTAACACGAAAACTAATAGCTTATATTAAGTAAAGTTAGACCTTACTAAGTTACTATATAAGAAGCTATAGTAGTAGATTACAAAGCCCGCGTTCACCTTTGTTAAGTAGCCTCCCTAGTTAGTTAAAGAGGAGCTGTTAGCGGTAGCTCCTATAGTAATTAGGTAGACGTAGAGGTTAAGTTCTATTATTTATTAACACCTTATTAATGCGTCTAGTATTATAGATGTTAAAGTTATGATAGAGGTTGTAAAAGGCTTATTTAGCGGCAAGTCTATTAAATACGTTACGCATGTTAATAGTCTAGGTGCAGTAATAGTGTGTTATTTTACTAATCTCCTCCTGCGTAAATGCAACCTTAGTAGAGAGACCTTATAGTAGCTCTATAAGGAGCAAGAGCGTGTTAAAACAGCTATTAAGCAGCTAAAATAAACTAACAAGTAGGAGGATTTTGTAAGTCGCCTTTAGGGATAGGAGAGCTGTGCTTAGATAGTAACGCTGTTGTTGTATGTTTACATCTAAGTATAGGCGTATGCTAGAAACGCCGCAACTGCAACACCGCTGGGATGGCGACAGAGACAACAGAAGTTGCAGTTAGCAGTAAATAGTTATTAGTAAATAGTTATTAGTTAAGAGGGTTAGTTAGAGGGATATTGCGCATTTTTGTTTCTGTCTAAACATGCGACACACTAATTGCGTGCCGGCAATGCTGAACAAGGGGGCATGAGCCTAGATACCTGTTGTTAGTAATAAATCTTTTTTACCAAAATGGTGTCTACAAAATGTGTGGTTATATCAAAAGGTTGTCTCAAAAGGCCGAAGCCAGTAAAGGGCCTATAAGCAAGCACTTCTAGCTGTAAGGGTGCGTTGGGTTAACCAAAGATGCAAGGTAAACAGTGAATGAATTAGATATCGAACTATAGAGAGACTACGTAGGTTTTATATCTAACCCGGATGGTTAGGACTAACCGAGGTTTATCGGAGGTTTGCTGGGTCGGCTGACAGTTAGCGTAACTAGTGCAGCTGGTAGTGTAGTTACTAGCAGAAGCTACTAGATTAGCTAGAAGCTAGCGCAAATAGTGCGGCCGATAGTCAGCTGCTAGTGCTGAGGTAAGAAAAGCCAACGAAGGCCACAGGCCGAGTACTAAGGAACATCAAGGCTTTAGCCCTTTACACTAGCTACTGCGCAACTACTACTAATTTTAAACTTTAGTTACTAAATTATATTCTCTTAGCAATATACCAATGAAGCTAACGGACAACAGAAAAAAAGAAAATTATTAATTAATGAAATAGTAAAAAATAGGCAACCCTATGCACTTAAGTTAAAAAGAAATGCTAAATGACTAGCCCCAGCGGATTAGGTACTAATATGTTAAGTAGATTTTACTTTAGCTTATTAGTTTTAGCACTAATTAACTTAATAAACTTTTTCAAAGAATTTAGGCTAAATATATTTAGCACAGCTTTTACTTCTTATACCTTGTCTCTTTATACAATTATAGATAGTAGAGTAGTAGTCTACTTAGTTAATACTATAAATTACTTAGTACTAGGCACCTTTAGCAAAAATATTAAGGACGAAACTGTTAAAGCAGGCATAATATTTAATTTAGTTACTAGAATAAAAAACAGGCTGCTTAAGAACGTTTTGTGTAGCAAAGCTAGCCCTAAGACAGCTAATTTTCTGCTTACTAATATTAAATTTGTACTATGTCTCTACGTTAATATTGTCTTAGAAGCACGGCTTAAGCAGGCAGGAATTTAGTATTTAAGATATAATTACACCTTGCAATTTAAAACAATTAAACAGAATATTGTTTTAATAAACTTTAAGTGTTACTTTAATATTTTATTTATTAATTATAAGCAAGTCTCTTGTTATATTACTTCACTACTGCTTATAAACACTGTAGCGTGATTAAAGAAGCTAAAGCTGTGTACTAGTAATAAGGACCTGTAGTATTAACAATTAAGTTACCTAAAACAACAAGCTATCAAAGCCTCAGTCTACTTAGAACAGAATATTAAATTTACTAGTAAAAAGCTTTTAAAATGTAATTACTGCGCAATAGCTTATGCTTTATAAGTAATATTACAACAACTAAAAGAAATTTTGCTATTACCTTTTTATAAAATTTTATAAAAATTTATTTATTTTTTAACTAATTAGCTGCCGAAGAAGTTAGCACGAATCATTAAAGAAGACTACTTAGGCAAGCTGAATAATTATGATATCTAGTTAAAAACACTAATTTAAATTATACTAGTAATTAAAGGCTTTGCTACGAAAATTAAAAGGATATAATAGCACAAAAATATTAAGACTAATTAGAATAACAACACAACCACACTGCCTTACAGAGAGCAATTGAGGTATAAAGAAAAGGCAATAAAGAAAAGAATTATAATTAAAACGCTATTGCTATATACTTATAAGCCTAACAGCTCGGCAGAAAGAGCTAGACAAAAGCTAATTACAAAAGCTATTTAAATGCGTATAAGCGCTAATCTACTAGCAAAGCTTTAGCTAGTAATTATTAATGCAGCAGCTTACCTGCATAAAAAAAGCTTTACTAAAATTTATAACTACTAATCTCTCAATAAGGTGCTTAAGGAATAGTTTAAGAATTATTTTTAATACTATTAACTGCTTAAGATTAGACACTAGACTGCTAATCTACGCCTAGACTAAAGTAGAATATATGCCCACAGCTGCCGAGCCTACCTACTAAACAGGGAGAAGGCAGCTAGGCGTAATTATTAAGAATTTAAAGTTAATTAATGCGGCTATATTTGTTATTTAGTTAGTTATTAAGCCTCTAATATATACTACATATAAGTACTAACACTTAATCAAGTAATTGCTACTTAGAATTTAACTTTTAAGAAACAGCTGTTTTACAAAGAAAATTGCAAAAAAGCTACTCAAAATTAAATGTTTAAGTTTATAGAAATTTTTTATCAAAGTGGGCTAGGTAATTTTAAAAATAACTTAAAACTTCTATTACTTGTTAGAAGAAAAGCAAATTAAAATATGCAGCTAACTACTAAAAGCTTTATTAGTAATTTATTTACTTTTTAAAGCAGTAAGGAAGGCCTGCCTCTTGAAAATAAAAGTAGATTAGAAAACGCTAAGCAAATAGAGCACAAAGCTAATGCACTATTCAAAATTTACTTAGGTTAGCAGTAAAATACTAGTCTTGCTACCCTAGAACTAAATCCTAAACTAGAGACTTTAACAAGTGACAACGTAATCAATTACAGAGTTATTAACAGTTAAACAGCAGTGCGTTTGCTAAAAAGAGCTAAATTATTGTTACTTAGAATTAAAGAGCTTTTATTAAATAAGCTTAATAACTTATTACAAGTCTAACAGTCTAAGTCTAAAGACTTTAACACGCTAGCTAATTAAAATCAGACTTTTGCTTTAAATAAGCAAGTTATAAGGCGTAAATTATTTCGCAAGTTAAGATCTTAGGTCTTAAGTAGTAAACAAAGTAGATAATTATAAGCTAAACTTCTACTTCTAAAACGTAGTGCTTAAGTTACTAGCAAAAAGCTCAATTGGTTTACAAATTATTATTTTCTACTACAGAAGCTAAGTAGCAGGTGTAAGCATAAGAACACAACTTAAGATCCTAACAATTAAGTAAAAAGTAGAAGCATAGGTAGTGTTAATGCTTTAATTGCAGATTATAAAAATTTATTATAAAGCAATTTTATAATATTTACCTGCTAGGTGCGCAAGCAACCTAGGAAGACTAAGTAAGCTACAAGACTCTTAATTACGTTGTTATAATAGCTTTGCTTACTAAGCATAAGCTAAGTGTAAGAAATGCCCAACTGCATTGCAACAATTTACCTAAACTGCTAGAATAATAAAAGCAATTGCTTTAGCATTTTATAAGAACCTTGTTTAAAAATGCCTACAAGAAAGAGATTGATTAGTTAGATAGGAATAAAACTTAGACTAAGATAGTAAAAGAAAAAGCAAAGAATTACCTAATACCTATTTATTTTCAAGGTGTTACAAGTGGTAGTTATTGTTGTAGTTAAAATAGGGTTTCTTAAAAAGTAAAAAGCAGCTACCCTCTACTAATTAGTTGCAAAAGTCAAAAAAAGGATTGTGTGTAGTCAACAAGATTTAAACAATAGGTAAATAAGTTCTAGAAAGAAAACTTAGACCACTAAGCGATAAACCTAATACTTATAAAGTAAGTTTAGACTTAAAAGTTCAATATTAACAGCTTCTTGTTTAAAAGCAAGGCATAAATTGTAGTAAAAAGTAATCTTAAAAAGAAAAACTTAAATATTTTAAAATATGCTGCTACATTAGCCGCTAAGTCCTTCTAAGCAGCAATAGCTATCGCCGCTAAGAATAATCTAGATATTAAGCAATTGTCAGAAATAATAGCTAGTTAAATCTGGTAAGGTAATGATGATATAATTGATGATAAGTTGATTGTATTGATGATTGATTGTATTATGTTCTCCTTTCATTGTGCGGATTCCGGGTGCCCTTTTTATCCGTGGGACGCTTGGCGGCGCTAGCGCGTTAGTGTCCTAGCGCCACCCCCAGATCGCCCTTCTAGGATCCTTTGTTTAGTCTCGCCGACCTCCTAATCACCTTGCGTAAATCTCCTAAATCTGACACACCCCCCTAGCTTAAACGTAAGGATTGAGCTAACAACCTCTTTACGCGCTACTTAATCACAAGTCTAAGGCGTTAAGACGATTAGTTATTAATCTTAGATTAGCCTCTAGCCTTAGTCAGTTCCTTAGGTCAATCAATCCTATTTGTTGTAAGAATCTCAGCCATTAATTTGCTAGTAAGGGTTTAGTAAGTTTGTTGGCGAGCATCTTGCTTAACTTAACGTAGATTACCTTAATTGACTTGTTCTGTACTTCTTGCCTAAGCTAGTAATTATAGATATTAACATGTCGTAGCTTTGTAGTTAGCTAAGAAATCTCCTCTAAAATTAATTAGATTATTTAAAAGTTATTATACTGTATAGTAATAGTTTACTCAACTATTTGAACTTGTAGCTTAGTAAGCAACATCTAGATAAACATAGCTTCCTTAGCAACTTATTAGAGCGCAAGCAGTTTAGCTTTAGTTGTTAAGATTATAACTATATCTTGTTTATTTACTCTCTAGGCTATTAGTCTGCTAAACAGTTTAATTACGTATCCTTAAAAGCTCTTCTAATTAAGTGTATTATTAGCAAATAATGCGTTGCTTACGATAACTAGGTAATTATGTCTACTAAATTGCAGTGCAAGCGTCTAGGTACAGTAGAGGTAGAGGAGTACGCAATTAGCTGCTGCCTAATAATTAGGTCTAGGGTTTGTAAAGAATTATGCTAGGCGTGATACTATAAAGGCTATATTAGGTCTTGTGTTAACTGCTGTAAATAAGAGTAATCTAATCTTTTATTAGTAGAGGTTAATCTTCCTAGGAGTCGCGTTGCCTTCTTAGAGCAGTAGTTTAGCCTTAATTATTAGTGTATTACTCTTAATTAAGTAATCGCTCACAAGTTAGTTAATCTTTTTAATATATGCTAATTAGGAGATCTAGATCTTGCGCTGTAATTAATCCCTAATTAACTCTATGCTTAAAAACTAATGCAGGTCGTCTCCTCTAGTTATATAGTACTTCTTCCTTATATCCTTAATAGCTGCTTGCGCGTCTAATCTATAGTTCTTACTATATATTGCAATAATAGTGTTAACGTAGAAGAACACAAAAATCTTTTAGTAGATTATGTAACATAGCTTGTGTAGAACAATAGTAAATCTACAGCTCTTAAGGTAAGTAGTAAAGTCTTATTGCTAGAGTAGTGGCGATATTTAGAGGCTATAAAGAGCTTTATTAAGCTTAAGGATTGTTCCCTTCTTTGTGTATCTACGCAGTATTCTTATATATATAACTTGATTAATTAGTGCGTGTGTAAAGGCGTTAGTGACGTTATACTACTTAAGCTCAAGGTTAAATTAGGCAGCAATTGCAAGAGCTATTTAGAAGGATTAACCTGCTAACATAGCAGCGTAGATCTCTTAAGCAGTAACGTTGCGCTGTTAATTACTCTATACAACTAAGCGCGCTTTGTACTTAATAAACTAATAATCCTTATTAATTTTGTAGATATATACCTAGATAGACTCTAGTGGCTTCAGCCTTTTAAGACAACCTTTTAATGTAACTACACATTTTGTAGACACCTTTTTAGTAAAAAAAAAGATTTATTGCTAACAACAGGTATTAGGGCTTATGCCCCCTTGTTTAGCATTACTAGCACGCAATTAGTGTGTTGCATGTTTAGATAGAAACAAAGAAAAGTAAAATAAAAACGCGAATCGCCTTCTAACTTAACGCCTCTAATCCTGCCTATACTGCCTACTTATATCAAGGCTTCACTTTTAGGTACTCTTAGACAAATTAAAGAAGCAGCACTATCATTGCCTTGCTTTCTAACCTATATATATAATAATAGAACGCCTACTCCTCCTTTCTTGCCTCTTTCTTCTCTATCGCTATTTTAACGTCATGCAACAGCTAGCCTAACTAGTTAATAGTTTCTTTACTTAGCTTATGCATAATTAATAAGAAGAGAGAGATACTAAAGTAGAGTATTTTAAGTACTTTGCTAGTATTAGTGAATACCTTATAGATCTTGTATTCCTTCTACAACTAGCTAAGTTATGGCTTAATATTCTTTTTGTATTTATTTTTTAAGGTGTTAAGGGTGGTGGTTGTTGTTGTAGTCAAAATAGGGTTCTAAAAAAGTGAAAAGCAGCTACCCTCTACTAATTAATTGTAAAAGTCAAAAAAAAGATTGTGTGTAGTTAACAAGATTTAAACGGTAGGTAGATAAGTTCTAGGAGAAAAGCTTAGACTACTAAGCGATAATTAGGGTTCAAAAATTTGCTAAGGTACTAAAAACCGACACTAGTTAAAACGTGTCTAACAGTGATTGCTAGCCTATAGCTAACAACGGGATTACAGTAGGATTGCAATAAGATTGCAACATAATGTAATAGAGGAGGGAAAGAACACGTATGTACTGCAGCGGGAGCCTGTAATGCTTTATAAAGCTAAAGCTGCTGCTTTTTACCTACTACTTTTTACCTTTTAAACAGCACTATATATAAATAATTTGTATATAATACGCTGCAATAGCGTGTAACCTCTCCAACAAGTATCTTCTTAACCTTAACTCTTATCTAAAGACAGGAAGCTTTCCTGTTGTATACTTAGCCCCTAAACTAGTCTAGCTTAAGCTAACTATGTAGACATCTAAGTTTATTAAGCATCTATAAACTTAGCCTTTTTAGTACTTTAAAATTATATCTCTTTTAAACAACTCTAGAATCTGTAATATCTTTATATATAAAAAGAATATTAAGCCTTAACTTAGCTAGTTGTAGAAGAAATACAAGATTTATAAGGTATTCGCTAATATAAGCAAAGCACTTAAAATGCTCTACTTTAGTATTCCTTTCTTCTTATTAATTGTGCATAAGCTAAGTAAAGAAATTATTAACTAGTTAGGCTAGCTATTACATAACGTTAAAATAGTGAAAAAGAAGAAAGAGGTAAGAAAAAAAGAGTAGGCGTTCTATTGTTGTATGTATAGCTTAGAAAGCAAGGCGATAATAGTGCTACTTCTTTAATTTATCTAAGAGTACCTAGAAGTAAAGCCTTAATATAAGTAGGCAGCATAGGTAAAATAGGGCGCGTTAAGTTAGGAGGCAATTTACGTCTTTGTCTTGCTTTTCTTTGTTTCTGTCTAAACATGTAACACACTAATTGCGTGCTAGCAATACTAAATAAGGGAGTATAAGCCCTAATACCTATTATTAGCAATAAATCTTTTTTTTTACTAAAAAGGTGTCTACAAAATGTGTAGTTACATCAAAAGGTTATCTTGAAAGGCCGAAGCATTCTTTTTGTATATAGAGATATCGCAGATTCTAGAGTTGTTTATAAGAGATATAATGATAAAGTCCTAAAGAGGCTAAGTTTGTAGATACTTAATAAACTTGGGTGTCCGCATAATTAGCTTAAGCTAGACTAGTTTAGAGGCTAAGTGTATAACAAGAAAGCTTCCTATTTTTAGATAAAAGTTGAGGTTAAAGAGATGCTTATTACAGAGGTTGCGCGCTATATTGCAGTATAGCGTATTGTATGCGAATCGTTTGTATACAGTGCTGTTTAAAAAGTAAGAAGTAGTAAGTAACAAGTAGCAGCTTTATAAAGTATTATAGGCTCCCGCTATAGTACGTACGTGTCCTTTCCCTCCTCTATTATATTATATTGCAATCCTATTACAATCCTACTGTAATCCTGTTGTCAGCTATAGGCTAGCAATCGCCGTTAGACACGTTTTAACTAGTGTTGTTTTTTAGTACCTTAGCAAATTTTTTGACCCTAATTATCGCTCAGTAGTCTGAGCTTTCCTCCCAGAACTCATCCACCCACTATTCGAATCTCGTTAACTACACACAATCTTTTTTTTTGACTTTTGCGATTAATTAGTAGAGGGTAGCTGCTTTTCACTCTTTTGGAACCCTATTTTGACTACAACAACAACCACCACCCTTGACACCTTAAAAAATAAATAAATAGACTCTAGTATATAGGTGTCTGTTAGTTATGCTTCTTACGTTAGGACTTCTAACTATAAGTTTAATTGCTTGTAGCTTGTAAGGTAATCCTCTTTAGCCTTTTTAAATAACTAGTAGAATATGTAATTCTTCTTTAGTTAATTTAAACTTAGCGCTAGCAGGAGCTCTCTTAATAAAAGTATCTAGTTATAACCTTAAATCTTAAACAATTAATTAACTGCTACGCTATAAAGTTTCTTATTATTTAATTATTAAACTTCTCCTACTCTTGCACCTGCTATAAACGCTAAAGCTTATAAGTCTGTCTAGTTTTTCTAGAGAGTCTTACTAATAGAACTTAATCCTATATTAGCACTATGTAGATTAGGACACTCGCTGCGGCTAGTACTTAAGGGGTAATTAGGCCTAGGGTTTAATAGCTGAGCGAGGGCGACGTTCTAACTCTTAATATTAAGAGAATTATCTATACGCCTAATGCTCTCTGCTGTTATAAAATTAGTTAAGAGGGCTACTAGTAGAGGCGTTAGTAGAGGTAAGAGATAATCTACTTACACCTTTCTTTTGCGTTAATTATATTAATTAGTTGCTCCTGCTTTTATAGGCCTTTTATTAAAAGACTTATCTTTAAGAAAAGATTATGTCTCCTCTTAGTTATTTATAATCCCTAAGGGAAGTTCTACAGTCCCAATCTATGCCTTAATCTCTTTAAGGGTGCTATACATTAGGTTATCTATAATATTCTTTTTATCTCTAGTAAAGATTAATTCTTTATTAAATACTACATCGCGTGTTGTAATTACCTTAGCTATAGTTAGTACCTATACACAGTAAATGTTTATAGATTAATATCTAACTAGGTATCTAATCTATACCTTAGGATTAAGCTGCTGTAGTTTGCGTTTACTGCGCTTTATATTATCTGTTATTGCAAACGCCTTGCACCTGTATACTTATAAGTAACCTTAGTATAGCTTATATAGTAAAGTAACAATTCTGTTCTTATATGCGTTATGCGTAAAGAACTCTTAATATAGTAGTCTCTATTAATTTGCGTATCAAGGCGTTTAATTATAGAGATATACTGCTAATTAAGTAATCTTAGGCTACAATAGCTATAGCAGGTTAGCGTCAAGTTACATTACTTATACTTTATTCTTCATTACACCCCCTAAGCGTTCTACTCTACTGTTCTATACTTAGGTATTAGGGGCAGAAGGCTTAAGTCGTATGCCTTAGGACTCTACCTACTAAGCTACTTCTAGTTTAACTGTAACAATCTTATTATTAGTTTTAATAACCTTTACTGTAATATAAATTAAGTCTTTATAAAGACTATAAAAGACTCTAGTAACTTAATAATTATCTACGCTGTTTAATTATCCTTAAAGTAGTAGTTCTATATAAATCCAGTAACTTAATCTATAATTAGTATTTAGCTTCTTTCCTTAGTTAAGCTATTAACCTTATAATTATAAAAGTTAAGTAAGATACGTTCTCCTTAAGACTTATTAATCCTGCGCAGTGTATAGCAGATTAGCCTTTTAGCTTTTACTCTTCTACAGGCGTTATATTCTACTGTAAGCACTCTAGTAATTCTTACCTCCTTAGATTATTATATAAGGTGCTTAAGTGCACTTAGTCTTAGATAACTTATCCTTTTGTGCTATATAAGCGCTCGTGCGCGTTGTTATTAATTATATTATAGCGTAACTACCTCTAAGGCTATTATTGCGTAGCTATTAATTAGGTTTGCTTTAAGCACCTACTCTCTATATAGCCTAGTAAGGTTAGTAATTAAATTGTTAGTAAGTAATCTTTAAAAGACTGTTAGATTATGTTTAGTGTCCTACTATAAGCCTTATAGGCAGAGTATCTTAAATAAGACAAGATTGCAAAGCAGATTAAGACAGTATACTACGTCTGTTAGGTGTAGTTAGCTTTAAGTTCGTCTACTTACTACTATTAAAGTAACTAATCTGTATACCTTAATCTATACTTATAAGTTACCTACCTATAGGAAGTCTCCTTAGAGTACTAATTGTGTTTTAGTAAATTAGCTTATATTATTAGAGACGTAACATGTTAATCTAGAATTAAGGATCTATAATTGTTGTAGAAGATATATAAACTAGCTTATTCTAAACAAAGCTTTAATAAACGTGTAGTTAATCTTTCTAATCTTCTAACTATATAGTTAGTTATTATACTTAATTATAGGTGTTGCTATATACAACTTCTTAATCGCTAGTCTCTAAGATTATAATTGCTGCTTAGCGTTGCAGATTATTTCTTACATAGCTAGGCTATTGTTAATGTATAATTAGACTTAATCTATTCTATTGTCTTATGGTTGCTACTAAGCTAGTGCACTACTTAAGTGTGTGTACTAGTAATCCTTAAGCGCGTGTCTTATATTACATGCTTTACATTTACTTATAGTGTAGTAGATATTAGTTAATTAAGTATCCTTAGTAGGCTTTTAATTTTAGCAGATTTTACGCTTCTGCCTAGGGTTATCTGTTTTATCCTTTTTAAGTATTAGTAATCTAACTCCTGTTGCTGCTCTAAAGGATGCCTTAGTTAACTTCGCTTTAGATAAGTAAAATAGCTACATGTAATCTTAACAGTCGCGGATTATATCTTTAACTGTAATTAATAGATTCTTTAATCTATAAGATACAAACGATATTGTCTATCATTCTAAGTGCTTAGCTGTAGCTTAAGTAAAGTCCTCTTTAATATACATGTCTAGTTAACACTTAAGTATTCTAACTACCTTACTCTTAGTTGTAGCGTAATTAACTTTAGTAAGCTATGTTTCTTATAAGGCAATTACTCTTAGTAGTTTTATTGCAGTTTTGTACTGCTTACAGGCTTCTTTAATCTCGTCTTTAGCATTAATGCTTATAGTAGCTATTAGATTAGCAATCTACTAACAATGTAATTACTTTGCTCTATAGTAGTTTGTATATAAGTAGTTGTTAACTGTTTACTGTATTTCCTGTGTAATCTTATCTAACGCTGCTTGCTCCTTTATGTATTTCTAATCTTCTATCTTATATTAATCTAGTTCTAACTTATAGATCTCTAGATCCTCTTTGTATAAGGCTCTTGCGTTCGTTGATAGATCTGCAGGCTGAGTGGGTATAAAGGGTAGTATAGGTGAGCTGTCGCCGTAATTAGTTTAGTGCAACGCAGCGTGCGCGTTAATCGCTTATTATAACGCTTAGTAGTTGCTTAGTTAAGGCATCTAAGGCACTGTTAGCTTAGTAAGAGGTTTAATTGTAAGGTTTAGATCTATCTTCTCCTACACGCGTAGCGAGTCCGCGCGCGTCTTAATCTAGCGAATCTATTTAATCCAGTTTGTGTGATTAGTTAGGATTACTAAGGAGTCTCGTAGAAGTAGAGTAGACATCCTGTTAATAACTTGTATAGGTTAGTAATTTGTTAGTTATTGATCCTCGTTTAGTTAAGGCAGTAAGACTCTTAATTGTTAGAAATAATAGCGGGTTAAATATAGTAAGGTAATAATAATATAATTGATGATAAGTTGATTGTATTAATGATTAATTGTATTATGTTCTCCTTCCATTGTGCGGATTCCGGGTGCCCTTTTTATCCGTGGGACGCTTGGCGGCGCTAGCGCGTTAGTGTCCTAGCGCCACCCCCAGATCGCCCTTCTAGGATCCTTTGTTCAGTCTCGCCGACCTCCTGATCACCTCGCGCAAATCTCCTAAATCTGACACATAGAACTACTATGCTTTTATATATTTTAAGCAGGACTGCTGCTACGTTATGAAAACTAACGTATTACATCTTGCACTATGAAGATGCGCTAGCTAACTATACAAAGGTAAATAGCACTTTGTTATTTACTATTTTTGCAAGTTTTTAAAACTAGAAGAACAATATAATATTTACAATAAGAAGCTTTTAGCTATTATTACTAATTTAAAATATTAGAGGGTATATGCTAAAAGCTGCTTAGAACTTACAATATTTACAGATTACAAGAACTTAGTTAACTTGATAACTACTAAAGTACTTAACTAACGTTAAGTTTACTAATTAAAAGAACTAGGATAATATAAGTTTAAGATCGTGTATATACTAAGAAAAGACAACGGTAGAGCAAATACTCTTAGCGAGAAACACAATATTGCAGGAACTAAAGAGGTAACTAACACTGCAATACTTAAAGTTTATAAAAATAAATTATTAAGACTAGCTAGAATGCTAAACGCAGCCTTATAAATTACGCACAACGTACTAAAAAAATTGCAGAAAACAATTATTAAACAACATTACAACAACCTAGTACATAGTTACTCTAGTATCACAAAAACAATAGAACTTATTAAGCAAAATTACAAGTTGCTAGAAATAAATAAATAAAGTTATTACTTTTATTGCTAAATGCATAGACTGTTAGAAGAATAAGCACAGTACACACGCACTTTACAAAGAAAGGCAAGCAATAAAACTACATAACGTACTGTAGTTAAATATCTTTAGAGATGTTGTTACAAGCTTATTAGTATTAAGAGACCTTATTACTAAAGAATTTTATAACACAACTCTTATAGTAATTAATTAGTGTAAAGAGCTAAAGCCTTGATGTCTTGGTACTCGGCCTAAAACCTCGTTTCCTACAGATTCTAAGTGTGCGGTGAGCACCCGGATTCTGTGAGCTTCTAACCCGCTCGGCCCTTTATCGCTGTTTTAGCCTGCTCGGTCTTTCTGCTTTTCTAGCCTGCTTAGCCTTTCTTTTAGCTCCGCCTTATTTTTCTAAACCACGTCAGCAGCTGCTACGTAGTTACTTTTGCTTCTTTTCTAGCACTAAGCACAGACTTAACTAAGGAGTAGATAAACTTGCTATGTAGCCTTTATAGTTCTTTAATAAATTTATTAACTATTTACCTTGCACCTTTAGTTGATCTATCACACCCTTACAATTGAATTTAATCCTTTTATAGCGTTGCTACGTCGAATGAGAAGCCGCCTAGAGCTATATCTACGCACGGAAGCCACCTAGAGCTATATCTAGACAAGAAGCTACCTAGAGCTACATCTAGACAAGATTCTAATTGATTTGATTACTAATCTTAGTTAAATCTGTTTTAAATCCACTGAAGGATTAACAGTAAAAAAAGCATAAGGAGTGCTAAGAGATAGCTAGCTATAAAAGTCTTTACCTAGAACGTTTCGCGATATAAACTGTTAGATTAGCCTACTATATTTGTAGTAGCCTTAGAAACCGATCCTCGCCAATTATACAATAAAAGCACTATTCATTTAGTACGCTTATATATATATAATAATAGCAGGGGCTGAAATTACACCTAGAAGCTTTGCTGTCTAGATAGCAAGACTGCACTAAGATAGTGTTAGTAAGGCTAAAATAAAGAACACTCTAGAAAGTCTCTACAGAGCGAATAAATAAGATAAGATAGCGACTTTAACTATAATTTAAGAAGCTTTTTTTACTTAGGAAGCTATTAACTTAGCCTCTAAAGAAATTAAACTAGAACAAGAACAGCTACTTACTTAGCTACTGATACTACTTGCTGCATTAAAACTAGCTTAGCAGCTAGCACAACCTAAGCGTTTTAAACAACCTAATCTAAACGCTCTTAATAAAACAAGAAAAATGTACAAAATCTTTAAAAAGTAGCTTACTGCTAAAGTAGAAAATAACTAAGAAGACTTTAACATAGATTGAAGGACAAGCGATTACGCCTTTAGCAGGCTTAAAGGCTTGGCAGTAACTCTAACGCTGCTCTACCTTAACTAAATAGAATTGTTAGACGCCTAGAACTTTAAACACCTATTTATTTCTTTGATTAGATGTTTAGAGATTTATACAGCTCTAAAAGAGCTTAAAACAAACCATAGTTAATGTCTTAAGGCAAGAGAAGTATATGTAATTATATTATAGAATTTTAAGAATAGTTGCTATTGTTAAACAGCAACTTAGATAAAGATACAAAAATAATGCTTTTTTAAAAAAGCCTTACTTATAAGCTTTAAAATAAGCTTGTAAGTATTACCTTTTTAAACTTAAATAATTTACAGAATAAGTCTTTTCAAGATTATAGACTACTTGTATTGAATAGAGCAATACTCTAAAGACTAGAACAAGCCTAAAAAACAATACTCTAAAAACAGAGACTAGGAAAGGCTTAAGGAGTACAGACTAAGACACGCTTCTTCTCTTTCTCTTTCAGAAGACTAGATAAAGGGAATTAAGTTTACTAGTAAATTAGCTATGCTACGCAGGTTTAGCAATCTATAACTAAACAAGCTAATAAAAAAAAGGACGTTGTTTTACTTACAAGCAAAAAGAATACTTAGCTATAAATTACATAAACAAAGAAGAAGCTAAGAAAAAAAAAGACTACTGTATTAAAGTTCTTAAAAGCAAAGGCAAGAAAGCTTAGTAAGAAAAGCTTAAGCAGCAAGGACACTGTAGAGAACTAAGATTTTAATTTAGAAAAAAAAATAGCTCTTGCTTAAAGTCACTAGCAAGAGCTACACGTAAGCTAAACAACTTAGTAACGAAATAAGCTAGTTTTAAAAAAGATATAAGCAGCAATAGAATTAATTTGGAAATATTAGCTAGTTATTATACCTTTGCTTTAACTCTTATTAATACAGGAAACCTTGTATACTTTCTTATTAGCCCTTAACTTATTAGGAACGCTAGTTTATAATGCATCTCTATTTCTCCGCGCAATTAGAAAGAGTTACAGAAAAACCTAGAACCATTAACAAGGTTGCTAGGTAGAGGTTAATATTAAAGGATATAAAGATACTATGTAGGGCTATATTACTCCTACACACCCTAAATACAATTTAATACTTAGACAATCCTAAATAAATAAAAGAGAGATTACTATCGCTCTTTCTGAAAAATTAATCTACATTTACTTTTTTAGACAATAAATTAGACTGCTAAGCACTAAAAATTGCTTTGTTTTAGATAACAAAAGGTAAAATTAAATAAACGCAACAGCTTATTACTTCTATATTAAATAAGTAATGAAAGACAAATAAATTTAGACTTTTACTACTTTTCTTAACAATATTGAAAAGGCCTTAGCTTCTAAGAAGAAATTAAATGTTTTAGCATAACTTCCTAAGCCGTACTAACAGATAGCTTAGATTTTTAAGTTAAAAATTGCTTCTGCACTACTACCTTTATGCAGACTTAAAGTTAATCACTAAATTAAGTTACAAAAAGATAAAAATAGAAAGGAAAAAGAACCTCTTTAGAGTCCTCTATACAATATAAGTAGACTAAAGCTTTTATTTCTACGCAAGTAGCTTATATCTCTAGTAAATAAAGAATAAATTAGAGCTAGCAGTTCTGCAGCTTCTTCCTTAGTTCTATTTGCTAAAAAACTTAAAGAAAGATTACAGTTCTGCATTAATTATTAAGCTCTTAATGTTATTATAGAAAAAGACTGTTATCCTTTGCTATTAATTTAAGAGATGCTGAATAAAATTGCTAAGGCAAAATAGTTGACGAAAATTAACGTCTCTGCAGCCTTTTATAAAATTAGAATTAACGCAAGAGATAAATAAAAAACCACTTTTACAACAAGATTTAAATTATATAAATAGCTAGTTACTTTTTTAGCATAGCAAACACTTTTAGTATTTTTTAATGATATATTAACTAAACACTCTGCAAAAATATCTAACAATTTTAGCTTAAATTACTTAGATAATGTATTAATTTACACAAATAGCACGCTTAAAGAATACTAACGCAATACAAACAAGTTTTTAGAAGCAATAAGCAAGACTAGGTTACCTCTCAATATTAAGAAATGCAAATTGAATGTGCAGAGTACTAAGTACTTAAAATTCATTATTAAGGCTAGAAAAGGACTTTAGATAAACTCTAAGAAAGTAAAAGCTATGTTAGAATAAGATACACTAGTAAATGTTAGAAAAGTACCTAGTTTTCTTCAATTTGCAAACTTTTATTAACGCTTTATTTAAAACTACTCTGATATAGTTGCCCTGCTCTTAAGGCTTTCTAGAAATGTCTCCTTTTAATACAGAAAGACAGAGCAAGAACCTTTTAATAAGCTAAAAAAGCTATTTATTTCTAAACTAATAGTAGCTTAATAGGATCCTAACAAAGAAACAATCCTAAAGACTAAGTCTTCTAGCTACCTTATAGCAAGAGTCCTTTCGTAATACAACAATTAAAAAAAATTATAACTAGTAGTATACTACTTACAAAAGATAAATAGCGCTTAAAGCAACAATAAAATATATAATAAGGAATTACTTGCAGTTATTTACTAGTTATTAAAGTAGAACGCTATGCTAAGCTCTTTAAAGAAGTTTTTAGTTATAATAGACTATAAGAACTTAGAGTATTTTAAAAAGCTTAAGCAGCTTAGTAAGAGACAGATAAGATAGGCCTAATTCTTTAGTAAATTTCTTAACATAGAAATTGCCTATAAGCCTAGAGTTAATAACTCTAGAGCTAATGCCTTATCTTAGAGACAACAAGATATGCCTACAAACAGTTTAAATACTAAAATTTCTAAAAAGTTTCTATAAGTTTTTAAACTATCTACTGCAACAACTCTAGAAACAAAAGAACAGAAAGAAGAAGAGACTTTTAGGACCTTTAGCTGCAATAGCTATCTAGCAACAGTACTCTAAAAACAACTAAATCTAGAAGAGCTTTAAAACAAAGCTAAAGAAGAAGATATGACCTACTAGCTAGCCTAAAGAACAGTAACAGAAGAAAAATGCTAATTTTTAACAAAGCTAGACCTTAAGCTTTCTATTTCTAAATGCTGATTAGATAAATTTTAAAACCTGCTATAATAAGATTATAAATAGGTACTAAATAATAAATTCTTACGCACTAGGATTATTTATAAAATTTACTACTTTAAAGCCCTAAGTTATCTAGAAAGAAACCTTACTTATTAAGCAGTTGCAAAAGAATACTTTCAGCTTTCTATGAGCTAAATAGTAAGGCCATATATTAGAAACTACTTAGTTTATAAAATAACAAAACTATATAAAGATAGCCTACAAAAATTATTAAAACCTCTACAAATTCTAAAGCGTATTTAGAAAGAAATTTTAATTCTCTTTATTACAGAATTATTAGAAAGCAAAAGTTGTACAAACTTAATAGTAGTTACTAATAGGCTAAGTAAAGATGTAGTTTTAATAAGTCTTAAAAACACTACTACTAAGAACATTTCTTAAGCGTTTATTCATTCTATAGTAGCTTACTACTAGTTACTAGACTTTATTACTTCTAATAAAGGTATATAGTTTGTAAGCAACTTTTAGACTTAGCTTTGCGAGCTACTAGAAATTAAACAATACTTATCTTCTAAATATTACCTTAAAACTAACAGCTCTATAGAACAAATAAACTCTACAGTACAAGCCTACTTATAAGCCTTCTACAACAAAAATTAAACAAACTAAAAAGGCAACCTAAGAATAGCTAAGATCGCTATTATAGCAAGGCAAGCACAATTTACTAAAATGTTACTTTTCTTTCTATAATATAGATACGAGGTAAATTCTCTTTAAATAGTAGTAAAACACAAACCTTACAATTAACTTTAAGAAAGAAGAATACAAAAAGACTATTAAAAAGCAGAAAACATAGCTAACAAACTCTAGCAAAGGATTAAGTTAGCTTAAGCTATAATAGCAGAATTTTAACCAGAACAAGAACTACAAGTAAAAAAGAAAAGAAAACAATTACTTTAGCTTTAAATAAGTAATAGAGTTTAGTTAACGCTAGGAGATTACTATAGAACTAAAAGACTAAAGCTAAAAACTTAACTAAAAGAATTTAAAGTATACAGTACTTAAAAATATTAGGCTAAACGCTGTAAAGCTAAATACTCTTAGAAGAATACACCTAGTATCTAATATTAACAACCTCTAGCTAGCTTTTTTAGATCCTTTACTAAGCTAACTACAAGATAACAATAAGCCTTTACTAATTAAAGTAGATAGCAAAGAAGAGTACCTAGTAAAGCACCTATTAGAGGAAAGAGGCACAGAAGGAAGAAAAGAATACCTAGTTGTATAAGTAGAATACTTAGAACTAACTTAGGAACTAGCTTTAAACTTAGAGAATATAGTAGTACTTTAGGACTAGAAAAACTCTGCTAAGAAGGGGGGTACTGTAAAGAGCTAAAGCCTTGATGTTTTAGTACTTGGCCTAAAACCTTATTTTCTACAGATTCTAAGTATGCGGTAAGCACCCGGATTCTGTGAGCTTCCAACCCGCTCGGCCCTTCTTAGCTCCTTTAGCCTACTCAGCCCTTCTGCTTTTCTAGCCTGCTTAGCTTTTCTTTTAGCTCCGCGTTATTTTTCTAAACTACGTTAGCAGCTGCTACGTAGTCACTTTTACTTCTTTTCTAGCACTAAGCACAGACTTAACTAAGAAGTAGACAAACCTGCTATGTAGCCTTTGTAGTTCTTTATTAAATTCATTAACTGTTTACCTTGCACATTTGGTCAATCCAACGCACCCTTACAATTGGTTTATAAAATAAGGTAAGTGTATTGCCATTTAAAAAGATTTTACAGTAGTACAGCTTACACACAGTATTGATAATTAAATTATCAAATATTACAGTATACTCAAGTTAATTATTAGTAATAAAGACAAGCTCTTTACTTTAAACTTTTAGACAACATTACTTGCTGCAATTATAACTAAAAGAAGGCTATTAACAACTTACTATCTGCAGACAGACAGACAGACTAAACCAACAAATTACATAATAAAAGCATACTTAAAAATATATGTTAATTAACAACAGAATAATTAGGTATTATTACTATTCATAGCACAAATAGCGTAAAACAACAAGCTTTTAAAGATTATAAAAAAGACTTGATTTTAAGTAAATTACAGGAAATACCTAAATCTCTTTACAAGTACACTTCTAAGTTAGAAATTAGAAGCAGCTATTATAACAGCTAACAAGCTGAAGACAGTACATAAGTTACTTAAAATAACAGTTAAGAAAGCATAACGCTAAAGCATTTTATATATTAACTAGAAAAAAAAACGGCACCTTACCTAAAAAGAAAGGATAAATTATATTTGCTTATGAACATCTTTGCACAAAACAACTTAGTAAAGGACTTAACAACAATAAAGTTAGACTGTTTTTAATTCTAAATTAGAAGGGACTAGTTACTTATACACTTAACTTTCTACCAGACGCAAAAATCCACCTAAGATTCTATGTTAACATGTTATAACTAGCAGACCTAAAAGCGCTACTCTAGAAAATCTTTTATTACAAAATTAAAGAAGAGAACAAATTTAAAGTTAAAAAATTCTTTACACACTAAAAACACAACAACAAAATAGAATACTTAATTAAATAGTTAGACTACCTAAATAGTAACAATACATAGAAACTAGACACAAACTTAGGCAACTGCAAGCAAAAATTTAAAGAATGCTAGAAATAATAATACTGCAGTTTGAACTAGAAGACAATTTAAGACAGAAAATTAAAAATAAGAAGTCTTTAGTTAAATACTTAACTATTTTTGTTAAATATTTAACTAGAAGTAGCAAAACAGAAAATTACACACCTTATATGCTACTGCATAAAGAAACCCTACGCAAACCTTACAAACTACCGCTAGCTAGTAGTACAGCATTACTAGAAGCTTTATAGAAAGTTAAAGAGTACCCTTTGAAGGCACCCTAAGTACTAGGCAACAAATAGAGGTTAAAACTATTTTCTAACACCTCCCTAAACGTTATTGTCTTTAACGCCTCCGCCTGTTCTAATTTCTAAATTTTACAAGCTTCTACAGCAATTGCATTGTCTGCGTAATGATTAATTAAATCCATTTGCTAACACAACTGCTCTTCTTGCAACCGCGCTATGCGTAACTCTTCTAACGCCTTTTTATAAGCCTTAAGCGCAACGTCTTACACTTTTTAAAATTTCTTTATTTGCTAACGCAACTTTTCCTTTTCCTTTGTAAGCTGCGCAAATTCTAACTATATAACTTAATAGTACAACGTTAGTTCTTAAAGTAGTAGGCGCTGCACTTCCTAGTAGAAACATGTACTTTACATACACAGTTGTGCTTTGTTCACGTAAAACACTTTTTAACTATAGTGCTACTAAAAAGCTTTGTAAACTCTGTAAGACAATAGCAATAATAGGTCCTAAGCGCAAGTTGTAAATCAGGACCTTTAGGCTATTTTGGCATATTAAAGGCAGGCGACAGCTGACTCTACTTATGACGAAGGGGCAATTTCCTGTTATAAGCTAGCTAAAGCCCTGCATCACGTGATTGACAACCTAGAACCACGCCTACACAACACAACCTGGGCACCACGCCTTAAGGACGAGACTAGAGAGGGAGTAGGTAGTGTTACAAACTGTACTAGATCACTGCAAGTCATAAAGAGTAGACTAAGCCACGGGACTACTCTATACAGAGCAAGGGCTTGGCATCTAAAACAGGTGCTCTGTGATCTGTACGCTCCTAACCTTGGCATAACAGATTACTACAGAACTACCCCTGTAGCTCTAAGTATATAGCATAGGCACTGAACTCTTATGGTTTAGTGTGTTCAACTTATGTGTTAATCTAAGGATTATTACTTAATTCTCAAACCCCGTGTTATTACATCGTTCTACTAAACGTGCTACCACACCCTCGTACTATTACATCGATCTTCCAATCGTGCTAGTACACCAACTGTCTATCGCACTCACTCATTCCCGAGAACCAACCCTAGATCATCTTCGGACGATCTTCACATGCTTGTTGTTAATGTATACATTAGTAACAGAAGTAAAGTTTGTATAGTACTTTACTAGCCTAGGCTAGTTTTGTACACATTTATAGATGTAAGCTTAAAAGTTAGAGCACTTACCTATTTTAACAACAGTATCTTTATCCTTCTACTGTTCTTTTATGCGTGTCTGTAACTTAGATTAACTCTTTTCTGCATATCTAGGTAAGCGTTTTAGAATATAAGAAAGTAATTAATCCTTATCAAAGAAGTAGTCTAGTAGAACAGAGACTTTTAGAGTATCACAAATGCCTTTATTATTAGCTTGTTAGTTAAAGTTCTCTAAGAATTCAGTAACATCTTTCCTAGTAAAAACTAATATACTGTGTCTTAGTTGAACTATAAACAACACTAAGATGTGCATAGATGTAGTTATAGTATCAATAATTAAACTTAATAGTGTTTTTAGTAACTTAGGACTAGCAGCAGTAGGACTTAAAGAAAGAAGCATTACGCCTTCCTGTCCTTAACCTGTCTTCTAATCCTTCTTTAACATCTGTAGTACATTAAGACTTATAGAAGTTCTTAGTATAGATAGTTGTTAGAGTATTGACATGCGCAACATGCGGATCACCCTGTTGAGCAGGTGATCCTGGTAAGCTAAACACGTGACGATCGCGCTAGCACCTATATATACAGCCTAGATCGTCTTATTCCTCTTAATTAGTTATTGACCACTTTATTATAGCACTTAGTTAATCAATACACTTATTCTACTCCTCCTAACTAAGCAATTGCTCCTTTTTAGCTCCTACAGTTATAAGCCTAGCCGCTTAATCATAGTTTTAATTCCCACTGCGCAATTAGCAAGCTGTAAGGTTAACTATTTAATTAGCATTTTACTCTCCTCTATTCTCCTACAGCACAGCTAGCAGATCTCTGCTGCTGCTATACCTCTCTTATTAATTATACGATCAACCTCTTTCTAATACAAGCTACCTAGCTACCTACTAACTAACTAATTGATTCGTTGTTACCTTAATAATAACCCACGTTGTGATCCTACACGAAGCATCTTAATTTAAGATAGACCTAACTAATATACTGCTTATCGCCTTAGGGGTGATCCTTAAGGCTTAATTAGACTAGCTAACCTAGTTTACTCTATTAGGGCTATACTACTTAGAGAAAGGTATCTAGGATTAGGTTAATCCTAATCTCCTAGACGTATTCTTAATAGATTACTAGGAGCCACAGTATCTAGAACTGCCTAAGGATATTAAGTAGCTAGTTACTCTATTACCTAGCGCTAGCGCTTAAATACGAGAGGACTATAAGATTGCTTAACGCAAATACTAGGCTTAATTACTTAATACTAAGTACAAGAAGGATAATTATAATAAGCTAGTTAATAAGTATAAAGTATAAGCTGCTTAATAGACAAGAAAAGTTACTAAGATTACTAATATTAAGGACTAGATTAGCAAGACTGTCTATCTAGACCTACTTTTAAACGCATTAATAAGCATAATTACTTAGAACCTTACTAGCCTTTAAGCTTTAGTAAAGATCCTAAAAGAGGATCTTGCACCTACAGATTAGAATACTTAGTATTTAATTAGGGCGCAGTACAGATTAAACCTTTATAAGGCTTACTAGAGATAATAGGCCCTAAGCAATTATTTACTAAGTAGCAGCTACTATATTAATAAGCAATAATCTACTTACTTCTTAAGGTTGTTAGTCTATTAGTAGTTACTAATTTTTTAGACGCTTTAGGCACTAAGATTACACTAGACTAGTCACGCAAGAAGCGTAATAAGCTAGCATAAGTAATAGCGCTTACAAGAGCTTATTTAACCCTTAATAATCTAGGAAAGATCTTTAGTATTTTGTTACAAGATTAGTTAATTACTTCTTTAAAAAGAATAGGACATATAGTGTTCTAAACTAGATCTAGATTAAGGGTAGCTTAATAATCTACAAGTGCTAACAAGTTAAACAAGAGTAGTAAGTAATTACACTTTTACCCTTATAAAGCTAGTAAAAGGCCTACAAGTAAGTACTTCTAGATACTGCGTAACTGCTATCAACTTTAAACTGCAGTTACTAGATTAAGCCCTCCTAGCAGTATACTAATTAAGCTGTTAGATAATAATAAAAAGAAGATTCTTAAGCAATAGAACAGCAACAAATAGGTAACCTTACACACCTAGATTAAGAAAGAAGGCTAGAAGGCTAGCACTAGTAGATTAGCTACTAATAAGTTAAGTAGATCCTACTCTAGCTGATTAGTTTTAGTATTAATTAACTTAAAAGACTTTATTAAAGAAATTAGACTAAATATGTTTAGCGCAGCCTTTACCCCTTATACCCTGTCTCTCTACACAATTATAGATAGTAGATTAGTAGTCTACCTAGTTAATACTATAGATTACATAGTACTAGGCACCTTTAGCAAATGCACTAAGGATAAGACTATTAAGGTAGGCACTTAAATTATACTAGTTGCTAGTATAAGAAACAGGCTGCTTAAGAACGTCCTATATAGCAAGGCTAGCCCTAGGACAGCTAATCTTCTACTTACTAACGTCAAGGTTGTACTAGGTTTCTATATTAATATTATATTAGAAGCACAACTTAAGCAGGCACGAATTTAATATTTAGGATATAATTACACCTTATAATTTAGAATAATTAAAAAAAAATTGTCTTAATTAACTTTAAGTGTTACTTTAATCTCTTATTTATTAAATATAAGCAACTTACTTATTACCCTACTTAACTACTACTTATAAACGCTGTAGCGCGATTAAGGAAACCTTAGGTACACACTAGTAATAAGTACTTATAGTATTAATAATTAAGATATATAGAACAACAAGCTATTAAAGCCTTAGTCTGCTTAGTACAGAATGTTAAAATTACTAGTAAGAAGCTATTAAAATGTAATTACTGTGTAACAGCTTATGCCTTGCAAGTAATTTTGGAGTAACTAAAAGAAAAATTACTACAACTTTTTTATAAGATCTTAAAAAATTTGTTTAATTTCTTAACTAGTTAGCTGCTTAAGAAATAGGCACTAATTATTAAAGAGGATTACTTAAGCAAGCTGTATAATTATAATATTTAGTTAAAAATACTAAATAATATTATACCTGTAATTGAAAGCTTTGCTATAAGGATTAAGAGGCAATATTAGTAGAAGATTGTAGAAATTTATTAGGATAACAATACTGCTACACTGCCTTAGAGAGGGTAATTAAAATATAAAGAATAGGCTATAGAGAAAGAATTGTAATTAAAACGCCACTACTATATACTTATAAGCCTAATCGCTTAGCAAAGAGAGCTAGTTAAGAGTTAATTATAGAGGCTATTAAGATGCGCATAAGCGCTAATCTACTAGCTAAGCTTTAGCTAGTAATTATAAAAGTAGCGGCTTACTTACATAAAATAAGCTCTACTAAGATTTATAGCTACTAATTCCCTAACTAGGTGCTTAAAGAATAGTTTAGAAAATATTTCTAATACTATTAACTACTTAAGATTAGACACTAGACTGCTAATCTACGCCTAGACTAAAGTAGAATCTATGCTTATAGCTGCCGAGCTTATTCTTTAAACAAGGAGAAGGCAGTTAAGTATAATTATTAAAGATTTAAGGTTGATCTTTGCAGCTATATTAGTTATTTAGTTAATTATTTGTAAGGCTCAATACCAAGTATGGATACGGGATGCTAGAGATGGGAGGATAATAGTATATTGCCTGTAGAGGAGAGACGAATCGATGCCGTCTTGACTACGATATCGTATCTCTACTTATACTAGGGTATTCTAGGGTTATATAACCTATTCAGACCTAACATGGTTGAGTCTGACCTCAGCCATTCCGCACTGATCCGACCTGGCCTAGAAGGTCGCCAGATCCTGACATTATCCCCCTTCTTAGGACTAATCCTCCTAAGTTAGTAAGACTAGGGTAGAATAGCCTAGGCTATGCTATAATACTGTAGTTAGTGCTTTGTTGTTAAGTAGGAGGGAAATTCCTCCTAGAGTATAATTGTACAATTTCTAAGGACCTTATATAGTGTTTTACCTTTACCTTAAGTGTCCGTGCGCTAGAAGCTTCTAGGAGGCTCGCTAGCGTCTTGGCAGGGTCGTATAGGCTTCTCCTAGGTTTTCCTACCCTTCCTCCTACACTCTACTTAACAACAACTAGTAAGTTACCCTAAATCTTAAAAACCTAGTTAGTTCTAGTAAAAGGCTATTATAGGCTAAGATAAGTTTAGCAAGGCTAACTATAGCTTAGCAGCTCTTTGCAAACTATTAAATTAGCTCTTCTTTAACAAATTCTGCTGTTTCCGCCTATTTTAGCCTTACTACAGCCTACTATAGGGTACTATAGGACAGAATAGCCTATACTTGCCTATATAATAGTTGCCGCTTCTAAGATAGACGCTACTGCAGTTAGCAACCTCTATATTAGCAAAGGTTGTACCTCTAAGTATTGTTATAGTTACTGTGTTAGCTTCCTTGCTAGCAGAGGCATCTATATATTTAATAAAGTTAGTTGTATATTTCTTATAGTTAATAATAACACTGTAGAGCTTTTTAAGACCTAGACGCATAAAGATAACTCTAGTAAGAAGATTTAGTATATAAAGTGTCTTTGTTGCTAGTACTTTGGTTAAGAGTGTTGTGCGGTACGTTAATAGGCTACTATTAGTTATTATAAGGTATTTTAGCCTGTGCTAATATAATGTAGCCTCCTGCTGCTAAGATGCAGCTCTCCTGTAAGATTAGTATCCTAGTTAGGTAGATTAATACTAGTAAGCGCGAGAAGAACGTCGAGAATCCTCGCTATAACCTAGACGCCTAACCACAGGAGGGAGAGGTGCGAGAGCCCTACTACCTTTGCTAGAAGGTCTCTCTTACTGCAACTAACCTTAAGCTAGTTAAGGCTAAGCTAATTATGCAGGCTTAGGCCTTAAATAAAAAGATTATAAAGTAAGTAGGCTTTTGTAGGCTATAGTAGCCTATTATACTTTATTATTACTTTTGCTAACCTCTTTTAGCTAATACAAGCCTTAGGTAGAGAAGCTTTTCTTTTACAATAATGCTATTTGCTTTAATTAGGATCCTAAGAGCAATCTGCATTCTAACCTCTATTCCCGCAACAACTGTACTATTAAGGCTAAGGCTAAGGCTAATAAGTTCTTAGAGTAGTAAGAGATAGAGGAGCTAATCTCTAGTACCCTTAAGAAGGTATGTATACCCTATTATTAGCTATAATAGGCTGTTCTAACTTAGTATAGCGTAAGATAACTAAAAGTAGCTATTCTCTACTTAAGCAAGAGGTATATTGTATAAATGTAGAGTTATTAGCTCTAGAGTCCTAACATGCGAGCGCTAAAGGCAACACTAAGGGTAGCTTAACTAGGTCTATTAAGAGGGTTAAGACCTAGATCTAGGAAGCTAAGGACAGGATAGATAGACTTTAAATAGGTTAATATAGGCTATAATAGGCTATTTTAGGCTATAATAGGTGCCTAAGACCTTTAATATACATATATAGGATGTATATAGGAGGTACTTGCTCTTAATAGGGCATTATAGGTTAGACTAGGCTATAATAGCCTAGCCTAAGGTGTTCTAGTAGATACCCTAATCTGCATAAGTTAAATAATAACATAGTTCCTTTTAGACTTAGTAATTTCTTGCTAGTATAACTTTTCTCCTATAAGTTAGGCTATTTAGCCCTAGTTATTTCTTAGTCTTGTTATCCTGTTGGCCTTAGTGTACTGCAGTGTGCTATACTAGGCTATTATAGGCTAATATAGGTAGGAGTTAGGTACGTAAAGGTAGTCTTTGTAGTCTTAGGCTAAAGTACTATTAAACACTTAACTAAAAAACCTTTTGTAAAAGAAAAAAATAGGTAAAGGTATACTTTAGTTATCCTCCCTTAATCTACTTAGAGTTATCCCCCTTTTTCTTAAGAAGTTGTCCTTAACCTTTCTTTAGTTTTACCTTCTTAGTTTAGCGACAAGGAAGTATGTAGTTGTTATCCTAGAATTTCTTAAGCGCTTCTGCGCTTAAGTTAGGACTAAGTTCCTAGGAGTTCTTCTCCTTAGGATAACCTTTCTAAGAAACTAAGTATTTCTACTAATTAGCCTTATTCTTTCTTCTTTCTAGTATACAATCTACTTTGTATATATTATTACCTAATTCTCTTAAGGTGTCTACGTTCTACCTCTTAGGGTGTAGTATTTTCCCTGTTAAGTTATATAGCTTTAACAGTAAGGCGTAAAAGACTAGGTAGATATTCTTTAGTTCTAGCATGTCTACTTTAAATAAGATAGGCTAATCTAGGCTATAATACGTCTAGGTTCTATAAACTTCTAGTCTATCTTCTTCTTTAGCCTTATTAATTGTATATAATAATTTAATACTAAGACCTAGTCTCCTACTTTAAATATAATAGGTAACCTCTTCTTATCTGCATATGCCTTCTAGTAAGTATTAGCTACAATAATCTTCTATTTGTATTTACTTTATAGGCTTAGCACTCTAGAGGCGGTTTATAGTCCTATAAGGCTTTCTTTATTGCCTAAGGCTATACTAGGCCATTCTGCGCTAATTAGGTCTATCCTATAGTATGCTTAGAAAGGAGTAGTTCTAGTAGTTACATGTATACTGTTGTTGTACACGAATTTACTAATAAAGATCTATAAGGCCTAATTGTCTTATTCTAAGGTGCAGTAGCACTAAAAGTATTATTTAAGCATTTAGTTTTGCCTTTCTGTCTATCTGTCTGTTTGTAGATAGAAAGCAGACGTAAGGATTCTTCTAAAGTTTATATAGTATTAGAAGGTATCTTAATGCTTTGTATTTATTAGCAGGCCTCTGTCTAAGATTACCTATCTTAGTACGCTATATAGTCTAATTACTTTATGTATTTAAGCCTAAGCTAGGTTAGTGCTGTCTTAATTAGCCCTTGCTAGGATATAATAGGCTATTTTAGTTAACTAGTACACTATAATAAGTATTAAGTTGTATACTTAACTCTGTATCCTGCTAGGAGGCAATTCTGTAATAAAATCTATTATTACGTCCTCCTATAGCCTGTCTAGCAGGGGTAGAGGTTTAAGGGGGCTATAGGGCGTGTAACAAGCAGGAGTTAACTTTCTATAAGTAAGGCAGTTACAACAATACTCTACTACGTTTTTCTTTATGCCCTTCTAGATATATTGCTGTTGCAGTTTTTCTAGTATCCTTCTAGTGCTAAAGTAACCTATAAGTAGGTTATTATAGTATTCTCTTAGTGCTTATGCCTTGCCTTAAGTATTAGTAAGCTCCCTTAGACGCAATAAGCCTATTTTAGGCTAAGATAGGTTATTCTAGTCTATATCTGTGTCTAATTTGTCTAATATAGCTTCTATGTCCTTGTTAGTAATGTCGCAGTCCTCTAGAAGTTCTAGATCCTTAAGCGCAGTCCTTTCTGCTTACTTAAACTCTCTTAGTGCTTTTTTTAGGGTAAATTGCTGCTTTGTCTATCTACTTAACTAAGTAAAAGTTGCTATAATAAGTAAGCTTTATGTGCTCTTATTACTTAAGATATCTCTTATTAGCTGTATAAAGGCCTTATTATTCTTTTATACTAGTTTTTGTACCTTAGATATGTAGTTAGGACAGTAGGATAGGCTGTCTGCTAGATTAATGCTTCTAGGGTGGTAGTTTAGAACAAAATTATAGCGCGTTAGCACTAGATATAACTGTACTTAGCAGTAGTTAAGGATTTTAGTTTCTATAAACTATTTAAGGTTTTAATAGTCTATTAGGATCTTAAAATAGATACTCTTAAGGTAGTAGCGCTAGTGTTCTAAACTCTTAACTATTATAAGGAGTTCTTAGTTATAAACGTTATAGTTATGTTTAGCTGCAATTAGCTTGCGTAAATAGAAGTTAACTAGCCTCTATTGCCCTGTAGTAGGCGATTCTAGGATATATTAGCTTAGGATGCCTAATATTGCACTACTAGAGGTATCTACTTCTACCTTTGTCTTTCTATCCCTCTTAAAATGCACTAGTATAGGTATATTTAGAAAAGAGTCTTTAAGTTATTAAAATGCCCTTTTTGCCTCTTCCCTAATATCTAGAGTTTAACTTTCTTCTCTTCTTATAGCGTGGCCTTTTCTAGCTAAGCCTAGGCTTTTCTAGGTTAATATAGTTAAGGGTAAGGCTAACTTAGAGAATCTAGCAATAAATCTCTTGTAGTAGTTTATAAAGCTAATAAATATTCTAATATCCTGCACTGTGCGTAGAACAGGCTAATCCTAGATTATTCTAATCCTATCCTTGTTAATTTCAACACTATTTAGTGTAACTATGTATCTAAGGTATTCTATGCGCTAAGTATGCTATTTACACTTACTAAGCTTTACGTATAGCTTAGCTTTACGCAATTTTTAGAGTACCTCCTTAACATAAGTTTTATGTTCTTCTCTTATTTTAAAGAATATTAGGATATCGTCTAAGTAAACAATATAGAATACATTAACTAAGCTAACTAGCGTTTAGTTTATATAAGCTTAAAACTGCGTAAGAACGTTTGTTAGACTAAAAAGCATAACAGTATACTTAAAGTGGCTATATCTTATACAGAAGACTGTTTTCTATTTATCTCCTTCCTAAATACGCACTTTATAGTACGCTTTTCTTATATTAAGCTTAGTATAGTACTTAGCTTACGCTAGTCTATCTAACAACTCTATAATAAGTAGGAGAGGGTGCCTGTTTTTTACTATAATCTTATTTAGACTACAATAATCTATATATAGCCTTATTGTACTATCTTTCTTTTTTACCTAGAGTATTAGTACGCCTGCTAAGGACTTAGATCTTCTTATCTATCCCCTTGCTATATACTCTGTAAGATACTTCCTTAATAGCTCTAACTCTATCTTTAATAGGTTGTATAATAGCATATACAGTAAATTTGTACTAGGTAGTAAGTTAATTGCTAGATTCTACAGTCTATGCTCAGCTAGGACTACAAAGTTCTTCTCTAAACACACATCTACGTATTTAGCGTATTATAGGGGAAGTTAGCCTATTTTAGCTAATTCTTAGCTATTCTAGCCTACAGAACTTACAATACACGCATACACGTTTACTGTTAGGTCACACATGCTCCTTTTAAAGGTTTTAGCGTCTTCTACGCCTACCTTTTAAAAGCTACCTAAATTTTAAGACTTCTTATCTTAAAAAAGCATATATCTTGTTGCATAGCTTATTTTTAGGTTGCAAGAGTTAATCTACAGTAACCTAAGGTAAATTAGGTACCTTTTTAAGTCTAATACTATAAATAGGATACGCTATGTCCTAACACGTCCTTGTAAATCTATAATAGTTACATCTGCCTTAGTTGTGCTATAGATAGTAAGCTTGCCTTTATTTACCTCTTCTACTAATAGGCTAGGTAAAGAATTAATAGGCAAGTCTTGCTCCTTTACTAATATAGCAGATATAAGGTTTAGTTGTAAGCCTTTGTTTACTATAGCTTCTATAAGCTTTAATGCCTTAACTATACACTTTATAGTTAAAAGGCGTACTAGCTTAGGTAAGATTGCCTTACGTAGCGTGCCTAAGTCTTTTTTCTCCTAATAGAGAGTAATGTAGGCGGCAAGGTAGGACTTAAGTTCCTCTGCCTCTAGTCTTTTCCTAACTTAGGTGCAGTAGCGCTGTCTACTGCCTTCTCTAGCTTACCTAGCTTATAGCAGTTAACCTTGTAATGTCTAAGTTCCTCGCACTTATAGCACTATAGGGTACGTCCTTTAGCGCTTTTCTTGCCTAGTTTACCCTGCTTTAGGCTATTATAGCCTATTTTTACATGCTTTGTGTTTTTTAGAGTTTTTTCTTTATCCTTTAACTTTTCCTAGTCTTACAGTGCCCTTACTTCCTCCTTTTTAGAGTGTTGCAGTTTAGGCTTTACTCTTTAGGTCTTTTGCTAGTAAATAAGGTTTACGTATTCTTCTACTTGCAGCAGTGTTGCCTGTTAGTCTACTAGAAGTAAGAGGAGACTTTTCTTAATATCTTTACGCAATGCTGCGGTGTATTCTAGGACTTAGATATTAGGTATATATTCTAAGCCTAATTCTTCCTAGAACAGTCTTATGTAGTCTAATAAGTCTGTAGGATTTTAATTTAGGAGTTAATAAGCTTATTTTAAGTAGTTATAAGCCTATTACTTGCGTTCTTAGGGTAATCCTAGGGAGTTTAATATTACTTCCTTTAGGTCTACTAAATTTAGTGTCTAAAAGAGTAACTTTTGTTTTTTTATAGTTTAATGCGCGTGCTATAGCGTTTTTAATAACTCTAAGATGTATATTATTCTAAAGTTCATTTTCTAAGTTTCTAAGGTAAAACTTTGTAGTACGCAGAGGAAGTATAACTTATAATCTCTTTTCTATTAATTGTATTGCGCATAGTTAATCTTTAAGAACATAGGTAGTAGCTCTAGACGTAGAAGCCTAAATAATAATGTTAAGTTAGTTTGTTTGCTTAAGGCTATAGTTTTTAGATCCTTATTAAGTGCGCTTAGGTCTCTTAAGGTTACTTTATTATATATTTTCTTAAGCTTAGCTAACTTGTGTTGTTTTAGTTGTTCCTCTTTCTATGCGCGCAATTGTGCCAGCTCTTAGTTTAGGGTAGCCTCTTCTAGGCTATCCTAGCCTTTGCTAGGGGTGTATAGGCGTTGTGGCGTAATTAAGAATTAAGATGTATTACTTTCTTTATCTTTGTCTATCTCCTAGTTAATAGGTGCCCGTTCTTGTTCCTCTTTAAGGATAGGTGCTAGTTCTAATAATCTTGTCCCTTAGGTTCTTAGGTTAGATAATCCTTCCCTATTATTAGCGAGGGTACGGGCGCGGCTGTCTGCATAGGTAGATTGAGCACTTATTGTATAGCATAAGCGTATCTAAAAAAGATTAATTCAAATGTAAGGCTTAATACCAAGTATAAATACAGGATGCTAGAGATAGAAGGATAATAGTATATTGCCTATAGAGGAGAGACGAATTGATGCCGTCTTAACTACGATATCGTATCTCTACTTATACTAGGGTATTCTAGGGTTATATGACCTATTTGGACCTAACATGGTCGAGTCTGACCTCAGCCATTCCGCACTGATCCGACCTAGCCTGGAAGGTCGCCAGATCCTGACATTATTAAGCCTCTAATATATACTATATATAAGTACTAACACTTAATTAGGTAATTAATAACTATAATATAACCTTTAATAAATATTAATTTTATAAAGGAGATTACGAGAAAAAGCTGCTAAAAGATTAAGTAATTAAGATTATAGAGATTCTTTGCAATAGCAAGCTAGTTATTTTAAGAGAGAATTTAGACCTCTTGCTTGTTTAAAGAAAAGCAGATTAAGATATATAGCTAACTACTAAAGACCTTAAAAGTAATTTATCTACTATTTTAAGTAGTAAGGAAGGCCTGCTTACTAAAAATAAGAGTAGATTAGAAGACGCTAAGCAAATAGTGTACTAGGCTAGTACACTATTAGGAACTTGCTTAGATTAATAATAAAATACTAGTCTTGTTACCCTAGAACTATCTCCTAAACTAGAGACTCTAGGGAGCGACAACACAATTAATTACAAAGTTATTAATAGTTAAATAGTAGTACACTTGCTAAAAAGAGCTAATTTGTTAATACTTAGAAGTAGAGAGCCTCTTTTAAATAAGCTTAATAAATTATTACTAGTTTAACAGTCTGTGCCTAAAGACTCTAACGCGCTAGCTCGTCGTAATAGAATACCTGCTTAGGTAAGCAAGATAGTAGGGCGTAAATTATCTTAAGATTTAAGATCTTAGGCCTTAAATAGCAGACAGGGTAAGTAATTATAAGCTTAACCTCT
This sequence comes from Alternaria sp. 'sect. Undifilum', assembly GCA_024321975.1. Classification (NCBI taxonomy): domain Eukaryota; kingdom Fungi; phylum Ascomycota; class Dothideomycetes; order Pleosporales; family Pleosporaceae; genus Alternaria; species Alternaria sp. 'sect. Undifilum'. The sequence continues at coordinate 3,974,426 of JAJJZI010000006.1, forward strand.
GCTTTTGAAACGTAGTGCTAGAATTGTAGACAAAAGTTTAAATTAGCTTACAAATTATTATCTTCTACTACACAAGCTAGGTGGCAGGTGTAAGTATAAACACGCAACTTAAGATTCTAACAATTAAATAAAAAGTAAAAGTATAAGTAGTGTTAATATATTAATTGCAGATTATAAGGATTTATTATAAAATAATTTTTGTAATACTTACCTGCTAAGTTTGCAAGCAACCTAGGAAGACTAAGCAAGCTATAAGACTTTTAATTACGTAGTTATAGCAGCTTTACTTACTAAGTATAAGTTAAATGCTTAACAGCATTGCAATAATCTACCTTAACTACTAGGATTATAAAAGCAATTACTTTAGCATTTTATAAGGGCCTTGTTTAAGAATGCCTGCAGGAAAGAGATTAGTTAGTTAAGTAAAAATAAGACTTAGACTAAGATATTAAGAGAAGAAGTAAATAATCGCCTAATACTTATAAAGTAAGTTTAGACTTACAAGTTTAATTAAAATAGCTTCTTTTTTAAATATAGGGCATAGATTATTGTAAAAAGTAATTTCTAGAAAAAAACTTAATTAACTTAACATATACTACTACATTAGTAGCTAAGTTTTTCTAAGCAGCAATAGCTATTGCCGCTAAGAATAATCTAGAGATTAAGCAATATAATATTGTAGGAGCATTCCATAATGCGTTAATTACAGTAGACAACTTAGTAATTTATAAAATACTAGATAGCTTTAAGAAGCTTAGAAAGTATATATAGCTTAACTACGCACTTTATAAATTACAAGACTTGCTACTATTGTAGTATAAGGAGATCTTAGGATTACTAAGAGAGATTAGACTAATTGCCTTACTAGAGGAGCCCTGCCTATTCTTTAATTAAGATAGAAGAATTCTAGTTTTATTTTATATAGATAATATCCTACTGCTCTTTGCAAAAGATTATAAGTAAAAAGTAATAAATCTTTTAGTTAAAGATTATAGACAAGTAAAAAATATAGGAACAAGAATTAGCTAAATAGTTCTTTAGTATTAGAGTTATTAGAGATTGTAAGAAGTAAATAATTATGCTTATAAATAATACGTACATAAACAAGATTGCAAAGAAGTTTAAGCTAGAAAACAGTAGCTTTCTTAAAACTCTATTGCTGTTAGAGGAGCTAATTAAAAACACTAGCAAAGTAACTTAGCAAGAGATTAAAGCCTACTAAAAAAGAGTTAAATTAGTACTATACATAGCTATTATGCTGTAACTAAATATTGCTTATATAATTTTAAAGCTCTTACACTTCCTTACAAACTTTAGTAATTAGTATATAAAAGCTGTTAAACAGGTGATTATGTACCTTTATTGGACAAGATAGGACGCAATCTAGTACAGGAACTATAATAGCCTAGACCTAATAATTGCAGGCAACGCTTCCTTTGCAAATAATTAGGAAACATGCTAATTGTCTTATAGTTATATAGCTATCCTATATAGTAGTCTAATATTTTAGAAGGCAGCTTAGTAGACTACAGTTACTATATTAACTACTAAGGCTAAGCTGCTCGCCTTTAAGTACACTACTAAAAAGGCTATAGCCTTTAAGCGCTTCTTTTGTAAGCTGTCTCTTAATCTAAGAGACGTCTAGACAGTTTAGTGTAATAACTAAAAACAATTAGGCTTGTAGTTAGGAAGAATAAGTGTAAGGGTGCGTTGGGTTAACCAAAGATGCAAGGTAACGGTGAAGGTGAATGAATTAGATACAGAACTATAGAGAGACTACGTGGGTTTTTTATATCCAATCCGGATAGTTAGGACTAACCAAGGTTAGGACTAACTGAGGTTATCAGAGGTCGCCGGGTCAGCTGACAGTTAGCGTAACTAGTGCGGCTGATAGTCAGCTGCTAGTGCTGAGGTAAGAAAAGCCAACGAAGGCCACAGGTCGAGTACTAGGGAACATCAAGGCTTCAGCCCTTTACAATAAGCAGATTAGCACTTAATTAAAGTATGTAGATATATAAAATATGTAGCTGTAGCAGGAATATGCTAAAAGATTATTTTAGGTTAAGTACCTAGAAATAGCAATTATGCTAGCTAAAAAACTAACTAAGTTGCTTACCTAATAATAGTTTAAGAAGTTTAAGTAGTTAATTAACTTTTAGCAAGTAAAGCACTTAACTAAAGGCAACAATAATTAACAAACAAAAAAATTTATATTAAGTAGCAACATCTATATACTAGGCTAAGTCCCTACTTAATTACTTAGAATAAGCGGGAGAACGTAAGCTAGACAACTAGAAAACTAAAACTAAGATTACTAATTAGTATTAGAATTCTTATACTTGCTAGACTTTATTATTAGATTATGCTTAGCTTTCTTAGCTTTAGCAAGCTTAAGAGCATCTTAAGCTATCCTAGCTTAAGCAGCAAGAGTCTAGAGGTAAGCAGCATAACAGTAAGAATCTAACCTATTACTTCTATACATAGAGTTGTGAGATAATCGCCTGCGCACCCTAGCATAATAATCGCGCCTATATAAATAGGTTGTATAGTAATTAGGATAGTGTTGCATATAAGAACGGTTGTATAGAGTAAGCAAAGGCAGTATTTTTTAAGCATGCTGTTTTAAAAAAAACAATTATAGAAGAAGTTGTTGTTGCTAAAGCTACTGCTGCTGCTGTTGTTAATTATACGCTGACTGTTAAACTAGCTACTACACAGGTTAGCTTAGAACGTACGCAGTATAATGCTGCGTATTATAAAGCTCTTATTTATATAAACAACCTTAACTTAAGCCTATAGCCTGCTAAGCAGGCTGTGTCCGGCGCAAATAATCCTTAGCATTATACCTTAGATTAAAAATGCTTATAGAAGCAGGAGCAGGAGCAGGCAACAAGGGCTAAGCAGCAAAACTATAAGAAGACATCTCTTAAGCGCAGCAATTATTAACTAAAAGCTTTTGCACAGAAGGCTTTTTAGTAAATATAACACTACTATAAATCTCTTTGCAGCAAGTAATAATGTCTTTAAGTAGTTAAGCTTTTAAAGCTTAGTACATCTTATTGTTGTTCTATCCTTAAAAAACTAGTTAGTAAGCTAAGCAGGAAGCTTAAAAGATTAAAAACTTACTACTTTATCCTTGTACATAGCTATAAATTGATTAGTAAGATTAATATTAACTATATAGCAGGTGTGCAATAAGCAACTGCTGCAGCGTAAGCTACTCTAACTGCTAGTCTAAACGCGATTAAAGCAATATTTAGTATATAAATTATTTGACATTTTTTTTATACAGCGCTTACAAGGCAGAACGTAAAAGTATAATAAATTAGCAGCAATTTTTAAAAAGCTATTAGGCGCCTTTTTCTAGGTTAAGGGGGGCGAATTGCGCCTAGTAAACAGCTTAATAGGCGTTTGTAGGCTATTGCTATTGTTTTGTTACTAATTGTAGAATGCTGCTTAAGTAGTAAGCTGCTGTAATTTTTGTATTAGCTTCTAAGGAGCCTTGCCCTTACGCTAGCTTAATTGCTTAGCCAGACTCTTATATAGATTAAAATTTAAGCAAGGACTTAACAGCAGACTTAATTTAGTAGGTAAGGCAATTAGCCTTTAAGTAGAGCTGCTAGATGTCTTGAGATAAGCGTACAGATAAGGAGGCAGAAGCAACTAACTCTTATTATCTTAACAATTAGCTGCTTGTTAAATTTTATCTTTAAACAGGATTTAACGCGCGCAACGCTTATGCTTAGCACTATTCTTACGTTGCTGACAAAGGCTTTCTAATTAACGCTCACGCTCATTGCTACTATGGGCGGACTATACAAGATTAGCAGCTAATTAGTAAAAGAACAATAAGGTAACACTGCTTACTATATTAGTAATAGTGGTTGAGACAGTCCTGAAAAGCTTAGTAATTAATATTAGTGTAAGGTTAAGGACAAAAAGTTTTAGAGGGGCAGTAGACGCAATTAATATTGTTGTAGAGCTGCGCACTACCTAATTACGCGATATTTAGGGTCTATTTAACGTTTTAATATCAGGGCTGCTAGATTAATTAAATGTTACGACCCAGACCAAGGGACGAGGGGGACAACCCCGCAAGGACCATGCAACATAGACAGATGATCGCGGCTAGGCAACCACGACGCCGTCACGTGACTGCTCACTAACGAGCGCTCGTCCACGAGCGCAACCACGTGACTGATCATTAACAAGCGCGATCGTCTACGAGCGCACGCTCGTACACGAGCACCACGCTCATTAGTATATAGTAGTAGGCAATATGCCCTTATAGCTTATTATGTTCAACTTAGAGTTTACCTTAGTAATTAATCTTCTCATCGTGCTAACACACCTCGTACTATTACATTAATCTTCTAATCGTGCTAGTACACCCTGTGTCCCTAGTACTCGTTTATTCCCCGAGAACCAACCTAGATCATCTTCGGACGATCTTCACAGTTTTAGACTAGAAGAGACTAGTTATATATATACTTAACTTTCTACTAGACGCAAAAATCTACCTAAGATTCTATGTTAACATGTTAGAACTAGTAGACCTAGAGACGCTACTCTAAAAAACCTTTTGTTATAAGATAGAAGAAGAAAACGAATTTAAAGTTAAGAAAATTTTTATACACTAAAAACATAACAATAGAAAAAAATACTTAGTTAAATAGTTAGACTACTTAGACAGTAACAATAAATAGGAGCTAGACATAAACTTAGTTAACCGCAAACATAAAATAAGAAAATACTAGAAATAACAACACTGCAGCGTAAACTTAAGAACAAGTTAAAAAAATTAAGAAAATAGAATTTTTAATTAAATATTTAACTATCTTAGTTATACATTGAACTAGTAATAAAACAAAGAACTACGCACTTTATATGCTACTACATAGAAGATTCCGCACAACTATGCAATATAACTACTGCATTAATACTACCTAGAGTAGCCTACATTGTAGGCAAAAATTCTATACCTACAGAAGCAGCAGGAGAATCTAGAGACTCTCAATTCACGTCCTTACTCTCTGCTTCTAGCTCTAACGCAGGGCAAAGCGCTCTTTTTATATATATTCATTAGCCTGTACTAAAATTCTCTTATTATGCAGCAAATGCGCAATTACTTTCATTAATAACTTTTTTGTTTACATCTACTTTTGCTCAATACTTTTTGCAAAAATTTATTTAAAGAGGCCTAAAACCTGTTTACACATGCCTAGCCTAGATAAGTGCATGCTACACACTCAAGAGAGGAATTTAGCATAATATAATAAGGCTAGTTATTAATAAAACACTTATTGCAAGTAAAGTCCAAGACGAAATTAGCATTAAAGATTTTTTAAGCAAGACAGATTTAATGTTTACAAGAATTAAATAATATAGTAAACTTTGAAAACTTATAATAACGCGTAAAGCAAATCCTGCTTATAAGCTAAGTAACTAACAAGATTAAGTAATTGAAAGACAGATTTTAAGAAGAGGAGGATAGTGTTACAACCTAGAGCTAGAACGCTAGCTACTGTGCTGCAACCGCACTACGCGCAGCTAAAAGAAAAAAAAGTAACTCTGTAGCCTAAAGGCTAAAAGAAGTTATATAACTAATTACTACGCTAAAAACTATTGCTAAGAGCAATTACGACTACTGCAACTATTGCTAGGAGCAATTACAACTATTAAGGCTACTGCCTAGTATATAGCTTAGGCACTAAACTCGTATAGCTTAGTATGTTCAACTTTGTACAAGACTTTAGTATTTAATTTAAAAATTGTACTTAATTTTTAAAACCCCTTGTGTTATTATATTGTTCTACTAAACGTGCTAACACACCCTCGTACTATTACATTGATCTACCAATCGTGCTAGTACACTAATCGTCCATCGCACTCACTCATTCCCGAGAACCAACCCTAGATCATCTCCGGACGATCTTCACACTTAGTTATAGTGCTAAGATCTTACTGAAATCTTCAGTTCTCTGCCTTTAAATTCAATACCTTGATATGAAAGTACGTAATCCTCTTGAAAAGAAAAAGAAACTTAAATTACACCGTGGGCTTCAAAATACGTATCTTAGCTAAGTTAGCTTAACTATTGGCAACTATAGCAACTCTCCTAGACTAACTCGTTTACATTAGCCTCTCCTAGAAAAAAAAATCCAAAACTTCGTTCACAGTCTTGTGCAAGTTGTGAACTCGCATGGACTAGCGTGTGTCGACCGTGTCCGAACAGCGCTCTTAGTACTCCGGTTGGGTTGCTTCCTGGGTCCTAGCGCTGTGAAAGATGACACATGGATTTAGCTACCCGAAGAAGAAGAGTACGAGTACGATAACGGCGATGAAGTCGACCTAGATGATTTGCCAGATATCTGCTTCGAAGCTATCGGCCCTCCTCTCAAGGTCGAACAGCACGCCTACGCCGTCACCAAGGCTTTCGATCATTATGATGAAGACTGCCCCTATTTGCCGCGATGCTCTTAACTTTCATGAGACTTTACGCAATGAAGTTCCAGTCAAGGTGAATTGTGGCCACACCTTCCACTACGGTTGTCTCAGTACCGTGTTCACCGAATCCTCCAACTTTTGTCCGAACTGTCGACAGGAGGTGTGTAATAGAAGGCTTAGACTGCAGCTCGTCGTTGAAGCTGACGTAAAGAACACGTCATCCGAAAGTGTTGGATCGGGGCCCTTGTTATTCACCAATCAAAGTTTTATAATCCCACATCGGCCTCAAAGCGACGTACAAAGATGGAGAGATCATCTGGTTAAGACTGGAGCATTGCCGTCTGCTTGAGACTTCACTCGGTCTAATTTGTCATAGAAGAGCTCATTGCTGAGTCCAAATGACCCTACTGGCTATCTCCGCCGCGGTCATGTACCTTTGCGGCGTTGCGGCACAGCGGAGCTCGAATTCCCGAACAGCGCTGCGTGACAAGACCTGTCAGTCTGACTGCGGCACAGATTGAAAAAGACACAAAGAGCGGCAGTGGCGGCGTGTTCGCAGGAGGCACAGTGTGTCAAGGTTCGGAACGCAGCGCTTCACCGTTGCGGATGTTCCCGTAAAGGCACAGTTACGCCTACGTAGACTGACAGACGACGCCGGATAGCTTCCGTAGAATGGAGGACAGATAGCTGCGCCGTATTTTTGATACGTTTGAAGGCTCAATGTAATTCACCATACAAAAACGACTGTGCCGTAGAGTGTAACTGCATGAAGCGTCAGCTCGGAAGATGGTACTCGCAACATTTCCCCTAACCAATGACCACATTCATGGCGATCGAAAGGAGTGCAGTTTCGGTTCCAGGAAGCACGAAATTGAAACGCTCTTGCATTGCCAAGTTGCTGTGTAGGCGTGTTGCTTGCGATGTATTAGCGGGCTTATAGTTCGATATCCCCACCATGTGATGGCCGTTACTGCAGCCTCTGATAACGATGACGTGATGATTCAGGATGACTTACTATGTGACGAACAGTCACAACGTCGTTTAGAGACATTTGTGAGCTCATCGCAGGAGCCGTCTAGAGGGCCTATTCTTCCTCCCGACCGTATATGTAACCGATGAACTGACAGGTCAGTCCACACCAAGGCGTGTGGCCACGTAGCATCCGCTCTAAAATGGTCGTATTGTCATTGTGTTGGCATGCACTATCCAACGACCGCATCTGCGACCGCTGGTAGTGCATTTGAGGGTTTCGGTTTGCGATGCTGGCTACCACTTCGGCCGAACGTACTTGTAAGCGCCGGCTCCTGAGGTTGCGATTGGTGAAAATATGAGCATCGATAGTGTAGTCAAGTTGGTCTCCAGCCCAATAGCTGGTCACAGTGACTGATGCAGCAGGCGAATACAGAGGATAAGCCAAGAAGAGGTTAACGAGCTGAGTATGCAACCAACAAAATATTGTCAATCAACAAGCCTTGTGAAGCATCGCCACAGCCGATACCTCGATATAGTAGCTTCACGTGGGGCTGAGCTGTTTGGTCTGCGAAAGGCTTCGACTTGCAAGCAAAAGGTATGGTTGTGTAATGAGATAGAGAAAGAATGAGCTAGGGAGTGGTGGCTTGCTCGGCGGCGCTTACAGGTTTCGGGGTGGGGGATCTTACCGACGGCTGACTCATTTTGCATTCTTCATCCAATCGGCGGAGGACCAAAGGGCGGGAATTTGCGATGTACAACTCGGTAGATGCCGATATCGCGGGACGAGGGACACGTCGAAAATAAGGCAGCAGGTTCGGGAGGGCATGTGGATGTCACGGTATTCTGGGCATGGCGAAGCCAGGCAGGTGCAAGAGCAGAACAAGCTGCTTGCAGATCTTCTTCCGGTACATGCACGAGTCTGTCGAGGTCCGAGAACCGACTGCTAGCAAACATGGTGCCGTCATTGCGACGAGCGATGCAGAGGTCGCGATGATGTGCTTGGTGGTGATGACAGTTTTTGGCGAGGCAGACTTTGTTGGTTCAGCCTCATGGAGGATTAGCCGGAAGGAGCTAACTTTAGCAACGGGAAGAAACCGCGCTAGGCGTTTTCGGGCACGCATTTGGTGCAGCTGCCCCGCACTAGACGTGGGAGACAGATATGTACAGCCGCGCGATGGCGGTGAGGCTGTGGCAGTTAGGTGGATGATGAGGTAGGGGATGCACGTGTTGCATATCGCAATATTGACCGATGCAGACCAAGTTAGCGAGGGAGAGTGGGTGTAGTCGATGGAGAATCAAGTCCCCAGCCGAATCAGATAGCGTGCGCGACAGGAGTGGGTCCCGCACGTGCCCAGCTGTGCTTGCACCTCAGATCCAGCCATGCCCGTTGCGACGGGCATCCTCTGCAGTGTGAGTGATCCTTTCGGAATTATCCTGCCGTGGGATACCTGCCTCCTCCTCCCAGCGACCTGTTTGCGGGGACACAGACACTCGAACGCGACGGGAGGTGGCTGGTGTACGTTATTGCGGCGAGCGCAACACCAGCGACACCATGGCGATGATCTGGGAGTGCAGCATCTCCAGATGCTCAAAGCGGGAAGCCATTCGCTGTAGATCTGTGCCAAGTTCTGCCGGGATGACTTCGGTATTTTCCATGGCCACACAAGAGGAGAACCAGTCTGGCCAGAGTAACCGTCTGAATCGCGCCATGTGCGCATCGCAGCAAACAGCGCTCGACCTTCATGTCTCACTGTGACCTACCAAGGATGCTCCACGCGATGCAGCCCTCCCTTGACCTTGGACAGCAACCGAGCATGGTTGTGAACTTGTGACGAAACCAAGTCGGACGGCAAGCACGTGCCTTTCATTTCTCAACATCCCCCACCCATCGCGCTTTGAACCTTTCCGGGCGGGTCAACGATGATCATTGGCGCTCTCGTCGCTGCAGAGCCTGGCATTGGTCAGGTCGCAACGCACAGGTCTTTGTCGGGCGACGTTGAATGCCTGGCCCTACGGCGATTGAACAAACACCAGCGCCGTGGAGAGGGCTTACTGCTGCAAGTCAAGTCAAGTCATCTCGCTTGATCTTGCCTGCATCCTAGACGCGCTCATCAACCGATGCAACTCAAGAGCTCGACGGCATCCAACTCAAACACGTGCCGAAGCGCGGATCAGGCTGCCGAACTGAGTTTTGCATCCATCGAGATTACCGGCTGTATGGCGTCTTTACCACCCCATTGAGCAGACAATGTCAATTTGCCTTACACTTCCGGCTGGGCTCTCACCGCTCCAGTTCCAAGGTGCTCTAAAAGCTCAAGGGACCGCTCCATGGCATCCGGGACGTTGCAGTTCAATTCCCAGCACACTAAGCTGAAGTGGTGGTGCTATTAGGCCATCTCTGCAACCATCGTGGGAGCCAACCCCGACCCGCCCTCCCAACGCTTGGACCAAAACAGCAAATGGCATGGCCTTTCTTGCTAACGGACAAGCTTGCTGTTCAATGAATCGCGAGAGCCGCCGACTGAGCATTGCACAGTTGCTGGGCCGCCAAAGCATATCTACCTGGACCTGAATTACGCGCCAGCTTTCCAGCTAACAAATGCTGGACATGTCAATCCAACTCCACAGGTTGCGATTCGCCTGCCCATGTCAGAATGCACAGTGCTTACCGGGGTCCTTGCCATTATCCATCGTCTCGGTTGCGGAGGAGCTGAACCTTCATGAAACCGACAGCGGTCCTGGCCCGACAATCAGGCTCGCCAGCGCCCAAACGCGCAACAAGCTGGTCGTCCCATGTGCAGTCGACAGCCATTGTCAATCTGAGGGCGGCTCTGCCGGCTGGAGCTATGCGCATGGGGTTTTGAGTTGCAACTCTCCGATGTGCAAATGCAGGAGCTTGAGCCCTGAAACCGGTGAAGCCCAGGTGACGTGCGTCACGCAGTCGTCCTCTGTGCCGAGCAAAGCGCGTCGACCCTCATCAAATCCTCAGTCCCCCATGCTTGTGCAAGCCAGTGCAAACCAATGCAAAAGTGGGTGCCATCGTCGTCCGGCGCTTTTCATTTGCCTTGTGCCTTGAAAGGCTGAGGAAGCTTGGTCGACGTGTTCCCAAGCTTTGCGCGAGCGGACGCACTAAAACTTCAAGGCCCCCCACCATCACAAGTAGCCCTACGCCCATAGCGGGCTGCCGTGTGGAGATTGGGTGAGGGACAGGGACTGCGGGACGCTTCATGTGCTGCTCGCGGAGGGACTGCTTACCGTGCTTACTCCCTGGATATTTACACTTGGACGAATGAACACAGCAGAACGATGGATGCATTGCGGTCAGCCAGGAACTATGTGCTACAGCTTTCGCCGTCTTCCCCATCGCCGACTAGTTATTCGGCGACGACATACCTCGCCGTTGTTCTGCGTGCTGTAAGTGCTCGGGCGGCATGGGTCCCTGGCAGGGCTGGTTGACAGGCGAGAGACTACACATCTGCCGCTCAGCGCACCTAACAATGCCATCTCCACCAATTAACTGACATTGCAACGCGAAACTGTCGGGCATATCTTCGTCTGCAGGGGCGAATATCGCAAACCCGACGCCTCTATCAACGCGATTGCTCAGCATCCTTGGACAATCTTCCAAGCTTCTCTGCAAAGGGCATCGTGTGTCGTCGCCATGACAGCATATTGCGATGCTGCTGCGTCTTGGTGTAAGCGGCAGCATGGGCGCCGTTGCAGGAGGGCTGAGCACGGTCATGCTCCACGCGAGTCTCTATTTCGGGTCCTCCATAGCTCTCACAAGCCACGCTCCCCTTTGAGGCGGGAACGGTCCGCAGCCTGGTCTAGCGGTGTCCTTCAACTGCCCACTCACATCCTGGCCATGTCCCAAATTTGGTGTGCGGACGCCTTGTTGCTCACTATGACTGACGGAACCGTTCGCCTGCACGCCCGCAGCCATGCCCGTGGGCTCAAGCCACCGACTTGCTATGAGATCGGCCAATGCAATGCCTATGGCGGATACCCTGGAAACAACCATGCCTACACCCTGCACCTGTCGGCTTGCCGCGTCTATAACCCTCATCAATTTACAACCCCCATACTCAAGTACGCTCGCTCCTCGTTCGGGGTTGGCTCAGGCACAGCCCGCAGATATTTACAGTCTCTCTCTCTCTCTCTCTCCACAAACCTATCCGGGCGCAGCAATTTTTCCCACAATTGTCGCAAATGTCTCCATTTGGGCCGGCTTTCTTTCCCAATTTGGTCTACTACACACCACGTTAACTCGTCTCCCCTGGCGGCTGTTCCTTAATTCAACTTTCTGTCCCCCGGCTGCCTATCATCATCCCGTGGGAACAGCACCGACTCGTCCAAGACATGATTACTAGCTCATAGCCGTCTGTCGTACCACCAGATCTGGAGCGTTTAGCACACATTAACCACATCCCCCAATTGAGCCTCTGATCTCTCCCAGCCCCATCGTTCTCCAACTTAAGATATATACCATCCATCGCCTCGTCCATTCGCCATGTCCGAACCCAGTGAGACAGGAGGCCTCCCATTGGACTCGAAGACCCACCAGCAACAGCTGCCTAGAAGCAGCATTATTCATCAACCAACATCGCACCGTGTCGAATTTTGCCAGACATCACAGTCATCCAACGACGTATCCGAGGATTTCAAGGCTGCTAGCCCTCGCCGTCGTCCTGGAACTATTAAACAAGCGCCATCTGGCCCCCACAACGGCTCCTCCCGCTCTGAGCAACAGCCAGCCTTGAGCCTAACAGACATGTCGTCTCACAACTCATCAATTTACTACACGCGGACTGGTCGTATTAGCAAAGCGAAGAAAGGGTTGAAAGTGCACAACTGTGAGAACTGCGGAAGAGTAAGTCCTAATATTCATATACTGCTACCAGCTTTAGGAGGCAGGCGTCTAGCTGCGTGTAGGCCAAAACTATTACACCGTACCTCATCACAGCTGGACGTATCTGCGCGGTCGCTATGCATTCCCATCATACCTGCAGTGTATCCTTTCTAACCGATCACTAGTCTTACACCCGGGCCGAGCACCTAAGGTCAGCTTTTGATTCTCATCAAAACCTATAGCGTCGCTAACAGCCTGTGTCAGACGACACCAGAAGAATCATGTCCAGGAAGATGCACTTGTCTGCCAGGTACCTGGATGTGGCAAGACCTTCTTCCGAATTGATCTTCTTCACAGGCATCAGGAGCGACAGTATGCTGAACCCATATCAGTCTTAGAGACAGCATACTAACTTGCAGCAGTAACGAGCCTGGAAGAGACTCTCCTCAGCAGAGTCCGGAAGGCTCACCAGAGTCAGCACCCATCTCTATGCCCGCACTTGAGCCGCCTATTATGGAAGTGACAACAAACCCCTCAACCACTTCCTACTACCAGCCCGTATCTCCCATGTTGGAGACGGCGCCATTCACAAGGTACAATCACGCTCCGTTTCGTACTCCTAGACCGCCCCAGAATCTCTCGCCAAGTTCCAGTCTCATTCCTCGTTTTTCTTTTCATACTATGTCCAGCCCTAAGTGAGTTTTATTGCACATGGTCGAGCACTTCTTTCTTCTTTCTACCCGTCTCACATCTTCTGCTTGAACGCGCACTCATTATATTCCAGTCAACTTAAACATCCCCGTTCGCATTACAATGGGCCATCTGCAGCTGTGCCTGTACCAATGGATACCATGACACCAGGTCTATGGCACGAATCATACAGTCCTACCCCTGGGTACTCCTCTTCAAGTGGGTACGCATCGCCAATCGCATTGACCGACTTTCCCGCGTTTGCCAACACGCCTTATCATCGAGCGCGCACGCCTTCGAACGCGTCCATAATCGATCCATCATGGTCGTATCAATCACGATCGCCAGCATCTACTACCTCGACCATGGGAATCACATGGGGTTCAAACGAGAAGGGATCGACTGGTCCGAACCTCGCCTACATGAACGCATGTTCCTACCCAATGACGACTATGTCAATCCCTACAAGTATGGATACAATGGCTGGATATGGACACTTTGGTTTGAGAACAATGACTCAGAGAGACGAAGAGGAGGGGGTGATTCTCTTCGGAGACGAACAATATGGTATGGCTTCGATCGCACACACCCATCTGTTTGAGCAATGTCTTGACTATTACTGGAGGCTCTTTCATCCCACTTTCCCCGTCGTCCATCGACCTACCTTTATGAACCCGTCGCCGATGCTGCGCGCAGCCATGATCGCCATAGGCAGCCAGTACTCGACCCTTTCCAGCGACAAAAAGAAGGGCCGAGACCTCCACGACCGATGTGTGAAGTTGCTTGAACGTGTAGGTTAGATGCATGAACCGTTGACCATTAACTAACTTGTAGCAGAGAGATCACGAAGCTTCGACGGAACCGGAACGATTATGCGATTTCCAGACAATGTTCCTTATTGAGGTGTTGTCCCAGTACCGCGCTCGACGGGCTGCTAAGGTTTTGTCGTCGCGCTTCGACAAGGTGTACCACAAGGTAGGTTGAGTTTTGTTGCACACAATGGCAGACAGCTAACGACATTAGACTGTCGAAGATTGCGAGAGTATGACTACAAAGATGAAGGATATAGTTGGAAGCCTTGCTCAACTTGAGCACGTCACGCCGGATCACTGGGCTCACTGGGTCAAGCTGGCCACTTGGCAACGCTTGCTCTTGTCCTGTTTTATTCTTGAGTCTCAGCAACCCCTTCTACTCGCACGTGAATCCCTACCTTCTCTCATTCAAGACAGTCAGTTTGAGATTCCCTTTCCGGCACACAGTTCTCTTTGGGATGCTACGAGTTCAACCGAGTGGGCTACAGCTGCCCAGCAGCACTCCTATACTCCGTCGTACGTTTACGAAGTCATACCCGAGTCTCTACCAGCTTCTCTCGATTCCTTCCAATCATCTGTTATACTCGCCGTGCACTACAATCGCCACGAAAGTCCGACACCATACATCTCCTCCTCAACATCATCGAACCTTGAATCTCTTCTCGATGCGTCACCTGCCACCACACGAATGCTACTCGTAGCAAAGCTGATGCAAGTGACGCCTATTCGCGCGCTACTAGCCGTTGCGAGCGAGTCTTGGATCTTCTCGGAGAAGGTCGCAACTCCGCAAGCCTTTGCAGCATTGAAGACTACGCTCCGCACATGGGTCGCGCAGCTACGGTCTACCAGCGAGCCGGAAGGCGTACCAGTCAAGGAAGCACTGAAACTCTCAATCAAGATTCTGCAACGAGCTGTCGAGGAACAGCGAGATTCTGTGCCACTGGAGATGGGCACAGACATGGGCATATTCTTTGCCGCCCTAGTCCTATGGGTCATCACTGTTGCCGCGAATACACGAACAAAAGGGCTACACCAGAAGGTCAAACAGCATAGTCGGCGGCAGAGCTATTCTGAGTCGCCATCGATCTTCAACTCCACATGGGCCTCTGCAACCCCTTCAGCACAGTCTGTAAGCCATTCCTCATCGTCACCAGTTCGGTGCACACTAGCGTCTTCCGACAGCCAGCCGCAATCACCAATCATAGAAGCTAGACCCGAGAACCCTCTGCTGTCGCATGCGCAGATCATCATCAACACCATCTCTTTTCTCACTGATATCCTCGCCATGTCTGATAACACTGTCTCCATGCGCCAACCTCTCGCAGACCACGCACGTCGCCAAGCAGGCTGCGTAAGCCTACTCCTCTGGGTCAAACTCCGACTCCGTGGCGTCTCACTTGAAGACCAGAGCGGAGCCACCGATGCCTGGGCCAGTGATACTGGCGATGGGCTTGGTGAACTTCTGGAAGGAGTCATCGGGTCTATCGAGCGCATTCTGAAGAAAGGCTGGGGCGATTGGGGCATTTGACTCTATACGCTGGTGCTGTTCCCTCCCCTCTTTCTACTTTCGGATTTGCTTTTTACATCTTGGACTTTTCGCTTTGCTTTGCATACGCTTTCCACTCTGCTCGATGTTGTTCATTCCGATATTTTCCTTCTTCTTTATCTTCGTCATAGCGTGGAATTCTGGGATGTACGGGCAAGAAGAATACGATTTGATGATTGATTACGGCGGATACCCCTGTTTACTTGCTTCATGCTTTATTGCTTCATCGTCTACAGTCTACGCTTAAATGTACATTGCGACCACACTCTATATCTCAGTCATCATGCATACTTTATGTACTACTACTCATGAAAAACGCATCGTTGCGACTTACCACGCATGTGCTATATACCCACTTTCCACCACTTGAGCCATCCGCGTTGAGCATCTTGTACAGTACAAGAAACCACATAGAGACTACACCTAAGTATATCTTTATTGTCACGTGAGCCAATCACCCTTGCACCTATCGCATACGAGAGATCTTTGTAGGAACATCAAGGCGATATCCCTCCCCTCCATTCGTTCAACCACCTCCCCGGTACTTCGTCAGACAGAATCCTGCAGGAATGCATGCTTACATGCATCTAGGCGCCCACCAAGCACCGCCAAACACCACGTGGAGAAGAAAAAAAAATATTCTTGAACCATTCCTAGCAAAGTACACCAAAGGATCTCTACCCCCACTTCCCCCTTCCCGAATCTCATTGTCTCCAGCAAAGCAGTCATCACAAACGCCAAGGGATAAGGGATGGCTGGCAACATCCACCCTTACACGCCACACCGCGCCCCCCTCCGCCACTCTACCTCCTCCTCCACCTCCTCCCCCACCCTCCTCCACCCACCGCTCTCCCCACTCTCCCCCTTCCTCCGTACAAAAGTACCTCCCCGCCCCTCCACCGCACACCTCCATCCTCCCCCCTCCTAATCTCCTTCCCCCTTTGCACGAGCGAGCAACCAAGTCCACGATGTAAATAATAAGCGGCACAGCACCCGCTGTACCTCTGCGCCTCGGGGTTCCATGCACCAAGGTGATCAGAGCGAGAGGTCAAGAGGTCGCGAGCAAGACTGCTATGCGCGGTTTCTGCCGCAGCGGAGGACGCAAAAGTCGGGGTGAGACTGGGACCGTACCCGTGTCGGGAGCTGCGGGATGTGAACCATGGTGGGAGATGCTCGGTGTGCAGACCGCGTGTGGAGGATGTGTGGTAGCCAGGGGGGTCGTTGATGCGTCTGAATGGTGGTGGTTGTATGATGCGTGTTCGTCGTGCTAGTCTCGTTGAAGGCGGGGATGCACTTGTTTCTTGCTGGGGGAATGTGCGGAAGTGGTGTTCGAGGTTGTGTTGCATGGCGTGTGCGGCTTTATCTGGGAGGGGAAATGGTGTCGTTGTTGTGGGATATTTGTGCATGGTGGTTAGTGATTGTGACCTGTTTCCTGAGCACTTGCTGATGCATGTGTGATATACAACTACCAATATTGAAAGTTTGTTCGTCAACATGAGACTGAATGGTTTGCTTGTTGAACTGGTGGTTTCCGGGCGTATCTAGTGGTCTGGAGAAATTGCGGGGATTGGTAGGAATGTCTCACATGGTTGGACATTACATTCGGTGGTTTGTGGATGTCAGGAGGGGTTGTTGAGAGAGTGCGAGAGACTGCGAGAAAGAGTGCAATTTATCTGTGGTCTAACAGGGATGCGAAATAATGTAGCAAGGTTCTCGACATGAAGCAATTGCATGCATCGAAAGGAACGTTATATTGCGTAAGAAGAAAAAAGGTTGTGGACGTTGGAACACTGTACTACCAAGTATAAACACTTCACTCCTTATCCTCCGCCCTCCACATTCATCCTCCCAAAATTCATTCCCTACAACTTTGCTCTCCGCTGCAAATAGAGCCTGATCGCAACCGCGGCTGCATTTGTTAGCCTGCCAAATATTCTCTACACCACACCTCTGACCCTCTACTTACCAACGACAGCAGCCAAGCTTTTCAAGCCTACTAGTCCCATTAACCACGCACCCCATCCAAGTGGTCTACCCTGACGATCAAAGTTGGGCTTCAGCTCGTTCATATCGATGAGCTTCTTCTGCTTTGCGAGTGTATATGGCGGGTACCTAACGTCCATGAGACCCTCAATCCACGCTGGTGTGGTAGTTACGCTCCTGCGATGTGTAAAGGTGTCAAAACTCGCCCTGCCCCTATATGCGCCCTGGCCACTTGTTCCGACGCCACCAAAGGGCATGGTTGGGATGGAGCCATGGAAAAAACCGTCATTGAGGGAAGCACCTCCACTGCGCGTTTGTGTCATGACTTGTTCTAGCTCTGCCTTATTTCCAAAAGCGTAGGTACCTAGTGGTGTGTCGTGGACTTCGTTTGCGATTTTGATGGCTTCGTCGAGGTTGGCAACGGGGAGGATGGGTAGGAGGGGTCCGAAAGATTCAGTGGTAATCATGCTATCGTTCATATCGTCAACCTGAACGACGGTGGGTTCGATGAAAAGGTCGGATTCGTCCATGGTGCCGCCGATGACGATCTTGCCATTGCTCGCGTCGAGCATCTTCTTCATGCGCTGGAATTGGCGTTCGTTGACTATGCGACCGTAGTCGGGTGAGTTTCGAGCACCGTCTGGGTAGAACTCCTTGAGCTGCTTCTTCATCTCTTCGATGAATGCTGGCACAATCTCGCGGTCCACAAAGGTGCAGTTGTGGCTGAGACAGACCTGACCTGCGTTCAGTGTCTTGGCCCATAGTAATCTCCTCGCAGCAAGCTTCGGGTGTGCATGCTTTGTGACGATGGCCGGATTTCTGCCTCCCAGCTCCAGCGTGAGGGGTGTCAGGGTCTCGGCTGCCTTCTTCGCGATGATCTTGGCGACGGCCTCTCCACCAGTATAGAAGATCTTGTCCCACTTCTGATCGAGCAGGGCGGTTGTCTCGGGGATGGCACCCTGGATGCACGTGTAGCATTCGGGGTCGAGGGATTCGCGCATGATCTTCTCGATTGCGACAGCGGCATTGGGGGCAGATTCGGAGGGCTTGACGACAGCAGTACATCCTGCTGCGATGGCTCCGATGAGAGGACCGAGTGTGAGCTGGATGGGGAAGTTGTAGGCGCTGGTTCTGTCAGACAAACCCATTTCTCAACACGACTGAAGGACGTACCCAATAATCAGCACAGTGCCCAATGGGTCTTTCTTGATGCGCGGGCGAAGTGGCATGTTCGTCCATGGAATATCCGTCGCCTTCTCATCTTTCGCAAAGCGCGGAACATTGTTGGCCATCCATACGCAGTCGTTCATGCACCATGAAATCTCCGTTAGATATGTCTCCAACGACGGCTTGCCTAGGTCGCGCTTGCAGGCCTCCTTGATGAGCTCTTCATTGTCCTTGAAGCCCCAGTAGAGCTTCCGTAGCTGCTGGATACGGAATTCGAGCGGTTTGGTCTTGTGCGAAAGGAAACTGGCGCGTACTTTGGCGCACGTGGGCGCGATGTTGTCCACGGGCGTGTGCTCGAAAGGTGCTATTTCCGCCATTGTGAGCCATGTGGGTGTCGTATAGGAGGGTGTACAGTGCGAGTCTTGGAACAGATACGAGGACGGAGATGTGAACCGAAGAGCCAAGGGACGCCAATGGCCAGCTACAAGCTCCAGAGGGATGTCGAGGGCGGCATTTCACAGGCGCGCAATCGTGCCTCGGTCCCGTCCGGTTGGTTCAGGAGCGGGGTTTGCACTAGCCCGTTTTAGTATTAGAGTGAACGGCCCCCATCTCCCATGTGTGTTCGCCTGTCGGCCCGTCTGCTCGCGCCGCAATGTCTTGGCTTAGCCGTGAGATTCCTATTGATTGCTAATATACACGCTTCGTTGCCTAAACTGGAATTGTCTCAGCAGGTCTCTAATTGCTTCACTTTTCTCATGCCTCAGGGCCCGTTGACGGCGCCACAATCTTTCCGAAGAACGCTGGGTACGTGTTGACAGCCTCCGTGGGCAACACACGGTATGCTCTCTCATCCGACACGCGACCCATTCTCAATTTAGGAGCTAATGGGAGATCTGACATAGTACCTTCAACGCATGGGTGGCGATTGTGTAAACACCAGGCATATGCGTACTGTCCTGCTTGGCCTTTAGCCGGCCACTTGCTCACCTCATTCCTCGTTTTTTTTTTGAGTAAACATGTCCGATTGCTTTTTGAACCACGTAGCTGACTGTCTGCCACCTTCCTCGGGTCGGGACCAAGTGAAAGCATAGCGTTAAGTGCCTTGAAGATGGTAATATAGGCGTCGGCACGGACAGAACGATTGACAGCGGTGCTCCCAGTCTTCGTAAGAATGACGATCGAGAAAGAGGGCGGTACCTTCTCTTCTGTTAGAGCACCGTCCTTAATACCCTCAAGAAAGCTGTCGACACAGAAATTTGGACGAGATGAAGAGGGCACGTTAAGATTTGGGAGCAGCTGAGGAACAAATGTATTGTGAGATGGCTATTGTTGGTGGTTCATACTCATACCATGCTCAGTGGCAAGGGTGCCCAGCTTGCGTCACTTGACGATGTTCAAATATCCAACAATGGTTGGCATAACTACTCGAGCTTGGATGTCCCGCCCTAGCGTCCTTCTGGAGCTCAGGTATGACCTGCCACATCGCCAGCAGAGCCTTATCTGCATCTTCGGCAATAAGGTCATCCAATCCCAGTTTCAGATGCCATGGGCATCTCCCGGTGCAGCTTCGATTATTGGATGGTGAAGGTGTTGGTGCCAAGCGTTTTCCGGGCACAACACTACGCGAAACAGAATCTGCAGAGGGAGAGAAAAGCTTGCTGTGAAGCTTGTGGCCTGCTTCGAACTAGTGTGCTTCGGCAGGTATAACCTGGGGATGCTTCTGCACTCTATCCTCAAGGCATTCACCCATTGCCGACGCTTCTTGCAGCCTCTCACCAGATTCCAGTGGCTTCGTAAGTTTCTCCTTAGCCTGATTGTTGTGTTTTACATGGAGGCCTAACATTTGTACGACCGTCTTTTTTAGCATGTGTGGGTGAAGGAGCATTGAGTGGGCAACCTTTGAGGGTGAGATCGTGCCATATGGCTTGCGTAGCTGCTTACTAATTTCGCCTTCTGTCATGGAATGCGTCTCCACCTCATTTTTATATCTTCTCCAGATGATTCCGCGGGAAGTGTGGATATCGTTGTCTTCCCTTCTGCGGACAGTCTTTGAGCTAAAACA
Organism: Alternaria sp. 'sect. Undifilum'; assembly: GCA_024321975.1. NCBI lineage: Eukaryota > Fungi > Ascomycota > Dothideomycetes > Pleosporales > Pleosporaceae > Alternaria > Alternaria sp. 'sect. Undifilum'. The sequence continues at coordinate 3,994,954 of JAJJZI010000006.1, forward strand.
TCTCGCGAAAGACCTAGGCCCAGTCGCATCTTCTGGCGGAACGTCTTTGCGCTTTTCTTGCTGGAGCCTGTCGGTTCTGTTGCAAGTTGCAATGCTGCAACAACACTTGCGATGTCTTTGGTGCCCAGGTCGTTGCTTGTGGAGACGAACTTGTCGTGAAGCGAAGGATGTTTAACGTCCTCATCTCCTCCCACAGCATCTTTCTCGTCCTACAACACGAACTGTCTATATTCGGAGAAACTGACAGGTTCTTCCTCTTGTCGCTTTATTACCGGGTTATCTTCAAGAACAAGATATGTATATCCGGAAGATCTTGCAGGTAGTGGAGCTATCAGTTGCCGCTTCCTCTCTTGGATTGTGTGCAATGAGGATAGTAAGCGGCGGTCCGATTTTCTCGTAGTCGCCATGATGCTCGGAAGCGCACTGATGGGGCTTTAGTAAGTTGAAAGTCGTGCCATGTCATTAGGTGCTAGAGTCGGACGACGTGACGAAGCTCCGTGTTTGCCAAGACAACGTCGTAGTACAACAGCTGAAGGTGTCCAGGGAATTCCACACCTAGCGATGATGTGAAGCTCCGGTAACAGGTATGTTAGGTAGGGATCCATCCGGAAGGAGGCGTATAGGAAGACGTTTATCACTGTTCCCTTGCACACCCGAAAAGCAGCATCGGCATGTTACACGTACCAGTGTGGGCTTCTTTACCTACTCACTGATCTAAGCCAGGGCCCGGCGACGCTTGTGATCCCAACACCATTATATGGTACAGGAAAGATCTGCGTACTTTATCTTAGTCTTCTCATCATGTTGTAGCAATTGCGTGGTGTACAATCATGTGAATCCTTAAATTTGCGACATGGGATGAACCGTGTTAATTATTGGGAAGATGCTGCCTGTAAAAAAGATAGTACGTCATAAACGTGGGGTATCTCTTACCTTTCTAACACATTGTACCGGGGCCGCAGGTGACCTCGTCGCATAAATGCATATACTAAAAACTCCAACCCGCATGCTAAGCTTTGGCGGTTTTAACCTCCCCATCTCATTTATTACTTCTAAGTCTTATAAGATCAAGCTCATCTCCGCCAGCCCTCATCTTCTCAGTCTCCTGGACGAAATACGTATCCCGCTTCCCATGCAACTCCTGGTGCAGTAGATCAGTTAAGCTCTGCATCATAGCCGCCTCTGTACTCTGCTTCGTGCGCTGTTTATCGATTGTGTGGTGCCTGATGAACTGGCCGGTACACTTGCTCGTTATCCATTCATGCTCCGTCAGGCCGGGGTATCCCATCGCATCGTTGCACGGTATCTCGACAATATTGGTGCCGTTCAGGTTGAAATCGTATCGTATATATTCCGAGAAAGCCCTTTGCTCGTGTGACCACTCTTCAGCCCACCGTTTACAATCTGGGTAGCGCACACCTGTCGGACACTCTTCCCATGCTTCTAGCAAGTCGAAGGTGTGTGGGAGAGATTGCGCAATCACGACGCCAGTGTTGAGGGCGAGCTTTCCGCGGCTGTCTTCAGACGCGTGTTCGTCGCCGTTGAGCGTCTGCCGTGTATCGAAGGGCATGGCAATGCTCGTTTCAGGTGTGATGCCCCAGCGATTAAAGAGCCATTCGACCGGAACTTCGAGGTGTTGGATCGTGGCGTCGGCGTCGATGAAGATTACGAATTTGTACTTGTTGAGGGCGTGGAGAACGTGCGGTTTGACCCATGAATTATGCATCCCCTCCATGTCGTGCGCGTTGATGAAGCGGTAGTCATAGCCGTGAATTTGCGCTGTAAATCGTTAGTACTACACTGTCGATAGGCAAGTGCCAAGTTTGTACCGACCATAAAAGAAGTGGTTCATGAAAGCCGCGCTGACCATGCCATCACCGTCCGCATTCAACGTCTCCCAGTTCAAACGGTCTTCATTCCAAAGCTCATTTTTCTTGTTGGGCACCCTAGTATCGATGTCGACAATCAGTATCTCGCTCCTAAGCGGCTCTCTCCACCATGGCGCATCTTCTTTCACCTCATGTACCTTTCCTGAAGCGTCGGTATACGACGGATCGTCTATGGGATGCCGTATGGATTCGTAGAGCCGGAGGAAGGAGTCGCCGATTGTGGGCTTCCCAAACACTGGGCGGTCGTTGTTGCAGACACTGTTGGTTGCCTCCTTTGCCGATTCCTTGATCTTCTCGACTACCTTGGAACCGCTTTCGTGGAGCCCGGCTGTCGTTGAAATTATGAGGATGCACATTATTACAAACACGCCACTGACAATCGCCAGCTTATTGTAAGAAATGATAGGGCTCGGCATGATCGTGAAGCGCAAGAGAATTACCAGAGAGCGAGTGAAGTCGGGAGGCAAGTCAATCGTAAGAAGCCTGGCTGAGCCAAATAAGAGGGAGGGGATCAATTAGATAGTGGTCAAATCCCAGCTACAGGCTCGTAAAAGTTAAGAAAAAAAGATACCGCAATTATCGCCAACTGGGCAGCATCGCCGAGCGAGATGCGGCCGTTAAAAGGGTCAAAGTCGTTTCCATCAAGAAACTTCAAGGCCGCCCACCGTTGGAGGCCTAGAAGAAGAACTCGGTTCCTCGTAGAATGACTAGATCGAGATGCAGGGCTGAGCATGCCGACAGGCCGTTGAAGATGATCGCAGACACTAAGGGAAAGCTTCGCGCTAGCCCGATGCTAGCGTGTGAACTAGCTAGCACACTTTAGGCAAAAGCCCCGCATCCGCCTACTAGGACATCCATGGCGAGATATCCAACCAAATACTAAATCTCTCCCACACATCGCAACTAACGGCGGCCGAGTTCGTGTCGACGAAAACTGGCTGAAATTATTCCACTTCGATGCACCATGCCGCTGGGGGATATATCATCAGAGTAACGATACCCCTCAGGAGGCCATGTCCACATCCTGCCGCACCATACTCGGGTCCACCTGGGCTGCCTGCGAAGCCTGCGAAGCCTGCGCCAAGGGACCTGGTAATCTTGTGCTCTACATCCAATCTTGCTGCGCCTCCACTAGCCAACTCATCCTCCTGCTCGGGACACACGCTTGGCTAATGCTATGGGCCTTCACATTTAGTAGAGTTGGCACATATTCAGGCGCCCTCTCGTCTCCCGCGAGCTTTGTTTTTCTGCAATGGTAGCGCTTACCATGTGCATAATAATCATGACAGACACAATCTCCTTGCATTGCATTGGATTGCATTTCCTTCAGGTGCGAAGGCTGCGTTGACCAGCGGACTTATATCAGTGCATAGGGTCACTGCCAGTATGGTCGGCAGTTCGAAGAGGTATACTTAGATGTTTTGACAGGAAAATCCGCAGCCCACAAAGTTCATCTATGAGCAAAGGAGCGCAACGAAAGATCATAAGGGAAACGACACTAGAGGCCTAACAAGAGTGTAGCCCTTGCATCTGGTTGCTGGAGCATGTCATGCTCGGCTTACTATTCTGCGTCTTGAGTCATCTTTGCCGACATTTTGAAAGTACAGAGTTCCTCTCTGTAAGTCGCGCTTTCCTCGCGCGAGCTTACAAATGCGCTACATTACAAAGCAGACACCTCATGAAACCTAGAAAAACTTGAAAAATCTCGCAATGGGAAGCTACTGGGTCCTTATTCAAATTAACCCTCTAGAATCATGACATCAAATATCCGCCCAGTTCGTGCTGCGCTCATCGGACTCTCTTCTTCAGCCGTCACATCGTGGGCTTCAGCTGCTCACCTTCCAGCACTCCTTACTGCGACCGGCCGCTCGAAAATCACCCTAAGCGCTCTATCAAACAGTAGCACTGGGGCTGCAAAGTCAGCAATCCAGAAATACGGTCTTCCAGATGATACCAAGGCATACGGGTCGCCAGACGACCTTGCAGCGGATTCAGATATCGATCTCGTGATATGCAATACACGGGTTGATAAGCACTTTGAAACAGTCCTTCCGAGTGTCAAAGCTGGTAAGGATGTTTACATCGAATGGCCTATCGCTGCAAAGAGGGAGCATATCGATGAACTCATTGAGGCGGCCAAAAAGAGTGGATCGAGGGTTGCGGTAGGTCTGCAGAGACGATGGGCGCCGCCGGTGGTGAAAGTGCGAGACATTTTGGATAGTGGGAAAGGTAGACTGGGCAAAGTGCTGAGCTCAGAGGTTCATGCTTTTGGTGGAACGAAGGACAGGGAAATCCTGCCCACAGGTCTGAAGTACTTCGCGCAGAAAGAGATCGGCGGGAACAGTATCGTGATAGGCGTGGGTCATGGTAAGCAGCATCATTATCAGCGGCACCTCGGTCAGTACTAACGGCATCAGTGCTTGACTTTGTGCTCTCGGTCGTCGGCCAACTCGACCCACCATCCATCCGCTCCAAAACACAGATCCAGCGCCCGGATATTCGCATCCGCGACCCCAAAACTATGCAGATCGTCGATAATGTGACATCCGACGTTCCCGATCTCCTTTCCGTCTATGCGAGCATCGCACCCTCTCCTCTTGTCGTCCCCGACGCAACGCTTTCGTTTTTGTTCCGCCGCGGTCAGCCCTTTCCTGGTATGCCAGCCCTCACCTGGACCATCAACTGCGAGTATGGCGAGATCCGTGTTACGTCGGCCACGAGTACGACTCTTCGATCGAGCGACAGCGATGGCCCAGTAGCGATCCAAGTTCACCACTTCGATACTGATGAAGTGAAAAATGTTGACTGGGATTGGAGCGATATGCAGAAGGAGGTACCGATCGTTGGAAGGGATGTCATAGGATGTCTGTTTGCTTTTGCTGATGGTAAGGAAGAGGGAGATGGTTGGGTAGGCTTGGAGGATGCTGCGAGGTACGCGCGGATGATCGAAAGGTTCCTGGAAGAGTAGTCATCATGATCAGATTTTACGGTTATAGTAACTTACCAAACTTTCGGCAGTCATGTAAAGTCCATTTGTGCCTGAACCCGAGCTCGTCAGGTAACCACGAAATGACGGCTCAGTCAACATTTACAGTGACTCTGACTCCGAAACACTTGATTCAAAATCGATTGCGCTTCACGTCGGCCGTCCTCCAATGAATTCCCCACTCAATAGACAACATCACTATATAGCCGTCTCCAAAATCAACAATAAATTCATCACATTTAAGGTGTTGGACGGTGCTACAATCCCGCATTGCTTGATAGGTCTGGCTTACTCTTTGTCCCAAAGATGTGCAAGTCGTTGTATTATCGTGTATTATAATCTTTCTCTAAGCTTGCTTCAAGATTAACGGTTTTGCGCCAACCTTCTCCGCTTCCGCATTCAGCGCATCCACCTCCGCTTGAACCAACGGAATACCACTCTTCTCTCTTTCCTGCTGCTGTAATTGCTCAAGCTCGCCTGGGAAGTAGATTCTGTCCACCCCAGCAGCCTTCTCAGCACCCGTAACCTTATCGTACAAGATTTGCATCCTCTCTCTAAAGTCATCCAAGCTCATGAACAGGTCTGGTTTCACGGCGACGAGGAAGTGACCGACATCCGATGGTCTGGACGGATCGTACGGATTGGTCACACCGCCTGCGAACGCCGAGCCGGATAGTACACCAGAGAAGACGTCCATCATGACAGCTAAACCCGAGCCTTTTGGACCACCCATGGGGAGCATCACGCCACCATCCAGTGCCGCTTCTGGGTCATCTGTCGGCTTCCCATCTTTGTCCAACGCCCAGTCCAGAGGTATCTTCTCTCCTCTTCTCTTTGCCTTGTAAATCTTCCCTCTTGCCGCAATCGATGGCGCCATATCCAGCACGAACGGCTGATCCTTCCCCGGCGCACCGCATGCGATCGGCGAGACACCAAGCAGCTTACTCTTCCCACCCCAGGCCGGCAAAGCCGGACTAGAGTTTGTAAATACCAAACTCATCATATTGGCATCAAGCGCCTTTTGCACAACCCAAGCGCTCATACCAAAATGATTGGAGTGCTTGATACTGGCCATTCCGATACCATACGTCTTCGCGGATTCGATACAAGCGCTCATACCCGCATCAGCGGCTAGAAAACCAAAGCCATTGTTGGCATCGACTTGGGTGACGACTGGCGTTACTTGAGTGACAGTCGGTGTTGTGGCGCTGTTCAAGACGCCTTGGCGTACGCGCTCCATGTACGAAGGGATTCGGTTCATGCCATGGGTGTCGACGCCGCGGAGGTCGGCTGCTATGAGACATTTGGCGACGATTCTAGCGTTCTCGGATGCAACTCCATTGCCAACCAAGACTGCGGTCACGAATGATTGTGCATCCTCAGCACTGACGTATAGTTTAGTGTCTGTTGAAGGTTCTGTCATGTTGGGGTAGAAGGTCGAGGCTGCCAAGGTAGGGGTGAAGCAATTGACTTCTTGGAATGCTTGTCTGGTGTCTTGTATCTTTCCAAAATTAGGCAAGTAACTCACACAATTTCTTATGCGCCTGTTGGGGTGTGTTGATCTCGAAATGGTGCGTCTGAGTCAGCCGCTTGTTAAGACTAGAAATGACAGACTTCCCCACTCTTCTCCACAATCCTCTCTATCCCCAATTGGACCCACAAACCCCGGTATGGAGATTTCTAGCTTCACCTCTATTTCAGCCTTCTCTTATCATTACCGGATTTTTCTAAGAGACACACCGTACGCATCTGATTAGTTTGTGCCTGACCTCTAGCTGATCGTTGATTGGACGGAGCGTAGCGCAGTAATCGGAAGTGGCCACCGCTGATTGGACTCAGAACAGCGATATTCGATGACACTAGGTGGTGATTGTTGCTGTTAGAGAACGAATAAGTTTTACATTTTGCAGCAATATGCAACCAGACGGCCTGCAAGCGCAGCAAGATCAAGATTGCGAAAGGCAAACTACGTATTGGTACTCACACGCTGTTCGACGATGGCATGTCGTCTAGATGGTACATGGCCTGGCGTCACTGGTGAGTAATCTTAATGCGTCTGGAACCCCATGAGCTCAAAGTAGTGGGCAATGATTAGTACTGACATAACGTTAGGGGCTGCGGTACCAAGCATCAGATCACAGGCTTGAGGGAGATCACCAGCAACGACCCGACAAAGGCACCTGGTTATGATCGACTCAGCCCAGATAGTCAAGAGCAAGTGTGACTAGCTTTCGAGAAGGGCAAGCCTGCCTATAAGGACTTTGAAGGTATCAGTGTAGACCTAGCCAAGGACGCTCGGAGATACGCCAAAGAGTGCACGAATGTGAGCTTCTATAAGTTCGACGTTGCCAGCCGCGCGTGTGCTTGCCGTGGCGGCGACTGCCTGGCCAAGAACGTGAAGATCACAAAGGGTGAGCTCAGACTTGGCCTTTCCGTTCCTTTTGACGGGAAGCACGAATCAATTCTCTTACAAGCACTGGGTAAGTCATTCTTAACGGCTCGTGAGTCAAGACTAACTGTTGAGTAGCAGTGCATGCCCACCTACGACTTGGAGCAAGTAATCCTACGGGCGGGCGAAGACTCAATCGAAGGCTTTGACCCTCTTCATGCAGACTTCGAAGAAGTCGTGATCAAGATATTCGAGACCAGAACGATTTTCGAGCCACCGGAGCGCAAGATCGAGCCGCTCAAGAAGCCAAAGAAGGCCCGAAACAGGAAGGACAAAGTAGGGAAAGAGGCTGAAGACGAAGCTGCAGAGGCTGCGGAGACGGGAGTCAAGATTGAGGAGCCAGAAAATGACCTGAGCGACGGTACAGTCAAATCCAAAGGTCCTGCGGCTCCAGCACCTAATCCTAAAGCTAAGAAATTGCGAGCGAAAAAGTGTCCCATCAAGGACGTGGACTTGAGCAGCGAGGACGAGCCTGAGTATATCCCCAAGAAGTCGAGAAGCCGATCAATTCCATTCCAGAGCGCTGTTGGCCTAGCATAGGCAGAGTGTGTATATCTCACAGCGAAGACGCGATGAAGCAGGAATATCACGCGCGGACTGAGATGGCGACGAAGATGAAACTGAAAAGGCGACAGGTGGCAGAAATCTGCAAAAAGCATACACAAGTACCTGAGATAATCTATAGTCAGTTCCTTTCTAATCAGCACTTTTGCGGTAATTGCTTTGACGGTCATGTAGCTATTAATAGTAGTCTCAAGCTTCTCGTTCACTTCGCGCAAGAAGTCGCAGTTAGGTAGCTCTTCATCATCCAACCCTTCACTCTTCCAAAAACAGGGATCTGAGCTGACCGCGTGTGCATCACCTATAGACCAAGTTATCTGGTCATGGAAGATGTTTGCATATGCAGGCACGTCTGGCATGCGAACCTGGATTTACCCGGTCACCTTCCCATGGCGTCTAGATCCAACACCCAGGATCCTACCAATCTCAGCGTCTTCCTGGAATCAAGAATCAGTATATCCGGTTTACGACCAGGTAGTTGTGGGACTGAACATCCGAGCTCCCATTCCCAACAACATAAGCACATCGATGGACGTCAATACGCCTTCCCGATCATCCGAAGAAGAGCTATCGCTTCAAGCTGTCAGGCTTTCGGGATGAAGTTGGCTCTAGCGTAGAGGTGGGCAGAAGTATAAGAAGGCCTTTTTCCTTCCCGACTTCATCACACCCATCTTCAGCTCGCAACCACTATCTTCCCTCTCAACTTTCCGCATTCTCATCATCTTTCGTCTAACGATATGTACGCTCTCACGATCATTGCTGCCGTTGTCAGCTTGGCTACTGCCTCTCCAGCTTCCGAGTTCTCGCCTCGCCAGGTCGCTGCCGTTGCCTCTGTAGACCGCTCCGCCGGTCCTGGCTGCACTGGGACCATTTGTAACAAAGCTGGCTCTGGTGATCTCTACGCCGGATGTAACGCCATCACCGACTCTTGCCAAGCGAGCTTGAGGCTCAACTACGCCAACGCTGGTTGCAAGGGTGTGTATCTTTCTTGCAGGGAAAAGCTTGTTAGGAACTAATCGAATGAAGTGGCCATCTGGACGGACGCAAGGTGTACCAGCGTTACTCAGTTCGCCAACGTCATTATGCCTGGTGAATGCTACGATCTCGGCCCGCCCATCAAGGGTATTACCGTTACCTGCTAGAGTGCCCTCAACATGAGATGCCCGTTGTACGGAACCACGGATTGAATTTGGGGTTAGGGCATGGCATGGTAGAGAGCTTGATCATCAGAGTGTGAAGTAGATTTTGCCGCAAGGCACGGAGAGGCTGCGGGACTGTTATCCAACAAGACGATCTGACGTAGCGGTTTGTAGCAATTCATCACACCACCTCAAACCTGTCTTGGTGTTCGATGTCTTCTTGCAAGTGTGGCCTGCTTTCCCTCACACCGTCTTCACAACATCTATTACTGAGTGCTCGATTATCACCCTAGATTCTGTTCCCTAATAATGAAGTAATGGGTCTTCACTTTGAAAGGGACCACTACGTGCACACTACGCTCTCCTCGATTGCAATGCACGAGGTAGATTAAGTGGCCTAGGTGAAAGTGCGCGTTATGGACTTTGTAACAAGAGGGCGAGTTGACTGAGCAACACAGTGGAAACTTTCGTCTTAAGCGCGAATTGTTGGCAGCCTTGCTAGTGTCGTTGTTTCGCTATAAGTATTGTCATAAGGGAGGAGCTGGAAACCAAACTGGTTGAAAAGGGAGATTCGAAATAGTATATAACGGTAATGTCTTGGCTTAGAAGACGACTAGAGACAAGTTGAGCAGCTTGAAAGGCTTTCGCCGTGAGTAGATCTTTAATCGTGTGATGCAGAGCGTTGGAGAAACGTAGATGGGCGAATAAGCATATCTGAGTGGACACTCCACAGCAGACTCTTTTGAATCCGTTCGTCCCCATTATCTCGCTCTGTCTCACCATCTCCGCTATCATGAGATGATGAACGTGCACACCGTCACCCTAAAGACTGCGCGTTTGCAGCCGCACACTCACTCACCCACTGATCCCGCCCCCGCTCTCTCACCTCTACCCAACTTACTGCCCCTTCACCCCGTTTATATCGCTCTTCCAGCTGTCATGAACTCTGCCTCCTTAGATTCCATCCCTCTACATAAAGTCAATAGTTCAAAATCTTTTCATCAGTACTCGGTATAGTGGTCTCGGGACCTCCCTACACAACATCAGTCCCTTGTCCGTTTTCATGTGTAGGATAGTACGCTGGTTCGAATCTGCTCTGTGTCTCAAGACTCCTGTCATGAGTTCAGAGTTTGGTTTAAACTGGTTCGTGTTACCTTGTTCTTTTGCCTTTTTTTTTCTTTTCTCCGTTGGGCTACCTTTCTTTAGGGCAGCGAGTGTCAGAGCTCACTTGTTTTGTTTCTTTTTTTTCGTTTTCTGCGCAAGTCGACTTGCACATCCCTCATGAAGGATTTATAGTTGTAGTAGGAGCTGTCTTCTTCTCTTTCTGGCAAACTACTATGACTGGGACTTGGGCAGGTATTGTCATTGAGGAATTGAAAGATACGATAACAGAGTAGAAGAAAGACTAAAAGTGACAGTAAGAGAATGAGAAAAAGAAGTGCAAAAAGAGCTTGTCTTTACTAATGGCGCATGTGATGCCACCATATTTACCTGCGAGACTGTTTAGGTGCGTCCTTTAAAAGAGCGACTGCCTCTTGCGCCACATGTGCATCATCCTCTGCTTCATCAATATGTCTTGTCTATGTATACTGAGGTCAGGCAACTATATCTACAACTTCGCGCCTACCACGCTGCCGCCGTCCAATGTAATAGTAGCGCCATTGACATAAGCCCCTGCCCTGCTTGACAACCAAATACATGTGCCCGCAACATTCTCAGGGCTACCAATGCGGCCTAGGGGTATACCTCCTTCGATGACATCCTTGAACTTTTCCAACGTAGCCTTCATCATCTTGCTCTGGAAAGGACCGCACGCGATAGTGTTGCTTGTAATACCGCGTTTGCCCAGATGATTAGCCAACACTCTGCTCATGTGATGCAACCCGGCTTTGGAGGCAGAGTAAGCAAAGGTCTCGAGGGCAGGGACGCGCAGGCCATCAATGCTGCCGATGTTTATGATGCGTGCGGGAGAAGTAGAGGAAGAGGCGGCTTCAAGGAGAGGCGTTACGGCTTGTGTGAGTTGAAAGACGCGCTTGAGGTTCAGGTTGAGAACGCGGTCCCATGCAGCGGCGGGATAGTTGTCGAAGGATTCGCCCCAGTTGCTGCCGCTGTTGTTAACGAGTACGTCAAGCTCTAGTCATTGTCAGCAACCACTCGTCTCACAACAGAGTGTCAGATGACATCTCTGCTGGGAATACTTACTTCCCGCCCTCCTCTTCAGCTCTTCAGCTATGTTCTTTGCTGCGTCTTCTTTGTAGAGGTCCGCCGCGATGAAGTCGGCCTTGCCCTTCCCAAGCGCATTGAGCTCCTGGCACGCTTGCTCGCAGGCCTTTGCGTCGCGCGATGAGATGTATACGGTAGCGCCATTTTGGACGAAGCCTTCGCTGATCATGCGACCAATGCCCTTGGCTCCACCGGTTATAAGGACAACCTTGCCCTTGACGAGAGTCAGCGTACAGATCGGAACCGAAACCATGGGTTGGCATTGTACGTACTTTGACGTCGAAGAGTGTACTGTTATCCATTTTGCAGATCAGTATATATGATGCGATAGATAAGAGTGTCAGAGAAGTCACAGGGAGCCATTGCGACAGACAGGTAGACGTTCGTCATCGGAACATCCCCCCGGATGTTGAAAGTTGGAGATGAGCCGAGGCTCGGTGTATTGTTTTTCCATGCATCCATGGATCATGCCCGCTGACTAAACCTCGGCGTATTCAAGACATGTCTTCAAAAAGTACGTGTATGTCCACATCCTCATCTGTGGTTTACGTCAACTTGGTTTTCATCATGTGCGTCAGCGTCGCCATGCCCTCGCCCAGCTCCACAGTCGCCCCCCGATCAATCTCGAAGATACCGTCGAACACCTGTTGCCTACTGGTGTAGAACGTGCGCTCATCAACCGCGGGACGGTTTTTCTCGCGCACTTCCTTAGGATGCGGGAGTGCAGCATCGATGGGTTGTAGCAATGAGAAGACGATGCCACTACCCCAAGCCACACGAGAGAGGCCGGGATGTTCGTCTTCGGGGAAAGGATTGAAGGCGTCCTCAGCTTCTTCTTCCATCTCGTCGTCGATGGGTAGACCAGCAACAAAGCGTTCTTGAATTTCTATCATCTTGGCCTCTGCGGCTTCCCGCTCCCTGTTCGCTTGCATCACGTCCAGTTCAGCTTGATTAAGCACATTCTCGAGATCGATATCCTCCTGCTTGTCCCGCGCATAATCCTCTCGACCTATGACCCACTGCAGGGCCAGCACAGCACCATCCTTCTCAAACATCTCTTCGCTGATATCGCCATTACGTATCGCCTTTACAAGATCGTCGTGCTTCGGAATGTCTTTCATCTTAATTTGCTTGTAAAGGTATTCGATTCTGCCAGCCATTTTGGCCTTGTCGCTCCTGCCGAAGTAGTACAAGTCGAAAGGACCGGTCTTCCAGAGTTTAATGAAGGCCTCGCGTTCGACGAATCCGTTGTCGCAGACGTCGTACTGATAGACTAGTGACTCTATCCAGGCCTAACTTGTTAGGTTTTGTTCGAGGCGTAAAAATCGATAACGACGTGAAGGTAGACGGGCTCTCCTGAGATTGGTTCACTTACCTTGATGAACTGGATGACAAAAGGCCTACATGCAGGGTTGCAGTACCGCTCGTCAAACCCAGATGCCCAGATGAACGCGATGATGATGACGTTGTAGCGGATTTGGAAGCTGTACATGGTGAATGCATGCGCACTATCCAAGCCGTAGAACCAGATTGCCCGACTGGTGTCCTTGTACTGATTCTTCTGTGCGAAGAACCCGCCGCGGGCGATGTCGTTATACAGCGCGAAGTAGCGTTCAATCTGGAGGTCTTTAGGTACGACTGGTACAACGCAGCGGGTGGGGTTCGAGTAGATGTCGATGAGCTTGGGTAGAGTTACAGCGCTTTCGGGAATCTTGAACGTCTTGATGGCGAAGTTGCGCTCAGCGGCATAATGCAATGCGACAAATCGATGGTGTCTTCTTCAGACTTGAGGTTATCGCGCATGCTCACTTCTTTCTCGCAATGGTCGTCGATGATGTCCTTGTTTTCGACTACGCGCGCATCGTGGGCAGCGGTGGGGTGCAACACGAATACATCAATGGTGGCGGCGTCTTCTTTACAGTCAAGATTGTCGCTCATGCTCACGTCGTTGCCGTGGTGGTCCATGATGTCGTTGTTGTCGTGTGTACGGTTGTCGGGATGAGGACGTGTAGGTTAGGAAGATCAAGAAGAGACTGCAAGTTGGAGCAAGTCGAAAAAGGTTCGTCGGCGCAAAATTGCGAAGCGACGAGAATTGTTTTCACGTTCACTTCGCTGTAGGGAAACGGAAGGGTGGCGAGTGTCTAGCTATGCCCCACTGTTTTCTTCAAGCCGAGCGTTTGCATTTTCGTCATGTAGGACAAAAATTCATATGTCCTCGAGGAAGTTGAGGTGACTGACTCCTTCCTCATACAGCGCACCATGACCACCCAACACCGCACCTGATGTTCATTCCTCCCTTTCCTCCTTCTTTCCAACAATACCTGCAGTCTAGTAAACCCTCCTATCTTAATCACCATCCCCATCCCAATCACCATCCCCACCCCAACCTTCCAACACCCACCTTTCATCACCCAACCTCCTTTCCAACCCCGCAATCTCCATCCCGGCACCCTCCAAACCACCCATCGAGCCACCGATCATCTTGCCATCCTCCCGTCCATCGAGAACCGAGATTCACGTCTTTCTTTTGACAAGCCTTATACACGCTATCGTTCACGGATGAGGGGTAGCGCAGCATTGTGTGAATTGTTCGAGTGGGAGGAGGGTATTTCATCTGTTGAGGACTCTGGAAATGTTTTATATTAGTGAGACAGGGGTGAGAAGATGGAGGGAGGAGGGTGCGGGAGAACTTTACTCGCGGTGGGAAAGGTGATGATGGGTGTCGTTAACAGTGGGGGGGGGGGGTACGTCAATGCTGATTTGGGACGCAGCAATGTAGACGGAACAATTTCTTGCGCGATGGGTTTAAATTTTCCTGTCAAAGCAATAGAGCCGAGGTAATAATCAATCTTTTTCATCTTCCTCATTGCGTCCGTCTACATAACCCCTCTCGCTGCAACGATCACTCATAAGTATACCAACTCTTTTTCAACTCCCTCAACGCATCCTCCGCCTCCACCCACCTCCTACTTCCCTTTGGCACATCACCCATCCACTCGCCAATCTGTTTCTTGTTCTTCATGTACTTTGATTCCGCCCTCTTCCTTTCTCTCGCTTGGCTCTTCAAGTACGAAAAGTCATCGTATTTGATAGTCTTCCTCCAGACCTCGCGCATCCTCTTGCTCCACAAACAGCAACTTGATCCGACGTCAGGATCCTCACCGGGGACTAGCTGGATCGACTTGTTGAACATGTGCGGTATGGGAGACGTTATGGACTTGGATTGGGTTGCAGGCCAGATTAGCTCGTCGTAGCACTGCTCACAGACTGTGAACTCAGGTAGGGAAGGGATGAAGTGCCATGGTTTGCGGAACAAGGCCTTGGACCTTGCACATTCACCCTTGAAGGAGTTTTCGCGGACTAACTTGATGAAACGATTCAGATCAGGTAGTTGGCCGGATGACTCAGCCTCTCTGTCGAGCTCCACAAGCAAGTCGAGAAATTTCGCGAAGCGAGGTGAGCTTGCACGCAAGCTGCATCTATGGGAGGAATCCACGTAACCGCGCGGAATCTTGGTGAAGCAACCCCGAAGAGATGGTAACAAAGCCTCGACCATCCTCCTATCACTAGAACATATAGCGAAGTTGGCTACATGCATGCCATCCCGTTGATTGGAAATACCATACCAGCTGACGCGGCTCTCTGCACCAGCTTCATTATCTCCAGGACACGGGCTGGCCACATATTCCATGATATCTGCGATTGCGTAGATCAGATCGAGCCATTTGCGACGTTGCTTGACCGTGAGCAACCATGCAAGACGTGCCCATGGGCTGCTGAAGTCACAGGTCCGCGCGACCGACCAGTCACCCAACCATATTTGCTTGAAGTCCACGTCAAAAGGGGTCCCAGCAAAGACGCCATCGTAACAGCTAGGGCAAATATTGAAGTTTTTATGGCCTCGCAAAGCGTACCAATCATCGTAGGGCCCAGTTTTGACAGATCTAGGGCAATCGGGTAGTGGCTTATCTAGAGATGCGGTCCTCCGAGATGACCTGTCACGGCGACCATCCTGCGAGCGAATACTATCCGATCTGGTTCTCCTCGTACGTGCCGGCTCCTCTAATATCTCAGAATCCTGTCTCCTAGACCGGGAAGGTAGGTCTCTCGTGTACGGGGAGCCAGGAACAGATGGCGACGTCGCTCTCGGAATCTCCACATAGCTTTCTCTAGGCGAACCAACAGTCGAGTGATCGAATCGATAGTGCTCTTCTGGTGGCATGAAGACATCGATGAGCTGATCGTCTATCGGATATGGTAAAGCTGAGTCGGTGGTGGATGGCCTCGCTGGAGAAGGGCTTTGAATATCAATCCGAGGCTTCGGAAGTGGCATGGTTTCGTATCTGCCATATCGAGAGGGTTGTCTCGACCGATCACTCGCAGGTGCTGGAGGGTAGGTGGAGTGCCAATCGGCCTCTGATATGGGTCCCCGACCACGACGCGGCGAAGAAGGCGGGATTGTATGTGAAGAAGACAAGGGAGAAGCTGGTCGAACGCCACCGCTAGACGACGGTCGAGAGTCTGGAGGGGAGTCGCGTAATCGTGTAGGGAGTTGAGGTGAGGGTGCACGCGGTAATGGTGAGCTGGGTCTGGACAGCGGACGTGAAGTATTAGCGTAGGCGGTATCGACAGGCACAGGCCTTGATCTCCTTGTTCCGCTGTTGATCGAGGACGAAGACGACCGCGGTGATTGGGCATTCGAGTATTCTTTTGACGAGCCTGACGAATCACCCTTACGTATCGTCGGCAGTGGACGCTGCCCAGAGTCGCGCCGCCGCGGTTCAGGCCTCTCTTGTGCATCCCGCAGATTTGTCCTTAGATCCTCCCTTTGTAGATCGCTCTTGACGAAGCTGTAACGCGCGGGCTTTCGTTCGGTCCGCAGGTGGATCGTGCTGTCGGTTTCGGAGTCTGAGTCGAAGACGTATTCTTTCTTCGACGGTCGCGACGTCGTGTAAGAGTTGTGTCGGCTTTGACTTGGTCTTGGCCTGGATGGTCTACTCTGTGCATCCCTAGCATCGCGACTTGCATCTGATCTGGGATAGCCGCTGGTCGAGGGTGTTATAGGTTCTGGAGAGCGCATGTATTCCGCAGGCGAAGGCGCGGTAGCCTCTTTCTGAGGTTGGGAATAACCATAGGGCGTCCTCACTCGCTCAGTGACCAGAGGCGGGTCAGTGTTGATGTGCGACATGCCCCCACGCTCTGCAACGCTCCTGCGGCGGCGGCGCCGAAGCGTGCTGGTCCCATGTGCGCCATCATTATCGGTGCTGGATTCCGGGACGAGCACAAAGCGGCGGTCATGGTCTTGTGCAACCCTCGGCTGCTCAACCTCGTCCAAGATAGAGTCCTGATCGACGGTGCCCCGCGTGTTGATCGGCGGCTCACCCTCGGCCTGCCCTAACGGCCCCACGGTAGACGGCGCCTCTTTGGCTAGCGCCTCTCTTTCATCCTCAACGCTTGGTGATGGCGGCCAAGTCCTTTTGCTCGTGTGTGATCTGTATGAACGCGGCGCGGGTTGTCGAGGTGGGGAAGTGCGGGGTTCGTAGGCGCTGTAGGTGTTGTAGGACGAAGTGTACGGGTTGCTTTGGCGCATGTCTGCCAGCTGCTCACGAGCTTCAGCTAGAGTCTTGTCGTGCCTTGCATAGGCATAGGCGCTGGTATCGCGAGATGTGTAGTGGGAGTCATGGCGCGGGCGCTGGTAGTGCCGGTCACCGTATTCGGGAGACATGTATGGTGTACGGGAGAGATGGTCAGACGAGCAGGGCGAAGCTAGGGTCTATTGGATGCATTGGACTTTGGCGGCTGTTTAGGGCAGCTTCAAGAGTAACAAGATGGATATCGAGGGCAGGGCAGGTTTACATAGCGCGGCCAGAACAGCCATGTTGGATGTACAAAGATGCTTGGAGCCGTCTGTGAATTGCGGGTCGCGCCTTCGCCCTGCAAACTCCCCACCGCCGGCGCACCCTTATTTGTTCGCTTCAGGGCCTTGTACAGAACGCCCACCGCCAGTTCGCCCATGATCGCCTTGCAAAGATACCTAGATAGGAACCTTGCAGCTATTCGTCACGGCGCCGTCGTCTTCACTCTTTCAATTGCTAGTACAATCATCCAAGTGTCGGTTCTGTACCATCGACAGGTATGTCGTATCAAGCATCGCACGCTTCCTCTAGCACCTTCTGAACCCTTGCCCGAGCAAAAATAGCAACATTCGCCATGATGCTGCTACACACTAACACGATGACCTCACAGTACATGAACGCACTTCATCTTCTCCCCGTAGATTACTATGGTTGTGATGCCGTACCTTGACGCATGCTTTGTATTACGTGGAAACCTCATCATGCTCTGCCCTGACCCTCCCAGCTATGCAGCGTATTTCCTCTCATAACAGTATGCATCTTCGCGTCTGATAGTGACATGTACAACTACTTGCTGCTCACCTCAGGCACCAAATCTCCTCTGCCCGCACAACCGGCCACTTCCGGAAAAGCGGTAAACGGCACTCTAGCACAGCCACAACATCTGCAGCCACTCTGACTAGCCTCACCACGCGCCCCATTACTTTCTCAACCCCTTACAACACCACCTCAAGCACAGTCCTCACATTTTGCACTCTTCCTAATCAAACACGAAACTATATCATGAGGCGGCATGAAACCTTCCGACGTCCTCGGCCGACCGGTCACAGTCTGCCTCGCGCCTCAATCCCCTACCACTACTAAACCCACCGGTAAAGCGAACTAACGAGTTCAAAGCCCAGTGAAGCCTTCACCGGGTATGCGGCTCTGCTTATGCATGAAGGACCACATTTACATTTTTCTTACAATCACACAAAGGACTAGGAAACGTGGTAAGTCAGGCACGTGGCTGCAGGCAGTGTGGCTGTGCAAGGCATCTTTCCCGGAAGCCGCCGATAACAGAGGAATCCAGGACCGACATAGAAGGGAACACACGGGAACGTGAAGCTGACAAACATGTTGAAATGGACACCTATTGTGATAACTCCGGTAAATCCAGTTGTTCTTCCTCCAGAGCGGTTCTCTCGCCATACTTAAGCCCGATAACTCCATACTGACACGTTGGAGCCACGTCGTTGAAAAGGATCGTTTTGTTGCTGCGAGTAGGGGTTAAATGCATATATAAAGCGTGGCAAAAAGGTAAGACACTTTGAATCAAGTCAGATAGATGAATAACCCCCTGACATGACATTCACATACGGTCCCTCTGGAAACCATTGGTCGGCTAGGATGTCATAAAGCCCCATGTTCGATCGCGCCTTCAGTCTGATCACCGCACATACTGTGAGCAATCTACATGCTGAGTTGGAAGACGACATCGATATTATCAGGGATAAGAATAACCAAGCACTGTGAAGAATCAAGGCATAGAAGGCTACAATGTCGTAAATAATTGGGGATATCAACCACTTGCATCCGTAAACACCTGTTTGCATATGGGCTACATAAACATACTTTTCTTTCCGTCGCTCTTCCAATGTCATCATCTTTTCTGTTGTATTTTTTAAGACTCGACGAGATATCTGTCGCATAGAAACATGTATCTAATCCAGACGCCGGCGCCGAACCAACATGTCCCTTAATTTGCTATTTTCGCACAAACCAAAATTTCGGGCGCACATGTGTCGTGTACGCATGTACCTGGGTATCAAAAGCAGCCTTGTATAGAGCCGAAGAGGAGAGGGTTGAGAAGAAATCGCTTGGATGTGGTCTGGGTTTAAGAAAATAAAAAGGTGGCCTGGTCGAGGATTGCCAGGCTTAGAAGTAGTTACCCTTGGGGATGGCGCAGAAGATGCCGACAGCTACTGCAGATATGACAAGAGCACCGATGATAGCTTGGATGAAGATGGTATCCTGGATCTGGTGGAGAGCAGGTTCCTGGACCCAAACTTCACGGTCGAACACCTTCCGGACAACGTTACGCTTCTCGTACCGGGCAACCCATGGCTCGTCTTCCCAGGAGTTACTTGATGCATGTGAGTCGACACTCTGAAAAGAGTCGGACTTGAAGTCGTAACTTTGCGGCTCGTCGTCAGAGGCGAAGAGCTCCCATGGACGCAGATGTCGGTGATGCATGCCGTGTAGGACAACACACATGCCCTTCCATGCTGCGATCAATGTTGAAATACCAATGAAGAAGCCGATGAGAGAGATGACGCGCCATGCACGACCAGCACTGCTAAGAGTGAGGAGGATGGCAACAATCAAGCCAGCGACGATTCCGAAGATACCGAGACCACGAGCGAAAATGACACGAGGACGGTTGCCGTTGCAAATGGTCCAGCGAATGAAGTTGGGATGCGCCTGGCAACGGAGCGACCACTCTACGGTTGTGACCACGTCACTGAATACGGACGGATGTGTGGTATTCTGGAGGGCATGCAACAGTGCTGTTCGCTCTTTAGACGACAGGTTCAGCTGGCGCGAACCGTTGTCGGCGATGTAGATGGAGATGATACGGTTAATCTCTTCCCGGTAGG
Source organism: Alternaria sp. 'sect. Undifilum' (assembly GCA_024321975.1). Taxonomy (NCBI): domain Eukaryota; kingdom Fungi; phylum Ascomycota; class Dothideomycetes; order Pleosporales; family Pleosporaceae; genus Alternaria; species Alternaria sp. 'sect. Undifilum'. The sequence continues at coordinate 4,014,695 of JAJJZI010000006.1, forward strand.
GCTGGACAGATACTGTGGCGGATGAGCGAATGGACACTAATCAATAAAGATGATTAGCAAAGGTTATACTCACGTGGTTTCCACTTTAGTCCAGCGTTGTCAAACGCACCAGCAGCACGTTGAGTGTGGTCAACTTTGCCGGTAGTCATGCTCTCATCGTACGAGTCAAGGGAGTACTCGCGTCCACGCTCGATGCTGTTAGGCGTGCGAGGAGGAGTGAAGAAGGGGTTATTGCTGCCCTTCTCCGATTCAGCGACCCTGCCCTCATTGGCGAAGTCGGTCCCTTTGAGGATGACTGCAGCGTCAGCATTGAAATGTACTGGGCCAGTCCTGGCGTCGGGGTTCTTTTCGCCAGTCCATTCGGGCGACAGGACCCGTTCGCTTTCTGGTAGCGCGCTGAAGCGGCTGACGTAGTCGCGGTACCAAAGGAAGAACTGCAGGTTCTCCGCCGACAGCTCAATGTACTTGAGGAAGTTCATAAAGTCGCGAACAGTGCATGGCTGGCAAGCGTCAGGGAAGCGACTTGTGAAGGTGATGCATGGAAGAGTGACGACTTACAGGGCAGGCACCGCCAGCGATGATGGTGTCAAAGGACAAGGCCTCGGGGATACCGTTGGACATGCCGCTGCTGCCAGACTTGACGGATTCATGGATCGACTTTCGCTGTTGGTCGCTCGAGGTGGTGGAGGCACTGCTAGAGCGAGAGACTCGCTCGGGACGGCGATAGGAAAGCGAGTACACCATATCGAGCAGGCTCTGGGGTCTGGATCGGATCGGATCGGGGAAGGAACGTGGTAAAGTTGCGGGGCAGTGACGACAACGCCTGTCAAGTCTCGTGGTCGTCTGGGGAAGATGGCAAGAGCAGCCGTGTACACACAGCGAGGCGCGCGTCGAGATGGAATGCTATATATCTCTCTACTCGATCGATGCGGCGAGGGGAGCACCTAGACCGAGCTAAGGCAAGGTCTGGAAGAGAGCTACTTTGGTAGCCGTCCAGTGGTCGAGCACAGAGACGGTTTTCTGAAGGACAAGGGTAGGGCCGTGGACCTGACTAGTGCAGGCGAGCAAAGCCTGGAATGGACGAGGTAAAAGAAGTTTGCGCTGTGCGTCTTAAGAGACGATAGCAGGTAGAGGTGCAGTGTTTATACCCGACTCTCGGCATGGCCGCATCCCCATACCCATCCTGGCCAGCAGGCGCTTCATTCGTGGCAGGCACATGGCTCTCCACCTTCACTGCTTCCTGCCGCCTGCGGGCATTTTCCCCAATGAGTCGCCTGTAGCGTGGGGACGTCAGAGCCTGGTTGCACATGCCACATGGGAGCCTCGACGTCGCCGACGACTGAAGAGTAGGCGCGCCCCACAGCGACCGTGCTATGTAGTAGACTGCAGCACTACGACGGGTGGCCGGGGCTAGCATACCCAAGACCTGCTGGGATATCAGCATGTGCATGGTGCACAACTGCCACGCGCCGTAGGTAAGGAGTCGGCAATCTGGGCAGAACCCGTGTCGATCGTCTGGACCCGGATCAGCCCCCTCCCACAATTGCCAATCTCTTCCCTGTTTGCCGACATTCTGACTGTGTAAAACACACCATGGCGCCGACGGTCACATGTCACATTGCGATGCAGCCGTTGGGAAATGAAGACTCGACACGCCCACGTTGCGAGATTGACACGGCGTTCTAGCGATAGGTACGAGAGACATCTCAACGCTCGCAAGTGCGGGTGGAGAACCGAAGCGAGCGACAGTCACGATGCCACTTTGAGCAGCTGCAAAAGCTGCAAAACCGCCGAGTGACGTTCTCTCAGACAGCCACCGCATTCCTTTTGGCAGCCACGAATTTCAAAAATTGCACGCGATCGACGGTACATGCGTAGTGCCAGTAGGAGATGACCGCCACCACTCCAATCAACAACCTCCAGCATCGTGATTGTCGGTCAGAATTGCGCGTATGCAGCCTTCGCCCGCTTTGCGCTCGGCCTGAAATCGTCACCACGCGTACCAAAATTTGCAACCATCGCTTCGCCCAAGCCTGACCACCCTCCAACAGCTCATCGCGAAAAAGTTTGCTTCGCGCTCTCACCACCTGGTGTGGCTTGTAGCTTGCGAGTCAGCACGATAACGTCGAACTGGTGGGTAAGGCAAAAGCAGAGCTGATCGGGTCCCAGCCACTACCAATCTGGCGTGCAGCAACGGCAGAAGCAAACGTGCCGCCTACGACATTCTCAAGGTGGAACCGAGATAGGGGAAAACGCCACCATTGCCAAACTCCTTCGGTACCAGGCTAACAGGGACAAATGGGTATTACTCGGCAGAATGTGTCGCGTAAATCCCATGTACAATTCTACCCCTATAGACAGCCGTCGAGGTTAAACACGAATCGTGGATTGCCGTGTCAGCACCAGAGTCTGAGGATAGCCCGAAGGCAAATCTTGTCCCCACTGACTGTTGATCTATCATATGGCTACCAGCAAGCGCACCAGTTGCGAAACTTTCTGCGGCATTCCTCAATTGCGGGTCAAGCTGCTAGCTCAAACGCTTCGTACGCGCCTTACAACAGCACACATGTTGCGCTAGAGGTTAGATCCGCCAAAACTTTGGAAGTTGACCATTTTGAGACTTATTCGCAATCTGCCAATCGACAAAAGCAGACTAATCTTTCCAGTGATTTCCTGAATGGGGTGTGCGAGACGAGTTCTGCAGTAACAACTTCGTGCGCGCCATACGATAGTCGCCACCGCAAACTTTCGTGGGCAGCGGGCTGCCATAAAATCTCACCGAGACTCGCGGAACCTGCTCTGCATTTGGCTAGCGGATGTTACCAAATCGCCCAGGCCAACAACCTCCCGATCGGTGGGACTCTGATGCTACGATCTAGGCTGCTTCTAGCGGCACGCGCTTTGGTATCGCCGATTGGACTCGGCCCTCAGATTGGGAAATTGACGTGATGTGTGGCTTCCACCCAGACGCTTTGGACCCTGTACATCCAGTCCGCAAACGGGGTGATGTTTGCCTTGGAGCTATTCCTTTCTTCTTGTGCAACGTCGTCGCCATTGCTTCCGAAGCCCTGCATCTGGCGAACGCCTTTCGTCGTACCGAAACATGGATTTAAGCCACAATTGCTGCTGTGTGTCTTTGCTAATCGACTGGACATCAGAAAGCCTGTTAGACGTCATCCACCCGCAGCATCTTCCTGGGAGAGCTTCCATATCGCAGCCCCGAACGTTTCAGTAAACGAACCACCCAAAAGAGCAGGCATATTTACGCGATGAGCGGGATGCTCAGGGGACAAGTTGGGTGCGTGTGAGCTGGCATGTAGCGCGACGCCTCATGAGTGAGCCTGTGTGATGTGATTGGCGCAATGAGCGGCATATGGGAATCGCACATGTCACTCGCCCGTCTTTTGCAAAATCCCATGCCCTCATCTCCGTCCCGTGCGTAGATGCGATCGTGGGCTTTCTTTCGACCTTGGTCTATGTGCTGAAGAGCTGAGCAATACGTGTAAGATTCCGTCCGCCTGGCATTCTCAGCGTGCGCCAGCGATATATTGAACAGGTGGGTAGCCGGGCCCGTCCGCTTGACCCAGCGATAAATGTATCGGTTGCGATTCGAATTCGTTCGTTGCTGTTCCCTGAGAGTGTAGGCGCGGCTCGGTGGATGTGGAGTTAATGGTGAGTGGGAAAGGCCGTTGCGACACGTCGGCGAACTTGTATGGAAGGAATAGTTGGTGACGCCGGCCACGTTACTCAGTCCCACGCGACAGCATATCATATGATATGATGGCGAATCACCATCATATCCGTAGTGCCACTAATTATATCTCACGGCAGCGCAGAGTCTGTCAATTAATTGTCGCGATAGACTTTGCAGCGAAAGATGACAATGTTGGCTTCCAATGGCGATACCTCGTTGCGGTCAGAGAGGCAGAGTATTGCAGAGCCTTCAGCGTCTATACATCCCTCTCCTCGATTTCATTTCATTTATTCATTTTCCACGTCCTTTGCGTCCAAATGTTTTCGCGTCCTTCCACCCTGTCCACATACGCTGCGCTCTCTCGTCGTCGTCGTGATGATCGGATAGGCGAGCAAACGTAGATCCACGGTGAACGAGACTTTGAGAGACGTCCCATCTTTCAGACATGTTTGACGCAAAACAACTCTCAACAAACAAGTTGTACATCGCCCAAACACTTCACTTCTGGTGTCGTTCTCCTCTATCCTCACTCTACACATTACCCAACTCGCAGCTTCCTGGCGCACGCTTCAACATACCTGCCGTACGCTGATGGCTCCGATAGATACTGACGATGACCAACCGCTCCTGCAAGCTTCTCGATTGGGCTTCGAGGTCCTCCACTTCCAGAGATCTTTCTTAGACCCAGATTCTTCCATTATCGTGCATCATATCGGCATTTTTCATACCTTCGCCCTCGCCCAAGCGGCAGCCCTGGTCCAACTACAGCGCACATTAAACGATTATCTCCACAGAGGATACTACGGCCGCTACTACGACACGATTGAATTTCATCTGCGAGGTCTGATTACAGCGTATAAAGAGAGTACGGTGGATGGGTATATGCTTAGGCACGAAGTCCCAATGAGCGAGTTTCGCCTGGAGACGCTCGACGTGCGGGATAACGTACGAGAGGCAGAGGCACATCATTCGGGAGAGGAGTTACGGTTCGCAAACTCACGTGGAGGCATCATCACCGATATGCAAAGAGCCGTCACAACGAGACCAGTCGTGAGGCTGCCAGTCAAGCCAGAGCAGCACAAAGAACCGGCAACTCCCATACACATAGCGAAGCGAGGAGAACACGTTGTCATGCCTGAGTCTGCTCCACCATCTCCGCAGTTTCCTCCGCCAGGTGTCCAGTACGATGAAGAACGTCAGCCAGAGTGGTCACGGACTCGCATGCCATTATTCAACAGGCGGGACGACGGACCGTTCCGCAGACCGGGCAATACACCATACGCGCAAGTCATGACCTTCTCGCCACCTGCACCTACCTCAGCCGCGCAGTTTGTCACAATCAATCCTAGGGATAGTATGGAGGGGGCAGAAGCAACTTCCTGAGTGCAAAGCAACATATGACACGACAGATACTACCCTGAATTGGTAGATGGGAGGTTGGGTCTCAAAACGGGCGGTTACAGACGAGCTACAGATTCATTATTGGAAGTGATCGTTATCGGAAAGGCTTTCATTCAGTACGCGACCTTGGTACTAGGGGTTCACATACACGTCAACATGTCAGAAGCTGACCTACAATGACGCAGTCAATGCAACATTATTATCCTTGAAACCTGGAAAGAGCTGGTAAAGATGCTGTATTCGACTTCTTGGTCGCTTAAACAGGCAACGTAGCTTCATACCGCAACAACAACGCTGCTACACCCTTGAACCCCTCCCCCCACGTTTTACTCATCCTGCTCCTACAGAACTTTCTCTTCCCCGAATCTGTCTCCTGCAAACTTTCGCCCTAACCATACCCTTCAGCCACCCACACAACAATCACCCAGTCCGTGTCTCTCTCTGCCTACAACCTCCTCACCAAGACCACTAACCGCATCGCAGCCCACCAACATGTTCAAGCAAATCATCGCCCTGGTCGCCTTCCTCAGCGCCACCGCCACCGCCCGCGCCCCTGGCGAGTGCGCCCCCGGCACCTACCGCTGCGATCCCACCCTCACCACCATCGAAGCATGTGATGTATACGGTTGGGTTCTGGCTGCGGACTGCAAATCAAACACCTGCGTTGTCAATCCTGTGGATGGTGTGCCATACTGCCATGATGCTTAGAAGATAAGGTATACGCATGATGGGTTGCGTCTGATGATGTGATGGCCGACTTTGGTGTAGCGTATTTCAGTACGCTGATATGGAAACGACTCTGATAGGCCTATAGGAGAGGGTTAGGATGTTTGCTATAGCCTTCAAACTAGCACAATCCGAGTAATGAACTGCACCGTGGCATCCATTGGTATATGCTACTCCTGAATATCCTCCCCGTATCTACAAATGTAGTCGAAACAAGTGATGTAGTTTACTAATTTCCACATTTTAATCGGTGAGCATCAGTGACTACTGCACGTTAGAAGAGGGATGTGTGGGGGGTTCCACCGATCAACGCAGGTGTGAGTGGGGCTTTGCGGCAGAGGCGTATGAAGAAAAGCAGCAGGAATACACAATGTGGATTGATACCCCGGAAACGAGACCTACAAGATCTGCAGGCGGAAACGTAGATTTACTAAATAAAAAAAGAATGCTGACGCGTGATCATGAGAGCATAGAATCAAAGCTTCGATCCTCCTATTAGCTTCTGCGTTGTCGACAAAAGCATAACAAGGCAAAGAAAGAACGTGATCTACGCGCGAAACGCCGTAACAGTCGAAGCAACAGTCGACGTAGCATTCAAATGCCCCGGAAGCGCGGGGATCCAGTCTTGATCACCAATGTCCTCGATCACCTTGCGCGGCACGCTGCAGCTATTCATCATCTCCATGCTTTGTGTTTTCATAGACGAACAGCTGACATAACACTCCTCGTCCATGATTTTCTGCAGCGCATCGTCCTTCCAACCGAAGATGTAATCGCCATGGTTACCGTACCCGGTATGGTCGTCGAAAGAGTAGACAAAGGGCTGGCTGCCGTCTTCCGGCCAGAGAGCTGGGTCGTTGAACGGTGCCGTTTCGTAGATGACTTCGTACATGAGTTGCGGTGTGCGCACGGGATGAGAGGCCGGGCAGGGGCCTTGGTTTTCAAAAGTACCTGATGTGGGATAGGCCTACGACGTGTTAGATGACATGATCTCAAGAGAGGCTGGAGAACCTACCATATGCGCCATGTGGTCTGGCGAGTCGAGGTCTTTACCGTTCCAACATCTGCTACAGTTAGCACCGTCACAACATCAAAGAATCGCTTCACTGCCTACGTCGGAAATCTCAAGTTAACCATGATGCCAGCAGGACAAGGTTTTTTAGGGAACGCTTTGGTCTCTGGAAAGCGGGTGCTCGGGTCTTGTAGACAGGTATACGTGAGTTGCGGGTACCTATCTGCCTCCGCCTTTGTGGATGCGGTTGGTGAACCGATCAGCATGCGAAAGCCTGGCTGGAAAGCTTTGACTTTGGCCTTCTGTTGATAGTGGGCAAGTTGGTTCTGCATGTAATAAACAGTCTTTAGAGGCGAAACTAAGTCAGCGTATCTCTTCTATGCGATGCGTACTTCCAGCACCCACCATGCCGCCATTTTGACCCTCAAACCCCGCATTGCCTTTCTGAGTGACGCGCTTGTAGGTACCGTTCCTTGCGCGAAAGTACAGGGAAGCCGTCCAGTAGTTGGAGAAGTCGTCTGCGGGCTGGCAGGTAGTGCACGTAGACATTGCTGGTAGATCATGGACATTCGGGCTCATATCAGGCACGAACGAGTTTCCTCCGATGATCTGGTGAAGATGCGCAGATGGAGCGTTTCCGGGTTCGACCAATGGATCGAGACGATCCACGACGAGCTGCGAGCATCCGAACCGGATAAGAGCATAGGTCGGGGCGACAAACGCCAGGCCAGCGAGGTAGTTCCAGAGCATCATGGACTAGTTTATTGTAAAGACTGGGTGACGATAGGAACGTACACGCGGGTGCTTTAAACGTGAAGATACTCCCACTTATATATGTCCTGAGGTATACTGACTCTTCGAAACAGAGATCAATATACCGAATGACGCACCGAACAGGCGGCAGCGGAATTCATTGCAGTTATCGGTTAATGGATAAAGGGATGGAGGCTCCCATTGTCTGTCCAGGAAACTACATTAACCCCACCTAAGGCATGTAGGTGGTTGTTTAATGTGCTGTGCTGAGCAGAGCAAGTGCCGGGCTTTGTGGACCAACTTTCACATGGGTTTTGTCGGACACATTATAGTCAATTTCGAGATCCATGCCACTGGTAATCGAACAAGAAATTCTCGGCTTACGAGTTTCTTAAGCTGTTTCTATTCGACAATCCACATTTTAAAATGTGTATGTTGATATTTCACATGTGGTGAAATCCACTCCCACTGGTATGCTGAGCGACGTAGTTTCGCTACGGTGTGCGCAGATAGGCTTTGACGCCAAAAGGTAGGCAAGAGTTCGTTTTCCCGGCGATCGCCTTTGGGGTGCTCATGGCAGTACACTTTTTTATAACGCCATGCCTGGCAAGGACACACAAAACCAACTAGGACAAACGGAGATACTGGCGGAGAGAGAGGAACACACAAGTCCTAAACCCATACTCAGGCTGTTCCAAAGGGGCTGTACGTCACTATCTGTGGCTTGGAATAGATGCGAACTCCATGATTTTCCGCGTAGCCGGGTTGACCCCACAAACCATACCAGTATATATATTGGGTATGCGGGGCATTAGCCATGGAAATCATGCACTCTATCGAGCTCCTCTTCTCTGGTACAGGCTGCTGAGAAGCAGACGTAACCACAAGCTAGAGACATCCAGCACCTGGGAGGACAGCTACAGGGATCTGGCGCAGCAAGGTATCGCTCGAGGCTCGTGGGCGCGGCACAGCGCAGAGGGGGTGGCGGGCATTGCGCAGAAAAGTTCAACAGGTATACGGGCGCGGATATCTTCAACAGTGTAGGTGATGGTGGTGACAGGTACAGAGATGACGCCTTTCTACCAAGTCATTGCGGGACAGTAGATGACGGGTGCGCGACAGAAAGCCTCGCGGCTCGCGCCACGACGCCTGTCGCATCCATCCCAAAGCGGTATGGTCAACCCGTAGACACGTGTCAGCCCAACCATCAAACTCACCGCTTGAGCCTCATTTCCATCACGATCGTCCGCTCGATCCCAAGACCTGCAGCGACAGAGATCAGAATGCAGGACCGCACCAGTCATAACACCTGAAAGTCCAAGACACTGCACGTAGGATGCAAACGCTCATGTCTCACATTGCGTCTGCAGCGCGAGCTCCACATGCACAGCTCCTCCCACGGAATGACTCTTATCTTGCGTGCGCGCTCGTTGAGGCTGTTGACGAGGCTAAGATTGGGTATAATGACCTTTTCTAGACCGCTCGGTGCTGTGTTCCCCATAGCGGTGTGTTGTCTGGAGTGGATCTTGAACCTGGGGGCCGTGTCTACGCAGCATATAATCTGTATTTCGCACTTTGAGAACGATCAATACATCCTTTCCCTCCTGTCATATCGATTTTACATTGCTATCAGTTAAATACAGCACCAATGCCTATCATGTCGCCGCACATTATCACTGCTTTTCAGCAGTACCTGAGATGGGACAACGACATCAAACGACACATCGATGCGAAAACTCGCGCGAGAACAGTATCCATTACAAGAGGTAGTCGCGCTAGTTCTATGGAAAGACAAGAGCAGACTACATGGCGACCGAGCAATGTCAGAAGGAACTCGGCGTGGAGTGAGCGTTCGGTGTAAGATGGTAAATATGGGTCTGAACTGGAGAGGTAGGTCTTTCACTTTCACTTCACACAATGCTCCTCTCGCAAGAGAGAAGACACATTCAGCATGCCTCACCCATCACCATCACCACCCATGAAGAAGAAAAACACTCGAGCTATAAGAAAACTCTTCGAGTGGGAAACTTCTCTTGCTCAACCTCCTCGCAACACCGCAACCTCTTTGGCGACTACCGTACATCAAAGACTAACAATCAAATTCAGAATACTACGAGAAACTCCTACAACATGACCTCCAACCCATACCTCGACTACCTGCACCAAGGCCAGTACGAGTACAAGCTCCCCAATAACGTCAAGATCAACACCCCACCCGCCCCCGCGAAGAACGTCAACGCATTCGCGGCCTATGCCGACTACGCCAACAAGCAGGTTGGCGACTACAAGGCCCTTGCGGTTGAACCTCCAGCCCAAGATGACGGCCCCCTGGGGACTACAGAGGACGATCCATACCACGTCCCCAACTACTTCGACCTGAGCGAGCCGACTACAGACACGTACCGGCAAGAGAAAGAAGAGGTGAAGCTCGAGTTTGACCCTCCGCTTCGCCACTATGCGGAGCTTAGAGGCGGCCTGCCAATCGGCTATGTCTGGATCCCACCGAGTTCTCCTGAGCCAATGCCGCGCGAGGCAACACCCGAGCCAGACCTCGCTTTTGTCACTCCGTTGAGGCCATCTAGGACCATGGGCGTTACCAAGAAGCGCAAGAGCAAGAAGACCGTTACTTTTGCGTTCAGCCCCCCTCAGAAGAAGCGCAAGCGAGAGACGACCGCCGAGTACCAGATGCGCTTCACAAGCCCGCTTTCGGAAGAGCTGTCGGACGCGCCTAGTGGTCTGCTGACACCTGAGCCAAGGGAATTTGTACTACGTCGGCGCTGATGGATGGGACTAATGCGCTGGGCGGATACCATTGGGACAGGATCGAGCGGTAGATCGGGGGGAGGAGAAGATTACTACGTATAGGAAGTTGACTGATACAGAAGGCTATAACTGTTTCTTTCCATTTACCTTCAATGCTATACCCTTTTGTCTCTTCACACCCGCAAGTCCTTCTAGAACGCTGACCCACGTCTGAATCAGCATAATCACTATCCTCACAACGTGATCCTTCCACTGCAGAACTGGTTTCCTTCCTCGCATAAATTTGGCATCTATTACCGCCCATCCGGCGTCTCCTCCCAACGCCTCTCCAACCTGCAATCCACTCCGACAACCATCCTCGTGGAAACCATACCCGGTCCATGCGCCTGCGTACCAGATGCCTCGCTTTCCTTGGATCTCGTGAAGGCGTTCTTGCGCAAATACCATGCGGGAGTTGTAAAGTGGGTGTCGGTATTGATATGTTGCCTGGGTCAAAGCCGGAGAGGGAGGATGTGGTGGATTGAGAGTGACGAGGACATGGTTGTAAACGTCGCGTGGGATATGCTGCAGAGTGTTCATGTCGTAGGTTAGGCAGACGGATTTAAGAGCACCTGAAGAAGTGGTCAGGTTTGCGTATGATGGTGCTTTGGGTTTAGATGTGGTGATGTAGTTCCATGCGGACCATGCTGTGCGTCGTTGGGGCATAAGCTGGGTATTGTTAGCAACATTTAGATAGGTTCAAAGCATGTGAGGCTTACTGAGAGATCGGAATGCAGGTATGCTGTGTTTGGCGTGGTCTCAAACGCATCCATGATCTCCTTCTCTGTCGCTGTCGCCTCATCACCTAACATCCATCTCGCCTGATCTCCGTGACAAGCAAGCACCACTTCATCAAAAACCTCCGTCTTGTCTTCTCCCTTTCCGCCCAGCTTTAATTCCACTTTCCCATTGTTCCCGGTCACAGCCAAAACCGGCGTTCCAAGATGACCTTCACAGTTTCCAGCCAACTCCAAAACAGCTTCGATGTATTTACTGGATCCTCCTTCAACAGTCAACCATGGTGGTCTCTCTGCTATCGTACTGAGTAGGTGGTGGTTCCACATAAATCTTACCAACGTCAATGCTGGGAACTCCAGAGCACACTTGTCTGCGCCGGTACTCCAAACACATGCCGTCATTGGAATCAGATAATCGTCTCTAAACGCATCCGAATACCCTTCTCTTTCGAGATACTCGCCAATGCTCATCTCCGTAGCGGCGACAGCTGCAGGTGAGCCTGGGGTGATAGCCAGAAGATCCAAGGCGAACTGGTTGAAACGGATGATGTCGAATATCATGCGCCAGAAGGAGAGCTTGAGTGCATTTTCAGGCTGCGCAAAGAGTGAACTGCCTGACGTGCCAGACCATTCAAAAGCACCAGCGTCGCGAGAGATACCAAAGGTCATCTCTGAAGCCACAGTCTTGACTCGTAATGATGAGAGGAATTTTATGAAGTTCGCTAGAGTTTATTAGATTCGAGACGACGCCAGCACAAGTCGTGGTAGGGGACGAACGGTATGTAGCGGTGTTGAGAACAATGAAGCCCGTGTCCACGGGCGTACTCTTGCCATTCTGTGTCCATGGCACGGTGTTTGTATGACCTCCAAGACGTTCCTCCTTCTCAAAAAGATGCACCTCATGCTGGGTATTCCTAAGTGCATAGAGGGCACTCAGGCCAGATATGCCACTACCGACAATAGCTATGCGCTTCTTCTCCATCTTTCCGCTCATGACCAACTAGCACGTACTTGTGCCGAGTATACCAACAGCCAGGTACATGATGTGGATTGACGCACCAGAGTAACGAAAGAAGCGACTGCAAAGATGCAAGTCATGATGTCATGGATCTGAAGCCAAGCTGTTTCAGCGGGTGCATGACTAGTGTCTGGAGAGAGACGTTCAAAACGTAGATGTTGTGGATATCGCGAACTCTCAGCTTGGCACCCTCTTTGCATATTGCTAGCATGTTGAATAGAGGAGACATTCAGGGGATGATGTGACACGGCTGTTGTGAGTACGGCACTGGAGGGACCAGAGCGCCACTTACGTAATTACAGGAACAGCACCTGAAGGAATTTGGACAGTACACACTGCCAGTATGACAGCGTTAGATGTATCGTCAAAGCAGCAAGGAGACGCGGAGATGTGATAAAAGCACAGGATCTCATGTTGTCCTGCATTCCCAGTTCGAGAGCGGAGGTGTGACACGTGACACAGCAGGGATCACCTTGGCAAGTGCGCAATGCGCCTCATGAGCTCCGGCCTCCAGACTCGACGCTGCATTCACAAACACATCCAACCCACGCCGCTACTCGCATTCAAAGGACAATAGACATACTCAGACTCCCTCCACCCGAACCGGCGCCACCGAAACTATATCGCCGCCATGTCCAACCTCATCGACGCTGATGCAGGCACCGAGCGCTTCAGTGGTTACGAGGCCGAGTTGAAGCTGGTGCAGGCCGACCTCAGCCAGCAAATAGAGCAGATCAAAGAGACTACCGGGGAACCCAGGAAAGCCGCAATCAGCAGAGCAGAGCGCGCCCTGGAGGAAGCCGAGGAGCTGGTGAGTTGCCGCCTAAGCATACATGTCGCGCATCGACAACAGCAACCACAACAACAGTATGTGTAAGACTGGGACACTAATACACATCTGCAACAGATTGGCCAAATGCGCCTCGAAAAGTCCAACATCCCCGCAAATCTAAAGTCCAAATACAACGCGCGCTTCCGCAACTTCGAACACGACCTCGACACCCACAAGCGCAAACTAGAAACCTACACGTCGGACAAATCCAAACTCTTCGGCAACCGCTACACCGACGACCCAGAAAGCGGCGACGCCCAGCTTGAGCAACGCCAACAACTCCTCTCCGGAACAGATCGCCTAAACAGGTCAAGCGGAAGACTGAGAGAAAGCCAGAGGATCGCGCTCGAGACGGAGCAAATCGGCGCAGGTACACTGAGTGACTTGCACCGGCAGAGGGAGCAGATTACGAATACAAGGGAGAGGTTGTTGGAGAGCGAGAGCTACACTGATCGGAGTATCAAGACGCTGAGGGGCATGGCGAGACGGTATGTATACCTGCCACTTCCATCTTTCCCCCCCTCCCCCCTACTCCAGTTGATGTAGAGTGTAGATGGATGCCCTTTTGATATGCGTGATAAAAATGCTAACGAGTTCTGATGCAGCATGGCTACAAACCGCATCATCACGATTGCCATCATCACTGTCCTGGTGCTGCTTATCATCGCCGTCATCTACAGCAAGTTTAGATGATTGTTCTTACACACGAGAAAGCGTTTCCGCCTGGCGTCTGGAGCATAGTATACGGTGCGGCGTTATTATTGAAGCTCTGCCTTAGTTTTATTGAATGGGCATCCACATCCTTCGTTGCAACAGTTTTGCCGCATGTATAAAACTGCGACTCTGACGTGAACAAGATATGTGTGCTTAATTTTTGTTCTATTACTTTTGCTAAGACATTACTTAATTGGATTAATGGCTATTACATAATATCACGTCTCTTCGCTCCCTTAAACATTATCCCCTGAGATTGCGACCGCATGTCAGACCCGGCAATAGAAATAGGAACATATTATGATTATCCAGTAGACCGTCGTCTCCCGTTCACACGTTGTGAAAAAAAAAGAAAAGAAAAGCATGTTGCGAAATCGTTCCACAAAGAGAGAGAGAGAGAAAAGAAAAAAAACCTCCTCCCGCGGCCGTAACAAGCGAAGACACAAAAGTCTCAACAGAGCATAAAGTAACGTCGGATGACTGGAGAACAAAATAAGTGAAGAGTGAAGCGAATGCGCAAAAAAAGACGTCGAAAGAAATTGCGTGTCTCGGCAAGAGCTACCGGTACTCGTCTGAGAAAAAACGAGTACTCACTCGTGTGACGTCTTCAGCTTCCGCACCAGTGCATGCTGCACGAGTAACAAGGTTGTGCCAAGTGAAAGGGGGGTGGGGAGCGCACGGGGCTGATAAACCCGGCTGAGAGAGGTAAATCTCCAATGCTCCCTCGAATACAATGGCGAGGGATGCATCCGTCGTTGTAGACGCATGTGGAGTGGTGGTGTAGCGTCGTAGTGGAGGGGTGACGTCCAAGCCGACAGCGCAGCGATTGTATGCCATTAGCATGCCGGAAGGAGGTGTGCTTTCTGTGTTCGGGGCGCTGCTCTGGCCTTTGTTCTCAGCTCAGAGGATCACATGTCCGGCTGTTTCTTTGTGTGTGTAACGCGTGTGTCGTTTGGAGGGGGGTGCGATGGTTGTCAGGGCATCTGACGGATTTGGCAGGCAAAAGGGTGGTGGGGGGCGCATTTCATTCTCCAGAGCTGACGGGGAAAGGCGTGAGAGGTAGCTGTTTATCTGCTCCAGGTGTTCGTGGCGGTAACGGTGAAGGTGTCCTTTGTCTACTCGTTTGTCGGGCATGAGAACCCAGGGCCAAAGGCGATTCCGTTCGCAGTGGGGCGGGGAACGGTGGGCTGAAGGGTGTGACGGGCGACATGCGTAGGGGATCGGGGTTTCCGTGGAAGCGTGTAGTGGATCGTCCTCGTGTCGAGCTTTGCGCGCTTAGCCCGGAGCTATTGCTTGCATTGCGAGAGTGGTTATTATAGCTAGGGAATCGTAGTGTGGGTGGACGATTACTGCTGACAGAAGAGAAACGACCGCTTGCGGTACGAGAGAGCGTTGGCACGAGGGGCTGAAGGGGAATGTCGATTTGTATTGAGGCCGCCCTGAGAGAAGTCGTCTCAAGATTGAGGGTGTGAGAAGTATTCGGTCGCGTTATTGTCCGTGCTGTGCCAGGTCTTGTCACATTGGTGGCGGTAGTAGGCCGGGTGGCAGTTGTGCGCGCCGTGTTGGGTCTCGTTCTGGTGGTGGTGGCCGTTTGTGCCGTGTTCGGTCTGGTCCTTGTCGTTGCAGTACTGGGTCGGGTGTTCCCTTGAACGCCAGTCCTCTGCTTTTGGCGCTCTATATCAAAAGCTCGGATGTTAGTATACTTTGGTGCTGCTGAGAAGTAATGCGGCGCGAGGAGGGCGAAGAGAGGTCGCATAGCTGGTAGACAAGCACAGATGATGCCGACATTCACCTCCACCGCAGATAACGTCGCATGGTCCGTGTTGTCGAACGAGATATCGGTCGAGTTGGCAATGTTATCCAGAGTGTACAGCCGGATGATAGAGACCATGGTGACACTATGGGTACGTTAGCATTTGTTGATTTTGCGACGCCTGATTTTGCCTCACCTAGCACCCAGCACAAACATAGCCACCAAGCCTTCTTTCTGCGATTTCGATATATGAAGGTTTCGAACAATGGATAACGGCATGAGAAAGATCACCACGTCTTGTGCAATATTGACACCGGCGTTTACAACCCATATGATGAGCTGATTCATGCAACGCCCACCGTCGATGGACTTGTCCCATGAAAAGGCGATGGGGCTGCAAATGAACACACTTGAGAATGTCGCCCAGCCTCCGTAGGCTACTGCAATACACAACATAGCGTAGCACGCTATGCGGAAGCCTCGCACAGGAAAGATGCGGAGATATTGCACGAGGATGGAGATCTTTGTGATGGTGAGGGTGAGGTTGTAAACCCAGACGCTCGCCCAGAAGGCCTAACTAGCTGTCAGTTGCAAGCTCATAGATGTCCCAGAAACGAATTCTGTTCAGCCGACGTGGGCTATACATTTGCGCCAGAGACTACATAGCATGTACAGTAGCCACAAATTCCATGTTGCATGAATCGTGATGTCAACACACACTGTCAAAGGACAAGAGCTTTTTTTTGGAACTTACTGTATGTAGCATAACTTGCTCATTGTTTTTGAGTCGCGAACTGTGTTCGCCCAACCCATTCATTACTTGCGCTGCCGTCAGCACAGCAAGTGCAATGGAAAAGACCTATTCGTATTCAGCGGAGAGTGCGCACTCGGTGATGCAGGTTCGCTTACCATGGCAAGCACGATACACGCATCCTCAAGCCCAGCTCCCTTTGATATTACCAATCGCGTAAAAAGTCGTAGAAACACCATCATGCCAGAAACGAGTGTGAAAGCAAGTACAATGATATTAACCCGGGTACCAGCGGGTGTAGATCTATTGAGATCCATGATCGCCATGGTATTAGGTGGACGAGTCAAAAGAACCGAAACGAAAAGGAAACTGAGACGGAGGACCTGCGAAGGCTCGCATATGGTTCAAGCCTTCATAATGGCCAATTCGGAGAGGGTTGTGAATTGGGATGTTCGCAAGCTGATCCCGAAAGGAGAGATGCAGTGCGAGGTCAGTAGTACAGTACAAGATTGAGCCAGCCTCGGGTACGAACAGTGCTAGCAGAGGATGGCTGGTTGAATTGCAGGAAGAACAAGCGCGCTCATTGGTAAGGAAAGTCGAACGACATTAACCCTTGGACAAGCTTGAGAGTGAGACGCAGGTTCCCGACGTTCATGCTGCATTTGGAAGCGCGAAGAGGCCCAATATTGCGTGGGCTCTCCCCACCATGGGCACGTTCCTGCAAGAAACAAGCGTCTCATACGTGACGATAGTCGGCGTATGCAGATCGTGTAGGGCACTGGCCCAATGGCGCCGTGTGGTGACTGGCCAGGCACCAGGTTTGGCAGAGAATGTGCGAAAATAGTCGAAGAAGGGGGGGTTATAATGTCGGAACTTTACCCTTAGGGTCAACTCGTGGCAGCCACGGTTAAGAAGCCGCCGTGTTAGGTTAGCTTTAGGTTAGCATGGCTGAGGCGGTGCTGCGGACACTGTTATTGTCGCAGGTCACTGACTAGATGGCGGTTTTGACAGATCCGTTTCGAAGGCCTAGAGAGTGTCTTACAGGTGCAAACATGTCATGTGTTGTCTTGATTATATGGCGTGTGATTGAAGCGTCCATCGCACGCGAGTCTTGCATGGAGGAATATGGTTGGTTCAGCAAAGACGGCGTACCTGCATATTCGGTACTGCACGTGTAGCAGTTCGGATGGGATGGCGCAAGGCTAACACGACTCTACTGCAGATCTAGCCGAATCGCACCGAAACCTTGATGGTTTTCTTACGGGTCTGAAACGAACCTAAGGATATCGGCTCGTACCCCACCATATAGCGTTCTCTCCTGGCAGCATGTAGCTATCGATGCGGCGACTAGCTTCGGCAATTTGGAGCCTGTTTCGCTGTTAGCCTGGGGAACAATTGTGTCTGGAAATGGGTTACTCGAGCGCACATGCGAGTCACGCTGTGGGTGATATACGACTCTTACCGGCCTCAAACGTAGGGTAGGTTTGCGGACGTTTGGGGTCTAAACGAGGCTCGGCCTCGATTATGGCCTGCACTGCGATGCAGGTGCGCCTTCTTAACGTCTTCTCAACGTCTGTGGGAGGCCAGCGGAGTGAGCGTCTCTCAAAAAATTATTGTGATGAACAATCCATTAAGGGAGTTTTAACAGTGAGCTTGCGTAGTGTGGTGATGCCAACGTAAGCGACGAGTACATTCGGCGTGGAGGTACGACGTGGCAAAGGCGCGAGCACAATGCTTGGACACTGCTACTGGTAAGACCACGATGTACTTGCGACGTCAAGGACGTGCCTCTTTCCAAGCTTTCCTGGAAAGATGCTGCCACCTCGTGGAGGCTGCTTGTGAAGGAGGCTGGCGTCTGGGGTATTCTTAACGCGCGCGCGTGGTGAAATATGGCAGCCTTGCAACGAAGTCGGCCTTGGTGGTGGCGTGCAAAATCGACAGCTTTTCGTGCATAGAAAGAGGCTTGTGGGTGGTGGCGGTAGTGGAGGTGTCAACAAACTCTTCTTCGATCCAGCGGCAAGCCGCAAAGACCAACGAAAAGCAGCGCACAGCTAGCAATGGGAGTCAAAAATTCCCAGCCGACCCGAAGGCCAACTGGAGCGGTCATAGTTGTAGTTTTCAACTAGCAAAAACGCTACCTCGGACGAATCCTCACTGGTAAGCGTAAAGCCCGAGCACTTGGATGTCGAGCAGGAGGGAGGACGAGGGCGGGCGAGATTAAGTACTGGCGCCGGCGACGCTAACGGCTTGGCGCGCTAGTCTCACGTGACTGAGCACGGCCGTCGGGCGCCGGGTGAAGGCCGGCGAGGGGCTTTCCAGCCAACGACAAGGCCGCAGCTCGGTCAAAAGTGGGTCCAGGCAGCCGTTCACGATTTTCAGCATGACGC
This sequence comes from Alternaria sp. 'sect. Undifilum', assembly GCA_024321975.1. Lineage (NCBI taxonomy): Eukaryota > Fungi > Ascomycota > Dothideomycetes > Pleosporales > Pleosporaceae > Alternaria > Alternaria sp. 'sect. Undifilum'. The sequence goes on from JAJJZI010000006.1 coordinate 4,033,275, forward strand.
ACACAGGCTCGATGCCCTAGGCATCCGCACGTGACGACACTGGCTGATATTCACTTTGCCCGCCGACGTATGCCACACCCGTTGTGCAAGCTTACAAGTCTTTTTCGGCCTACCACGGTGAGCAGCTTCTTGCATTGCCCTCCAAGAGATACAGAAGAACAGCATCCAAGCCAGGGGCGATTACCCGCAGCGATAGCGACTCGCCGCTGCCTCAACCCTGCCTTACATTCGCCACCATGCTCATGGCAGCTTGTGCGGGAGCGCCACATGTTGCCAGGCTTGTGGAAATGCATGAGAATGGCAATCTAGGATACCGGTATGATACGTGCATGCGCTTACATTCCGTCATGTTCGGTGCGCGCCTTCCTCCTGCCCTCGTTTTTGGCTTGCTCTTTCCAATCGAAAGCATGACTGTCACTCGCATATGCCGGCGCTACCTCTTACTACGACACCCTCCTCCCATCTCGTCATACGACAGCTCTTGTCAAACACGGAGGACTCGTCACAGTGAGAACAAGTCATGCGCTGGTTGATTCAGGTCCGCACGGGTATTGGAGACCGACTGTTGCACCACCGAGAGCTCCCTCCGGTTCCAAAGATCTGAAATGTCGACAGCGTACCGTCTCGCCAGACTCTCGAAACAGCTCAGTGCTATGCGATGCGCACGCTCTGCCACCGCGCCCTTCATCATCTGCAGCCAGCGGATTGCCGTCCTAACACAATAGATCATTATGGAAGTCTCCCAAGATGTTGATGTGGGGTGTGAAAGACCGAGAAGACAAACGGACATGGCTTGCATGATATGATGCACGAGACACCACCAAGGGCACTGTTCATACAACCAAGGACTATTCTCATCTGGAAGAGAAGCGACAATAGTCCTTGCAGCCTCGATACAGCTATCCGCCATGCGACTCGAGAAGCTGCCATCGTTCACATCCTTCCATAGTTGTCGCCCCGCAGTCAGATATGGCCTTGTGAGCAGGATCCGCGCGCTGCAGAGCTGGAACCGGAGAAGCATGCGCTCACGACCGCATACATGATGCGATTTGCGCAACGGTCCATCTGGTCTTAATTCCTGAGACAACGAGCAAGTCCACTGATCAAGACGCTGGCTTAAAAGAGACGTGTCCTGTTGGATATCGTTTGGCGACCGGATCATCGTACCAGCCGAGTACAGGGATGTGAGAATGTTCTGGGTTATGATAGACAACTGAATGACAGCTCTGAAATATGAGCCCGAGTTGGCCTGTGTTGTTCTAGGCCGTATCGGCATATGAGGCGGGTTTGCAGCGATATTTGAAGAGAGGGAAAACTTGGCCAGAGCTGACAACGGTGCATCCGTCGTATGCATGCTGTACGTCGTCTCCACTCCCCCCGGTGCTTCTTCTTCTTCTTCTTCCGCGACTGCACCAGGCAACGGTACCGAACAGCAAGAATCTACAATGATACTAGGCCGGCCAGTGATGATACTGAGAGTTCTTTCAAGCGAGTACAAGCTCCACCAAATTTGCACCAAAGTCTCTCGTTTAGACGGGCTCGCAGATGGATCCTCGTTCCGTACGTGGAGGCCGAGGGAGTATGCTGAACGAAGAGCCCAGCCAACAAGCATCCAAGCCCTGAAGTGGTCAGCACATCTGCCCCTGGAACAAGATCCATGTCCTGACTGAGACTTACCGACTAACCTGTCCGATAATCAACCAGTAAAATGCGAGAAGACCCAAGCCTTGAATTTGCGGCACATCAGGATGAGTGGTTGGGGAAGCTTCGTTCAAACCAAATGCCCGCGCCCTTGCTTGGAACACGTTCGCTTCTCCTTCTGGCCAGTCCTTATTGTATAGATACGAATATTGGGCACCGATAGCGAAGACAAGATTCAGAATGGCCTGCCATTTGAGATTGAGACGTGTGGCATTTCCCGCACGCAGAGCCGCAAAGTACACGCGAGTTTGTTCCTCGAAATTACGCGGCAGGATCGGGAAAGAATCGTGCACTCTGAGCATGTAGCAATGTATCAAATGCTCCACGTACTCGGGTTGGGGCAGCTCATATGGATCCACGTAGAAGTTGACACTTACATCGTCACAGTCGGTCCAAAAGCTAAACGAGCTTATCTGCTCGCTTTTTGAGGCAACAGGAGGACGGCGTTGAGATTCCGATCCAGGCCACTCTCCATCCGTTCTTTCATGTTGCGCTAGTACCACCGTACGCAACCATTGTACTTCTGAACTCTTTCCAATGAACCCCGTTGACCGGGCTTCGTCTTTGCTATGCAGGTCTTCGTCCAAGAGGTCCAAAGCTTCGCTCTCAAGATACCCGAAATATTCAACACCACTGAGTTCTCCGCCTCCTTGTAAGCCACGACTATAGACGTCCGGATGTGATGGTGTAGGAGTCGGAGTCGGAGTATGTCTATTTTCTGACAAGTCTTCATCGATCTAACCCATGTAAGCATTACAATGTTACTCCTTTACATGAAAGCAATTGAAACCAAACTCACTTCGTCCAGGATATCGGTAATCCGGTCCCCGTCTTCGGCACGTACACGGCCTCTTATTTCCTTAAGTAACTTCGCTAATCGGTGGCAGTGCTCGGTTACGCTTTAATTGTCAGCAGTGCGAAAGCGTTAGATCAAAGACGGGACAACAGACATCTTCAATCGGTCTTTCCGGGGCAGGATGTAGACACACTCGCGCTTTGCCGTCGCGCAGTGCTTACTACCTGGCTTCTCACCGGTGCATTTGATCTTATGGGAACGACACTAGACGTGCCGCCGTCAGAACTCGTACCAGATCAGAATGACCCCAGCCTATCGGATGATGGCGACGCTTGGTGATAACAGAAGGTGTATAAATTGGGCATCAATTGCCGCCGTTAGATACCTGTGCGCGATTCAGACTTACTCCGGTACAGGCCCGCGGAACTCGACGTTTGTCTTTTGGTCCACCCTGCTCAACTCCTTGCAATCGTGGAATTGCAACTTTTCCTTGCCCTAACGAGGAGAGTCCATATCCCGTTTGATAGTGATGCTCGGGAGCGTCCGATACCATGATCAAGGTAGTGTACTGTGGATTGACGTGGGATTGTTGTTCTAGAGACCGAATGTTGGTCCCAAACAAATGAAGACAGCGCGACAATAGAGGATAGTCCGAGAACCCCAGGTTACGGCGGCTACTTAAAATCGACTTCAATCGCATGCGCCTTCGATCTAGCGAACGCCATCAATTCAAACTTGGGCTATCCACATGAGCCTGCTAGATCCTGGGGTGGACACACATGTCGTGGTCAATGCCACTGAGCTAGATTTTTTGTTTCTTAATGGTTCGCTCGGAAAGTCCATCGGGACACTTTACCGGGACCAATAAGGGCAATGGCTGTAGCCCTGATCCTGGTCCCTACACCTCATTGGGAAGAATCATCATGGGCTGATGTCAACCTTTTCTCATCATACATGCAGATGGGAGGGCGTGGAAATATTCGCCATTTGCATATTCAAGTAGCTGGCTTTGCCTTCAACAGAACATTGTGCGGCCAATTCGCATCCACACGTTGCAGTGACTCCTTGTCGTCTTGCTCACGTGGCGGAACAGGTATAGTGCGGATCCGACTCGAGGCCTCCACCTTGACTGCAACAAGCCCTTGTAAAATTAAAAGTCGGTACATGGGCGTCGGGCCTACACAGTAACGCCATGATCAGCCTAGCACGTAGGGACTGTCACCAAAGACCCACATGTCCGTTGTGAATGCGACTCATTGCTAAAGGAGAACTCGTGTCTTGATCTGGAAGATTTATCGTATGGTCATAACAATGCGGTTGCAACATTCCCTGTCGCAGTATCGGCTAGAGTGTCTTCCGGTGTCTCTACGCGTTTTTACACGGCTTTGGTGCGTACGCAGGGCGGTAATTTTGGTACTTGGGATTCAGCGCCAATCAGAAGACGGCTGGCTGTTACCGTTCGACTCGTGTGCATAACATAGTGTAATACCGTACGGTAAATACAGTAAACTTGGTTAGCAGTCCTGCGCCATCGCAAGATGAATACGATAAGACCGCTATCATGCATCACAGAATCTTGATCCAGCCAACGTCGATCTGATCAGAGAGATGTAGATCTTCAGATTTCAACCCTGGTACAGCTAGCTGAGTCCGAGATCCGATTTTCGAGGATCGGATGATACTAGCTAGTCTGCAGCCTCGAACACATATCCGCTGTTCCTGCCGCACGGTAGCTAATATACGACCATAGTCTTCACATGCTGCTGTATATGTTCGCATGCTTTCCGTATAGAACTGCACGCAGTCACGTCACCAGGACACCTCCCATTTTCAGGTACTTGGTACGTGTTGTGTTTGGTGGCGCCCTCTCCGCAATTTCTCTGTCAAGCAGTGCTCACGATCCAGCATCTCCTACTGTTTTTTAGCCGCACTGAAGAAGCCTTTCGAGAAAAGTCTTCTCGCATCGACCTTTGTGGGCAAAGATCTGACATTTCGACGCCAACTATTTGGAATCATCGGGTTCGGACTCAGAGCCTCAACTTGGAATAGCGGACTAGGGTTGAGATGCAACCACAACATTACTCAAGGCGTGCAGTCGTTGTTAATCTCTGTTCACACTGCCACCGACACTAGTATGCAGCCTCGTAATATGCTTACAGCAGTCGAACAATGCGGTGCCTCCGCGGCGAGTTCACAATGTAGCAGCCTCGACGAGAACAAGAAGAAATTGCGGACTCGTGCATCGCACAACGACAATTTGTTCCTGCCTGTCCAACAACATGGCATGGTACAGTAGCAGTTGCGACTGCTTGAATGTACAGAGTCATCGAGGCGTCATGGCCCCCACTTTGCATTCTTCAGTTTGAGCTTCATACCATTCCTTGGCTTACTAGTAACTGTGTCACCCACAACGACCTTCTGTTTGGGACCTACCACATCCATCTCGAAGCTTCCCCACGAATGCCGCAACAATCGCCCTCATTTCGGCCCCACAAACCTCTCCCCAATACAACTCTGTATTGCAACCCGGACCCTCTCATTTAGCTTCCGCGGTAGCTTGCTCACCAGCCATGGCGGTAAGATGACGTTGACTATATAGTACCACACCACCTCCGCTCTCGGTTCAAGTATCTCCTCGTAGTTCCCTGCCAACTCGTAGTCCCGAGAACCCGGTATCCCGGCCTGTTCCCGCCAGACGGCTCATTTCCAGCGTAACCTTGTGTAGCATAATGACAATTATCCAACGCTCTATCCGGCTGGCGCAGCGAGAATCTTTCTTCCACCGCGGCACAAGAACTCCTCAGTGACTTTCCCTCCCCCCAAACACTGGGTCCAACTCTTTGATATATCGAAAAAAATGAAAATGAAACGCAAGCGTTGTCTTCTTCCGCTACCACACATGCTCCTCCCCCTTTACACATTAACAACCTCTTTATCGAAAAACCGAATCAGAAAGCTCCGCGCAGTTTTCTCGATATCATAGCTCTTATGCACCAATACATCCGCCAAACCCAACGGCATCGTCAGAAGGAGCTTTGTAGTATAGAGAAATCCCCGCCTGAGACCGAAACCGTTGTTAGGTACCGATTTCATCATTTCAAGCTGGCAGTCGTTGCCCGGCCGACGCTTCTTCACGAACAATCGTCCACAGCCAAAGAGCAGTATGGAGCCTCTGGGCCGCGGCAAATTGTACCGCAGCTCAAGGAAGAAAGGGCATAGAAACCATTTGTAGGCGATGAGGAGGGTGGAAAACCGAGCCAGTAGGTACTCCGAGAGGTGTCTGGTAGGCCATGGAGCAAACAGAAGACATGCTTCGAGAGTTGATGGGTAAGGCAAGACAATTCTGCAAAAGTTGACATCCATGGCTTAATTGCTAAGTAAAACACGTTTATGGAAAAGACTGCGATTGACTACCCCAGGTATTCTATTGAGTCCTTCTGTAGGCATGTAGTCTATCTCACCCTCCAACCCACCTTCCACAATCGCGATGCGCACTGGAAATCCTATACGCACCTAGCCGAATGGCATTATGTCACGCCTAGATGGTACCTCTCAGGCTGCTCCTCCACTAGGCGTCGGGCGATGCCAGCTAGTATCGCCAGCTTTCCAGGCCATGTCGACAAGTCCACATCGTTGCCATGCAGTCGCACAGTACGCGGAATCCTTGGAGCCCCAACAATTTAATCCCGAAGCCTCGATTTAAACTCTCTCTCTCTCTCTCTCTCTCACAGAGTACACCATTCATCTCCCCATGACGCAGCCCTGCAACGCGTCCCGCTACACCGCACTTTCACCCCGTCCTAAGCCACCACCTTGCTTCATCGACCCCACCTTCCCCGTCATCGCTGACCAGCCTCCCCGCCAAACCATCCTTTCTCAGTCTGCGGGTCCAAATCAGCACCCCGAAGCACAAAAGCCACCAATGAGCTGCTCCGCCTCGAGCGAATCCTTCGTCAACGCATGGCCATCTCGATGGAAGAGTTTCAACTCCTTATCACCCTCCTCACCATACATACTACACAGTCTCTCCGAGCACAAAGGACTCAATGCCCAGTCACCCGTACCGTGAAAGGAGTAAAAGCCGTCTCGGCGCAAGCAACCGTATACCTTGCGTCTCCGCCGTTTGACTAGCAATAGAGCCGTCGGATCCGTCTTCGACTTGTATTGATATGAATGTAAAGATACATAGCTTTTCGACGCGGGGGCGGATACAATATGCCTAGGCAGTCCTTTGGGCGCGCTGGTCTTGAAGAAGTAGATGAGCGCGAGGGCAGCGGATAGTGAGATCCCGGGAGGCAACAAAGTTTGCGGGTCAAAAGTATCGATGCGATTCAGAAACCGTTTTCCATGGGAGGAGAAAATAGACGATTGAGGTGTTTCGACCTGAAGGAAGCCTTCTTCTTATCTAGATACATAGTATATTGTGCGCCACTTGCCATCTGTTGCCTCATGCATCGTCAGATATGATGATATCACGGCAACGTTGATCCTTCAGGTATTCTTGGTTTTATTCCCTTGTTCTACTCCCAAGAAGCAGCTTGTTGCATGTCACACATTGCTGAGGAAAGAAAAGGAACTGGGAGAGGATATAGACTAAGCCGGGTCTGTCCAAGTGCGCTAGCCAACTCGTCACCCGCAGAGGACCACCACCACATCACGATGCGCCTGCACCCAATAAACGTGCAATACCGCGATTTACAGTCACATGAAAGAATGCATCAAGAGGATGGAAAGTGATACTAAGGACTACGATTACGTCTTATGCTGTGGTACTAACGGAAATTTCTAGTTGGCCAATTGGCCAACCTCCATCGAACGCCATGTCGTGCTCAGCCATGAGCTTTCTTATCCTAAACGCCGCTTCCTCTGAATGAGCAATGCAATAAACACCGAGGTGGCCACGTCAGTCATAAAAATCGACCTGGATGCCCAAGTCTTCCCGAGTTGCGCCCATGTGCCCTCATTTCCGCCCCCAACACCTTCATTCCATCGTCAACTTCTCCGTGGTCTCTAAAACTAGGATCTCGTTACCCGATTCAGAGTCATCTGTACGACGATTTCCTACGTCCTCACTGCCAGCTCTGCTTCTTGATGGATGCTGAGCAATAACGGGCGAATCCGCCCCATCCGAGAAGTTGCCAACGCTACTCTCGCGTACCCGTTGTGCAACGCTGGCTGCGATCTTCTCATCCAGCATGTTTACCAGTCGTTCCGAATACTGATCCAGCAGCTTGATCATGACCGTCTCCTCAAAGGCCTTAGTTTTCACCCTGTCTCCAATCGCTCTAGCAGTAGTGGCAAGTTCTCTCTCGACCTCTTTTGCAAGTTCCGGGCTCATGGTATCGCTAGTATTTGCAAGACGTTTCCTATAGGCTCGGAGTGTTCTGCATAGACTCTCTGTCGACGCTCCTATGCTGCCAAATTCATTGACAGGGGCTTTGGTGCGGTTTCTAGCGTCTATTGATGCACGGCGTTTACCGAGCTGCGAGTTTCTGGGACTGGGTGGCGATGGGGAGCGATTCTTGTTTTTGCGTCCTGTGCCTTGACCTTGCCATGCTGTTATTCGGCCTTCACGTGCGCTGCTGGTTATAGGAGACGGTTCAAGTTTTGGCGTTGAGGCCAAGGAGAATTTCGATACTTTTTTGCGCAGCTTTGGCGACTTGTTGCCGCTGGGTGGTGGTGTTTCTTCCACTGGTGAGCGTTGAAAACGGGCCATCTCAGATTGTGAAAGTACGCGCCGCAGTGGTGGCTTGTTGGACAGCAAATCTTGATTGGAAGGCGTTTTTGAGGCGAGCAAATCCATGGATTTTGATATGTCGTGGCGATTGGGTGTTTGTAGAGCCAGAGCCCACGCAAATATAGTTCCGTCTACAGCAACTGTGACTAGCGACTTCTCGCCCAGCTCTTCACTCACGTGCCCACGCGTCTCCACGAGCGCGATATCAGAGACGCCCTCTGTATGGCCCCAGTCACGAGCGACTAAAGAGCCGCTTTCATCGTAAACGCGTATCGACTTGTCTGTACTTGACACCCCAGCTATCAGTGGAGCACCCCAGTTGCGTGGTATGTGAACCAAGGAAGACAAGACAACGGCATCTCCGCCATCAGTATCGCACGCACGGAAATTGTTGAGACATTGACCCGTCCGAATGTCAAATTTGTGTACCTGGCGATCGATGGTTGACATGAGAAGGACGTCGTCCTGATCGACATCCCAGGTCGACGACACTGGTGTCGCTTTCAACATGATAGCTCGTGACATTACAAAGGCGCGAGTCATTCCACGATCATTTTCTAGAGACAACAGTTCGCGAACTACCAGACTTCGATCACTCGAAGACGACACTAAACGAGTGCCGTTCCGGGAGAATGAGACTCCGTTTACTGCTCCTACGTGCTCATCCAGGGTTTGCAGCAGATCCCAGGTTTGCTCTAACCGGGTAAACACCTGAACGGTTCGATCACGGCTGGCACATGCGACGAAGGTGATATCCAACTCCTCGTGTATGGCGATGCTGGTGATTTCACTTGCATGCGCTTTGAATTCTAATGTGCAGGTTTTGGTGTTGCAATCGATGAATCGTAGAACACCATATTTGTCTCCAGCAACGAGGAAAGCTCCGTCGGCGGAGGCACGGACTGTCCTTAGCTCATTGGGAACCGCGTCGGGATCGTCCAGCTGCTCAAGCTGTACTTGGAGCGATCCCTTGAACGAACCTTGGCTCCAGAAGATGACAGTGCCGTCAGCAGCCCATGTGTAGTATGAAGCCTCGAACACGTTCGGTTGCGCGAGACCGGCGTGCACTCCTAATACAGCGTTTCCATGTGCAGGCAGTGTGTGAACGACATTGCCCACAGCGCCTTCATCGTCGTCGGAACATAGTTGTGACAATCGGATGGCTCGGTGAGTGTCGACAGTGATGAGATAGTCTTTGAGACAGGCTATCACACCGATTTGATTGCATTCCGTGACTGAGATGGAGGGAGATTCAACGCGCGGTGGAGGCGAGGGCGGAGGGGTCAGTCTTCCAATCATCTCCTCTATGTTGAAAGTCTTGAGCGCTCCTTGACTACCAGCAACATGGAGTCGCCCTTTGATATCTACAGCTAGAGAGCTTACAGCAAAGCCTGCGTCGACTAGTCTCGAGAAACGGTGATTAGATTCGGTATCGTCAATGAGGCATATGTCTCCCTTGTCAGAAGCCACGATGGCCTTGTTTCGGGCTATGGCGACAACGCTGGTGAATGTGGACTCTTTCAAGCTCTCCAGGATGCAATTCCTTCCTGGTAACGTCTTGTGTGTGGAACCTGAGAGAAATGAGACATCGCTCTGACGCGCCTTGGAGATGCGCACGGTCGCGTTGAGGTCGTCAATCTTCCAAACCTTGACATGTCGGACACCAACAGTTACCAACTTGTTTCCCATCCATGCCATTCGGTTGATATGGCTGACGCATTTGTTGCTAGCATGTAGCGTGGCAGCTCCGGTGCGGGAGTTGATGTGCCAGATGTATAAAAAGCCATCGTTGGCTGAGCCCAAGCTAGCAAGGAAGCGGGAATCAGGACTGAAAGCTACGCAATTGACGCCGAAGGTGTGGTCCGAGAGAGACGTGAGAGGTGTGTCTGAGGCGGCGTCTAAAGAGGCAGAGAAGATGAGTACGCGCGGTTTGTAACCCGTCTGGAACAAGTTAGGATGATGATGCAGTGTGGACTGGATATTTGTCTCACCTCTCCGACGGCAAAGAATCTCCCGTCCGGACTAAAGCTAACACAGGTGGCGGCCTTGATCTTCTCTTTTGTGCCCCAGGCTCTATTGCTCGGTGAATCTGCCCAGTCATGGGCACTAGGAGACGGGAGTGGGGAGCCCCCGAAGCCAGCGTCGCGCAAAGAGACGGCAGTGCGATTGCGACTCTCATTCTGGGTAGGCGTTGAAGGCCCGCCATATATGGATGCCGAGGAATTGATGGGGTTTGTAGTAGGTCGTGCGCGGTAGAAACGCTGGGTGACATGGCCTTGGTCGTCTATGCACGCAATGACGGCGGCAGCACCCGCCGTGTAGCCAAAGGTACTCCCCGAGGGCAGGCTGTCGAAGGCATTGGCAGAATTGGTCGTGGTTCCGATTACCTGGCGCAATGCAAGACTGGCTTCGGCGCGTCCAGCCTTAACAGGGGAGCGTGGGGTTGGCTTGAAGAATGGAGATGTCGAGGGATTGAGCTTGACGCCGGAGCCGATGGCTGGGCTCATCATCCGGGGATTGGAGGGCGTAAGCGACATGGCGGCCTCCAGGTCAGTGGTAGAGGAGGGTTGCGATGGCTAGCAGACATGTCAGAAAGACGTCATGGCACTAGGCGCGCCTGCTTGAGGGATGAGGTGAAAGGAATATCGCGTGGTTGGCGAGGGAATCTCTGGCACGCAACTACTGCGGACCGGTGACCCGGCAGCTATCGAGAAGGGACTCAGGCTGAGTGCGCGATTGAGCAGAGGGAATGTGTGTCCCTGGGCGGTGAGGGAGAAGGAGCAAAGGGCCTGCAGCTTGAGCGGTTGTGCATGGGGCGGACGACGCGCATCTGAGGGTGAATTGGCTCAACGGGGCCTTGGTTTGGCCGGGCACGACACGCAAAGAAGCGACCATCTACGGCGCCAGGAACAGGCGGAGTGCAGCTCGCTAAACCCTATCAGCATGCATCATCACAATCTCGCCACCAGCCACCAGCCACCAGCCACCAGCCACCAGCCACATGCATTCCCCCGAGGCCCTCCTGTCGCATTGACGGCTGTTAAGATTTCGACGACATGGCAAGAGGTTCTGGTATGCAGGGCATTAAGCATCATCGACGCAGGTGTCCGCCTGCGGTACGACCATGCATCTCCTAGTTAGTATGCCGCCTTTTAAGAGGTGTGCGTTGTAGGCAACATTATGGGCAAACTAAGCTTCTGCTCATCTTCCACATGCCATCGATCCGTGGTACTGAGCCATGTCATCGCTTCGAATTAGGTGTATGCCCTTCTGGCAAACTCGGCCTTCATGTCAGTTGTTTCATCTACGTCATTGATCGCCAATACATGGGTGGTGATTGTATGTGCTGTTTCTACACCAAAGGGGCCTTGAATCGCTATCGACCTGGTAGAGAGATTAGCAATGGCAATGGCGATTGCCAGGTGTTGTGGTGGGAGTGCTCGTAGGGCGGGAATAGCCGGCGCGTGTGCTTGGCCAGGGAAATATGGAAGAAAGTTGACCATGGTGCATCGCCATCCTACCCAGCGCATCGCTCCAAGTCCACCAAAGCCTACAACCACCCCCTGTAGGCTCCCACTCTCCCCATTTCTGGGAGCACCTTAGACGTCCGTATGTACGTGATTCGATCCGCACTGCGAGTGTCTACGAAACGACCTCCAGCGCGCTTTATCCGCGGCCGCCGCTACCCATCAATACCACGATTACGGGCATTCCACACCACACGCACCCTCGCCCAAGCCTCGAACCCGCCGCCCGCGCCCAACAGCACGCCCGCCGGCCAAGATGACGTCAACAAGACGGGCCGGGAGCAGGCGGCAGCAGTCGAGGAACCTGCAGACAGCGCGGTAGCGTCAGACGACCCTGAGCTTCTCGCGCAGAAACTCCAGCGATCGCGCGAAACCTCACGCAGGTACTCGGCTGCCTTGCGACGCCAGCAGCGGGGGAAGAAGACGCAAGGCCTGCCGCCTGTACACATACCAGACTGGTTTCTGAGGAAGAGAGTACTGCGCCGCGAAGACCTGTCTGGAGACCCACGGGCACCCAAAACGCCCACGGTTCTGTCTGTGGCAGTGACTCATGCCGAGTCCGGAGAGCATGCCGCATGCACTATACCCGCTCGACGCGACTCGGACGCTACCCTGATCCTGTCGCGACTAGTGCGTGGCCTGTGGAGCAGGCGTCTGGACGACCATGAGAAGCTCAAGGTCGAGAAGTACCTAGAAGAGAGGATTGCACCCATCGACCATGCGGAAACCCACCAGCCACAATTACGAAACGACGAGGCGGTTGCCAGCACCCACGCAGGACGCCCTGGCGAAGTGCCCATAGTCACAATCACAGAAGACAGTGCCTTCACGGAAGCTTGGTCTAAGCTGAGCACGTCGCAGAACGATACAGACATGGACCCGCGCAAGACGATTGAGGCCATGAAGAAACAGAGTGCCAAGCTAGACAGAGCTGCTAGGAAAAGGGAAATCGCCAAGACCCGGCAGATGGCCAGCTCCAGACGCCTATCGTCCTTGGTAATCGCTGAGATTCGCGCCACTATCGCTGCATCTCTTTCCGCGTTACAGCCAGCAGCTGGCGACTCGTTTCCTGCTGCAAAGACGAACCTCATACTTCATTCGCCAACGGTTGAGCACGAGGCGTCCATAGATGAATGCGTAACATCTACTGCTTTTGAAATGGGATCCGATGTCATTGTCTTGGGTGCTCAAGACCTCGCTCACTTAGCTGGGGATTACCTTGGCGAAGGAGCAGAACCATCATCACGTTCGATCCGCTCGCTAGGCTATGAAACCTATCGAATGAACGCGGACCTGAGCGATCTCATGAGGGACATGGAGGACTCTGTCGCCGAAGACGAGGCCGATTGGACTCCGTCGTCGTCTATGGATCAGTCTGATCCGAATTCGATGCGACCTCGTGCTATGCCCCTCTCCATTATCGCTCTCACACCTGCCCTGCGCGCCATGACTCAAAACTTGAAGGGATTCCGTATCCCAGAAGGTCAATGTGGGACATCGACTGATGCAATAACCGACGAATCTGGGCGCAGTCAAAATCCTGGCGATGTACAACTCGAAGATTTGAAATTAGCCACTCTCTTAGATGCGCTGATTGATTCGAGCGACGTAAAGCAAAGTCGCGGTATCATCGGTCACGACAGCTTATCTCTTCACTCTTCTGATGAACCCCAACTATCGTCAAAGACTCCTGCATTTTTCGACTACTCCCTAACCCAAGAAGGTGCGGAGCTTGAACTCAACTCCACCTTGCCAGATGCCGCGAGGCCGGACATCAACATGGCTGTCAAAGTTGGCTCAGCCTCGGACACCCTCAACATCCCAACCAAGTCTAAAATTATCTACATCAAGGACTTTAAACAATTGAATGCTACACACCATGGTGGCCGCATCATTCAGAAGCTTGAAGGGCTTGTTCGCAAGCGGCGTAATGCTGGAGAAAGTGTTATGATTGTAGGAAGTACTTGTTCTCGCGACCTCACGTACGAAGTATCATATGGGTATGGAGTCCCCAAAACTTTCAAATGACTGAGCTAACAAAACCAGCGGGGTTCGCGCTCTCCAGACCGAAGGCGAGAGCACTTTCTTCAGGACCATCGTCATTGCATCAGAGCCTGGCAGCAGTAACACACCGAACTTTGATGAAGCCCTTGCAGCATCGTTAGGAAGCAGTTCCGCATCTTCTGCTGATGTCTCACTAGTGGAGAAAAGCAAATTTCAACGCATCAACCTATACCACATCCAAGACATGCTTCGCTCACTAGATCCATCTGCTGCTGCTAGGATCTCGGACCTGGAGCAAAGTCCTTCACGGTTTAAAGAATGGGCCTCTATATTCTCCGAGTCACATTTTAACCGTGTGCTGACGTACGATGAGGTACACAGGGTAGCATTGACAGCTCTTGGTCTGCTCATCACAAGCCCAACAAGTGAGGCTGCAGCCTCTGCAGGTACATCAACGCAACTAAGCTGGGCACATGTTGCCCTTGCGATGGGCCTATTAAAAGTGAGTGACACTATCAAATACACCTATTTCGAGAAAACTTTACCGGCTCCGAAGCGCTCCAAGAATGCTTTCAGCAATCTAGATGGAGGGTTTCAAACAGACCTGGGCAGCAAACGTCCCGACGAGAAAAGCATGCAGCGTCAACGGAATTTAAAGCGCATAGCATCTACAGCTTCCAAACACGAAAAGCGACTAATGCCCGGTATTGCGGACCCGGATCAGATCAAGACGACCTTCGATCAAGTCCATGTACCCACAGAGACAGTAGATTCGATACGAACCATCACCTCACTATCACTATTGCGTCCTGAAGCTTTCAGCTATGGTATCCTGGCGACGGAGAAAATTTCCGGTGCACTACTATACGGACCTCCAGGCACAGGAAAGACACTTCTTGCCAAGGCCGTGGCAAAGGAGAGCGGCAGTACGGTGCTTGAAGTCTCTGGAAGCCAAATAATGGACAAATATGTGGGCGAGGGCGAGAAGAACGTAGCAGCCATCTTCTCTCTAGCACGGAAACTGTCGCCATGCATTGTGTTTCTCGACGAAGCCGATGCCGTCTTTGCATCCCGAGATGCGATGCGGGAACGAACGTCACATCGCGACATACTCAACCAATTCTTGAAGGAATGGGATGGTCTCAATGACCTTTCGGTTTTTGTCATGGTAGCTACGAACCGACCTTTCGACCTGGATGACGCTGTCATTCGCCGATTGCCCAGACGATTGTTGGTAGATCTACCCACTCAGGCCGACCGGAAAGAAATCTTGCGCATACATCTCAAGGGTGAACAATTGGATGAGTCTGTTGACCTAGCAGATATCGCCAAACGCACGCCTTTCTACAGTGGAAGCGATCTCAAGAACATTGCTGTGTCCGCTGCCCTTGTATGCGTCAAGGAAGAGAACGAACAAGCTGCTATTGGCGCTGCAAAGGCTATTGCGGAGTCTGAGCCTATGCCATCCACTCATGCCTGGTCTACATCAGAATCGCCGACCACCTCCATGACCCTTACATCGACTCAAGAGTCTTCCTCGCCACCGAAAGCCCCACACCTCGTCCGTGGCCAAAACTACACTTTCCCTGAAAAGCGTACCCTTCATCCACGACACTTTGACAAAGCGCTCCAGGAGATCAGCGCCAGTATTAGCGAAGACATGAGCAGTCTCAGCGCTATCAAGAAGTTTGACGAGCAGTATGGTGATCGCAAGGGTAACAAGCGGAGAAAGGACTTTGGCTTTGGTATGGTCGCAGAGAGGAACGAAAGCGCAGCGAGAGTGAGAATATAGAGACGACTAGTGGAAACATGGAACAGAGAGGAAATCATGCAAGTATATTTGTACGAGTAGACATTGGGCACGAGGAATGAGTATGTATCAAAGTCCTGTCTGCATCTACCTCTATATGCTATTTGTAAACTTCCATCACAATTGGAGGAATTTCAGTGGGGGTGCCAACCAACTACACGGTAACTCGAACCCATAGTATGAATATACATAAAGACAAGTCAATCACTATCCCCGACCAACCCTGCTACCGCAGCATCTCCTCAATCGTCTCCTCCAACGGCTTAGGCCTCCTCCCAGCCTCCCCAAGCAAACTCTCCAACACCGGATCATCAATCTCGCACTCCCCATCCTCCAGCGCCTCATACGTACTACTCCACCACTCCACGCCCTCCCTCTCCATACCCATTTTGCCAACATAAAAGTCCACAAACGCCTTCCTCCCAACAACCCTGAGTTTAACCTCCTCACCCCTCACCTTGCTAACAATACCAGCGACATCCCGCAGCGACAAACGCCTCTTCTGCGCGAGATAAAACGTCTTCCCCGCCCACTCCTCCCTAGACGCCGCCGCCAGGACCTTTGCCGTACAAAACGCCATATCAGCGATACTAGTCCAGCTAACCCTGCCATCACCCGCCACCAGCACCTCCTCCCTGCGGTCCTCTCCAAGCCCAAAGTAATACCCAAGATACAGCGGCCAGCTCTCGCTGTACAGCCCCCTTCGCATCACCGTGACCGCGCACTTGCCCTGTCCCTCCAAATCACGCAGGTACGTCTCCGTCCGCATGTGCGCGCGCATAAACGCTGGCTTTGGAGGGGTTCGCGAAGCCAAGCGAGGTGTAGTAGATGTGTTGGACGCCGACTTGCAGGGCGGCGTCGATGGCGGCGCGGTGGTGTGCTTCGCGGCCCTGCCAGAGGGGCGCGTCGTTGTAGTCCATGGATATGCGCGGGGTGGAGACGAGGAAGAGCGCGGTGCAGCCTTTGTAGGCTGCGGTTAGCGACTCGGGTTCATCGAAGTTGGCGTGCCGGACGGTGATGGATTGCTGGCGGAGGGGGGTGAAGCGCGAGGAGTTGGCGTCGCTGGATGTCTGGGGTGGGGAGGTGTTGGTTAGCAAAGATCTGGATTGGATTAGGGGGTGGTGGTATGATAGACGACGTACGCATACTACAAGATCCTTTGGGTCGATGAGCTTGTTGTCGAGAATGGCGTTTAGCACTGCGCTGCCGAGCTTGCCTGTTGCGCTGGTGAGGGCTAGCATTTTTATATATGTATTTTTGAAAAGGAAGTGTGTGTGTTTTGTTCTGGTAAACTTGCAAGTCTAACGAAAAAAAAAGTTTGTAGCTCTTCTGTTGGAAGCGTCGTGAATTTCATAAATGATACGTCGATGACTTCATCGCTGAGCTGGGTCCACGGCAGTTGTGGTGGGGTGGTTTCGTCCAACGGCCTTGAATTTGACATGGTAGAGCTAGACAAATCGAGGTTTACAAATTAAACAACAAAGATACAAATATTGTCATTCGCAACATAACGAGGGGATATATTTCCACCTACTTCTTCATCAACACTTGTTTCTGCACCTCACTCTCCATCCTACATACTATGCAACAAAAACCCCTTCAAATGCAATGGTAGTCGTTCCAATCACCGAGAAAGGGAAACACACACAAAAGAAACACGCCAATAACGATGCTAATTCGAGCAAAAACGATGCTAATTCGAGCAAAAACGATGCTAGTCCGAGCAAAAGGACTCCAAACCCCCAGCTTCTATTTCAGGCGGGGTGTAAATGGCCGTAGTATTTCTCTTCCATGAGCAACTCTAAAGGGAAGAAGAAAAAAGCTTCTATGCGTACCGTACACTACTTCTGTGTACAGGCGGCGGCATAGGAACATTCCCATTCGGGGCATATCGATTCGGTGTCCACGGCCCCGAGGATCCTATCGACGGTGGTGGTCCGCTAGGAGGAGGAATGGCGTTATATTGACCCATAGGCGGGCGACCAACAGGGCCGTTTCGATTCCGTCTACCTTGGCCAGGCATTGGTGGTGGAGCAGCAGCAGCGTATTTCTTGAGTTTTGAGCGACGGCGGTAGGAACGCCAACAACAGCAGAAGATACAAAGGAGGAGGGCGCCACCAAGTCCTGCAGCGAGGCCGATGACGAGGGTGAGGTGGCGGTCGATCCAGGAGGTGATTTCTCGGCCAACGGAGCCGCCTTCGCAGACACCCTATGTGATGTTAGAATACAAGACGAGACAGGGCAGAGTCTAAAGGAAACTTACGTTTTTGCATCTACCCCCACCGGTACAGCCTGTTCCGTCAAGGAAGTTCTGCTGAAGTCCATAGCACCTTGATCCAAACTCTGGGCTCGCACAGCTGAGCATGCAGTTGCTGTTGTCGCAAGCGTACGTGTCGTTGCCCTGCGTGTAACTACCCATAATAGTCTTACATTGCATGTCTCTGCTTGTGCACTGTCCAGAGGCACAGCTGAGGCCATTGCCGCAACCTGAGCCATCGTCTTTGGTCTTGTCTTCAGGGCAGTATGGTGAGTTGCCAGTGCAGGTTTCCTCAGGGTCACACTCGCCAACGGAATTACGGCAGACGGTGGCGGCAGGGGCGAACTGACAGTCGCGGCAGCAGTCCTCATTAGAGTCATCACAGACTGCGTTGTTGATGAAGCGGCAGGTCTCGGGATTGCAGCATCTGTTGCCTTCACAGCCTGTAGTGCCACCGCAGTCGCACTCCTCGTCGCCTTCAACAATACCGTTACCACATCTTTGGCCGGTGAGTAGAGTGACGTCGCGATTGTTGGTGAGACACTGGGATTTGACACTGTTGCGTCCGAGCGCAGAGCAGATGTTGCCGATGGAGCAAGCAGAGAAACGTGAGACACCGGAAGTAGTCGAAGGGTTCATGATAAAGCCGCCATTGGCGTCACAGGTGCTTTGGCTAAGGGGGCAGCATTGTTGTGCGCTGACCAGATCGCGGTTCCCACACGTGTCAGTCGTGCAGTCGTGCACTGCACCGTATGTATGACCTGTTTCGTGGGCAATGACTTGCCACTCGGTGTCTGTCTTGATGACAACGTTGGCACCAGCAACGGTCTCGCCCGAGTTCCCGCTGTTTCCCTGGGAGCCTGATGTGCAAGCTTGTCCAAGCCAGGCCAGTCCGACGGCAGATCCGGTATTGCAGGTGGATAGCAGAGTCCAGTGGGAGAAGGTGTCGTCTTGCTGTCCTCTCCACTTGGAGAATTGGTTCAGGCGGTCTTGGATAGAGATTTGGCCGCTGCAGCCCTGGTTCCAGGGCGTCGCCTGCTGTTGCTGTGTCGGGCATTCGGGCTCGGTGATGAGTAAATTAGCCAGGCCGAGGGAGATGTTGAATGTGCTCTCGAACAGTTCGGAAGCCTGGTTCATGGCGTCCATGATGTTCGTCTGCGTCCTATTCTTGTCTCCATCGAAGGAACTGACGTAGGTGCAGTCAGCAGCCACACCCACGAGCGCGACTCTGCGAGTGCTGGGGCATCCGGTAGTACTGCCAATGGTAGAGGAAAGATCGACACCTGCACCGTTGCCTCCGGGCTGAAGGTCATCTTGGCGCTTGAACATGGCTGAGATGAGGGATGGCGACGTGCCGGGGGATTCGCCGCGGGCGCGCATACTAGCATACACTGGATGGTCCTCCTGCGTGTTGAAGAGCAGGTCGTCAGACGGGCATCCAACGTTGTCAGCCCTCTTCCTCAGCTCCGTGTGCTCATGGAATGTGCCCATGTCCGAGTCCCGGAAGACGACCATGTATTCCTTGTTGCGCAGGTCCACGTCCGGATCTTCGGCCTGTCGCGTCGACTTGTAACTCGAAGCCGTCTTGACATGGTGGTGGTCGTGGTTCACGGTGAAAGTGCCCTCAAACAGCGGTTCCAGCCCGTCCTTGCGTATCCCTATTCGGGCCCAGCCGACGTTGTCCCAGCGGTTCCCCCTCTTCGCCCACGCCTTGCCCTTGTAGACTTTGTGTTGTAACCGCTCTATCGGTTCTTGCCGCGCTATTGTACCGTCGGCGTTGAGGTGTGTTATGCGTCCGCCATCCACAAAAAGGTCGTGGTTGGGCTCGAGGCTGAGGCGGATGCGCTGCCCGGATACATCGAAAGCGAGGTCGAAGGTCGATATGGCGGTCACGCGATGATTTTGTGTGAGAATGTCGGCATTCTTGGCGAGTGCAATGCTCCTCAGCGGCGGGCGGGCGTGTGATGAGGCGGCTGCTACTGTGGCAAGGCCGATGGTGATGGCGGCGGCCCTTAGACTCCCGAAGATGCGCATGCTTGTGTGGCGGTGCTTCTCCGCTCAGGGAGAAGATGTAAATGTGGTGAAGAAAAGCGAAAACTAGGACAACGCAGCGAGAGACATGGGTTGGCAAAAGTACGTGTATACAGGAAAAAAACGCTAGCAGAGGCGAGAGGCGAAAGGCTATACGGCGTGTGGACGATGGCGAGCGACAACAGAGAGTCGTAATCGCCCTGCACAGCCCCTGCCAGCCACCGTCTTGGCAGTCGGCTCGCGGAAGAGGAGGCGTCTGGGCGCGACACGAATGAAACTACCCATCCCTCCCCCTGCACCGTCTCCGCTGTGTGTCTGTTGCTCGTATCTGTATATGCCGTTGCGCCGTGATTCGCGCGTTGGTCCACATGACTGCACGCAGGAACACGCCAAAGCACGCATACGGGCGAGTGAATGCAAACCCATCATCTGCATATTCGTACTAAACATAGATGCGTGTACAGCGGCCGCCCAAACAAACACAGCATTGCCGTGCCTCAGCACGCATACTGACTGCGTCTCACCAAAGAATCGCCATTGCTCGGCGCTTGCCACCCCTCAAGGGCCAGTGAAGCCCTCCCCCGCATGCCCAAATGAGCTTCGCCTGCTTGCGTACCATAGCAACCGCCTTCCCCCGAGCCAAGTCGAGCTGTTTATTTCTTCTTGGACTGGTGCACAATATCGATGATCTTGTCAACTACCGACGGATCCGAAAGCTGTCGGGAAGCGTTAGCCAACACCGTTCCCACCAAGTACGCGTAATCTTTACTGCCAACGGAAAATTGGTAGAAATTTCACTTACTGTCGTAATGTCGCCCAATTGGTCCTCCTCGCCCGCCAAGATCTTGCGCATGATCCGACGCATGATCTTGCCGGACCGCGTCTTTGGCAGATCTGGAACCACAAAAATCGCCTTTGGGGCGGCAAACGGTCCTATCGACTTGCGCACTTGCATCACCAAGTCCTTCTTTACCTGGTCACTTGACTCTGTGCCGTCTTTCAGCGCTACAAAGGCGTTGACAGCTTGGCCTGTCAGTTCGTCATGGATCCCCACCACTGCAGCCTCGGCCACCTGGTCTGCGCAACCGTCAGTAACTTGCACTTCGGACTTTGTGGACATGATAACCTACGGTGCTCAATAAGCGCGGCTTCAATCTCAGCAGTAGACAGCCGGTGTCCCGAGACGTTGACAACATCGTCGACGCGCCCTCGGATCCAGTAGTAGCCCTCATGGTCACGTCCAGCACCGTCTCCGGTGAACTGCTGACGTTAGATCTCTACATACCAACGATCGATTTCATCAAACTTACGTAGTAGCCCTTGTATACGTTCAGGTATGTGTCCATGTATCGCTTGTGCGCTCCCCAGACTGTGCGGGCCATGCTGGGCCATGGCTGCTTGAAAGCTAGCACACCCTCAACATCATTCCCGTGGATCTCCTCGCCGGATACGGGATCGATGATGGCAGGCTCAATGCCGAAGAACGGTAGGGACGCAGATCCGGGCTTGGTGGGCGTGATCCCACCCATGGGTGAGATAACATGTGAGCCAGTCTCGGTTTGCCAGTAGGTCTATCTCAGTCAGTCAGAATGTCTACGAGGGTATTAGATCCCGTCTTACATCAACGACATGTGCCTCCTCCTTTCCGACAGTCTCAAAGTACCACTTCCAGACTTCAGCAGCAATTGGCTCGCCAACGGATCCGAGGATCCTAAGGTTCTTCATCTGGTGCTTGACGTGCTCATCGCCGGCACGCTTGAGCAGTCGTAGCGCAGTTGGGGCAACGTAGAATTGACTGACGTTGTACTTGTCGACAATGTCCCAGTAGCGCGAGAAGTTGGGGTAGGCAGGTGTGCCCTCGAAGACAACGGTAGCCACACCAAGCAGCAGAGGGGCATATACGACGTAAGTGTGACCTGTGATCCAGCCTACATCTCCACCGCAGAAGAAGACGTCGTTGTCGTGGATGTCGAAGACGTACTTTCCGGTTGCCGCTGCTCCGAGGAGGTAGCCTCCAGTCGTATGCATGACACCCTTGGGCTTGCCGGTTGAACCGGAGGTGTAGAGCAGGAACAGAGGGTCTTCCGAGTTCATTGGCTCTGGCGCAATGTAGTTGGGGTATTTCTCGACCTCCTCGTGCCACCACCAGTCGCGTCCCTTGGTCCAGGGCACCTCGGCGCCAGTGCGCTTGTAGACCAAGCAGTGGCTGATGCCCGGGCATTGCTTGAGAGCATCGTCTACAATCTTCTTTGTGCTGATGGTCTTGCCACCACGCTTGCCCTCGTCGGTGGTAATAACGACCTTGCACTCGGCGTCGATAATACGGTCGCGTAGCGAATCAGACGAGAAGCCTGCGAAGACAACCGAGTGAACGGCACCGATACGCGTGCACGCCAAAAAGGAGATGACTGCTTCTGGGATCATGGGCAGGTAGAGGGCGACAGTGTCGCCCTTTCTTACGCCCATCTCCTTGAGTGTGTAGGCCAGCTTCGAGACCTGGCGCAGGAGCTCTCCGTATGTGATGATGCGGCCATCGCCAGCGTCGTCGGCCTCGTAGATGATGGCAGGCTTGTTGGGGTCCTTGAAGGCATGGCGATCGACGCAGTTGTAGCTGGCGTTCAGTCGGCCCTCCAAGAACCACGCCACGTCGCCATGTTCAAAGGAACCCGATTGTACGGTCTGGAAGTCGCGCTCCCACGTGAGCAATTCGCGCGCTAGTCGGCCCCAGAAGGCTTTCGGGTCGGTGATAGACTCCTTGTACAGCTTCTGGTACTCTTCGAGGTTCTCGAGATGCGGTTTTGAGTGCGGGTGCTTGCTGTAGTGCGCGCGTTAGCTGCTGTGCCTCGTTTGTCTGTGCGATGGCGATGCATGCTTCGGCCAAAAAGCTCGGCGGCGCGGGGTCACCCCGCCCAGTCGCGCGAGCTCTGGAGCTTGGATGACGCCGCAGCTGTCGCTGTCTTGGTACATGATGCAATAACAAACAGCAAGAACTCACTCGTAAAACGCCTTGGGAACGTGGAAGGTGTCCACCTGGTGGGCTTCGGCCACGACAGGCGGCTTGACGTCTCCTTCGGACATGTTGGTCTGGTGGATGTGTACTGACTAGTCTCGGGCGGGGCAAAGGAAGCTCGGCTTCGGCGCGCGCTGGAATTTCGCGACGAGGACAGATGGAGGAGCTTCACCAGGGTGGAAACGTCGTTTGACAAGATGCGGGTCAGACTTTGACGGATGTCCAGAATAGATATATGTCTCAACTCCGGGTAAAGGGGTCGGCGGTATGCTTGATTGCCGCAGGGGCCCTACTGAAGCTGCTCGCTGAAGATTCGGGGAACAGCTTGTCGGTCCAAGTGGAGCTTCGTGTTGCTTTTAGGGAGCCGGGGTCGAGGCGACGCAGTTGGGGTGGAGCGGGAAAAGGAAGCGTTGGTAATGCAGAGTAGCTGCATGGGCGAACGGCTCTCTTATCAGCAGCGGGTTTGGGCAGGGCGATGGCTCCAGCTATACTGCCTTTACCCCTCGCGTGCCTTTGCTGCTGCGGGGACAGGAATGACGGACCTCCCAATGCTGGCCTTTGTCTGGGCCCACACTCATTCCGTGGGCGGCACCATGGTCCAATACGGGTAGCATCTGGTGATGCCCTCCGTTTCTCCGGATCACTAGCAGAGCACGCCAAACAGAAGGTGTTGCTGTGCCCATCTGGCCGTCAATTTTGCCTGACAGTCGATTATTGGTGCCATGCAGTGTGCCCTGCTTGACACTCGGGAGACGCATGCAGCGACATGTTGGCTGGTCAGTGCGGGCACTTCTTCGCCAGCCATCATGATATATATCCATCCATGCACGACCCTGAGGAAGAAAGCCAGCCGGCCCGTAGCTTTGAAGCCGAACAATATCCCTCGGGCACGCGCAACTGACCAACTTCAAGCGGCGGGTTTGGTCTCTAGCGTGACTTGCAACAGTGTCATCAATGTCGGAGAGCTCTCAACAAGCTACAGCTCGGCCCCAAAGGTGCCTGCATCTCTTAACAAAGCGCTTGGTATGACACCACACAAGCCGCAAACACCCTGTTGTGACCAGACGGTCAAGACCACAAGTCGTACATATCGGACAATTGGTGGAGCTGATCGCACATGTCTCTCCCCAAAAGCATGGGCCTGACCACGCGACGCCTGCAAGCATCAGCTTTCGGGCGTGGGGAAGAGGACCCATCCGAGGTACCGCTGGACTGGCCGCTATGCATGTTCACGCTTATACTGTACTAGCGATGCTTTTATAGTGGAACTCGTTCGACATGGCATGCTGTGCTGGAATACCACCAGAGTTTAGTAGCAGTATGGGTGTGCGGTGCGCGCTAAGCTTTCACCGTGCTGATGGGTAAGACGTGGCATCGCCTCGGTTAGCAAACCATGTACATAGTAGAAGCGCGTTGAGAAGTGCTCTTGAGCGCACGGATTCGCCCATCTTCGGCTGTTCATCGCCGTTTACTCCAGCGTCACATGTGCGATCAACATAGCAATCTCGATGCGACCGCCCGTAGATATCGTGGCGTCCATACCTTCTTCGTCATAGCGACCGGCACGCCGCATGGGTCTGTGCTACGGCCTCTAGCGTCGCATTGAAAGTCGGAGATAAGCTGATGGTGGGGTGCCTCAAAACCCACCTATTTTAATGTTAATTGTACTGTAATTTTGGCTGTCAAAGCTATTTCTAAAGTTAAAGAAGTTGATTTCGTTTATTTAAAAGCTTAATACTTAGTTCTACAACCTTTATATATATAAATATACAGACAGATAAATCTAAAAAACAAAATTATTTTACTAGTTATAATTTTTCTTATCTTGTTGCTGTCTGGAGTAGTTAAGAAGTGTGGCAGGAGAGAGCATAGGAATAAATAGGAGATAATTATTAATTCTAAGAAGCACTACAAAAGTGCTGCTATATATACACTGCTTAGTAAGTAGTGCTTACTATCTTAAGTTAGCTAACAGCACAAGTTACATGCTCTTATATTAGCTTAGCTTAGATAAGTTATTTGTTAGTAGTAGCGTAGCATGTGCGGCAGTGCTCTGTGTGAAGATCGTCCGAAGATGATCTAGGTTGGTTCTCAGGAGAATAAACGAGTACTAAGGACACGGGGTGTACTAGCACGATTAGAAGATTAATGTAATAGTACAAGGGTGTGTTAGCACAATTAGAAAATTAATATAATAACACAAAGGTTAAGTATTAAGTCTAAATTCTTAGATTAATTACTAAGTTGTGGGAGCTGAAAAGGAGCAATTGCTTGATCAGGAGGAGTGGAATGAGTGTATTGAACAACTAAGTGCCACAACAAAGTAGTCAATAACTACTTAAGAGGAATAAGACGATTTAGCCTGTATATATAGGCGCTAGCGCGATTATCACATGTTCAGCTTACTAGGATCACCTGCTTAACAGGGTGACCCGCATGTTGCGCATGTTAATACTCTAACACACCCCCTAGGTTAGTGAGATACTATTAATCTAAGTTGTGAGTAACTCTATAATTATAGCTTTTCCTGCCTAATCCTTTGTTGTTGTAGTAATGCTGCTTGTTAATGTTTTAATTAATCTTAGCAGTCCTAATATTAAAACATTAGATAGACCCTAAATATTACGTAATTAGTTAGTGCACAGCCTTTACAACAATATTAATTGCGTCTACTACTCCTTTAAAACTTTTGTCCTTAACCTTACTCTAATATTAATTACTAAGCTTTTTAGGACTGTCTTAACTACTATTACTAACATAGTAAGTGTTGCCCTATTATACTCTTACTAATTAGCTGCTAATCTTTCTAGTATAGTCTGCCCCTAGCAATAATAAGCGCAGCTTAGAGAGCTGTTGTTAATAACGTAATTAACGCTTAGAAAGCCTTTGCTAACAACGCAAGAATAGTGCTAAGTATAAACATTGCGCGCGCTAAAGCCTGTTTAACAATAAGATTTAGCAAGCAGCTAATCTCTAAAATAATAAAAGTTAGTTGCCTCTACCTGTTAATTCTTTTGCTTACTGCAAGACATCTAGTAGCTCTGCTTAGAGGCTAATTACCTTACCTACTAAATTAAGCCTGCTGTTAAGTTCTTATTTAAATTTTAATCTATATAAGAGCCTAACTAAGTAATTAAGCCGGCGTAAAGGCAAGGCTCCTTAAAAGCTAAAGCAAAAATTACAGTAGATAACTACTTAAGCAGCAACGCGTAAACAGCAATATAGTAATAGTAATAGGCTAAAAACGCCTACTAATCTGTCTACTAAGCGTATAGCGCCCCCCTTAACCTAGAAAAAAGCGCCTAATAGTTCTTTAAAGATTGCTGCTAATCTATTACGCCCCTGCGTTCTACCTTGTAAGTGCTGTATAAAGAAGATGCTAAATAGTTTGTACGCTAAACGCTGCTTTAATCGCGTTTAGACTAGCAGTTAGAGCAGCTTACGCTGTAGTAGTTGCTTGTCTTACATTTACTACACAGTTAATATTAATCTTGCTAATTAATTTATAGCTATGTATAGAGATAAAGAGGTAAGTCTCTAACCTATTAACTTTCTTGCTTAGCTTGCTAACTAGTGTTTAGGAATAGAATAATAATAAAATGTACTAAGCTTTAAAAGCTTAACTACTGAAGAACATTATTGCTTGCTGCAAAGAGATTAAGAGCAGCGTTATATTTACTAGAAAGCCTTTTTTATAGAAGCCTCCTATCTATAATCGTCGCGCTTAAGAAATATTATATTACAGTTTTGCCGCTTAGCCTCCTGCTTCTACTCCTACTCTTATACCTACGTTCGCTCCTGCTCCTGCGTAGCAACCCGCATACTAGCCACAATAGTTAGCTTATTATTCTTAGCAGTAATAGTAGCAATACAAGTAGCCTTAGTAGTAACTTGCTTAAAAGTTGCTGCTTTAAGAGTAGGCTGCCTATAGAATGTTGCCCCTTGCTACTTTATATAATTATCCTTCTATTTGTTGTCCTAATTACTATACAACTTATTTATATAAGCGCGATTATTACGCTAGAGTAAGAAGGTAATTATCTAACAACTCTATATATAGAAGTAATAGGTTAAAATCGCGCTATAATACTGTTTACCTCTAGACTCTTGCTATTTAGGCTTAGATAGCTTAAATTGCTCTTAAGCTAGCTAAAGCTAAGCAGGCTAAGCGTAATGTAATAATAGAATCTAGCAAGTATAATAAGTCTAATGCTTATTAGTAATAGGGTTCTTAGTTTTAGTTTAATAGTCTAGCTTACGTTCTCCCGCTTATTGTAAGCAATTAAGAGGAGACTTAGCCTAGTATATAGATATTGCTGCTTAATACAAATCCTTTACTTGTTAATTATTATTTCTTTTAATTAAATGCTTAACTTGCTAAAGGTTAAGCAACTGCTTAAACTTTTTAAACTATTATTAGGTAAGCAACTTAGTTAGTCTATTAGCTAGCATAATTACTATTTCTAAGTATTTAACCTAAAATAATCCTTTAGCAAATTCCTGCTGCAGTTATATGTTTTGTATATCTACATATCTTAATTAAGTGCTAATCTACCTATTCTTCCTAACTATAAGCCTAATTATTTGTTAATTGTTATACTAAACTATCTAGATATCTCTTAGATTAAGAGACAGCTTGCAAAAGAAGCGCTTAAGGGCTATAGCCTCCTTAGTAGTGTGCTTAAGGGCGAGCAGCTTAGCCTTAGTAGTTAACATAGTCACTATAGTCTGCTAAGCTGCCTTCTAAAATATTAGACTACTATATAGGATAGCTATATATCTATAGGACAATTAACGAGTTTCCTAATTATTTATAAAAGAAGCATCATCTGCAATTGTTAGGTCTAGGCTATTATAGTTCCTATATTAGATCGCATCCCATCTTGTTTAATAGAAGTACATAATCACCTGTTTAACAGCTTTTATATACTAATTGCTAAGGTTTATAAGGAAGTGTAAGAGCTTTAAGATTAAGTAGGTAATATCTAGTTGTAGTATAATAGCTATGTAAAGCACTAATCTAACCCTTTCTTAGTAGGCCTTAATCTCTTGCTTAGTTGCTTCGCTAGTGTTCTTAATTAGCTCCTCTAACAGCAATAGAGTCTTTAGAAAGCTACTAGTCTCTAGCTTAAACTTCTTTGCATTCTTATTAATATACATATTATATACAAGCGTAATTATTTGCTTCTTGCAATTTCTAATTATCTAGATACTAAAGAACTATTTAACTAATCCTTGTTCCTGTATGTTGTATTTATCTATAATCTTTAACTAAAGATCTATTGCCCTCTGCTTATAACTTTTTGCGAAGAGCAGTAGGATATCATCTATATAAAATAACACTAGGATCCTCCTTTCTTAATTAAAGAATAGGCAGGGTTCCTCTAGTAAGGCGATTAGTCTAATTTCTCTTAGTAATCCTAAGAACTCCTTATACTACAATAGTGGCAAGTCTTGTAATCTATACAGTGCGCGGTTAAGCTATACGCACTTCTCTAGCTTCTTAAAGCTATCTAGCATCTTACAGATTACTAGGTTGTCTGCTGTAATTAACGTATTAAGGAATGCT
Organism: Alternaria sp. 'sect. Undifilum'; assembly: GCA_024321975.1. Lineage (NCBI taxonomy): Eukaryota > Fungi > Ascomycota > Dothideomycetes > Pleosporales > Pleosporaceae > Alternaria > Alternaria sp. 'sect. Undifilum'. The sequence goes on from JAJJZI010000006.1 coordinate 4,061,717, forward strand.
TCTACAATATTATATTACTTAATCTCTAAATTATTCTTAGCAGTAATTGCTATTGCTGCTTAGAAGGACTTAGCTACTAAGGTAGCAGCGTAAGTTAAATTAATTAAATCCTTTTCTAGAGATTACCTCTTATAACAATCCGCGCCTTGTATTTAAGGAAAAAGCTATCTTAATTAAACTTGTAGGTTTAAACCTACTTTATAGGTATTAGGCAATTAATTGCTTCTTCCCTTAATATCTTAGTCTTTGTCTTTGTCTTACTTAACTAATTAATCTCCCTCCTGTAGGTATCCTTAAACAAGGCTCTTATAAAATACTAGAGTAACTATTTCTATAATCCTAGTAGTTTAGGTAGATTGTCGTAATGCGGTTAAGCATTTCCTGTACTTAGTTTATGCTTAGTAAGCGAAGCTACTATAACTACGTAATTAAGAGTCTTGTAGCTTGCTTAGTCTTCCTAGGTTGCTTACAAACCTAGTAAGTAGGGATTACAAAAATTATTTTATAATAGATTTTTATAATTCGCGATTAATGCGTTAACACTACTTGTACTTCTACTCCTAGTTAATTGTTAGGATCTTAGGTTACGTTCTTACGCTTACGCCTGCCACCTAGCTTGCGTAGTAGAAGATAATAATTTATAGGCTAATTTAGACTTTTGCCTGTAATCCTAGCACTACATCTTATAAGCAGAGGTTAAGCTTGTAATTGCTTACCTTGTCTGCTGTTTAAGGCTTAAGATCTTAAATCTTAAGATAATTTACGCCCTGCTATCCTACTTACCTAAGTAGGTGTTCTATTACAACAAGCTAGCGCGTTAAAGTCTTTAGGCACAGACTGTTAGACTAGTAATAAGTTGTTTAGCTTATTTAAAAGAGGCTCCCTACTTCTAAGTATTAATAGATTAGCTCCTTTTAGCATGCGTAATGCTGTTTAACTGTTAATAACTTTGTAATTAATTACGTCGTCGCTCTCTAGAGTCTCTAGTTTAGGAGTTAGTTCTAAGGTAGCAAGACTAGTATTTTGCTACTAATCTAAGCAAGTTTCTAATAGTGCACTAGCCTTGTGCTCTATTTGCTTAGCGTCTTCTAATCTACTCTTGTCTTTAGTAAGTAGGCCTTCCTTACTACTTAAGATAGTAGATAAATTACTCCTAAGATCTTTAGTAGTTAGCTGCGTATCCTAATCTGCCCTTTCTTAAACAGGTAAGAGGTCTAAATCCTTTCCTAGATTAACTAGCTTGCTATTATAAAAGATTTCTACAATCTTAATTGCTTAATCTCTTAGTAGCTCTTCCTCGCAATCTCCTTTGTAGAAATAACATTTATTAAAAGTTATATTACAGGTAGTAATTACCTAATTAAGTGTTAGTACCTATATATAGTATATGTTAGAGGCTTAATAACTAACTAAATAACTAATATAGCCGCGAGGATTAACCTTAAATCCTTCATAATTATGCCTAGCTGCCTTCTCCTTGTTTAAAGGATAAGCTTAGCAGCTATAAGCATAAACTCTACTCTAGTCTAGGCGTAGATTAGCAGTCTAGTGTCTAATCTTAGGTAGTTAATAATATTAGAAATAGTTTCTAAACTATTCTTTAAGTACCTAGTTAGGGGATTAGTAGCTATAAATCTTAGTAGGGCTTATTTTTTGTAGGTAAGTAGCTACATCTATAATTACTAGCTAAAGCTTAGCTAGTAGATTAGCGCTTATGTGTATCTTGATAGCCTTTGTAATTAGCTCTTAGCTAGCTCTCTCCGCCGAGCTATTAGGCTTATAAGTATATAGCGGTGGCGTCTTAATTACAATCCCTTTCTCCATAGCCTATTCCTTATATCTTAATTGCCCTCTCTAAGGCAGTGTAGTAGTATTGTTATCTTAATAAATCTTTATAATCTTCTACTAATATTTCCTCTTAATCCTTACAGCAAAGCCTTTAATTATAGGCATAATATTATTTAGTGTCTTTAACTAGATATTGTAATTATACAGCTTGCCTAAGTAGTTTTCTATAATAATTAGTGCTTATTTCTTAAGTAGCTAACTAGTTAGAAAATTAAACAGATTCTATAAAATCTCATAAAAGGTTGTAGTAATCTCTCTCTTAGTTACTGCAAAATTACTTATAAGGTATAAGCTGTTGCGTAGTGTTTACATTCTAATAGCTTCTTACTAGTAATCTTAACATTCTGCGCTAAGCAGACTAAGGCTTTAATAGCTTATTGTCCTAGGTGTCCTAATTATTAATGCTATAAGTTCTTATTACTAGTACGCAACTAAGGTTTCTTTAATCGCAATACAGCATTTATAAGTAGTAGTTAAGTAGAGTAATAAGTAAGTTGCTTGTATTTAACAAACAAGAGATTAAAGTAACACTTAAAGTTAATTAAGACAACATTCTTTTTAATTATTCTAAATTGCAAGGTATAATTATATCCTAAATACTAAATACCTGCCTACTTAAGCTGTGCTTCTAATACAATATTAATATAGAAACCTAGTATAACCTTAACGTTAGTAAGCAGAAGATTAGCTGTCTTAGGGCTAGCCTTGCTGTGTAAGACGTTCTTAAGCAGCCTGTTTCTTATACTAGTAACTAGTATAATTCAAGTGCCTGCCTTAATAATCTTGTTCTTAGCGCATTTGCTAAAGGTGCCTAGTACTATGTAATCTATAGTATTAACTAAGTAGACTGCTAATCTACTATCTACAATCGTGCAGAGGGACAGGGCATAAAGAGTAAAGGCTACGCTAAATACATTTAGCTTAATTTCCTTAATTAGGTCCTTTAGGTTAATTAATGCTGAAACTAATAAGCTAGGGTAGGATCTACTTAACTTATTAGTAGCTAATCTGCTAGTGCTAGCCTTCTAGCCTTCCTTCTTAATCTAGGTGTATAAGGTTGCCTATTTGTCGCTATTCTATTACTTAAGGATCTTCTTTTTGTTGTTGTCTAATAGTTTAATTAGTATACTGCTAGAAGGGCTTAATCTAGTAACTATAGTTTAAAGTTAATAGCAGTTACGTAGTGTCTAGAAATGTTTACTTATAGGCCCTTTACTAGCCTTGTAGGGGCAAAGGTGCAATTGCTTACTACCCTTGTTTAACTTTAAGTTGTTAGCGCTAGTAGACTATTAAGCTACCTCTAATCTAGATCTAGTTTAGAATACTATGTGTTCTTTTCTTTTTAAGGAAGTAATTAACTAATCCTACAATAAAACACTAAAGATCTTTCCTAAATTATTAAGGGTTAACTAAGCTTTCCTAAGCGCTATTACTTATGCTAGCTTATCTTACTTCTCGCGTGACTAGTCTAGTGCGATCTTAGTGCCTAAGGCGTCTAAAAAATTAGTAATTACTAATAGCCTAACAACCTTAGGGAGCGAGTAGATTATTACTTGTTAATATAGTAGCTGCTACTTAGTAAACTATTGCTTAGGACCTATTTTTCCCTAGCAAGCCTTATCTAGGTAGGATTAGTACTGCACCCTAATTAAATACTAAGTATTTTAATTAGTAGGTGCGAGATCTTTCTTTAGGATCTTTACTAAGGCTTAAAGGCTAGTAAGGTTCTAAGTAATTATACTTATTAAGGCGTTTAAAAGCAGGTCTAGATAGACAGTCTTGCTAATCTAGTTCTTAATATTAGTAATCTTAGTAACTTTTCTTGTTTATTAAGCAGCTTGTACTTTATACCTATTAACTAGCTTGTTGTAATTATCTTTCTTATACTTAGTATTAAGTAATTAAGCCTTGTATTTGCGTTAAGCAATCTTATAGTCCTCTCGTATTTAAGCGCTGGCGCTAGGTAATAGAGTAACTAGCTGCTTAATATCCTTAGGTAGTTCTAGATACTGTAGCTCCTAGTGATCTATTAAGGGTACGTCTAGGAGATTAGGATTAACCTAATCCTAAATGCCTTTTTCTAAGCAGTGTAGCCTTAATAGAGCAAACTAGGTTAGCTAGTCTAATTAAGCCTTAAGGATCACCCCTAAGGCGACAAGTAGTGTATTAGTAAGGTCTATCTTAAGATAAGATGCTACGTATAGGACCGCGACGTGGGTTATTATTAAGGTAACAACAAATTAATTAGTTAGTTAGTAGGTAGCTAGGTAGCTTATATTAGAAAGAGGTTGATCGTATAATTAATGAGTGAGAGAGGTACAGCAGTAGCAGCGATCTGCTAGCTGTGCTGTAGGAGAATAGAGGAGAGTAAAATGCTAATTAAACAGTTAACCTTACAGCTTGCTAATTGCGCAGTAGGAATTAAAACTATAATTAAGCGGCTAGGCTTATAACTGTAGGAGCTGAAAAGGAGCAATTGCTTAATTAGGAGGAGTAGAATGAGTGTATTAAACAACTAAGTGCCACAACAAAGTAGTCAATAACTACTTGAGAGGAATAAGACGATCTAGCCTGTATATATAGGCGCTAGCGCGATCGTCACGTGTTCAGCTTACCAGGATCACCTGCTCAACAGGGTGACCCGCATGTTGCGCATGTCAATACTCCAACATAAGTAAATCTCTAAGGTTGAATACACTAAGCTATAAGGGTTGAGTGCCTAGTATTATATATATAAAAAGTTTTAAAGATTTTACGTTGTGTTAGAGTCTAAAACATCTTAAAGTTGTTTTAGGACTTCTAGGACTCTAAAACTAGTCACATAACCTTGTTACTTAATATAAGGGTGCGTTGGATTAACCAAAGATGCAGAGAAAACAGTAGTAGATTAAATAAAGAACTACAAAGGCTATCTAACAAGCTTATCTACTCCTCTGTAAGGTCTGTGCTTAGTACTAAGAAAGAGGCAAAAGTAGCTACGTAGTAGCTACTAACGTAGCTTAAGAAAATAGCGTAGAGCTAAGAGAAAAGTTTAGTAAGCTAGAAAAGTAGAACGGCTAATACGCTAGGCTTACAGATACTAGGTATGCATAGTCACCTAGAATCTGTAGGATAGTAAAACAAGGCTTTTTATTAAGTACTAAAAACGTTAGGGCTTTAGCCCTTTATAGTACCCCCCTCCTTAACAGGGGTCTTAGAGTTCTTCTAGTCTTATAGTGCTTCTATATCTTCTAGGTTTAAAGCTAGTTTTTAGGTTAGTTCTAGGTATCCTACCTATTCAACTAAGTATTCTTTTCTTCTTCTTATACTTCTTTCTTATAATAAGTGCTCTACTCAGTACTCTTCTTTACTTTCTACTTTAATTAGGCAAAGTTTATTATTGTCTTATAGTTAGCTTAGTAAAGGATCTAAGCAAGCTAGATAAAGGTTGTTAATATTAAAAACTAGATATATCCTTCTAAGAGTATTTAGCTTTACAGCGTTTAGTCTAATAATCTTAAGTACTATATACTTTAGATTCTTCTAATTAAGTTTTTAGCTTAGTTTCTTTATCTTATAGTAGTCTCTAAGCTTTAACTAAACCTGTGGGAGCTGAAAAGGAGCAATTGCTTGATCCGGAGGAGTGGAATGAGTGTATTGAACAACTAAGTGCCACAACAAAGTGGTCAATAACTACTTAAGAGGAATAAGACGATCTAGCCCGTATATATAGGCGCTAGCGCGATCGTCACGTGTTTAGCTTACTAGGATCACCTGCTTAACAGGGTGACCCGCATATTACGCATGTTAATACTCCAACACACCCCCTAGGTTAGTGATATACTATTAATCTAAGCTGTAAGCAACTAGGCAATTATAATAAATTAAGGTTGTTAATTAAGAGGTCCCTCTATAACTAAAGCTTTTCCTGCCTAATCCTCTGTTATTGTAGTAATGCTGCTTGTTAATGTTTTAATTAATCTTAGTAGTTCTAATATTAAAACATTAGATAGACCCTAAATTTTGCGTAATTAGTTAGTGCGTAGCCTCTACAACAATATTAATTGCGTCTACTACTTCTCTAAAACTTTTGTCCTTAACCTTACTCTAATATTAATTACTAAGCTTTTTAAGACTGTCTTAACTACTATCACTAATTTAGTAAGTAGCGTTACTCTATTATTCTCTTACTAATTAGCTGCTAATCTTGTATAGTCTGCCTTTAGTAATAATAAGCGCGAGCGTTGTTTAGAAAGCTGCCGTTATAAGCGTGATAACAGTGCTAAGTATAAGCGTTACGTGCGTTAAAGCCTGTTCAACAATACGATTTAATAAGCAGCTAATCTTTAAAATAATAAGAGTTAGTTACTGCTACTATATAATTTGTACGCTTATTGCAAGATATTTAGTAGCTCTACTTAGAGGCTAATTACTTTACCTACTAAATTAAGTCTACTGTTAAGTCCTTACTTGAATTTTAATTTATATAAGAGTCTAACTAAGCGCTTAAGCTAGCGTAAGAGTAAGGCTCCTTAGAAGCTAATGTAAAAGTCTTAGTAGCTTACTATTTAAGCAGCATCCCGCGATTAGTAATAAGATAACATTAATAGCCTACAAACGCCTATTAAGCTGTCTACTAGGTATAACGCGCCCCCCTTAACTTAGAAAAAAGTGCCTAATAGCTCTTTAAAGATTACTACTAATCTGTTACACCTTCGTGTTCTGCCTTATAAGCGCTATATAAAAAAGATACTAGATAATTTATACGCTAATGTTGGAGTATTGACATGCGCAACATGCGGGTCACCCTGTTGAGCAGGTGATCCTTGTAAGCTAAACACGTGACGATCGCGCTAGCGCCTATATATACGGGCTAGATCGTCTTATTCCTCTTAAGTAGTTATTAACCACTTTGTTGTGGCACTTAGTTATTTAATACACTTATTCTACTCCTCCTAATTAAGCAATTGCTCCTTTTCAGCTCCTACAGTTATAAGCCTAGCCGCTTAATTATAGTTTTAATTCCTACTGCGCAATTAGCAAGCTGTAAGGTTAACTGTTTAATTAGCATTTTACTCTCCTCTATTCTCCTACAGCACAGCTAGCAGATCGCTGCTACTGCTGTACCTCTCTCATTAATTATACGATCAAACCTCTTTCTAATACAAGCTACCTAGCTACCTACTAACTAACTAATTAATTTGTTATTACCTTAATAATAACCTACGTCGCAATCCTGCACGTAGCATCTTATCTTAAGATAGACCTTACTAATACACCGCTTGTCGCCTTAGGGGTGATCCTTAAGGCTTAATTAGACTAGCTAACCTAGTTTGCTCTATTAAGGCTACACTGCTTAGAGAAAGGCATTTAGGATTAGGTTAATCCTAATCTCCTAGACGTACCCTTAATAGATTACTAGGAGCTACAGTATCTAGAACTACCTAAGGATATTAAGCAGCTAGTTGCTCTATTACCTAGCGCTAGCGCTTAAATACAAGAGGACTATAAGATTACTTAACATAAATATAAGGCTTAATTACTTAATACTAAGTACAAGAAGGATAATTATAACAAGCTAGTTAATAGGTATAAAGTATTTATTTTTAAGGTATCAAAGGTGGTGGTTGTTGTTGTAGTTAAAATAGGTTTTCTAAAAAAGTAAAAAGCAGCTGCCCTCTACTAATTAGTTGCAAAAGTTAAAAAAAGATTATGTGTAGTTAATGAAATTTGAACAGTAAGTAGATAAGGTCCACGCGCTAAGCGCTTAGAGCAGAAAAGCTTAGACTACTAAGCAAAAGTAGGGTTAAAAAATTTGCTAAAGGTACTAAAAAACGACACTAATTAAAACGTGTTTAACAGCAATTGCTAGCTTATAGCTGGCAACAAGATTACGATAGAGGTAAAGGAGGTAGAGGTAGAGGAGGGTAAGGACACGTACGTTACCGCAGCAGGAGCCTGCAATACTTTATAAAAGCTCCCTACCTGCTGCTTCTTACTTTTAGGATTTCCTATACTACACGGTACTGTATACGAATAATACAATGCTTAGACTATTCTTTTCCCTATTTAATACAAAGACTAATAGCTTACATTAAGTAAAGTTAGACCTCACTAGGTTACTATACAAGAAGCTGTAGTAGTAGATCACGAAGCACGCGTTCACCTTCGTTGAGCGGCCTCCCCGGTCGGTCGAAGAGGAGCTGTCGGCGGTAGCTCCTATGGTAATCAGGTGGACGCAGAGGTCGAATTCTGAGGTATAAAGTATAAGCTGCTTAAAAGACAAGAAAAGTTGCTAAGATTACTAATGTTAAGAACTAGATTAGCAAGACTGTCTATCTAGACCTGCTTTTAAACGCCTTAATAAGCATAATTACTTAAAATCTTACTAGCCTTTAAGCCTTAGTAAAGACCCTAAAGGAGGATCTTGCACCTACAGATTAGAATACTTAATATTTAATTAGGGCGCAGTACAGATTACACCTTAATAAGGCTTGCTAGAGACAAATAGGCCCTAAGCAATAGTTTACTAAGTAGCAGCTACTATATTAACAAGTAATAATCTACTTACTTCCTAAGGTTGTTAGGCTGTTAGCAATTACTAATTTTTTAGACGCCTTAGGCATTAAAATTGCACTAGACTAGTTGCGTAAGAAGCGAAATAAGCTAGCGCAAGCAATAGCGCTTAGAAAAGCTTATTTAACTTTTAATAATCTAAGAATGATCTTTATTATTTTGTTATAGAATTAGTTAATTACTTTCTTAAAAGGAAAAGAACACGCAGTGTTCTAAATTAGATTTAAATTAGGGGCAGCTTAACAGTCTACTAGCGCTAACAACTTAAAGTTAAATAAGAGTAGTAAGTAATTGCACTTTTACCCCTATAAGGCTAGTAAAGGGCCTATAAGCAAGCACTTCTAGATACTACGCAACTGCTATTAACTTTAAACTATAGTTACTAGATTAAGCTCTCCTAGCAGTATACTAATTAAAATATTAGACAACAACTAAAATAAGATCCTTAAGCAATAGAACAGCAATAAATAAACAACTTTACGCACTTAGATTAAGAAGGAAGGCTAGAGGGCTAGCACTAGCAGATTAGCTACTAATAAGTTAAGTAGATCCTACCCTAGCTTATTAGTTTTAGCATTAATTAACCTAAAGGACCTAATTAAGGAAATTAAGCTAAATGTATTTAGCGTAGCCTTTACTCTTTATGCCCTGTCCCTCTGCACGATTGTAGATAGTAGATTAGCAGTCTACTTAGTTAATACTATAGATTACATAGTACTAGGCACCTTTAGCAAATGCGCTAAGAACAAGATTATTAAGGCAGGCACTTGAATTATACTAGTTACTAGTATAAGAAACAGGCTGCTTAAGAACGTCTTACACAGCAAGGCTAGCCCTAAGACAGCTAATCTTCTGCTTACTAACGTTAAGGTTATACTAGGTTTCTATATTAATATTGTATTAGAAGCACAGCTTAAGTAGGCAGGTATTTAGTATTTAGGATATAATTATACCTTGCAATTTAGAATAATTAAAAAGAATGTTGTCTTAATTAACTTTAAGTGTTACTTTAATCTCTTGTTTGTTAAATACAAGCAACTTACTTATTACTCTACTTAACTACTACTTATAAATGCTGTATTGCGATTAAAGAAACCTTAGTTGCGTACTAGTAATAAGAACTTATAGCATTAATAATTAGGACACCTAGGACAATAAGCTATTAAAGCCTTAGTCTGCTTAGCGCAGAATGTTAAGATTACTAGTAAGAAGCTATTAGAATGTAAACACTACGCAACAGCTTATACCTTATAAGTAATTTTGCAGTAACTAAGAGAGAGATTACTACAACCTTTTTATGAGATTTTATAGAATCTGTTTAATTTTCTAACTAGTTAGCTACTTAAGAAATAAGCACTAATTATTATAGAAAACTACTTAGGCAAGCTGTATAATTACAATATCTAGTTAAAGACACTAAATAATATTATGCCTATAATTAAAGGCTTTGCTGTAAGGATTAAGAGGAAATATTAGTAGAAGATTATAAAGATTTATTAAGATAACAATACTACTACACTGCCTTAGAGAGGGCAATTAAGATATAAGGAATAGGCTATGGAGAAAGGGATTGTAATTAAGACGCCACCGCTATATACTTATAAGCCTAATAGCTCGGCGGAGAGAGCTAGCTAAGAGCTAATTACAAAGGCTATCAAGATACACATAAGCGCTAATCTACTAGCTAAGCTTTAGCTAGTAATTATAGATGTAGCTACTTACCTACAAAAAATAAGCCCTACTAAGATTTATAGCTACTAATCCCCTAACTAGGTACTTAAAGAATAGTTTAGAAACTATTTCTAATATTATTAACTACCTAAGATTAGACACTAGACTGCTAATCTACGCCTAGACTAGAGTAGAGTTTATGCTTATAGCTGCTAAGCTTATCCTTTAAACAAGGAGAAGGCAGCTAGGCATAATTATGAAGGATTTAAGGTTAATCCTCGCGGCTATATTAGTTATTTAGTTAGTTATTAAGCCTCTAACATATACTATATATAGGTACTAACACTTAATTAGGTAATTACTACCTGTAATATAACTTTTAATAAATGTTATTTCTACAAAGGAGATTGCGAGGAAGAGCTACTAAGAGATTAAGCAATTAAGATTGTAGAAATCTTTTATAATAGCAAGCTAGTTAATCTAGGAAAGGATTTAGACCTCTTACCTGTTTAAGAAAGGGCAGATTAGGATACGCAGCTAACTACTAAAGATCTTAGGAGTAATTTATCTACTATCTTAAGTAGTAAGGAAGGCCTACTTACTAAAGACAAGAGTAGATTAGAAGACGCTAAGCAAATAGAGCACAAGGCTAGTGCACTATTAGAAACTTGCTTAGATTAGTAGCAAAATACTAGTCTTGCTACCTTAGAACTAACTCCTAAACTAGAGACTCTAGAGAGCGACGACGTAATTAATTACAAAGTTATTAACAGTTAAACAGCATTACGCATGCTAAAAGGAGCTAATCTATTAATACTTAGAAGTAGGGAGCCTCTTTTAAATAAGCTAAACAACTTATTACTAGTCTAACAGTCTGTGCCTAAAGACTTTAACGCGCTAGCTTGTTGTAATAGAACACCTACTTAGGTAAGTAGGATAGCAGGGCGTAAATTATCTTAAGATTTAAGATCTTAAGCCTTAAACAGCAGACAAGGTAAGCAATTACAAGCTTAACCTCTGCTTATAAGATGTAGTGCTAGGATTACAGGCAAAAGTCTAAATTAGCCTATAAATTATTATCTTCTACTACGCAAGCTAGGTGGCAGGCGTAAGCGTAAGAACGTAACCTAAGATCCTAACAATTAACTAGGGAGTAGAAGTACAAGTAGTGTTAACGCATTAATCGCGAATTATAAAAATCTATTATAAAATAATTTTTGTAATCCCTACTTACTAGGTTTGTAAGCAACCTAGGAAGACTAAGCAAGCTACAAGACTCTTAATTACGTAGTTATAGTAGCTTCGCTTACTAAGCATAAACTAAGTACAGGAAATGCTTAACCGCATTACGACAATCTACCTAAACTACTAGGATTATAGAAATAGTTACTCTAGTATTTTATAAGAGCCTTGTTTAAGGATACCTACAGGAGGGAGATTAATTAGTTAAGTAAGACAAAGACAAAGACTAAGATATTAAGGGAAGAAGCAATTAATTGCCTAATACCTATAAAGTAGGTTTAAACCTACAAGTTTAATTAAGATAGCTTTTTCCTTAAATACAAGGCGCGGATTGTTATAAGAGGTAATCTCTAGAAAAAGGATTTAATTAATTTAACTTACGCTGCTACCTTAGTAGCTAAGTCCTTCTAAGCAGCAATAGCAATTACTGCTAAGAATAATTTAGAGATTAAGTAATATAATATTGTAGAAGCATTCCTTAATACGTTAATTACAGCAGACAACCTAGTAATCTGTAAGATGCTAGATAGCTTTAAGAAGCTAGAGAAGTGCGTATAGCTTAACCGCGCACTGTATAGATTACAAGACTTGCCACTATTGTAGTATAAGGAGTTCTTAGGATTACTAAGAGAAATTAGACTAATCGCCTTACTAGAGGAACCCTGCCTATTCTTTAATTAAGAAAGGAGGATCCTAGTGTTATTTTATATAGATGATATCCTACTGCTCTTCGCAAAAGTTATAAGCAGAGGGCAATAGATCTTTAGTTAAAGATTATAGATAAATACAACATACAGGAACAAGGATTAGTTAAATAGTTCTTTAGTATCTAGATAATTAGAAATTGCAAGAAGCAAATAATTACGCTTGTATATAATATGTATATTAATAAGAATGCAAAGAAGTTTAAGCTAGAGACTAGTAGCTTTCTAAAGACTCTATTGCTGTTAGAGGAGCTAATTAAGAACACTAGCGAAGCAACTAAGCAAGAGATTAAGGCCTACTAAGAAAGGGTTAGATTAGTGCTTTACATAGCTATTATACTACAACTAGATATTACCTACTTAATCTTAAAGCTCTTACACTTCCTTATAAACCTTAGCAATTAGTATATAAAAGCTGTTAAACAGGTGATTATGTACTTCTATTAAACAAGATGGGATGCGATCTAATATAGGAACTATAATAGCCTAGACCTAACAATTGCAGATGATGCTTCTTTTATAAATAATTAGGAAACTCGTTAATTGTCCTATAGATATATAGCTATCCTATATAGTAGTCTAATATTTTAGAAGGCAGCTTAGCAGACTATAGTGACTATGTTAACTACTAAGGCTAAGCTGCTCGCCCTTAAGCACACTACTAAGGAGGCTATAGCCCTTAAGCGCTTCTTTTGCAAGCTGTCTCTTAATCTAAGAGATATCTAGATAGTTTAGTATAACAATTAACAAATAATTAGGCTTATAGTTAGGAAGAATAGGTAGATTAGCACTTAATTAAGATATGTAGATATACAAAACATATAACTGCAGCAGGAATTTGCTAAAGGATTATTTTAGGTTAAATACTTAGAAATAGTAATTATGCTAGCTAATAGACTAACTAAGTTGCTTACCTAATAATAGTTTAAAAAGTTTAAGCAGTTGCTTAACCTTTAGCAAGTTAAGCATTTAATTAAAAGAAATAATAATTAACAAGTAAAGGATTTGTATTAAGCAGCAATATCTATATACTAGGCTAAGTCTCCTCTTAATTGCTTACAATAAGCGGGAGAACGTAAGCTAGACTATTAAACTAAAACTAAGAACCCTATTACTAATAAGCATTAGACTTATTATACTTGCTAGATTCTATTATTACATTACGCTTAGCCTGCTTAGCTTTAGCTAGCTTAAGAGCAATTTAAGCTATCTAAGCCTAAATAGCAAGAGTCTAGAGGTAAACAGTATTATAGCGCGATTTTAACCTATTACTTCTATATATAGAGTTGTTAGATAATTACCTTCTTACTCTAGCGTAATAATCGCGCTTATATAAATAAGTTGTATAGTAATTAGGACAACAAATAGAAGGATAATTATATAAAGTAGCAAGGGGCAACATTCTATAGGCAGCCTACTCTTAAAGCAGCAACTTTTAAGCAAGTTACTACTAAGGCTACTTGTATTGCTACTATTACTGCTAAGAATAATAAGCTAACTATTGTGGCTAGTATGCGGGTTGCTACGCAGGAGCAGGAGCGAACGTAGGTATAAGAGTAGGAGTAGAAGCAGGAGGCTAAGCGGCAAAACTGTAATATAATATTTCTTAAGCGCGACGATTATAGATAGGAGGCTTCTATAAAAAAGGCTTTCTAGTAAATATAACGCTGCTCTTAATCTCTTTGCAGCAAGCAATAATGTTCTTCAGTAGTTAAGCTTTTAAAGCTTAGTACATTTTATTATTATTCTATTCCTAAACACTAGTTAGCAAGCTAAGCAAGAAAGTTAATAGGTTAGAGACTTACCTCTTTATCTCTATACATAGCTATAAATTAATTAGCAAGATTAATATTAACTGTGTAGCAGGTGTAAGATAAGCAACTGCTATAGCGTAAGCTGCTCTAACTGCTAGTCTAAATATAATTAAAGCAGCGTTTAGCGTATAAAATATCTAGTATCTTCTTTATACAGCGCTTACACGGCGGAACACAAGGGCATAATAGATTAGCAGCAACCTTTAAGGAGCTATTAGGCGCCTTTTTCTATGTAGAGGGGGGCGCGGTGCGCTTAGTAGATAGATTAGTAGGCGTTTTTAGCCTATTACTATTGCTATGTTGCTATTCACGCGTTGCTACTTAAGTAGTTATCTACTATAACTTTCGCTTTAGCTCTTAAGGAGCCTTGCCCTTACGCTAGCTTAATTGCTTAGTTAGACTCTTATGTAGATTAAAATTTAAATAAGAACTTAACAACAGACTTAATTTAGCAAGTAAAGTAATTAGCTTCTAAGCAGAGCTCCTAGATGTCTTACAGTAAGCAAAAGGATTAATAGGCAGAGGCAACTAAATCTTATTATTTTAGAGATTAGCTGCTTGCTAAATTTTATTATTAAACAGGCTTTAGCGCGCGTAACGCTTATACTGTACGGGTGTTGGAGTGTATGAAGACATACTACTACGAGGGCATAAGATCACTAGTGGTCAGGTCATGCAAGAACAAGGGTGGTAAGATAAAGATCTTATTATAGGTTATATCTAGAAGAGAAGTACAGGAGTTGAGTTGTGAGGTGGAGGATCAATGATCTCGCTTGTTTCGATCCCCGAAACGAGCTATATACCTTTAGATCAGGTGGTTGAGCACTGACCTAGTAAGCAGCAGGGTATCACCCTATGCACTAGCACATACCTCCCCTTCCTGCGAGCTTAGCCCTATCAAGCGACCTACTTAGCAGAAAGAAAACAGTAAAATATAAGAAATAAAACAAAGAAAATAAAAGAAATGTAAGTTAATTACTTTATATCTACCTTAGACATCTTCCTTTACTTCTTTAAACGTTTACTTTAGCAAGGTTTTTAAGTAGTAGTTACAGCACGTGGTCTTGGCGCAGGTGCAGTGGTAGGAGTAGGGACAGGAGTAGTAGGCGCTTAAGATTCTAATATTAATTAAAGGCGGCTATAATAAGGATGCCTTGTTAGAGTTATTAGCACTAAGACGTTATCTAAGATAATAGTACCTAATTAAGAACAAACGCTAGGAAGGCGTTACGTAGAGGAGAGTATTACAGGATCTTTACTCTCCTAGAAAACTTAGCGCTTATTAGCCTCTAGGCTAAGTTCCTCTTGAAGACGTTGTAGAGAATTAGCTTAAGAGAAATTAGTATTCTACCTATCTTAGTTCATTGTTATATAAGGAGGGTTCTGTTTAAGGTTAGTAAAGTATAAACAGTTTACGAATCCTTAAACTAAATTAGTATAAAAAGCATCCTTCTTTAACTCTTATACTACAGGCTATAAGTTAATAATTTATTACAGCACATAGTTGTAATGTTCCTTAATATAGTTATTAATTTACTCCTTGTTAGAGTTTTATAGCATATTGTTTAGCTCCTTATAGATAAGAGGATTGTCCTACTTAGCCTATCTAACAAGGACCTTCTAGATCTAAGACTTATACTTAATATAAATATTAGCAAGAAATAGCTAATTAATTCTTTTAAACTTATTAGGATAGCCTAAAAAAGTATAAGAAGCTGTAGTAAGGTTATAATAAGCCTTACAAATTTCCTTATAGGTTTCTATAGTAGGCACCTCTATTACTCTATCACAGACTATAATAAACTAAGGGAGAATAGTGCAGCAGTTATAAGTAGTTAGGCTAGTAAATCTATAAAGTAGTAGAAGTAATAAAATTTAAACTTACTTTTTTTTATAAATTTGCTTTGCCTAGTAAGTATTAGGAGCTAGTTTCTATATATTCTCTAGCTAGTCTGTCTTGTCTTCCTATTCTTTAATAAGACTATTTAATAATTTAATGCTTATATCTTTACGCTACCTTAAGTACTCTAGCACATAGTTATAAAAGCCTAAAAGTATCTTTATACAGTTATTTTTATCCTTTTTATTAAATAATATGCTGCCTTAGATTATATCTGTACTAAGACTTTTAGTTATTGCTTACTTAAAGTTAAATTTAATGTGCTTAAAGTAAGTTTAATTACTCTTCTTAGCGTATTTAGCGTAGTAAGAATAGGAAATTAAAGTGTATTTCTTACAAAGTATAGCATATTATAACTAGTATTCTAAATAAGTACGTATAGCTTGTTAGATAAGTAAGTAGTATATATTGCGTAGCTATTTAAGGTTTAGCTTCCTGTCTATATGTTATAGATAGAAGCAGTACATCTTAAAAGTTTTAAAAATAATATTCTTAACCTAACTATCTTTAAATAGCTAGGTGTAGGTGTTAGTAATAATGCTTCTAGTGTGTTAGAACTCTTTAGCTTATAGTTAAAACTTTATAGTATTAATAACTTTGTCCTAAGTAGGGAGTAAGTAGAGATTAAGTCTAGAGAGTTAATATTAGTAGCTTAGTAAGTCCTTATCTTACTTTACTAGGCAATACTTGCTTGTAAAAAGCTTTAAAATAACCAAATTAAATTAAAATTCTTACTAGCAGCTTTATTCTACGTATAGTAAGAGTAGACATTTGTTAAGTATATTAGACAGTATAGCTCTTTTAAACAAACCTATAACACTTATAGTAGTATACTTATAAATAAAGCATACTTGCTTATATAATAAGTTATTAGAGCTAGGCTATAATTTAATATTAACCTTACAGTACTATTCTTTATTAACCTTAATATAGTCTAGATTAGTAATTAGTTTCTTTGCGTAAGCTTACTTAAGTAGCTTAAAGAAAGCTAAGGTAGAATTCTTGCAATAAAACCCTTCCTAAAGAATCTCTTATTCCTAATTAAGAGTATCTAGCTCCTTGTCTACATAGAAAGTATTATTAAGGTTAGTATTTAATTAAGTAGCTGCCTGTTAGTAGGCTAGTGTTGCTTTAAGAGCATAAGAGCTTAGTAAAGGTAGTAGTATAAGGACTTGTTAGCTACTAGCGTTAGTCCTAACTTATTCTACCTAGATATTAGCAGTATTACGCTTTTATTATACTATAGTTATTCTATTCTAAAACTTATGCGACTTAATTGCTAAGTATTAGTTAAGTTCTTAACTAGCTAACATTCTTGTAGATTGCCTTAGATTCTTAGTTATAACTAATAAACTATAAGTCCTTAGAAAGCAGGTTTTAGATATTATAAAATCTTTATAGTAATTAATAGCTTAAGCCTTATTTAGGGTCCTTCTTAGCTCTGCATTTATAGAGATAACTACACTATATATTAGATGTGTCTTTACACTAAGCAGCCTATACTTATTACTTAAAACGTTTTATGTAGAATAGACTAGCCTAGTTTTAGAGTCCTTAGCTTTAGCTATAAGTTAAAAAACCTTTTGCTAGAACGTATAAAAAGAATTAGGCTTGCCTTACTTATTCTTTGCCTTAGTATTAGGCTGTAGCTTCTGTAGGTTAAACTTAATATCTTCTTTCTAAACTTGCGGCTTAGCGCAAATGTTATATAGCTCCTTTACTTCTTACTTATTAATGTTTAGGTAAGGTGCTTAGTTGTAAAGGTTATTCTAATTAATAAAAGTATAGATATTTTTGTATAGTATTTTTACTGTTGCTTAGTTAGCTGTTAATACATATTGTTTTTTACTTTAGTTCTTAGAGTTAATATAGTGCGCTGCTGCAGCGTTAAGGAACTAAATAGTATTCTTAAGATTTATACGCCTTAACACAAAGGCTATATTAGTTAATTCTTAGTAACTAAGTAGCGTATAAGGAATATAGATGCTAACGCATTCTTAGACAAATTTTAGGGCTAGCTTTTTTACTATTACTATAGCTCTACTTAGTTCTTTAGCCCTCTTGTCCTACGTTAAGGATACTACGCTCATAATAGGATAGTGTTCCTAGAAACCTTTAACACTACTATATTTGTCTATAAGTCTAGGGAGCTAAGTATAAAGGTTACTTACTCTTAAGACAACTTTAAAAATTAGGTTAAATTAGTAGGAGGCGTTATTAAACTAATAATCTATAATAATACGTTGTTATCTTAGAGTGTTTTAAAGGATCTTATCTACTAGAGTCTAAATGTTAATAACTCTAATATTATTGCTAAGCTTTATAAGCTCTAGTACCCTGTCTTAATGCTGTACAACCTTAGGGATTTAGTCTATAATATAGTCTTCCTTTTTAGCAATGACTCTAAAGTTATTAAAAACTCTTAATAGTTCTAGTTTTTGTAGCAGTTACTACTATAGCTACTTACTCTAGGCCTTGTCTAACAGCGCTAAAGCATTATTTAAGCAGGTTAGCTAATGTAAGTTAAATATTGTCTTTAGCTACTACTAGTTTAAAAGGGGGAGGAAGATATTATTATTATTATTGTCTTAGAAAGTAATTATTTTAATAAAAGGTAGTAAAGTTTGTATAGCAGGAGAATTAGATAGTTAGCAGGGTTATAGTTCTAGTTTATATATAGTGGCGGTATCCTGCTAGCTAGCAGGTAGAGATAGATAGGGTCTAAATTACGCTAAAATAAGTAGGTTTTGCAATTAAAATAGTTATTATAATTAGCTATTGCCTTAAGAGTGCGTGGAATTAAGTATAGTATTAGTATAGTAGTAAGCACCTAGAATTAGTAGAATAGGTAGCTTGTAACTAAAATTTACATAGGAAATTAGTAAACAAGTAGCTAAAAGTAAAAGTAGGTACTACTAGCATAGTATCCTCTCTTCTACCTAAAACTATAGGCCGTCCTATAGCCTATTAGTTAACTAATATAGAAGTATCTAAGTTAGAGTCTAAGCTTTTAAAGTCTTGTTTATATGCTTAACACTCTTTTTTTATAAGATGTTTAGTAATAACAACTTAAGAACAAAGCTTATTACCTATTATAGGAGGTAAAAGTAGTTGTAGTTCTTTACGTAGCTTAGGTAAGTCTAGCAAGATAGGAATGTCTACTATAGGGCTAGTTTGTTCCTAATAATTAAGATCTTATAGCTTTATATTTCCTTAATCTTTCTTAATAATATCCTGTATAAGTCTTTATCTAAACAGCTTTAATTGCTATCTAGGTGTTGTGTAGGGGAAGTGTGTACTATTAAGGTCTTTAAGATAATAGATTCCTCTATTAGGTCTAGCTTTAAAAATATAGTATAAGCCTAACTATCTTGTATCTAGCTTACAGTCTTGCAATATATTAATTTCCTAAATAGAGTTCTAGAGAGGAACTAAGTCTCTTAGCTTTATATCTTTATATTGTATTTCCTTAGTGTTATCCTAGTATTCCTTTTTAGCAGCTCTTATCTAGTTAGTATAGGTAACAGCATT
Source organism: Alternaria sp. 'sect. Undifilum' (assembly GCA_024321975.1). Lineage (NCBI taxonomy): Eukaryota > Fungi > Ascomycota > Dothideomycetes > Pleosporales > Pleosporaceae > Alternaria > Alternaria sp. 'sect. Undifilum'. The sequence goes on from JAJJZI010000006.1 coordinate 4,080,982, forward strand.
CTTTATAAACTAATCTTTAAGATCTAGCTATATTGCTTAAATTATAAGTAGCTGTGTACAGTCCTTTACTTCCCTAAATAGAAGCGTTTGCTATATAGGCAGCGTGAGTTTAATAGAAAGCACTAGGTTCTGCCTTATAACTAACTAGTACAGTAAGTAACCTATCTATTTCTATATTAAGATCCTGTCTATAAGGAGAACTGTTAGTAAGTTCTTAACTTAAGGTCCTAGCAGCTTTGTAAGGGCGTTTATAATAGGCTTATGCTCTTCTTTAACCTTTTTTATAGCTTAAGAGTTGTATTTTAAAGACTAAACTTAGTTAATCCTATACATATTTAATAGATGTAATACTACCTTAGCAAAATTAGGTTTTTTATTAACTATAAGTTTGCGCGCTGTGCTCTATTTATATATAATGTCTTTATATATAAACTCTGCAATTGTCTTTAACTAGTTATTTAACAGGGCTTTTACTTTAAGCTAGCTACTAAAGTAGTCTCTTGTAATAACTAAAAACTTCTTCTTAAAACACTAAGGCATATATACTATATTAATTGCAATAGTCTCCTAAATAGCGAAAATATAAGTGTTAGTAAGCATATTAACTTTCCTCTTAAAGGATTGCAGTTAATAGTCTAGATAGGTTACTAGCTTTTACTGCACGTGCTTATATATTCCTTTCTACTAGTTTTGCTAAGCAAGTATTTATTTTTAAGGTATCAAAGGTGGTGGTTGTTGTTGTAGTCAGAATGGGTTTTCTAAAAAAGTGAAAAGCAGCTGCCCTCTACTAATCAGTCGCAAAAGTCAAAAAAAGATTGTGTGTAGTTAATAAAATTTGAAAGGTAAGTGGATAAGGTCTACGCGCTAAGCGCTTAGAGCAGAAAAGCTTAGACTACTAAGCAAAATTAGGGTTAAAAAATTTGCTGAAGGTACTAAAAAACAACACTAATTAAAACGTGTTTAACAGCAATTGCTAGCCTATAGCTGGCAACAAGATTGCGATGAAGGTAGAGGAGGTAGAGGTAGAGGAGGGTAAGGACACGTACGTTACTACAGCAGGAGCCTACAATACTTTATAAAAGCTCCCTGCCTACTGTTTCTCACCTTTAGGATTTCCTACACCACACAGTACTACATATAAATAATACAATGCTTAGACTATTCTTCTCCCTGTTTAACACGAAGACTAATAGCTTACATTAAGTAAAGTTAGACCTTACTAGGTTACTATACAAGAAGCTATAGTAGTAGATTACAAAGCCTGCGTTTACCTTTATTAAGCAGCCTCCCTAGTTAGTCAAAAAGGAGCTGATAGCAGTAGCTCTTATAGTAATTAGGTAGACGTAGAGGTTAAATTCTATTATTTATTAACACCTTATTAATGCGTCTAGTATTATAGATGTTAAGGTTACAATAGAGGTTGTAAAAGGCTTATTTAGTAGCAAGTCTATTAAATACGTTGCACATGTTAATAGTCTAGGTGCAGTAATAATGTGTTATCTTACTAAACTTCTCCTGCGTAAATGCAACTTTAGTAGAGAGACCTTATAGTAGCTCTACAAGGAGCAAGAGCGTGTTAAAATAGCTATTAAGCAGCTAGAATAAACTAACAAGTAGGAGGATTTTGTAAGTTGCCTCTAGGAATAGGAGAGCTATGCTTAGATAGTAACGCTGTTGTTGTATGTTCACATCTAAGTATAGGCGCATGCTAGAAATACCGCAACTGCAACACTGCTAGAATAGCGATAGAGACGACAGAAGTTGCGGTTAGCAGTAAATAGTTATTAGTAAATAGTTATTAGTTAAGAGGGTTAGTTAGAGGGATATCGCGTATCTTTGTTTCTGTCTAAACATGTAACACACTAATTGCGTGCTAGCAATACTAAACAAGGGGGCATAAGCCTAGATACCTGTTGTTAGCAATAAATCTTTTTTACTAAAATAGTGTCTACAAAATGTGTAGTTACATTAAAAGGTTGTCTCAAAAGGCCGAAGCCAGCTAAGCAAGTATAGAGTACACTGCGTTAACTCCTTTATATCTAATTTAAGTATGTATATTCTATACTACAGCTATTCTTAGGTTAGTATAATTTACAACTTTCTAGATTATAATATTCCTAGATATTTTCCTAAAGAGTATCTTGTCTTGTATAAAGAAGTTTAAAGCTTGCTTTTTCTATACTTATAGTTCTTATAGCTCTATATCCTTAGGAGTCTTAAAGTTAACTAAAAATCAAGCATATTATTCTAACTCTGTTAAGAATTCTTAACAGAGTATCCTTGCCTGTCCTACTAGTATTAGTGCATTTATATTTTTAATTATATAATTAATAAACTCTTCTAAATCCTCTTTAAGTTCTAGAGGTAGTTCCTGATTATTAGGTTTTAAATACTTTAATAGTGCATTTATAACTATATTCTTCTATCCTAGTATATGCTTAATGTTAAAGTCTTATAAAAGAATTATTAATATCTACCTATTTATAACAGATCCTAGATTGTTAGTAGATAAGTAATTTAGTTAAGTAATAAGGGGTGCCGCGTTAGTTTCTATAGTAAAGTAAATACTATAAAGGTAGGTACAAAACTTCTTAAGAGCCTATAGCATAGCTTTATATTCTAACTTAGTAGAGTGCTATTGCCTTTTTTACGCTAACTATAGTGTGCTTTTAAACTGCACTACGTGTTGCTTGTTATTCTCTTTAAGTTATTTAATATATGCTCCTGCCCTATCTTAACTTATATTAGTTATTAGGAATATCTTGTAATCCTTAGTGTTAGTGTAGTTAAGGTTTATAAGTGTAGGTGCGTTATATATAGCCTATTTTAGCTTATATATTGCTGTGTCTTATGTATCTCTTTATTTAAAAGGGACATTGTCTTGTAAGAATATAAATAGAGGTTTAGTAATCTTAGTAAAGTCCTTTACTTATATATAGTAGTAGACGCATATACTTATAATAAATTATACTTCGCTTTTATTCTTGTATAGTAGCTAGTTTATAATCTTCTTAACTTTCTTCTAGTTAGGATAATGTCCTTGTAGGCTAACCTTATAGCCTATAACCTTAAGCCTTTCTATAAGAAAATAACACTTCTTTCCTCATATAGTACTTCTAGCTTATTTAATATTAGTCAGCACTCTATCTAGTTATAAGATATACTTAAGAATATAACATTAAACACTTAGTATTAATTCTTCTCTACTATAATTAGTTTTTGGCCCTCTACATATAATGTTGTTAATAAAGAGCATAGTATTAAGCTAGTAGTCTCTTAGAATTTTTATTATTACACGTTAAAATGCTGCTATAGAGTTAGTAACACCTATAACTATTATATATAATTATATAAGCCTAACTAGTGTTTAAAACGCTGTTATGTCTCTACTTTCTAGATGTAGTGTAATTTAGTTATATCCTAAGAACAAGTTTATAAGTAAAATAATCTTACATCTTATAAACTTTTTAGAAAACTTGTCTACTGTTAGTAGTAGGTTTATATCTTATATAGTAACTGTATTTATTTACTGCGTATTACTAATCTATTAAACGCCTTTATCCTTCTTAGGTACTAGGTGCTATAGGTTGTAATATTAACTATTACACTTTTCCTATGTTTCTTAATTAAGGCAAACGTTAACTATATCTACTACTTACAGCTCTAAAGCTTTTAAGACAGCAAACTCTTATACTTACTAAGCTCTATATACTATTATTTATATCTTGTATAGCAGACATATATTACAGTTAATCTTTCCTAATTTCATAAATTACTAGGAGAGCGCTCCTTCTCTGTTAAGAAGTATATATATAAATATTTCTTTTTCTAATAGCATTAGGTAGTCTCTAGTATATAGCTTATTAAGTTATTCTTTAGTAAGCCTTGTCTCTTATAAGAAAGCATTATATCTTAGTTTAATTAGATAATTACACAGCCTCTTATAAAGATTGCAAATACTTATTCTAAGGAGTTGCTGTTCTTTTGCCTTTTCCTTCTAGTCTTCTTATTTAAATTCTATAAGCATCTCCTACTGTAAGATATTAATAGGTTAAACCTTTTTATCTACTATTTTATATAGTATGTAAAGATTATTATGTTATTAGGTATATTTAAGTAGTTTTTTTTGCATCTACTAATAATTAAGCTTATATATAATTAAGAATTTACTACGTTTACAGTTTCTTATAGAATTCTTAGACTGTCTAGCCGCGTACGTAAACACTTAGTTTATCTAGACTATCTAATTCTTCCTGCTGCCCTTTATATACAGCATGTTAAAGTTACTAAATCTAGCTACTAGATTAGACTATGCAGCTTCCTGTATGTATTTTACTATAGCTACTTACAGTTTATTACCTAATCTATTAGTAATTATAGATAACTATATATTACCTACTATTTCTCCTTTTAAGTTGTTATTAGAGGCTTTATTTCTAATTGTCTGTGCAGGGTAATTTAGAGATAAGTTAAAAATAATAAAGACTATATTTCTTATACTATCTTTAGATAGGACTTAGCACGAGATTTGCCTAAACGTATTATATTAAATTAATATTCTAGCGCTTACATACTAAAGTCCTCCTAAAATTATAGATCTAGTAATATTAGTAACAATCTTAAATATAGTCCTAATAGTAACTGTCCCTATTTATATAATTATATTAAATGTAGTCCTAATAAACAGGTTATATATGCTATTAGCTAAAGTAACACTAGAAGAAGGCTGCCTTAGCTAGTGCTCTATTATTTTATATAGTATCTTTAATGCTCACGCAGTACTTAGTCTTAGGATATTTATTTGTACTTTAGTGTTAATTAAACACTTTAGAAAGCTACTGTTTACAGTAACCTAGCATTCTAGTAAGTTAGTTTAAGTAAAAGCCTACTAATTTCTTTACTTAACCTTTTAGACATCTTTTGTAAGTATATTATCTAATTTATTTATTTAGGAATCTCTTCTTCTACTTACCTTATAGCAAGTTTATATATTAAATTAATTCAAATTTATTGCATTGCAATATACGCTCTTAGTAGGTAGTATATTTAATAAAATTCTATAGGTAGGGCCTATGCGCTTGTTTAGCTAATTAGAGGCAAGAATAGATCTTAGGTGTAATTTAGCGCACCTAGCATCTATTAGCTTAGCGTTTTTTACATAAGTTATAATATTAAGCGCACTTATACTATCTATAATACTAATAATATTATTAATAAGATTACGCAGCTGTTTTTAAATTTTAACTTACTTTATAAGGTCTAATACTGTAACTGCTTATACTTCCTGTCTAAGTAGGGTAGTTATAATACAGTTTAGCTGTCCTTGTACTATCTCTTTAAGTTCTAGATTAGGAAGAGCGTTAATAAACTTTATAGCCTTCTTCTTCCTTCCTTGCTATAAGTACTTTAGATCTACTAACATATTGTTGTCTTAATAAGCTAATTAAGGTAGTTTAATAACTAAAAATAGCGTATTATAAGGCTAGCTTGCAAAAAGTATATTGCTCTATATATCTTTCTATAGATATTGTATATCTATAGGCTATAAATTAAAGATAGAAGAGTTACTCTATATTATTTAATTGCTTTTTTGTGTACTTAAATCCTTGCTTCTTTATTCCCCCCTCCTAGATATAATTAATATCCTAGTAGAGGGCAGGGCCTTTGCCTTTTAAGCGCGTAGCAGTATTTAACTTGGAAATGCTATGTAAAGCGTTTTCTTCGCCTCCTAGTATAATGTTAGCTGTATTTATATTATTAAGCTTCTTAACGTATTTCTTAGTAAAAAAAGTGTATAGTTGTTTCTAGAATTGCTAGAACTACTAAAGGATATTAATGTAGTAGCCTTAGCTTGTTAAACTAGTTGCTATATTTATAGAATTAGAGTTTTTCCCCTTATACCTTAAACCTAGTTAAGAGTCTCCTTTAGTAAACTTCTTTAGTAGCACACTAGAGGCTAGTTAATTAAGCACGTTATTAGTAACGTTATAAAACTCTTAGATTTTTACCTTTAACTTTAGCAAGACTTAGTTTAATAATAATTACTTTAGGATTTCCTTTAAATGCTTATGTAGTAGACTAAAGTAGTACGTTCCTTTCTTACTAGAAATATCCTAGTTAAAACTAACTTATCCTATCTACTTTAGGGTGTAGTATTATTTATACTCCTTAAGTATGTGTCCTACTATATTATACATACAGTAGAGAGAGTATATTTCTATATTACTTATATATGCTGTACTTATCTTGTTAGATAACCCTTTTAAGGCTTTAGTCATAAAGAAACTATTATTCTTTTACTAGGGAATTCTATATTAGTTGCTTATGCAATAAAGTACGTATAGTTAAAAAGTTTCTTTGAAAGTTTCTTAGTTGTAGGATAAGCTATAAGTATATTAATAGTTAATAGTCTAAGCTTTAGGTTGCCTAAAAACTTAATAAGGTCTTTAACTTCTAAATTAATATCTACTAGTATACTTGTCTTCTTATGTACTTTGCTAATTTTAATCCCTACTTCTCTTACTTCCTCTAGGGTAAAGGTTGCTCCCTAGTTAGACAGCATAATCTAGCGCATTTTAGTATTAGCACCTCCTTGCTCTAGCTAATAAATTTTATCTAGGCTAGTTATCTTCTTATAGTAGGATTTTAGAAAAGAATAGACCCTTTTTAGTTTATACGTGTTCTAATTATCTCTATTTAGGGTAGAAAGTATATAGTACATAACTACCTCTTTATTAGTTTATAGTAGGCCTTAGAAGAAGAGATTACCTTCCTCTTCTTAAGGGATTTGCCTGTTCTTAATATATATATTAGCGATAGAAGTAAAGTATATATAGTGCTTTACTAGACTAGGCTAGTTTTATACATATTTATAGATGTAAGTTTAAAAGTATAAGTGTTTACTTATTTAAATAGCTGTATCTTTATCCTTCTACTATCTCTTTATGTATGTCTATAACTTAGACTAATCTTTCTTAGCATATTTAAGTAAGCGCTTTAGAATATAAAAAAGAGATTAATCTTTATTAGAAAAGTAGTCTAGTAAAATAGAGACCCTTATAGCATTATAAATGCCTTTATTATTAGCTTGTTAGTTAAAGTCCTCTAGGAATTTTATAACATCCTTTCTAGTAAAAACTAATATACTATATCTTAGTTAAATTATAGTTAACACTAAGTTATGCGTAGGTATAGCTATAGTATTAATAATAGAGCTTAATAGGGTTGATAGTAGATTAGGGCTAGTAGTAGTAAGTCTAGAGGAAGGAAGCGTTGCGCCTTTCTGCCCTTAACCTGTCTTCTAATCCCTTTTTAACATCTAGAGTATAGTAGAACTTATATAAGTTCTTTATACAAATAGTTAATAAGTATTAGTAAAAAAACAGACAGAGTATAGTCTCTAGGAGAAAGAATATTTCTCTTTAAGTCTTTATAGTGTGTGTTTTTTTAGGTATCGGTATATTAATTCTTGCCTCTTAAATACTTCTTATTTTACTAGGTAGGCTTAGATTTATACTTAAAGCTAGTACTTATATATAAGCTTTAGGTGCTATCTCTATTTTGCTAGATAGTACTTTAGCTTAGTATTTCTTCTTATATATATTACTATCTCTATTTTGCTAGACAGGTTGCTACCTTTACTTTGCTAGGTAGACTTTAAATCCGCGTTTATAACACATATAAGACTGCCTCTATTTTACTAGACAGTTTACTGCCTTTATTTTGCTAGACAGACTTTAAATTAGCATTTAATAACGCATTTAGTTTTTTTTATTAGTAGATTTTGCTTTTCCTTATTATTGTTGTTAGTGCTAGCTTAGGTAACATTGTCCTCAACGTAGTCTATAATAGGGGATAGTACTAACCCCCTAAAAGTAAGTCTAGTAATAATTTTAAGAATTCTATACTTACGTAAGATTGTTATATTATTCTTGCAATAATTATGCACTAGTTCCTTTATACACTAAGTAGTAGAGTATATCTTTATAGGCTTTGCTATTTGTACAGGTGTTAGAGTGTATAAAGACATACTACTACAAGGGCATAAGATTACTAGTAGTTAGGTTATGTAAGAATAAGGGTAGTAAAATAAAGATCTTATTATAGGTTGTATCTAGAAGAGAAGTACAGGAGTTGAGTTGTGAGGTGGAGGATCAATGATCTCGCTTGTTTCGATCCCCGAAACGAGCTATATACCTTTAGATCAGGTGGTTGAGCACTGACCTAGTGAGCAGCAGGGTATCACCCTGTGCACCGGCACAATACTTAGCACTATTCTCGCGTTGTTGGCGAAGGCTTTCTAAGCGTTAATTATGTTGTTAACAACAGCTCTCTAAGCTGCGCTTATTATTGCTAGGGGCAGACTACACTAGAAAGATTAGCAGCTAATTAGTAAAAGTACAATAGGGCAACACTTACTATATTAGTAATAGTAGTTAAGACAGTCCTCAAAAGCTCAGTAATTAATATTAGAGTAAGGTTAAGGACAAAAGTTTTAGAGAGGTAGTAGACATGATTAATATTATTGTGGAGGCTGTACACTAACTAATTACGCAATATTTAGGGTCTATCTAATGTTTTAATATTAAGACTGCTAAGATTAATTAAAACATTAACAAGCAGCATCACTACAATAACAGAGGATTAGGCAGGAAAAACTATAATTATAGATGGACCTATTAATTAACGACCTTAATTTATTACGAATGCCTAGTTGCTTACAGCTTAGATTAATAGTATCTCACTAACCTAGGGGGTGTGTTAGAGTATTAACATACGCAACATGCGGGTCACCCTATTAAGCAGGTAATCCTGGTAAGCTGAACACGTGACGATCGCGCTAGCGCCTATATATACGGGCTAGATCGTCTTATTCCTCTTAAGTAGTTATTGACCACTTTGTTGTAGCACTTAGTTGTTTAATACACTCATTCCACTCCTCCTGATTAAGCAATTGCTCCTTTTCAGCTCCCACAGCTAAACACTGCTTTAATTATGTTTAGACTAGCAGTTAGAGCAGCTTACGCTGTAGCAGTTACTTGTCACACACCTACTACATAGTTAATATTAATCTCACTAATTAATTTATAGCTATGTATGTACAAGGATAAAGTGGTAAGTCTCTAATCTTTTAAGCTTCTTACTCTACTTACTAACTTGTTTTTAAGGATAGGATAATAATAAGATATACTAAGCTGCAAAAGCTTAACTACTTAAAGACATTATTACTTGCTGTAAAGAGATTAATAGCGGCGTCATGTCTACTAGAAAGCCTTCTTTGCAGAAGCCTCCTGTCTATAATCGTCGCGCTTAAGAAATGTTGTATCGCGGTTTTGCCGCTTAACCTCCTGCTCCTGCTCCTGCTCCTGCTCCTGCTCCTGCTTAGCAACCCGTACAACAACCGCAACAGTCAGCTTATTATCTGCAGCAGCAACAGCAGCAAAAACATAAGCAGCCTTAACAACAACAACCTCCCTAGCAATTGTCTCTTTAAGAACAGCATACTTAAAGAATGCTTCCCCTACCTGTTCTGTACAATCGCCCTTAAGTTCGCCGTCCTAATCACTATACAAATTGTTTATATAAGCACGATTATTACGCTAGAGTAAGGAGACAATTATCTAACAACTCTATGTATAGAAGTAATAGGTTAGAATCGCGCCGCAACGCTGCTTACTTTAAGACTCTTACTATTTAAGCTTAGATAGCTTAAAATACTCTTAAGCTAGCTAAAGCTAAGCAGGCTAAGCGTAATACAATAATAAAGTCTAGCAAGTATAATAAGTCTAATACTAATTAGTAATAAAGTTCTTAGTCCTAGTTTAATTATCTAGTTTACGTTCTCCTGCTTAATTAAATAAGCTATTAAGAGGAGACTTAGCCTAGTATATAAATGTTGCTACTTAATATAAATCCTTTTATTTATTAATTATTATTGCCCTTAATTAAGTGCTTAACTTACTAAAAGTTAAGTAACTACTTAAACTTCTTAAACTGTTATTAGGTAAGCAGCTTAGTTAATTTATTAGCTAGTATAATTGCTGTTTGTAGGTACTTAATTGAAAATAAATCTTTAGCATATTCTTGCTACAGCTACATGTTTTATATATTTACATGCCTAAATTAAGTGCTAATTTACTTGTTCTTCCTAACTACAAGCCTAATTATTTTTTAATTATTATACTAAACTGTCTAGACATTTCTTAGATTAAGAGACAGCTTACAAAAAAAGCGCTTTAAGGCTATAGCCTCCTTAGTAGTATGCTTAAAGGCAAGTAGCTTAGCTTTAGTAGTTAATATAATAACTGTAGTCTACTAAGCTGCCTTCTAAAATATTAGACTACTATATAAGATAGCTATATAACTATAAGATAATTAACAAGTTTCCTAATTATCTACAAAGGAAGTGTTGCCTATAATTATTAAGTCTAGGCTATTGTAGTTCTTATACTAGATCGTATCCTATCTTGTCTAATAAAGGTATATAATTACCTATTTAATAGCTTTTATATACTAATTACTAAGGTTTGTAAGGAAGTGTAAGAGCTTTAAGATTAAGTAAGTAACATCTAGTAACAGTATAATAGCTATATATAGTACTAAACTAACTTTTTTTAGTAAGCTTTAATCTCTTGCTTAGTTGCTTTGCTAGTGTTCTTAATTAGCTCTCCTAATAGTAATAGGGTCTTAGGAAAGCTACAATTTTTTAGCTTAAACTTCTTTGTAATCTTATTAATATATATATTATGTATAAGCGTAATTATTTGTTTCTTATAATCTCTAATTACTCTAATACTAAAGAATTATTTAACTAATCTTTGTTTTTATATCTTATACTTGTCTATAATCTTTAACTAAAGATTTATTGCCTTTTACTTATAATCTTTTGTAAAGAGTAGTAGAATATTATCTATATAAAACAAAACTAGGATTCTCTTATCTTAATTAAAGAATAGGCAGAGCTTCTCTAGTAAGGCAATTAGTCTAATCTCTTTTAGTAATCCTAAGAACTCCTTATACTATAATAGTAGCAAGTCTTATAATTTATAAAGTGCACAGTTAAGCTGTATATACTTTCTAGGCTTCTTAAAGCTATCTAGTATCTTATAAATTACTAGGTTATCTACTATAATTAACGTATTAAGGAATAATTCTATAATATTATATTGTTTAATCTCTAGATTATTCTTATTAGTAATAGCTATTGCTACTTAGAAGGACTTAGCTGCTAATATAGCAGCGTATATTAAGTTAATTAAGTCCTTCTTCTAGAAATTACTTTTTATAACAATCTGCGCCTTGCATTTTAGAAAGAAGCTGTCTTAATTAAACTTATAGGGCTAAACCTACTTTATAAGTATTAGGTAATTATTTACTTCTTCTCTTAATATCTTAGTCTAAGTTTTATTCTTACTTAACTAATTAATCTCCTTTCTGTAGGCATTCTTAAATAGAGCCCTTATAAGATACTAAAGTAGCTACTTCTATAATCTTAGTTGTTTAAGTAGATTATCGTGATGCTATTAAGCATTTCTACTTAGCTTATAATTAGTAAGCAAAGCTACTATAACTACTTAATTAAGAGTCTTGTAGCTTACTTAGTCTTTCTAGGGTACTTACAAACTTAGTAAGTAGGTATTATAAAAATTATTTTATAATAGATTCTTATAATCTGCGATTAATGCATTAACACTACCTATACTTCTACCCTCTAATTAATTATTAGGATCTTAGGTTACGTCTTTACGCTTACGCCCGCTACCTAGCTTGCGTAGTAAAAGATAATAATTTATAAGCTAATTTAGATTTTTATCTACAATCTTAGCACTATATCTTATAAGCAGAGGTTAAGCTTGTAATTACTTACTCTATTTACTATTTAAGGCCTAAGATCTTAAATCTTAAGATAATTTACGCCCTGTTATCCTGCTTACCTAAGCAGGTGTTCTATTACAACAAGCTAGCGCGTTAGAGTCTTTAGGCACAGACTGTTAGACTAGTAATAAGTTGTTAGGCTTATTTAAAAGAGGCTCCTTACTTTTAAGTATTAATAGATTAGCTCCTTTTAGTATACGCACTACTATTAAACTGTTAATAACCTTATAATTAATCGCGTCGTCGCTCCTTAGAGTCTCTAGTTTAGGAGTTAGTTCTAGGGTAGCAAGACTAGTATTTTGTTACTAATCTAAGTAAGTTTTTAATAGTGCACTAGCCTTATGCTTTATTTACTTAGCGTCTTCTAATCTACTCTTATCTTTAGTAAGTAAACCTTTCTTACTACTTAAGATAGTAGATAAATTACTCTTAAGGTCTTTAGTAGTTAGCTGTGTATCCTAATCTACTCTTCCTTAAACAAGTAAGAGGTCTAAATCCTCTTCTAGATTAACTAGCTCGCTATTATAAAGGATCTCTACAATCTTAATTGCTTAATCTTTTAGTAGCTCTTCTTCGCAATCTTCTTTATAGAATTAACGTTTATTAGAGGTTATTTATTTTTTAAGATATTAAAGATAGTGGTTGTTGTTGTAGTTAAAATAGATTTTCTAAAAAAGTAAAAAGCAGCTGCCCTCTACTAATTAGTCGCAAAAGTCAAGAAAAGATTATGTGTAGTTAACAAAATTCAAACAGTAAGTAGATAAGGTCTACGCGCTAAGCGCTTAGAGTAGAAAAGCTTAGACTACTAAGCATAATTAGGGTTAAAAAATTTGCTAAAGGTACTAAAAAACGACACTAATTAAAACGTGTTTAATAGCAATTACTAGCCTATAGCTGGCAACAAGATTGCGATGGAGGTAGAGGAGGTAGAGGTAAAGGAGGGTAAGGACACGTACGTTACCGCAGCAGGAGTCTACAATACTTTATAAAAGCTCCCTACCTGCTGCTTCTTACTTTTAGGATTTTCTACACCACACAGTACTATATATAAACAATACAATACTTAGACTATTCTTCTTTCTATTTAACACAAAGACTAATAGCTTATATTAAGTAAAGTTAGACCTTACTAAGTTACTATATAAGAAGCTATAGTAGTAGATTATAAAGCCCGCGTTTACCTTTGTTAAGCAGCCTCTCTAGTTAGTTAAAGAGAAGCTGTTAGCGGTAGCTCTTATAGTAATTAGGTGGACGTAGAGGTTAAATTCTATTATTTATTAACACCTTATTAATGCGTCTAGTATTATAGATGTTAAAGTTATAATAGAAGTTGTAAAAGGCTTGTTTAGTAGCAAGTCTATTAAATACGTTGCACATGTTAATAGTCTAAGTACAGTAATAGTGTGTTATCTTACTAATTTCCTCCTGTGTAAATATAACCTTAGTAGAGAGACCTTGCAGTAGCTTTTTAAGGAGCAAGAGCATATTAAAACAGCTATTAAGTAGCTAGGACAAACTAATAAGCAGGAGAATTTTGTAAGTTGCCTCTAAGGATAAGAGAGCTGTGCTTAGATAGTAACGCTGTTGTTGTATATTTACATCTAAGTATAGGCGTATACTAGAAACGCTGTAACTACAACACTGCTAGAATAGTGACAGAGACAACAGAAGTTGCGGTTAGCAGTAAATAGTTATTAGTAAATAGTTATTAGTAAATAGTTATTAGTAAATAGTTATTAGTTAAGAGAGTTAGTTAGAAAGATATTACGCATTTTTGTTTCTGTCTAAACATGTAACACACTAATTGCGTGCCGGCAATACTAAACAAGGGGGCATAAGCCTAGATACCTATTGTTAGCAATAAATATTTTTTACTAAAATAGTGTCTATAAAATGTGTAGTTACATTAAAAGGTTGTCTTAAAAGGCTAAAGCTTATTAGAGGTTATATTACAAGTAGTAATTACCTATAGAGGGGTAACAAAAAAAAAGATGTTAAAAAAGCTATAGTTTTTAAAGCTTTATATTTCGACAACTAGAAGTACTATTTATTTTTTTAAGGTGTTAAGGGTGGTGGTTGTTGTTGTAGTCAAAATAGGGTTCCAAAAAAGTGAAAAGCAGCTACCCTCTACTGTTCAATCGCAAAAGTCAAAAAAAAAGATTGTGTGTAGTCAACGAGATTCGAACGGTGGGTGGATGAGTTCTAGGAGGAAAGCTCAGACCACTAAGCGATAATCAGGGTCAAAAGATTTGCTAAGGTCGAGAAGTACTATACCCAAAAGAATTAGTGATTTAGAAAGCTAATATCTTCCTTTTTAAGTTGGGTGGCTTAGTAAGCTGCTTAGTCAGCACGGTTGTCCCTGTAATCTTGCTTGAAATGAGATGAAAAAAAAGTGAAAATAGATTTCAGTATAACTTTTTTATAATTGTATAAAAACACGCTAAAAAAAATCAGTTCAATAAGCTTACATAAGTATAACGTAAGCGTATTTTAGAGGCTTACATCTTTATTCCTTAGAGTTTGATAAAAGGCTGAAAGAATAGGGGTTGCTTACGTAAGCGCTAATTACGTAATAGCTTAGTAAGCTTTTAGTATATTAATACCTCTTGTTTGTCCTAACTTGCTTTTCTTTAATATCTCCTTTATGTCTCGCAATCTTTCTTAATTTAAGCAAGAAGTTTATACTTTATATTTACAAAACAAGCCTATTTCTTTAATTAGTAATTTACTAGGAAAGTCCTCTAGAAGTATTACCAATACTCTTTATCGAATAAAACAAAAAAAAAAGCTCCTTAATCAACTTTTAGGCCTCAAAAAGGTCGTCCTACAAAGATCTTAAATAAAGCAAACAGAGTGCTTAATAGAGACCTTACTAAAAGCCCTAAAAAGACAAATCGACGTCTTTGAAAAGAAAATGTCTAGATCTTTCTATTAGAAGCTTACAACGTTTTTTAAAAAGAGAGAACTATTCTATTAACATTTCTTAAAAAAAGACGCCTTTAGACGCTGAAAAGGCTTATAATCGTTATATTTACGCTAAGCAATTGCTTAAAAACCTCAAAAATATCAACTTTAATAAAGTTATACTTTTAGACGAGTCTGCTATTAAGCGAGGGCAGAGTGCTAGAACAGAATACTTTCAAACACGGCAAAATAATAGGGTTAGAAGGAAAATAGTTTCTACAACTAACACAAGTAAGTTTAAAAAAACTCTATTTAACTAAAAAAAAAACTTTGATATATCTATTATTTTTCTACTATTGTAATCTATTTTTAGCACGCTTACTAATTAAGTTATAGGTTAAGATATTTCTATCTAAGTTTGGGGAGCGATTTGGATAGATGGTAGATCCAAATTAGTAGTAATTAAAAGCCCTTTTATTACTACTCCTTTTAGGAGTTTAGACTATATTAAAAAGATCCTTATTCCTATAGTAAAACCTGCGATAAAAAAGGTAAGTTACATATACACCTTTTTCCTACTTAGAGAGTGTTTACTCTATATTTAAATTATAAAGTAGCAATCTTTTTATATATAATTAAAGGACTTACTAACCTCTATATAGGCTAGAAGTTTCAACAGGATAACGCTAAAATTCATAAAACTCTAAAAGTTTTATCTTAGTTTTCTAGGAATAGGATATTGCTTTTTAAGCATCCTGCTTATAGTCCTAATCTAAATCCTATAGAAAACGTGTAGGCCTTGCTAATAAACGCTTTAGCTAAAAGGCCTATGACTTATTTAGGTATAGGAAAGAGTAAAAAAAGTATAGCAGCCTTTAAGGCTACTATAAGGGAGGAATGGGATTAATTACCTTAAAAGGCGATTGATAATTGTATTCTATCTTTACTAAGGCGTTATTTGGACGTTAAGGAAGCTAAAGGCTAGTACACTAAGTATTAGTAAGCTTTCTTCGTTATTTTTTTAGAAAAAACCCTAAAAACAAGCTCTTAATTACTACTTAATAGTTTTTTTTACAATTACCTTCAAACTTACACACAGATGAGTTTAACTAGTATTATTTAATATATATACTTTATAGCCATTTTTACACCTTTAAAAAAAAGTTATTTTGTTATTTATTGTTAAGTTTTTTTATCTTTATTTTCACTGCTGAAGTTAAGCGCCAAAGTGCTTACTAAGCAGCGTACTTCGTAGCCTAATTCAAAGAAGAAGATCTTGGCTTTCCGAATCACTAACCATTTTGGAAATAGCCCTTCTGGTTGTAGTAATATAAAGCTTTGAAAACTATAACTTTTTTGACATCTTTTTTTTTGTCACCCCTCTGTAATACATCTTTCTTATTCTATTAAAACCGTCTAGATTAATTTGTTTAAAACGCTTTAGTTGTGCTAGCTGCTAAACTAGTTTTAATGCAGCAAGTAAAGTTAGTAGCTAAGCAGGTAGCTATTCTTGTACTAGTTTAGTTTCTTTAGAGGCTAAGTTAATAGCCTCCTAGATAAAAAAGGCTTCTTGTATTATTATTCAAGTTACTATCTTATCTAGTTCGTTCGCTCTGCAGAGACCTTCTAGAGTGTTCTCTATTTTAGCCCTACTAACACTATCTTAGTGTAGTCTTGCTATCTAGACAGTAAAGCTTCTAGATGTAATCTCTGCCTCTGCTATTATTGTATATAAATACTTAATAAATAGTAATTGTATTATCTAACAGCGAGGATTAGTTTCTACGGCTACTAGTAATATAGTAAGCTTATCTAATAGTTTATATTGCAAAACGTTTTAGGTAAAGTCTTATACAGCTAAGTATTCTTTAGTACTCCTTATACTTCCTCTATTGTTAATTCTTAGTAGATTTAAAACAGCTTTAACTAAAATTAGCAATCTAATTAATTAGAGTCTTGTCTAGATGTAGCTCTAGGTAGCTGTTACGACCATCGCTGCCTAGCCCCACTATAGCCACGACCCAGACCAGGGCTGCTCTCACTAAGCGAGAAGACCCGCAGAGCAAAAGAAGTCTTAACGCTCTTACTAATCTTACAATCTCTACAGAGCACCTAGAGTAATAGAGTAGCAGTGCTCTTACTAATCTTATTAATCTCACAGAGCAGGCAAAGCATAGAGATTATAAGATATCTACTTATTAGTGTATAGTCTTAGGTATTAAACTCTTATCGTTTAGTGTGTTTAACTTTAAGTAATAATCTAAGAATTAGTTATTACCTTCTTAACCCTCGTGTTATTATATTAATCTACTAATTATACTAACATACCTTGTACTATTATATTAATCTACTAATTATGCTAGTACAACCCCCTTGTCTATTGCACTTGCTTATTCTTAAGAACTAATACTAAGTTATTTAAGGACAACTTTTACACTTTAAACATCCTTAAAATAAGCAATACTGCTATAAATACACCTGCTAATTCCCTTACTAAGAAGACTACAAGCCGCGCTAATAAGCCTAAAACTTATTATAGTAATTATACCAAGCTTAATTCTAAGCTCCTCTAGGTTAATACATACTTAGATATTAATAAAGACAAGATTAATAATAACAACAAAGTAGTTTTAGCCTCTACGTATCCTAAGGGAGATGTAGAGAAATAGGCTAACTTAATCTTTTAACGCTACATAGATAGTGCTATTATTAACGCTAACAACACAGCCTTAGTTGAAGACTAAAATGCCTTTAAAGCTAAGATAAAAGAAGTTTTCTTACTCTTTAAAGAATCTATAGTTACAGAGTAAAATATTTAGAGACTATAATAAACTAAGTCTATTACTAACTATACAACTAAATTCTAATAGTACAAGACAGTTATTAAATAAGATAACAATGCTTTAATATAGATATATTAATAAGGTCTTAAACCTACTGTATAATAGGAACTTATAAGAAGTAAAGCTAACCTTAATATACTTAACAAACTTATAGCTAAAGCTATTAAAGTTAACAACAAACTTTATAAGCTTATATTAAAAAATAGTTCTTTACGCTAGGGGATTACGAACTTAGGAACATAGACGCTTAAGCACGTTTAATATTTTAACGCCTAAACCCTAATTAAGAACATTAGCAAAACTATGTACCTAGGACCCTAGAGTATTATGCTACTAATAGCTATAAGCTAATACACCTTAACAATATTAACAAGGAACTAAGAAGAAAGAAATTTATATTTAACAAAAGTAACAAGAAGGTTATTTGTTATAGATATAGTAGAGAAGGTTATATAAAATAGGACTACTAAAGCTAAGGCAAGGTAACTTAATACCTTAATGTTATTTACTATGTAGAACCTCATAACAATTTAGATAATAAATAGAAAGTTGTTATACAACCTACTATTATAATTTAAGGACAGGACTAAGTAAATATTAACAGACTAAATAACTTAATTATAATTACTCTAGAGAAAGCCTTAGATAATAATATTTCAAAGATAGTGCTAGACAAAGATATAAAAGCAACCTTAGTAGAAGAAAGTAAACATAGTAAGATAGCTAAATTTTAGGAAAGCTATTCACTAGCTACACTAATTACATAGGAAGAGCTAGTAGTATATAATAAGGAGATAGTTCTTATATGTATATAGAAACTCCTTACTTACACTATAGAAGACAGACATAATGTTAGCATATAGATATTACTACTTATAGAGACTAGATACTTTATAGATCTAGTAGAGAAGACTAACGCCCTACTAAAGTAACTTAGACAACCTAAAGAAATCTTTATAGAACCCTATAAAGAAACATTCTTAGACTATAGCTAGTATACTAATCTACTAGAGGAACTGCAGAAGAAGGGACTTACTCTAGTAGCAACTATTAATAAGACTAAATATATTAATTTTGTATAGAAATAGACTAAGGAAGCTAAAGCTTCCTAGAATAAACTAACACGCTAGCTCTTAGGTAAAAAGAAGAAAGAGATTTACAACAAACTTAAAGTAATATAATAACAGTATAAAGCTTAAGATAATAGCTGCGCTAAGGATATATATTATTAGATAGACCTGCGTAACCTAGAACATGCAAAGTATTTATAGATTTTATATATACACAATAACTATATAACTTATTATTTTAATAAAAGCAAATTAAGATAGTTTTCTAAGAAACTAAAAGGAATGCCTAAATGCAAATACTAATAGTATAGTTACCCTAACAACAAATGTGTAGTATATATATAAGATAAAAGACTCAGCTTATACTTTTATAAATATAATAATCTAGAAGAAACTCTGCAAATACATATAATGCAGTAAAAGAATTATAAGAATAGAATTAGTGTATAGGAGGGTAACTAACTCTTATAGCACACATACTTAAATATTAAATATAATAAATACCTAATTACAAAGAAGTTTTATAGATTTAGTACCCAGTCTTTTTTAGACAGACGCCCTAGATACCTAAGATTACTAGGGAGATTAACATAATAAATCCCTTAAGCCTCCTTAAGCTCACAGTAAAGCTTAACAGACATTAGATATAAGCATTAGTAGACTCTAGCGCATAGGCCAACTATATTTCTACTTAAGTAGTATTAGTAGCAGGTCTATAACTACTAAGGAAACAGGAACCCTATCTACTATATGTAGCTAACAGTTAGCTTATACTAAGTAAGATAACAATTACTTATAAGGTTACTTAAGTAACGCTCTGCATCTAGAAATACTAAGAAAAGATAGACTTAAATGTCTTTAGACTAGCTACTTATAATATTATATTAAGACTTCCTTAGTTATAAGAACACAACTTATAGATTAATTAGAAGTTAAAGAAGGTTTATTCAAGTGCTATAGACTTAACGCAACTATAAGCTAGCTTATATATCTAACAACTAAGATAGTAAATAAGAAAAAAACTAATAATATTACTAAGAAATAGTAAACCTTAACTAAGAATAACCTTAAGATAAGAGAGTTTAGCTTAATAGATACTAGAAAGGCTCTTCTAAATTACAAAGTTAAAGTTTTAGAAGTATACGAAAATCTAAATATCCTAAAAGAGTATAAAGAATTTTAGCACTTCTTTATAAAAGTAGTAGATAGTAAAGCTTTACTAAGATACTAACCTTAGGATTATAGAGTTATTCTAGAAGAAGAGAAGACTCTATTCTTTAGACTAATTTATTAACTATTAGAGATAAAACTTAAGATATTAAGAGAAAAGCTAGACAAGGATTTAGTAAAAGGCTATATAAGACTTTTAATATTACTAGTAGGATTCTCTATACACTTTATACCGGGGAGAAGAACAGTCCGAGCATTATATCGTTCGTATGCGGTACCGTGTGGTGTGGGAAATCCTGAAGGTGAGAAGCAGCAGGCAGGGAGCTTTTATGAAGTATTGCAGGCTCCCGCTGCGGTAACGTACGTGTCCTTACCCTCCTCCACCTCCACCTCCTCCACCTCCATTGCAATCTTGTTGCCAGCTATAGGCTGGCAATCGCTGTTGAACACGTTTTAATTAGTATCGTTTTTTAGTACCTTTAGCAAATTTTTTAACCCTAATTTCGCTTAGTAGTCTAAGCTTTTCTGCTCTAAGCGCTTAGCGCGTAGACCTCATCTACTTACTGTTTAAATTTTGTTAACTACACATAATCTTTTTTTGACTTTTGCGACTAATTAGTAGAGGGCAGCTGCTTTTCACTTTTTAAGAAAACCCAATTTGACTACAACAACAACCACCACCTTTGATACCTTAAAAATAAATACACTTTATACTAAAGAACAATAGGCTACTAAAGATGTATATTAACTATTAGAAGTTAAACAATATTATAGTAAATAATTAATATCTACTACTAAATATTATAGAACTTAGAGATTAATTATCTTACACTAAGGTCTTTATAGCACTAGACTTACAAGATAGATACTACCTTATTAAAATTAAGAAAGTTAAAGAATAGAAGATAGTATTCTAAATAAGATATAAATACTACAAATATACTATTATGCTATTTAGGTTAATAAATACTCTAGTAATATTTTAGGAACTTATTAATAATATGTTAAGAGTACACCTAGATATCTTTATTATTATATACTTAGATAATATTCTTATCTACTTTAAGAACTTAAGGGATTATTTTAAATATGTCTGTATAGTATTAAGGTGCCTAGACTAGTTCAACCTATAACTAAAACCTTAGAAATATAGGTTTTATTAGAATAAAGTTGCCTTTCTAGAATATATCATAGAGGCATAAGGAGTACAGATAAGTAAAGAAAAGATATAAGTAATTAAAAAATAGCTATAACTAATAATAGTTAATAAAATATAATCTTTTCCAAAATTTCTAAACTTTAACTAATAGTTTATTAAAAATTACTTTAAAATTACTATTCTATTAATAAGACTTATAAGGAAAGAAATACCCTTTAAATAGAGTAGAGAAGTAAAGAATGCCTTTTTAACACTTAATAACGTAAGCATAAAACTACTATATTTTTATATATTCTAAGTAGGACAGCTACTACAATTTAAAACAGATGTATTAGACCTTATACTTAAAGGATACGCTAGCTAACTACATAAAAGTAAATAGTACTTAATTGCCTATTATTTTTATAAGTTTTTAAGACTAGAGGAATAATACAATATTTATAATAAGGAGCTGTTAGCTATTATGAACTATCTAAAATCTTAGAAAGTATATGCTAAAAGCTACTTAGAACTTACAATGATTATAGATTGTAAAAACATAGTTAATTTTATAACTACTAAAAGACTT
This sequence comes from Alternaria sp. 'sect. Undifilum', assembly GCA_024321975.1. Classification (NCBI taxonomy): domain Eukaryota; kingdom Fungi; phylum Ascomycota; class Dothideomycetes; order Pleosporales; family Pleosporaceae; genus Alternaria; species Alternaria sp. 'sect. Undifilum'. The sequence continues at coordinate 4,102,570 of JAJJZI010000006.1, forward strand.
AACTAACGCTAGGTTTAATAGTTAAAAGAACTAGGATAGCACAAGTTTAAGATTGTGTATATACTAAGAAAAGATAATAGGAGAATAGATACTCTTAGCTATAGACATAATATTAGAGGAATAAAAGAGATAACTAACTTTGCAATATTATAGGTTAATAATAATAAATTATTAGGACTAGTATAGACGCTTAATCTACTTATACGTATTATGTATCACGTACTAGAACAATTGCAAGAAGTAATTATTAAGCAACACTATAACAACTTAGTACATAGTTACCTAGGCATTACAAGAACTATATAACTTATTAAGAGAAATTATAAGTTTCTAGGAATAAAGAATAAGGTTACTACCTTTATTACCTAATATATAGACTTTTAAAAAAATAAGTACTGTACACATGCACTTTATAGAAAAATACAAGTAATAGAACTACCTAATACACGATAGTTAGATATCTCTATAGACTTTGTTATAGAATTACTAGCCTTAAAAGATCCTGTTACAAAAGTATTTTATAACGTAATTTTTATAGTAGTTAATTAATTTATAAAACAAGTAGAGTACGTTACTTTTAAGAAAGATTTTATAGTAGTATAGCTTACGCACATTATTAATAATTAAATTATAAGACATTATAGCATACTAAAGTTAATTATTAGTAATAGAGACAAGCTCTAGACCTTTAAATTTTTAGACAACACTACTTACTATAATAAGAACTTAGAGAAAGCTATTAACAGCGTATTATCTGCAGATATATAGATAAATAGAATAAATAGATTGCACTATAAAAGCATACCTAAGGATATATGTTAATTGACAGCAGAACAATTAGGTATTATTACTACTTATAGCATAAATAGCATATAACAACAAGCTTTTAGAATCTATAAGATAAACTTTATTTTACATAAATTATAGGAGACACCTAAATCTTTTTATACGTACACTTCTAAGTTTAAAAATAAAAGTAGCTATTACAATAGCTAATAAGCTAAAGATAGTATATAAATTACTTAAGAAGATACTTAAAAAGGCCTAATACTGAAGCTTTTTATATGTTAACTAGAAATAAAAAACAGCACTTTAGCTAAGCAAGAGGGATAAAGTATACCTACTTATAAAGAATCTCTATACTAAATAACTTAGTAAAGGGCTTAACAACGTTAAAGTTAGACTATTCTTAACTCTTAACTAGAAAGGACTAGTAACATATACACTTAATCTTCTACTTAATATAAAAATCTATCTAAGATTCTACGTTAATATGTTAGAACTATCAGACCTAGGAACGCTATTTTAGAAAACCTTTTACTATAAAACAAAAGAAGACAATATTTTTAAAGTTAAGAGAATTCTTGCATACTAAAATAATAATAACAGCAAAGAATATATAGTTAAATAGTTGAGATATCTAGACATTAACAATATATAGGAACTTAATATAAACTTTATAAACTATTGCTAGTGACTTACGTAGTACTACCTCTACAAAAAGCACCTATTAAAGGATTACTAAGATAAGCAGGAATATTAGCCTCCTAAACACTATCTACAAAACTAGACATAGCGCTCTAGGTAAAAGAAGAAAGAGCTAGGTTACTAGCAACATAAGCCTGTGCCTCCTAGCGCTCTAGGAGTTTAATATTAGTTTTTTTAACTAATATTACTTCTACTGCCTGCTCTGCATTTTTACAAAAAGCCTTCTTAATTTTAAGCTCTTTCTATTTTATTACTTCTAGCTAAGCCTAAAGACAATCCTTTTCTACTTTAATAACTAACTACTTATTTTAAGAAACATCAATATTAAAATTTTAAAAGTTATATTAATTATATTTGCTGTAACAGCTAAAATAAATATATACCTAACAAGAAAGACTGTTATTGTAATAACTATAATATATAATAAGCATAATATCTCTGTATAAATTAATAAAGGAAGTTAATTAAAGATAATAAGTAGTACTATTTAAGAATAGTGCTTTAGGTATTATCTATAGAGCTTTAAGGACGAAACTTAGGAAGAGGAGGATAGTATTACAACTATTGCTGCCTAGCCCTACTATAGCCACGACCTAGACTAGGGCTGCTCTTACTAAGCGAGAAGACCCGCAGAGCAGAAGAAGTCTTAGCACTTTTACTAATTTTACAACCTCTACAGAGCACCTAGAGCAAGAGAGTAGTAGCATTCTTACTAATCTTATTAATCTTATAGAGTAGGCAGAGCATAGAGATTATAGGATATCTACTTACTAGTATATAGTCTTAGGCATTAAACCCCCATAGTTTAGTATGTTTAACTTTAAGTAATAATCTAAGAATTAGTTATTACCTTCTTAACCCTCGTGTTATTATATTAATCTACTAATTGTGCTAACACACCCTGTACTATTATATCGACCTACCAATCGTGCTAGTACAACCCCCTCGTCCATCGCACTCGCTCATTCCCGAGAACCAACACTAGGTCATCTAAGGACGATTTTCACAGTAGCTTCTGTGCGTAGATATAGCTCTAGCTAGCTTCTGTGCGTAGATATAGCTCTAGCTAGCTTCTTATCTAGATATAGCTCTAGAGGGCTTCTAATTCAACGTAGCAGCGTTAGCGCTACAGAAAGATTTAATTCTAGTATAAGAGTACGTTAGATTAACTAAAGATGAAGAGAAAATAGTAATAAATTAAATAAAGAATTATAAAGGCTATTCCGCAACCTTATCTACTTCTCTATAAGGTCTGTGCTTAGTACTAAGAAAGAGACAAAAGTAGCTACGTAGCAGCTGCTAACGTGGCTTAGAAAAATAACGCAGAGCTAAGGGAAAAGTTTAGTAGGCTAGAAAAGTAGAAGGGCTAATTCACTAAGCTTACAGATGCTAGGTGCGCACAGACACCTAGGATCTGTAGGATAGCAAAACAAGGCTTTTTGTTAAGTACTAAAGACGTTAGGGCTTCAGCCCTTTATACTTACAGCTTACCGCAGCTTCTAACTATCTCGCCTTAGTATAGACTAAGCTTAGAGAAGTATCGCCTAACCTTATATAACACTTAGTACTGCTAGAGGTATTTCTAGCAATTTGTTAGAGTTTTATCTAGTTCTAATGTATTATTACTGTTTAGGTAACCTAACTATTTAAATAGGTATTTTCTTTTATTGTTACTGTTTTAGTGTGCAAGAATTTTCATAACTTTAAATTAATTTTCTTCTTTTATTTTGTAATAAAAAGTTCTCTAGAGTAGTGTTCTTAGGTCTACTAGTTCTAACATGTTAATATAAAATCTTAAGTAAATTTTTGAATTAAGTAGAAAGTTAAGTTTATATGTAAATATTCCCTTCTAGTTTAAATTTCAAAATAGTTTAACTTGAATATTGTTAAGCCCTTTGCTAAGTTATTTAGTGCAAAGATTTTTTATAAGCAAATAAACTTTATTCTTCTTCTTTAGCTCTAGTGCAGTTTTTTTGTTTTTAGTTAATATATAAAATGCTTTAGTATTAAGCCTTCTTAAGTATCTTTTTAAGTAACTTGTGTACTATCTTTAGCTTATCTGCTGTTATAATCGCTACTTCTGTTTTTAGACTTAGAAGTGTATATATAAAGAAATTTAGGTATTTCTTATAATTTGTATAACATAAAGTCTGTCTTATAAACTCTAAAAGCTTCTTGTTATATGCTATTTATGTTTTAAGTAGTAACAATACCTAATTATTCTATCATACATTGAAATATATCCTTAAGTATGCTCTTATTGTATAATTTGTTTATTTAGTTTGTCTATCTGTCTACAGATAGTATGCTGTTAATAGCTTTCTCTTAGTTCTAATTATAGTAAGTAATATTATCTAAAAGTTTAAAGTAAAGAGCTGGTCTTTATTACTAGTAATTAACTTTAGTATGCCGTAATATCTAATAGTTTAATTATTAATAATGTGTATAAGCTGTACTACTGTAAAATCTGTTTAAAAAGTAATATACTTAGCTTGTTTTATAAACTAATTAACTACTACAAGAATTGCGTTATACAATACTTTAGTAATAAGGTCTCTTAAGACTAGTAAACCTATAACAAAGTTTATAGAGATGTCTAACTATAGTGCTATTATAAACCTAAAGAAGTAGAACAACACAGACTATAAATAAAGAATAGTAGCAGGAAGAGACCTAGACAACTCTAACCAAGAGCAGGCCTCTATATACTAATAGATAACGCTACCTTATAACAGCACGTAGTCTTACAGTCTTAGTAGAAAGCCTTTATAAAATAAGTCACGTGCGTTCTACAATGTACTATAAAGTCCTACAGTATACTACACATAGAATAATTCAGGACTTATAAGACATTATAACATACTTATTAGTATATAGTTCTAGACAATAAGCATTTATAGCTTAGTACGTTTAACTTAAAGTTTTATTTAGTAATTAATTGAAGAATTAAGACTTAATTTTCAACTCTTGTATTATTATATTAATCTTTTATTTGTGCTAACACACCCTGTACTATTATATTAATTTTCTAATTATGCTAGTATACTACTGTCTATTGCACTTACTTATTTCCTAAAAACTAACTTAAATTATCTTTAGATAATCTTTATACTTTAAATACTCTTAAAAATAAGCGAAACTACTATAAATACTCCTGCTAATTCCTACACTAGAGGAACTACAAGCCGCGCTAAGAAGCCTAACAACTATTATAGCAATTATAGCAAGCTTAAGGCTTAGCTCCTCTAAGTTAATAGATACTTCTACATTAAAGGAGACAGAATTAAAGATAATAACAAGGTAGTCTTAGCCTTTACGTATTTTAAAGAAGATGTAGAGAAATAAGCCAACTTAATCTTTTAACGCTATATAGACAACTTTATTATAAACGCTAACAACAATATCTTAGTTAAAGGCTAGGACACCTTTAAGATAAAAATACAAAAGATCTTCTTACTCCTTAAAAAATTTATAGTTGTAGAGTAAAAGATTTAGAAACTATAATAAACTAAGTCTGCTGCTAACTACATTAATAAATTCTAACAGTACAAGACAATCATTAAATAAGAAAATAACACTTTGATATAGATGTACAAACAAGGCCTTAAACTAACTATATAACAGAAACTTATAAGAAGTAAATCTAACCTTAACACGCTTAACAAACTTATAGCTAAAGCTATTAAAATAAACAACAAACTCTACAAGCTTATATTAGAGAAACAACTATTTGCACAAGGGAATTGCGTACCTAAAACACAGATACTTAACTATGTTAAATATTTTAATGCCTGTACCCTAACTAAGGACATTAGTAAATCTATGTACCTAAGACTCTCAGGCATTATGCAACTAATAGTTATAAATTAATACACCTGAATAATATTAATAAAGGACTAGGAAGAAAGAAGTTTGCATATAATAAGGGTAACAAAAAGGTTAATTATTACAGCTGTAGCAAAAAAGGTTACATAAAACAGGACTGCTAGAGCTAAGGCAAAGTAACTTATTAACTAAATATTTTTTACTGTGCAGGATCTAACAACAATCTAAATAAAGGATAGATTGTTATTACACAACGTACTATTAAAGTTTAAGGCTAGGACTAAGTAAGTATTAATAGTCTAAATAATCTTACAGAGGGGTGACAAAAAAAAGATGTCAATAAAGTTATAGTTTTTAAAGCTTTATATTCCTACAATTAGAAGTACTATACCCAAAAGAGTTAGTGATTTGGAAAGCCAATATCTTCTTTTTTGAGTTGGGTGGCTTAGTAAGCTGCTTAGTAAGCACGGTTGTCCCTGTAATCTTGCTTGAATTGAGATGGAAAAAAAGTAAAAATAGATTTCAGTATAACTTTTTTATAATTGTATAAAAAAACGCTAAGAAGAAACTAAGGTCAATAAGCTTATATAAGTATAACGTGAGCGTATTTTGGAGGCTTACATCTTATTTCTTTAAAGTTTAATGAAAGGGTGAAAAAATAGGGGTTGCTTACGTAAGCTTTTATGACGTAATAGCTTAGTAAGCTTTTAGTATATTAACTCCTCTTGTTTATCCTAACTTGCTTTCTTTGAAATACCTCCTCTATGTCTCGCAATCTTTCTCAATATGAGCAAGAAGTTTATACTTTATATTTACAAAACAAGCCTATTTCTTTGATCAGTAATATACTGGAAAAGTCCTCTAGAAGAATTACTAATACTCTTTATCGAATAAAACAAAAAAAAAAGCTCCTTTATCTACTTTTAGGCCTCAAAAAGGTCGTCCTACAAAGATCTCAAATAAAGCGAAAAGAGTGCTTAATAGAGACCTTACTAAAAGCCCTAAAAAGACAAATCGACGTCTTTGAAAAGAAAGTAGTCTAGATCTTTCTATTAGAAGCTTACAACGCTAAAATAATTACTTTCTTCTCTTATTTGCTTAGCGTTCTTGTTCTTGTTAAGATTCTACTATTATAGCTTAAGCTAACTTGATACTTTGCTAGAGTTTATTAGCTATCTTTTCTACTTTCTAGTAGTCCTCCTGTATTCTCCTTCCTTAAGCTTGATTTTAAGGTCTATGCTTTACTACTATTAAAAGAGGATCTACCTAATATCTATGTTATAAAAAGAAAGGCAACATTCTAGTTAATATTGCTTATTTTACTAGAATTACAATTGTAGCTATCCTTAGGTGACCTTTCTAATTTATTTAATCCTAATTATAGGAAGCTTATAAGTAGGTTTATACTATAAGTTTATTTATTCTGTAGAGCTGTTAGTTTTAGAGTAATATCTAGAAGATAAATATTATTTAATCTTTAGTAGCTTACAAAGTCTAGTCTAAAAGTAGCTTATAAACTATAAACCTTAATTAGATATAATATAGTCTAGTAACTAGTAGTAAGCTACTATAGAGTTAATAAACACTTTAGCTACGCTTTCTATAGTGTAAAGGGCTGAAGCCTTGATGTTCCTTAGTACTCGACCTGTGGCCTTCGTTGGCTTTTCTTACCTCAGCACTAGCAGCTAACTATCAGCCGCACTAGTTACGCCAACTGTAAGCTGACCTGACAACCCTCTAATAACCTTGGTTAGTCCTAACCTAGGTTAAGTCCTAATTATCTGGATTGGATATATAAACCTACGTAGTCTCTTGGTAGTTCAATATCTAATTTATTACTGTTTACCTTGCATCTTTGGTCAACCCAACGCACCCTTACAATTGAATTAGATCCTTCTTTAGCTACTCGCGTAGCTACGTCGTACTTGGGAGCCCTCTAGAGCTCTATCTAGACAAGAAGCTAGCTAGAGCTATATTTACGCGCGATAATCTAATTAATTAGAACGCTAATTAATTAGTTGACTGTTTAAATCTACTAAAGGATTAACAGAAAAAGCACTAGATAGAAAGTGCTAAGGGATACTTAGTTGTATAAGTCTTTAAGGCGTTTGAATTTGTTAGATAAGCTTACTAAGCGTAGTAGCCCTAGAAAACAGACGAAGGATAAGCCTACTAAGCGTAGTAGCACCTATAACAATTCCTGTTAACAATATAGAGTACTAGCGAGTACCTACAAATACAATAGCAGAACCTTTAATAGCTTTTCTAGTTATAAAGATAACAGAATTACACTAAGATAGTGTTAGTAAACTTAAAGTAGAGACTACTTTAGAGGGACTTTGTAAAGTAGGGGGCCTAGACAAGATAGCTACCTCTACAAAAATACAGGAAGCTTTCTAAGCTTAGGAAGCTATAGGCACAACATTGCAACAACAAAGGGAGCCTAAAGTAGAATAATAACCTCTACCTTAGTTACCTACCCTATTAGCTGCCTTAGGAAATTAACAAGCTCAAACGCCTAGGCGTTTTAAACAACTAGATCCTAATAACTTTAACAGAAATAGAAAAATGTACTAAATCTTTTAACAACAGCTTACTGCTAAAGTAGAGAATAATAAGGAAGATTTTAACATAGATAAAAGGACTTGTAACTACGCCTTTAGTTAATTAAAAGGCTTAGCTGTAACCCTTACCCTGCCTTTCCTTAACTAAATAGGGATTTCTAATTTATAGAACTTTAATAAGCTATTAAACTTCTTTAATTAAATGTTTAGAGATCCCTATAGTGCAGAGAGAGCTAAGAACAAGCTCTAGTCTATAAGCCAAGGCAAGAAAAGCATACGCAAATACATTATAGAATTCTAGGAACAACTACTATTATCTAATAGTAGTTTAGACGAGGATACAAGGATAATGCTTTTCTAAAAAAGCTTTATTTAGAAACTTTAAGACAAACTTGTAAGTATTACTTATAAGGATTTAGATAGCTTGTAAAACAAAGCAATAGAGATTGCTAATTACTTCTATAGAATAGAGAAGTACTTTAAAGGTAGAGATAACAAGCCTAAGAAGTATAAATCTAAGAGAACTTCTCCTCCTCTTTCTCCTTTAAAAGGAGACTAGATAGAAGGGATAGAAGAAACAAGAAGAACTGCTAAACCTTAATAGTTTAGTAACTAAGAGATAGAACAGTTGTATAAAGAAAAACGCTGTTTTAACTATAAATAGAAAGGTTATCTATCTGCATATTCTATAAAGAATAAGAAATCCTCTAAAAAGAAGAAAAAGACTTTAGTTAAGTCCTCTAACTCTAAGAAAAAGACTTTAGTTAAGTCCTCTAACTCTAAGAAAAAGAAAAATAATAAGCTTAGGAAGGGAAGCCTAAATAAGGACTTAGATTTAGAAAAAGAGTAGCTCCTGTTCAAAGTCACTAGCAGGAGCCTCTAATAAGTTGAGATAACTTAGTTAAGGAGTACGTAAACTTTAAAAAGAATATAAGTAGTAATAGAATTACTTTAGAGGCGCTAGTAAATTGTTACACTTTTGCCTCTACTTTAATTAATACAGGAAACCTTGCATACTTGCTTATTAGCCCTTAACTTATAAAGAACGTTAACTTATAGTGTATTTCTATTTCCTCTAAAAGATTAGAAGGAGTTACAAACAAACCTAGAACTATTAACAAAGTTGCTAGGTTAGATATTAACATTAAAGGCTATAAGGATACTATTTAGGGTTATGTAGCCTCTACACACCCTAGTTATAATTTAATACTTAGACAGCCCTAGATAAATAGAAGAGAGGTTACTATTGCTCCTTCTAGAAAAACAATTTACATCTATTCTTCTAGCTAAAGGATTAAGTTACTTAGCACTAAGGATTGCCCTATTAAAGGAGACTAGAGATTAAAACAAATAAGCGCAATAGCTTATTACTTCTATATTAGGCAGGCAAAAAAGGATAAGTCTATTTAGACTTTTGCTGCTTCTCTTAAGGATATTAAAAAAGCCCTAGCTCCTAAGAAGAAAGTAGAGGTCCTACCTTTACTCTCTAAGACTTATTAACACCTAGCTTAGATTTTTAATCTAAAAACTGCTTCTATACTACCTCCTTTACGCGGATCTAAAGTAGATTACTAAATTAAACTAGAGAAAGACAATAAAAGGAAAGAAAAAGAGGCTCTCTAGGGACCTCTATACAGTATAAGCTGCCTAGAACTCCTAGTATTACAAAAGGAGCTTATTTCTCTACTTAATAAAGGATAGATTAGAGCTAGTAGCTCTCCTGCCTCCTCCCCTGTCCTTTTTGCTAAGAAACCTAGAGGAGGATTACGTTTCTACGTTAATTACTAAGCCCTAAACGCTATTACAAAGAAAGATTTTATCTTTTACTTTTAATTTAGAAAACCCTTAACAATATTGCAGAAGCTAAATAGTTTATAAAGATTAATGTTTCTATAGCTTTCTATAAGATTAAGATTAATATAGGAGATAAGTAAAAAACAGCTTTTTGTACTAGATTTAGGTTATATAAATAGCTAGATACTCTATTGAGTATAGCAAACGCTCCTAGTACCTTTTAACGCTATATTAATTAGACCTTCCGTAAGTATATTAACAATTTTTGCTTAGCCTACCTAAACGACGTATTAATTTACACTAATAGCACGCTTAAAGAACACTAACGCAATAAAAATAACAATCTAGAAGCTATAGATAAGGCTAGATTTCCTTTAGAGATCTAGAAATGTAAATTTAACGTGTAGAGTACAAAATACCTTAGATTTATTATTAAGGCTAGAAAAGGACTTTAGATAGACCCTAAGAAAGTAAAAGTAATTAGAAATTAGCAGGCACCTATAAACGTTAAAAGAGTACGTAGCTTTCTTAGTTTTGTAAACTTCTATTAACAATTTATTAAGAACTACTAAGAAATAGTAGCCCCTTATTTAAGGCTTACTAGTAACAGTTCCTTTTAATGGAGAAAAACTAAGCAAAATGCTTTTAATAAGCTAAAAGAGTTATTAATTACTAAACTAGTACTAGCTTAATAGGATTCTAACAGAGAAACAATCCTAGAAACAGACTCTTCTAGATACGTAGTAGCAGGATTCCTTTTACAATATAACAATAAAGAAAGCTTATACCTAGTAGCTTATTATTTAAAAAAGATAACTAGCACGCAAAGCAATTACAAGATACATAACAAGAAATTACTAGCAGTTATCTCCTACTTATTTAAGTAAGATGCTATGCTACAGTCTTTAAAGAAGTTTATAGTTATTATAGATTATAAAAACTTTAAATATTTTAGTAAGCCTAGACAGCTTAGTAAGAGATAAATAAGATAGGCTTAATTTCTAGGAAAGTTTCCTAACATAGAAATATCCTACAGGCCTAGAGTTAATAACTCTAGGGCTAATGCCTTATCTAGGAGACAACAAGATATGCTAGCAAATAACTAGGATACTAGGATTTCTAGGAGGTTTTTACAAGTATTTAAACCTACAACCGCAGCAACTAACAAGAAACTAAAAGAAGAAAAGGTGCTTAGAACTTTTAGCTGTAACAGCTATCTAGCAGTAGTACTAAAATTACCCTAAGAGCAATTAGATCTAGAAGATCTATAAGATAAAGCTAAAAAAGAGGATAAAACCTACTAAATAGCCTAGAAAGCTATAAGGGATAGTAAATAATAATTTCCTACAGCTTTAGATCTTAAACTTTCTATTTCTAAATGCTAACTAGATAATTCTAGAAACCTTCTATACTAAGATTAAAAATAGGTACCTAATAATAAACCTCTAAGAACTAGAATTATCTACAAAATCTACAGTTCTAGAGCTTTAGGCTATATAGAAAGGAATATTACCTATTAAGCAATTGCAAGAGAATACTTTTAGCCCTTTATTAGCAAAAGTATTAGAAAGTATATAAGGAACTGCTTAGTGTGTAGAAGAACAAAACTCTAGAGAGATAGCCTATAAGGCTTACTAAAACTCTTGCCTATACCTAAGCAAATATAGAAAGAAATTTCTATAGATTTTATCATAAGGTTACTAGAAAGTAAAGGCTGTATAAACTTTATAGTAGTTACAAATAGGCATAGCAAGAATGTTATCCTAATAAGCTTTAAGAACATGACTATAAAAAGTGTTACTAAAGCTTTTATTTACTCTATTATAGCTTACTATTAGTTACTAAACTATATTACTTTATATAGAGGTATATAGTTTGTTAACTATTTTTAGATTAAGCTTTGCGAGTTATTAGAAATTAAGCAACGCTTATCTTCTAGATACTATCCTAAAACTAATAGGTCTATAGAAAGAATAAACTCTATAGTATAGGCTTATTTACAAGCCTTCTGCAATTAGGATTAAACAAATTAGGAGAGCGACCTAGAGATAGCTAAAATTGCAGTTATAGCAAGGCAAGCTTAGTCTACTAAGATGTCTCTTTTCTTCCTATAACACGGCTATAAGGTAGATTCTCTACAAATTGTAACTAAGCACAGCCTTTAACAACAACTTCTAAGGAGAATATAAAAAGACTATTCAAAAGTAGAAAATATTGTTTATAAACTATAACAAAGTATTAAGCTTGCATAAGCTATGATAGAAGAAAGTTAACAAGAACAAGAAAAGTAGGCAAATAAGAAAAGGCACTAATTACCTTAGCTTAAAATAGGCGATAGGGTATAGTTAAATCTAGGCGACTACTACAAAACAAAAAGGCCTAGTAGAAAACTTAACTAGAAAAATCTAAAGTACACAGTACTTAAGGTTATTAGACTAAACGCAGTTAAATTAAATACTCCTAGCTAGATTTACTTAGTATTTAATGTTAATAACCTTAGACTAGCGTCCTTAGACCCTCTACTAAGCCAGCCTATAGATAACAATAAACCCCTGCTAATTAAGATAGAGAATAGAGAAGAATACCTAGTAGAAACCCTATTAGAGGAAAAAGGAAGAGGAAGAAAAAAGCAGTACTTAGTTAAATAGTTAGGATATCTAGATTTAACTTAGGAACTAGCTATAAATCTAGAGGATACAGAAGCCCTAGAAGATTAGAACTCTAGGTAACAAGATTACTACTTCTAATATTAAGGAGGAGGGTATTGTAAAGGGCTAAAGCCTTAATGTTCTCTAGTACTTAACCTGTGGCCTTTGTTAGCTTTTCTTACCTTAGTACTAGCAGCTAACTATTAGCTACACTATTAATCTCAGCACTAGTAGCTAACTATTAGCCGCACTAGTTACGCTAACTGTTAGCTGACCCGGCGACCTCTAATAACCTTAGTTAGTCCTAACCTTAGTTAGTCCTAACTATCCGGATTAGATATAAAAAACCCACGTAGTCTCTCTATAGTTCTGTATCTAAATCATTCACCTTCTACTGTTACCCTGCATCTTTGGTTAACCCAACGCACCCTTACATGTAGTAGGCTTTCGAAAAAGAGAATACTTTTCTCTTCTTAAGGAATTTGCCTGTTCTTAATATATATATTAGTAATAGAAGTAAAGTACGTATAGTACTTTACTAAACTAGGCTAGTTTTATACGTATTTATAGATATAGGCTTAAAATTATAAGCATTTACCTATTTTAATAGCTATATCTTTATCTTTCTACTGTTCCTTTATGTGTGTCTATAACTTAGACCAATCTTTCTTAGTATATCTAGGTAAGCGCTTTAGGATACAAGAGAGAGATTAATCCTTATTAGAAAAGTAGTCTAGTAGAATAGAGACCCTTATAGTATTATATATACCTCTATTATTAGCTTGTTAGTTAAAGTCTTCTAGGAATTCTATAATATTCTTCTTAGTAAAAACTAATATACTGTGTTTTAGTTAAATTATAGTTAACACTAAGTTATGCGTAGGTATAGCTTTAGTGTTAATAATAGAGCTTAATAGGGTTAATAGTAGATTAGGGCTAGTAGTAGTAAGTCTAGATAGAGAAAGTATTGCACCTTCCTGCCCTTAACCTATCTTTTAATCCCTTTTTAATATCTAGGGTACAGTAGGACTTATATAAGTTTTTTATACAAATAGTTAATAAGTGTTAGTAAAAAAATAGATAAAGTATAGTCTCTAGAAGAAAGAATATCTTAGTTTAAGTCTTTGTAGTGTATGTTTTTTTAAGTATAGGCGTATTAATTCTTACCTCTTAAGTACTTTTTATTTCGCTAGGTGGGTTAAATTTATACTTAAAGCTAGTACTTATATGTAAGCTTTTAGTGCTATCTCTATTTTGCTAGACAGCACCTTAGCTTAGTATTTCTTTACGCATGTATTACTGTCTCTATTTTACTAGATAGGTTGCTACCTCTATTTTGCTAGGTAGACTTTAAATTAGCGTTTAGAACATATGTAAGACTACCTCTATTTTGCTAGACAGTTTACTGCCTCTATTTTGCTAGATAGACTTTAAATTAGCATTTAATAACATATTCTGTTTTTTTATTAGTAGATTTTACTTTTCCTTATTATTGTTGTTAGTGCTTACTTAGGTAACATCGTCCTTAACGTAGTTTGTAATAGGGGATAGTGCTAACCCCCTAAAAGTAAGTCAAGTAATAATTCTAAGGATTCTATGCTTACGTAAGATTATTATATTGTTCTTGCAATAATTATGCACTAGTTTCTTTATGCACTAAGTAGTAGAGTATATCCCTATAGGCTTTGCTATTTATACGAGTGTTAGAGTGTATAAAGAAATACTACTACAAGGGCATAAGATCACTAGTAGTTAGATTATGCGAGAACAAGAGTAGTAAGATAAAGATCTTCTTCTAGGTTGTATCTAGAAGAGAAGTTCAAGAGTTAAGTTGTGAGGTAGAGGATTAATGATAAATGTGCTCGTTTTAATCCCTGAAACGAGCTATATACCTCTAGATCAGGTGGCTGAGCACTAACCTAGTGAGCAGCAGGGTATCACCCTGTGCACCGGCACATTAACTATTTGTATAAAGAACTTATATAAGTCCTATTATACCCTAGATGTTAAAAAGGGATTAGAAGACAGGTTAAGGGCAGGAAGGCGCAACGCTTCAACTCTCTAGACCTACTACTACTAGCCCTAATCTACTATTAACCCTATTAAGCTCTGTTATTAACACTATAGCTACACCTACGTATAACCTAGTATTAACTATAATTTAGCTAAGACATAGTATATTAGTTTTTACTAAGAAGGATATTACAGAATTCTTAAAGGACTTAAACTAACAAGCTAATAATAAAGGCATTTATAATGCTATAAGGGTCTCTATTCTACTAGACTATTTTTCTAAAAAGAATTAATCTCTCTCTTATATCCTAAAGCGCTTACCTAAATATTCTAAAAAAGATTAGTCTAAGTTATAGATACATATAAAGAAACAGTAGAAAGATAAAAATACAGCTTTTAAAATAAGTAAATACTTATACTTTTAAGCCTATATCTATAAATGCGTATAAAAGTAGCTTAGTCTAGTAAAGTACTACACGCACTTTACTTCTATTACTAATATATATATTAAGAATAGGCAAATCCTTTAAGAAGAGGAAAGTATTCTCTTCTTCTAAGGCCTACTACAAACTAACAAAAAGGTAGTTATATACTATATACTTTTTACTCTAAATAGAGATAATTAGGATATGTATAAACTGGAAGGGATTTATTCTTTTCTAAAATCCTACTACAAGAAGATAACTAGCCTAGATAAGATTTATTAGCTAGAGCAAGGAGGTGCTAATGCTAAGATAAACTAGATTATGCTGTCTAACTAGCAAGTAACCTTTACCCTAGAGAAAGTAAAGGAAGCAGGGATTAAGATTAGCAAAGTACATAAAAAGACAAGTACGCTAGTAGACGTTAACTTAGAAGTTAAGGACCTTATTAAGTCTTTAGGTAACTTAAAGCTTAGACTATTAACTATTAATATACTTATAGCTTATCTTATAACTAAGAGACTTCTAGAAAAACTCTCTAATTATACGTACTTTATTGTATAAGTAATTAATATAGAATTCCTTAGTAAGAGAAATAATAGTTCCTTTATTACTAAGGCCCTAAAGAGGTTATTTAATAGGATAAGTACAGTATATATAAATAATATAGAAATATACCCTCTCTACTATATATGTAATATAGTAGGACATATACTTAAGAAGTACAAATAATACTATGCCCTAAAGTAGATAAAATAAGTTAGTTTTAACTAGGATATTTCTAGTAAGAAAGGGATATACTACTTTAGTCTATTACATAAGCATTTAGAAGAAATCCTAAAGTAACTACCAATAAACTAAGTCTTGCTGTAGTTAAAGGCGAAGATCTAAGAGTTCTATAACGTTATTAATAACGTGCTTAATTAACTAGCCTCTAGTGTGCTACTAGAGAAGTTTACTAGAAGAGACTTTTGACTAGGTTTAAAGTTTAAGGAGAAAAACTCTAAATTTATAAATATAGCAACTAGTTTAACAAGCTAAGGCTACTATAGTAACGTCCTTTAGTAGTTTTAGCAATTCTAGGAACAACTATACACTCCTTCTACTAAGAAATATATTAAAAAGCTTAATAATATAAATGCGGCTAACATTATACTAGAAGGTAAAGAAAACGCTTTATATAGCATGTCTAAGTTAAATACTACTACGCGCTTAAAAGGCAAAAGCTCTACTATTTACTAGGATATTAATTGTGTCTAGGAGGGAAGAGTAAAAAAGTAAGGAAGGCTAAGTAAGAATTTAAGCACACAAAGAAGCAATTAAACAATATAGAGTAACTCTTTTATCCCTAACTTATAGCCTATAAATATATAGTATCTATAGAAAGAAATATAAAGCAATATACCTTTTGTAAGTTAGCTTTATAATACGCTATTTTTTGTTATTAAACTACCTTAATTAGCTTATTAAGATAATAATATATTAGCAGATCTAAAGCACTTATAGCAAGGAAGAAAGAAAAAGGATGTAAAGTTAATTAACGCTCTTCCTATTCTAGAACTTATAGAGATAGTATAAGGACAGCTAAACTATGTTATAACTACTTTACTTAGATAGGAAGTATAGAGAGTTATAGTATTAAACCTTATAAAGTAAGCTAGCATTTAAAAACAGCTGCGTATTCTTCGTAATTATAGTGTTAGTATTGCGAATAGTATAGGTGCGCTTAATATTATAGCGTATATAAAAAACGCTAAGCTAATAAATGCTGGTGCGCTAAATTACACCTAGAATCTATTCTAGCCTCTAATTGGCTAAACAAGCGCACAGGCCCTACTTATAGAATCTTACTTAATATACTACCTACTAAGAGCGTGCATTATAATGTAATAAATTTATATTAATTTAACATATAAACTTGCTACAAGGTAAGCAAAAGAAGAAATTTTTAAAAATAAATTAAATAATGTACTTATAAAGAATATCTAAGGAGTTTAGTAAAAGAATAGGTAGGCTTTTACTTAAACTAACTTACGAGAATACTAAGTTACTATAACTAGCAGCTTTCTAAAGTGCTTAATTAACACTAAGGCACAAAAAAATATCTTAAGACTAAGTACTATATAAGTATTAAAGATACTGTATAAAATAATAGAGCACTAGCTAGGGCAGCCTTCTTCTAGTATTACTTTAGCTAATAGCCTATATAACCTATTTATTAGGACTACATATAATATAACTATATATATAGGGATAGTTACTATTAGGACTACATTTAAGATTGTTGCTAATATTACTAAATCTACCATTCTAGGATGACCTTAGTATACAAGCGCTAGGATATTAATTTAGTGTAATATATTTAGGCGAATTTTGTGCTAAGTCTTATCTAAAGATAGTATAAGAAACGCTGTCTTTGTTATATCTAACTTATCTCTAAATTACCCTGCGTAAACAATTAGAAACAAAGCTTTTAATAACAACTTAGATAAAGAAATAGTAGGTAATATATAGTTGTATATAATTACTAATAGATTAGGCAATAAACTGTAAGCAGCTATAGTAAAATATATACAGGAAGCTACATAGTCTAATCTAGTAGCAAGATTTAGCAACTTTAATATGCTGTATATAGAAGGTAGTAGGAAGGATTAGATAGTCTAGATAAACTAAGTGTTTATATATATAGTTAGATAGTCCAAAGACCTTATAAAGAACTGCAAACTTAGTAAATTTTTAATTATATAAAAGCTTAATTATTAGTAGATTCAAGAAAGGCTACCTAAATATACCTAATAACACAATAATCTTTACACACTATACAAGATAGTAGATAAAAAGGTTTAACCTATTAATATCTTGTAGTAGGAGATGCCTATAGAATTTAGACAAGGAGACTAAAAAGAAAAGGTAAAACATTAGCAACTCCTTAGAATAAGCATTAACAATCCTAATAAGAGGCTATATAATTATTTATTTAAACTCAGATAT
Organism: Alternaria sp. 'sect. Undifilum'; assembly: GCA_024321975.1. NCBI lineage: Eukaryota > Fungi > Ascomycota > Dothideomycetes > Pleosporales > Pleosporaceae > Alternaria > Alternaria sp. 'sect. Undifilum'. The sequence goes on from JAJJZI010000006.1 coordinate 4,120,315, forward strand.
ACTACTTTCCTGCAAGAGACAAGGCTTACTAAAGAATAACTTAACAAGCTATATACTAAAGACTACCTACAGCTATTAGAAAAGGAGATATTTAAATATATACTTCTTAACAGAGAAGGAGCGCTCTCTTAGTAATTTAAAGAATTAAGAAGGATTTACCTTAATATATGTCTACTATATAAGATATAAATAATACTATATAAAGCTTAGTAAGTACAAAGTTTTGCTGTCCTAAAAGCTTTAAAGCTGCAAGAAGTAGATATAGTTAATGTCTGCCTAAATTAAGTAACATAGGAAAGGTTTAATAAGTTAATATTACAACCTATAGCACCTATTACCTAAGAAGAATAAAGGCGTTTGATAAATTAGCAATGCGTAGTAAATAAATGCAGTTACTATATAAGATGTAAACTTACTACTAACAGTAGACAAGTTTTCTAAGAAGTTTACAAGATATAAGATTATCTTACTTATAAACTTATTCCTAGGATATAACGAAATTACACTATATCTAGAAAGTAGAGACATAATAGCATTTTAAACACTAGTTAGGCTTATACAGTTATACACAATAGTTATAAGTACTACTCACTCTAAAGTAGCATTTTTATGTGTAATAATTAAGATTTTAAGAGACTACTAGCCTAATACTATGCCCTTTATTAACAACATTATATGTAGAAGGCCAAAAACTAATTATATCAGAGAAGAATTAATACTAGGAGTTTAATTTTATATTCTTAAGCATATCTTGCAGCTAGATAAGGTGCTAACTAATATTAAATAAGCTAGAGGTACTATATAAGGAAAGAAGTGTTATTTTCTGTGGGAGCTGAAAAGGAGCAATTGCTTGATCAGGAGGAGTGGAATGAGTGTATTGAACAACTAAGTGCCACAACAAAGTAGTCAATAACTACTTAAGAGGAATAAGACGATTTAGCCTGTATATATAGGCGCTAGCGCGATTATCACATGTTCAGCTTACTAGGATCACCTGCTTAACAGGGTGACCCGCATGTTGCGCATGTTAATACTCTAACACACCCCCTAGGTTAGTGAGATACTATTAATCTGAGCTGTAAGTAACTAGGCAATTATAATAAATCAAGGTCGTTAATTAAGAGGTCCCTCTATAATTATAGCTTTTCTTACCTAATTCTCTGTTGTTGTAGCAATGCTGCTTATTAATGTTTTAATGGCTTCGGCCTTTTGAGACAACCTTTTGATGTGACCACACATTTTGTAGACACCATTTTGGTAAAAAAGATTTATTGCTAACAACAGGTATCCGGGCTTATGCCCCCTTGTTTAGCATTGCCGGCACGCAATTGGTGTGTCGCATGTTTGGACGGAAACGAAGATGCGCGATATCCCTCTAACTAACCCTCTTAACTGATGACTATTTACTGATGACCATTTACTGCTGACTGCAACTTCTGTTGTCTCTGTTGCTATCCCGGCGGTGTTGCAGTCGCGGCGTTTCTGGCGCCTATACTTAGATGTAAACATACGACAACAGCGTCACCATCTAAGCATAGCTCTTCTATCCCTAGAGGCGACTTACAAAATCCTCCTACTTGTTAGTTTGTCCTAGCTGCTTAATAGCTGTTTTAACACGCTCTTGCTCCTCGTAGAGCTACTGCAAGGTCTCTCTACTAAGGTTACATTTGCGCAGGAGGAGATTTGTAAGATAACACACCGTTACCGCACCTAGACTATTAACATACGCAACGTATTTAATAGACTCGCCGCTAAATAAGCCTTTTACAACCTCTATTGTGACCTTAACATCTATAATACCAGACGCATTAATAAGGTGTTAATAAATAACAGAATTCGACCTCTGCGTCCACCTAATTACTATAGGAGCTACCGCCAACAGCTCCTCTTCAACTAACCGGGGAGGCCGCTTAACGAAGGTGAACGCGGGCTTTGTAATCTACTACTATAGCTTCTTGTATAGTAACCTAGTAAGGTCTAACTTTACTTAATATGAGCTATCAGTCTTCGTGTTAAACAGGGAGAAGAATAGTCTAAGCATTGTATTATTTGTATGCGGTACCGTGTAGTGTAGGAAATCCTGAAGGTAAGAAGCAGCAGGCAGGGAGCTTTTATGAAGTATTGCAGGCTCCCGCTGCGATAACGTACGTGTCCTTACCCTCCTCCACTTCCACCTCCTCCACCTCCATCGCAATCTTGTTGCCAGCTATAGGCTAGCAATCGCCGTTAAACACGTTTCAATTGGTGTCGTTTTTTGGTACCTTCAGCAAATTTTTTAACCCTAATTTTGCTTAGTAGTCTGAGCTTTTCTGCTCTAAGCGCCTAGCGCGTGGACCTTATCCACTTACCGTTCAAATTTTGTTAACTACACACAATCTTTTTTTGACTTTTGCGACTAATTAGTAGAGGGCAGCTGCTTTTCACTTTTTTGGAAAACCCATTTTGACTACAACAACAACCACCACCTTTGATACCCTAAAAAATAAATTAATGTTTTAATTAATCTTAGCAGTCCTAATATTAAAACATTAAATAGACCCTAAATATTACGTAATTAGTTAGTGCACAGCCTCTACAACAATATTAATTATGTCTACTACCTCTCTAAAACTTCTGTCCTTAACCTTACTCTAATATTAATTACTAAGCTTTTTAGGACTGTCTTAACTACTATTACTAACATAGTAAGTGTTGCCTTATTGTACTCTTACTAATTAGCTGCTAATCTTTCTAGTATAGTCTGCCCTTAGTAACAATAAGCGCAACTTAGAGAGCTGTTGTCAACAACGTAATTAACGCTTAGAAAGCCTTCACTAACAACGTAAGTATAATATTAAGCATAAGCATTGCGCGCGCTAAAGCTTGTTTAACAATAAGATTTAGCAAGCAGCTAATCTCTAAAATAATAAGAGTTAGTTGCCTCTACCTGTTAATCCTTTTTCTTACTATAAGACATCTAGTAGCTCTACTTAGAGGCTAATTGCCTTACTTACTAAATTAAGCCTGCTGTTAAGTTCTTATTTAGATTTTAATCTACATAAGAGCCTAACTAAGCAATTAAGCTAGCGCAAAGGCAAGGCTCTTTAGGAGCTAATATAAAAGTCTTAGTAGCTTAATGTTTAAGCAGCGTCCCGCGATTAGTAATAAGACAACAACATTAACCTACAAACACCTATTAAGCTGTCTACTAGATACAACGCGCCCCCCTTAACCTAGAAAAAGGCGCCTAATAGCTCTTTAAAGATTGCTACTAATCTATTACGCCCTTGCGTTCTACTTTGTAAGTGCTACATAAAAAAGATGTTAAATAGTTTATTCGCTACACACTGCTTTAATTACGTTTAAACTAGTAGTTAGAGTAGCTTACGCTGTAGTAGCTGCTCGTCTTACACCTACTATTTAGTTAATATTAATCTTGCTAATTAATTTATAGCTATGTATAGAGATAAAGAGGTAAGTCTTAAACCTATTAACTTTCTTGCTTAGCTTGCTAACTAGTTTTGAGGGATAGAATAATAATAAGATGTACTAAGCTTTAAAAGCTTAATCACTTAAGGACATTATTACTTGCCGTAAAGAGATTAAGAGCAGCATTATAACTACTAGCAAGCCTTCTGCAAAGAAGCCTCCTGCTAATAATTGTTGTTATTAAGAAATATTGTATTGTATTTTACTACTTAACCTCCTGCTCCTGCTCCTGCTCCCGCGTTTGCTCCTGCTCCTGCCTTGCAACCCGCACACTAGCCGCAACAGTTAGCTTATTATCTTTAGCAGCACTAGCAGCAATATAAGCAGCTTTAGCAGCAACTTGCTTAAAGGTTGCTACTTTAAGAGCAGGCTACCTGCAGAATGTTGCCCCCTGCTACTCTATACAATTGTCCTTCTATTCGTCGTCCTAATTACTATACAACTTATTTATATAAGCGTAATTTTTACGCTAGAGTAAGAAGGCAATTATCTAATAACTCTATATATTAAAGTAATAAGTTAGAATTGCGCTGTAATGCTGCTTACCTCTAGACTCTTACTATTTAGGCTTAGATAGCTTAAATTGCTCTTAAGCTAGCTAAAGCTAAGTAGGCTAAGCATAATGCAATAATAAAGTCTAGCAAGTATAATAAGTCTAATACTTATTAGTAATAAGATTCCTAGTTTTAGTTTAATAGTCTGGCTCACGTTCTCCTGCTTAATAAAATAAGCTATTAAGAGAAGACTTAGCCTAGTATATAGATGTTGCTACTTAATATAAATCCTTTGCTTATTAATTTTTTTTAATTAATTGCTTAACTTGCTAAAGGTTAAGCAACTGCTTAAACTTTTTAAACTATTGTTAGGTAAGCAACTTAGTTAGTCTATTAGCTAGCATAATTACTATTTCTAGGTATTTAACTTGAAATAATTCTTTAGCAAATTCCTGCTATAGCTATATATTTTATATATTTACATGTCTTAATTAAGTGCTAATTTACTTATTCTTCCTAACTATAAGCCTAATTATTTGTTAATTATTATACTAGACTATCTAAATGTCTTTTAAATTAAAAGAAAGCTTGCAAAAGAAGCACTTAAGGGCTATAGCCTCCTTAGTAGTATACTTAAGGGCAAGCAGCTAAGCCTTAGTAGTTAACGTAGTCACTGTAGTCTGCTAAGCTACCTTCTAAAATATTAGACTACTATATAAGATAGCTATATATCTATAAGATAATTAACAAGTTTCTTAATTATCTGTAAAAGAAGCATTGCCTATAATTATTAGGTCTAGGCTATTGTAGTTCTTATATTAGATTGCATCCTATCTTATTTAATAGAGGTACATAATTACTAGTCTAACAGCTTTTATATGCTAATTACTAAAGTTTATAAAGAAGTGTAAGAGCTTTAAAATTAAGTAGATAATATCTAGTTATAGCATAATAGCTGTGTATAGCACTAATCTAACTTTTTTTTAGTAGGCCTTAATCTCTTACTTAGTTGCTTTGTTAGTATTCTTAATTAGCTCCTCTAACAGCAATAGAGTCTTTGAAAGCTACTATCTTCTAGCTTAAACTTCATTGTAATTTTATTAATATACGTATTATATATAAGCGTAATTGTTTACTTCTTGTAGTCTCTAATTATCTAGATACTAAGGAACTATTTAACTAATTCTAATTCCTTTATCTTTTACTTGTCTATAATCTTTAACTTAAGATTTATTACCCTCTACTTATAATCTTTTGCAAAGAGCAGTAGGATATTATCTATATAAAATAATACTAAAATCCTCCTTTCTTAAACAAAGAAAAAGTAAGGTTCCTCTAGTAAGGCAACTAGTCTAATCTCTCTTAGTAATCCTAAGAACTCTTTATACTACAATAGTAGTAAGTCTTATAATCTATACAGTGCGCAGTTAAGATATATATACTTCCCTAGCTTCTTAAAGCTATCTAGTATCTTATAAATTACTAAGTTGTCTACCATAAGTAACGCATTAAGAAATACTCCTATAATATTATATTACTTAATCTCTAGATTATTCTTAGTAGTAATAGCTATTGCTGCTTAAAAAGACTTAGCTGCTAATATAGCAGCGTTTATTAAGTTAATTAAGCTCTTTTCCAAAAAATTACTTCTTACAACAATCTGTGCCTTGCATTTAAGAAAGAAGCTATTCTAATTAAACTTGTAGGTTTAAACCTACTTTATGAGTATTAGGCAATTATTTGCTTTTTCTCTTAATATCTTAGTCTAAGTTCTATTCTTACTTAACTAATCAATCTCCTTTCTACAGGTATCCTTAGACAGGGCCTTTATAAGATGCTAAAGTAACTACTTCTATAATTCTAGTAGTTTAGGTAGATTGTCGCGATGCTGTTAAGCATTTCTACTTAGCTTTTGCTTAGTAAGTAAAGCTACTATAACTACGTAATTAAGAGTCTTATAGCTTGCTTAGTCTTCCTAAGTTGCTTACAAACCTAGTAGGTAAGTATTATAAAAATTATTCTATAATAAATCCTTATAATCCGCAATTAATATATTAACACTACCTATACTTCTACCTTCTAGTTATTTATTAGGATCTTAAGTTACGTTCTTATACTTACGCCTGCTACCTAGCTTGCGCTGTAAAAGATAATAATTTATAGGCTAATCTAAACTTTTATTTATAATTCTAGCACTACGTCTTGTAAGTAAAAGTTAAGCTTATAATTGCTTACCTTATCTGCTGTTTAAGGCCTAAGATCTTAAATCTTAAAATAATTTACGCTCTGCTATCCTACTTACCTAAGCAGGTGTTCTATCATAACAAGCTAGCGCGTTAGAGTCTTTAGGCACAGACTATTAGACTAGTAATAAGTTGTTAGGCTTATTTAAAAGAGGCTCCCTACCTCTAAGTATTAATAGATTAGCTCTTTTTAGCATGCGTAATGCTGTTTAACTATTAATAACTTTGTAATTAACTACGTTGTTGCTCCCTAGAGTCTCTAGTTTAAGAGTTAGTTTTAAAGTAGCAAGACTAGTATTAGCTCTTTTTAGCATGCTAATAGTAATGCTGTTTAACTATTAATAACTTTGTAATTAACTACGTTGTTGCTCCCTAGAGTCTCTAGTTTAAGAGTTAGTTTTAAAGTAGCAAGACTAGTATTTTGTTACTAATTTAAGCAAGTTTCTAATAGTACACTAGCCTTATACTTTATTTACTTAGCGTCTTCTAATCTACTTTCGTCTTTAGTAAGTAGGCCTTCCTTACTACTTAAGATAGTAGATAGATTACCTCTAAGGTCTTTAGTAGTTAGCTATGTATCCTAATTTACTCTTCCTTGAACAGGCAAGAGATCTAAATCCTCTCCTAGATTAACTAGTTTGCTATTATAAAGAATCTCTATAATCTTAATTACTTAATTTCTTAGTAGCTCTTCCTTGCAATCTCCTTTATAGAATTAATATTTCTTAAAAGTTATATTATAAGTAGTAATTATCTAATTAAGTGTTATTACTTATATATAGTATATGTTAGAGGCTTAATAACTAACTTAATAACTAATATAGCTGCAAGAATTAACCTTAAATCTTTAATAATTACGCCTAGCTGCCTTCTCCTTGTTTAAAGGATAAGCTTAGCAGCTATAGGCATAGATTCTACTCTAGTCTAGGCGTAGATTAGCAGTCTAGTGTCTAATCTTAGGTAGTTAATAATATTAGAAATATTTCTTAAACTATTCTTTAAGCACCTAGTTAAAGGATTAGTAGCTATAAATCTTAGTAGGGCTTATTCTATGTAGGTAAGCTGCTATATTTATAATTACTAGCTAAAGCTTAGCTAGTAGATTAGCGCTTGTGCGCATCTTAATAGCCTTTATAATTAGCTCTTAACTAGTTCTCTTTACTAAGCTATTAGGCTTATAAGTATATAGCAGTAGCGTCTTAATTACAATTTCTTTTTCTATAGCCTATTCCTTATATCTTATTTTCCTTCTCTAAGGTAGTATAGTAGTATTATTATCCTAACAAATCTCTATAATCTTCTACTAATATTTCCTCTTAATCCTTGCAGCAAAGCCTTTAATTATAAGCATAATATTATTTAGTGTCCTTAACTAGATATTGTAATTATACAGCTTACCTAAGTAGTCTTCTTTAATAATTAGTGTCTATTTCTTAAGTAGCTAACTAGTAAGGAAATTAAATAGATTCTATAAGATCTTATAAAAAGGTTGTAGTAATCTCTTCCTTAGTTGCTGTAAGATTACTTGTAAGGTATAAGCTGTTATATAGTATTTATATTCTAATAGCTTCTTACTAGTAATCTTAATATTCTGCGCTAAGTAAACTAAGGCTTTAATAGCTTATTGTCCTAGTTGTCCTAATTATTAATGCTATAGGTCCTTATTACTAGTACGCAGCTAAGGTTTCCTTAATTATACTACAGCGTTTACAAGTAGTAGTTAAGTAGAGTAATAAGCAAGTTACTTATATTTAATAAACAAGAGATTAAAGTAACACTTAAGGTTAATTAAGATAACATTCTTCTTAATTATTCTAAATTATAAGGTATAATTATATCTTAAATACTAAATACCTGCCTGCTTAAGCTGTGCTTCTAATACAATATTAACATAGAAACCTAGTACAACCTTAACGTTAGTAAGCAGAAAATTAGTTATCTTAAGGCTAGCCTTACTGTATAGGACGTTTTTAAGCAGCCTGTTTCCTATACTAGCAACTAGTATAATTTAAGTGCCTGCCTTAACAGTCTTGTCCTTAGTGTATTTGCTAAAGGTGCCTAGTACTATGTAATCTATAGTATTAACTAGGTAGACTGCTAACCTACTATCTATAATTATGTAGAGGGACAAGGTATAAGGGGTAAAGGCTACACTAAACACATTTAGTCTAATTTCCTTAATAAGGTCCTTTAGGTTAATTAATACTAAAACTAATAAGCTAGGGTAGGATCTACTTAACTTATTAGTAGCTAATCTGCTAGTGCTAGCCTTCTTGCCTTCCTTCTTAATCTAGGTGTGTAAGGTTGCCTATTTTTTACTATTCTATTACTTAAAGATCTTCTTTTTGTTATTGTCTAATAGTTTTATTAGTATACTGCTAGGAGGGCTTAATCTAGTAACTATAGTTTAAAGTCAATAGTAGTTGCGCAGTGTCTAGAAGTGCTTACTTATAGGCTTTTTACTAGCCTTTTAGAGGCAAAGGTGTAATTACTTACTACCTCTATTTAACTTTAAGTTGTTAGCGCTAGTAGACTGTTAAGCTGCCTCTAATTTAAATCTAGTTTAGAATACTACGTATCCTTTTCCTTTTAAAGAAGTAATTAACTAATTCTATAGCAAAACACTAAAGATCCTTTCTAGATTATTAAGAGTTAAATAAGCTTTTCCAAGCACTATTGCTTATGCTAGCTTATTTCGCTTCTTACGCAACTAGTCTAGTACAATTTTAGTGCCTAAGGCGTTTAAAAAATTAGTAATTGCTAACAGCCTAACAACCTTAGAAAGCAAGTAGATTGTTGCTTATTAATATAGTAGCTACTACTTAGTAAACTATTGCTTAGGGCCTATTTGTCCCTAGTAAGCCTTATTTAGGTGTGATCTGTACTGCGCCCTAATTAAATATTAAGTATCCTAATCTGTAGGTGCAAGATCCTCCTTTAGGATCTTTACTAAGACTTAAAGAATAGTAAGGTTTCAAGTAATTATACTTATTAAGGCATTTAAAAGCAGGTCTAGATAGTCAGTCTTACTAATCTAGTCTTTAACATTAGTAATCTTAGCAACTTTTCTTATCTATTAAGTAGCTTATACCTTATACCTATTAACTAGCTTGTTGTAATTATCCTTCTTATACTTACTATTAAGTAATTAAGCCTTGTATTTGTGTTAAGCAATCTTATAGTCCTCTTGTATTTAAGCGCTAGCGCTAGGTAATAGGGTAACTAGCTACTTAATATCCTTAAGCAGTTCTAGATACTGTGGCTCCTAGTAATCTATTAAGGGTACGTCTAGGAGATTAGGATTAACCTAATTCTAGATGCCTTTCTCTAAGCAGTGTAGCCTTAATAGAGCAAACTAGGTTAGCTAGTCTAATTAAGCCTTAAGGATTACCCCTAAGGCAACAAGCAGTGTATTAGTAAGGTTTATCTTAAGATAAGCTGCTACGTGTAGGATTACGACGTAGGTTATTATTAAGGTAACAACAAATTAATTAGTTAGTTAGTAGGTAGCTAGGTAGCTTGTATTAGAAATAGGTTAATCGTATGATTAATAAGAGAGGTACAGTAGCAGTAACAATCAACTAGCTGTGCTGTAGGAGGATAAAAGAGAGTAGAATGCTAATTAAACAGTTAACCTTACAGCTTGCTAATTGCGCAGTAGGAATTAAAACTATAATTAAGCGGCTAGGCTTATAACTGTAGGAGCTGAAAAGGAGCAATTGCTTAATTAGGAGGAGTAGAATGAGTGTATTAAACAACTAAGTGCCACAACAAAGTGGTCAATAACTAATTAAGAGGAATAAGACGATCTAGCCCGTATATATAGGCGCTAGCGCGATCGTCACGTGTTCAGCTTACCAGGATCACCTGCTCAACAGGGTGACCCGCATGTTGCGCATGTCAATACTCCAACATTTTCTTATAGAAAGGCGTAAGGTTGTAGGCTATAAGGTTAGCCTGCAAGAACATTATCCTCTAACTAGAAGAAAGTTAAGAAGATTATAAACTAGCTACTATATAAGAATAAAAACGGAGTATGATCTTTTGTAGGCATATGCGTCTACTACTATATATAGGTAAAGGACTTTAATAAGATTGCTAAACCTCTATTTACACTCTTATAAGACAAGGTCCCTTTTAAATAAAAAAATATACAAGACATAAAAATGTATAAGCTAAAATAGGCTATATACAACCTACCTACACTTGCGAACTTTAACTACACTAATACTAAGAATTATAAAATCTTTCTAATAACTCATACATGTTAAGACAGCGCAGGAGCATATATTAAATAACTTAAAAAGAATAATAAGCAACACTTAGTACAGTTTAAAAGTACACTATAGTTAGCGCAAGAGAAGTAATAGCACTTTACTAAGTTAGAATATTAGGCTGTGCTATAGGCTCTTAAGAAGTTTTATACCTACCTCTATAGTGTTTACTTTACTATAGAAACTAACGTAGTAACTTTAATTACTTAACTAAATTACTTATCTACTAACAATCTAGAATCTGTTATAAATAGGTAGATATTAATAATTCTTTTATAGGACTTTAACATTAAGTATATACTAGAATAGAAGAATGCAGTTGTAGATGCACTATTAAGGTATTTAAAACCTAATAATTAGGAACTACTTCTAGAACTAAAGAAGGATTTAGAGGAGTTTATTAATTATATAATTAGAAATGTAAATACACTAATACTAGCAGGATAGGCAAGGATACTTTATTAGGAATTCTTAATAGAGTTAGAATAATACGCTTAATTTTTAGTTAACTTTAAGACTCCTTAAGATATAGAACTACAAGAACTATAAGTATAGAAGAAGTAAGCTCTAAACTTCTTTGTACAAGATAGGATACTCTTTAAGAAAACGTCTAGAAACATTATAATCTAAAGAATTGTAGATAATATTAACTTAAGAACAGCTGTAGTATAGAACGTACACACTTAGATTAGACATAGAAGAGTTAACATAGTGTACTCTATACTTGCTTAGTAATACTAGTAGAAAGGAATATATAAGCACTTACAGTAAAAGCTAGTAACCTATTGTAGGGGTGCGTTGGGTTGACCAAAGATGCAAGGTAAACGGTGAATGAATTAGATACAGAACTATAGAGAGACTACGTGGGTTTTTATATCTAATCCGGATAGTTAGGACTAACCAAGGTTAGGACTAACTGAGGTTATTGGAGGTCGCCGGGTCAGCTGACAGTTAGCGTAACTAGTGCGGCTGATAGTTAGCAGCTAGTGCTGAGGTGCTAATGCTGAGGTAAGAAAAGCCAACGAAGGCCACAGGCTGAGTACTAGAGAATATTAAGGCTTTAGCCCTTTACAATACCCCCCTCTAAAAAAAAATATAGTAGGGGTAGTAATCTTGTTACCTAGAGTTCGACTCTTCTAGGGCTTCTATATCTTTTCGATTAACAGCTAGTTCCTAGGTTAGATCTAGATATTCTAACTATTTAACTAAGTACTGCTTTTTTCTTCCTTTTCCTCTTTCCTCTAATAGGGTCTCTACTAGATATTCTTCTCTATCCTCTGTCTTAATTAGTAGAGGTTTATTATCGTCTATTAGCTGGCTTAGTAGAGGGTCTAAGGACGCTAGTCTAAGGTTATTAACATTAAATACTAGGTAAATCTAGCTAGGAGTATTTAATTTAACTGCGTTTAGTCTAATAACCTTAAGTACTATGTACTTAAGATTCTTCTAGTTAAGTTTTCTGCTAGGCCTTTTTATTTTGTAGTAGTTGCCTAGTTTTAACTATTCCTTTTCGCCTATTTTAAGCTAAGGTAATTAGTGCCTTTTCTTATTTGCCTGCCTTTCTTATTCTTGTTAGCTTTCTCCTATTATAGCTTGTGCAAGCTTAATACTTTGTTGTAGCTTATTAATAATATTTTCTGCCTTTTAATAATCCTCCTGTATTCTCCTTAGAAGTTGTTGTTAAGGACTGTGCTTAGGTGCAATTTGTAGGGATTTACCTTATAGCTGTGTTGTAGGAAGAAAAGAGACATTTTAGTAGACTAAGCTTGCCTTGCTATAACTGCAATCTTAGCTATCCCTAGGTTGCTTTTCTAGTTTGTTTAATCCTAATTATAAAAGGCTTATAAATAAGCTTGTACTGTAGAGTTAATTCTCTCTGTAGAACTGTTAGTTTTAGGATAGTATTTAGAAGATAAGTATTACTTAATTTCTAATAACTTGCAAAGCTTAATCTAAAAATAGTTAACAAACTATATACCTCTGTCTAAAGTAATATAGTTTAGTAACTAATAGTAAGCTATAATAGAGTTAATAAAAGTTTTAGCAATACTTTCTGTAGTAATGTCCTTAAGGCTTATTAGGACAACGTCCTTGCTAAGCCTATCTGTAACTACTATAAGGTTTATACAGCCTTTGCTTTCTAGTAACCCTATAATAAAATCTATAGAAATTTCTTTCTATATTTGCTCTAGTATAGGCAAGAGTTTTAGTAAGCCTTGTAGGCTGTCTCTTTAGGGTTTTGTTCTTCTACACACTAAGCAGTTCCTTATGTACCTTCTAATACTTTTGCTAATAGAGGGCTAAAAGTATTCTCTTGCAATAGCTTGATAGGTAATATTCCTTCCTAGACGGCCTAAAGCTCTAAAACTGTAGATTTTGTGGATAATTCTAGTTCTTAGAGGTTTATTATTAGGTACCCATTTTTAATCTTAGTATAGGAGGTTTCTAGAATCGTCTAGTCGGTATTTAGAAATAGAAAGTTTAAGATCTAAAGCTGTAGGAAATTGTCGTTTACTATCCCTTACAGCTTTCTAGGCTATTTAGTAGGTTTTGTCCTCATTTTTAGCTTTATCTTATAGATCTTCTAGATCTAATTGCTCCTAAGGTAATTCTAGTACTGCTACTAGACAGCTATTGCAGCTAAAGGTTCTAAGCACCTCTTTTTCTTCTAGTTCTTTGTTAGTAGCTGCAGTTATAGGTTTAAATACTTGTAGAAACCTCCCAGAAATCCAAGTATCCTAGTTGTTTGCTGGCATATCTTGTTGTCTCCTAGATAAGGCATCAGCCCTAGAGTTATTAACTCTAGGCCTGTAAGATATTTCTATGTTAGGAAACTTTCCTAGAAATTAAGCCTATCTTATTTATCTCTTGCTAAGCTGTCTAGGCTTGCTAAAATATTTAAGGTTTTTATAGTCTATAATAACTATAAACTTCTTTAAAGATCGTAGCATAGCATCCTACTTAGATAAGCAGGAGATAACTACTAGTAATTTCTTATTGTGTATCTTATAATTGCTTTGTGTCGGAAACAAAATACCGACCGATCGATAGATCGCGCTCCGGCTAGAGGATACATATACACGTTGCGACACTTTGCGTGCTAGTTATCTTTTTTAAATAATAAGCTACTAGGCGTAAGCTTCCTTTATTGTCGTATTATAAGAGGACTCCTGCTACTATATATCTAGAAGAGTCTATTTCTAGGATTGTTTCTCTGTCAGGATCTTATTAAGCTAGTACTAGCTTAGTAATAAATAACTCCTTAAGCTTATCAAAAGCTTTTTGCTTAGTTTTTCCTTAATAAAAGGAGATTTTACTAGTAAGCCTTAAAAGAGGAGCTACTATCTCTAAGTAGTTCTTAATAAATTATTAATAGAAGTTTGCAAAACTAAGAAAACTGCGTACTCCTTTAACGTTTATAGGCGCCTGCTAATCTCTAATTACTTTTACTTTCTTAGGGTCTATTTAAAGCCCTTTTTTAGCCTTAATAATAAATCTAAGGTATTTTGTACTCTGTACGTTGAATTTGCATTTCTAGATATCTAAAGGTAATCTAGCCTTGCCTATAGCTTCTAAAACCTTATTTGTATTGTGTTAGTATTCTTTAAGCGTGCTATTAGTGTAAATTAATACGTCGTCTAGGTAGGCTAAGCAAAAATCGTTAATATACTCGCAGAGGGTCTAATTAATATAGTATTAAAAGGTACTAGGAGCGTTTGCCATACTAAATAAAGTAACTAGCTACTTATATAACCTAAATCTAGTACAAAAAGCTGTTTTCTACTTATCTCCTACATTAATCCTAATCTTGTAGAAAGCTATAGAAACGTTAATCTTTGTAAACTATTTAGCTTTTGTAATATTATTAAGGGTTTGCTAAATTAAAAGTAAAGGATAATAATTTTTCTTGGTAATAGCGTTTAGGGCTCAGTAATTAATGCAGAAACGTAATCCTCCTCTAGGTTTTTTAGCAAAAAGAACAGGGGAGGAGGCAGGAGAGCTACTAGCTCTAATCTATCCGTTATTAAGTAGAGAAATAACCTCCTTTTGTAATACTAGGAGTTCTAGGTAGCTCATACTATATAGAGGTCTTTAGGGAGCCTCTTTTTCCTTGCCTTTATTGTCTTTCTCTAGTTTAATGCGGTGATCTACTTTAGATCTGCGTAAAGGACGTAGTACAGAAGCAGTTTTTAGATTAAAAATCTAAGCTAGGTGTTAATAAGCCTTAGGGAGTAAAAGTAGGACCTCTACTTTCTTCTTAGGAGCTAGGGCTTTTTTAATATCCTTAAGAGAAGCAGCAAAAGTCTAAATAGACTTATCCTTTTTTGCCTGCCTAATATAGAAGTAATAAGCTATTGCGCTTATTTGTTTTAATCTCTAGTCTCCTTTAATAGGGCAATCCTTAGTGCTAAGTAACTTAATCCTTTAGCTAGAAGAATAGATGTAAATTGTTTTTCTAGAAGGAGCAATAGTAACCTCTCTTCTATTTATCTAGGGCTGTCTAAGTATTAAATTATAACTAGGGTGTGTAGAGGCTACATAACCCTAAATAGTATCCTTATAGCCTTTAATGTTAATATCTAACCTAGCAACTTTGTTAATAGTTCTAGGTTTGTTTGTAACTCCTTCTAATCTTTTAGAGGAAATAGAAATACACTATAAGTTAACGTTCTTTATAAGTTAAGGGCTAATAAGCAAGTATGCAAGGTTTCCTGTATTAATTAAAGTAGAGGCAAAAGTGTAACAATTTACTAGCGCCTCTAAAGTAATTCTATTACTACTTATATTCTTTTTAAAGTTTACGTACTCCTTAACAAAGTTATCTTAACTTATTAGAGGCTCCTGCTAGTGACTTTGAACAGGAGCTACTCTTTTTCTAAATCTAAGTCCTTATTTAAGCTTCTCTTACTAAGCTTATTATCTTTCTTAGAGTTAGAAGACTTAACTAAAGTCTTTTTCTCCTTTTTAGAAGATCTCTTATTCTCTGTACAATATGCAGATAGATAACCTTTCTATTTATAGTTGAAACAGCGTTTTTCTTTATACAACTGTTCTATCTCTTAGTTACTAAACTATTAAGGTTTAGCAGTTCTTCTTGTTTCTTCTATCCCTTCTATCTAGTCTCCTTTTAAAGGAGAAAGAGGAGGAGAAGTTCTCTTAGATTTATACTTCTTAGGCTTGTTATCTCTACCTTTAAAGTACTTCTCTATTCTATAGAAGTAATTAGCAATCTCTATTGCTTTGTTTTACAAGCTATCTAAATTCTTATAAGTAATACTTACAAGTTTGTCTTAAAGTTTCTAAATAAGACTTTTTTAGAAAAGTATTATCCTTATATCCTTGTCTAAACTACTTTTAGATAATAGTAGTTGTTCCTAGAATTCTATAATGTATTTGCGTATGCTTTTCTTGCCTTAGCTTATAGACTAGAGCTTGTTCTTAGCTCTCTCTGCACTATAGGGATCTCCAAACATTTAATTAAAGAAGTTTAATAGCTTATTAAAGTTTTATAAATTAGATATCTCTATTTAGTTGAGGAAAGGCAGAGTAAGGGTTGCAGCTAAGCCTTTTAATTATTAAAGACGTAGTTACAAGTCCTTTTTTCTGTGTTAAAATCTTCCTTATTATTCTCTACCTTAGCGGTAAGCTGTTGTTGAAAGATTTAGTACATCTTTCTGTTTCTGTTAAAGGTATTAGGATCTAGTTGTTTAAAACGCCTAGGCGTTTGTTGATTTCCTAAGGCAGCTAATAAGGTAGGTAACTAGGGTAGAGGTTGTTGTTCTACCTTAGGCTCCCTTTGTTGTTACAATGTTGTGCCTATAGCTTCCTAAGCTTAGAAAGCTTCCTGTACTTTTGTAGAGGTAGCTATCTCGTCTAGGCCCCCTGCTCTACAAAGTCCCTCTAAAGTAGTCTCTACTTTAGGTTACTTACACTGTCTTAGTGTAATTCTACTATCCTCACAACTAAAAAAGCTGTTAAAGGTTCTGCTATTGTATTTGTAGGTACTCGCTAGTACTCTATATTATTAACAGGAATTGTTATAGGTGCTACTACGCTTAGTAGGCTTATCCAACGAATTTAAACGCCTGAGGGACTTATACAACTAAGTATCCCTTAGCACTTTTAATCTAGTGCTTCTTCTGTTAATCCTTCAGTAGATTTAAACAGTTAACTAATTAACTAGCGCTCTAATTAATTAGATTCTCGCGCGTAGATATAGCTCTAGCTAGCTTCTCGTCTAGATATAGCTCTAGAGGGCTCCTAAGTACGACGTAGCTACGCGAGTAGCTAAAGAAGGATCTAATTTAATTATAGGGGTGCGTTGGGTTGACCAAAGATGCAAGGTAAACAGTGAATAAATTAGATACAGAACTATAAAGAGACTACGTAGGTTTTTATATCTAATCTAGATAGTTAGGACTAACTAAGGTTAGGACTAACTAAGGTTATTAGAGGTCGCCGGGTCAGCTGACAGTTAGCGTAACTAGTGCAGCCGATAGTCAGCAGCTAGTGCTGAGGTGCTAATGCTGAGGTAAGAAAAGCCAACGAAGGCCACAGGCCGAGTACTAGAGAACATCAAGGCTTCAGCCCTTTACACCTATCTAGACTATTAACTATAATTTTTTAAGAGGAAAGTTAATATACTTACTAATACTTATAGTTTTGCTATTTAGGAGACTATTGCGATTAATATAGTATACATACCTTAGTATTTTAGGAAGAAGTTTTTAGTTATTACAAGAGACTACTTTTGTAGCTAGCTTAAAGTAAAATCCCTGTTAAACAACTAGTTAAAGACAATTGCAGAGTTTGTATATAAAGACATTATATATTAATAGAGCACAGCGCGTAGACTTATAGTTAATAAAGAGCCTAATTTTACTAAGGTAGTATTATATCTATTAAATATGTACAGGATAAACTAAGTCTAGTCTTTAGGATACAACTCTTAAGCTATAAGAAAGATTAAAGAAGGGTATAAGCCTATTATAAATGCCCTTATAAAGTTACTAAGACTTTAGGTTAAGAACTTACTAAGAGTTCTTCTTATAGATAAGATCTTAATATAAGAACAAATAAGTTACTTTCTGTACTAGTTAGTTATAAGGTAGAACCTAGTACTTCCTATTAAACTTACGCTACTTACATAGTAAACGCTTCTATTTAGGGAAGTAAAAGACTGTATATAGCTACTTATAATTTAAGCAATATAGCTAGATCTTGGAGATTAGTTTATAAAAGGTACTATTGCCTTTACTAACTAAATAAGAGCTGCTTAAAAGGAATACTAAGATAACACTAAAGAAATATAATATAAAGATATAAAGCTAGAAGACTTAGTTCTTCTTTAGAACTCTATTTAGAAAATTAATATATTATAAGACTTTAAGCTAGATATAAGATAGTTAAGCTTATACTATATTTATAAAGCTAGACTTAATAAAGGAACTTATTATCTTAAGGACCTTAATAGTACAAGCTTCTCTTATATAACACCTAGATAGCAATTAATGCTATTTAGACAAAGACTTATATAAGATATTATTAAAGAAGATTAAGGAAATATAAAGTTAAAAGATTCTAATTATTGGGAATGAACTAGCCCTATAGTAGATATTTCTATCTTGCTAGACTTGCCTAAGCTACATATAGAACTATAACTACCTTTACCTTCTGTAATAAGTAATAAGCTTTATCCTTAAGTTGTTATTACTAAACATTTTATAAAAGAAGAGTGTTATGTATATAAACAAGACTTTAAAAGCTTAGACTCTAACTTAGATACTACTATATTAGACAACTAATAGGCTATAGGACGGCTTATAATTTTAGGAAAAGAGGAGATACTATGCTAGTAGTACCTACTTTTACTTTTAGCTACTTGTTTACTTATTTTCTATGTAAAATTTAGGTACAAGCTACCTATCTTACTAATTCTAGGTGCTACTGCTACCCTAATACTACACTTAATTTTACGCACTCTTAAGGCAATAGCTAATTATAATAACTATTTTAATTACAAAACTTACTTATTTTAGCGAAATTTAGACCCTATTTACCTCTACCTACTAGCTAGCAGAATACTGCCACTACGCATAAACTAGAACTACAACCCTACTAACTATTTAACTCTCCTTCTACATAAACTACACTACCTTTTATTAGAATAGTTACTTTTTAAGATAATAATTATAATAACATCTCCCCTCCTCTTAAACTAGCAGTAGCTAAAGATAATATTTAACTTATATTAGCTAACCTGTTTAAATAATACTTTTAGCGCTGTTAGACAAGGCCTAAGGTAAGCAGCTACAGCAGCAACTACTACAAATACTAAAACTATTAAGAGTTTTTAATACCTTTAGAGTTATTGCTAAAAAGAAAGACTATAATATAGATTAAATCCCTAAGGTTATATAGTATTAAGACAGGGTACTAGAGCTTACAAAGCTTAGCAATAATATTAGAGTTATTAATATTAAATCTTTAGTAGACAAGATTTTTTTAAACACGCTAAGATAGTAACATATTATTATAAATTATTAGTTTAATAGTGCTTTCTACTAATTTAACCTAATTCTTAAAGTTATTCTAGGAGGAGATAACCTTTGTGCTTAGCTCTTAAGACTTATAGATAAATATAGTAGTGTTAAAGGTTTCTAGGAATACTATTCTATTATTAGCGTAGCATCCTTAACGCAGGACAAGAGGGCTAAAGAACTAGGTAAAGCTATTATAATAGTAAAGAAGCTAGCTCTAGGATTTGTCTAAGAATACGTTAGTATCTATATATCTTATACGCTACTTAGTTACTAAGAATTAACTAATATAGCCTTTATATCAAGATGTATAGATCTTAAAGATACTGCTTAGTTCTTTAACATTGTAGCAGCGCACTACATTAACTCTAAAAACTAAGGTAAAGAATAATATATATTAATAGCTAACTAAGTAATAGTAAAACTACTATGCAAGAACATCTATGCTTTTATTAATTAAAATAACTTTTACAACTAAGCAGCCTACCTAGATATTAATAAGTAAGAGGTAAAAAAGCTTTATAAAATCTGCGCTAAGCCGCAAGTCTAGAAAAAAAATATTAAGTTTAACTTATAAAAGCTACAGCCTAATACTAAGGTAAAGGATAAGTAAGGCAAGCCTAATTCTCTTTATAAGTTCTAGCAAAAGGTTTTTTAACTTATAGCTAAAGCTAAGGACCTTAAAACTAGCCTAGTCTACTCTACATAAAATATTTTAAGTAATAAGTATAGGCTTCTTAGTGTAAAGACGCATCTAATATATAGTATAGTTATTTCTATTACTATAGAGCTAGGAAGGACCCTAAATAAGGCTTAAGCTATTAATTACTATAAAGATCTTATAACATCTACAAATTGCTCTTTAGAGACTTATAGTCTATTAGTTATAACTAAGAATTTAAAGCAATCTACAAAAATATTAGCTAGTTAAAAACCTAAGTAATACTTAGCAATTTAGTTATATAACTTTTAAAACAGAATAACTATAGTACAATAGAGGCGTAACACTACTAATATCTAAGTAGAATAAGTTAGAACTAAGGCTAGTAGCTAACAAGTCCTTATACTACTACCTCTACTAAGCTCTTGTGCTCTAAAAGAAACACTAGCCTACTAATAGGCAGCTACTTAATTAAATACTAACCTTAACAACGCTTCTAATATAGACAAGGAGCTAGATACTCTTAATTAAGAATAAGAGATCTTTTAGGTAGGGTGTTATTATAAGAATTCTACCTTAGCTTTTTTTAAGCTGCTTAAGCAAGCCTATATAAAGAAGCTAATTATAAATCTAGACTGTGTTAAGGTTATTAAAGAGTAGTATTATAAGTTTAACATTAGACAACAGTCTAGCTCTAATAACTTATTATATAAGTAGGTATACTTTTTCTATAAGCGCACTGCCGCAAGCGTTATAAGTTTATTTAAGAGGGCTATACTGTCTAATATACTTAACAAGTGTCTGCTCTTACTATATATAAGATAGAGCTGCTAGCAAGAATTCTAATTAGACTTTATTATTTTAAAGCTTTTTACTAGTAAGTATTATCTAGCTAAGCAGGATAAGGACCTGCTAAGCTACTACTATTAACCTTTTAAACTTAATCTCTATCCCCTCTCTACTTAGAACGCGGTTATTAATACTATAAAGTTTTAACTATAAGCTAAGGAGTTCTAACATACTAAAAGCATTATTACTAACGCCTATACCTAGCTTTTTAAGGACAGTTAGGTTAAGAATATTATTATTAAAACTTTTAAAATATACCACTTCTATCTATAATGTATAGATAGGAAGTTAAACTTTAAATAGCTGCGCAATATGTACTACTCGCTTATCTAACAAGCTATATATATTAATCTAGGATACTATTTATAATATGCTATACTCTATAAAGAATATACTTTAATTTCCTACCTCTACTACGCTAAATACACTAAGAAGGGTAATTAAACTTACTTTAAGCATATTAACCTTAACCTTAAGCAAGTAATAACTAAAGGCCTTAGAATAGATATAATTTAAAGTAGCGTATTATTTAATAATAAGAATAAAATTAACTACATAAAGATTCTCTTCGGCTTTTATAACTATATACTAGAGTACTTTAGGTAGTATAAAGACGTAAGCGTTAAATTGTTAAATAGTCTTATTAAAAGATAGGAAAACAAGACAGACTAGCTAAAGGACGCATAGAAACTAGCTCTTAAAACTTACTAAGTAAAGTAAATCTATAAAGAAGAGTAAGTTTAAATTTTATTGCCTCTACTACTTTATAGATCTACTAGCCTAACTACTTACAACTACTGCATTATTATTCCTTATTTTATTATAGTCTGTAATAAAGTAATAAAGGTACCTGCTATAGGAAATTATAAAGAAATTTATAAAGCTTATTATAACCTTACTACTACTCCTTATACTTTCTTAAGCTATCTTAACAAGTTTAATGGAATTAATTAGCTATTTTCTACTAATGTTTATATTAAGTATAGGTCTTAGATCTAGAAGGCCCTTATTAGACAAGCTAAGTAGGATAATTCTCTTATCTATAAGGAGCTAAACAACATGCTATAAAATGCTAATAAGAAGTAGATTAACAACTATATTAAAGAATACTGCAACTATATACTATGATAAATTTTTAACTTATAGCTTATAGTGTAAGAGTTAAAGAAGGACACTTTTTATACTAATTTAGTTTAAAGATTCCTAGACTATTTATACTTTACTAACTTTAAATAGAACTCTCCTTATACAATAAAGGACTAGAATAAGTAGAATACTAATTTCTCTTAAGCTAATTCTTTACAACGTTTCTAAGAGGAACTTAGCCTAAAGGCTAATAAGTGCTAAGTTTTCTAGAAGAGTAAAGATCTTGTAATACTCTCTTTTATGTAACGCCTTTTTAGCGTTTGTTCTTAATTAGGTACTGTTATCTTAGATAACGTCTTAGTGCTAAGAACTCTAACTAGGCAGCCTTATTATAGTTGCCTTTAATTAATATTAGAATCTTAAGCGCCTGCTACTCCTGTCTCTACTCCTACTACTGCACCTGCGCCTAGACCACGTGCTGTAACTACTACTTAAAAACCTTGCTAAAGTAAACGTTTAAAGAAGTAAGAGAAGGTGTCTAAGATAAATATAGAAGTAATTAACTTATATTTTTTTCGTTTTGTTTTTTTTGTTTTATTTCTTTTGTTTTGCTGTTTTTCTTTCTGCTAAGTAGGTCGCTTAATAGGGCTAAGCTCGCAGGAAGGGGAGGTATGTGCTGGTGCACAGGGTGATACCCTACTGCTCACTAGGTTAGTGCTCAACTACCTAATCTAAAGGTATATAGCTCGTTTTGGGGATCAAAACGAGTGAGATTATTAATCCTCTACCTCACAACTCAACTCTTGTACTTCTCTTCTAGATACAACCTATAATAAGATCTTTATCTTACCACCCTTGTTCTCGCATGACCTGACCACTAGTGATCTCATGCCTTCGTAGTAGTATGTCTTCATACACTCCAACACGCTTACAATTGTACTTTAAGAACAATTAGACCTAAAGAAACTTTAGAACAACGCTAAAGAAGAGAATAAAACCTACTAACTAGCTTAAAAAGCAGTAAACAAGGGAGAACGTTAATTCCTAGTAAAGCTAGACCTTAAGCTTTCTATTTCTAAATGCAAATTAGATAATTTTAGGAACCTGCTATACTAAAGTTAAAAATAGGTACTAAACAACAAGCCTTTGCGCACTAGAATTAATTATAAGTTCTACTGCTCTAAAGCCTTAGGGCACCTAGGAAGGAACTTTACCTACTAAGCAGTCGCAAGAGAATACTTTTAGCCCTCTATTAGCTAAACAGTAAAGTAATATAGTAAAAACTGCTTAGTGTGTAGAAAAACAAAACTATAAAGAAATAGTTTATAAGAATTGTCAAAACCTGTGCTAATTCCTAAGCATATTAAGAAAGAAATATTAATTAACTTTATTATAAGGTTACTAAAAAGCGAAGGTTGCACAAACTTGATTATAGTTACTAATAAGCTAAGTAAAGATGTAGTTTTATTAAATCTTAAAAACATTACTATAGAAAGCATTGCTAAAGCGTTTATTAACTCTATAGTAGCTTACTACTAGTTACTAGACTACATTACGTCTAATTAAGGGGTATAGTCTGTAAGCCACCTTTAGACTAGGCTTTACAAGCCACTAG
The DNA here is from genome assembly GCA_024321975.1 of Alternaria sp. 'sect. Undifilum'. NCBI lineage: Eukaryota > Fungi > Ascomycota > Dothideomycetes > Pleosporales > Pleosporaceae > Alternaria > Alternaria sp. 'sect. Undifilum'. The sequence continues at coordinate 4,143,545 of JAJJZI010000006.1, forward strand.
AAATTAAATAATATTTATTTTTTAGATATTACCTTAAAACTAACAGCTCTACAAAACAAATAAACTCTATAGTATAAGCTTACTTAAAAGCTTTCTACAATTAGAATTAAACAAACTAAAAAAGTAACTTAGAAATAGCAAAGATTACAATTATAGCAAGGGAAGCATAATATACTACAATGTTGCCTTTTTTTCTGTAATATAGATACGAGGTAGATCTTCTTTAAATAGCTATAAAGCATAGACTTGAAAATGAACTATAAGATAAAAGAATACAAGCAGACTATTAGAAAGTAGAAAATATAGCCAATAAACTTTAGTAAAGTATTAAGTTAGCTTAAGCTATAATAGCAGAATCTTAACAAGAACAAGAACGTTAAGCAAATAAAAAAAATTACTTTAGCTTTAAATAAGTAACAAGGTTTAGCTAAAGCTAGAAAACTACTATAAGATAAAAAGACTAAGCTGAAAACTTAATTAGAAGAATTTATAGTACATAGTACTTAAGACTGTTAGACTAAATGCTATAAAGCTAAATACTTTTAGAAGAATATATTTAGTATTTAATATTAACAATTTCTAGCTATCTTCTTTAGATTCTTTACTAAGCTAACTATAAGATAACAGCAAACCTTTATTGATTAAAGTAGACAGCAAAGAGAAGTACTTAGTAGAGCGCCTATTACAGGAAGGAAGCACAGGAAGAAGAAAAAAATACTTAGTTAAATAGGTAGAATACTTAGAACTAACTTAAGAACTAGTTTTAAACTTAGAAGATATAAAAGCACTACAAGACTAGAAGAACTCTAGAACTTATATTAAGGAGGGGGGTACTGTAAAGAGCTAAAGCTCTAACATCTTTAGTACTTAACAAAAAGCCTTGTTTTACTATTTTATAGATTCTAGGTGTCTGTGTATATTAAGCATCTGTAAGCTTAGTGTATCAGCCCTTCTACTTTTTTAGCCTACTAAACTTTTCCCTTAGCTCTGCGTTATATTCTTAAGCTACGTTAGCAGCTGCTACGTAACTACTTTTGTCTCTTTCTTAGTACTAAGCACAGACTTTACAGAGAAGTAGATAAGGCTGCTAGATAGCCTTTGTAGTTCTTTATTTAATTTATTACTGTTTTCCCTGCATCTTTAGTTAATCTAACGCACCCTTACAATTTAGCTCTAAAGGAACATAGTTATTAGAGAAGAGGAGGTTGTTGTCAAATTGAGTCTCTAGGACAAGGACGTTCGCCTGCGATTTAGCAGCTTAAGTAGCTCTAGTAACAATTAACTGCCCTACAGCAACGTTAGTATTTATAAATCTAGTATTATAGGACTTGCACAGCGTTTTAAAACGCTTTTAAGCGCCACTAAGCTACCTAGATTAACACTCCTATTGTTTCTAGAGGCCTCGCTAATTAAAGTTGGGGTTAAGGATCTAAGCTGCAATATAGGCTAGTGTTTAGTCTGAAACTCTATAGTAGAAGTTGAGCTTTGCCTAGATAAAAGCTGCAAATTGCTTTACCTTCTTACTTAGCTAGGACTGTCTCTTGCTTTGCTTAGTCCACTGTTTATAGTACTTAAGGAGCTTCCCAACCTTATTAAGCTATGTTAAGATATTTACCTTCTAGCCTTCTAGTCTTTTTGTTGCTAGGTACAGTGGTTTAAGCAGCGCTTTAATCGCGGTAAGCATGTCCTAGTTAGCAGTAGTAATTTAGTTATAGCTTATAAGCTCGTCGCCAGCTTGTTTATGTTCAAAAAGGTAGAGATTAACTAACTTTTAAAGCTCAAGTACTGCACTAAAATTAGTACTTAATATATCAGCTCTAGTGTTTTTCTAACACAAAACTTACGCCTGTGTATTATACAATAAAATAAGTTCTAACGCACACCGCAGTCACAGACTAGTAAGAAGATCTTCTTAACCTCTGCCTAACCTTCAACCTTCTTCTAAGCCTTTCTAAAGTTCTCTCTCTGCTAGTCTAAAGCACAGATGCAGTTGACGATATTATAAGCCTTACTAATTACTTTTTTCTTCTTCTACTCAGCCTGCTGTACTTGAAAGACCCTTTATCTTGTAGATTGACTAAGTTGAAAGCGGTGGCAAGCAACTAAGTGTCCCAGTCTTTCTGCCTAGCAATATCCTCAACCCGGTCGTTATTAAGGGCATTTTTGTTTAACTTTTTTTTTGTAAACGCGCTAGGCTTGTAAGTCAAAGCTAATTAAGCTGCAAAGTTAATAATATAGACTCCGCATTGTAAACAACGATGTTGCTAGTTAAAGGAAAACACATTTCTAAGGAGCTAGCAGGCAGCGTTGTTGTCGTAGGCATTGTTACTAATAATATAGCTAATGCTACTACTATAAATTTTGTGCTTATTGCAGATTGTGCGTATAAGGTCGCAGATAGCCTCTCTAGTGTGACAGCTGTAGACCTGTTAAAGGGCAATAAGGACGTCAACCCGCTTGTAATCAGTATTCAGGTAGTAGGCTTCAACGCTAAAGAAACAGAGGTAATTATACAGTTACTAGATATTACAGCTAATTAAGATTTCTAATCGTGCGGCTTGAATAGAGCAATAAAGCATACTGATAGTTTTAGGACCTAGTCAGTCTATAAAGTCAAGAAAAAGAGAGAATAGAAGAGCACGCTTACTAAAGCTATAGTAAGCCTGAATTAGTTGCTTAATAGAGTTGCTACTTTAGTATAAAAACCTGTTATCAATCTCTTGGTTAAGGGCCTTGAAAAGCTCTCACGCTTGTAATAAAGACGCTCTGTTATAGCTTCAGTTGTTAAGAACTACCCAATTAACCAGCCTCTGCTAGAATTTAAAGAAATTAATGTTTGTAAACGTGCAGAGGCGCTTTTTTATAGCCCTAAGTTAAGTATTTAAGGTACCGATTTTGTTGTCTTGAACACAGCTGTTAAGGTTAAATAGGCTATATATGTTAAGTAAATCGTTTTGCTGTACTTAGCTAATATTATGCTTTTGGAGTAGATGCCCTGCTGCTGCTATTAAGGACACTAAATTAAAGGTAGTCTTATAACCAGCACTATTACAATAGGTACAAATCTAACAGTCTTTAGTTAGGTTTAATAAGTGGTAGACAATGGCACTGTAATTGTAGATCTAACTTTAGCGTTGTTAAGAGTGCTTATGTGCAAGCTAACGTCAGAGCAGATAGCTGCCGCAAAATTAAGTATTAATATTGAAGCTATGTAGAATAGCATACTTACATTCGAATGTTAGAGACAAAGGCAGGTCAAATAAGCTTGCAAGCAAGTCAGAAGATATCAATGTTATGCTAAAGGATAGAATATGTTTTAAAGAAAATCGTGCGCACAACTGCAGTGTGCAGTAGAGGTCAATTGAGTATATTTCTAGAGGTATCATAAGTAAGGCATAAGGCATAAGACATGATAGAAGTCAGATTATTAGTTTAGCTAATAGTGTTGCCCGATTATCTGTCCGCCGCACTTTGGGTTTCACTTTTAGTGGCTGATAAGGTTATACCATGAAACTTTCAAATTGAATCAAGTTATTTAATTCAAAGCAAGTTATTCAAGTTTATCTTAAATTGAAAACAAATCAAGCTATTCAAATCAAATCAATGAAACCTTGATTTGATTTTGATCCGTTGCGAGCCCTGATGTCAATACTCCAACATATTCTTATAATGCTGGGGTATTTATGTACTAGGTTATTGTGGTGTTACTTAATGATCGCTTCTTGCGATTCTTCTAGTACGTCATGCGTAATTCGAATAAGTAGATTAAGCATTTTTGCTAGTCCTAATAATCTGTTGTTATTAACCTTAAGTATTGCGGAGTTAGTTATCTCTTTAGTTCCTGTGATGTCGTGTCTGCGGCTAAAAGCATCTGCTCTTTTGTTATCCTTTTCTAGTGTATACACGATCATGAACTTGTGTTGTCTTAGTTCCTCTAATTATTAAACCTAGCGTTAGTTAAGTCTCTTAGTAGTTGTAAAATTTACTAAGTTCTTGTAATCCGTAAATATTATAAGTTCTAAGCAGCTTTTCGCGTATACTCTCTAATATTTTAGGCAATTAACAATAGCTAATAGCTCCTTGTTGTAAATGTTATATTGTTTTTCTAGTCCTAAAAACTTGCAAGAATAGTAGGTAATTAAGTATTATTTGCCTTTATGTATTTAGCTAGCGCATCCTCCTAGTGCGAAGTCTAATGTGTCTGTTTTAAAGCGTAGAGGCTGTCTTGCCTAAAATATGCAGAAGCATAGTGGTTTTATACTTGTATTCTTAAGCGTTAGGAAGGCATTTTTTACTTTTATACTTTGTTTTAAGGGTATTTCCTTCCTTATAAGTCTAATTTAACAGGATAGCAATGCTAAAGTAATTCTTCATAAACTATTAATTATAGTTTAGAAATTTAACAAAAATATTTATTTCTGTAACTGTTTTTAGTTGTAGCTTATTTCTTAATTTCCTATAATTTCTTTTTATTTATCTGTACTCCTTATACTCCTACAATATATCCTAGAAAGGCAATTTTGTCTCTATAAAACTTATATTTCTTAAATTCAAGTTATAAGTTAAACTAGTTTAAGCACTTTAGGACTGTGCAGACATATTTAATATATTCTCTTAAGTTTTTAAAGTAAATAAGAATGTTTTCTAAGTATGTAATAACAAAAATGTCTAAGTATACTCTTGACATATTATTAATAAGTTCTTAAAATATTGCTAGGGCATTTATTAACTGAAACAGCATAGCAGTATATGTATAGTGTTAATATCTTATTTAGAACGCTGTCTTCTATTCTTATTAACTCTTTACTATGATATTGTTTAGTTTACAATAGTTAACGCACATTCTGAGTAGCCTATTCTTCTTTAGTATAAGAAATATAAAATATTCTACTAGTAATATTAAAAATCTTATATAGCCTTTTGCTAAATTCTTGTCTAGCTTTTCTCTTAGTATCTTAAGTTCTATCTTTAATAGTTAATAAATTAGCCTAAAGAGTAAAGTCTTCCCTTTTTCTAGAACAGTTTTGTAGTGCTAAGGTTAGTGTCTTAGTAAGGCTTTGCTATCTAATTCTTTTATAAAGAAGTACTAAAATCTTTTATACTTTTTTAAAATATTTAAAGTTACGTAGTTTTCTAAAACTTCATTTTTGTAATCTAGAGAAGCCCTTCTAGTATTTATTAAGTTAAACCCTCTTGTCTTAAGGCTGTTCCTAGTTAATGTCTACTATTCTTTAGTAATAATATCAATTTTTCTTTTATCTACTATTTTAGTCGTTAAATGCGTAAGCTAGCTTATAATTGCGTCTAATCTACAGCACTTAAATAACAACTTTTTAAACTTTTCATTAATCTGCAGGTTGTGTTCTTGTAACTAAAGAAGTCCTAATATAATATTGTAGGTCGCTAATCTAACAACGTCTAGGTCTATCACTTCTTAATATTCTTAAATGCAGAGCGTCACTCTAGTGACCTTGTAAGTAATTATTATCTTGCCTAGCGTAGGCTAACTGTTAGCTATATATAGTAGATAAGATCCTTGTTTTTCTAGTAGTTGTAAGCCTGCTACTAACACTACTTAAGCAGAAACATAACTAGCTTCCGCACTAAAATCTACTAATACTTACATTTCATGTCTATTAAGCTTCACTATAAGCTTAAAGAGGCTTAGAGAATTTATTGCGTTAATTTCTCTAGCAGTTCTAGGTGCATAAGGCGTTTGTCTAAAAAAGACTATATACTAAATCTATAGAACTCCTTTGCGACAATGTGTAGATTAAATTTAATATTAAAGCACGTGTGCTATAAGGGCTAGGTACAATTTTATATATAAGTTTTGTTCTTATAATCTTTCTGCTGCGTTATATGCATCTGAAAGGTCTTTTCTAAATTGTTATATTTATAAAAGTATAGGCTATGTTGTTTGTCTTATATATGTACTGCGCATTAATTGTTTAGACAATTATACTATAAGTACTTGCATTTAGGCATTCCCTTTAGTCTGTTAAGAAACTATCTTAATCTATATTTATTAGCATAATAGATTGTATAGCTGTTGTGTACATATACAGTTTATAAATACTTCGCATGTTCTAAGTTGTGCAGGTCTGTTTAATAGTACATATTTGTAGCGCGGCTGTTGTCTTAAGCTTTACGCTTTTAGCGTGTTACTTAAAGTTTATTATAAATCTCTTTTCTCTCTTTGTTTAAGAGCTAGTATACTAGTTTATTCTAGAATGCCTTAGCATCTTTAGTCTATTTCTATAAAAAGTTGTTGTGTATATCTTTATTAATAGTTGCTACTACAGTAATCTATTTCTTCTACAATTCCCCTAGTAAATTAGCATAATAGCTATATTTTTAGAATGTTCTTTTGTAAAGTCTTGTAAAAATTTCCTTAGTTTGTCTAAGCTGCCTTAGCAGAGCGTTAATCTTCTCTGCTAGATTTTTTAAGCATCTAGTCTCTATAAGTTATAATAACTATATGCTAACGTTGTGTCTGTCTAATATACTATAGGTAAAGGTATTTTTAATAGCTAATAGAATTGTCTTTTAGTTATAAGCTACCAGTTCTTTATATGTAATTAGTATAGCAAGTTAATAGCTTTTCTAAAACTTAGCTATCTTGCCGTGCTTAGCTTAATCTACTAGAGTTGCTTCTATACTTTTGTCTAGCACTACTTTAGAAATATCGTCATCTAAGGCCTCCTCTAAGGTAATTATAATAAAATTATCTAGACTGTTAATACTTACCTAGTCCTGTCCTTAAACCGTGATAGTAGGTTATGTAATAACATTCTATTCTTTATTTAAATTGTTGTTAGGTCCTGCACAGTAAATAACATTTAGTTATTAATTTACCTTGCTTTAGCTCTAGCAGTCCTGTTTTATGTAACCTTCTTTGCTACAGCTGTAATAAGTAACCTTCTTGTTACCTTTGTTATACATAAACTTCTTCCTTCTAAGTCCTTTATTAATATTGTTAAAGTGTATTAGCTTGTAGCTATTAGTTGCATAATGCCTGAGAGTCTTAGGTACATAGATTTACTAATGTCCTTAGTTAGGGTACAGGCATTAAAATATTTAACATAGTTAAGTATCTGTGTTTTAGGTACGCAATTCCCTTGTGCAAATAGTTGTTTCTTTAATATAAGCTTGTAGAGTTTGTTGTTTATTTTAATAGCTTTAGCTATAAGTTTGTTAAGCGTATTAAAGTTAGATTGACTTCTTATAAGTTCCTGTTGTACAGTTAGTTTAAAGCCTTATTAGAATATCTACATTAAAGTATTGTTATCTTATTAAATAACTAGTTTGTACTGTTAGAATTTGTTTGTGTAGTTAGCAGCAGATTTAGTTTCTTATAGTTTCTAAATCTTTTGCTTTACAACTACAGATTTTTTCAAAAGTAAAAAGATTTCTTGCATTTTTGACTTAAAGGCGTCCTCGTCCTTAACTAGAGCGGCGTTGTTAGCATCTACAATAGAGTTGTTTATATAGCATTAGAGAATTAAGTTAGCCTATTTCTTTGCATCTCCTTAAAGATACGTAGAGGCTAAAACTACTTTATTATTAATTTTAATTCTATCTCTTTTAATATAGAAGTATCTATTACTCTAGAAAAGCTAAGCCTTAAGCTTGCTACAATTGCTATAATAGTTGTTAGGCTTCTTAGCGCGGCTCGTAGTTCCTCCAGTGTAGGAATCAGCAGGGGTGTCTATAGCAGTATTACTTATCTTTAAGAGTGTTTAAAGTGTGAAAATTGTCTAAAGATAATCTAAGTTAGTTCTCAGGAAATAAGTAAATGCGATGGACAGTGGTGTACTAGCACAATTAAAAGATTAATGTAATAGTACAAGGTCTGTTAGCACAATTAGAAGATTAATATAATAATATAAAGGGTGAGAATTAAGTCTTCAATTTTAAATCAATTACTAAATTGAGTTGTTAAGTTGAACACACTAAGCTATAAAGTTTTAGTGCCTACACTATATACTAATAAGTGTAGCGCTTGTAGAAAAGCGTGTAAGTCCTGCTCGTAGAAGAGCGTGCTTGTTAAAAAGCAGTTACGTAAGTGCGCTTGTAGAACAGCATGTGGGTCCTGCTCGTCAATAAGCAGTCACGTGACAGCGGCGCAGTTGCCTTGCCGTAACCCTTTGCCTGCGTCGCATGATCCTTGAGGCGTTATTCTAAGTGTCCCTTAATCTAGGTCGTAACACTTTTCTATAGAACCTAAATGAAGCTAAATATAAAAGTTCAAAATATATAGAATATAGACAAGACTAGTATCGCACTAAGAGTATGTACTAACTTCTAAGTAATTGCACAAGCTAGCAAGCATAAAGCTTATGTTAAAACTTTAAGCAATTATAAGTAGGTATAAATACTTAAGACAATCTTAGCTACTAGGCAGAAACTCAGGTTTCTAGTAATTCTTAAAAGACAATGCTTATAAACAACATATTTCCTCTCTAAATTAGTTTTACACTAGTTGTTTACTACTTTTAAGAATAGATAGGCCTTGCATAATATAAGATTTTAGTAGCTAAAGTGTATATTTATTTTATCTACTTAGCTTTCTAGAAATAAATAGACAATACTTATTTATTTTTAAGGTGTTAAAGGTAGTAGTTGTTGTAGTAGTTGTTGTTGTAGTCAATATAGGGTTTTCAAAAAAGGTGAAAAGCAGCTACCCTCTACTAATTAGTCGCAAAAGTTAAAAAAAAAGATTGTGTGTAGTCAACGAGATTCGAACGGTGGGTGGATAAGTTCTAGGAGGGAAGCTTAGACTACTGAGCGATAATTAGGGTCAAAAAAATTTGCTAAGGTACTAAAAAACGACACTAGTTGAAACATGTCTAACAGTGATTGCCAGCCTATGGCTAACAATAGGATTACAGTAGGATTGCAATAGGATTGTAACATATCATAATAGAGGAGGGAAAGGACACGTACGTACCGCAGCAGGAGCCTACAATACTTTATAAAGCTGCTGCTTCTTACTTACTGCTTCTTACCTTTTAAACAGCACCGCATACGAATAATTTGCATATAAAATACTGCAATAGCGTACAACCTCTGCGGCGAGCATCTCTTTATGCTAGGCTTTCTTCTAAAAAAAAGCATCCTTTACTACCGTCTACCTAGCACCTAATTTAGTCTAACTCAAACTGCTTATGCAGACACCTAAATTTATTAAGTATCTTAAAACTTAAATACCTAGCTAGACTTCTAAGTTAATAAAAATCTTAAATAAGTCTCTTAAGCCCTAATTTAGCTAGTTGTAGAAGGAATACAAAATCTCTAGAGTCTTCGTTAATACTAGCGCAGTACTCAAGATTTATTGCTTTAGCATCTTTTTTTTCTTATTAATTATATAAGGGCTAAGTACAGAGACTAGAACTTAGCTTAAACAGCTATTGGAAGACGTTAAATTGGTAATAAAAAAGAATAAGGTAGAAAAAGAGAAGTAGGCTTTCTATTTTCGCGTCTATAAGTTAGCAAGCAAGGCGTTAATAGTATTGCTACTTTACTTTATTTAAGAGCGCCTGGCAGTAAAGTAACAAGAATAGGCAGGATAGGGCGCGTTAAGTTAAGAAGCAATTCGCGTCTTTACCTTGCTTTTCTTCGTTTCTGTCTAAACATACGACACACTAATTGCGTGCTAGCAATGCTGAACAAGGGGGCGTAAGCCTAGATACCTGTTGTTAGCAATAAATCTTTTTTTTACTAAAAAGGTGTCTACAAAATGTGTGGTCACATCGAAAGGTTATCTCAAAAGGCCGAAGCTAAGACGATACTTATACTTAATAAATATAGGTCTTATGTTGATATTAAGTTTATGCTACTCTGCTGTCAGCACAGGATATAGACTATATATCTTCCTCCTCACGCCTCTTATCTCCTACAGCCTCTAGACCTAGCTCCTTTTAGCATACTTAAGTCAGAGTATAAGGCTAGCATTTAAGCTTTATCTGCTCTTAATAACATCTCTCCTATTAAGAAAGAGCACTTTATATCCTCCTATTATTAAGCAAGAGAGAAAGGCCTATTTAAGCGCGTTATTTAAGCTAGTTAGAAAGCTACAGGCCTCTGCCTATACAATCTTTCTAAAGTCCTCATGTCCTCTTAAGTTTCTGCTTGTTTCATTACCTCTTTACTGCCTGCGCCGCCTTAAACTCTTACAGGTTAATTCTTCTTAACTTTAAGAAGAGCTTAGAATTCATATAAAGCTTAGCAGCAGCTTCTGTAGTTAGAATCTCTCTCTTAGAGCACCTGCTAAGTGCTTGGCAAAGCAGAGAAGGCTATGTCTTAATCAAATGCTTTTACAGCTCAACTCTAGGCTAAGAATTAACAGTTGTAGGAGCTGAGAAGGAGCAATTGCTTAATTAAAGGAGTGGAATAAGTATATTAATCAACTAAGTGCCACAACACAGTGTCCAATAACTACTAAAGAGGAACAAGACGATCTGGCCTGTATATATAGGCGCTAGCGCGGTCGTTACGTGTTTAGCTTACCAGGATTACCTGATTAATAAGGTAATCCGCATGTTCTGCATGTCAATACTCTAACACCCCTCCTAGGTTAGTAAGATACTATTAATCTAAGCTGTAAGCAACTAGTCAATTGTAACAAACTAAGGTCGTTAATTAAGAGGTCCCTCTGTAATTATAGCTCGTTTGTCTAATCCTCGGTTGTTGTAGTAATGCCGTTGTAAATATTTCAATTGATCTAGCAGCCCTTAGTGATATTGAAATATTAGATGGACCCTGAATATTACGTAATTGGTAAGTGCGCAATTTCTACAAAAATATTAATTACGTCTGCTGCCCTTCTAAAACTTTTTGTCCTCAGCCCTACTTAATATTAATTACTAAGCTTTCTTAATCCTTACTGCGCTACTACCACCACTACTATAGTAAGCAGTGTTGCCTTATTATTCTCTTTCACATTAGCTACTAGTTTTTCTAGTGTAGTCTGCCTTTAACAGCAACAAGCATAAGCGTTGCTTAGAAAGCTGTTGTTCAAAGCGTAATTGTTGCTTAAAAAGCCTTCGCTAGCAACCTAAAAACAGTGCTAAGCATAAGCGTTGAGCGCGCTAAAGCCTGTTTAACAAAAAAATTTAGGAAGCAGCTAATTTTTAAAATACTAAAAGTTAGTTACTATTACTTATTCATTTGTTTAAGTATTGCAAGACACTTGGTAGCTTTGTTTAAAAACTTATTAACTTACTTATTTAATTAAGCATGCTGTAAAGTTTTTATATAAATTCTAATTAATATGAAAGCTAAACAATGCAATTAATCTTGTGCAAAAGAAAAGCTCCTTAAAAGCTGATACAAAAGTTACAGCAGCTTACTGCTTAAGCAGCAACGCGTAAACAGTAAGATAGCAACAGCAATAGGTTACATACACCTATTAAGCTGATTACTAAGCGCAACGCGCCTTTATCGACTAAAAAAAGGCGCCTAAGAGCTTGTTAAAAATTGCTGCAAATTTTCTACGTATTTGTATTCTGCCTTGTAAGCGCTGCATTAAAAAATGCTAAATAGTTTAGTTGCCAAACATTGTTTTAATTGTGTTTAGACTAGCAGTTAGAGCAACTTACGCTATAGTAGCGACTTACTTTATGTTTACTATACACCTTATACTAATCTTGCTAATTAATTTATAGCTATATATTAAAATAATTTTTTTTTTCAATTTTCTAAGCTTCTTGCTTAGCCTGTTAACTTGTTATTAGAGATAAAATAACAATAAAATTGTTACGACCTAAACTAAGAGACACCCGGGACAGCGTAATCACCTAGAAGGATCGTGCTGCGCAGCTAAAAGGTTGCAGCACAGCAACTGCGCTGTTGTCACGTGACTGCTTGTTGAAGAGCAGGACCTACACGCTTTTCTACAATTATCTACTCGCTCTTCTATAATTACTTATACTCTTTTCTACAATTGCACGCTTATACACGAGCATAACACTTCTTAGTATATAGCTTAGTGTGTTTAACTTTGTATAAGACTTCAGTATCTAATCTAAGAATTATACTTAATTCTAAACGCCTCTGTGTTATTACATTAATCTACTAATTGTGCTAACACACCCTTGTACTATTACATTCATCTTCTAATCGTGCTAGTACACTAACTGTCTATTGCATTTACTTATTCCTAAGAACCAACCTTAGATTATCTTTAGACAATTTTTATACTCTAAACACCCTTAAGATAAGTAATACTACTATAGACACCCTTGCCAATTCCTACACTAGAGGAACCACAAGCCGCGCTACGAAACCCAATAATTATTATATTGATTGTAGCAAGCTTAAAGCTTAGCTTTTTTAAGTTAGCTAATACTTCTATGTTAAAGAAGACATGATTAAGGACAACAACAAGGTTATCCTAGCCTTTATGTATTTCTAAGGAGATGCAGAGAAATAAGCTAACTTAATCCTTTAATGCTAAATAGACAACACTATTAAACACATTAACAACACTACCTTAGTTAAAAACTAATACGCCTTTAGAATAAAAATGTAAGAGATTTTTTTACTTTTTCAAGAATTTGTAGTTGCAGATCAAAAAATTATAAAACTACAATAAACCAAATTTGCTGCTAACTATATAGTTTAATTCTAGCAGTATAAGATAGTTATTAAATAAGACAACAACGCGTTAATGTAGATATACTAACAAGATTTTAAACTATCTATATGCTAAGAACAGGTGAGAAGCAGTAGGTGAGAAGCAGCGGCTTTATGAAGTATTGCAGGCTCCTGCTGCGGTACGTACGTGTCCTTTCCCTCCTCCATCGCATTATGTTGCAATCCTATTGCAATCCTACTGTAATCCTATTGCCAGCCATAGGCTAGCAATCGCCGTCGGACACGTTTCAACTAGTGTCGTTTTTTAGTACCTTAGCAAATTTTTTTGACCCTAATTATTACTTAGTGGTCTGAGCTTTCCTCCCAGAACTCATCCACCCACCGTTCGAATCTCATTGACTACACACAATCTTTTTTTTTAACTTTTGCGACTGATTAGTAGAGGATAGCTGCTTTTCACTTTTTTAGAAAACCCTATATTGACTACAAAAACAACCACCACCTTTGACATCTTAAAAATAAATACACTAAGGACTCATAAAAAGTAGATCTAGCCTTAATATGCTTAACAAACTTTTAGCTAAAGCTATTTAAGTAGACAATAATTTCTATAAGCTTATGTTAGAGAAATAATTACTTGCATAGAGAACTTACGCACTTAAAAATACAGACGCTTAACTACGTTAGACATTTTAACGCCTGTACCCTAACTAGGGACGTTAGTAAAATTATATACCTAGAACTTTAAAATATTATGCAACTAATAGCTATAAGATAATATACCTTAACAACTTGTATAAAAGACTAGGAAGAAAAAAGTTTACGCATAACAAAGGTAACAAAAAAGTTCCTTATTACAGCTATAGCAAAGAAAGTTACATTAAACAAAACTGCTAAAGCTCAAGCAAAGCAACTTAATATCTAAATATTATTTACTGTATAGAACCTAACAATGACTTAGAAGAAGAATAAAACGTTATTATACAACTTACTATTACAGTCTAAGGACAGGACTAGGTAAGTATTAACAGTCTAGATAATTTTATTATAATTACTTTAAAGAAAACCTTAGATAAAGAGTTTTTGAGATAATAATAGATAAAAGTATAGAAGCAACCTTAGTAAATTAAACTAGGTATAGCAAGATAGCTAAGTTTTAAGAAAGCTGTTAGTCCTCTACGCTAGATACATAAAAAGAAATAGTAGTATTAGGTAATACAACTCTTAGAGTCCTAATAATTAAAAGATCTACCAAAGAAGATTAACGCTCTGCTAAGGCAGCTTAGATAACTTTGTTACGACCTAAGGCCTAGAGTGGGGCACCACCACCTTAAGTACCGACAACTGATGGCACAGACCTAGGGATTAGATAATAAAAAGATCACGTAGCTAGTCCTAGAGTCCTAGAATCCTAGAAGATCCTAGCCAGGCTTTAGGATCCTTAAGACTGTGAACATCCTAGAATTCTAGGAAGTCCTAGATAAACTTTAGGATTGTTAGGACTATAGTGTACTATAGGATCTCTAGAACTCCTTATGTATATAGTAGTAGGCAATATGCCTCTATAGCTTATTATATTTAACTTAGAGTTTTACCTTAGTAATAAATCTAAATATTAAGACTTGTTTCTCAACCTTTATGTTATTATATTAATCTTCTAATTATGCTAACACACCTTATACTATTACATTAATCTTCTAATCGTGCTAGTATACCCTGTGTCCTTAGTACTTGTTTATTCCCTAAGAACTAACCTAGATTATCTTTAGACAATATTTACACTTTAAACACCCTTAAGATAAACAATACTGCTATAGACACACTTGCTAATTCCCTTACTAAGAGGACTATAAGCCGCGCTAATAAGCCTAAGACTTATTATAGTAATTGTAGCAAGCTTAATGCTTAGCTTCTTTAGGTTAATAGATACTTCTACATTAAAAGAGACAGGATTAATAATAATAATAAGGTAGTCTTAGCCTCTATATGTTTTTAAGGGGATGCAGAGAAGTAGGCTAACTTAATCCTTTAACTCTATATAGATAGTGCTATAATAGACGCTAACAACAAAGCTCTAGTTAAAGACTAGAATGTTTTTAAAGCTAAGATAAAAGAAGTTTTCTTACCCCTTAAAGAATCTATAGTTGTAGAGCAAAAGATTTAGAGACTACAACAAACTAAATCTACTACTAACTATATAACTAAATTCTAATAGTACAAAATAGTTATTAAATAAGATAATAACACTTTAATGTAGATATACTAATAAGGTCTTAAACCTACTATACAACAATAACTTATGTAAAGCAGAGCTAGCCTTAATATACTTAATAAACTTATAGCTAAAGCTATTAGAGTTAACAACAAACTATATAAGCTTATATTAAAGAAATAGTTGTTTGCACTAGGGAATTGCGCACCTAGAAACATAGACACTTAAACATGTTAACGCTTATACTCTAACTAAGGACGTTAGCAAAACTATGTACTTAGGACTTTAGGGCATTATACTATTAATAGCTATAAGCTTATGCACCTTAACAACATTAATAAAATACTAAAAAGAAAGAAGTTTATACAAAATAAGGGTAATAATAAGTTTACGTATTATAAATATAGTAAGAAAGGTTACATAAATAGGACTACTAAAGCTAAAGCAAGGTAACTTAACAACTTAATATTATTTACTATACAGAACTTAATAATAATCTAGACAACAAATAGAACGTTATTGCACAACCTACTATTACAGTTTTAGAATAGAACTAAGTAAGTATTAATAGTCTAAATAACATAGTTATAATTACGCTAAAAAAAGCCTTAGAAAATAATATTTCTAAGATAGTGCTAGACAAAAATATAGAAGCAACCCTAGTAGAAGAAACCAAACACAGCAAGATACCTAAGTTTTAAGAAAGCTATTAACTAGCTACACTAATTACATAGGAAGAGCTAGTAGTATACAACAAGGAGATAGTTCCTATATATATATATATATAAACTCCTTACCTATACTATAAAAGATAGACATAATATTAGCACATAAGTACTACTACCTATAAAGACTAGATGCTTTATAGACTTAGTAGAGAAGACTAACACCCTACTTAAGTAACTTAGACAACTTAAAGAAGTCTTTACAGAACTCTATAAAAGAACATTCCTAGACTATAACTAGTATACTATTTTACTATAGAAACTGTAGAAGAAAGGACTTACTTTAGTAGCAACTATTAATTAGGCTATATATAACAATTTTATATAGAAATAGATTAAAGAAGCTAAGGCTTCCTAAAATAAGCTAACACGCTAGCTCTTAGATAAAGAGACAAAGAAGATTTACAACAAACTTAAGGCAATACAATAGTAGTATAAGGCTTAAAATAATAGCTACACTAAAGATATATACTACTAGATAGACCTGCGTAACCTAGAACATGTAAAGTATTTATAGACTATATATATACACAACAACTGTATAATCTATTATTCTAATTAAAGTAGATTAGGATAGTTTCCTAAGAAGTTTAAGAGAATGCCTAGTTATAAATACTAATAGTATAATTGCTCTAACAACAAATGCGCAGTATATAAAATAAGAGACACAGCCTATACTTTTATAAACATAATAATTTAGAAGAGACCCTATAGATGCATATAACGCAGTAGAAGAATAACAAGAATAGAACTAGTGTATAGGAGTGTAACTAACCCTTATAGTACACATGCCTTAATATTAAATATAACAAATACCTTATTATAAAGAAGTTATACAGATTTAGTATATAGTCTTTTTTAGATAGACGCCCTAAACACCTAGAACTACTAAGGAGATTAATATAATAAATCCCTTAAGCCTTCTTAAGCTTATAGTAAAGCTTAACAGACACTAGATATAGGCACTAGTAGATTTTAGCACATAGGCTAACTTTATTTCTGCTTAAGTAGTGTTAGTAGCAGGCCTATAACTACTAAGAAAACAAGAACCCTATCTAGTACACGTAGCTAAGAGTTAGCCTATGCTAGGTAAGATAATAATTACCTATAAGGTCACCTAAGTGACGCTCCGCATCTAAGAATACTAGGAAGAGATAGACCTAGACGTCTTTAGACTGGCTACCTACAACATTATATTAGGACTTCCTTATTTACAAGAATATAATTTATAAATTAACTAAAAGTTAAAAAAGTTCTTATTTATGTACTATAGACTTAACGTAACTACAAGCTAGCCTATATATCTAACAACTAAGATAGTAAATAAAAGGAAGATTAACAATATTGCTAAAGGATAGTAAACCTTAACTAAGAACAGTCTTAAGACAAAAGGGTTTAACTTAATGGATACTAGAAAGGCTCTTTTAAATTGTAAAGTTAGAGTTTTAGAAACACGCGTAACTCTAGATATCCTAAAAAAGTATAAAGAATATTAGAACCTTTTTATAAAAGTAGTAGATAGCAAAGCCTTACTAAAACACTAACCTTAGAGTTATATAATTATTCTAGAAGAAGAGAAGACTCTACCCTTTAAACTAATTTGTTAACTTTTAGAAATAGAACTTAAGATATTCAGAGAAGAGCTAGATAAGAATTTAGCAAAAGGCTATATAAGACTTTTAATACTACTAGTAGGATTCTTTATACTCTTTATACTAAAGAAGAATAGGCTACAAAGGATGTGTATTGACTACTAAAAGTTAAATAATATTATATTAAAGAATTGATATCTACTACTAAATATTATAGAACTTAGGAAATAATTATCTTGTGCTAAAGTCTTTATAGCACTAGACTTATAAGACAAATACTACTTTATTAGAATTAAGAAAGGTAAAGAATAGAAGATAGCATTTCAAATAAAATATAGACACTATAAATATACTATTATATTATTTAGGTTAATAAACACCCTAGTAATATTTTAGGAACTTATTAATAATATGTTAAAAATACACTTAGACATCTTTATTATTGTATACTTAGATAATATCTTTATTTACTCTAAGAACTTAAGGAATTTTATTAAACATATCTACACAGTACTAAGGTGCCTAGACTAGGTTAACCTATAACTAAAACCTAAGAAATGCAAGTTTTACAAGAATAAAATTGCCTTTCTAGGATATATTATAGGGGCACAAGGGGTATAGATAGGTAAAGAAAAGATATAGGTAATTAAAGAATAGCTATAACTAATAATAGTTAAAGAAATATCATCTTTTCTATGATTTCTTAATTTTAATTAATAGTTTATTAAGGATTACTCTAAGATTACTATCCAATTCATAAGACTTATAAGGAAGAAGATACTCTTTAAGTAGAGTAAAGAAGTAAAGAACGCCTTCTAAACGCTTAAGAATATAAGTATAGAACTACTATGCTTTTACATATTTTAAGTAGGACAGCTACTATAATTTAAAATAAATGCATTAGACCTTGCACTTAGAGGATACGCTAGCTAATTATATTAAAGCAAATAGCACTTAATTACTAATTATTCTTGTAAGTTTTTATGACTAGAAGAACAATATAATAGTTACAACAAGGAGCTATTAGCTATTATTAATTATCTAGGATATTAGAGAGTATACGCCAAAAGTTACTTAGAACTTATAATTTTTATAAATTATAAGAACTTAGTAAATTTTATAACTACTAAAACACTTTATTAACGCTAGGTTTAAGAGTAAGAGGAACTAGGACAACATAAGTTTAAGATTATATACACGCTAGGAAAAGATAATAAAAGAGTAGATACTCTTAGCCGCAGACATAATATTACAGTAATAAAAGAGATAACTAACTCTATAATACTACAGATTAATAACAATAGATTATTTAAACTAGTATAGACGCTTAATCTACTTATACGTATTACACATAACGTACTAGAAGAATTGTAAAAGGTAATTATTAGACAACACTACAACAACCTAGTACATAGTTACTTAAGTATTATAAGAACTATAGAACTTGTTAAGAGAAATTATAAGTTTCTAGAAATAAAGAATAAGGTTACTACCTTTATTGCTAAGTGCATAGACTGTTAGAAGAACAAATATAGTATACACGCATCTTATAGGAAAATATAAGTGATAGAACTACCTAACGGATTATAGTTAGACATCTTTATAAACTTTATTATAGGCCTACTAGTCTTAAAAGACCTTATTACTAAAGTATCTTACAACATAATTCTTATAGTAGTTAATTAATTTATAAACAAGCAAAGTATATTACTTTTAGAAAAGATTTTACAGCAGTACAGCTTACGCACATTATTAATAATTAAATTATTAGATAATACAGCATACTAAAGTTAATTATTAGTAATAGAGATAAGCTCTTTACTTTAAATTTTTAGACAACATTACTTGCTGCAATTAAAACTAAGAGAAAGCTATTAACAGCGTATTATTTATAGATAGATAAACAAATAGAGCGAACAAACTGTATAATAAAAGCATACTTTAAAATATATGTTAATTAACAGCAGAGCAAATAGGTATTATTACTACTTATAGCACAGATAGTATACAACAACAAGCTTTTAGAGTTTATAGAACAGACTCTATTCTACGCAAATTACAGAAGACACCTAAATCTCTTTATATATACACTTTTTAGCTTAAAGATAGAAGTAGCTATTATAATAGCTAATAAACTAAAATTAGTATATAAGTTACTTAAAAAGACACTTAAAAAGGCCTAATATTAAAGCCTCTTATATATTAACTAGAAATAAAAAACAGCACCTTAGCTAAAGAAGAGAGATAAAGTATACTTACTTATAAAGAATTTTCGCTCTAAACAACCTAGCAAAGGACTTAACAACGTTAAAGTTAGACTATTTTAATTCTAGACTAGAAAGAACTAGTAATATACATACTTAACCTCCTAGCAGACGTAAAAATCTACCTAAGATTTTATATTAACATGTTAGAACTAGTAGACCTAGGAACGCTAGTATAGAAAACATTCTACTACAAAATCAAAGAAAATAATAAATTTAAAGTTAAGAGAATCCTTGTATACTAGAATAACAATAATAGCAAAGAATATCTAGTTAAATAGTTAGGCTACCTAGACAGCAATAATATATAAGAACCTAACATAAACCTAACTAACTGCTAATAAATACTACAAGAATACAACAACTATACTAGGAATTAAACTAAGAATGTTAGCACATACACATAGAAACAAAAATAACCTACTTAAGCCTTATAACTAGACTACTATATTAGAACACTTAGATAGTAAAGACAAAACAAACAACGTACTTTATAAACTACTACTAGCTTTAGACACAGTATTATTAACACCCTAGAATAGAGACTAGTCTACAACTGTAGCACCTAATACAGCCTTATAATTCACTAAAAGAACTACAAAATTTAGTTCTTTAGAAGCCTTAAGAGCCTCTAACTCCTTAATAAAACCGATCCCTTTATTAAACAACTTCTACTCCTTTTAACGTAAAAGTTTCTTTTATTTTTAAAGCCTTGCTAGCTTCTTACGCACTAGACACGCACGCAACAAAGTTGCCTTAGCAACATCTTCTTCTATACGTAGATACGCTTTTTCTTTATCCTTGATTTTTCTAAACAACTTATTTCCCTGTTAATACAGAAATAGTTAGGCAAGGGAACTGCCTCTAGCTTACAAGACTAAACGCTAAAATAAATATAATTTTTAAACTTTTTGTGTAAAGAGGACAGCTTGCAAGGCAACTATTGCTTTATATAGTAAGTATGAGTAACTATTACAAAAACACCTACAGCTTCTATATAATTAGCTTAACAATAACAGAACTTAGTAGAATAAAATAACAGTAGACAGCTTATAAGGACATTAAGCTTAGAAAGGGGAAATAGTGTTATAATGTAAGGCCTAGAGTAGGGCACTACTACCTTAAGTACTAACAACTAATAGCACAGACCTAAAGATTAGATAATAAAAGAATTACGTAGCTAGTCCTAGAGTCCTAGAATCCTAGAAGGTCCTAGCTAGGCTTTAGGATCCTTAAGACTGTAAACATCCTAGAATCCAAGGAAGTCCTAGATAGACTTTAGGATTATTAGGACTATAGTGTACTGGAGGATCTCTAGAACTCCTTATATATATAGTAGTAAGCAATATGCCCCTATAGCTTATTATATTTAACTTAGAGTTTTACTTTAGTAATTAATCTAAGAATTAAGACTTGTTTCTTAACCCTTATATTATTACATTAATCTTCTAATCGTGCTAACACACCTTGTACTATTACATTAATCTTCTAATTGTGCTAGTACACCCCGTGTCCTTAGTACTCGTTCATTCCCCGAGAACCAACCTAGATTATCTTCGGACGATCTTCACAAACTTAAAGAAATCTTTATAAGACCTTGCAGAGGAACATTCTAAGAATACAGCTAGTATGCTAACTTATTAAAGAAACTGCAGAAGAAAGAAATCACTCTAGTAGCGACTATTTATAAAGCTATACACAACAACCTTGTATAGAAAAAGACTAAAGATGCTAAGGCATCTTACAGAGGGGTGTTAAAAAATAACGTCAGAAAAGTTATTATTCTTAAAGCTTTATATTACTATAACAAGAAGGGGTACACCAAAAAATGTTAGTGTTTTAAAAAGCCAAGAACTTCTTCTATAAGATAGGCTGCTTAGTAAGCTGCTTAGTTACCACGATTGCGTCTGCAATCTTGCTTGAAATAAGATAAAAAGAAGTGAAAAAATTGATTTCAAAGTAACTTTTTTTTGAAAGTGTAAAAATCGCTATGAATTATGGATATTGAAACGACACTATTAACACTTTTCTGTGTAGATGTTTCAAAGTAATTGTATTATGAATTATTAAGTAATAGTAAAAAGCTTGTTTTTGAGTTTTTCAAAATCATTAATTAAAAAAAATTACTAATACTTAGTGGACTAGCCCTTAGCTGATTAAGTAGCTAAATAACGCTTTAACTTCAAAAAAGTATAACCGTCAACTGCTCTTTGTGAAAACTAACTTTTTTGTAAGACGATTATTTTATTATGTTAAACGGTATATTATTTTGATACTATAACATTACTTTATAGTAAACTTATCTTACTATAAAACTGAATTTAAGTTTATAATTTAAAGTTTCACGATTTCTTGCTTGGTATAAATATTATAATTATAAGCTTTTTTTAGATTTTAAAGTCAACTCTTTCTTAAAAATTATTGTAAAATAGATATCATTTATTTAGAGGATTTGTAAGCTTTCAGAAGAGAAATTTAAACTATTTAATTCTATAAGTTCTTATTTTGACTTTTAAGTTTTTTTGGTAAGGTGTTTATAGATTGATTTTGAAACTTTAATTAAGACCTTAGTAAGACAGTCTAGTTTAGGCTGAAAAGTAGTTAAAAAGGCCATTTTTGAATTGTATTTAATATGGAGTATTAGTAATGCTTTTAGAAAACTTTTTTGGTAAATTACTATATAAGGAAAAAGGCTTATTTTATAGATAGACAGAACTAACTTACTATTTAGAGAAACGAAAATTTCAAGCTATAAGAATAATACTATTTCAAAAGTAAGTATTAATCAATACAAAGAGTTAATATACTATAAGATTACTAAGCTATTACGTAATTAGCACTTACGTAAGAAAACTCGATTTTTTTACCCTTAAATTAAACTCTAAGTAGATAAGATATAGGCCTCTAAACTTGCTCACACTATGCTTACGTAAGCTATTTAAACTGAATTTTTATTAGAAATTTTTACACGTCCACAGAAAAAATATACTAGAATCAAACATTATTTTTTTTCATCTTTTTTTTTATTGTAGTTTAACGTCCTTTCTTAGCCTGAAAGGCTACATAAGACGTGTAGGTTTAGGACCTACAGGTATCTACGTGGTGTTTTCTAATATATAATTTATTTTCAAGGAGGGGTTTGTCTAAATAAAGGTAAGGCTCGTAGCCTAGGGTAGTTTTCACGAGTAGCTTTCTCCGTCCTTTGTTAGGCTTAAAGCCTAGAGTTGTTTTAATAAGTATCTTTCTTGGTTTTTTGTTGTGTAGGAAGTATGTAGAGCTAGTATGCCAGTCTAGTTATTTTTTTTACTTCTTATACGTTGTTGTAGACTATGCTAGCTGCTCTCTTGTATTGCTTATATAGGTACCTAAGCAGTTTAGTATAGGGTTAATATATGAGGTCAGTATATCGAGTTAGTAAAAAGGGATTTCGGTGTAGGTAGATAGCTAGTTGCTAGTCTAGCTATCAATTCTAATGTGTAGGTCGGTATATTAGGTTAGTATATTAAGTTAGTATAGGAGAATTCGGTGTGGGTAGATAACTAGGTAGTCTAGCTATCAATTCTAATGTGTAGGTCAGTATATTGGGTCGGTATATTGAGTTAGTATGGAGGGATTTCGGTGTAGGTAGATAGCTAGGAGCACTAGCTATCAATTCTAATGTGTAGGTTGGTATATTAGATCGGTATATCAAGTTAGTATAGAGGGATTTTAGTGTAGGTAGATAGCTAAGAGCAATAGCTATCCATTCTAATGTGTAGGTTGATATAGGAGGTCAGTATATTAAGTCGGTGTAAGGATTTCAAGTAATAGATAGCTAGGTAGATAAATCTATTAGTTTACTACGACAATAAATCTATCTACTTAAGTAGAAAGCTGTTGCTTTGTTAAGTAGAAGTTGAATTGCCTTTAATTAAACTCTAAAATTAGCTTACGCACAGACCACTTGTAGAGTTTTTAACAGTTAACCACTCTGTTTCTTTACAACTAGCTAGCGCGCACGCTACAACACCTTCACCTAGAAAACAAGTATTAGAAGCTGATTTTAGGAAGGCGTTTAAGAAAGTTAAGGCAAAGAGAAGGCAAAGTTAGACCTTCTTCTCGCCTTGAATAGTTAGTGTTCAATGTTTTTTTTTTCTTTTTTTTTCTTATTTCTGTAGTAGGCCGGCCTACCAGGCCTTGCATGCAACTATACACGCTAACTACTTAGCCAAAAGGCTGGCACAAGACAATAGAGCGTCAGATTATCTTGCGTAGTTGATACTCAAGGTCGCCGCCACGACCTGTAATATAAGGTGTACCACCAAGGTACAACCGAGGAATTCACCCTAGGCCTAGCCCATCACAATTTCAAGCAAGATTGCAGGCGCAATCATGCTGACTAAGCAGCTCTCTAAGCAGCCTTTCTTAAAAAGGAAGTTTTTAGCTTTTCAATTCACTAATCCTTTTTAGTATAGCTCTTCTAGTTTCTGAAATATAAAGCTTTAAAAATAACAACTTTTTTAATATCTTTTTTTGTCACCCCTCTGTAGTAAAAAAACATTTATTGCTAACAATAGGTATCCGGGCTTACGCCCCCTTGTTTAGCTAGCATGCAATTAGTGTGTCGCTCTAGCATGTTTAGACATTATTATTATTATTATTATTATTAATCTATTAACGACCTTTTTTAGCCGAAGGCAATGCAGGACAGTGGCGAAGCTGTTCTATGTAGTTTTTATATATATTATTTCTATAGTGCTGTACAATATTTGTAGCATGTAGCGTGCTCTTGCTGCTAGCTAGTAGCTATAGTAGCTAGTAGTTACAGTAGGCGCTAGTGCTAAAAAGCAGTTTAAAGAACAGGAACAGATATAATATCAAGCTTTTTTATAAAAAAATCTAAAAAATGAATAATTATATAGCATTGGTTTTCTAAGGTGTTAAAGTATAAAAAGTAGCTTCAGACAATAGTACTTGCTTCACACTACAGAAGATAGTAAGAGATAGCTCTAAACAATAACATGTATATATTTTAAGCAATAATACCTGCAGGAATCCTCGCGGGTAAAAAGCAGCTTATAAGCAGAATAACAAGTATGCACGCTAGCAATAAGCAAGACTTAGCAGATCTAGCCAGTACACAACTATCCGTGACAGAGCCTCCCCCTCTAAGCTAGCGTCCTAACAGCCTTTAGTCAAAACTCTATACTGTATATATAAAGTAAAATAGCGGGGAGCGCGTCCTACGCGCAGCTTAGGTGCGCTTAAGACGCATATTACCTATGCATCTAACGCGTTGCGAGCTGTAATGTGCTTAAAGTTTAGATTCTTGTAACACTGTTGTAGTAACCTTTAAAATTTGTTGTTTTGTTTGTTAAAAATTTTAATGTAAAAGTAAGAGTGCGTAATTATTATAGATAGTTTATATAAGGTAATTTTTACTGTAGTAACAAAGGATTTTTTAGTATATATTTTTTCTAAACCCTATCTTGCTTAACACTACTACCGCGCACTTAACACGCATTTAACAAGTACTTAAATATTAAGCTCTAATCTTTACTATAGTTTACTATCCTAATCCCAAGTATTTTAAGAAGTTGCAACTCTAAAGCGCTTAGCCGTACACGTTTAACGCGCTAGATAAGGCTGCTAATCTTGTTGCCTTGCATGCAACATGCCTGCGCTGCGTATAAAACACTACTAAATAAATAAAAATTTGTAGAAAGACTAAGCATTATTGTTACAACTACTGTGCTAAAGGCAACTATAGCAGCTGTAATAAAGTAAGTTTTCTATATTGTTAACTGCGCTTTAGCTAATTTAAACAGGTACCTACAGCGCTTAATAAGCAATTAAATTGCCTATACTAACTCTGCAGTTGTTATAATGTAGCAGTTATAAATGCTGCTGTTTTCTAGACTAATCCTGTAGTTATTACTGCAGGCGTTAAGCTTGCGTGTTGCTAGCGCTAATTTAACTTTAAGCTTGCTAACTGCTGTCGCGTCGCAGCCTATATAAGTACTCTTTTAGGAGTTCCTACCTAGCTGCTAACAACCTTGCCTTACTTCTTAAGCTTAACCCTAGTAGAACATTGTTGCGTAGCAACTGCTTTTAAGCAGCTTGTTAGCTATGTAGTTAGGATAGCTAGTCCTGTTGTTAAAAATAATAAAGATAATAAGAGCTTAGGTAATAAGGGAGTGCCTCTTGTAGAGCCTACCTAGAGCGCAGGTAGCGCTTATAGCAGCAGTGTAGGAAGTTCTAATAATAGCAAAATAGAGGGCAGTAAGGAAGTTAGCAATAATAAGTAGTAGTTAAAAATTTTGTACTTGTAAATTTTTTTTTTGAAATACTAGGTCTTGCGCTTTACATGCGCTATAACAATATTTAATATTTTCTTTTTGCGCGATTATAACGAAATAAGCTTTGCTTATGTTGGAATTCTTTAACTAGTTCTTTTATATTCTTAAACTGTAATGCTAGAGTCTAGGTATCCTATAGCTTATCGTAGCCCTTCTATCGCAACTGATATTTTAGCTAGCTATTTTTAATATATATCTTCAATATTCTTTTAACTTTAAAAATCTCTTCGCCCTTAGAGCTAATGTTTAGTGCTTAGGTATTGTCTTTTTAGCCCTTGCGCGATTCCTTCTGCTTTAATAAGAACACATAAAAGACATTATAAATGTAATAATGTCGTAGTAATTGTAGTTAGTAAGCCTGCGCTCTAACTGCTCCTTGCACTTAAAATAGCCTTATAAACTTACTAAAAAGCTTCTTGCAAAGTGAGTAAGCTAGGTTAATGTTCTTTGTGTTAAGGCGTACTAAGTTTCCTTAGCGAAAAATCTTTAGTTTATGTTTTTTGTTGTAGTAGCAGCATTAATATTCTTATGCTGTTAATAGGTGCTTTTTTACTGTTGCACACGCACTGTACATGCGCTGCACTCTGTTTACAGCGTCTAGAACCTCCCCCTCTAGCCTATTGTCCTCAGAAGGCAAGGTAAACAATAGTTGCTTGCTGTATACTGCGTAAAAAGGTGTTATTTTTGTTAACTTATACATAGAGTTGTTGTATGCAAATTAAGCTGTTAGTAAAAGTAAGACTTAATTACTTTCTTGTTCTAAAGCAAAGGCTCTAAGATATTACTCTATTGTCTAATTTTGATATTTAGTTTGCCTGTTTGTCTACAGATAGAAAGCTATGCTTAACCTGTACTTTACTTGTAGTTAGTAGCATATTTTTGTTTAAAATGCTCAAGTAAAGATTGAACTGTAATTAGACATAATGCCTTTCTAGATCTTATATTTTAAGATAATATATATAAAGTAGGATTCTGTAAACTGTTTTGCATCTTACGTCTTTAATGCTAGTATGTAGATTACTATCTTTAAAAAGCAGTTAATAATGACTATAATTGCATTAAACACGCAACCTGAACTGTTCTATGCTAGTAGTAGCCTAGTAACAAAATTAAGGCTTACTTCTTTAAAAAAAATTATTAGAAACTAGTAGTAGTAATAACTAACTGTATTTGCTGTGCCTAGGAGCTTTGCTTCTTTAGCATACCGCACAGGTTCTTACATAATTCTAAACATTATAGCTTAGCTCTAGCTAGTAATATAGCCTGCTATTGAGCTTATGCATTCTACGTGCGCTAAAATAATCTGCTATGCGCGTGTTATAATTTTGTAATAGAATCTCTTACTTAACAGCTTATTCTAATAAAATATAAATTCTACTTTTATATTTTAAAACTTCTTTGTTATTAACGTGTTACACTTGCGCGCTGCTACTATTTTAAGTGCGTATTACTTGCTTAAAGTTGTAAGGGTGCGTTGGGTTGACCAAAGATGCAAGGTAACAGTAGAAGGTGAATGAATTAGATAGAGAACTATAGAGAGACTACGTGGGTTTTTATATCCAATCTGGATAGTTAGGACTAACTAAGGTTAGGACTAACTAAGGTTATCGGAGGTCGCCGGGTCAGCTAATAGTTAGCGTAACTAGTGCGGCTGATAGTTAGCAGCTAGTGCTGAGGTGCTAATGCTGAGGTAAGAAAAGCCAACGAAGGCCACAGGCTGAGTACTAGAGAATATTAAGGCTTTAGCCCTTTACAATACCCCCCTCTAAAAAAAAATATAGTAGGGGTAGTAATCTTGTTACCTAGAGTTCGACTCTTCTAGGGCTTCTATATCTTTTCGATTAACAGCTAGTTCCTAGGTTAGATCTAGATATTCTAACTATTTAACTAAGTACTGCTTTTTTCTTCCTTTTCCTCTTTCCTCTAATAGGGTCTCTACTAGATATTCTTCTCTATCCTCTGTCTTAATTAGTAGAGGTTTATTATCGTCTATTAGCTGGCTTAGTAGAGGGTCTAAGGACGCTAGTCTAAGGTTATTAACATTAAATACTAGGTAAATCTAGCTAGGAGTATTTAATTTAACTGCGTTTAGTCTAATAACCTTAAGTACTATGTACTTAAGATTCTTCTAGTTAAGTTTTCTGCTAGGCCTTTTTATTTTGTAGTAGTTGCCTAGTTTTAACTATTCCTTTTCGCCTATTTTAAGCTAAGGTAATTAGTGCCTTTTCTTATTTGCCTGCCTTTCTTATTCTTGTTAGCTTTCTCCTATTATAGCTTGTGCAAGCTTAATACTTTGTTGTAGCTTATTATTAATATTTTCTGCCTTTTAATAATCCTCCTGTATTCTCCTTAGAAGTTGTTGTTAAGGACTGTGCTTAGGTGCAATTTGTAGGGGATTTACCTTATAGCTGTGTTGTAGGAAGAAAAGAGACATTTTAGTAGACTAAGCTTGCCTTGCTATAACTGCAATCTTAGCTATCCCTAGGTTGCTTTTCTAGTTTGTTTAATCCTAATTATAAAAGGCTTATAAATAAGCTTGTACTGTAGAGTTAATTCTCTCTGTAGAACTGTTAGTTTTAGGATAGTATTTAGAAGATAAGTATTACTTAATTTCTAATAACTTGCAAAGCTTAATCTAAAAATAGTTAACAAACTATATACCTCTGTCTAAAGTAATATAGTTTAGTAACTAATAGTAAGCTATAATAGAGTTAATAAAAGTTTTAGCAATACTTTCTGTAGTAATGTCCTTAAGGCTTATTAGGACAACGTCCTTACTAAGCTTATTTATAACTACTATAAAGTTTGTATAGCCTTTGCTTTCTAGTAACCCTGTAATAAAATCTATAGAAATTTCTTTCTATATTTGCTCTAGTATAGGTAAGGGTTTTAGTAAGCCTTATAGGCTGTCTCTCTAGAGTTTTATTCTTCTACACACTAAGCAGTTCCTTATGTACCTTCTAATACTTTTGCTAAAAGAGGGCTAAAAGTATTCTCTTGCAATAGCTTAATAAGTAATATTCTTTTCTAGATAGCTTAAAGCTCTAGAACTGTGGATTTTGTAGATAATTCTAGTTCTTAGAGGTTTATTATTAGGTACCTATTTTTAATCTTAGTATTGGAGGTTTCTAGAATTATCTAGTTAGCATTTAGAAATAGAAAGTTCAAGATCTAAAGCTGTAGGAAATTATTATTTACTATCTCTTACAGCTTTCTAGGCTATTTAGTAGGTTTTGGCCTTTTTTTTAGCTTTATTTTATAGATCTTCTAGATCTAATTGCTCTTAGAGTAATTTTAGTACTGCTACTAGATAGCTGTTGCAGCTAAAGGTTCTAAGCACCTCTTCTTCTTCTAGTTCTTTGTTACTAGCTGCAGTTGTAGGTTTAAATACTTGTAGAAACCTCCTAGAAATCCTAGTATTCTAGTCGTTTGCTAGCATATCTTGTTGTCTCCTAGATAAGGCATTAGCCCTAGAGTTATTAACTCTAGGCCTGTAGGATATTTCTATATTAGGAAACTTTCCTAGAAATTAAGCCTATTTTATTTATCTCTTGCTAAGCTGTCTAGGCCTGCTAAAATATTTAAAGTTTTTATAATCTATAATAACTATAAACTTCTTTAAAGACTGTAGCATAGTATCTTACTTAAATAAGTAGGAGATAACTGCTAGTAATTTCTTGTTATGTATCTTGTAATTGCTTTGCGTGCTAGTTATCTTTTTTAAATAATAAGCTACTAGGCGTAAGCTTTCTTTATTGTTGTATTATAAGAGGACTCCTGCTACTATATATCTAGAAGAGTCTATTTCTAGGATTGTTTCTCTGTTAGGATCTTATTAAGCTAGTACTAGCTTAGTAATAAATAACTCCTTAAGCTTATTAAAAGCCTTTTGCTTAGTTTTTCCCTATTAAAAAGAGATGTTACTAGTAAGCCTTAAAAGAGGAGCTACTATCTCTGAGTAATTCTTAATAAATTGTTAATAGAAGTTTGCAAAACTAAGAAAACTGCGTACTCCTTTAACATTTGTAGGCGCCTACTAATCTCTAATTACTTTTACTTTCTTAGAGTCTATTTAAAGTCCTTTTCAAGCCTTAATAATAAATCTAAGGTATTTTGTACTCTATACGTTGAATTTACATTTCTAGATATCTAAAGGTAATCTAGCCTTGCTTATAGCTTCTAAAACCTTATTTATATTGTGTTAGTGTTCTTTAAGCGTGCTATTAGTGTAAATTAATACGTCGTCTAGGTAGGCTAAGCAGAAATTGTTAATATACTCGCGGAGGGTCTAATTAATATAGCATTAAAAAGTACTAGGAGCGTTTACTATACTAAGAAGAGTAACTAGCTACTTATATAACCTAAATCTAGTATAAAAAGCTGTTTTCTACTTATCTTCTACATTAATCCTAATCTTATAGAAAGCTATAGAAATATTAATTTTTGTAAACTATTTAGCTTTTGCAATATTATTAAGGGTTTCCTAAATTAAAGGTAAAGGATAACAATCTTTCTTTATAATAGCGTTTAGGGCTTAGTAATTAATGTAGAAACATAGTCCTCCTCTAGGTTTCTTAGCAAAAAGGACAAGGGAGGAGGCAGGAGAGCTACTAGCTCTAATCTAACCTTTATTAAGTAGAGAAATAAGCTCCTTTTGTAATACTAGGAGTTCTAGGCGGCTTATACTGTATAGAGGTCCCTAGGGGGCCTCTTTTCCTTTGCCTTTATTGTCTTTCTCTAGTTTAATTTAGTAATCTACTTTAGATCCGCGTAAAGGAGGTAGTATAGAAGCAGTTTTTAGATTAAAAATCTAAGCTAGGTGTTAATAAGCCTTAAAGAGTAAAGGTAAGACTTCTACTTTCTTCTTAGAAGCTAGGGCTTTTTTAATATCTTTAAGAGAAGTAGTAAAAGTTTTAATAGACTTATTTTTTTTTGCCTGCCTAATATAAGAGTAAGAAGCTATTACGCTTATTTGTTTTAATCTCTAGTCTCCTTTAATAGGGCAATCCTTTGTGCTAAGTAACTTAATCCTTTAGCTAGAAGAATAGATGTAAATTGTTTTTCTAGAAGGAGCAATAGTAACCTCTCTTCTATTTATCTAGGGCTGTCTAAGTATTAAATTATAACTAGGGTGTGTAGAGGCTACATAACCCTAAATAGTATCCTTATAGCCTTTAATGTTAGTATCTAACCTAGCAACTTTGTTAATAGTTCTAGGTTTGTTTGTAACTCCTTCTAATCTTTTAGAGGAAATAGAAATACACTATAAGTTAACGTTCTTTATAAGTTAAGGGCTAATAAGCAAGTATGCAAGGTTTCCTGTATTAATTAAAGTAGAGGCAAAAGTGTAACAATTTACTAGCGCCTCTAAAGTAATTCTATTACTACTTATATTCTTTTTAAAGTTTACGTACTCCTTAACAAAGTTATCTTAACTTATTAGAGGCTCCTGCTAGTGACTTTGAACAGGAGCTACTCTTTTTCTAAATCTAAGTCCTTATTTAAGCTTCTCTTACTAAGCTTATTATCTTTCTTAGAGTTAGAAGACATAACTAAAGTCTTTTTCTCCTTTTTAGAAGATCTCTTATTCTCTGTACAATATGCAGATAGATAACCTTTCTATTTATAGTTAAAACAGCGTTTTTCTTTATACAACTGTTCTATCTCTTAGTTACTAAACTATTAAGGTTTAGCAGTTCTTCTTGTTTCTTCTATCCCTTCTATCTAGTCTCCTTTTAAAGGAGAAAGAGGAGGAGAAGTTCTCTTAGATTTATACTTCTTAGGCTTGTTATCTCTACCTTTAAAGTACTTCTCTATTCTATAGAAGTAATTAGCAATCTCTATTGCTTTGTTTTACAAGCTATCTAAATTCTTATAAGTAATACTTACAAGTTTGTCTTAAAGTTTCTAAATAAGACTTTTTTAGAAAAGTATTATCCTTATATCCTTGTCTAAACTACTTTTAGATAATAGTAGTTGTTCCTAGAATTCTATAATGTATTTGCGTATGCTTTTCTTGCCTTAGCTTATAGACTAGAGCTTGTTCTTAGCTCTCTCTGCACTATAGGGATCTCCAAACATTTAATAAAGAAGTTTAATAGCTTATTAAAGTTTTATAAATTAGAAATCTCTATTTAGTAAAGGAAAGGCAGAGTAAGGGTTACAGCTAAGCCTTTTAATTAACTAAAGGCGTAGTTACAAGTCCTTTTATTTGTATTAAAATTTTCTTTATTATTCTCTACTTTAGCAGTAAGCTGTTGTTAAAAGATTTAGTACATCTTTTTGTTTCTGTTAAAGGTATTAGGATCTACTTGTTTAAAACGCCTAGGCGTTTGTTAATTTCCTAGGGCAGCTAATAGGGTAGGTAACTAAGGTAGAGGTTGTTCTACTATAGGTTCTCTTTGTTGTAGCGTGCCTATAGCCTCCTAAGCTTAGAAGGCTTCCTGTATCCTTATAGAAGCAGCTATCTTATCTAAGCTACCTGCTCTACAAAGACCTTCTAAAGTAGTTTCTACTTTAGGTTTACTAACACTATTTTAGTGTATTTCTACTATCCTTACAGCTAAAAGAGCTGCTAAGGGTTCTGCTATTATATTTGTAGGTCCTCGCTAGTACTCTATATTGTCAACAGAAATTATTATAAGTGCTACTACGCTTAGTAGGCTTATCCTTTTCGTGTAGGGGCTACTACGCTTAGTAGGCTTATCCTTTTGTGTAGGGGCTACTACGCTTAGTAGGCTTATCTTTTATCTATTTTCTAGAGCTACTACGCTTAGTGGGCTTATCTAACAAATTTAAACGCCTTAGGGACTTATACAACTAAGTATCCTTTAGCACTTTTAATCTAGTGCTTCTTCTATTAATCCTTTAGTAGATTTAAACAGTTAACTAATTAACTAGCGCTTTAATTAATTAGATTCTCGCGCGTAGATATAGCTCTAGCTAGCTTCTTGTCTAGATATAGCTCTAGAGGGCTCCTAAGTACGACATAGCTACGCAAGTAGCTAAAGAAGGATCTAATTTAATTGTAAGGGTGCGTTAGGTTAACTAAAGATGTAAGGTAACAGTAGAAGGTGAATAAATTAGATACAGAACTATAGAGAGACTACGTAGGTTTTTATATCTAATCTAGATAGTTAGGACTAACTAAGGTTAGGACTAACTAAGGTTATCGGAGGTCGCCGGGTCAGCTGACAGCTAGCGTAACTAGTGCGGCCGATAGTCAGCAGCTAGTGCTGAGGTGCTAATGCTGAGGTAAGAAAAGCCAACGAAGGCCACAGGCCGAGTACTAGAGAACATCAAGGCTTCAGCCCTTTACAAAAGTCTGTAACTTGCTACTAGGCAAAAGCGTCTTTTTGCTACAGCTAGCGCAGTTTATTCATTAAAGCTTCTAAGCTTATTGTCGCAGGTTTGCTACTAACTAATACTTTAGCTAGTAAGCATAGTACGCATAGTGTGCACCTTATAGCACTAGCAGTACAGATACTCTCTGTTCTGCAAACGCTAGCTATATGTGTCTTACATGCGCTTTTCTAGCTATGCTAAGTTGTAGATTTTTTTGTTTTACTACGCTCTACTCTTGCTAGGAGTTTCTTCTGCAAGGTAAGCAATAGTTAAGTTAGTAACAAGTTCTCTTGTTTGTAATCTGCTCTTCTTAATAGTCTGTCTACAGAGTTTGTATAACCTAGGCAGTACTTAACTTTAAAGTTAAAAGCTCCTAAATACAGAGCTTAGCGTGCTTAGCACTAGTTTAGCTTCTATAGAGCACGTATAGAGCGTAAGTTGTTATAATTAGTTAACATCTAAATAGTGTGCTAAGCGCCTTCTAAGTAGTGTTGCTATTTCTTAAAGCTCTGTACAATAGCTTAGATCTCTAAGTTATACACTTTATAGTTTAATTTAGAAGGTGAGAAGCAGTAGGTGAGAAGCAGCAGCTTTATGAAGTATTGCAGTCTCCCGCTGCGGTACGTACGTGTCCTTTCCCTCCTCTATCGCATCATGTTGCAATCCTATTGCAATCCTACTGTAATCCTGTTGTCAGCCATAGGCTGGCAATCGCCGTTAGACACGTTTCAACTGGTGTTGTTTTTTGGTACCTTAGCAAATTTTTTGACCCTGATTATCGCTCGGTGGTCTGAGCTTTCCTCCCAGAACTCATCCACTCACCGTTCGAATTTCGTTAACTACACACAATCTTTTTTTGACTTTTGCGACTGATTAGTAGAGGGCAGCTACTTTTCACTTTTTTGGAAAACCCATTTTGACTACAACAACAACCACCACCTTTGATACCTTAAAAATAAATAGTTTAATTTAGCGTTTTGCAACTTCTGTAAGTAGAATGCAATAAGATGCTACTTTTTGTCTTTTTAAATAGTTGAGACAATATGCTAAAAATAGCAAAAGTAGAGGCGTTTGTCTTAATGTAGATTATATGTGTATGGTTAAAGTGGCGTAGGATAGGTGCACATATAAAGCGTTACTTTAGCTTTATAAAAGCGGCATGTGTGTCCTTATTTTAATAGAACGCTTGTTTCTCTTTTATAATATTTGGAAGAGGAGCTGTTTTTGCAACGTAGTTCTTAATAAAACGCTAGTAAAAATTTGCAAATCCTAGAAAGGACTGTAGCTCCTTAATATTAGTTAGTGTAGGCTATTGCTTAATAGTAGCAACGCGCGCAGGTTCTGTGCAGATGCTGCTCCTAGTAACTATAAATCTAAGGAATTGCACTTTGCTAGAAGTAAATATACATCTCTTATGATTTACGTATAGCTCTGCTTTCTGCAATAAGTTGAGTACAGTGTTTACAGCATGCTAGTGCAGCGCAATATTATTATTGTGGGTATAAATAAAGATATTATCTAGGTAAATTATATATATGTAATCTAGGTGCCTTCTTAAAGCTTTGTTATTGTAGGCTGAAAATCTTGCTAGGGCGTTTGTAAGCCTAAAAGGCATAATAAAATACTTAAAATGTCTATATTTTGTCTTAAAAGTAGTCTTTTACTTGTCCCCTGCCTTTATCCTTAGACAATAATAGGCGTCTTTTAGATCTAATGTGGTGTAGTAGCGTGCGCCCAATAGGCGGTCTAGTGTTTCTCTAATTAGAGGGAGCGGGCAATAATCTTTAATTATAACTGTATCAAGACTCTTGTAATCTATGTATAGGCGTAAGGTCCTATTTTACTTTAGTATAAATAATATAGGAGCGCTAGCAGGGCTAGTGCTATAGTAAATCTATCCTTTTCTTAGGCCCTCCTTAATGTATTCTTACAGCACAGAAAGCTTACAAGAAAAGAGGGTGTAAAAAGGCCTATAAGGAGGCTTCTTGCCTTATCAAATAGGAATTGTATAATTTAAACTTCTAAGTTGTAGGAAGGTCTCTAAAGCGTTATTGTTAAAAACATTAGCATAGTCCTATAATATATTAGGATGGCTTTATCCTTTTAGGACAACCTTTTAATGTGACTACACATTTTGTAGACACCTTTTTAGTAGAAAAAAAAGATTTATTGCTAACAACAAGTATCCGGGCTTACGCCCCCTTGTTTAGCATTGCTAGCACGCAATTAGTGTGTCGCATGTTTAGACAGAAACGAAGAAAAGCAAGACAAAGACGCGAATTGCCTCTTAACTTAACGCGCCCTATTCTGCCTATGCCGCCTATGCCGCCTATGCCGCCTATGCTGCCTACTTATGTTAAGGCTTTACTTCCAGGTACTTTCGGACAAATTAAAGAAGTAGTATTATTATTGCCTTGCTTTCTGACCTATACATGCGACGATAGAACGCCTACTCCTTCTTTTCTACTTTTTTCTTCTCTATCGCTATTTCGACGTCATGCAACAGCTAGCTTAACTAGTTAATAGTTTCTTTACTTAGCTTATGCACAATTAATTAAAAAAAAGGATACTAAAGTAGAGTATTATAAGTACTTTGCTAGTATTAGCAAACATCTTGTAGATCTTGTATTCCTTCTACAACTAGCTAAGTTAAGGCTTAATATTCTTTTTGTATATAAAGATATCGCGGATTCTAAAGTTATTTGATAAAAGATTGTAGGAGCTGAAAAGGAGCAATTGCTTGATCAGGAGGAGTGGAATGAGTGTATTGATCAACTAAGTGCTACAACAAAGTGGTCTATAACTACCTAAAAGGAATAAGACGATCTAGCCTGTATATATGAATGCTAGCGCGATCGTCACGTGTTTAGCTTACTAGGATCACCTGCTTAACAGGGTGATCTGCATGTTGCGCATGTTAATACTCTAATACACACCCCATGTTAGTGAGATACTATTAATCTAAGCTGTAAGCAACTAGACATTCGTAATAAATTGAGGTTGTTGATTGAGAAGTCCCTCTGTAATTATAGCTTTTCCTGCCTAATCCTCTGTTGTTGTAGTGATGCTGCTTGTTGATGTTTTAATTAATCCTAGAAGTCCTAATATCAAAACATTAGATAGACCCTAAATATTGCGTTATTAGTTAGTGCGCAGCCTCTATAACAATGTGAATTGCATCTACTACCTCTCTAAAACTTTTGTCCTCAATCTCACTCTAATATTAATTACTAAGCTTTTTAGGACTATCTTGACTACTATTATTAACATAGTAAGCAGCGTTACTCTATTATTCTTTTACTAATTAGCTGCTAATCTTGTGTAGTCTGCCCCTAGTAATAATAAGCACAAGCGTTAATTAGAAAGCTGCCGTTATAAGCGTAAGAATTACTTAGGTAGCAGTTATTAGCAACGTAAGAATAGTGCTAAGCATAAGCATTACGCGCGTTAAAGTCTGTTTAATAATAAGATTTAATCAGTAGCTAATCTTAAAAATAATAAGAATTAGTTACTGCTACCTTTTAATTTGTACGCTTATTGCAAGACATCTAGTAGCTCTGCTTAGAGGCTAATTGCCTTACCTACTAAATTAAGTCTGCTATTAAGTCCTTGCTTAAGTTTTAATCTACATAAGAGTCTAACTAAGTAATTAAGCTAGCGTAAGGGCAAGGCTCCTTAAGAGCTAATACAAAAGTCTTAGTAGCTTACTAGTTAAGCAACGTTTTGCGACTAGTAATAAGATAACAGCGATAGCCTACGAACGCCTATTAAGCTGTCTACTAGGCGCAACGTGCCCTCCTTAACCTAGAAAAAGGCGCCTAATAGCTTTTTAAAGATTGCTGCTAATCTATTACGCTCTCGCGTTCCGCCTTGTAAGTGCTATATAAAAAAAATGCTAGATAGTTTATACGCTAAACACTACTTTAATTGCGTTTAGACTAGCAGTTAGAGTAGCTTACGCTACAGCAGTTGCTTATTATATACCTGCCACACAGTTAATATTCATCTTGCTAATCAATTTATAGCTATATACAAGGATAAAGTAGTAAGTCTCTAATTTTTAAGCTTTTTGCTTAGCTTGCTAACTAGTTTTTTAGGGATAAAATAATAACAAGATGTACTAAGATGTAAAAGCTTAACTACTTAAGGACATTATTACTTGCTACAAAGAGATTAATAGCGGCGTTATGTCTACTAGAAAGCCTTCTACACAGAAGCCTCCTATCTATAAATGTTGCGCTTAAGAAATGTTGTATTGCGGTTTTGCCGCTTAGCCTCTAGTGCCTGCTCCTGCTCCTGCTTCCGATCCTATGAGCGCATTTAATCTAAGGTATAATGTTAAGGATTTATTTTAACGTACACAACTTAGCTAACCTAATTAGTAACCTACTTAACAGCCGCAATAATTAGCTTATTATCTGCAGTAGCAACAACAACAACATAAGTAGCCTTAGTAGCAACCTACTCTAAGGTTGCTACTACAAGAGCAGCTTGCCCGCAGAATGCTACCCCCTGCTACTCTATGCAATTGTCTTTTTCCTTGTAACCCTAATCGCTATACTACTTATTTATATAAGCGCGATCATTACGCTAGGGTGAGGAGGCAATTATCTAACAACTCTATATATAGAAGTGATAAGATAGATTCGCGCTGCTATGCTGTTTACCTCTAGACTCTTGCTATTCAAGCTTAGATAGCTTAAATTACTCTTAAGCTGGCTAAAGCTAAGAAAGCTAAGTATAATATAATAATAGAGTCTAGCGAGTAAATTAAGTCTAATGCTTATAAGTAATAATGTTTCTAGTCCTAGTTTAATTGTCTAGCTTACGTTCTCCCGCTCATTCTAAGCAATTAAGAGGAGACTTAGCCTAGTATATAGATGTTGCTGCTTAATTCAAATTCTTTTGTTTATTAATTATTGTTACCATTAATTAAGTGCTTAACATGCTAAAGGTCAAGTAACTGCTTAAACTTCTTAAACTGTTGTTAAGTAAGCAACTTAGTTAGTTTATTAGCTAGTATAATTGCTGTTTCTAGGTATTCAACCTAAAATAATCCGTTAGCATATTCCTGCTGCTACTATATGTTTTATATATTTACATGCCTAAATTATGTGCTAATTTGCTTGTTCTTCCTAACTACAAGCCTAATTATTTATTAATTATTTACTAAACTGTCTAAACATCTCCTAGATTAAGAGACAGCTTACAAAAGAAGCGCTTAAGGGCTATAGCCTCCTTAGTAGTGTGCTTAAGGGCGAGCAGCTTAGCCTTAGTAGTTAATATAGCAACTGTAGTCTGCTAAGCTGCCTTCTAAAATATTAGACTACTATATAGGATAGCTAAATAACTATAAGATAATTAATAAGTTTCCTAATTATCTGCAAAGGAAGCGTTACCTGTAATTATTAAGCTTAGGCTATTATAGTTCCTGTACTAGATCGCGTCCTATCTTGTCTAATAGAGGTACATAATTACTAGTCTAACAGCTTTTATATACTAATTACTAAAGTTTGTAAGGAAGTATAAGAGCTTTAAGATTAATTAAGCAATATCTAGTTATAGTATAATAGCTATATATAGCACTAATCTAACCTTTTTTTAGTAAGCCTTAATCTCTTGCTTTGTTGCTTTGCTAGTATTCTTAATTAGCTCCTCTAATAGTAATAGAGTCTTAGAAAAGCTACTATTCTCTAGCTTAAACTTCTTCGCGATCTTATTAATATACGTATTATATATAAGCGTAATTATTTACTTCTTATAATCTCTTATTACTTTAATACTTAATAACTATTTAACTTATCTCTATTCCTGTATCTTATAATTAACTATAATTTTTAACTAAAGATTTATTGCTCTCTACTTATAATCTTTTGCAAAGAGCAGTAGGATATTATTTATATAAAATAAAACTAGAATCCTCCTATCTTAATTAAAGAATGGGTAGAGCTCCTCTAGTAAGGCAATTAGTCTAATCTTTCTTAGTAATTCTAAGAACTCCTTATACTATAATAGTAGCAAGTCTTATAATTTATAAAGTGCACAGTTAAGCTGTATATACTTTCTAGGCTTCTTAAAGCTATCTAGCATCTTACAGATTACTAGGTTGTCTATTATAATTAACGTATTAAGAAATACTCCTATAATATTATATTGCTTAATCTTTAGATTATTCTTAGCATTAATAGCTATTGCTGCTTAGAAGGACTTAGCTACTAATATAGCAGTATATATTAAGTCAATTAAGTCCTTCTTTTAGAGATTACCTCTTACAATAATCTGCGCCTTACATTTAAAAAAGAAGCTATTCTAATTAAACTTATAGGTCTAAACCTACTTTATAGGTATTAGGCGATTATTTACTTTTTTTCTTAATATCTGAGTCTAAGTTTTATTCTTACTTAAATAATTAATCTTCTTTCTGTAGGCATCTTTAAACAAGGCCCTTATAAGATACTAAAGTAGCTACTTCTATAATTTTAGTAGTTTAGATAGATTATTATAATGCTGTTAAGCATTTCTACTTAGCTTATACTTAGTAAGCGAAGCTACTATAAATACGTAATTAAGAGTTTTATAGCTTACTTAGTCTTCTTAGGTTGCTTACAAACCTAGTAGGTAGGTATTATAAAAATTATTCTATAATAGATCAGTATAATCTACAATTAATGCATTAATACTACCTATGCTTCTACCTCCTAGTTAATTATTAGGATTTTAGGTTGTGTTCTTATGCTTACGCCTGCTACCTAGCTTGCGCAGTAGAAGATAATAATTTATAGACTAATCTAGACTTTTGTTTATCATCTTAGCACTATGTTATATAAGTAGAGGTTAAGCTTATAATTGCTTACTCTATCTACTATTTAAGGCCTGAGATCTTAAATATTAAGATAATTTACGCCCTACTATCCTGCTTACCTAAGTAGGTATTCTATCACAATAAGCTAGCGCGTTAGAGTCTTTAGGCATAGATTATTAGACTAGTAATAAGTTATCAAGCTTATTTAAAAGAGGCTCCTTACCTCTAAGTATTAATAAATTAGCTCTTTTTAGCAAGTGCACTACTATTTAACTATTAATAACCTTACAATTAATCGCGTTGTCGCTCCCTAGAGTTACTAGTTTAGGAGTTAGTTCTAGAGTAGTAAGACTAGTATTTTGTTACTAATCTAAGTAAGTTCTTAATAGTGCACTAGCCTTGTACTCTATTTACTTAGCGTCTTTTAATCTACTCTTATCTTTAGTAAGCAGGCCTTCTTTACTACTTAAAATAGTAGATAGTGTGCCGGTGCACAGGGTGATACCCTGCTGCTCACTAGGTCAGTGCTCAGCTACCTAATCTAGAGGTATATAGCTCGTTTCGGGGATCGAAACGAGCACACTTATCATCAATCCTCTACCTCACAACTCAACTCTTGTACTTCTCTTCTAGATACAACCTAGAATAAGATCTTTATCTTACTACTTTTGTTCTCGCATAATCTAACTACTAGTAATCTTATGCCCTTATAGTAGTATGTCTTTATACACTCTAACACCCGTATAAATAGCAAAGCCTATAGGGACATACTCTACTACTTAGTGCACAAAAGAACTAGTGCATAATTATTATAAAAATAATATAACAATCTTACATAAGTACAGACTTTATAGAATTATTACTAGACTTACTTTTAGGAGGTTAGTACTATCCCCTATTATAAACCACGTTAAGGACAATGTTACCTAAGTTAGCACTAACAACAACAATAAAAAAAAGCAAAATCTACTAATAAAAAAAACAGAATGCGTTATTAAATGCTAATTTAAAGTCTGTCTAGCAAAATAGAGGCAGTAAACTATCTAGTAAAATAAAAGCAGTCTTACATGTGTTCTAAATGCTAATTTAAAGTCTACCTAGCAAAATAGAGGTAGCAACTTATTTAGTAAAATAGAGACAGTAATACATACATAAAGAAATGCTAAGCTAAGGTACTATCTAGTAAAATAGGGATAGCACTAAAAGCTTATATATAGGTACTAGCTCTAAGTATAAATCTAAGCCTACCTAGCAAAATAAGAAGTACTTAAGAAGTAAGGATTAATACACTTATACTTAAAAAAACACACACTACAGAGACTTAAAGAGAGATATTTTTTCTTCTAAAGACTATACTCTATCTATTTCTTTACTAACACTTGTTAACTATCTATACAAAGAACTTATATAAGTCCTACTATACTTTAGATATTAAAAAGGGATTAGAAGACATGTTAAGGGCAGGAAGGCGCAACGCTTTTTTTTATCTAGACCTACTACTACTAGCCCTAATTTACTATTAACCCTATTAAGCTTTGTTATTAACACTATAGCTATACTTACGTATAACTTAATATCAACTATAATTTAACTAAAACATAGTACATTAGTTTTTACTAGGAAGAATATTACAGAATTCCTAGAAGACTTTGATTAATAAGCTAATAATAAAGGCATTTATAATGCTATAGGGGTCTTTATTCTATTAGACTACTTTTTTAATAAGGATTAATCTCTCTCTTATATTTTAAAGCGCTTACCTAGATATACTAAAAAGGATTAGTCTAAGTTATAGATACACATAAAGGAATAGTAGAAAAATAAAGATACAGCTATTAAGATAGGCAAATACTTATACTTTTAAGCCTACATCTATAAATATGTATAAACTAGCCTAGTCTAGTAGAGTACTATACGCACTTTACTTCTGTCGCTAATACATGTATTAAGAACAGGCAAATCCTTTAAAAAGAGGAAGGTATTCTCTTCTTCTAAGGCCTACTATAAACTAATAAAGAGGCAGTTATGTACTATATACCTTCTACCCTTAATAGAGATAATTAGGATACGTATAAACTAGAAGGGATTTATTCTTTTCTAAAATCCTACTACAAGAAGATAACTAGCCTAGATAAGATTTATTAGCTAGAGCGAGAAGGCGCTAATGCTAAGATGCGATATATTATACTATTTAACTAGTAAGTAACCTTCACCCTAAAGGAAGTAAGAGAAGTAGAGATTAAGATTAGTAAAGCATATAAGAAGATAAGCATACTAGTAGACGTTAACCTAAAGGTTAAGGACCTTATTAAGTCTTTAGGCAACCTAAAGCTTAGACTATTAACTATTAACATACTTATAGCTTATTTTATAACTAAGAGACTTCTAGAGAAATTCTCTAACTATACGTACTTTGTTGTAAGGGCAACTCATATAGAATTCTCTAGTAAGAAGAATAATAGTTTCTTTATTACTAAGACCTTAAAAGCGTTATTTAACAAGACAAGTACAGCATATATAAGTAATGTAGAAACATACCCTCTCTACTATATATGTAATATAGTAGGACATATACTTACAGAGTGCAAATAATACTACGCCCTAAAGCAGATAGGATAAGTTAGTTTTAACTAGGATATTTCTAGTAAGAAGAGAACGTACTACTTTAGTCTACTATATAAGCGCTTAGAGGAAATCCTTAAGTAACTACTATTAAACTAAGTCTTACTATAGTTAAAGGCGAAGATCTAAGAGTTCTACAACGTTACTAATAACGTGCTTAATTAACTAGCCTCTAGTATACAACTAGAAAAGCTTACTAGAGAAGACTCTTAACTAGGTTTAAAGTATAAAGAGAAAAACTCTAATTCTATAAATATAGCAACTAGTTTGACAAGCTAAGGTTACTACAGTAACGTCCTTTAGTAGTTCTAGTAATTCTAGAAATAACTATACACTCCTTCTACTAAGGAATACGTTAAGAAGCTTAATAATATAGATACAGCTAACATTATACTAAGAGGTAAAGAAAACACTTTATATAGTATCTCTAAGTTAAATGCTGCTACGCGCTTAAAATGCAAAGGCCTTGCCTTCTACTAGAATATTAATTGTGTCTAGGAGGGAGGAGTAAAGAAGCAAGGAAGGCTAAGCAAGGATTTTAGTACACAAAGAAGCAATTATATAATATAAGGTAACTCTCTTATCTTGAATTTATAGCCTATAGATATACAGTAACTGCAGGAAGAAATATAAAGTAATATACTTTTTGTAAGTTAGCCTTATAATACGCTATTTTTCAATTATTAAACTACCTTAATTAGCTTATTAAGAAAACAACATATTAGCAGATCTAAAGCACTTATAGCAAGAAAGGAAAAAGAAGGCTATAAAGTTTATTAACGCTCTTCCTAATCTAGAACTTAGAAAGATAGTGTAAGGACAGCTAAACCGTATAGTAACTACCCTACTTAGATAGGAAGTATAAGGAGTCACAGTATTATAATCCTACAAAAAGCATCTTAATTCAAGATAGACCTTACTAATACACTGCTTGTTG
This sequence comes from Alternaria sp. 'sect. Undifilum', assembly GCA_024321975.1. Lineage (NCBI taxonomy): Eukaryota > Fungi > Ascomycota > Dothideomycetes > Pleosporales > Pleosporaceae > Alternaria > Alternaria sp. 'sect. Undifilum'. The sequence goes on from JAJJZI010000006.1 coordinate 4,186,981, forward strand.
CCTTAGAGGTAATCCTTAAGGCTTAGTTAGACTAGCTAACCTAGTTTGCTTTATTAAGGCTACACTGCTTAGAGAAAGGCATCTAGGATTAGGTTAATCCTAATCTCCTAGACGTACCCTTAATAGATCACTAGGAGCTACAGTATCTAGAACTGCCTAAGGATATTAAGAAGCTAGTTGCTCTATTACTAAGCGCTAGCGCTTAAATACGAGAGGACTATAAGATTGCTTAACGCAAATATAAGGCTTAATTACTTAATACTAAGTATAAGAAGGATAATTATAACAAGCTATTTAACAGGTATAAGGTATAAGCTACCTCATAAACAAGAAAAGTTGTTAAGATTACTAATATTAAGGACTAGATTAGCAAGACTGTCCATATATTTGCTTTTAAATGCCTTAATAAGCATAATTACTTAGATCCTTACGAGCCTTTAAGCTTTAGTAAAGATCCTAAAGGAGGATCTTACACCTACAGATTAGAATACTTAATATTTAATTAGAGCGCAGTATAGATTACACCTTAATAAGGCTTACTAGAGACATATAGGCCCTAAGCAATAGTTTACTAAGTAGCAGCTACTATATTAATAAGCAACAATTTACTTCTTCCTAAGGTTATTAGGCTGTTAACAATTACTAATTTTTTAGACGCCTTAGGCACTAAAATTGCAATAGACTAGTTGCGTAAGAAGTAAAATAAGCTAGCGTAAGTAATAGCGCTTAGAAAAGCTTATTTAACTTTTAATAATCTAAGAAAGATCTTTAGTGTTTTGTTATAGGATTAGTTAATTACTTCCTTAAAAGGAAAAGGACACGTAGTATTCTAAACTAGATCTAGACTAGGGGCAGCTTAACAGTCTACTAGCGCTAACAACTTAAATTTAAATAAGGGTAGTAAACAATTGCACCTTTGCCCTTATAAGGCTAGTAAAGGGCCTATAAGTAAGCACTTCTAGACACTACGCAACTGCTATTAACTTTAAACTACAGTTACTAGATTAAGCCTTTCTAGTAGTATACTAATTAAACTATTAGACAATAACAAAAAGAAGATCCTTAAGTAATAGAATAGTAACAGATAGGCAACCTTATACACCTAGATTAAAAAGGAAAGCTAGAAGGCTAGCACTAGCAGATTAGCTACTAATAAGTTAAGTAGATCCTACCCTAGCTTATTAGTTTCAGCACTAATTAATCTAAAAAACCTTATTAAGGAAATTAGACTAAATATGTTTAGCATAGCCTTTAACCCTTATGCCCTATCCCTCTATATAATTATAGATAGTAAGTTAGCAGTCTACCTAGTTAATACTATAGATTACATAGTACTAGGCACCTTTAGCAAATACACTAAAGACAAGACTATTAAGGCAGGCACTTAAATTATACTAGTTACTAGTATAGGAAACAGGCTGCTTAAGAACGTCCTGTAAAGCAAGGCTAGCCCTAAAACAGCTAATCTTCTGCTTACTAACATTAAAGTTGTACTAGGTTTATATGTTAATATTGTATTAGAAGCACGACTTAAGTAGGCAAGCATTTAGTATTTAAGATATAATTATACCTTACAATTTAGAATAACTAAGAAGAATGTTATCTTAATTAACTTTAAGTGTTACTTTAATCTCTTATTTATTTATTTTTTAAGGTATTAAAGGTGGAGGTTGTTGTTGTAGTTAAAATGGGTTTTCTAAAAAAGTAAAAAGCAGCTGCCCTCTACTAATTAGTCGTAAAAGTTAAAAAAAGATTGTGTGTAGTTAACAAAATTTAAACAGTAAGTAGATAGGTGGTCTACGCGCTAAGCGCTTAGAGCAGAAAAGCTTAGACTACTAAGCAAAATTAAGGTTTAAAAATTTGCTAAAGGTACTAAAAAACAACACTAATTAAAACGTGTTTAACAGCAATTGCTAGCCTATAGCTGGCAACAAGATTGCAATAGAGGTAGAGGAGGTAGAGGTAGAGGAGGGTAAGGACACGTACGTTACCGCAGCAGGAGCCTACAATACTTTATAAAAGCTCCCTACCTGCTGCTTCTTACCTTTAGGATTTCCTACACTACACAGTACTGTATACAAATAATATAATACTTAGACTATTTTTCTCCCTGTTTAACAAAAAGACTAATAGCTTATATTAAGTAAAGTTAGACCTTACTAGGTTACTATATAAGAAGCTATAGTAGTAGATTACAAAGCCCGCGTTTACCTTTATTAAGCAGCCTCCCTAGTTAGTTAAAGAGGAGCTGTTAGCAGTAGCTCTTATAGTAATTAGGTAGACGTAGAGGTTAAATTCTATTATTTATTAACACCTTATTAATGCGTCTAGTATTATAGATGTTAAGGTTACAATAGAGGTTGTAAAAGGCTTATTTAGTAGCAAGTCTATTAAATACGTTACGCATATTAATAGTCTAGGTATAGTAATAATGTGTTATCTTACTAATCTCCTCTTACGTAAATGCAACCTTAGTAGAGAGACCTTGTAGTAGCTTTATAAGAAGCAAGAGCGTGTTAAAACAGCTATTAAGTAGCTAGGATAAACTAATAAGTAGGAGGATTTTGTAAGTTGCCTCTAAGGATAAGAGAGCTGTGCTTAGATAGTAACGCTGTTGTTGTATGTTTACATTTAAGTATAGGCGCTAGAAACGCCGCGACTGCAACACCGCTAGAATAGCGACAGAGACAATAGAAGTTGCGGTTAGCAGTAAATAGTTATTAGTAAATAGTTATTAGTTGAGAGGGTTAGTTAGAGGGATATTGCACATCTTTATTTCTGTCTAAACATGCGACACACTAATTGCGTGCCAGCAATGCCGAATAAGGGGGCATGAGCCCGGATACCTGTTGTGAGCAATAAATCTTTTTTACCAAAATGGTGTCTACAAAATGTGTGGTTACATCAAAAGGTTGTCTCAAAAGGCCGAAGCCACTCTTATTTATTAAATATAAGCAACTTACTTATTACCCTACTTAACTACTACTCGTGAACGCCGTAGCGCGATTAAGGAAACCTTAGGTACGTACTAGCAATAAAGACCTATAGCATTATCAATTAGAATACCTAAGACAACAAGCTATTAAAGCCTTAGTCTACTTAGCGTAGAACGTTAAGATTACTAGCAAGAAGCTATTAAAATATAAATACTACGTAATAACTTATTCCTTACAAGTAATCTTATAGCAACTAAGAGAAAGATTACTATACTTTTTTATAAGATCTTATAAAATCTATTTAATTTCCTAACTAGTTAGCTACTTAAGAAATAGGCACTAATTATTAAGGAAGACTACTTAGGCAAGCTGTACAATCACAATATCTAGTTCAAGATAATAAATAATATTATGCCTATAATTAAAGACTTTTCTATAAGGATTAAGAGGAAATATTAGTGGAAAATTATAGAGATTTATTAAGATAATAATACTGCTACACTACCTTAGAGAGGGCAATTAAAATATAAGGAATAGGCTATAGAGAAAAGAATTGTAATTAAGACGCTACTGCTATATACTTATAAGCCTAATAGCTTAGCAAAGAGAGCTAGTTAAGAGCTAATTACAAAGGCTATTAAGATACGCACGAGCGCTAATCTACTAGCTAAGCTTTAGCTAGTAATTCTAGATGTGGCGGCTTACTTACATAGAATAAGCCCTACTAAGATCTATAGCTACTAATCCCCTAACTAGGTGCTTAAAGAATAGTTTAGGAAATATTTCTAATATTATTAACTACCTAAGATTAGATACTAGACTGCTAATCTACGCCTATACTAGAGTAGAATCTATGCCTATAGCTGCTAAGCTTATTCTTTAAACAAGGAGAAGGCAGCTAGGCGTAATTATTAAGAATTTAAGGTTAATCCTCGCAGCTATATTAGTTATTTAGTTAGTTATTAAGCCTCTAACATATGCTATATATAGGTACTAACACTTAATTAGGTAATTACTACTAATAATATAACCTTTAATAAATATTAATTCTATAAAAGAGATTACAAGAAAGAGCTACTAAAAGACTAAGTAATTAAGATTATAGAGATCTTTTATAATAGCAAGCTAGTTAATCTAGAAGAGGATTTAGACCTCTCGCCTATTTAGGGAAGGGTAGATTAAGATATACAGCTAACTACTAAAGACCTTAAAAGTAATTTATCTACTATCTTAAGTAGAAAGAAAGGCCTACCTACTAAAGATAAAAGTAGATTAGAAGACGCTAAGCAAATAGAGCACAAGGCTAGTACACTATTAGAAACTTACTTAGATTAGCAGCAAAATAATAGTCTTGCTACCCTAGAACTAACTTCTAAACTAGAGACCTTAGGGAGCAATAATGTAATTAATTGCAAGGTTATTAATAGTTAAACAGCATTATACATACTAAAAGAAGCTAATTTATTTATACTTAGAAGTAGAGAGCCTCTTTTAAATAAGCCTAACAACTTATTACTAGTCTAACAGTCTATGCCTAAAGACTCTAACGCGCTAGCTTGTCGTAATAGAACACCTACTTAGGTAAATAGGATAGCAGGGCGTAAATTATCTTAAGATTTAAAATCTTAGGCCTTAAACAGTAAACAGGGTAAGCAATTATAAGCTTAGCCTTTACTTATAAGATATAGTGCTGGAATTATAAATAAAAGTCTAGATTAGCTTATAAATTATTATCTTCTACTACGCAAGCTAAGTAGCAGGCGTAAGCATAAGAACGTAACCTAAGATCCTAATAATTAACTAGGAGGTAGAAGCATAGGTAGTATTAATATATTAATTACAGATTATAAGGATTTATTATAGAATAATTTTTATAATACCTACCTGCTAGGTTTACAAGCAACCTAGAATGACTAAGTAAGCTATAAGACTTTTAATTACGTAGTTATAGTAGCTTTGTTTACTAAGTATAAGCTAAGTAGAAATGCTTAATAGTATTGCGATAATCCACCTAAACTGCTAAAATTATAAAAGTAGTTGCTTTAGTATCTTATAAGGGCCCTATTTAAGGATGCCTATAGGAAGGAGATTAATTAGTTAAGTAAAAATAGAACTTAGACTAAGATATTAAGAGAAGAAGTAAATAATTACCTAATACCTATAAAGTAGGTTTAGACCTATAAGTTTAATTAGGATAATTTCTTTCTTAAATACAAGGCATAGATTATTGTAAAATGTAATCTCTAGAAAAAGGACTTAATTAACTTAACATATACTACTATATTAGCAGCTAAGTCTTTCTAAGCAGCAATAGCTATTACTACTAAGAATAATTTAGAGATTAAGTAATATAATATTGTTAAAGTATTTCTTATTATATTAATTATAGTAGACAACCTAGTATTCTATAAAATGCTAGATAGCTTTAAGAAGCTAGAGAAGTGTATATAGCTTAACTGCGCACTATATAAATTACAAGACTCGCTACTATTATAGTATAAAGAGTTCTTAGGATTACTAAAATAGATTAGACTAATTACCTTACTAGAGGAGCCCTGCCTTTTCTTTAATTAAGAAAAGAGGATCCTAGTGTTGTTTTATATAAATAATATCCTACTGCTCTTCGCAGAAGATTATAAGTAGAGGGTAATAAATCTTTAGTTAAAGATTATAGGCAAGTACAAAATAAAGAAACAAAGATTAATTAAATAATTCCTTAGTATCTAGATTATAAAAGATTATAAGAAGTAAATAATTACGCTTATATATAATACGTATCTTAATAAGATTGCAAAGAAGTTTAAGCTAGAGAATAGTAGCTTTCTAAAGACTTTATTGCTGTTAGAGGAGCTAATTAAGAACACTAGCAAAGTAATTAAGCAAGAGATTAAGGCTTACTAAGAAAAGGTTAGATTAATGTTGTATACAGCTATTATGCTATAACTAGATATTACTTACTTAATTTTAAAGCTCTTACGCTTCCTTACAAACTCTAGTAATTAGTATATAAAAGCTATTAAATAAGTAATTATATACCTCTATTAAATAAGATAGGATGCAATGTAATATAGGAACTATAATAGCCTAGACCTTATAATTGTAGGCAATGCTTCCTTTGCATAAATTAAGAAACTTATTAATTATCTTATAAATACATAGCTATCCTATATAGTAGTCTAATATTTTAGAAGGCAGCTTAGTAGACTACAGTAACCACGTTAACTACTAAGGCTAAGCTACTCGCCCTTAAGCATACTACTAAGAAGGCTATAGCCTTTAAGGACTTCTTTCGCGAGCTGTCTCTTAATCTAGGAGATATCTAGACAATTTAGTATAATAATTAATAAACAATTAGGCCTGTAATTAGAAAGAATAAGTAAATTAGCACTTAATTAAGATATATAGATATATAAAATATATAGCTACAGCAGGAATTTGCTAAAAGATTATCTTAGGTTAAATACCTAGAAACAGCAATTATGCTAGCTAATAAACTAACTAAGTTACTTACCTAATAACAGTTTAAAAAGTTTAAGTAGTTACTTAACTTTTAGCAAGTTAAGCATTTAATTAAAAGAAATAATAATTAATAAGCAAAGAATTTGTATTAAGCAGCAACATCTATATACTAGGCTAAGTCTCTTTTTAATAGCTTATTTTATTAAGCAGGAGAACATAAGCTAGACTATTAAACTAAAACTAGGAACTTTATTACTAATAAGCATTAGACTTATTATACTTACTAGACTCTATTATTGCATTATGCTTAGCCTGCTTAGCTTTAGCTAGCTTAAGAACAATATAAGCTATCTAAGCCTAAATAGCAAGAGTCTAGAGGTAAGTAGCATTACAGTACAATTCTAACTTATTACTTTTATATATAGAGTTTTTAGATAATTACCTTCTTACTTTAGCATAATAATTGTGCTTATATAAATAAGTTATATAGCAATTAGGACGACAAATAGAAGGACAATTATATAGAGCAGTAGAGGGTAACATTCTGCAGGCAGCCTACTCTTAAAGCAGTAACTTTTAAGTAGGTTACTACTAAGGCTGCTTATATTACTGCTATTACTACTAAGAATAATAAGCTAACTGTTGCGGCTAGTGTGCGGGTTGCCACATAAGAGCAGGAGCAAACGTAGGTACAGGAGTAGGAGCAAGAGCAGGAGGCTAAGCGGCAAAACTATAATACAACATTTCTTAAGCGTAATAATTATAGATAAGAGGCTTCTACAAAGAAGGCTTTCTAGTAAATATAACGCCGCTCTCAATCACTTTACAGTGAGTAATAATATCCTTAAGTAGTTAAGCTTTTAAAGCTTAGTACATCTTATTATCATTTTATCCCTAAAACTAGTTAGTAAGCTAAGCAAGAAGGTTAATAAGTTAAAGACTTACTTCTTTATCTCTATACATAGCTATAAATTAATTAGCAAGATTAACATTAACTGTATAGTAGGTGTAAGACAAGTAACTACTATAGCGTAAGCTACTCTAACTGCTAGTCTAAACGTAATTAAAGCAGCGTTTAGTGTACAAACTATCTAGCATCTTCTTTATACAGCGCTTACATAGCAGAACATAAGAGTATAACAGATTAGTAGCAATCTTTAAAGAGCTATTAGGCGCCTTTTTCTGTGTAGAGGGGGGCGCAGTGCGGTTAGTAGATAGATTAGTAGGCGTTCTTAGCTTATTACTATTACTATGTTGCTGTTTACGCTTTACTGCTTAAGCAGTTATCTACTATAACTTTTACTTTAGCTCTTAAGGAGCCTTGCCCTTGCGCTAGCTTAATTGCTTAGTTAGGCTCTTATATAGATTAAAATTTAAAAAAGAACTTAACAGCAGACTTAATTTAGCAAGTAAGGTAATTAGCCTTTAAGTAGAGCTACTAGATGTCTTGCGGTAAGCGTACAGATTAAAAGGCAGAGGTAACTAACTCTTATTATTTTAGAGATTAGCTGCTTGCTAAATCTTACTATTAAATAGGTTTTAGCGCGCGTAATGCTTATGCTTAGCACTGTTCTTACGTTGCTGGCAGCTTTCCAAGCGTTAATTACGTTAACAACGGCTCTTAGAGCTGCGCTTGTTGTTACTTAGGGCGGACTACACTAGAAAGATTAGTAGCTAATTAGTAAGGGAACGGTAAGGCACTCTTGCTTACTATGTTAGTAATAGTAGTCGAGACAGTCCTGAAAAGCTTAGTAATTAATATTAGAGTAAGGTTAAGGACAAAAGTTTTAGAAGGGTAGTAGACGCAATTAATATTGTTGTAGAGGCTGTGCAATAACTATTTACGCGATATTTAGGGTCTATCGAATATTTTAATATTAGGACTGCTAAGATTAATTAAAATATTAACAAGCAGCATTACTACAACAATAGAGGATTAGGTAGGAAAAGCTATAATTACAGAGGAATCTCTTGATTAACGACCTTAATTTATTACAATTGCCTAGTTGCTTACAGCTTAGATTAATAGTATCTCACTAACCTAGGGGGGGTGTTAGAGTATTAACATGCGCAACATGCGGGTCACCCTGTTAAGCAGGTGATCCTAGTAAGCTAAACACGTGACGATCGCGCTAGCGCCTATATATACGGGCTAGATTGTCTTATTCCTCTTAAGTAGTTATTGACCACTTTGTTGTGGCACTTAGTTGTTCAATACACTCATTCCACTCCTCCTGATCAAGCAATTGCTCCTTTTCAGCTCCCACACTAACTTACTAGAATACTAAGTTACTATAAACAGCAGCTTTCTAAAGTGCTTAATTAACACTAAAGTATAAATAAATATTTTAAGACTAAGTGCTACGCGAGCATTAAAGATACTGTATAAAATAATAGAGCACTAGCTAGGGCAGCCTCCTCCTAGTATTACTTTAGCTAATAGCACATATAACCTGTTTGTTAGGACTGCATTTAATATACTTATACAAATAGGGACAGTTACTATTAGGACTACATTTAGGATTATTGTTAATATTACTAGATTTGTAATTCTAGGAGGGCCTTAGTGTGTAAGCGCTGGAATATTAATTTAGTATAATGTGTTTAGAATAATTATATACTAAGTCCTATTTAAAAATAGTACAAGAAATGCAGTCTTTGTTACGTCTAACTTATCTCTAAATTACTCTACGTAGATAATGAGAAATAAAGCCTCTAATAACAACTTAGATAGAAAAACAGCAGGTAATATATAGTTGCATGTAATTACTAATATATTAGGCAACAAACTACAAGTAGCTACAGTACAATATATATAAGAAGCTGTATAGTCTAATCTAGTAGCTAGATTTAGCAACTTTAACATGCTGTATATAGAAGGCAGCAAGAAGGATTAGATAGTCTAGATAAACTAAGTGTTTACGCACGTAGTTAGATAGTCTAAGGACCTTACAAGAAACTATAAACTTAGTAAATTTTCTATTATATATAAGCTTAATTATTAGTAAATATAAGAAAGGCTACTTAAATATGCCTAACAACGCAATAATCTTTACATACTATACAAGACAGTAGATAAAAAGGTTTAACCTATTAATATCTTGCAGTAGGAGATGCCTATAGAATTTAGACAAGAAGACTAGAAGGAAAGGGTAAAAGAATAGCAACTCCTTAGAATAAGTAATTATAATCTTAATAAGGGGCTGTGCAATTATTTATTTAAACTAAGATATGCTACTTTCCTGCAAGGGACAAGGCTTACTAAAGAATAACTTAACAAGCTATATGCTAGAGACTACCTACAGCTATTAGAAAAGGAGATATTTATATATATGCTTCTTAATAGAGAAGGAGCGATCTTCTAGTAATTTAAGGAATTAGAAAGGATTTACCTTAATATATGTCTACTATATAAGATACAAACAATACTATATGAAGCTTAGTAAGTACAAAGTTTTGCTGTCCTAAAAGCTTTAAAGCTGCAAGTAGTAGATATAGTTAATGTCTGCCTAAATTAAGTAATATAGGAAAGGTATAATAGTTAATATTACAACCTATAGCACCTAATACTTAAGAAGGATAAAGGCGTTTAATAAATTAGCAATGCGTAGTAAATAAATGCAGTTACTATATAAGATGTAAACTTACTGCTAACAGTAGACAAGTTTTCTAAGAAGTTTACAAGATATAAAATTATCTTACTTATAAACTTATTCTTAGGATATAACTAAATTACACTATATCTAGAAAGTAGAGACATAATAGCGTTTTAAACACTAGTTAGGCTTATACAATTATACACAATAGTTATAAGTACTACTAACTCTATAGCAGCATTTTAATATGTAATAATAAAGATTTTAAGACACTACTAGCCTAATACTATGCCCTTTATAAACAACATTATATGTAGAGGGCTAAAAACTAATTATAGCAGAGAAGAATTAATGCTAGAAGTTTAACGTTATATTATTAAGTATATCTTGCAACTAGATAAGGTGCTAGCTAATATTAAATAAGCTAGAGGCACTATATTAGGAAAGAAGTGTTATTTTCTTATAGAAAAGCTTAAGGTTGTAGGCTATAAAGTTAGCCTACAAAGACGTTATCCTAACTAGAAGAAAGTTAAGAAGATTATAAACTAGCTACTATGTAAGAATAAAAAAGAAGTACAATTCTTTGTAGGTATATGCGTCTACTACTATATATAAGTAAAAGACTTTACTAAGATTACTAAACCTCTGTTTACACTCTTATAAGACAATGTCCCTTTTAAATAGGGAGATGCACAAGACGTAGTAATATATAAGCTAAAATAGGCTATGTATAACATACCTACACTTGCGAACTTTAACTACACTATTACTAAGGATTATAAGATATTCCTAATAACTAATGTGAGTTAAGACAGTACAGGAGCATGTATTAAACAACTTAGGGAGGACAACAAGCAACACCCAGAGTAGTTTAAAAGCACACTATAGTTAGCACAAGAGAGATAATAGCACTCTACTAAGTTAGAATATAAGGCTGTGCTGTAGGGTCTTAAGAAGTTTTATACCTATCTTTATAGTGTTTTCTTTACTATAGAAACTAACGCGGCAACTCTTATTACTTAACTAAATTACTTATCTACTAACAATCTAAAATTTGTTATAAACAGGTAGATATTAACAATTCTTTTATAAGACTTTAATATTAAGTGTACACTAGCACTACATAATGTAGTTGTAGATACACTATTAAGGTATCTAAAACCTAATAATTAGGAACTACCTCTAGAACCTAAGAAGGATTTAGAGGAGTTTATTAATTATATAATTAGAAATGTACATACACTAATACTAATAGGACAGGCAAGGATACTCTATTAAGAATTCTTAACAAAGTTAGAATAATACGCTTAATTTTTAGTTAACTTTAAGACTTTTAGGAATATAGAACTATAAGAACTATAAGTATAGAAGAAGTAAGCTCTAAACTTCTTTGTATAAGACAGGATACTCTTTAAGAAAACATCTAAGAATATTGTAATCTAAAAGGTTGTAAATAATACTAACCTAAGAACAGCTATAGTATAGAATGTACATACTTAGATTAGATATAGAGAAGTTAACGCAGTGTACTCTATACTTACTTAGTAATACTAGTAGAAAGGAATGTATAAGCACGTGCGGCAAAAGCTAGAAACCTGTTAAGACTATTAACTGTAATCCTCTAAAAGGAAAGTTAATATGCTTACTAACACCTATAGTTTTACTATTTAGGAGACTGTTGTAATTAATGTAGTATACATGCCTTAGTGTTTTAGGAAGAAGTTTTTAGTTATTACAAAAGACTACTTTAGTAGCTAGCCTAAAGTAAAAGCCCTGTTAAATAACTAGTTAAAGACAATTATGGAGTTTGTATATAAAGATATTATATATTAATAGAGCACAGCGCGTAAACTTATAGTTAATAGAAGGCCTAATTTTGCTAAGGTAGTATTATATTTATTAAATATATACAGGATTAACTAGGTCTAGTTTTTAAGACATAACTTTTAAGCTATAAAAAAAATTAAAGGAAGGTATAAGCCTGATGTAAACGCCCTTGCAAAGCTACTAGGACCTTAAGTTAAGAACTTACTAATAGTTCTTCTTACAGACAGGATCTTAATATAGGAACAAATAGGTTACTTGCTGTACTAGTAAGTTATGGAGTAGAACTTAGTACTTCCTATTAAACTTACGCTACCTACATAGTAAACGCATCTATTTAGGGAAGTAAAGGACTATACACAGCTGCTTATAATTTAAGTAATATAGCTAGATCTTAGAGATTATTTTATAAAAGATACTATTGCCCGTACTAACTAGATAAGAGCAGCTAAAAAGGAATACTAAAATAACACTAAGAAAATACAATATAAGGATATAAAGCTAAAAGACTTAGTCCTTCTTTAGAACTCTGTTTAGGAAATTAATATATTACAAGACTACAAGCTAGATACAAGATAGTTAGGCCTATACTATATTTATAAAGCTAGACCTAATAGAGAAACCTATTATCTTAAAGACCTTAATAGTACACCATTCCCCTACACAACACCTAGATAGCAATTAAAGCTGTTTAAATAAAGACTTATTTAAGATATTATTAAAGAAGATTAAGGAAACATAAAGTTATAAGATCTTAATTATTAAGAACAAACTAGCCCTATAGTAGACATTCCTATCTCGCTAGACTCGCCTAAGCTATATACAGAACTACTACTACCTTTACCTCTTATAATAAGCAATAAGCTTTGTCTTTAAGTTGTTATTACTAAATGTTTTATTTATTTTTTAAGGTATCAAAGGTGGTGGTTGTTGTTGTAGTCAAAATAGGTTTTCTAAAAAAGTAAAAAGCAGCTGCCCTCTACTAATTAGTCGCAAAAGTCAAAAAAAGATTGTGTGTAGTTAACGAAATTTGAACGGTAAGTGGATAAGTTCTATGAGGAAAGCTCAGACTACTAAGCGATAATTAGGGTTAAAAAATTTGCTAAGGTACTAAAAAACGACACTAGTTAAAACGTGTCCAACGGCGATTGCTAGCCTATAGCTAATAACAGGATTATAGTAGAATTGTAATAAGATTATAACATAATGCGATAGAGGAGAGAAAGGACACGTACGTACTGCAGCGGGAGACTGTAATACTTTATAAAGCTAAAGCTGCTGCTTCTTACCTACTGCTTCTTACCTTTTAAATAGCACTGTATACAAACAATTTGTATATAATACGCTGCAATAGCGTACAACCTCCGCAATAAGTATTTCTTTAACCTTAACTCTCATCTAAAGACAGGAAGCTTTCCTGTTGTACACCTAGCTCCTAAACTAGTCTAGCTTAAGCTAATTATGCAGACACTTAATTTTATTAAGTATCTACAAACTTAGCCTCTTTAGGATTTTATAATTATATTTCTTATAAACAACTCTAGAATCTACAATATCTTTATATATAAAAAGAATGTTAAGCCTTAACTTAGCTATTTATAGAAGGAATACAAGATCTACAGGGTGTTCGCTAATACTAGCAAAGTACTTAAAATACTCTGCTTTAGTATCCCTCTTTTCTTGTTAATTGTGCATAAGCTAAGTAAAAAAACTATTAACTAGTTAGGCTAGCTGTTGCATAACGTTAAAATAGCAATAAAGAAGAAAGAGGCAAGAAAGGAGGAGTAGGCGTTCTATTGTTGTATGTATAAGTTAGAAAGCAAGGCAATAATAGTGCTACTTCTTTAATTCGTCTAAGAGTACCTAGAAGTAAAGCCTTAACATAAGTAGGCAGTATAGGCGGGATAGGGCGCGTTAAGTTAGGAGGCGATTCACGTCTTTATCTTGCTTTTCTTTGTTTCTATCTAAACATGTAACACACTAATTGCGTGCCGGCAATGCTAAATAAGGGGGCATAAGCCCCAATACCTGTTGTTAGCAATGAATCTTTTTTTTACTAAAAAGGTGTCTACAAAATGTGTAGTCACATCAAAAGGTTGTCTTAAAAGGCTGAAGCCAAAATGTTTTATAAAAGAAGAGTATTATATATATAAATAAGACTTTAAAAGCTTAGACTCTAACTTAGATACTACTACATTAGACAACTAATAGGCTATAAGATAGCCTATAATTTTAGGAAGAGGAAGGGATACTATGCTAGTAGTACCTACTTTTACCTTTAGCTACTTGTTTACTAATTTCTTATGTAAAATTTAGGTACAAGCCACCTATGCTACTAATTCTAAGTGCTTACTACTATACTAATACTTAACTTAATTTTACGTACTCTTAAGGCAACAGCTAATTACAATAATTATTTTAATTTTAAAACCTGCTTATTTTAGCGCAATTTAGACCCTGTTTACCTCTACCTACTAGCTAGCAGGATACCGCTACTACGCATAAACTAGAACTACAACTCTATTAACTATCTAACTCTCTTACTATACAAACTTTACTACCTTTTATTAAAGTAGTTACTTTCTAAGACAATAATAATAATATCTCCCCCCTTCTTAAACTAGCAGCGGCTAAAGACAATATTTAACTTACATTAGCTAACCTGCTTAAAGAATACTTCTAGCGCTATTAGACAAGGCCTTAGGCAAGTAGCTATAGCTATAACTGCCACAAATACTAACACTATTAAAAGTTTTTAATAACCTTAAAGTTATTGCTAAGAAGGAAGACTATACTATAGACTAAATCCCTAAAGTTATATAGTATTAAGACAGGGTACTAGAGCTTACAAAGCTTAGCAACAATATTAGAGTTATTAGTATTAAGACTCTAGTAGACAAGATCCTTTTAAATACTCTAAAACAATAACGTATTATTATAGATTATTAGTTTAATAACGCCTTTTACTAATTCAACCTAATCTTAAGGTTGTCCTAGAAGTAAGTAACCTTTATGCTTAGCTCTCTAGACTTATAGACGAATATAGTAGTATTAAAGGTTTCTAGGAACACTATCCTATTATTAGTGCAGCATCCTTAACGCAAGATAAAAAGGCTAAAAAACTAACTAAAGCTATTATAACTATAAAGATGCTAGCTTTAGAATTTATCTAAGAATGCGTTAGTAACTATATGCCTTATACGCTACTTAGTTACTAAAGATTAACTAATATAACCTTTGTATTAAGGCGTATAGATCTTAAAGATACTACTTAGTTTCTTAATACTACAGCAGCGCACTGCATTAACTCTAAGAACTAAGGTAAAGAATAATATATATTAACAGCTAACTAAGTAATAGTAAAACTACTATATAAAAACATCTATACTTTTATTAATTATAAAACTCTTACAACTAAGCACCTTACCTAAATATTAATAAGTAAGAGGTAAAAGAGCTTTGTAATATCTGCGCTAAGCTGTAAGTCTAGAAAGAAGATATTAAGTTTAAATTACAGAAGCTACAGCCTAATACTAAGGTAAAAAATAAGTAAGGTAAGTCTAATCCTCTTTATACATTCTAGTAAAAGGTTTTTTAACTTATAGCTAAAGCTAAAGACTTTAAAACTAGCCTAGTTTACTCTATACAAAACGTTTTAAGTAATAAGTACAGGCCGCTTAGTATAAAGACGCATTTAATATATAGTATAGTTATCTCTATAACTGCAGAGCTAAGAAGGACCTTAAATAAGGCTTAAGCTATTAATTGCTATAAAGATCTTATAATATCTAAGACTTGCTCTCTAGGGACTTATAGTCTATTAGTTATTACTAAGAATTTAAAGTAATTTATAGAAATGTTAGTTAGTTAAAGACCTAACTAATACTTAGTAATTAATTTGTATAAGTTTTAAAATAAAATAACTATAGTATAATAAAGGCGTAACGCTGCTAATATCTAGGCAGGACAAGTTAGGACTAAGGCTAGTAGCTAATAAGTCTTTGTACTACTATCTTTACTAAGCTCTTGTGCTCTAAAAGTAACACTAGCCTATTAATAGGCAGCTACCTAATTAGATACTAACTTTAAAAACGCTTCCTATGTAGACAAGGAGCTAGATACCCTTAATTAGGAATAGAAGATCCTTTAGGCAGGGTGTTATTATAAGAATGCTACCTTAGCTTTCCTTAAGCTGCTTAAGCAAGCCTACACGAAGAAACTAATTACTAATTCTAACTACATTAAAGTTATTAAAGAGTAGTACTATAAGGTTAATATTAGACAACAGTCTAGCTCTAATAACTTATTATATAAGCAGGTATACTTCATTTATAAGCGCACTGCTAGAAGTATTATAAGTTTATTTAAGAGAGCTATGCTGTCTAATATACTTAATAAGTGTCTACTCTTACTATACGTAGGACAGAGCCGCTAGCAAGAATTTTAATTAGACTTTATTATTTAAAGCTTTTTACAAGTAAGTATTATTTAGCTAAGCAGGATAAGAACCTACTAAGCTACTACTATTAACCTTTTAAACTTATTCTCTATCCCCTCTCTACTTAGGACAAAGTTATTAATACTATAAAGTTTTAACTATAAGCTAAAGAGTTCTAACGCACTAGAAGCATTGTTACTAATGCTTATACCTAGCTGTTTAAGGATAGTTAAGTTAAAAATATTATTATTAAAACTTTTAAGATGTACTACTTCTATCTATAATATATAGACAGGAAGCTAAACCTTAGATAGCTGCGTGATATGTACTACTCGCTTATCTAACAGGCTGTACGTACTAACCTAGGATACTAGTTATAATATGCTATACTCTAGAAGGAATATACTTTAATTTCTTACTTCTACTCCGCTAAATATGCTAAGAAGAGTAATTAAACTTACTTTAAGCACATTAACTTTAACTTTAAACAAGCAATAACTAAAGGCCTTAGTACAGATATAATTCAAGGCAGCGTATTATTTAATAATAAAAATAAGAACAACTTCATAGAGATACTCCTAGGCTTTTATAACTATGTGCTAGAGTACTTAAAGTACTACAAAGACGTAGGCGTTAAATTGTTAAATAGTCTTATTAGAAGATAGGAAGATAAGATAGATTAGCTAGAGAATACATAGAAACTAGCTCCTAACACTTACTAGTCAAAGTAAATCTATAAGAAAGAGCAAGTTTAAATTTTATTGCCTCTACTACCTTATAGATCTACTAGCTTAACTACTTATAACTGCTACACTATCCTCCTTTAGTTTGTTATAGTCTGTAATAGAGTAATAGAGGTGCCTATTATAGGAACCTATAAGGAAATTTATAAGGCTTATTACAACCTTACTACTACTTCTTATACTTTTTTAGGCTATCTTAATAAGTTTAAAGGAATTAATTAGCTATTTCCTGCTAATATTTATATTAAATATAAGTTCTAGATCTAGAAGGCTTTTATTAGATAAGCTAAGTAGAATAATTTTCTTGTTTATAAGAAGCTAAATAACATGCTATAAAACGTAGACAAGAAGTAGATTAATAACTATATTAAGAAACACTGCAACTATATACTGTAACAGATTATTAACTTATAGCCTGTAGTATAAGAGTTAAAGAAGAACACTTTTTATACTAATCTAGTTTAAGGATTCCTAGACTGTTTATACTTTGCTAATTTTAGATAAAACTCTCCTTATACAATAAAGGACTAGGATAGGTAGAATACTAATTTCTTTTAAGCTATTTCTCTACAACGCTTTTAAGAGAAACTTAGCTTAAAGGTAGATTAGTGCTAAGTTTTCTAGAAGAGTAAAGATCCTGCAATACTCTCCTTTATATAACACCTTTCTAGCGTTTGTTCTTAATTAGGTACTATTATCTTAGATAATATCTTAGTGCTAACTACTCTAACTAGGTAGCCTTGTTATAGTCGCTTTTAATTAATATTAGAATCTTAAGTGCCTACTACTCCTATCCCTACTCCTACTACTGTACCTGCGCCTAGGCCACGTGCTTTAACTACTGCTTAAGAACCTTGCTGAAGTAAACATTTAAAAAAGTAAAGGAAGGTGTCTAGAATAAATATAGAAGATTAAGTTATATTTCTTTTACTTTATTTTCTTTATTTTATTTCCATTGTTTTGCTGTTTTTTCTTCTGCTAAGTAGGTTGCTTAATAGAGCCAAGCTCGCAGGAAGGGGAGGTATGTGCTGGTGCACAGGGTGATACCCTGCTGCTCACTAGGTTAGTGCTTAGCCACCTGATCTAGAGGTATATAGCTCGTTTCAGGGATCGAAACGAGCACACTTATTATTAATCCTCTACCTTACAACTTAACTCTTGTACTTCTCTTCTAGATACAACCTAGAATAAGATCTTTATCTTACCACTCTCGTTCTCGCATAATCTGACCACTTGTGATCTCATGCCCTCGTAGTAGTATGTCTTCATACACTCCAACACCCGTACAATAGATTACTTTTAAGGTCTTTAGTAGTTAGCTATATATCCTAATCTGCCTTTCTTTAAACAGGCAAGAGGTCTAAATCCTCTCCTAGATTAACTAGCTTGCTATTATAAAGGATCTCTACAATCTCAATTACTTTATCTTTTAGTAGCTCTTTCTTGTAATCTCTTTTATAGAATTAATATTTATTAAAGGTTATATTATTAGTAGT